>CP126892.1:124775000-126040000 GCA_030440675.1 Furcifer pardalis | reverse complement strand
AGACAGTTGGACAACCATCTGTCACATCAGGTTTGATTCAGATTCCTGAATTGAGGATGGAGTTCGACTCAGTGGCCTGCGAGTCCCCTTTCCAACTCAGTTATTTGATCATTCTTCTTTTTCTTGTGTCGTATCTTATTCTGAATCATGGCCATCCTCATGGCACAAGAAGAAGAAGGATCATCATAAAATAACTGAGGGGGATGGGGTCTTTTTTACATCCCTGCCTGATGATGTTATGGGTATAAATATCTGATGTAAGAAAAAACCTTTCAAACAGATGATATGTGGTCTGTTAAATAGTAATTTCGTGCCAGAAATAATTCTGGATTGAAACGATATTTGCTAGAAAAACTCAACGCAGGGGAGACTCGAATGAGGTGACTTTTATGTCCCCAAGATCTTTTCCCACCAAAGTGGTACCTAGTTATCTACTTGCAAGTTCTTGCTTTTGAACTGCTATGTTGGCAGGAGCAGGAACTGAGACAGGTGCTCAAACTGTCATGCATCACCCCGGTATCAAACCACCTGCTTGCCGGCCTTCCAGCTAACGAGTTGAACTACTGAGCTGACAAAAACGTCTTAGTTTATTGTGCAACAAACATTCTCAAACTGTATTATCTCAGCGACAAGGAAATGGGAAGAAGGGGTGAAGGTTGAAGCCATCCACCCCTGAAACTAGGTGAAAACCGTGCTTGTTCATCCATTAATGTGTCCATTTCACAGCCTAGGAAAGTGACATTTCCTTGGGGAAGCTGGTTAGCCTCAGAGCAGAATCAGAAGGCAGAACTGGGGAAATATTGTTGAGGACATCCTATTTTGACAAACCTGGAAACAGTCACCCCAACTCTGAATTAAAACAACATTGTTAGGTGGAGCTAGGATCTCAGCCTTAACAATCCCCGATAGGATTATATGACAAGGTAAATGCTTAGCTTGATGACTCTCAAGTCAGCAGTTTGAGACCCGAGTACTGTGCGGTAGAGTGAGCTCCCATCTTCTGTCCCAGCTCCTGACAACCTAGCCATTCAAAAGTAAGAAATTGCAAGTAGATAAACAGGCACAGCGTTGGTGGGAAAGGTAACAGCATTCCATCTCTAGTCATGCCTGTCACATGACCATGGGAATGTCTGCCAAAGTCTCTTTGGATGTAAACGGAGTTGAGCAGAAGCCCCTAAAAGAGGTGGAAATGATTGGCTTTCATGTAAGAATGATCTTTGCCTGGCATTATAGTGGATTATAGCCTTAAATCTGAACCCCAATTATAGAGTCTCTTAGCTGGAGGGGAATCTCACAGGCAGAAATAAAGTGTAGTGCGGAATAACCTCGACTTTGACGGTAACAACCTGTTTGAGGCTTTCAAAGGGATACATACCTTCATCCCTATACAAATACTTTTAATGGAGTTCACCTGTGTAACTCACTGCCACAAGATGGTACTGCTAAGCCCCCTCCCCCCTTCCATCCTGCAATGGGTGAGTCTCCTGTTTTCTGGGATGGTGCCTTAGAAAGAATCGTGTTGACATTCCTCACCCCTTTCCACCGGGTCTGAAAGAGTTAAGCCGAGCATAGGCCACACCCACTCCGTCCTTTCTTCCTTTCATGGTCCAGGGAGAGGTCAGGTGGGCTCAGGTGTGCATCCCGACCTAGATGCAGTTCCAGCTGAAAAGGAGCGATGGAAGTGGGTGGAGGGCGCATCCCTGTCCACAAGGTGCTGCGTTTTGTGGCCCGACACCAGAAGTGCTCCAGCCAGCAGACGCCAAAGATCCAGGTGAGGAGGTTAGGGGCGAAGTCTGGAGGATCTTGGGCTCCCCAACCAGTTGGAAAGTTTGCCTGGTGCTGCTCCTTTCCCTGCAGGCGAGTGACTCGAGGTGGGAAAGTCAGGGCTGCCCTTGGAGGCAAAGTATTTGAAGCGGCTGCTGTGGAAGCTGTCTTGATTTGCATACTTCTCTGCCAGGCTGATTAATCCCTCTATGCCTCTGTAGCTGGTGTATATATATTCATGCCTTAATGTCTCACTCCTGTGTCTCATGAAGTGGAATTGATCCGCAAAAGTTCACATTAAAAATATAGCAGTTAGCCTTTAAAGACCTGCAAAAAAACTTTTCTCATATGTTTTCGAAGGGGTTGCTGTGGTAGTCCGTTTTTCAAGCATTTTGGGGAGTATCTAAACAAGACAAGACAAAACAAAAGACAAAACCATAACGTTGTGGCACTTTAAGACTGACTGCTGTATTTTAGTGTTAGCTTGAGTGGATCGAGTCCACTTGGTGAGACCTAAGAGTGAGACTTCATGGCCTTAATTGATACATCTCAGATACTTCCTTACTTAGACCCTCCCATGCTACATTGGGCAACCATATCAGCTACAGAGGTACTTGTCTGGCTAGCAAAACAGAGAAGTTTACAAACCAGTGTGACTCGGTCCAACCAGCAATCACTGAAGATCCCTGATTGGGGTTCAGATTTATTATTATAATTATGTGTCAGAAATTATTCTGGGTTGAAAGGATTATTGTGGAAGAAACTCTGCTAAGGGAATGCCCAAAGGAGGCTCCTTTCATGTCCCACAGAGCTGGGACAGAGACAGGCACTCAGTCCATCATTCAGAACCTGGGTCTTGAACTGCCAACTTGCCAGTGTTCAAGCTAAGACAGAGCCATAAAGGCAAGACCTTGGTAAGTTGCAGCCTTCCCTCCACCACACCACCAATGGTCAACGGTGAAGGTTTCCTCTCGGAAGACCTCACAAACTTTCAGGTGGACACCTGCCAGGAGAGTAAGCAAAGCAACCAGACTTCTTTACTACCCTATTGCTCCCCTGGTGGCATAATGGTTAAGGCCCTAGGTTTGGAGACCGGAAAGGTGGGTTCTATTCCTGAGAGCTGAACGATGGGGGACATGAAAGGAGCCACATACAAGCGTCTCATGCAAAACTTTCTGCCCAGAGTAATCTCTGACACGAAAATTAATGAACTGCCCCATAGCAGTTACTGCACTTTCTGGCTGATGAGCATTTTGCCCCTAACATGCTTGGGACTGATTTTAATGACCTCAGAAGAATGGAAGAATGCAACCTTTGGCTTGCAGCACAGAAGTTTTAACCCTTTTGCCACCATGGCTTATAGTCATTTTGCGTTGGAAGATGTCTACATTCTTCCTCCTCTAGTTCTCTTGCGATGCTCTTGGGTTACCGATTGGGTCATTTCAGGAGGCTGATCTTTTTAACACTGAGGAGCAACTGCACCGGTGGTTTGCATCTAAGTTCTCCAGAAGATGACGACCCTCGAACTCCACCCTTGGAACTTTATGCCGACGGTGATCCTCGAACATATTCTTTCCTTCCTTCCTGTCAGAGAACGACACAACGTCTCTCGCATGTGTAAGCGCTGGGCTACTGCCGTTTCATCTGCCTCAGTCTGGTGCTTCACAGAAGTCCAGTAAGTCTTTCATAGCTGTGGCAGCCAGTTGTGGACTCATCAATCAGGCAATGGTTTACCATATATGTGGATTCACAGGGACTTAGGCTTCTATGAATTGAAGTTCAAGAACAGCTAGAGTGCCAATTTTCACCTCATTGCTATCAGGAAAGATAAATGTCTCTCTTGGTCGAACGCAAGTTGTTTCCAACTATAAGGGTGATTCCCATATCTCTTTACGGCCAAAGAAACTGCACTGTCTACATCTGCAGAGATTTCTGTGGACATGTGGCAGGCAAGACTACACGTGCCACAACGTTACCTTTCCTGCTGAAGCATATGATGTTTATCTACTGGCAATTTCTTGCTTTCAAACTGCTAGGTTTGCAAGAGGTGGGATGGATGATGGGAACTCACTCTGTCATGCTGCACTTGGGTCTCGAACTGTGGGCCTGTCACTTTCCAATCAGCGTCTTAACCAGTTGAGCCACTTCAGTCTCTTATGAAGGGAAGACACATTTCTCTTAATGTCCTTTTTCTCCTTCTCTAATACACAGCTTTGAAAGCTTCTTCCTGAATGACAAGGTCTAGCATGCTGCAGTTTGGACTGGTAGGGGCCTGATTGGTGGAACCTGGATAGATGAGTCATAGTGTTACTGAATAAAATGGTCTAAAAGCTTTCTTTTCCTTCACCTCTCCCAGTAGAAGCTGGTCAGCAGCAGTGTGGTGGTGGTAAATCTCCACTGGTTAGACCACACTCGGCTCTACCCTGGTAACAGTAGCCTTGTGTTGCTGGCTAATCTTTCTCACACTAGGTCAGTTGAAAGGAACCGCTGAATGGACTCACCCTAAGGTGCCTTAATTTTGGCCATTTCACGCCTGTCCTAGACATGTGAGAGTAAGATGTCCAGCCTTTAGGGAAGTTCTCTGTGGTGCAGACCCTGTTTGGAGGAGATAGTTTATCCCCTAGGCTGGTTACTGTAAAGCCAGAATCCTCAACCGTGTTAAGCCGGGTGCCAGGTCACTCTCCCTCAGACAGCTTTGGGGTCTGGATGGCCGTTTTGCCCTTCCACCAGCACATGGCACATCTGGGTGTGGTGGAGGCGGTGGATGAGTGGGGCACATAAAATGGTGCCATGGGCCACCGTTTGAGAATTCCTGCTGTAAAGTTCAGAGTAGAACATGGAGCAGATTCCCTGCCATCCCACTGATCTAACCTCTTGATTCCTTTCCTTCCCATCCTCTTCCAGCTGTGATTCAGAAGAAACCGGCCAGGAGGAAGAGGAAGAGGCTGGCGGTACTTCGAACACCTTGTTGCAGAAGATAGAGCCCTATATGGGCCATATCCGATACATAAAGCTGGTTCTTGACATGTCCCTGGTGTTATGCCGGAGGCAGGCCTGCACCATCTTAGATGTGATGGCAGGGAAGACCCTCAGATTGGAAGGACTTCAGATCATGTGTAATGGCGAAATCCCCCATTTCTATTTTGGTGAAGACCTCCTGCAAAGCTTGAGACAGCTCTTTCAGGGCATGGACCAGGCAACCATGCAGCACATTGACCTCCGCCATATACCTTTCTTTTTGGATAATGAGATCATCTTGCTGGTGGCCAGATGCAGCCCAAACATGCGCACCCTCCTCATCAACAACTATGCCCTTTCTATGCCGTGGTTTCAGACAACCATCGAGTTGCTGATGACTTGCCCCAAACTCTCTACCTTTCGGGTCCTTTACTTTGCCCTGTCGAGGAGCGTGTTCCAGGAGATGTTCAGACCGAACCGAGAGCCATTCAAATATTTGGAGATGTTCTATGACAGCTATGACAATGACATCCCTGAGGACTATTGGACATCAGTGAGAGAGAGCCACCCCAATTTCCGCGTGGGGCTGGAGTTTTCACCGATTGTCCCACTGCCAATGATGACTCATGTCTTAAAGCCTTACCTGCCCATCTCTCAGTTGCGTTTCAATTGCTGCACCATTATGGCCAAACATGTGACGCTTGTCGCTAGCCTCTATGCTGGGACTTTAGAAAAGCTGGTGATGTACTCAGTTCCTTCCCTTGAGCTGAACCGGGCGTTGATACAGCTTGCCAGGGCTTGCGCACAGCTAAAAGAGATCCATTGTTTCTGTGTGGTGGGCCAAGAAGTGGTGGAGGTGTTTCGGCACCACTGTCCACATCTGAAGAAATACACCCTTTCCCCCACACCGTTCTTTCCTAACAATCCCCCAACGGTAGTCCTATAATTAGGCACGGAGGAGTGCAGCTCTTTCAGGAGAAAAATGTCTTCTGAGTAGCGGGAGGTGTAAGCAAAATGGATTCCAGAGGCAGCAGATGTTTTAGAACAAAAGTGGAGAAATTGTCTTAAAGGACCAAATCAGTGGACTTTTGTATAAATTATTGAATGTTAAATCCAGAACATAAGATAAGGAGGTAAAAGTACAGACCTCTTATTCAGAAATGTTGTAAGAAACAGACGTCTCTCTGTGATCGGGTTGCGGATATATATATTAAAAAGAAACCACTTTTTTTATACAGCTGCCGATTATAATATTATTAATAGTCATTGGAAATTTCATAATAATTCACAATCACAAATCAAAATAAAGATGTGCATTGGATAAAGTATTTTTACATCCTTGCCTGATGATGTTATGGGAGTAAAAATCTGATGCAAGGAACAACTTTTCAAACAGATGTTTTCTGTTCTGTTAAATAGTAATTTTGTACAAGAAATAATTCTGGATTTTTGCTAGAGTAACTCAACGCAGGGGACACCTAAATGAGGTGACTTTTATGCCCCCAAGATCTTTTCCCACCAAAGTGGTACCTAGTTATCTACTTGCAAGTTCTTGCTTTTGAACTGCTCTTGGCAGGTGCAGGGACTGAGACAGGTGCTCAAACTGTCATGCATCACCCGGGTATCAAACCACCTGCTTGCCAGCCTTCCAGCTAACAAGTTGAACTTCTTAACCACTGAGCTGACAAAAACGTCATAGTTTATTGTGCAACAAATATTCTCAAACTGTATTATCTCAGCGACAAGGGAATGGGACGAAGGGGTGAAGGTAGAAGCCACCCTCCCCTGAAACTAAGTGATAAACGTGTTTGTTCATCCATTAATGTGCCCAATTCACAGCCTGGGAAACGGGCATTTTCTTGGGGAAGTTGCATAGCCTCAGAGCAGAATCCGGAGGCAGAAATGGGGAAATATTTTTGAGGACATCCTATTTTGACAACCATGGAAACAGTCACCACAGCTACGAATGAAAAAAACATTATTAGGTGGATTTAGGGTTTCAGCCTTAACAATCCCCGATAGGATTATATCAGGGGGTAAATGCTTGGTTGGTGACTTAAAAGTCAGCAGTTTGAGACCTGAGTGCTGTGCGCTGGAGTGAGCTCACGTCTTCTCTCCCAGCTCCTGCCAACCTAGCTGTTTGAAAGCAAGAAATTGCAAGTAGATAAATACATACAGCTTTGGTGGGAAAGGTAATAGCATTCCGTGCACTCTGGCATCTAGTCCTGCCTATCACGTGACCGTGTGAATGTCTGCAAATGTCTCTTTGGGTGTAAACGGAGATGAGCAGAACCCCCTATAAGCGTCAGAAACGTCTGGATTTCATGCAAGGAGGATCTTTACCTAGCATTATATTGGACTATAGCCTTAAATCTGAACCCCAATTATAGAGTCACTTAACTGGAGGGGTATCTGACTGGCAGAAATAAAGTGTAGAGTTGAATAACCACGACTTCGACAGTGAGAACCTATTTGAGGCTTTCAAAGGGATTCCTTCATCCCTATACAAAGACTTTTAAAGGATTTCATCTCTGTAACTCACTGCCACAAGATGGTATTGCTAAACCCCCTCCCCTCTAACATCCAGCAATAGGTGAGTCTCCTGTTTTCTGGGATGGTGCCTTAGAAAGAATCGTGTTGACATTCCTCACCCCTTTCCACTGGGACCAAAAGAGTTAAGACGGCCATAGGCCACACCCACTCCATCCTTTCTTCCATTCATGGTCCAGACAGAGGTCAGGAAGGCACTGGTGCGCATCCCACCCCAGGTGCAGTTCCAGCTGAAAAGGAGCTATGGTAGCGGGCGGAGGGGGTGATCCTTGTCCACATTTGCTGTGTTTTGTGGCCCTGACGCCAGAAGCGCTCCAGCCCGTGGAGGCCAAAGGTCCAGGTGAGGAGGGTCTGGGCGAAGTCCGGAGGCTCTGGGGCTCCCCAACTGGTGGGCAAGTTTGCCTTGTGCGCCTCCTTTCCCTGCAGGCGAGTGACTCGAGGTGGGGAAGACAGGGCTGCCCTTAGAGGCAAAGTTTTTGAAGGGGCTGCTGTGGAAGCTGTCTTGATTTGCATACTTCTCTGCCAGGCTGATTAATCCCTCTATGCCTCTGTAGTTGGTGTATATATATTCATGCCTTAATGTCTCACTCCAGTGTCTGATGAAGTGGAATTGATCTGCAAAAGTTCACAATAAAAATATTGCAGTTAGCCTTTAAAGACCTGCAAAAAAACTTTTCTCATATATTTTCGAAGGGGTTGCTGTAGTAGTCTGTTTTTCCAGCATTTTGGGGAGTATCTAAACAAGACAAGACAAAACAAAACACAAAACAATAACGTTGTGGCACTTTAAGACTGACTGCTGTATTTTAGTGTTAGCTTGAGTGGATCGAGTCCACTTGGTGAGACTTAAGATTGAGCCTTCATGGCCTTAATTGATACATCTCAGATACTTCCTTACTTAGACCCTCCCATGCTACATTGGGCAACCATATCAGCTACAGAGGTACCTGTCTGGCTAGCAAAACAGAGAAGTTTACAATCCAGTGTGACTCTGTCCAACCAGCAATCACTGAAGATCCCTGATTGGGGTTCAGATTTATTATTATAATTATGTGTCAGAAATTATTCTGGGTTGAAAGGATTATTGTGGAAGAAATTCTGCTAAGGGAATGCCCAAATGAGGCTCCTTTCATGTCCGCAAGAACTGGAACAGAGACAGGCCCTCAGTCCATTATTCGGAACCTGGGTCTTGAACTGCCAACTTGTCAGTGTTCAAGCTATGATGGAGCCATAGAGGCAAGACCTTGGCAAGTTGCAGCCCTCCCTCCACCACACCACCAATGGTCAAAGGTGAAGGTTTCCTCCAGGAGGACTTCAAAAACTTTCATGTGGATACCTGCCAGGAGAGTAAGCAAAGCAACCAGACTTCTTTACTACCCTATTGCTCCCCCGGAGACATAACGGTTATGGCACTAGGCTTGGAGACCAGAAAGGTGGGTTCTATTCCTGAGAGCTGCATGACAGGGGACATGAAAGGAGCCTCATATGGGTGTCCCGTGCAAAACTCCTTTCAACCCAGAGTAATCTATGACACGAAAATTAATGAACTGCCCCATAGCACTTACTGCACTCTCTGGGTGATGAGCATTTTGCCCCCAACATTCAGATTTTAATGACCTCAGACCGATGGAAGAGGTTGAACAAACCGTGATACCTGGTCAGGATGGAACTCACAACCTTTGGCTTGCAGCACAAAAGTTTTAACCCCTTTGCCACCATGGCTTATGGTCATGGTGATTTCGAAGATATCTATGTTCTTCCTCCTCTAGTGCTCTTGAGATGCTCTTAGGTTGATGTGGAAAAAAAACCCCTGTAGATGTTGCCTGGGCTGTAGGCCTTCTTTACAGCCGTATTTGGAATTAATAGGGTTTACTTTTTGTTTGCTCTTTCCTGTATTGTATATTGTACACTGCTGAATTGTTTATTGTATATTGAGGATTGTGCTGTGATAATATTTATTTATTGTATTTTGATTACACTATAATACTGTAGGTGTATTGATCTGTATAGTATTGACTGTATTTAATTGTTTTGTTATATGCTAGTGTATTTTGGTTTGCACTGTAATATTGTTATTTGTGAATGCTGTGAGCCGCTCTGAGTCAGTCTTTACTGAGTAGAGCGGCATACAAGTCTAAATTAAAGAAAGAAAGAAAGAAAGAAAGAAAGAAAGAAAGAAAGGTTACCGATTTGGTCATTTCAGGAGGCTAATCTTTTTAACACTGAGTCTGCAACTGCACCGGTGGTTTGCCTCTAAGTTCTCCAGAAGATGACGACCCTCGACTTCCACCCTTGGAACTTTATGCCGACGGAGATCCTGGAATGTATTTTCTCCTTCCTTCCTGTCAGAGAACGACACAACGTCTCACGCATGTGTAAGCTCTGGGCTATGGCCGTTTCATCTGCCTCGGTCTGGAGCTTCACAGAAGTCCAGTAAGTCTTTCATAGCTGTGGGAGCCAGCTGGGGACTCGTCAATCAGGCAAACAAACGATTAACACCATCCTTAGTTTCTTTCTGTGAATGATTCAAGTTTCTAGTGTTAATATAGGTCTGTGATGGGGAACCTTGGCACTCTAGCTGTTCTTGAACTTCAGTTCCCAGAAGCCCAAGATTCTGTGAATACACACCAATGGGTTTCCCATATGCGTGGATTCACAGGGACTTAGGCTTCTGTGAACTGAAGTTCAAGAGCAGCTAGAGTGCCAAGGTTCACCATCATTGATATAGGTAAAGGTAAATGTCTCCTTTGGTTGAACACGAGTTGTTTCCAACTCTAAGGGTGGTGCCTGTCTCTGTTTACGGCCAAGGAACCTGCACTGTCTACATCTGCAGAGATTTCTGTGGACACGTGGCAAACAAGATTAGACATGCCACACTGTTACCTTTCCTGCCAAAGCATTCCCTGTTTATCTACATGCAATTTCTTGCTTTCAAACTGCTAGGTTGGCAGGAGCTGGGATAGATTATGGGAACTCACTCCCTCTTGCAGCACGTGGGTCTCGAACTGCTGGCCTGTCGCTTTCCAAAAAGCATCTTAACCAGTTGAGCTGCTGCTGTGTTTTATGAAGGGAAGACACATTTCTCTTAATGTCCTTTTTCTCCTTCTCTAATACACAGCTTTGAAAGCTTCTTCTTGAATGACAAGGTCTAGCATGTTGCAGTTTGGACTGGTAGGGGCCTGTTTGGTGGAACATGGATAGATGAGTCATAGTGTTACTGAATAAAATGGTCTAAAAACTTTCTTTTCCTTCACCTCTCCCATAGAAGCTGGTCAGCAGCAGAGTTGTGGTGGTAAATCTCCACTGGTTTGAGATTGTGTTGTTTTTGAAGCACAATTGGGCCTTCCCTGGTAACAGTAGGCTTTCATTGCTGGCTAATCTTTCTCACACTAGGTCTGTTGAAAGGAACCGCTGAATGGACTAACCCTAAGATGCCTTAATTTTGGCCGTTTCACATCTGTCCTAGACATGGGAGAATAAGATGTCCAGCCTTTAGGGAAGTTCTCTGTGGTGCAGACCCTGTTTGGAGGATATAGTTTATCCCCTTGGCTGGTTCCTGTAAAGCTGGAATCCTCAACCGTGTTAAGCTGGGGTCCAGGTCACACTCCCTCAGACAGCTGTGGGGTCCAGATGGCAGTTTTGCCCTTCCACCACCACATGGCATATCTGGGTGTGGTGAAGGCAGTGGGTGGGTGGGGCACATAAAATGGTGCCATGGGCCACCATTTGAGAATTCCTGCTGTAAAGTTCTGAGTAGAACATGGAGCGGATTCCCACTGATCTAACCTCTTGATTTCTTTCCTTCCCATCCTCTTCCAGCTGTGATTCTAAAGAAACTAGCCAAGAGGAAGAGGGTGGCGGGACCTCAAACACTTTGCTGCAGAAGATAGAGCCCTATATGGGCCATATCCGATACTTAAAGCTGGTTCTTGACATGTCCCTGGTGTTATGCCGGAGGCAGGCCTGTGCCAGCTTAGGTGTGATGGCAGGGAAGAGCCTCCGATTGATTGGGCTTCAGGTCGTGTGTAATGGCGAAACGCCCCATTTCTATTTTGATGTAGACTTCCTGCGAAGCTTGAAACATCTCTTCCAGGGCATGGACCAGGCAACCATTCAGTACGTTGACCTGAGCCAGATGCCTTTCTTTTTGGATAAGGAGAACATCATGGTGGTGGCCAGATGCAGCCCGAACTTGCGCACCCTCCTCAGGTGACGCTTGAGGCAAGACCTTGGCAAGTTGCAGCGCTTCCTCCACCACACTACCAATGATCAAAGGTGAAGGTTTCCTCCAGGAAGACCTCACAATCTTTCAGGTGGACACCTGCCAGGAGAGGAAGCAAAGCAACCAGACTTCTTTACTACCCTATTGCTCCCCTGGTGGCGTAATGGTTAAGGCCCTTGGCTTGGAGACCAGAAACTTGGGTTCTATTCCTGAGAGCTGCATGACGGGGGACATGAAAGGAGCCTCATATAGGTGTCCCGTGCAAAACTCATTTCAACCCAGAGAAATCTGGGCTACGGCCGTTTCATCTGCCTCGGTCTGGCGCTTCACAGAAGTCCAGTAAGTCTTTCGTAGCTGTGGCAGCCAGTTGGGGACTCGTCAATCAGGCAACCAATTGATTCACACCGTCCTTAGTTTCTTTCTGTGAATGATTCAAGTTTGTAGTGTTAATATAGGTCTGTGGTGGTGAACCTTGGCACTCAAGCTGTTCTTTAACTTCAATTCCCAGAAGCCCAAGATTCTGTGAATCCACACCAATGGGTTTACCCCACCTGTGGATTCACAGGAACTTTGGATTCTGAGAATTGAAGTTGAAGTACAGCTAGAGTGCCAAGGTTCACCATCACTGATATTGGTAAAGGTATCTCTTGCTCTAAAGCCAGTTCTGTCCATTCCTAAGGTTTTTCAGCCCATCTCTGTTTCCGGCCAAAGAACCCGCACTGTCTACATCTATAGATATTTCTGTGGACATGAGGCAAGCAAGACTAGACATGCCACACTGTTACCTTTCCTGCTGGAGCAGTCGCTGTTTATCTACATGCAATTTCTTGCATTTGAACTGCTTCATTGGCAGGAGTTGCAGTAGATGATGGGAACTCACTCCATCATGCAGCACTTGGGTCTCGAACTGCTGGCCTGTCGCTTTCCAATCAGCGTCTTAACCCGTTGAGCCACTGCAGTCTCTTATGAAGGGAATAAACATTCCTCTTAATGCCTTTTTCCCTCCTTCTCTAATACACAGCTTTGAAAGCTTCTTCTTGAATGACAAGGTCTAGCATGCTGCAGTTTGGACTGGTAGGGGCCTGATTGGTGGAACATGGGTAGATGAGTCATAGTGTTACTGAATAAAATGGTCTAATAGCTTTATTTTTGTTTTCACCTCTCCCATAGAAGCTAGTCAGCAGCAATGTTGTGATGGTAAATCTCCACTAGTTTGAGATCGTGGTGTTTTTTTAACCACACTCGGTCCTACCCTGGTAACAGGAGCCTTGTGTTGCTGGCTAATCTTTCTCACACTAGTCCAGTTGAAAGGAACTGCAGAATGAACACATCCAAAGGTGCCTTCATTTTGGCAGTTTCACGTCTGTCCTAGACATGGAAGTAAAAGATATCCAGCCTTTAGGGAAGTTATCTGTGGTGCAGATTCTGGTTGGAGGAGATAGTTTATCCCTTTGGCAGGTTCCTGTAAAGCCAGAGTTCAAAATCTTGTCAAGCCATGGGCCGGTTCACACTCCCTCAGACAGCTTTGGGGGATGGATGGCCATTTTGCCCTTCCTCCACCCCATAGCACTTCTGGGTGTGGTGGAGGTGATCGGTGGGTGGGGCACATGAAATGGTGCCATGGGCCACAGTTTGAGAATTCCTGCTATAATGTTCAGAGTAGAACATGGGGCAGATTCCCTGCCCTCCCACTCATCTAACCTCTTGATTTCTTTCCTGCCTATCCTCTTCCAGCTGCAATTTAGAAGAAAATAAGGTGGAGGAAGATGACGATACCTCGAGCACTTTGATACAAAAGATACAGCCCTATATGGGCCATATCCGATACTTAAAGATGGTTTTTGACGTGTCCGTGCCGTTATGCCGGTGGCTGGTCAGCACCATCTTAGAAGTGATGTCGCGGAAAAGCCTCTGATTGCATGGGCTTCAGATTGTGTGTTATGGTGAAATCCCCGCTTTCTATATTGGCGAAGACCTCCTGCACAGCTTGGGACGGCTTTTCCAGGGCATGGACCAGGCAACCATGCAGCACATTGACATCCGCCAGATGCCTTTCCTTATGATAATGGGACCATCTTGCTGGTGGCCAGATGCAGCACAAACTTGCGCACCTTTCTCATGAACAACCACACACTTACTATGCTGTGGACAGAGACAATCATTCAGGTCCTGAGGACTTGCCCCAAACTCTCTACCTTTCAGGTCCCTTACTTTTCCCTGTCGAGGAGCGTGTTTCATGAGCTTTTGAGACCGAACCGAGAGCCATTCAAATATTTGGATATGTTTTTCGATGGCTTTGACAAAGACATCCCTGAGGACTGTTGGACCTCGGTGAGAGAGAGGCACCCCGGTTTCCGCGTGGGGCTGGAGTTTGCACCGTTTGTCACCATACCGATAATGACTCAAGTCTTAAAGCCTTACCTGCCCATCTCTCACTTACATTTCAATTCCTGCACCATTATGGCCACCCAAGTGATGCTTGTTACGAACCTCTATGCTGAGACTTTAGAAAAGCTAGTCCTTTACTCACTCCCTTCCATTGAGTTGAACCTGGCGTTGATTCATCTTGCCAGGGCTTGTGCACAGCTAAAAGAGATCCATTGTTTCTGTGTGGTGGGCCAAGGGGTGGTGGAAGCATTTCGGCACCACTGTCCACATCTGAAGAAATACACCCTTTCCCCCACATTGTTCTTCTTTGACAATCCCCCGACGGTAGTCCTATGACTAGGCATTGAGGAATGCAGCTCTTTCAGGATGAAGCCATGTTCTTTGTAGCAGGAGTTATAAGCAAAATAGATTCCAGAGTCAGTGGGGGTTTTTTTAGAACAAAATTGGGGAAATTGTTTTAAAGGACCAAATGAGCAGACTTTTATACAAATTATTATATTTTAATTCCACAACATAAGGAGGTAAAAGTACAGACCTTTTATTCAGAATTGCTGTAAGAAACAGAAGTCTCCCTTTGATCTGGTTGCGGTTTTATATATATTTTAAAAAGAAACCACTTTTTTATACAGCTGCCGATTTTAATATTTTTAATAGTCATTGGAATAGTCATAGTAATTCACAATCACAAATCAAAATAAAGATGTGCATTGGATAAAGTATTTTTACATCCCAGCATGATGATGTTATGGGAGTAAAGATCTGATGCAAGGAACAACTTTTCAAACAGATGTTTTCTGTTCTGTTAAATAGTAATTACGTACCAGAAATAATTCTGGATTTTAGCTAGAGTAACTCAACGCAGGGGACACCCGAATGAGGTGACTTTTATGTCCCCAAGTTCTTTTCCCACCAAAGTGGTACCTAGGTATCTACTTGCAATTTCTTTCTTTTGAACTGCTAGGTTGGCTGGAGTTGGGACAGAAACAGGCGCTCAGTCTGTCGTGACATACCCGGGCCTCAAACCACCGACTTGCCTGCCTTCCAGCTAACAAGTTGAACTTCTTAACCACTGAGCCACTGCAGCCCCTCTGTTAAATCAAAGGTTGGGGGGAAATGGAAGGTTGGGTTATTAGAGGAAATGCTTGTCCTTCACTTCATTAACATTAGGAAGAGATTCTGATCATCAGATGGAAGTGGTTTACCCATATCCTTGTTTTCTTATTTTTTTTTCCTTAAACTTCTTAATGGTTAGAGCAGTACAACAGTGGAACCAACGGCCACAAGAACACTCCAATCCTGGCCACATTCAAGAGACAGTTGGACAACCATCTGTCACATCAGGTTTGATTCAGATTCCTGAATTGAGGATGGAGTTCGACTCAGTGGCCTACGAGTCCCCTTTCCAACTCAGTTATTTGATCATTCTTCTTTTTCTTGTGTCGTATCTTATTCTGAATCATGGCCATCCTCATGGCACAAGAAGAAGAAGGATCATCATAAAATAACTGAGGGGGATGGGGTCTTTTTTACATCCCTGCCTGATGATGTTATGGGTATAAATATCTGATGTAAGAAAAAACCTTTCAAACAGATGTTGTCTGGTCTGTTAAATAGTAATTTCGTGCCAGAAATAATTCTGGATTGAAACGATATTTGATAGAAAAACTCAACGCAGAGGAGACCCGAATGAGGTGACTTTTATGTCCCCAAGATCTTTTCCCACCAAAGTGGTACCTAGTTATCTACTTGCAAGTTCTTGCTTTTGAACTGCTATGTTGGCAGGAGCAGGAACTGAGACAGGTGCTCAAACTGTCATGCATCACCCAGGTATCAAACCACCTGCTTGCCGGCCTTCCAGCTAACCAGTTGAACCACTAAGCTGGCAAAAACGTCTTAGTTTATTGTGCAACAAACATTCTCAAACTATATTATCTCAGCGACAAGGAAATGGGAAGAAGGGGTGAAGGTTGAAGCCATCCAACCCTGAAACTAGGTGAAAACCGTGCTTGTTCATCCATTAATGTGTCCATTTCACAGCCTAGGAAAGTGACTTTTTCTTGGGGAAGCTGGTTAGCCTCAGAGCAGAATGAGAAGGCAGAACTGGGGAAATATTGTTGAGGACATCCTATTTTGACAAACCTGGAAACAGTCACCCCAACTCTGAATTAAAACAACATTATTAGGTGGAGCTAGGATCTCAGCCTTAACAATCCCCGATAGGATTATATGACAGGGTAAATGCTTAGCTTGATGACTCTCAAGTCAGCAGTTTGAGACCCGAGTACTGTGCGGTAGAGTGAGCTCCCATCTTCTGTCCCAGCTCCTAACAACCTAGCCATTCAAAAGTAAGAAATTGCAAGTAGATAAACAGGCACAGCATTGGTGGGAAAGGTAACAGCATTCCATCTCTAGTCATGCCTGTCACATGACCATGGGAATGTCTGCCAAAGTCTCTTTGGATGTAAACGGAGTTGAGCAGAAGCCCCTAAAAGAGGTGGAAATGATTGTCTTTCATGTGAGAATGATCTTTGCCTGGCATTATAGTGGATTATAGCCTTAAATCTGAACCCCAATTATAGAGTCTCTTAGCTGGAGGGGAACCTCACAGGCAGAAATAAAGTGTAGTGCGGAATAATCTCGACTTTGACGGTAACAACCTGTTTGAGGCTTTCAAAGGGATACCTTCATCCCTATACAAATACTTTTAATGGAGTTCACCTGTGTAACTCACTGCCACAAGATGGTACTGCTAAGCCTCCTCCCCCCTTCCATCCTGCAATGGGTGAGTCTCCTGTTTTCTGGGATGGTGCCTTAGAAAGAATCGTGTTGACATTCCTCACCCCTTTCCACCGGGTCTGAAAGAGTTAAGCCGAGCATAGGCCACACCCACTCCGTCCTTTCTTCCTTTCATGGTCCAGGGAGAGGTCAGGTGGGATCAGGTGTGCATCCCGACCTAGATGCAGTTCCAGCTGAAAAGGAGCGATGGAAGTGGGTGGAGGGCGCGATTCCTGTCCACACGGTGCGGCGTTTTGTGCCCCGACACCAGAAGTGCTCCAGCCAGCAGACGCCAAAGATCCAGGTGAGGAGGGTCTGGGTGAAGTCTGGAGGATCTTGGGCTCCCCAACCAGTTGGAAAGTTTGCCTTGTGCTCCTCCTTTCCCTGCAGGCAAGCGACTCGAGGTGGGAAAGTCAGGGCTGCCCTTGGAGGCAAAGTTTTTGAAGGGGCTGCTGTGGAAGCAGTCTTGATTTGCATACTTCTCTGCCAGGCTGATTAATCCCTCTATGCCTCTGTAGCTGGTGTATATATATTCATGCCTTAATGTCTCACTCCTGTGTCTCATGAAGTGGAATTGATCCGCAAAAGTTCACATTAAAAATATAGCAGTTAGCCTTTAAACACCTGAAAAAAAACTTTTCTCATATGTTTTCGAAGGGGTTGCTGTGGTAGTCCGTTTTTCAAGCATTTTGGGGAGTATCTAAACAAGACAAGACAAAACAAAACACAAAACTATAACGTTGTGGCACTTTAAGACTGACTGCTGTATTTTAGTGTTAGCTTGAGTGGATCGAGTCCACTTGGTGAGACCTAAGAGTGAGACTTCATGGCCTTAATTGATACATCTCAGATACTTCCTTACTTAGACCCTCCCATGCTACATTGGGCAACCATATCAGCTACAGAGGTACCTGTCTGGCTAGCAAAACAGAGAAGTTTACAATCCAGTGTGACTCTGTCCAACCAGCAATCACTGAAGATCCCTGATTGGGGTTCAGATTTATTATTATAATTATGTGTCAGAAATTATTCTGGGTTGAAAGGATTATTGTGGAAGAAACTCTGCTAAGGGAATGCCCAAAGGAGGCTCCTTTCATGTCCCACAGAGCTGGGACAGAGACAGGCACTCAGTCCATCATTCAGAACCTGGGTCTTGAACTGCCAACTTGCCAGTGTTCAAGTTAAGACAGAGCCATAAAGGCAAGACCTTGGCAAGTTGCAGCCTTCCCTCCACCACACCACCAATGGTCAAAGGTGAAGGTTTCCTCCCGGAAGACCTCACAAACTTTCAGGTGGACACCTGCCAGGAGAGTAAGCAAAGCAACCAGACTTCTTTACTACCCTATTGCTCCCCTGGTGGCGTAATGGTTAAGGCCCTAGGCTTGGAGACCGGAAAGGTGGGTTCTATTCCTGAGAGCTGAACGATGGGGGACATGAAAGGAGCCACATACAAGCGTCTCATGCAAAACTTTCTACCCAGAGTAATCTATGACAGGAAAATTAATGAACTGCCTCATAGCAGTTACTGCACTTTCTGGCTGATGAGCATTTTGCCCCTAACATGCTTGGGACTGATTTTAATGACCTCAGAAGAATGGAAGAGGCTGAACCAACTGTGATCCCTGGTCAGGATGGAACTCACAACCTTTGGCTTGCAACACAAAAGTTTTAACCCCTTTGCCACCATGGCTTATAGTCATTTTGTGTTGGAAGATGTCTACATTCTTCCTCCTCTAGTTCTCTTGAGATGCACTTAGGTTACCAATTTGGTCATTTCAGGAGGCTGATCTTTTTAACACTGAGGAGCAACTGCACCGGTGGTTTGCATCTAAGTTCTCCAGAAGATGACGACCCTCGACCTCCACCCTTGGAACTTTATGCCAGCGGAGATCCTGGGCCATATTTTCTCTTTCCTTCCTGTCAGAGAACGACACAACGTCTCACGCATGTGTAAGCTCTGGGCTACGGCTGTATCAACTGCCTCGGTCTGGCGCTTCACAGAAATCCAGTAAGTCTTTCATAGCTGTGGCAGCCAGTTGTGGACTCATCAATCAGGCAATGGTTTACCATATGTGTGGATTCACAGGGACTTAGGCTTCTATGAATTGAAGTTCAAGAACAGCTAGAGAGCCAATTTTCACCTCATTGATATCAGGAAAGGTAAATGTCTCTCTTGGTCGAACGCAAGTTGTTTCCAACTATAAGGGTGGTTCCCATCTCTCTTTACGGCCAAAGAAACTGCACTGTCTACATCTGCAGAGATTTCTGTGGACATGTGGCAGGCAAGACTACACGTGCCACAACGTTACCTTTCCTGCTGAAGCATATCCTGTTTATCTACTGGCAATTTCTTGCTTTCAAACTGCTAGGTTTGCAAGAGGTGGGATGGATGATTGGAACTCACTCTGTCATGCTGCACTTGGGTCTCGAACTGTGGGCCTGTCACTTTCCAATCAGCGTCTTAACCAGTTGAGCCACTTCAGTCTCTTATGAAGGGAAGACACATTTCTCTTAATGTCCTTTTTCTCCTTCTCTAATACACAGCTTTGAAAGCTTCTTCCTGAATGACAAGGTCTAGCATGCTGCAGTTTGGACTGGTAGGGGCCTGATTGGTGGAACCTGGATAGATGAGTCATAGTGTTACTGAATAAAATGGTCTAAAAGCTTTCTTTTCCTTCAGCTCTCCCAGTAGAAGCTGGTCAGCAGCAGTGTGGTGGTGGTAAATCTCCACTGGTTTGACCACACTCGGCTCTACCCTGGTAACAGTAGCCTTGTGTTATTGGCTAATCTTTCTCACACTAGGTCAGTTGAAAGGAACCGCTGAATGGACTCGCCCTAAGGTGCCTTAATTTTGGCCGTTTCACGCCTGTCCTAGACATGGGAGAATAAGCTGTCCAGCCTTTAGGGAAGTTCTCTGTGGTGCAGACCCTGTTTGGAGGAGATAGTTTATCCCCTAGGCTGGTGACTGTAAAGCCGGAATCGTCAACCGTGTTAAGCCGGGTGCCAGGCCATTCTCCCTCAGACAGCTTTGGGGTCTGGATGGCCGTTTTGCCCTTCCACCAGCACATGGCACATCTGGGTGTGGTGGAGGCGGTGGATGAGTGGGGCACATAAAATGGTGCCATGGGCCACCGTTTGAGAATTCCTGCTGTAAAGTTCAGAGTAGAACATGGAGCAGATTCCCTGCCATCCCACTGATCTAACCTCTTGATTTCTTTCCTTCCCATCCTCTTCCAGCTGTGATTCAGAAGAAACCGGCCAGGAGGAAGAGGAAGAGGAAGAGGCTGGCGGTACTTCGAACACCATGTTGCAGAAGATAGAGCCCTATATGGGCCATATCCGATACATAAAGCTGGTTCTTGACATGTCCTTGGTGTTATGCCGGAGGCAGGCCTGCACCATCTTAGATGTGATGGGAGGGAAGACCCTCAGGTTGGAAGGACTTCAGATCGTGTGTAATGGCGAAATCCCCCATTTCTATTTTGGTGAAGACCTCCTGCAAAGCTTGAGACGGCTCTTTCAGGGCATGGACCAGGCAACCATGCAGCACATTGACCTCCGCCATATACCTTTCTTTTTGGATAATGAGATCATCATGCTGGTGGCCAGATGCAGCCCAAACATGCGCACCCTCCTCATCAACAACTATGCGCTCTCTATGCCATGGTATCAGACAACCATCGAGTTGCTGATGACTTGCCCCAAACTCACTTCCTTTCGGGTCCTTTACTTTGCCCTGTCGTGGAGCGTGTTCCAGGAGATGTTCAGACCGAACCGAGAGCGATTCAAATATTTGGAGATGTTCTATGACAGCTATGACAATGACATCCCTGAGGACTATTGGACATCAGTGAGAGAGAGCCACCCCAATTTCCGCGTGGGGCTGGAGTTTTCACCGATTGTCCCACTGCCAATGATGACTCATGTCTTAAAGCCTTACCTGCCCATCTCTCAGTTGCGTTTCAATTGCTGCACCATTATGGCCAAACATGTGACGCTTGTCGCTAGCCTCTATGCTGGGACTTTAGAAAAGCTGGTGATGTACTCAGTTCCTTCCCTTGAGCTGAACCGGGCGTTGATACAGCTTGCCAGGGCTTGCGCACAGCTAAAAGAGATCCATTGTTTCTGTGTGGTGGGCCAAGAAGTGGTGGAGGTGTTTCGGCACCACTGTCCACATCTGAAGAAATACACCCTTTCCCCCACACCGTTCTTTCCTAACAATCCCCCAACGGTAGTCCTATAATTAGGCACGGAGGAGTGCAGCTCTTTCAGGAGAAAAATGTCTTCTGAGTAGCGGGAGGTGTAAGCAAAATGGATTCCAGAGGCAGCAGATGTTTTAGAACAAAAGTGGAGAAATTGTCTTAAAGGACCAAATCAGTGGACTTTTATATAAATTATTGAATGTTAAATCCAGAACATAAGATAAGGAGGTAAAAGTACAGACCTCTTATTCAGAAATGTTGTAAGAAACAGACGTCTCTCTGTGATTGGGTTGCGGATATATATATTAAAAAGAAACCACTTTTTTTATACAGCTGCCGATTATAATATTTCTAATAGTCATTGGAAATGTCATAGTAATTCACAATCACAAATCAAAATAAAAATGTGCATTGGATAAAGTATTTTTACATCCTTGCAAGATGATGTTATGGGAGTAAAGATCTGATGCAAGGAACAACTTTTCCAACAGATGTTTTCTGTTCTGTTAAATAGTAATTTCATGCCAGAAATAATTCTGGATTGAAATTATTTTTGCTAGAGAAACTCAACGCAGGGGACACCTGAATGAGGTGACTTTTATGCCCCAAAGATCTTTTCCCACCAAAGAGGTCCCTAGTAAGCTACTTGCAAGTTCTTGCTTTTGAACTGCTATGTTGGCAGGAGCAAGGACCGAGACAGGTGCTCAAACTGTCATGCATCACCCGGGTATCAAACCACCTGCTTGCCGGCCTTCCAGCTAACAAGTTGAACTTCTTAACCACTGAGCTGACAAAAACGTTATAGTTTATTGTGCAACAAATATTCTCAAACTGTATTATCTCAGCGCCAAGGGAATGGGATGAAGGGGTGAAGGTAGAAGCCACCCTCCCCTGAAACTAAGTGATAAACGTGTTTGTTCATCCATTAATGTGCCCAATTCACAGCCTAGGAAAGGGACATTTTCTTGGGGAAGTTGCATAGCCTCAGATAAGAATCCGGAGGCAGAAATGGGGAAATATTTTTGAGGACATCCTATTTTGACAACCATGGAAACAGTCACCACAGCTACGAATGAAAAAAACATTATTAGGTGGATTTAGGGTTTCAGCCTTAACAATCCCCGATAGGATTATATCAGGGGGTAAATGCTTGGTTGGTGACTTAAAAGTCAGCAGTTTGAGACCTGAGTGCTGTGCGCTGGAGTGAGCTCACGTCTTCTCTCCCACCTCCTGCCAACCTAGCTGTTTGAAAGCAAGAAATTGCAAGTAGATAAATACATACAGCTTTGGTGGGAAAGGTAATAGCATTCCGTGCACTCTGGCATCTAGTCCTGCCTATCACGTGACCGTGTGAATGTCTGCAAATGTCTCTTTGGGTGTAAACGGAGATGAGCAGAACCCCCTATAAGCGTCAGAAACGTCTGGATTTCATGCAAGGAGGATCTTTACCTAGCATTATATTGGACTATAGCCTTAAATCTGAACCCCAATTATAGAGTCACTTAACTGGAGGGGTATCTGACTGGTAGAAATAAAGTGTAGTGCTGAATAACCTCGACTTCGACGGTGAGAACCTATTTGTGGCTTTCAAAGGGATTCCTTCATCCCTATACAAAGACTTTTAAAGGATTTCATCTCTGTAACTCACTGCCACAAGATGGTATTGCTAAACCCCCTCCCCTCTAACATCCAGCAATAGGTGAGTCTCCTGTTTTCTGGGATGGTGCCTTAGAAAGAATCGTGTTGACATTCCTCACCCCTTTCCACCGGGTCTGAAAGAGTTAAGCCGAGCATAGGCCACACCCACTCCGTCCTTTCTTCCTTTCATGGTCCAGGGAGAGGTCAGGTGGGCTCAGGTGTGCATCCCGACCTAGATGCAGTTCCAGCTGAAAAGGAGCGATGGAAGTGGGTGGAGGGCGCATCCCTGTTCACACGGTGCTGCGTTTTGTGGCCTGAAACCAGAAGTGCTCCAGCCCGCAGAGGCCAAAGATCCAGGTGAGGAGGGTCTGGACGAAGTCTGGGGGATCTTGGGCTCCCCAACCAGTTGGAAAGTTTGCCTTGTGCTCCTCCTTTCCCTGCAGGCGAGCGACTCGAGGTGGGAAAGTCAGGGCTGCCCTTGGAGGCAAAGTATTTGAAGCGGCTGCTGTGGAAGCTGTCTTGATTTGCATACTTCTCTGCCAGGCTGATTAATCCCTCTATGCCTCTGTAGCTGGTGTATATATATTCATGCCTTAATGTCTCACTCCAGTGTCTGATGAAGTGGAATTGATCTGCAAAAGTTCACATTAAAAATATAGCAGTTAGCCTTTAAACACCTGAAAAAAAACTTTTCTCATATGTTTTCAAAGGGGTTGCTGTAGTAGTCTGTTTTTCTAGCATTTTGGGGAGTATCTAAACAAGACAAGACAAAACAAAACACAAAACAATAACGTTGTGGCACTTTAAGACTGACTGCTGTATTTTAGTGTTAGCTTGAGTGGATCGAGTCCACTTGGTGAGACTTAAGATTGAGACTTCATGGCCTTAATTGATACATCTCAGATACTTCCTTACTTAGACCCTCCCATGCTACATTGGGCAACCATATCAGCTACAGAGGTACTTGTCTGGCTAGCAAAACAGAGAAGTTTACAATCCAGTGTGACTCTGTCCAACCAGCAATCACTGAAGATCCCTGATTGGGGTTCAGATTTATTATTATAATTATGTGTCAGAAATTATTCTGGGTTGAAAGGATTATTGTGGAAGAAATTCTGCTAAGGGAATGCCCAAATGAGGCTCCTTTCATGTCCGCAAGAACTGGAACAGAGACAGGCCCTCAGTCCATTATTCGGAACCTGGGTCTTGAACTGCCAACTTGTCAGTGTTCAAGCTATGATGGAGCCATAGAGGCAAGACCTTGGCAAGTTGCTGCCCTCCCTCCACCACACCACCAATGGTCAAAGGTGAAGGTTTCCTCCAGGAGGACTTCACAAACTTTCATGTGGATACCTGCCAGGAGAGTAAGCAAAGCAACCAGACTTCTTTACTACCCTATTGCTCCCCCGGAGGCATAACGGTTATGGCACTAGGCTTGGAGACCAGAAAGGTGGGTTCTATTCCTGAGAGCTGCATGACAGGGGACATGAAAGGAGCCTCATATGGGTGTCCCGTGCAAAACTCCTTTCAAGCCAGAGTAATCTATGACACGAAAATTAATGAACTGCCCCATAGCACTTACTGCACTCTCTGGGTGATGAGCATTTTGCCCCCAACATTCAGATTTTAATGACCTCAGACGGATGGAAGAGGTTGAACCAACCGTGATACCTGGTCAGGATGGAACTCACAACCTTTGGCTTGCAGCACAAAAGTTTTAACCCCTTTGCCACCATGGCTTATGGTCATGGTGCTTTCGAAGATATCGACGTTCTTCCTCCTCTAGTGCTCTTGAGATGCTCTTAGGTTGATGTGGAAAAAAAACCCCTGTAGATGTTGCCTGGGCTGTAGGCCTTCTTTACAGCCGTATTTGGAATTAATAGGGTTTACTTTTTGTTTGCTCTTTCCTGTATTGTATATGGTACACTGTTGAATTGTTTATTGTATATTGAGGATTGTGCTGTTGATATCGAATAGAAATAATAAGAATAAAATATTGATTAAATATTGCTTGCTGCTACATGATTAAATATTGCTTGCTGCTACAGAAACTAAAGCTAACATTGAAGCGACGTGGCAAGATTGGAATTTTGTTTATGAAGGAAAACTATTATGCTCATATGTAAGTCCGCATGATTACTTGTGCCAAATGTCAGCTTGACCTTAGTAATAGTTAGGATAGTACAGCCCCTGCGTGGGCGATGTTGAAAAACTTAAATATGTGCCAAAATTACACAGGATGTTATATAAATGTAAGACAACATCTGTAACCGATAAAGACCTGGTCATGTTTCATAAGAAATATATCTTTAATGGTTCCCAGTGGTATCTAAAGAGAATTGGCATAAGTATTATTTTGCAATTCTTGTACTTGGCCTCTGTACTTGATCTCTGTACTTGGCCAACAAATGTAATGATGAAAATATGTAGAAATGATTTGTACAAATTAACCCAAAAGGGTCACCGTGATCGGGTGAAATGTCTTGACTAAACCAGAAGGGGGAGAGAAACTATAAAAGGCTCTGTCTTTTCATGGATGTTATTCTCATCTTTGGAGTGGCTACACTCATGAGAATCATTATTATGCATAATAAACTCTTCTCTGTTTGACCAAAAGGGAATGCTGTTTTGTCCCATCTTAAATGCTACAACATTTTTGGCGACCCCAGATCGGACTATTCAGTAGGAGCGGTTGGCTCTTCATGGACGCCTGCCTCGGTGAGTATCGACGCCTCCCCAGAGAAATCTCCAAAGCCGGCTGACAAGTCCTTTGCAATTTGTCCGGAGTTTTTCGGTGGAGGGGCGGCGTGAAACACCGGCGAGCAGAGCAGTCAAGAATCCACAAGGGTCAAACAGACAAGATACATCGTTGGTACCGGAAGTTCCAGGCAAGTATTTTGGGGTTCAAGTCCCTGTATTTTGGGAAATTTCAGGTTATAATCACATACAAGGTCCAGGGTTAAAAGTCCCTAAGGGTTAAAGTCCCTGTTTTGGGCCAGTGATTATAGGAAACAGATGGCCAAGTTTCCTTGAAGGGCGGAGGGCGATCCGAACCCTTCATTTAATGTTGAAATGCAGAATTGTACTTTCAAAGGTTTTAGTTAAATGCCTGCAAGCTGTTTGGTTTTATAAGCCTGTGAACTGTCTGGTTTTATGAGTCAAATTGTTTGATTGTTTTAGTACTGTTTAAGTTAAATATTGTTTGTTTGTTTAAGTAGAAATAAGTAACAGATAAGTAGAACTGAAAATGGGAGGGGGAGGAAGTAAAAACACACCGTTAGAATTAATGGTAGAACATTTTCAGGAGGTCTATCCATTGGAATGTGATCCAGATACATTAAAAATTTACTGCCGCAATGAATGGCCGACCTTTCCTGAGATTAATTGGCCAGAAGATGGGTCATTTAGTCCAGACCTTATTAATAAAGTAATGATCCGGATTGTACAAGATCGTCATTGGGATCAATATGAATACGGGTCGGCCTGGAGAGCAGCAGTAAATAGAGACCCCCCTTTTCCATGGATTAAACAGAACCAGATCCAAGAGGCTAAGATGTGTTTACTTCAAATTAAACGTAGAAATGATAGAAATAATGCAGCCCTGTTCACTGCAGCCCTTACGGCAGCAGGGATCAAACAGTCAGCAGCTGGAATCAATCAGCCAGCAGCTGAAAGGAATAGCAAAGTTCACGCAGAAGAAAAATGTACGCAGAGCCAACGAGAGAAAGTTAAAATAATATTGAGTCAAGCTGAAGAGGAGATAAGACCTCCACCATATATATATCCTCCTTTAGACAGCTCACGTGTTTCAACTGACTCTAATAGTTCCACCGCTACTATAGTTAGTCTTTCTCCCAATAAACTAAGAGACGGGAAAATAAGAGTGGAACAAATTGCCCCACTTAGGGAAATTGTACAAACAGTTGTTGACCCAGAAGGACAAGTACAGACTAGAAAAATGGAACAATATTTACCTTTTCAAGTCGCAGATCTTTTAAACTGGAGGCAATATTATGGTCCATTTAATAAAAAACCTGCTGAAATAGTGGATTTAGTATCCACAATTATGCAAACGCATTTGCCTAATTGGAGAGATATTCAACAGCTACTAATGACATTATTGACATTAGAAGACAGGGAAAAGTTCCGTATAGCTAAAGATAAGGTAGCTACCCTTGAATATCCAAATGACATGCAAATTGAACAACGCCAAAGAGCAATGGGAAGAGTGGACCCTCAATGGGATTTGGAAATTCCTGAAGATAGATTGGAATTGGAACGGTATCGTAAAATTGTTGTTGACAGTTTAAAAGAAGCCTCAAAGGGTCCTGTAAATTTTTCAAAGCCTGCCCTAGTAACGCAACAATCAGACGAATCTCCTGAGGGTTTTATGGCAAGGTTAATAGAGGCATATAAGGTCAACACAGGCTTGGATTTGGAAGATCCAGCCCATAGGATATTGCTAAATGAACGTTTCATAACTCAAAGTGCCTCAGACATTAAAAAGAAGCTTCAAAAATTAGATGGAGCTTTGGGTATGAATACTTCTCAATTGATGGAGATAGCCAGGAAAGTGTTTTTAAACAGGGACGAGGAGGAAGGAAGAAAGCAGATTCTAAAGGAAAAACGTAAAGCTGAGACCTTGGCTTTAGCAATTGCAAATAATAGTAGTTCTCCCTTGAGGACAGACCAATGCCCCTGTTGTAAGAGAATAGACCATTGGCAAAGGGAGTGCCCGCCGAAACAACCATCCAGAGGTAGAGGAGGTTATAGATACATGGAAGCAGAGAACTACGATGCCTATGATACACAGGATGGTGTTATAGGAAGGGCGGAAACACAGTGGGATGATTGATTAGGGTCTAGAGCTCAGGTTCCAGTTCCCGAGCCCGGGAGCAGGACGATCAGTATTGAATCAATTACTGGCAGCAAAAAAATTGAAGAAAATATAAAATATAAGGAATTAGGTATGTGGGATTTGTAGTGGTCAGTGACAGAAATTGGTTTCAAATTTTACTAATGGTATTGTATATTGTGCTTACTACCTTAAGTTAAATATTGGTTGCCCTATATGAATTATTGTATGATAGACCACCTACCTTGTTGGCATATGTGTGAAGGGTGGCAAGATATGGCCCATGAGGGGGGAATGGGGACGAGGAAATTGTTGCAATCATTGTAGGTTCATAATGAACATGTAAATAATTTAAGAATATATGTGCAAGAAATCAGCCCCCCCCCCTGTGATGATAGCCACCCACAATTTTAAACCCGAAGATAGGGTATGGTTCAAAATTATAAGGATGAACCCCTTAAAAAAACACCAGATGCAAAGAACTCCAGACTGTTGTATTGTTTTTTTCTTTCTTGCAGTAGGGAAACTAAAAGGGAAAATTCTGGATCCAATTGGACATGTTTGAAGTCTGCAGCAGAGAACGGTCCTGACCAGTACGCAGAGCTTCAGATCCAGAATCTAGGAAAAGGTGCTTACCAGGTGAAGCAAACGGAGAAGCTATTGATCCTGAGATCCAAGTAGTTTGCCAGAGCCGTAATATCAACGCAACAGATTAGAAGCACCTATTTCTTTTCCCTAATGGGACATTCAACTTAAGGTACTGTACTTTGTTTATATCACACACAATTCACTTCCTACACATTTGAACATCACATAAAGAAGAAAGAAGAACACTCTGCTGGGAATTCCCCCTGGAAGCAATTCCCTCTACGCACAGGTGGAAGATAAGAGGACATGCTACAAGCAAGTCTATATTTGGGACTCTTTATCTTGTGTCTTGAACACATAGGAGGACAAAATATTACAGAAAAAAATATTTGTATTGGTAATAGAGGCCAATGGAGGGCAGTACCAGATACCAAAGACATACTTATAACCCTTGAAGTAAGCAGCAACCATCTAGAAGCATGGGTAAACAATGGCCATAGAAATAACTCCAGAGGTATTCAATGAAATGTCTAAAGCAGGCAGCATATTAAAACACACTAACCACTAACTTAGTGGGAAGGACATGTTTCAGAAGGGAAGGAACTGTAGATGTTGGACATCTAATATGCCTTGGAACATGGGAAGAGGGTAAAATAACATGGAGATTTCCCTCCAAGTTACCCCCTCCGGTAAAATTTGATACCACAATCCTGAAGTACTTAAATTCTGCAGGTCTCTGGACTGCACTATGTACTGGATATGTGGAAGGCTGGCTTATGAAAAGTGATCTGCAAATTAGTCCGGAACTTGTGTTCTAGGGTAGAACAAACCATCTTTCTTTCTTAAGCCAATAACCAGTAGAGAGTTATTGAGCGTGTCTGTCTATAGATTGGGAGCAGTAAGGAAAAAGAGGTCTGTTATGTACGAAAAGTGCTGAAACAGCTTTTTTTTAGGCTCCTGTACTACCAATGAACACAGGTAAGCTCCGGACAACGGTGGAGAATCACAGTAAGCTAGCCTAGGAACACCTTTTGGTAAAAGAGGAGGGTCAGTGAAATTTTAATCTTAATAATTACTACCGACACCTAGAAGAGTCAGGAAAAGCAGTGGCTCAGTTTAACACAATTAACTTACAATCCTGAACAACACTGGAGTACAGCTTTCAATGTTAAGGAATTTTTTGGAACCTAGTTGCCAAAGTTTCCAACATTGCAAGTACCCTTTGGACACGTAGGCCACCTCGGATGCCTAGTGATAAAATGTGTCATCCCTTGTATGATAAGCATGATTCCTCAGTAGACGCTTTAAGATACTGTGAAATTAAGAGTTGTGAATCTTTACGTTTTGAAAAGATTCAGAGGGGGGATTGATATCGAATAGAAATAATAAGAATAAAATATTGATTAAATATTGCTTGCTGCTACATGATTAAATATTGCTTGCTGCTACAGAAACTAAAGCTAACATTGAAGCGACGTGGCAAGATTGGAATTTTGTTTATGAAGGAAAACTATTATGCTCATATGTAAGTCCGCATGATTACTTGTGCCAAATGTCAGCTTGACCTTAGTAATAGTTAGGATAGTACAGCCCCTGCGTGGGCGATGTTGAAAAACTTAAATATGTGCCAAAATTACACAGGATGTTATATAAATGTAAGACAACATCTGTAACCGATAAAGACCTGGTCATGTTTCATAAGAAATATATCTTTAATGGTTCCCAGTGGTATCTAAAGAGAATTGGCATAAGTATTATTTTGCAATTCTTGTACTTGGCCTCTGTACTTGATCTCTGTACTTGGCCAACAAATGTAATGATGAAAATATGTAGAAATGATTTGTACAAATTAACCCAAAAGGGTCACCGTGATCGGGTGAAATGTCTTGACTAAACCAGAAGGGGGAGAGAAACTATAAAAGGCTCTGTCTTTTCATGGATGTTATTCTCATCTTTGGAGTGGCTACACTCATGAGAATCATTATTATGCATAATAAACTCTTCTCTGTTTGACCAAAAGGGAATACTGTTTTGTCCCATCTTAAATGCTACAACACTGTGATAATATTTATTTATTGTATTTTGATTACACTATAATACTGTAGGTGTATTGATCTGTATAGTATTGACTGTATTTAATTGTTTTGTTATATGCTAGTGTATTTTGGTTTGCACTGTAATATTGTTATTTGTGAATGCTGTGAGCCGCTCTGAGTCAGTCTTTACTGAGTAGAGCGGCATACAAGTCTAAATTAAAGAAAGAAAGAAAGAAAGAAAGGTTACCGATTTGGTCATTTCAGGAGGCTAATCTTTTTAACACTGAGTCTGCAACTGCACCGGTGGTTTGCCTCTAAGTTCTCCAGAAGATGACGACCCTCGACTTCCACCCTTGGAACTTTATGCCGACGGAGATCCTGGAATGTATTTTCTCCTTCCTTCCTGTCAGAGAACGACACAACGTCTCACGCATGTGTAAGCTCTGGGCTATGGCCGTTTCATCTGCCTCGGTCTGGAGCTTCACAGAAGTCCAGTAAGTCTTTCATAGCTGTGGGAGCCAGCTGGGGACTCGTCAATCAGGCAAACAAACGATTAACACCATCCTTAGTTTCTTTCTGTGAATGATTCAAGTTTCTAGTGTTAATATAGGTCTGTGATGGGGAACCTTGGCGCTCCAGCTGTTCTTGAACTTCAGTTCCCAGAAGCCCAAGATTCTGTGAATACACACCAATGGGTTTCTCATATGCGTGGATTCACAGGGACTTAGGCTTCTGTGAATTGAAGTTCAAGAGCAGCTAGAGTGCCAAGGTTCACCATCATTGATATAGGTAAAGGTAAATGTCTCTCTTGGTTGAACGCAAGTTGTTTCCAACTCTAAGGGTGGTGCCTGTCTCTGTTTAGGGCCAAGGAACCTGCACTGTCTACATCTGCAGAGATTTCTGTGGACACGTGGCAAACAAGATTAGACATGCCACACTGTTACCTTTCCTGCCAAAGCATTCCCTGTTTATCTACATGCAATTTCTTGCTTTCAAACTGCTAGGTTGGCAGGAGCTGGGATAGATTATGGGAACTCACTCCCTCTTGCAGCACGTGGGTCTCGAACTGCTGGCCTGCCGCTTTCCAAAAAGCATCTTAACCAGTTGAGCTGCTGCAGTCTCTTATGAAGGGAATAAACATTCCTCTTAATGCCTTTTTTCCTCCTTCTCTAATACACAGCTTTGAAAGCTTCTTCTTGAATGACAAGGTCTAGCATGCTGCAGTTTGGACTGGTAGGGGCCCTGATTGGTGGAACATGGGTAGATGAGTCATAGTGTTACTGAATAAAATGGTCTAATAGCTTTCTTTTTGTTTTCACCTCTCCCATAGAAGCTGGTCAGCAGCAATGTTGTGATGGTAAATCTCCACTAGTTTGAGATCGTGGTGTTTTTTTAACCACACTCAGTCCTACCCTGGTAACAGGAGCCTTGTGTTGCTGGCTAATCTTTCTCACACTAGTCCAGTTGAAAGGAACTGCAGAATGAACACATCCAAAGGTGCCTTCATTTTGGCAGTTTCACGTCTGTCCTAGACATGGAAGTAAAAGATATCCAGCCTTTAGGGAAGTTATCTGTGGTGCAGATTCTGGTTGGAGGAGATAGTTTATCCCTTTGGCAGGTTCCTGTAAAGCCAGAGTTCAAAATCTTGTCAAGCCATGGGCCGGTTCACACTCCCTCAGACAGCTTTGGGGGATGGATGACCATTTTGCCCTTCCTCGACCCCATAGCACATCTGGGTGTGGTGGAGGTGATCGGTGGGTGGGGCACATGAAATGGTGCCATGGGCCACAGTTTGAGAATTCCTGCTGTAATGTTCAGAGTAGAACATGGGGCAGATTCCCTGCCCTCCCACTCATCTAACCTCTTGATTTCTTTCCTGCCTATCCTCTTCCAGCTGCAATTTAGAAGAAAATAAGGTGGAGGAAGATGACGATACCTCGAGCACTTTGATACAAAAGATACAGCCCTATATGGGCCATATCCGATACTTAAAGATGGTTTTTGACGTGTCCGTGGCGTTATGCCGGTGGCTGGTCAGCACCATCTTAGAAGTGATGTCGCGGAAAAGCCTCCGATTGCATGGGCTTCAGATCGTGTGTTATGGTGAAATCCCCGCTTTCTATATCGGCGAAGACCTCCTGCACAGCTTGGGACGGCTTTTCCAGGGCATGGACCAGGCAACCATGCAGCACATTGATATCCGCCAGATGCCTTTCCTTTTGGATAATGGGACCATCTTGCTGGTGGCCAGATGCAGCACAAACTTGCGCACCTTTCTCATGAACAACCACACACTTACTATGCTGTGGACAGAGACAATCATTCAGGTCCTGAGGACTTGCCCCAAACTCTCTACCTTTCGGGTCCCTTACTTTTCCCTGTCGAGGAGCGTGTTTCATGAGCTTTTGAGACCGAACCGAGAACCATTCAAATATTTGGATATGTTTTTCGATGGCTTTGACAAAGACATCCCTGAGGACTGTTGGACCTCGGTGAGAGAGAGGCACCCCGGTTTCCGCGTGGGGCTGGAGTTTGCACCGTTTGTCACCATACCGATAATGACTCAAGTCTTAAAGCCTTACCTGCCCATCTCTCACTTACATTTCAATTCCTTCACCATTATGGCCACCCAAGTGATGCTTGTTACGAACCTCTATGCTGAGACTTTAGAAAAGCTAGTCCTTTACTCACTCCCTTCCATTGAGTTGAACCTGGCGTTGATTCAGCTTGCCAGGGCTTGTGCACAGCTAAAAGAGATCCATTGTTTCTGTGTGGTGGGCCAAGGGGTGGTGGAAGCATTTCGGCACCACTGTCCACATCTGAAGAAATACACCCTTTCCCCCACATTGTTCTTCTTTGACAATCCCCCGACGGTAGTCCTATGACTAGGCATTGACGAATGCAGCTCTTTCAGGATGAAGCCATGTTCTTTGTAGCAGGAGTTATAAGCAAAATAGATTCCAGAGTCAGTGGGGGTTTTTTTAGAACAAAATTGGGGAAATTGTTTTAAAGGACCAAATGAGCAGACTTTTATACAAATTATTATATTTTAATTCCACAACATAAGGAGGTAAAAGTACAGACCTTTTATTCAGAATTGCTGTAAGAAACAGAAGTCTCCCTTTGATCTGGTTGCGGTTTTATATATATTTTAAAAAGAAACCACTTTTTTATACAGCTGCCGATTTTAATATTTTTAATAGTCATTGGAATAGTCATAGTAATCCACAATCACAAATCAAAATAAAGATGTGCATTGAATAAAGTATTTTTACATCCCTGCCTGATGATGTTATGGGAATAAAGATCTGATGCAAGAAACAACCTTTCAAACAGAAGTTATGTGCTTTGTTAAATAGTAATTTCGTGCCAGAAATAATTCTGGGTTGAAAGGATTTTCGCTAGAGAAACTCAACGCAGGGGACACCCGAATGAGGTGACTTTTATGTCCCCAAGTTCTTTTCCCACCAAAGTGGTACCTAGTTATCTACTTACAATTTCTTTCTTTTGAACTGCTAGGTTGGCTGGAGTTGGGACAGAGACAGGCGCTCAGTCTGTCGTGACATACCCGGGCCTCAAACCACCGACTTGCCTGCCTTCCAGCTAACAAGTTGAACTTCTTAACCACTGAGCCACTGCAGCCCCTCTGTTAAATCAAAGGTTGGGGGGAAATGGAAGGTTGGGTTATTAGAGGAAATGCTTGTCCTTCACTTCATTAACATTAGGAAGAGATTCTGATCATCAGATGGTAGTGGTTTACCCATATGCTTGTTTTCTTATTTTTTTCCCTTAAACTTCTTAATGGTTAGAGCAGTACAACAGTGGAACCAACGGCCACAAGAACACTCCAATCCTGGCCACATTCAAGAGACAGTTGGACAACCATCTGTCACATCAGGTTTGATTCAGATTCCTGAATTGAGGATGGAGTTCGACGCAGTGGCCTACGAGTCCCCTTTCCAACTCAGTTATTTGATCATTCTTCTTTTTCTTGTGTCGTATCTTATTCTGAATCATGGCCATCCTCATGGCACAAGAAGAAGAAGGATCATCATAAAATAACTGAGGGGGATGGGGTCTTTTTTACATCCCTGCCTGAGGATGTTATGGGTATAAATATCTGATGTAAGAAAAAACCTTTCAAACAGATGATATGTGGTCTGTTAAATAGTAATTTCGTGCCAGAAATAATTCTGGATTGAAACGATATTTGCTAGAAAAACTCAACGCAGGGGAGACCCGAATGAGGTGACTTTTATGTCCCCAAGATCTTTTCCCACCAAAGTGGTACCTAGTTATCTACTTGCAAGTTCTTGCTTTTGAACTGCTATGTTGGCAGGAGCAGGAACTGAGACAGGTGCTCAAACTGTCATGCATCACCCGGGTATCAAACCACCTGCTTGCCGGCCTTCCAGCTAACCAGTTGAACCACTGAGCTGACAAAAACGTCTTAGTTTATTGTGCAACAAACATTCTCAAACTGTATTATCTCAGCGACAAGGAAATGGGAAGAAGCGGTGAAGGTTGAAGCCATCCACCCCTGAAACTAGGTGAAAACCGTGCTTGTTCATCCATTAATGTGTCCATTTCACAGCCTACGAAAGTGACTTTTTCTTGGGGAAGCTGGTTAGCCTCAGAGCAGAATCAGAAGGCAGAACTGGGGAAATATTGTTGAGGACATCCTATTTTGACAAACCTGGAAACAGTCACCCCAACTCTGAATTAAAACAACATTATTAGGTGGAGCTAGGATTTCAGCCTTAACAATCCCCGATAGGATTATATGACAAGGTAAATGCTTAGCTTGATGACTCTCAAGTCAGCAGTTTGAGACCCGAGTACTGTGCGGTAGAGTGAGCTCCCATCTTCTGTCCCAGCTCCTGACAACCTAGCCATTCAAAAGTAAGAAATTGCAAGTAGATAAACAGGCACAGCATTGGTGGGAAAGGTAACAGCATTCCATCTCTAGTCATGCCTGTCACATGACCATGGGAATGTCTGCCAAAGTCTCTTTGGATGTAAACAGAGTTGAGCAGAAGCCCCTAAAAGAAGTGGAAATGATTGGCTTTCATGTGAGAATGATCTTTGCCTGGCATTATAGTGGATTATAGCCTTAAATCTGAACCCCAATTATAGAGTCTCTTAGCTGGAGGGGAATCTCACAGGCAGAAATAAAGTGTAGTGCGGAATAACCTCGACTTTGACGGTGACAACCTGTTTGAGGCTTTCAAAGGGATACCTTCATCCCTATACAAATACTTTTAATGGAGTTCACCTGTGTAACTCACTGCCACAAGATGGTACTGCTAAGCCCCCTCCCCCCTTCCATCCTGCAATGGGTGAGTCTCCTGTTTTCTGGGATGGTGCCTTAGAAAGAATCGTGTTGACATTCCTCACCCCTTTCCACTGGGTCTGAAAGAGTTAAGCCGAGCATAGGCCACACCCACTCCGTCCTTTCTTCCTTTCATGGTCCAGGGAGAGGACCGGTGGGCTCAGGTGTGCATCCCGACCTAGATGCAGTTCCAGCTGAAAAGGAGCGATGGAAGTGGGTGGAGGGCGCATCCCTGTCCACACGGTGCTGCGTTTTGTGCCCCGACACCAGAAGTGCTCCAGCCCGCAGAGGCCAAAGATCCAGGTGAGGAGGGTATGGGCGAAGTCTGGAGGATCTTGGGCTCCCCAACCAGTTGGAAAGTTTGCCTGGTGCTGCTCCTTTCCCTGCAGGCGAGCGACTCGAGGTGGGAAAGTCAGGGATGCCCTTGGAGGCAAAGTTTTTGAGGGGCTGCTGTGGAAGCAGTCTTGATTTGCATACTTCTCTGCCAGGCTGATTAATCCCTCTATGCCTCTGTAGCTGGTGTATATATATTCATGCCTTAATGTCTCACTCCTGTGTCTCATGAAGTGGAATTGATCCGCAAAAGTTCACATTAAAAATATAGCAGTTAGCCTTTAAAGACTTGCAAAAATACTTTTCTCATATGTTTTCGAAGGGGTTGCTGTGGAAGTCTGTTTTTCCAGCATCTTGGGGAGTATCTAAACAAGACAAGACAAAACAAAACACAAAACAATAACGTTGTGGCACTTTAAGACTGACTGCTGTATTTTAGTGTTAGCTTGAGTGGATCGAGTCCACTTGGTGAGACCTAAGAGTGAGACTTCATGGCCTTAATTGATACATCTCAATTACTTAGACCCTCCCATGCTACGTTGGTCAACCACATCAGCTACAGAGGTACTTATCTGGCTAGCAAAACAGAGAAGTTTACAATTCAGTGTGACTCTGTCCAACCAGCTATAACACAAGATCCCTGATTGGGGTTCAGGTTTATTATAATAATTATCTGTCAGAAATTATTCTGGATTGAAAGGATTATTGCGGAAGAAATTCTTCTAAGGGAATGCCCAAATGAGGCTCCTTTCATGTCCCCAAGAGCTGGAACAGAGACAGGCCCTCAGTCCATTATTCGGAACCTGGGTCTTGAACTGCCAACTTGCCAGTGTTCAAGCTATGATGGAGCCATAGAGGCAAGACCTTGGCAATGTGCAGCCCTCCCTCCACCACCCCACCAATGGTCAATGGTGAAGGTTTCCTCCAAGAGGACCTCACAAACCTTCAGGTGGATACCTGCCAGGAGAGTAAGCAAAGCAAGCAGACTTCTTTACTACCCTATTGCTCCCCCGGAGGCATAACGGTTATGGCACTAGGCTTGGAGACTGGAAAGGTGGGTTCTATTCCTGAGAGCTGAACGATGGGGGACATGAAAGGAGCCTCATATGGGTGTCCCATGCAAAACCCCTTTCAACCCAGAGTAATCTATGACATGAAAATTAATGAACTGCCCCATAGCACTTACTGCACTCTCTGGGTGATGAGCATTTTGCCCCCAACATTCAGATTTTAATGACCTCAGAAGGATGGAAGAGGCTGAACCAACCGTGATCCCTGGTCAGGATGGAACTCACAACCTGTGGCTTGCAACACAAAAGTTTTAACCCCTTTGCCACCATGGCTTATGGTCATTGTGCTTTCTTAGATGTCTACGTTCTTCCTCCTCTAGTGCTCTGGAGATGCACTTAGGTTACCGATTTGGTCATTTCAGGAGGCTGATCTTTTTAACACTGAGGAGCAACTGCACCGGTGGTTTGCATCTAAGTTCTCCAGAAGATGACGACCCTCGACCTCCACCCTTGGAACTTTATGCCGACGGTGATCCTCGAACATATTCTTTCCTTCCTTCCTGTCAGAGAACGACACAACGTCTCTCGCATGTGTAAGCTCTGGGCTACTGCCGTTTCATCTGCCTCGGTCTGGCGCTTCACAGAATTCCAGTAAGTCTTTCATAGCTGTGGCAGCCAGTTGTGGACTCATCAATCAGGCAATGGTTTACCATATGTGTGGATTCACAGGGACTTAGGCTTCTATGAATTGAAGTTCAAGAACAGCTAGAGTGCCAATTTTCACCTCATTGCTATCAGGAAAGGTAAATGTCTCTCTTGGTCGAACGCAAGTTGTTTCCAACTATAAGGGTGGTTCCCATCTCTCTTTACAGCCAAAGAATCTGCACTGTCTACATCTGCAGAGATTTCTGTGGACATGTGGCAGGCAAGACTACACGTGCCACAACGTTACCTTTCCTGCTGAAGCATATCCTATTTATCTACTGGCAATTTCTTGCTTTCAAGCTGCTAGGTTTGCAAGAGGTGGGATGGATGATGGGAACTCACTCTGTCATGCTGCACTTGGGTCTCGAACTACGGGCCTGTCATTTTCCAATCAGCGTCTTAACCAGTTGAGCCACTTCAGTCTCTTATGAAGGGAAGACACATTTCTCTTAATGTCCTTTTTCTCCTTCTCTAATACACAGCTTTGAAAGCTTCTTCCTGAATGACAAGGTCTAGCATGCTGCAGTTTGGACTGGTAGGGGCCTGATTGGTGGAACCTGGATAGATGAGTCATAGTGTTACTGAATAAAATGGTCTAAAAGCTTTCTTTTCCTTCAGCTCTCCCAGTAGAAGCTGGTCAGCAGCAGAGTTGTGGTGGTAAATCTCCACTGGTTAGAGATTGTGTTGTTTTTGAAGCACAATTGGGCCTACCCTGTCAGAGTAGGCTTTCATTGCTGGCTAATCTTTCTCACACTAGGTCAGTTGAAAGGAACCGCCGAATGGACTCACCCTAAGATGCCTTAATTTTGGCCGTTTCACATCTGTCCTAGACATGGGAGAATAAGATGTCCAGCCTTTAGGGAAGTTCTCTGTGCTGCAGACCCTGTTTGGAGGATATAGTTTATCCCCTTGGCTGGTTCCTGTAAAGCTGGAATCCTCAACCGTGTTAAGCTGGGGTCCAGGTCACACTCCCTCAGACAGCTTTGGGGTCCAGATGGCAGTTTTGCCCTTCCACCACCACATGGCATATCTGGGTGTGGTGAAGGCAGTGGGTGGGTGGGGCACATAAAATGGTGCCATGGGCCACCGTTTGAGAATTCCTGCTGTAAAGTTCTGAGTAGAACATGGAGCGGATTCCCACTGATCTAACCTCTTGATTTCTTTCCTTCCCATCCTCTTCCAGCTGTGATTCAGAAGAAACTAGCCAAGAGGAAGAGGGTGGCGGGACCTCAAACACTTTGCTGCAGAAGATAGAGCCCTATATGGGCCATATCCGATACTTAAAGCTGGTTCTTGACATGTCCCTGGTGTTATGCCGGAGGCAGGCCTGTGCCATCTTAGGTGTGATGGCAGGGAAGAGCCTCCGATTGATTGGGCTTCAGGTCGTGTGTAATGGCGAAACGCCCCATTTCTATTTTGGTGCAGACTTCCTGCGAAGCTTGAAACAACTCTTCCAGGGCATGGACCAGGCAACCATGCAGTACGTTGACCTGAGCCAGATGCCTTTCTTTTTGGATAAGGAGTTCATCATGGTGGTGGCCAGATGCAGCCCGAACTTGCGCTCCCTCCTCATCAACAACCGTGCGCTCTCTATGCCGTGGATTCAGACAACCGTCGAGTTGCTGATTACTTGCCCCAAACTCTCTACCCTTCGGGTCCCTTACTTTGCCCTGTCAAGGAGCGTGTTCCAGGAGATGTTCAGACCGAACCGAGAGCCATTCAAATATTTGGAGATGTTCCATGACAGCTATGACAATGACATCCCTGAGGACTATTGGACATCAGTGAGGGAGAGGCACCCCGGTTTCCGTGTGGGACTGGAATTTTCACCGATTGTCCCAGTGCCGATGATCACTCAAGTCTTAAGGCTTTACTTGCCCATCTCTCAGTTGCGTTTCAATTGCTGCACCATTATGGCCAAACAGGTGACGCTTGTTGCTAACCTCTATGCTGGGACTTTAGAAAAGTTGGTCCTGTACCCATTCCCTTCCACTGAGCTGAACCTGTCATTGATACAGCTTGCCAGGGCTTGCGCACAGCTACAAGAGATCCATTGTTTCTGTATTGTGGGCCAAGAGGTGGTGGAGGCATTTCGACACCATTGCCCACGTCTGAAGAAATACACCCTTTCCCCCACATTGTTCTTTCCTAATAATCCCCCAACGGTAGTCCTATAACAAGGCATGGACGAGTGCAGCTCTTTCAGGAGAAAATTGTCTTCTGAGTAGCGGGAGGTGTAAGCAAAATGGATTCCAGAGGCAGCAGATGTTTTAGAACAAAAGTGGTTGAAATTGTCTTAAAGGACCAAATGAGCAATCTTTTCTATAAATTATTGAATTTTAAATTCAGAACATAAGATAAGGAGGTAAAAGTACAGAACTCTTATTCAGAAATGTTGTAAGCAACAGAAGTCTCCCTTTGATCAGATTGCAGTTTTATATATATTTTAAAAAGAAACCACTTTTTTATACACCTGCCGATTTTAATATTTTTAACAGTTGTTGGAATAGTCATAGTCATTCACAATCACAAATCAAAATAAAGATATGCATTGAAGAAAGTATTTTTACATCCCTGCCTGATGATGTTATAGGAATAAAGATTGGATGCAAGGAAAAACTTTTCTAACAGGTGTTATGTGCTCTGTTCAATGATAATTATGTGTCAGAAATTATTCTGGATTAAAAGGATTTTTGCTGGAGAAACTCCGCTCAGGGGACGGCCAAATGAACCTCCTTTCATGCCCTCAATATCTTTCCCCACCAAAGTGGTCTCTCGGTATCTATTTGGTCTTACTTGCTTTTGAACTGCTAGGTTGGCAGGAGCTGGGACAGAGACAGACACTCAAACCATCATGCAGTACCCGGGTATCAAACCACCAACTTGACAGGGTAAATGCTTAGCTTGAGGACTTGAAGGTCAGCAGTTTGAGACCAGACTGCTGTGTGGTGGAGTGAACTCCCGTGTTCTGTCCCAGCTCCTGCCAACCTAGCTGTTTGAAAGCAAGAAATTGCAAGTAGATAAATACATACAGCTTTGGTGGGAAAGGTAATATCATTCTGTGCACTCTGGCATCTGGTCCTACCTATCACGTGACCATGTGAATGTCTGCAAATGTCTCTTTGGGTGTAAACGGAGATGAGCAGAACCCCCTATAAGCATCAGAAACGACTGGATTTCATGCAAGGATGATTTTTACCTAGGATGATATTGGACTGTAAGCTGAAATTTAAAATCAGGAGGAATATTTAATTTTAATTATGCAACATCGTTTATTAAAGCACCACATATCACAGCAAACACGCACACATACCCAAAGAAAACAAGGCAAGAGGGGGAGAAACCAACACTTCCAAAATGTGCAGGACACAGGACCCCTGGAACCCCAAAGTTGGAAAGGGGGGGGGGGAAGGGAGAAACAGAAGCAAGCCTTCACGTAATGTTAAATTGCCAACAGAAGGCTGCAAAAGACATGAGAAGGTCCCGTCCCTCACGTACGCACCGGATAGACTGTAAATGGTTAATTAGGCTTGAATTGTTGGTTTCTCCCCTCAAGGGTCCCTGGTTTGATTACCTAGCCAAAGAGACAAAAGAACTAAATTCTTTCTTTATTCTTGTGCTTAAGAAACAGACAGGCAGTTACACTAATCCGTTCCTGACCGGCAAAGCAGCTTAGCCTCATCTTGAGTGCAGTCTTCTGCTGCAAAACGATGATTGGCTGACGATCCTACTAGCCTGCCTCTCATTGGAGAAGACGCACCAGCCAGCTCCCGCCTTCCCCCGTCTTTGATCCATTCAACAGAAGAACAAAGATACAATGTTTCCCCTGTGAATTCCTGCCTGACCACAGAAATGTGTATTGAAACAATATAGCCTTCCTGAAAAGCCAGTTCTTCCTCTTTCAATGTAGCTTCCTGCTTCTATGAACCTATACCTATTACCTCATACTTTGCTTTGTATTTTGTATTTGCATGTAATTAAAATGTGTTAATTGCCTTCCCCCTACCCCAGTTTCTGTACCTCCCCCTTGCACGTAGAGTTAGTTTAGGAAAAGGATATATACCTGTTTAGAGGAGGGAGGGGGCATCTTACTCCACAGAATAGCGTGGGTAAGGTCACGAGCGGGTCTTTCCTCAAAATGATTGCGGGAAAGGGGACTATTTAATTATAGGCCTGACCAGACTATAACTTAGATAGGTTCTCTGTTGATTTACATTCCCAATAAATCATTGTTGTTTTGATTGAAATACCATCTCATTATTGAGTTCTTAGGGTTTTCTATCTCTCTGCCAGAGGAACTTACCGGGGGCCCATAAATTTGGGTAACAGGACTATAGCAGGGTTTTTCAACCTTTTGAAAGCTGGGGACCAGGTCATGTTCCATCACAGTCAGGCGGCCATTTTGCCCTTCCTACTACACATGGCACTTCCTGTTGTGGTCGAGGTGGTGGTGGCCCACATAAAATGGCACCATGGTCTGCATCTGGCCCACAGGCTGCAGGTTGAGAATCCCTGGACTATAGCCTTCAATTTGAACACCAATTACGGTTCACTTAGCTGGAAGAGAATCTCACTGGCTGAATATCCACAACTTGGATGGTGACTGCCTATTTGAGGCTTTCAAAGGGATTCCCATATCCCTATAGTAAAGGTAAAGGTTTCCCTTGCCCGAAAACCAGTCGTATCCCACTCTAGGGGTCAGTGCTTATCACTGTTTCAAAGCCAAAGAGCTAGAGCTGTCTGCTTCTGCAGACGTTTCTGTGGTCATGTGGCAGACTTAAGTAGAAACCGCAGTGAAATACTTTTAAAGGTGTTAATCTGTGTAACTCACTGCCACAAGAATAGATCATACTTCTAACCCCCCCCCCCCATTCAGTACATATCCAGCAATGGGTGAGTCTCCTATTTTCGGGGAACCTGCCTTAGGAAGAATCGTGGTGACATTTCTCTAACCCATCCCTCTGTTACTAAAGGGGTTAAACTTTCTGTAGGCCACGCCCACTCCATCCTTTCTGCCTTAATGGTCCAGGGAGAGGTGAATGGCAGGCAGGTGCGCTTCCTTCCCAAGCCAGGTGTGGCTCCAGTGAAAAAGCGCGATGGAAGCGGAGGGAGAGCACGATCCCTGTCCACATTGGGCTGAATTTGCACCCGACGCCAGGAGCGCTCCTGTTTGCGGAGGCCAAAGAACCAGGTGAGGAGGATGTGGGCGACGTCTGGAGGCTCTTGGTTGGAAAGCCAGGGCAGTCTGGGAAAGGTAAAGTTTTTCGGGGGTTGTGTGTGTTTCCAGCATCTTGACAAATTTGACAAGAAGGCAAAACAAAACAATATATTTTCCTCACAAAACAATAATGATGTTCCTCTTTAAGACCGACTGCTGTATTTTAATGTTAGCTTTAGTAGATCAAGTCCACTTGGTTAGACCTAAGAATGAGACTTCATGGCATTAATTTATATTTATCAGCTCCCATGCTAGGTCGAGCAACCATATCAGGTACAGAGGTACATGTTAGGCTAGTAAAACAGGTAAGTATACAATCCTGTGTGGCTATTTGCAACCAGTAATAATAATAATAATAATAATAATAATAATAATAATAATAATAATAATAATAATAATAATAATAATAATAATAATAATAATAATAATAATAATAATAATAATAATAATAATAATAATAATAATAATGTGTCAGAAATTATTATGAGGTTCCTGTCATGTCCCCAACACCTGGGACAGAGATGGGCACTCAATCCATCATTCAGGACCTGGGTCTTGAACTGCTAACTTGCCAGTGTTCAAGCTGACATGGAGACATAGAGGCAAGACCTTGGCAAGTTGCAGCGCTTCCTCCACCACACTACCAATGGTCAAAGGTGAAGGTTTCCTCCAGGAAGACCTCACAATCTTTCAGGTGGACACCTGCCAGGAGAGGAAGCAAAGCAACCAGACTTCTTTACTACCCTATTGCTCCCCTGGTGGCGTAATGGTTAAGGCCCTTGGCTTGGAGACCAGAAACTTGGGTTCTATTCCTGAGAGCTGCATGACGGGGGACATGAAAGGAGCCTCATATAGGTGTCCCGTGCAAAACTCATTTCAACCCAGAGAAATCTATGACACTAAAATTAATGAACTGCCCTGTAGCACTTACTGCACACTCTGGGTGATGAGCATTTTGCCCCCAACATGCTTGGAACTGATTTTAATGACCTCGGAAGGATGGCAGAGGCTGAACCAACTGTGATCCCTGGTCAGGATGGAACTCACAACCTTTGGGTTGCAGCACAAAAGTTTAAACCCCTTTGTCACCAGTTCTTGATGTCATTGTGCTTTGGAAGATGTCTACAGTCTTCCTCCTCTAGTGCTCTTGAGAATGCTCATGGGTTACCGATTGGGTCATTTCAGGAGGCTGATCTTTTTAACGCTGTGGAGCAACAGGACCGGTGGTTTGCCTCTAAGTTCTCCAGAAGATGACGACCCTCGACCTCCACCCTTGGAACTTTATACCAGCGGAGATCCTGGAACATATTTTCTCCTTCATCCCTGTCAGAGACCGACACTATGTCTCAGGCATGTGTAAGCTCTGGGCTACAGCCGTTTCATCTGCCTCGGTCTGGCACTTCACAGAAGTCCAGTAAGTCTTTCGTAGCTGTGGCAGCCAGTTGGGGACTCGTCAATCAGGCAACCAATTGATTCACACCGTCCTTAGTTTCTTTCTGTGAATGATTCAAGTTTGTAGTGTTAATATAGGTCTGTGGTGGTGAACCTTGGCACTCAAGCTGTTCTTTAACTTCAATTCCCAGAAGCCCAAGATTCTGTGAATCCACACCAATGGGTTTACCCCACCTGTGGATTCACAGGGACTTTGGATTCTGAGAATTGAAGTTGAAGTACAGCTAGAGTGCCAAGGTTCACCATCACTGATATTGGTAAAGGTATCTCTTGCTCTAAAGCCAGTTCTGTCCATTCCTAAGGTTGTTCAGCCCATCTCTGTTTCCGGCCAAAGAACCCGCACTGTCTACATCTATAGATATTTCTGTGGACATGAGGCAAACAAGACTAGACATGCCACACTGTTACCTTTCCTGCTGGAGCACTCGTTGTTTATCTACATGCAATTTCTTGCTTTTGAACTGCTTCATTGGCAGGAGTTGCAGTAGATGATGGGAACTCAATCCGTCATGCAGCACTTGGGTCTCGAACTGCTGGCCTGTCGCTTTCCAATCAGCATCTTAACCAGTTGAGCCACTGCAGTCTCTTATGAAGGGAAGACACATTCCTTTTAATGCCTTTTTCCCTCCTTCTCTAATACACAGCTTTGAAAGCTTCTTCTTGAATGACAAGGTCTAGCATGCTGCAGTTTGGACTGGTAGGGGCCTGATTGGTGGAACATGGGTAGATGAGTCATAGTGTTACTGAATAAAATGGTCTAATAGCTTTATTTTTGTTTTCACCTCTCCCATAGAAGCTGGTCAGCAGCAATGTTGTGATGGTAAATCTCCACTAGTTTGAGATCGTGGTGTTTTTTTAACCACACTCGGTCCTACCCTGGTAACAGGAGCCTTGTGTTGCTGGCTAATCTTTCTCACACTAGTCCAGTTGAAAGGAACTGCAGAATGAACACATCCAAAGGTGCCTTCATTTTGGCAGTTTCACGTCTGTCCTAGACATGGAAGTAAAAGATATCCAGCCTTTAGGGAAGTTATCTGTGGTGCAGATTCTGGTTGGAGGAGATAGTTTATCCCTTTGGCAGGTTCCTGTAAACCCAGAGTTCAAAATCTTGTCAAGCCATGGGCCGGTTCACACTCCCTCAGACAGCTTTGGGGGATGGATGACCATTTTGCCCTTCCTCCACCCCATAGCACTTCTGGGTGTGGTGGAGGTGATCGGTGGGTGGGGCATGAAATGGTGCCATGGGCCACAGTTTGAGAATTCCTGCTATAATGTTCAGAGTAGAACATGGGGCAGATTCCCTGCCCTCCCACTCATCTAACCTCTTGATTTCTTTCCTGCCTATCCTCTTCCAGCTGCAATTTAGAAGAAAATAAGGTGGAGGAAGATGACGATACCTCGAGCACTTTGATACAAAAGATACAGCCCTATATGGGCCATATCCGATACTTAAAGATGGTTTTTGACGTGTCCGTGCCGTTATGCCGGTGGCTGGTCAGCACCATCTTAGGAGTGATGTCGCGGAAAAGCCTCCGATTGCATGGGCTTCAGATCGTGTGTTATGGTGAAATCCCCGCTTTCTATATTGGCGAAGACCTCCTGCACAGCTTGGGACGGCTTTTCCAGGGCATGGACCAGGCAACCATGCAGCACATTGACATCCGCCAGATACCTTTCCTTTTGGATAATGGGACCATCTTGCTGGTGGCCAGATGCAGCACAAACTAGCGCACCTTTCTCATGAACAACCACACACTTACTATGCTGTGGACAGAGACAATCATTCAGGTCCTGAGGACTTGCCCCAAACTCTCTACCTTTCAGGTCCCTTACTTTTCCCAGTCGAGGAGTGTGTTTCATGAGCTTTTGACACCGAACCGAGAGCCATTCAAATATTTGGATATGTTTTTCGATGGCTTTGACAAAGACATCCCTGAGGACTGTTGGACCTCGGTGAGAGAGAGGCACCCTGGATTCCGGGTGGGGCTGGAGTTTGCACCGTTTGTCACCATACCGATAATGACTCAAGTCTTAAAGCCTTACCTGCCCATCTCTCACTTACATTTCAATTCCTTCACCATTATGGCCACCCAAGTGATGCTTGTTACGAACCTCTATGCTGAGACTTTAGAAAAGCTAGTCCTTTACTCACTCCCTTCCATTGAGTTGAACCTGGCGTTGATTCAGCTTGCCAGGGCTTGTGCACAGCTAAAAGAGATCCATTGTTTCTGTGTGGTGGGCCAAGAGGTGGTGGAAGCATTTCGGCACCACTGTCCACATCTGAAAAAATACACCCTTTCCCCCACATTGTTCTTCTTTGACAATCCCCCGACGGTAGTCCTATGACTAGGCATTGACGAATGCAGCTCTTTCAGGATGAAACCAAGTTCTTTGTAGCAGGAGTTATAAGCAAAATAGATTCCAGAGTCAGTGGGGGTTTTTTTTAGAACAAAATTGGGGAAATTGTTTTAAAGGACCAAATGAGCAGACTTTTATATAAATTATTATATTTTAAATCCACAACATAAGGAAATAAAAGTACAGACCTTTTATTCAGAATTGCTGTAAGAAACAGAAGTCTCCCTTTGATCTGGTTGCGGTTTTATATATATTTTAAAAAGAAACCACTTTTTTATACAGCTGCCTATTTAAATATTTTTAATAGTCATTGGAAATGTCATAGTAATTCACAATCACATATCAAAATAAAGATGTGCATTGAATAAAGTATTTTTACATCCCTGCCTAATGATGTTATGGGAGTAAAGATCTGATGCAAGGAACAACTTTTCAAACAGATGTTTTCTGTTCTGTTAAATAGTAATTACGTACCAGAAATAATTCTGGATTTTTGCTAGAGAAACTCAACGCAGGGGACACCCGAATGAGGTGACTATTATGTCCCCAAGTTCTTTTCCCACCAAAGTGGTACCTAGTTATCTACTTGCAATTTCTTTCTTTTGAACTGCTAGGTTGGCTGGAGTTAGGACAGAGACAGGTGCTCTGTCTGTCGTGACATACCCGGGCCTCAAACCACCGACTTGCCTGCCTTCCAGCTAACAAGTTGAACTTCTTAACCACTGAGCCACTGCAGCCCCTCTGTTAAATCAAAGGTGGGGGGAAATGGAAGGTTGGGTTATTAGAGGAAATGCTTGTCCTTCACTTCATTAACATTAGGAAGAAATTCTGATCATCAGATGGTAGTGGTTTACCCATATGCTTGTTTTCTTATTTTTTTTCTTAAACTTCTTAATGGTTAGAGCAGTACAACAGTGGAACCAACGGCCACAAGAACACTCCAATCCTGGCCACATTCAACAGACAGTTGGACAACCATCTGTCACATCAGGTTTGATTCAGATTCCTGAATTGAGGATGGAGTTCGACTCAGTGGCCTACGAGTCCCCTTTCCAACTCAGTTATTTGATCATTCTTCTTTTTCTTGTGTCGTATCTTATTCTGAATCATGGCCATCCTCATGGCACAAGAAGAAGAAGGATCATCATAAAATAACTGAGGGGGATGGGGTCTTTTTTACATCCCTGCCTGATGATGTTATGGGTATAAATATCTGATGTAAGAAAAAACCTTTCAAACAGATGATATGTGGTCTGTTAAATAGTAATTTCGTGCCAGAAATAATTCTGGATTGAAACGATATTTGCTAGAAAAACTCAACGCAGGGGAGACCCGAATGAAGTGACTTTTATGTCCCCAAGATCTTTTCCCACCAAAGTGGTACCTAGTTATCTACTTGCAAGTTCTTGCTTTTGAACTGCTATGTTGGCAGGAGCAGGAACTGAGACAGGTGCTCAAACTGTCATGCATCACCCGGGTATCAAACCACCTGCTTGCCGGCCTTCCAGCTAACCAGTTGAACTACTGAGCTGACAAAAACGTCTTAGTTTATTGTGCAACAAACATTCTCAAACTGTATTATCTCAGCGACAAGGAAATGGGAAGAAGGGGTGAAGGTTCAAGCCATCCACCCCTGAAACTAGGTGAAAACCGTGCTTGTTCATCCATTAATGTGTCCATTACACAGCCTAGGAAAGTGACTTTTTCTTGGGGAAGCTGGTTAGCCTCAGAGCAGAATCAGAAGGCAGAACTGGGGAAATATTGTTGAGGACATCCTATTTTGACAAACCTGGAAACAGTCACACCAACTCTGAATTAAAACAACATTATTAGGTGGAGCTAGGATCTCAGCCTTAACAATCCCCGATAGGATTATATGACAAGGTAAATGCTTAGCTTGATGACTCTCAAGTCAACAGTTTGAGACCCGAGTACTGTGCGGTAGAGTGAGCTCCCATCTTCTGTCCCAGCTCCTGACAACCTAGCCATTCAAAAGTAAGAAATTGCAAGTAGATAAACAGGCACAGCGTTGGTGGGAAAGGTAACAGCATTCCATCTCTAGTCATGCCTGTCACATGACCATGGGAATGTCTGCCAAAGTCTCTTTGGATGTAAACGGAGTTGAGCAGAAGCCCCTAAAAGAGGTGGAAATGATTGGCTTTCATGTGAGAATGATCTTTGCCTGGCATTATAGTGGATTATAGCCTTAAATCTGAACCCCAATTATAGAGTCTCTTAGCTGGAGGGGAATCTCACAGGCAGAAATAAAGTGTAGTGCGGAATAACCTCGACTTTGACGGTAACAACCTGTTTGAGGCTTTCAAAGGGATACCTTCATCCCTATACAAATACTTTTAATGGAGTTCACCTGTGTAACTCACTGCCACAAGATGGTACTGCTAAGCCCCCTCCCCCCTTCCATCCTGCAATGGGTGAGTCTCCTGTTTTCTGGGATGGTGCCTTAGAAAGAATCGTGTTGACATTCCTCACCCCTTTCCACCGGGTCTGAAAGAGTTAAGCCGAGCATAGGCCACACCCACTCCGTCCTTTCTTCCTTTCACGGTCCAGGGAGAGGTCAGGTGGGCTCAGGTGTGCATCCCGACCTAGATGCAGTTCCAGCTGAAAAGGAGCAATGGAAGTGGGTGGAGGGCGCATCCCTGTCCACACGGTGCTGCGTTTTGTGGCCCGACACCAGAAGTGCTCCAGCCCGCAGAGGCCAAAGATCCAGGTGAGGAGGGTATGGGCGAAGTCTGGAGGATCTTGGGCTCCCCAACCAGTTGGAAAGTTTGCCTGGTGCTGCTCCTTTCCCTGCAGGCGAGTGACTCGAGGTGGGAAAGTCAGGGCTGCCCTTGGAGGCAAAGTATTTGAAGCGGCTGCTGTGGAAGCTGTCTTGATTTGCATACTTCTCTGCCAGGCTGATTAATCCCTCTATGCCTCTGTAGCTGGTGTATATATATTCATGCCTTAATGTCTCACTCCTGTGTCTGATGAAGTGGAATTGATCTGCAAAAGTTCACATTAAAAATATAGCAGTTAGCCTTTAAAGACCTGCAAAAAAACTTTTCTCATATGTTTTCAAAGGGGTTGCTGTAGTAGTCTGTTTTTCTAGCATTTTGGGGAGTATCTAAACAAGACAAGACAAAACAAAACACAAAACAATAACGTTGTGGCACTTTAAGACTGACTGCTGTATTTTAGTGTTCGCTTGAGTGGATCGAGTCCACTTGGTGAGACTTAAGATTGAGACTTCATGGCCTTAATTGATACATCTCAGATACTTCCTTACTTAGACCCTCCCATGCTACATTGGGCAACCATATCAGCTACAGAGGTACTTGTCTGGCTAGCAAAACAGAGAAGTTTACAAACCAGTGTGACTCGGTCCAACCAGCAATCACTGAAGATCCCTGATTGGGGTTCAGATTTATTATTATAATTATGTGTCAGAAATTATTCTGGGTTGAAAGGATTATTGTGGAAGAAACTCTGCTAAGGGAATGCCCAAAGGAGGCTCCTTTCATGTCCCACAGAGCTGGGACAGAGACAGGCACTCAGTCCATCATTCAGAACCTGGGTCTTGAACTGCCAACTTGCCAGTGTTCAAGCTAAGACAGAGCCATAAAGGCAAGACCTTGGTAAGTTGCAGCCTTCCCTCCACCACACCACCAATGGTCAACGGTGAAGGTTTCCTCTCGGAAGACCTCACAAACTTTCAGGTGGACACCTGCCAGGAGAGTAAGCAAAGCAACCAGACTTCTTTACTACCCTATTGCTCCCCTGGTGGCGTAATGGTTAAGGCACTAGGCTTGGAGACCGGAAAGGTGGGTTCTATTCCTGAGAGCTGAACGATGGGGGACATGAAAGGAGCCACATACAAGCGTCTCATGCAAAACTTTCTGCCCAGAGTAATCTCTGACACGAAAATTAATGAACTGCCCCATAGCAGTTACTGCACTTTCTGGCTGATGAGCATTTTGCCCCTAACATGCTTGGGACTGATTTTAATGACCTCAGAAGAATGGAAGAATGCAACCTTTGGCTTGCAGCACAGAAGTTTTAACCCTTTTGCCACCATGGCTTATAGTCATTTTGCGTTGGAAGATGTCTACATTCTTCCTCCTCTAGTTCTCTTGCGATGCTCTTGGGTTACCGATTGGGTCATTTCAGGAGGCTGATCTTTTTAACACTGAGGAGCAACTGCACCGGTGGTTTGCATCTAAGTTCTCCAGAAGATGAAAACCCTCGAACTCCACCCTTGGAACTTTATGCCGACGGTGATCCTCGAACATATTCTTTCCTTCCTTCCTGTCAGAGAACGACACAACGTCTCTCGCATGTGTAAGCGCTGGGCTACTGCCGTTTCATCTGCCTCAGTCTGGCGCTTCACAGAAGTCCAGTAAGTCTTTCATAGCTGTGGCAGCCAGTTGTGGACTCATCAATCAGGCAATGGTTTACCATATATGTGGATTCACAGGGACTTAGGCTTCTATGAATTGAAGTTCAAGAACAGCTAGAGTGCCAATTTTCACCTCATTGCTATCAGGAAAGATAAATGTCTCTCTTGGTCGAACGCAAGTTGTTTCCAACTATAAGGGTGATTCCCATCTCTCTTTACGGCCAAAGAAACTGCACTGTCTACATCTGCAGAGATTTCTGTGGACATGTGGCAGGCAAGACTACACGTGCCACAACGTTACCTTTCCTGCTGAAGCATATGATGTTTATCTACTGGCAATTTCTTGCTTTCAAACTGCTAGGTTTGCAAGAGGTGGGATGGATGATGGGAACTCACTCTGTCATGCTGCACTTTGGTCTCGAACAGCGGGCCCGTCACTTTCCAATCAGCGTCTTAACCAGTTGAGCCACTTCAGTCTCTTATGAAGGGAAGACACATTTCTCTTAATGTCCTTTTTCTCCTTCTCTAATACACAGCTTTGAAAGCTTCTTCCTGAATGACAAGGTCTAGCATGCTGCAGTTTGGACTGGTAGGGGCCTGATTGGTGGAACCTGGATAGATGAGTCATAGTGTTACTGAATAAAATGGTCTAAAAGCTTTCTTTTCCTTCACCTCTCCCAGTAGAAGCTGGTCAGCAGCAGTGTGGTGGTGGTAAATCTCCACTGGTTAGACCACACTCGGCTCTACCCTGGTAACAGTAGCCTTGTGTTGCTGGCTAATCTTTCTCACACTAGGTCAGTTGAAAGGAACCGCTGAATGGACTCACCCTAAGGTGCCTTAATTTTGGCCATTTCACGCCTGTCCTAGACATGTGAGAGTAAGATGTCCAGCCTTTAGGGAAGTTCTCTGTGGTGCAGACCCTGTTTGGAGGAGATAGTTTATCCCCTAGGCTGGTTACTGTAAAGCCAGAATCCTCAACCGTGTTAAGCCGGGTGCCAGGTCACTCTCCCTCAGACAGCTTTGGGGTCTGGATGGCCGTTTTGCCCTTCCACCAGCACATGGCACATCTGGGTGTGGTGGAGGCGGTGGATGAGTGGGGCACATAAAATGGTGCCATGGGCCACCGTTTGAGAATTCCTGCTGTAAAGTTCAGAGTAGAACATGGAGCAGATTCCCTGCCATCCCACTGATCTAACCTCTTGATTCCTTTCCTTCCCATCCTCTTCCAGCTGTGATTCAGAAGAAACCGGCCAGGAGGAAGAGGAAGAGGCTGGAGGTACTTCGAACACCTTGTTGCAGAAGATAGAGCCCTATATGGGCCATATCCGATACATAAAGCTGGTTCTTGACATGTCCCTGGTGTTATGCCGGAGGCAGGCCTGCACCATCTTAGATGTGATGGCAGGGAAGACCCTCAGATTGGAAGGACTTCAGATCATGTGTAATGGCGAAATCCCCCATTTCTATTTTGGTGAAGACCTCCTGCAAAGCTTGAGACAGCTCTTTCAGGGCATGGACCAGGCAACCATGCAGCACATTGACCTCCGCCATATACCTTTCTTTTTGGATAATGAGATCATCTTGCTGGTGGCCAGATGCAGCCCAAACATGCGCACCCTCCTCATCAACAACTATGCCCTTTCTATGCCGTGGTTTCAGACAACCATCGAGTTGCTGATGACTTGCCCCAAACTCTCTACTTTTCGGGTCCTTTACTTTGCCCTGTCGAGGAGCGTGTTCCAGGAGATGTTCAGACCGAACCGAGAGCCATTCAAATATTTGGAGATGTTCTATGACAGCTATGACAATGACATCCCTGAGGACTATTGGACATCAGTGAGAGAGAGCCACCCCAATTTCCGCGTGGGGCTGGAGTTTTCACCGATTGTCCCACTGCCAATGATGACTCATGTCTTAAAGCCTTACCTGCCCATCTCTCAGTTGCGTTTCAATTGCTGCACCATTATGGCCAAACATGTGACGCTTGTCGCTAGCCTCTATGCTGGGACTTTAGAAAAGCTGGTGATGTACTCAGTTCCTTCCCTTGAGCTGAACCGGGCGTTGATACAGCTTGCCAGGGCTTGCGCACAGCTAAAAGAGATCCATTGTTTCTGTGTGGTGGGCCAAGAAGTGGTGGAGGTGTTTCGGCACCACTGTCCACATCTGAAGAAATACACCCTTTCCCCCACACCGTTCTTTCCTAACAATCCCCCAACGGTAGTCCTATAATTAGGCACGGAGGAGTGCAGCTCTTTCAGGAGAAAAATGTCTTCTGAGTAGCGGGAGGTGTAAGCAAAATGGATTCCAGAGGCAGCAGATGTTTTAGAACAAAAGTGGAGAAATTGTCTTAAAGGACCAAATCAGTGGACTTTTGTATAAATTATTGAATGTTAAATCCAGAACATAAGATAAGGAGGTAAAAGTACAGACCTCTTATTCAGAAATGTTGTAAGAAACAGACGTCTCTCTGTGATCGGGTTGCGGATATATATATTAAAAAGAAACCACTTTTTTTATACAGCTGCCGATTATAATATTATTAATAGTCATTGGAAATTTCATAATAATTCACAATCACAAATCAAAATAAAGATGTGCATTGGATAAAGTATTTTTACATCCTTGCCTGATGATGTTATGGGAGTAAAAATCTGATGCAAGGAACAACTTTTCAAACAGATGTTTTCTGTTCTGTTAAATAGTAATTTTGTACAAGAAATAATTCTGGATTTTTGCTAGAGTAACTCAACGCAGGGGACACCTAAATGAGGTGACTTTTATGCCCCCAAGATCTTTTCCCACCAAAGTGGTACCTAGTTATCTACTTGCAAGTTCTTGCTTTTGAACTGCTCTTGGCAGGTGCAGGGACTGAGACAGGTGCTCAAACTGTCATGCATCACCCGGGTATCAAACCACCTGCTTGCCAGCCTTCCAGCTAACAATTTGAACTTCTTAACCACTGAGCTGACAAAAACGTCATAGTTTATTGTGCAACAAATATTCTCAAACTGTATTATCTCAGCGACAAGGGAATGGGACGAAGGGGTGAAGGTAGAAGCCACCCTCCCCTGAAACTAAGTGATAAACGTGTTTGTTCATCCATTAATGTGCCCAATTCACAGCCTGGGAAACGGGCATTTTCTTGGGGAAGTTGCATAGCCTCAGAGCAGAATCCGGAGGCAGAAATGGGGAAATATTTTTGAGGACATCCTATTTTGACAACCATGGAAACAGTCACCACAGCTACGAATGAAAAAAACATTATTAGGTGGATTTAGGGTTTCAGCCTTAACAATCCCCGATAGGATTATATCAGGGGGTAAATGCTTGGTTGGTGACTTAAAAGTCAGCAGTTTGAGACCTGAGTGCTGTGCGCTGGAGTGAGCTCACGTCTTCTCTCCCAGCTCCTGCCAACCTAGCTGTTTGAAAGCAAGAAATTGCAAGTAGATAAATACATACAGCTTTGGTGGGAAAGGTAATAGCATTCCGTGCACTCTGGCATCTAGTCCTGCCTATCACGTGACCGTGTGAATGTCTGCAAATGTCTCTTTGGGTGTAAACGGAGATGAGCAGAACCCCCTATAAGCGTCAGAAACGTCTGGATTTCATGCAAGGAGGATCTTTACCTAGCATTATATTGGACTATAGCCTTAAATCTGAACCCCAATTATAGAGTCACTTAACTGGAGGGGTATCTGACTGGCAGAAATAAAGTGTAGAGTTGAATAACCACGACTTCGACAGTGAGAACCTATTTGAGGCTTTCAAAGGGATTCCTTCATCCCTATACAAAGACTTTTAAAGGATTTCATCTCTGTAACTCACTGCCACAAGATGGTATTGCTAAACCCCCTCCCCTCTAACATCCAGCAATAGGTGAGTCTCCTGTTTTCTGGGATGGTGCCTTAGAAAGAATCGTGTTGACATTCCTCACCCCTTTCCACTGGGACCAAAAGAGTTAAGACGGCCATAGGCCACACCCACTCCATCCTTTCTTCCGTTCATGGTCCAGACAGAGGTCAGGAAGGCGCTGGTGCGCATCCCACCCGAGGTGCAGTTCCAGCTGAAAAGGAGCTATGGTAGCGGGCGGAGGGGGTGATCCTTGTCCACATTTGCTGTGTTTTGTGGCCCTGACACCAGAAGCGCTCCAGCCCGTGGAGGCCAAAGGTCCAGGTGAGGAGGGTCTGGGCGAAGTCCGGAGGCTCTGGGGCTCCCCAACTGGTGGGCAAGTTTGCCTTGTGCGCCTCCTTTCCCTGCAGGCGAGTGACTCGAGGTGGGGAAGACAGGGCTGCCCTTAGAGGCAAAGTTTTTGAAGGGGCTGCTGTGGAAGCTGTCTTGATTTGCATACTTCTCTGCCAGGCTGATTAATCCCTCTATGCCTCTGTAGTTGGTGTATATATATTCATGCCTTAATGTCTCACTCCAGTGTCTGATGAAGTGGAATTGATCTGCAAAAGTTCACAATAAAAATATTGCAGTTAGCCTTTAAAGACCTGCAAAAAAACTTTTCTCATATATTTTCGAAGGGGTTGCTGTAGTAGTCTGTTTTTCCAGCATTTTGGGGAGTATCTAAACAAGACAAGACAAAACAAAACACAAAACAATAACGTTGTGGCACTTTAAGACTGACTGCTGTATTTTAGTGTTAGCTTGAGTGGATCGAGTCCACTTGGTGAGACTTAAGATTGAGACTTCATGGCCTTAATTGATACATCTCAGATACTTCCTTACTTAGACCCTCCCATGCTACATTGGGCAACCATATCAGCTACAGAGGTACCTGTCTGGCTAGCAAAACAGAGAAGTTTACAATCCAGTGTGACTCTGTCCAACCAGCAATCACTGAAGATCCCTGATTGGGGTTCAGATTTATTATTATAATTATGTGTCAGAAATTATTCTGGGTTGAAAGGATTATTGTGGAAGAAATTCTGCTAAGGGAATGCCCAAATGAGGCTCCTTTCATGTCCGCAAGAACTGGAACAGAGACAGGCCCTCAGTCCATTATTCGGAACCTGGGTCTTGAACTGCCAACTTGTCAGTGTTCAAGCTATGATGGAGCCATAGAGGCAAGACCTTGGCAAGTTGCAGCCCTCCCTCCACCACACCACCAATGGTCAAAGGTGAAGGTTTCCTCCAGGAGGACTTCAAAAACTTTCATGTGGATACCTGCCAGGAGAGTAAGCAAAGCAACCAGACTTCTTTACTACCCTATTGCTCCCCCGGAGGCATAACGGTTATGGCACTAGGCTTGGAGACCAGAAAGGTGGGTTCTATTCCTGAGAGCTGCATGACAGGGGACATGAAAGGAGCCTCATATGGGTGTCCCGTGCAAAACTCCTTTCAACCCAGAGTAATCTCTGACACGAAAATTAATGAACTGCCCCATAGCAGTTACTGCACTCTCTGGGTGATGAGCATTTTGCCCCCAACATTCAGATTTTAATGACCTCAGACCGATGGAAGAGGTTGAACAAACCGTGATACCTGGTCAGGATGGAACTCACAACCTTTGGCTTGCAGCACAAAAGTTTTAACCCCTTTGCCACCATGGCTTATGGTCATGGTGCTTTCGAAGATATCGACGTTCTTCCTCCTCTAGTGCTCTTGAGATGCTCTTAGGTTGATGTGGAAAAAAAACCCCTGTAGATGTTGCCTGGGCTGTAGGCCTTCTTTACAGCCGTATTTGGAATTAATAGGGTTTACTTTTTGTTTGCTCTTTCCTGTATTGTATATTGTACACTGCTGAATTGTTTATTGTATATTGAGGATTGTGCTGTGATAATATTTATTTATTGTATTTTGATTACACTATAATACTGTAGGTGTATTGATCTGTATAGTATTCACTGTATTTAATTGTTTTGTTATATGCTAGTGTATTTTGGTTTGCACTGTAATATTCTTATTTGTGAATGTTGTGAGCCGCTCTGAGTCAGTCTTTACTGAGTAGAGCGACATACAAGTCTAAATTAAAGAAAGAAAGAAAGAAAGAAAGAAAGAAAGGTTACCGATTTGGTCATTTCAGGAGGCTGATCTTTTTAACACTGAGTCTGCAACTGCACCGGTGGTTTGCCTCTAAGTTCTCCAGAAGATGACGACCCTCGACTTCCACCCTTGGAACTTTATGCCGACGGAGATCCTGGAATGTATTTTCTCCTTCCTTCCTGTCAGAGAACGACACAACGTCTCACGCATGTGTAAGCTCTGGGCTATGGCCGTTTCATCTGCCTCGGTCTGGAGCTTCACAGAAGTCCAGTAAGTCTTTCATAGCTGTGGGAGCCAGCTGGGGACTCGTCAATCAGGCAAACAAACGATTAACACCATCCTTAGTTTCTTTCTGTGAATGATTCAAGTTTGTAGTGTTAATATAGGTCTGTGATGGGGAACCTTGGCACTCCAGCTGTTCTTGAACTTCAGTTCCCAGAAGCCCAAGATTCTGTGAATACACACCAATGGGTTTCCCATATGCGTGGATTCACAGGGACTTAGGCTTCTGTGAACTGAAGTTCAAGAGCAGCTAGAGTGCCAAGGTTCACCATCATTGATATAGGTAAAGGTAAATGTCTCTTTTGGTTGAACACGAGTTGTTTCCAACTCTAAGGGTGGTGCCTGTCTCTGTTTACGGCCAAGGAACCTGCACTGTCTACATCTGCAGAGATTTCTGTGGACACGTGGCAAACAAGATTAGACATGCCACACTGTTACCTTTCCTGCCAAAGCATTCCCTGTTTATCTACATGCAATTTCTTGCTTTCAAACTGCTAGGTTGGCAGGAGCTGGGATAGATTATGGGAACTCACTCCCTCTTGCAGCACGTGGGTCTTGAACTGCTGGCCTGCCGCTTTCCAAAAAGCATCTTAACCAGTTGAGCTGCTGCTGTGTTTTATGAAGGGAAGACACATTTCTCTTAATGTCCTTTTTCTCCTTCTCTAATACACAGCTTTGAAAGCTTCTTCTTGAATGACAAGGTCTAGCATGCTGCAGTTTGGACTGGTAGGGGCCTGTTTGGTGGAACATGGATAGATGTGTCATAGTGTTACTGAATAAAATGGTCTAAAAACTTTCTTTTCCTTCACCTCTCCCATAGAAGCTGGTCAGCAGCAGAGTTGTGGTGGTAAATCTCCACTGGTTTGAGATTGTGTTGTTTTTGAAGCACAATTGGGCCTTCCCTGGTAACAGTAGGCTTTCATTGCTGGCTAATCTTTCTCACACTAGGTCAGTTGAAAGGAACCGCTGAATGGACTCACCCTAAGATGCCTTAATTTTGGCCGTTTCACATCTGTCCTAGACATGGGAGAATAAGATGTCCAGCCTTTAGGGAAGTTTTCTGTGGTGCAGACCCTGTTTGGAGGATATAGTTTATCCCCTTGGCTGGTTCCTGTAAAGCTGGAATCCTCAACCGTGTTAAGCTGGGGTCCAGGTCACACTCCCTCAGACAGCTGTGGGGTCCAGATGGCAGTTTTGCCCTTCCACCACCACATGGCATATCTGGGTGTGGTGAAGGCAGTGGGTGGGTGGGGCACATAAAATGGTGCCATGGGCCACCATTTGAGAATTCCTGCTGTAAAGTTCTGAGTAGAACATGGAGCGGATTCCCACTGATCTAACCTCTTGATTTCTTTCCTTCCCATCCTCTTCCAGCTGCGATTCAGAAGAAACTAGCCAAGAGGAAGAGGGTGGCGGGACCTCAAACACTTTGCTGCAGAAGATAGAGCCCTATATGGGCCATATCCGATAATTAAAGCTGGTTCTTGACATGTCCCTGGTGTTATGCCGGAGGCAGGCCTGTGCCAGCTTAGGTGTGATGGCAGGGAAGAGCTTCCGATTGATTGGGCTTCAGGTCGTGTGTAATGGCGAAACGCCCCATTTCTATTTTGATGTAGACTTCCTGCGAAGCTTGAAATGTCTCTTCCAGGGCACGGACCAGGCAACCATGCAGTACGTTGACCTGAGCCAGATCCCTTTCTTTTTGGATAAGGAGAACATCATGGTGGTGGCCAGATGCAGCCCGAACTTGCGCACCCTCCTCAGGTGACGCTTGAGGCAAGACCTTGGCAAGTTGCAGCGCTTCCTCCACCACACTACCAATGGTCAAAGGTGAAGGTTTCCTCCAGGAAGACCTCACAATCTTTCAGGTGGACACCTGCCAGGAGAGGAAGCAAAGCAACCAGACTTCTTTACTACCCTATTGCTCCCCTGGTGGCGTAATGGTTAAGGCCCTTGGCTTGGAGACCAGAAACTTGGGTTCTATTCCTGAGAGCTGCATGACAAGGGACATGAAAGGAGCCTCATATAGGTGTCCCGTGCAAAACTCATTTCAACCCAGAGAAATCTATGACACTAAAATTAATGAACTGCCCTGTAGCACTTACTGCACACTCTGGGTGATGAGCATTTTGCCCCCAACATGCTTGGAACTGATTTTAATTACCTCGGAAGGATGGAAGAGGCTGAACCAACTGTGATCCCTGGTCAGGATGGAACTCACAACCTTTGGGTTGCAGCACAAAAGTTTTAACCCCTTTGTCACCAGTTCTTGATGTCATTGTGCTTTGGAAGATGTCTACATTCTTCCTCCTCTAGTGCTCTTGAGAATGCTCATGGGTTACCGATTGGGTCGGAGGCTGAGCTTTTTAACGCTGTGGAGCAACAGGACCGGTGGTTTGCCTCTAAGTTCTCCAGAAGATGACGACCCTCGACCTCCACCCTTGGAACTTTATACCAGCGGAGATCCTGGAACATATTTTCTCCTTCCTCCCTGTCAGAGACCGACACAATGTCTCAGGCATGTGTAAGCTCTGGGCTACGGCCGTTTCATCTGCCTCGGTCTGGCGCTTCACAGAAGTGCAGTAAGTCTTTCGTAGCGGTGGCAGCCAGTTGGGGACTCGTCAATCAGGCAACCAATTGATTCACACCGTCCTTAGTTTCTTTCTGTGAATGATTCAAGTTTGTAGTGTTAATATAGGTCTGTGGTGGTGAACCTTGGCACTCAAGCTGTTCTTTAACTTCAATTCCCAGAAGCCCAAGATTCTGTGAATCCACACCAATGGGTTTACCCCACCTGTGGATTCACAGGGACTTTGGATTCTGAGAATTGAAGTTGAAGTACAGCTAGAGTGCCAAGGTTCACCATCACTGATATTGGTAAAGGTATCTCTTGCTCTAAAGCCAGTTCTGTCCATTCCTAAGGTTGTTCAGCCCATCTCTGTTTCTGGCCAAAGAACCCGCACTGTCTACATCTATAGATATTTCTGTGGACATGTGGCAAGCAAGACTAGACATGCCACACTGTTACCTTTCCTGCTGGAGCAGTCGCTGTTTATCTACATGCAATTTGTTGCTTTTGAACTGCTTCATTGGCAGGATTTGCAGTAGATGATGGGAACTCACTCCGTCATGCAGCACTTGGGTCTCGAACTGCTGGCCTGTTGCTTTCCAATCAGCGTCTTAACCCGTTGAGCCACTGCAGTCTCTTATGAAGGGAATAAACATTCCTCTTAATGCCTTTTTTCCTCCTTCTCTAATACACAGCTTTGAAAGCTTCTTCTTGAATGACAAGGTCTAGCATGCTGCAGTTTGGACTGGTAGGGGCCCTGATTGGTGGAACATGGGTAGATGAGTCATAGTGTTACTGAATAAAATGGTCTAATAGCTTTCTTTTTGTTTTCACCTCTCCCATAGAGGCTGGTCAGCAGCAATGTTGTGATGGTAAATCTCCACTAGTTTGAGATCGTGGTGTTTTTTTAACCACACTCAGTCCTACCCTGGTAACAGGAGCCTTGTGTTGCTGGCTAATCTTTCTCACACTAGTCCAGTTGAAAGGAACTGCAGAATGAACACATCCAAAGGTGCCTTCATTTTGGCAGTTTCACGTCTGTCCTAGACATGGAAGTAAAAGATATCCAGCCTTTAGGGAAGTTATCAGTGGTGCAGATTCTGGTTGGAGGAGATAGTTTATCCCTTTGGCAGGATCCTGTAAAGCCAGAGTTCAAAATCTTGTCAAGCCATGGGCCGGTTCACACTCCCTCAGACAGCTTTGGGGGATGGATGGCCATTTTGCCCTTCCTCCACCCCATAGCACTTCTGGGTGTGGTGGAGGTGATCGGTGGTTGGGGCACATGAAATGGTGCCATGGGCCACAGTTAGAGAATTCCTGCTATAATGTTCAGAGTAGAACATGGGGCAGATTCCCTGCCCTCCCACTCATCTAACCTCTTGATTTCTTTCCTGCCTATCCTCTTCCAGCTGCAATTTAGAAGAAAATAAGGTGGAGGAAGATGACGATACCTCGAGCACTTTGATACAAAAGATACAGCCCTATATGGGCCATATCCGATACTTAAAGATGGTTTTTGACGTGTCCATGCCGTTATGCCGGTGGCTGGTCAGCACCATCTTAGAAGTGATGTCGCGGAAAAGCCTCCGATTGCATGGGCTTCAGATCGTGTGTTATGGTGAAATCCCCGCTTTCTATATTGGCGAAGACCTCCTGCACAGCTTGGGACGGCTTTTCCAGGGCATGGACCAGGCAACCATGCAGCACATTGACATCCGCCAGATGCCTTTCCTTTTGGATAATGGGACCATCTTGCTGGTGGCCAGATGCAGCACAAACTTGCGCACCTTTCTCATGAACAACCACACACTTACTATGCTGTGGACAGAGACAATCATTCAGGTCCTGAGGACTTGCCCCAAACTCTCTACCTTTCGGGTCCCTTACTTTTCCCTGTCGAGGAGCGTGTTTCATGAGCTTTTGAGACCGAACCGAGAGCCATTCAAATATTTGGATATGTTTTTCGATGGCTTTGACAAAGACATCCCTGAGGACTGTTGGACCTCGGTGAGAGAGAGGCACCCCGGTTTCCGCGTGGGACTGGAGTTTGCACCGTTTGTCACCATACCGATAATGACTCAAGTCTTAAAGCCTTACCTGCCCATCTCTCACTTACATTTCAATTCCTGCACCATTATGGCCACCCAAGTGATGCTTGTTACTAACCTCTATGCTGAGACTTTAGAAAAGCTAGTCCTTTACTCACTCCCTTCCATTGAGTTGAACCTGGCGTTGATACAGCTTGCCAGGGCTTGTGCACAGCTAAAAGAGATCCATTGTTTCTGTGTGGTGGGCCAAGGGGTGGTGGAAGCATTTCGGCACCACTGTCCACATCTGAAGAAATACACCCTTTCCCCCACATTGTTCTTCTTTGACAATCCCCCGACGGTAGTCCTATGACTAGGCATTGACAAATGCAGCTCTTTCAGGATGAAGCCAAGTTCTTTGTAGCAGGAGTTATAAGCAAAATAGATTCCAGAGTCAGTGGGGGTTTTTTTTAGAACAAAATTGGGGAAATTGTTTTAAAGGACCAAATGAGCAGACTTTTATATAAATTATTATATTTTAAATCCACAACATAAGGAAGTACAAGTACAGACCTTTTATTCAGAATTGCTGTAAGAAACAGAAGTCTCCCTTTGATCTGGTTGCGGTTTTATATATATTTTAAAAAGAAACCACTTTTTTATACAGCTGCCGATTTAAATATTTTTAATAGTCATTGGAAATGTCATAGTAATTCACAATCACAAATCAAAATAAAGATGTGCATTGAATAAAGTATTTTTACATCCCTGCCTAATGATGTTATGGGAGTAAAGATCTGATGCAAGGAACAACTTTTCAAACAGATGTTTTCTGTTCTGTTAAATAGTAATTACGTACCAGAAATAATTCTGGATTTTTGCTAGAGAAACTCAACGCAGGGGACACCCGAATGAGGTGACTTTTATGTCCCCAAGTTCTTTTCCCACCAAAGTGGTACCTAGTTATCTACTTGCAATTTCTTTCTTTTGAACTGCTAGGGTGGCTGGAGTTAGGACAGAGACAGGTGCTCTGTCTGTCGTGACATACCCGGGCCTCAAACCACCGACTTGCCTGCCTTCCAGCTAACAAGTTGAACTTCTTAACCACTGAGCCACTGCAGCCCCTCTGTTAAATCAAAGGTGGGGGGAAATGGAAGGTTGGGTTATTAGAGGTGTTACCCAATTCTGGGTGATTGGATTCACTCTCTGGCAGAGGTACTAGAAAGACCCAAGAACTTACAATGAGGCAGGTTTTCAGTCAAAACAAAATATGGTTTATTGGGAGCAAAAGCAAAGGGAAGCCTATTCAGGCATATAGTCTGGCCAGACCTATAATTCTAAATAGCTAACCTTCCCGCAACCGTTCTGAGGAAAAGACCCCCTCGTGATCCCTGCTCACAAAATTTGGTGAACAGAAGATCCCCCCACCCACCTGGAAGGGGTATTTAACTATTCTATCTAAACTAACTCTGCATGCAAGGGGAGGGGAGGAGTTTGGGAGGAGGTAAGGAAATTAGCATAAGTTAACAAAAAAATATTTACATTGCTGGTAAGCTAAAACAGTATGAACATTTGAGGTTCCACAGGAATTTGCAGAGGGGAAGAGGAAATGCAATTAACATGTTTTAATTACATGTAAACATGAAGCAAAAGGTAGGGGAATTCAGTCATACAGAAACTGGTTCAGCAGGATTACATTGAGCAAACACAGGCAGGCAATTCTTTTGTTCTTCTGGAAGGCAGGACCGGCCAGTCCACCTTCAGTCAATGGCGTTTGCATCAGCTTAATGTGGTGTGAAGCTGCTTGGATGGACAGGAACAGATTAAGTAAATGCCTCTTACTTAAGTAAAGAGAAAAGTTTTAAGTTAAGTGGTCCCCTGGGTGAACTCCAGTTAACCTTTGTACCTTGCCAGGTGTGTGTGACTTGTCACATCCTCTCTTCCCCCTCCCCCTTCCTGATCAACTTTGGGGTTGTATGGTTGTTCCCCACAGAATGTTGATTTCCCTCTTTAAGCTATGATTGTGCTCGGGTCAGTGTTCTAAAAATGTTGAATTGAACTTTGATCAAACCAGAGATATGAGTCATTCAGCTTCCTTTGTGAAGGAATGAAAAGGAATTTCTGCTTATCAGGAAACCCAACAAACCGGTTTTCACACCCTTTGACCCAGTACACAATGGACCTTATTTTTTTACATTCCTTGCCAGAGTCTATTGACTATTGGGTAATCCCCCTTCCTCCTTGGGAGGCTCCTTCCATGTGTGTGTGTATGTTGTGATATGTGGCGTTTAATAAATGCTGTGATTAATTATGATGCTTTATTCAAAATTTCAGGTATCAGAGGAAATGCTTGTCCTTCATTAACATTAGGAAGAGATTCTGATCATCAGATGGTAGTGGTTTACCCATATGCTTGTTTTCTTATTTTTTTTCTTAAACATCTTAATGGTTAGAGCAGTACAACAGTGGAACCAACGGCCACAAGAACACTCCAATCCTGGCCACATTCAAGAGACAGTTGGACAACCATCTGTCACATCAGGTTTGATTCAGATTCCTGAATTGAGGATGGAGTTCGACTCAGTGGCCTGCGAGTCCCCTTTCCAACTCAGTTATTTGATCATTCTTCTTTTTCTTGTGTCGTATCTTATTCTGAATCATGGCCATCCTCATGGCACAAGAAGAAGAAGGATCATCATAAAATAACTGAGGGGGATGGGGTCTTTTTTACATCCCTGCCTGATGATGTTATGGGTATAAATATCTGATGTAAGAAAAAACCTTTCAAACAGATGATATGTGGTCTGTTAAATAGTAATTTCGTGCCAGAAATAATTCTGGATTGAAACGATATTTGCTAGAAAAACTCAACGCAGGGGAGACCCGAATGAGGTGACTTTTATGTCCCCAAGATCTTTTCCCACCAAAGTGGTACCTAGTTATCTACTTGCAAGTTCTTGCTTTTGAACTGCTATGTTGGCAGGAGCAGGAACTGAGACAGGTGCTCAAACTGTCATGCATCACCCCGGTATCAAACCACCTGCTTGCCGGCCTTCCAGCTAACGAGTTGAACTACTGAGCTGACAAAAACGTCTTAGTTTATTGTGCAACAAACATTCTCAAACTGTATTATCTCAGCGACAAGGAAATGGGAAGAAGGGGTGAAGGTTGAAGCCATCCACCCCTGAAACTAGGTGAAAACCGTGCTTGTTCATCCATTAATGTGTCCATTTCACAGCCTAGGAAAGTGACTTTTTCTTGGGGAAGCTGGTTAGCCTCAGAGCAGAATCAGAAGGCAGAACTGGGGAAATATTGTTGAGGACATCCTATTTTGACAAACCTGGAAACAGTCACCCCAACTCTGAATTAAAACAACATTATTAGGTGGAGCTAGGATCTCAGCCTTAACAAACCCCGATAGGATTATATGACAAGGTAAATGCTTAGCTTGATGACTCTCAAGTCAGCAGTTTGAGACCCGAGTACTGTGCGGTAGAGTGAGCTCCCATCTTCTGTCCCAGCTCCTGACAACCTAGCCATTCAAAAGTAAGAAATTGCAAGTAGATAAACAGGCACAGCGTTGGTGGGAAAGGTAACAGCATTCCATCTCTAGTCATGCCTGTCACATGACCATGGGAATGTCTGCCAAAGTCTCTTTGGATGTAAACGGAGTTGAGCAGAAGCCCCTAAAAGAGGTGGAAATGATTGGCTTTCATGTAAGAATGATCTTTGCCTGGCATTATAGTGGATTATAGCCTTAAATCTGAACCCCAATTATAGAGTCTCTTAGCTGGAGGGGAATCTCACAGGCAGAAATAAAGTGTAGTGCGGAATAACCTCGACTTTGACGGTAACAACCTGTTTGAGGCTTTCAAAGGGATACCTTCATCCCTATACAAATACTTTTAATGGAGTTCACCTGTGTAACTCACTGCCACAAGATGGTACTGCTAAGCCCCCTCCCCCCTTCCATCCTGCAATGGGTGAGTCTCCTGTTTTCTGGGATGGTGCCTTAGAAAGAATCGTGTTGACATTCCTCACCCCTTTCCACCGGGTCTGAAAGAGTTAAGCCGAGCATAGGCCACACCCACTCCGTCCTTTCTTCCTTTCATGGTCCAGGGAGAGGTCAGGTGGGCTCAGGTGTGCATCCCGACCTAGATGCAGTTCCAGCTGAAAAGGAGCGATGGAAGTGGGTGGAGGGCGCATCCCTGTCCACACGGTGCTGCGTTTTGTGCCCCGACACCAGAAGTGCTCCAGCCCGCAGAGGCCAAAGATCCAGGTGAGGAGGGTATGGGCGAAGTCTGGAGGATCTTGGGCTCCCCAACCAGTTGGAAAGTTTGCCTGGTGCTGCTCCTTTCCCTGCAGGCAAGCGACTCGAGGTGGGAAAGTCAGGGCTGCCCTTGGAGGCAAAGTTTTTGAAGCGGCTGCTGTGGAAGCTGTCTTGATTTGCATACTTCTCTGCCAGGCTGATTAATCCCTCTATGCCTCTGTAGCTGGTGTATATATATTCATGCCTTAATGTCTCACTCCTGTGACTGATGAAGTGGAATTGATCCGCAAAAGTTCACATTAAAAATATAGCAGTTAGCCTTTAAACACCTGCAAAAAAACTTTTCTCATATGTTTTCGAAGGGGTTGCTGTGGTAGTCCGTTTTTCAAGCATTTTGGGGAGTATCTAAACAAGACAAGACAAAACAAAAGACAAAACTATAACGTTGTGGCACTTTAAGACTGACTGCTGTATTTTAGTGTTAGCTTGAGTGGATCGAGTCCACTTGGTGAGACCTAAGAGTGAGACTTCATGGCCTTAATTGATACATCTCAGATACTTCCTTACTTAGACCCTCCCATGCTACATTGGGCAACCATATCAGCTACAGAGGTACTTGTCTGGCTAGCAAAACAGAGAAGTTTACAAACCAGTGTGACTCGGTCCAACCAGCAATCACTGAAGATCCCTGATTGGGGTTCAGATTTATTATTATAATTATATGTCAGAAATTATTCTGGGTTGAAAGGATTATTGTGGAAGAAACTCTGCTAAGGGAATGCCCAAAGGAGGCTCCTTTCATGTCCCACAGAGCTGGGACAGAGACAGGCACTCAGTCCATCATTCAGAACCTGGGTCTTGAACTGCCAACTTGCCAGTGTTCAAGCTAAGACAGAGCCATAAAGGCAAGACCTTGGTAAGTTGCAGCCTTCCCTCCACCACACCACCAATGGTCAACGGTGAAGGTTTCCTCTCGGAAGACCTCACAAACTTTCAGGTGGACACCTGCCAGGAGAGTAAGCAAAGCAACCAGACTTCTTTACTACCCTATTGCTCCCCTGGTGGCGTAATGGTTAAGGCCCTAGGTTTGGAGACCGGAAAGGTGGGTTCTATTCCTGAGAGCTGAACGATGGGGGACATGAAAGGAGCCACATACAAGCGTCTCATGCAAAACTTTCTGCCCAGAGTAATCTCTGACACGAAAATTAATGAACTGCCCCATAGCAGTTACTGCACTTTCTGGCTGATGAGCATTTTGCCCCTAACATGCTTGTGACTGATTTTAATGACCTCAGAAGAATGGAAGAATGCAACCTTTGGCTTGCAGCACAGAAGTTTTAACCCTTTTGCCACCATGGCTTATAGTCATTTTGCGTTGGAAGATGTCTACATTCTTCCTCCTCTAGTTCTCTTGCGATGCTCTTGGGTTACCGATTGGGTCATTTCAGGAGGCTGATCTTTTTAACACTGAGGAGCAACTGCACCGGTGGTTTGCATCTAAGTTCTCCAGAAGATGACGACCCTCGAACTCCACCCTTGGAACTTTATGCCGACGGTGATCCTCGAACATATTCTTTCCTTCCTTCCTGTCAGAGAACGACACAACGTCTCTCGCATGTGTAAGCGCTGGGCTACTGCCGTTTCATCTGCCTCAGTCTGGCGCTTCACAGAAGTCCAGTAAGTCTTTCATAGCTGTGGCAGCCAGTTGTGGACTCATCAATCAGGCAATGGTTTACCATATATGTGGATTCACAGGGACTTAGGCTTCTATGAATTGAAGTTCAAGAACAGCTAGAGTGCCAATTTTCACCTCATTGCTATCAGGAAAGATAAATGTCTCTCTTGGTCGAACGCAAGTTGTTTCCAACTATAAGGGTGGTTCCCATATCTCTTTACGGCCAAAGAAACTGCACTGTCTACATCTGCAGAGATTTCTGTGGACATGTGGCAGGCAAGACTACACGTGCCACAACGTTACCTTTCCTGCTGAAGCATATGATGTTTATCTACTGGCAATTTCTTGCTTTCAAACTGCTAGGTTTGCAAGAGGTGGGATGGATGATGGGAACTCACTCTGTCATGCTGCACTTTGGTCTCGAACAGCGGGCCCGTCACTTTCCAATCAGCGTCTTAACCAGTTGAGCCACTTCAGTCTCTTATGAAGGGAAGACACATTTCTCTTAATGTCCTTTTTCTCCTTCTCTAATACACAGCTTTGAAAGCTTCTTCCTGAATGACAAGGTCTAGCATGCTGCAGTTTGGACTGGTAGGGGCCTGATTGGTGGAACCTGGATAGATGAGTCATAGTGTTACTGAATAAAATGGTCTAAAAGCTTTCTTTTCCTTCACCTCTCCCAGTAGAAGCTGGTCAGCAGCAGTGTGGTGGTGGTAAATCTCCACTGGTTAGACCACACTCGGCTCTACCCTGGTAACAGTAGCCTTGTGTTGCTGGCTAATCTTTCTCACACTAGGTCAGTTGAAAGGAACCGCTGAATGGACTCACCCTAAGGTGCCTTAATTTTGGCCATTTCACGCCTGTCCTAGACATGTGAGAGTAAGATGTCCAGCCTTTAGGGAAGTTCTCTGTGGTGCAGACCCTGTTTGGAGGAGATAGTTTATCCCCTAGGCTGGTTACTGTAAAGCCAGAATCCTCAACCGTGTTAAGCCGGGTGCCAGGTCACTCTCCCTCAGACAGCTTTGGGGTCTGGATGGCCGTTTTGCCCTTCCACCAGCACATGGCACATCTGGGTGTGGTGGAGGCGGTGGATGAGTGGGGCACATAAAATGGTGCCATGGGCCACCGTTTGAGAATTCCTGCTGTAAAGTTCAGAGTAGAACATGGAGCAGATTCCCTGCCATCCCACTGATCTAACCTCTTGATTCCTTTCCTTCCCATCCTCTTCCAGCTGTGATTCAGAAGAAACCGGCCAGGAGGAAGAGGAAGAGGCTGGAGGTACTTCGAACACCTTGTTGCAGAAGATAGAGCCCTATATGGGCCATATCCGATACATAAAGCTGGTTCTTGACATGTCCCTGGTGTTATGCCGGAGGCAGGCCTGCACCATCTTAGATGTGATGGCAGGGAAGACCCTCAGATTGGAAGGACTTCAGATCATGTGTAATGGCGAAATCCCCCATTTCTATTTTGGTGAAGACCTCCTGCAAAGCTTGAGACAGCTCTTTCAGGGCATGGACCAGGCAACCATGCAGCACATTGACCTCCGCCATATACCTTTCTTTTTGGATAATGAGATCATCTTGCTGGTGGCCAGATGCAGCCCAAACATGCGCACCCTCCTCATCAACAACTATGCGCTCTCTATGCCGTGGTTTCAGACAACCATCGAGTTGCTGATGACTTGCCCCAAACTCTCTACCTTTCGGGTCCTTTACTTTGCCCTGTCGAGGAGCGTGTTCCAGGAGATGTTCAGACCGAACCGAGAGCCATTCAAATATTTGGAGATGTTCTATGACAGCTATGACAATGACATCCCTGAGGACTATTGGACATCAGTGAGAGAGAGCCACCCCAATTTCCGCGTGGGGCTGGAGTTTTCACCGATTGTCCCACTGCCAATGATGACTCATGTCTTAAAGCCTTACCTGCCCATCTCTCAGTTGCGTTTCAATTGCTGCACCATTATGGCCAAACATGTGACGCTTGTCGCTAGCCTCTATGCTGGGACTTTAGAAAAGCTGGTGATGTACTCAGTTCCTTCCCTTGAGCTGAACCGGGCGTTGATACAGCTTGCCAGGGCTTGCGCACAGCTAAAAGAGATCCATTGTTTCTGTGTGGTGGGCCAAGAAGTGGTGGAGGTGTTTCGGCACCACTGTCCACATCTGAAGAAATACACCCTTTCCCCCACACCGTTCTTTCCTAACAATCCCCCAACGGTAGTCCTATAATTAGGCACGGAGGAGTGCAGCTCTTTCAGGAGAAAAATGTCTTCTGAGTAGCGGGAGGTGTAAGCAAAATGGATTCCAGAGGCAGCAGATGTTTTAGAACAAAAGTGGAGAAATTGTCTTAAAGGACCAAATCAGTGGACTTTTGTATAAATTATTGAATGTTAAATCCAGAACATAAGATAAGGAGGTAAAAGTACAGACCTCTTATTCAGAAATGTTGTAAGAAACAGACGTCTCTCTGTGATCGGGTTGCGGATATATATATTAAAAAGAAACCACTTTTTTTATACAGCTGCCGATTATAATATTATTAATAGTCATTGGAAATTTCATAATAATTCACAATCACAAATCAAAATAAAGATGTGCATTGGATAAAGTATTTTTACATCCTTGCCTGATGATGTTATGGGAGTAAAAATCTGATGCAAGGAACAACTTTTCAAACAGATGTTTTCTGTTCTGTTAAATAGTAATTTTGTACAAGAAATAATTCTGGATTTTTGCTAGAGTAACTCAACGCAGGGGACACCTAAATGAGGTGACTTTTATGCCCCCAAGATCTTTTCCCACCAAAGTGGTACCTAGTTATCTACTTGCAAGTTCTTGCTTTTGAACTGCTCTTGGCAGGTGCAGGGACTGAGACAGGTGCTCAAACTGTCATGCATCACCCGGATATCAAACCACCTGCTTGCCAGCCTTCCAGCTAACAAGTTGAACTTCTTAACCACTGAGCTGACAAAAACGTCATAGTTTATTGTGCAACAAATATTCTCAAACTGTATTATCTCAGCGACAAGGGAATGGGACGAAGGGGTGAAGGTAGAAGCCACCCTCCCCTGAAACTAAGTGATAAACGTGTTTGTTCATCCATTAATGTGCCCAATTCACAGCCTGGGAAACGGGCATTTTCTTGGGGAAGTTGCATAGCCTCAGAGCAGAATCCGGAGGCAGAAATGGGGAAATATTTTTGAGGACATCCTATTTTGACAACCATGGAAACAGTCACCACAGCTACGAATGAAAAAAACATTATTAGGTGGATTTAGGGTTTCAGCCTTAACAATCCCCGATAGGATTATATCAGGGGGTAAATGCTTGGTTGGTGACTTAAAAGTCAGCAGTTTGAGACCTGAGTGCTGTGTGCTGGAGTGAGCTCACGTCTTCTCTCCCAGCTCCTGCCAACCTAGCTGTTTGAAAGCAAGAAATTGCAAGTAGATAAATACATACAGCTTTGGTGGGAAAGGTAATAGCATTCCGTGCACTCTGGCATCTAGTCCTGCCTATCACGTGACCGTGTGAATGTCTGCAAATGTCTCTTTGGGTGTAAACGGAGATGAGCAGAACCCCCTATAAGCGTCAGAAACGTCTGGATTTCATGCAAGGAGGATCTTTACCTAGCATTATATTGGACTATAGCCTTAAATCTGAACCCCAATTATAGAGTCACTTAACTGGAGGGGTATCTGACTGGCAGAAATAAAGTGTAGAGTTGAATAACCACGACTTCGACAGTGAGAACCTATTTGAGGCTTTCAAAGGGATTCCTTCATCCCTATACAAAGACTTTTAAAGGATTTCATCTCTGTAACTCACTGCCACAAGATGGTATTGCTAAACCCCCTCCCCTCTAACATCCAGCAATAGGTGAGTCTCCTGTTTTCTGGGATGGTGCCTTAGAAAGAATCGTGTTGACATTCCTCACCCCTTTCCACTGGGACCAAAAGAGTTAAGACGGCCATAGGCCACACCCACTCCATCCTTTCTTCCGTTCATGGTCCAGACAGAGGTCAGGAAGGCGCTGGTGCGCATCCCACCCCAGGTGCAGTTCCAGCTGAAAAGGAGCTATGGTAGCGGGCGGAGGGGGTGATCCTTGTCCACATTTGCTGTGTTTTGTGGCCCTGACGCCAGAAGCGCTCCAGCCCGTGGAGGCCAAAGGTCCAGGTGAGGAGGGTCTGGGCGAAGTCCGGAGGCTCTGGGGCTCCCCAACTGGTGGGCAAGTTTGCCTTGTGCGCCTCCTTTCCCTGCAGGCAAGCGACTCGAGGTGGGGAAGACAGGGCTGCCCTTAGAGGCAAAGTTTTTGAAGGGGCTGCTGTGGAAGCTGTCTTGATTTGCATACTTCTCTGCCAGGCTGATTAATCCCTCTATGCCTCTGTAGTTGGTGTATATATATTCATGCCTTAATGTCTCACTCCAGTGTCTGATGAAGTGGAATTGATCTGCAAAAGTTCACAATAAAAATATTGCAGTTAGCCTTTAAAGACCTGCAAAAAAACTTTTCTCATATATTTTCGAAGGGGTTGCTGTAGTAGTCTGTTTTTCCAGCATTTTGGGGAGTATCTAAACAAGACAAGACAAAACAAAACACAAAACAATAACGTTGTGGCACTTTAAGACTGACTGCTGTATTTTAGTGTTAGCTTGAGTGGATCGAGTCCACTTGGTGAGACTTAAGATTGAGACTTCATGGCCTTAATTGATACATCTCAGATACTTCCTTACTTAGACCCTCCCATGCTACATTGGGCAACCATATCAGCTACAGAGGTACCTGTCTGGCTAGCAAAACAGAGAAGTTTACAATCCAGTGTGACTCTGTCCAACCAGCAATCACTGAAGATCCCTGATTGGGGTTCAGATTTATTATTATAATTATGTGTCAGAAATTATTCTGGGTTGAAAGGATTATTGTGGAAGAAATTCTGCTAAGGGAATGCCCAAATGAGGCTCCTTTCATGTCCGCAAGAACTGGAACAGAGACAGGCCCTCAGTCCATTATTCGGAACCTGGGTCTTGAACTGCCAACTTGTCAGTGTTCAAGCTATGATGGAGCCATAGAGGCAAGACCTTGGCAAGTTGCAGCCCTCCCTCCACCACACCACCAATGGTCAAAGGTGAAGGTTTCCTCCAGGAGGACTTCAAAAACTTTCATGTGGATACCTGCCAGGAGAGTAAGCAAAGCAACCAGACTTCTTTACTACCCTATTGCTCCCCCGGAGGCATAACGGTTATGGCACTAGGCTTGGAGACCAGAAAGGTGGGTTCTATTCCTGAGAGCTGCATGACAGGGGACATGAAAGGAGCCTCATATGGGTGTCCCGTGCAAAACTCCTTTCAACCCAGAGTAATCTCTGACACGAAAATTAATGAACTGCCCCATAGCAGTTACTGCACTCTCTGGGTGATGAGCATTTTGCCCCCAACATTCAGATTTTAATGACCTCAGACCGATGGAAGAGGTTGAACAAACCGTGATACCTGGTCAGGATGGAACTCACAACCTTTGGCTTGCAGCACAAAAGTTTTAACCCCTTTGCCACCATGGCTTATGGTCATGGTGCTTTCGAAGATATCGACGTTCTTCCTCCTCTAGTGCTCTTGAGATGCTCTTAGGTTGATGTGGAAAAAAAACCCCTGTAGATGTTGCCTGGGCTGTAGGCCTTCTTTACAGCCGTATTTGGAATTAATAGGGTTTACTTTTTGTTTGCTCTTTCCTGTATTGTATATTGTACACTGTTGAATTGTTTATTGTATATTGAGGATTGTGCTGTGATAATATTTATTTATTGTATTTTGATTACACTATAATACTGTAGGTGTATTGATCTGTATAGTATTCACTGTATTTAATTGTTTTGTTATATGCTAGTGTATTTTGGTTTGCACTGTAATATTCTTATTTGTGAATGCTGTGAGCCGCTCTGAGTCAGTCTTTACTGAGTAGAGCGACATACAAGTCTAAATTAAAGAAAGAAAGAAAGAAAGAAAGAAAGAAAGAAAGGTTACCGATTTGGTCATTTCAGGAGGCTGATCTTTTTAACACTGAGTCTGCAACTGCACCGGTGGTTTGCCTCTAAGTTCTCCAGAAGATGACGACCCTCGACTTCCACCCTTGGAACTTTATGCCGACGGAGATCCTGGAATGTATTTTCTCCTTCCTTCCTGTCAGAGAACGACACAACGTCTCACACATGTGTAAGCTCTGGGCTATGGCCGTTTCATCTGCCTCGGTCTGGAGCTTCACAGAAGTCCAGTAAGTCTTTCATAGCTGTGGGAGCCAGCTGGGGACTCGTCAATCAGGCAAACAAACGATTAACACCATCCTTAGTTTCTTTCTGTGAATGATTCAAGTTTGTAGTGTTAATATAGGTCTGTGATGGGGAACCTTGGCACTCCAGCTGTTCTTGAACTTCAGTTCCCAGAAGCCCAAGATTCTGTGAATACACACCAATGGGTTTCCCATATGCGTGGATTCACAGGGACTTAGGCTTCTGTGAACTGAAGTTCAAGAGCAGTTAGAGTGCCAAGGTTCACCATCATTGATATAGGTAAAGGTAAATGTCTCTTTTGGTTGAACACGAGTTGTTTCCAACTCTAAGGGTGGTGCCTGTCTCTGTTTACGGCCAAGGAACCTGCACTGTCTACATCTGCAGAGATTTCTGTGGACACGTGGCAAACAAGATTAGACATGCCACACTGTTACCTTTCCTGCCAAAGCATTCCCTGTTTATCTACATGCAATTTCTTGCTTTCAAACTGCTAGGTTGGCAGGAGCTGGGATAGATTATGGGAACTCACTCCCTCTTGCAGCACGTGGGTCTTGAACTGCTGGCCTGCCGCTTTCCAAAAAGCATCTTAACCAGTTGAGCTGCTGCTGTGTTTTATGAAGGGAAGACACATTTCTCTTAATGTCCTTTTTCTCCTTCTCTAATACACAGCTTTGAAAGCTTCTTCTTGAATGACAAGGTCTAGCATGCTGCAGTTTGGACTGGTAGGGGCCTGTTTGGTGGAACATGGATAGATGTGTCATAGTGTTACTGAATAAAATGGTCTAAAAACTTTCTTTTCCTTCACCTCTCCCATAGAAGCTGGTCAGCAGCAGAGTTGTGGTGGTAAATCTCCACTGGTTTGAGATTGTGTTGTTTTTGAAGCACAATTGGGCCTTCCCTGGTAACAGTAGGCTTTCATTGCTGGCTAATCTTTCTCACACTAGGTCAGTTGAAAGGAACCGCTGAATGGACTCACCCTAAGATGCCTTAATTTTGGCCGTTTCACATCTGTCCTAGACATGGGAGAATAAGATGTCCAGCCTTTAGGGAAGTTTTCTGTGGTGCAGACCCTGTTTGGAGGATATAGTTTATCCCCTTGGCTGGTTCCTGTAAAGCTGGAATCCTCAACCGTGTTAAGCTGGGGTCCAGGTCACACTCCCTCAGACAGCTGTGGGGTCCAGATGGCAGTTTTGCCCTTCCACCACCACATGGCATATCTGGGTGTGGTGAAGGCAGTGGGTGGGTGGGGCACATAAAATGGTGCCATGGGCCACCATTTGAGAATTCCTGCTGTAAAGTTCTGAGTAGAACATGGAGCGGATTCCCACTGATCTAACCTCTTGATTTCTTTCCTTCCCATCCTCTTCCAGCTGCGATTCAGAAGAAACTAGCCAAGAGGAAGAGGGTGGCGGGACCTCAAACACTTTGCTGCAGAAGATAGAGCCCTATATGGGCCATATCCGATAATTAAAGCTGGTTCTTGACATGTCCCTGGTGTTATGCCGGAGGCAGGCCTGTGCCAGCTTAGGTGTGATGGCAGGGAAGAGCTTCCGATTGATTGGGCTTCAGGTTGTGTGTAATGGCGAAACGCCCCATTTCTATTTTGATGTAGACTTCCTGCGAAGCTTGAAATGTCTCTTCCAGGGCACGGACCAGGCAACCATGCAGTACGTTGACCTGAGCCAGATCCCTTTCTTTTTGGATAAGGAGAACATCATGGTGGTGGCCAGATGCAGCCCGAACTTGCGCACCCTCCTCAGGTGACGCTTGAGGCAAGACCTTGGCAAGTTGCAGCGCTTCCTCCACCACACTACCAATGGTCAAAGGTGAAGGTTTCCTCCAGGAAGACCTCACAATCTTTCAGGTGGGCACCTGCCAGGAGAGGAAGCAAAGCAACCAGACTTCTTTACTACCCTATTGCTCCCCTGGTGGCGTAATGGTTAAGGCCCTTGGCTTGGAGACCAGAAACTTGGGTTCTATTCCTGAGAGCTGCATGACAAGGGACATGAAAGGAGCCTCATATAGGTGTCCCGTGCAAAACTCATTTCAACCCAGAGAAATCTATGACACTAAAATTAATGAACTGCCCTGTAGCACTTACTGCACACTCTGGGTGATGAGCATTTTGCCCCCAACATGCTTGGAACTGATTTTAATTACCTCGGAAGGATGGAAGAGGCTGAACCAACTGTGATCCCTGGTCAGGATGGAACTCACAACCTTTGGGTTGCAGCACAAAAGTTTTAACCCCTTTGTCACCAGTTCTTGATGTCATTGTGCTTTGGAAGATGTCTACATTCTTCCTCCTCTAGTGCTCTTGAGAATGCTCATGGGTTACCGATTGGGTCGGAGGCTGAGCTTTTTAACGCTGTGGAGCAACAGGACCGGTGGTTTGCCTCTAAGTTCTCCAGAAGATGACGACCCTCGACCTCCACCCTTGGAACTTTATACCAGCGGAGATCCTGGAACATATTTTCTCCTTCCTCCCTGTCAGAGACCGACACAATGTCTCAGGCATGTGTAAGCTCTGGGCTACGGCCGTTTCATCTGCCTCGGTCTGGCGCTTCACAGAAGTGCAGTAAGTCTTTCGTAGCGGTGGCAGCCAGTTGGGGACTCGTCAATCAGGCAACCAATTGATTCACACCGTCCTTAGTTTCTTTCTGTGAATGATTCAAGTTTGTAGTGTTAATATAGGTCTGTGGTGGTGAACCTTGGCACTCAAGCTGTTCTTTAACTTCAATTCCCAGAAGCCCAAGATTCTGTGAATCCACACCAATGGGTTTACCCCACCTGTGGATTCACAGGGACTTTGGATTCTGAGAATTGAAGTTGAAGTACAGCTAGAGTGCCAAGGTTCACCATCACTGATATTGGTAAAGGTATCTCTTGCTCTAAAGCCAGTTCTGTCCATTCCTAAGGTTGTTCAGCCCATCTCTGTTTCTGGCCAAAGAACCCGCACTGTCTACATCTATAGATATTTCTGTGGACATGTGGCAAGCAAGACTAGACATGCCACACTGTTACCTTTCCTGCTGGAGCAGTCGCTGTTTATCTACATGCAATTTCTTGCTTTTGAACTGCTTCATTGGCAGGATTTGCAGTAGATGATGGGAACTCACTCCGTCATGCAGCACTTGGGTCTCGAACTGCTGGCCTGTTGCTTTCCAATCAGCGTCTTAACCCGTTGAGCCACTGCAGTCTCTTATGAAGGGAATAAACATTCCTCTTAATGCCTTTTTCCCTCCTTCTCTAATACACAGCTTTGAAAGCTTCTTCTTGAATGACAAGGTCTAGCATGCTGCAGTTTGGACTGGTAGGGGCCTGATTGGTGGAACATGGGTAGATGAGTCATAGTGTTACTGAATAAAATGGTCTAATAGCTTTATTTTTGTTTTCACCTCTCCCATAGAAGCTAGTCAGCAGCAATGTTGTGATGGTAAATCTCCACTAGTTTGAGATCGTGGTGTTTTTTTAACCACACTCGGTCCTACCCTGGTAACAGGAGCCTTGTGTTGCTGGCTAATCTTTCTCACACTAGTCCAGTTGAAAGGAACTGCAGAATGAACACATCCAAAGGTGCCTTCATTTTGGCAGTTTCATGTCTGTCCTAGACATGGAAGTAAAAGATATCCAGCCTTTAGGGAAGTTATCTGTGGTGCAGATTCTGGTTGGAGGAGATAGTTTATCCCTTTGGCAGGTTCCTGTAAACCCAGAGTTCAAAATCTTGTCAAGCCATGGGCCGGTTCACACTCCCTCAGACAGCTTTGGGGGATGGATGGCCATTTTGCCCTTCCTCCACCCCATAGCACTTCTGGGTGTGGTGGAGGTGATCGGTGGGTGGGGCACATGAAATGGTGCCATGGGCCACAGTTTGAGAATTCCTGCTATAATGTTCAGAGTAGAACATGGGGCAGATTCCCTGCCCTCCCACTCATCTAACCTCTTGATTTCTTTCCTGCCTATCCTCTTCCAGCTGCAATTTAGAAGAAAATAAGGTGGAGGAAGATGATGATACCTCGAGCACTTTGATACAAAAGATACAGCCCTATATGGGCCATATCCGATACTTAAAGATGGTTTTTGACGTGTCCGTGCCGTTATGCCGGTGGCTGGTCAGCACCATCTTAGAAGTGATGTCGCGGAAAAGCCTCCGATTGCATGGGCTTCAGATCGTGTGTTATGGTGAAATCCCCGCTTTCTCTATTGGCGAAGACCTCCTGCACAGCTTGGGACGGCTTTTCCAGGGCATGGACCAGGCAACCATGCAGCACATTGACATCCGCCAGATGCCTTTCCTTTTGGATAATGGGACCATCTTGCTGGTGGCCAGATGCAGCACAAACTTGCACACCTTTCTCATGAACAACCACACACTTACTATGCTGTGGACAGAGACAATCATTCAGGTCCTGAGGACTTGCCCCAAACTCTCTACCTTTCAGGTCCCTTACTTTTCCCTGTCGAGGAGCGTGTTTCATGAGCTTTTGACACCGAACCGAGAGCCATTCAAATATTTGGATATGTTTTTCGATGGCTTTGACAAAGACATCCCTGAGGACTGTTGGACCTCGGTGAGAGAGAGGCACCCCGGTTTCCGCGTGGGGCTGGAGTTTGCACCGTTTGTCACCATACCGATAATGACTCAAGTCTTAAAGCCTTACCTGCCCATCTCTCACTTACATTTCAATTCCTGCACCATTATGGCCACCCAAGTGATGCTTGTTACGAACCTCTATGCTGAGACTTTAGAAAAGCTAGTCCTTTACTCACTCCCTTCCATTGAGTTGAACCTGGCGTTGATTCATCTTGCCAGGGCTTGTGCACAGCTAAAAGAGATCCATTGTTTCTGTGTGGTGGGCCAAGGGGTGGTGGAAGCATTTCGGCACCACTGTCCACATCTGAAGAAATACACCCTTTCCCCCACATTGTTCTTCTTTGACAATCCCCCGACGGTAGTCCTATGACTAGGCATTGACGAATGCAGCTCTTTCAGGATGAAGCCATGTTCTTTGTAGCAGGAGTTATAAGCAAAATAGATTCCAGAGTCAGTGGGGGTTTTTTTAGAACAAAATTGGGGAAATTGTTTTAAAGGACCAAATGAGCAGACTTTTATACAAATTATTATATTTTAATTCCACAACATAAGGAGGTAAAAGTACAGACCTTTTATTCAGAATTGCTGTAAGAAACAGAAGTCTCCCTTTGATCTGGTTGCGGTTTTATATATATTTTAAAAAGAAACCACTTTTTTATACAGCTGCCGATTTTAATATTTTTAATAGTCATTGGAATAGTCATAGTAATTCACAATCACAAATCAAAATAAAGATGTGCATTGGATAAAGTATTTTTACATCCCTGCCTAATGATGTTATGGGAGTAAAGATCTGATGCAAGGAACAACTTTTCAAACAGATGTTTTCTGTTCTGTTAAATAGTAATTACGTACCAGAAATAATTCTGGATTTTAGCTAGAGTAACTCAACGCAGGGGACACCCGAATGAGGTGACTTTTATGTCCCCAAGTTCTTTTCCCACCAAAGTGGTACCTAGTTATCTACTTGCAATTTCTTTCTTTTGAACTGCTAGGTTGGCTGGAGTTGGGACAGAGACAGGCGCTCAGTCTGTCGTGACATACCCGGGCCTCAAACCACCGACTTGCCTGCCTTCCAGCTAACAAGTTGAACTTCTTAACCACTGAGCCACTGCAGCCCCTCTGTTAAATCAAAGGTTGGGGGGAAATGGAAGGTTGGGTTATTAGAGGAAATGCTTGTCCTTCACTTCATTAACATTAGGAAGAGATTCTGATCATCAGATGGTAGTGGTTTACCCATATGCTTGTTTTCTTATTTTTTTTCCTTAAACTTCTTAATGGTTAGAGCAGTACAACAGTGGAACCAATGGCCACAAGAACACTCCAATCCTGGCCACATTCAAGAGACAGTTGGACAACCATCTGTCACATCAGGTTTGATTCAGATTCCTGAATTGAGGATGGAGTTCGACTCAGTGGCCTACGAGTCCCCTTTCCAACTCAGTTATTTGATCATTCTTCTTTTTCTTGTGTCGTATCTTATTCTGAATCATGGCCATCCTCATGGCACAAGAAGAAGAAGGATCATCATAAAATAACTGAGGGGGATGGGGTCTTTTTTACATCCCTGCCTGATGATGTTATGGGTATAAATATCTGATGTAAGAAAAAACCTTTCAAACAGATGTTGTCTGGTCTGTTAAATAGTAATTTCGTGCCAGAAATAATTCTGGATTGAAACGATATTTGATAGAAAAACTCAACGCAGAGGAGACCCGAATGAGGTGACTTTTATGTCCCCAAGATCTTTTCCCACCAAAGTGGTACCTAGTTATCTACTTGCAAGTTCTTGCTTTTGAAATGCTATGTTGGCAGGAGCAGGAACTGAGACAGGTGCTCAAACTGTCATGCATCACCCAGGTATCAAACCACCTGCTTGCCGGCCTTCCAGCTAACCAGTTGAACCACTAAGCTGACAAAAACGTCTTAGTTTATTGTGCAACAAACATTCTCAAACTATATTATCTCAGCGACAAGGAAATGGGAAGAAGGGGTGAAGGTTGAAGCCATCCAACCCTGAAACTAGGTGAAAACCGTGCTTGTTCATCCATTAATGTGTCCATTTCACAGCCTAGGAAAGTGACTTTTTCTTGGGGAAGCTGGTTAGCCTCAGAGCAGAATGAGAAGGCAGAACTGGGGAAATATTGTTGAGGACATCCTATTTTGACAAACCTGGAAACAGTCACCCCAACTCTGAATTAAAACAACATTATTAGGTGGAGCTAGGATCTCAGCCTTAACAATCCCCGATAGGATTATATGACAGGGTAAATGCTTAGCTTGATGACTCTCAAGTCAGCAGTTTGAGACCCGAGTACTGTGCGGTAGAGTGAGCTCCCATCTTCTGTCCCAGCTCCTGACAACCTAGCCATTCAAAAGTAAGAAATTGCAAGTAGATAAACAGGCACAGCATTGGTGGGAAAGGTAACAGCATTCCATCTCTAGTCATGCCTGTCACATGACCATGGGAATGTCTGCCAAAGTCTCTTTGGATGTAAACGGAGTTGAGCAGAAGCCCCTAAAAGAGGAGGAAATGATTGTCTTTCATGTGAGAATGATCTTTGCCTGGCATTATAGTGGATTATAGCCTTAAATCTGAACCCCAATTATAGAGTCTCTTAGCTGGAGGGGAATCTCACAGGCAGAAATAAAGTGTAGTGCGGAATAACCTCGACTTTGACGGTAACAACCTGTTTGAGGCTTTCAAAGGGATACCTTCATCCCTATACAAATACTTTTAATGGAGTTCACCTGTGTAACTCACTGCCACAAGATGGTACTGCTAAGCCCCCTCCCCCCTTCCATCCTGCAATGGGTGAGTCTCCTGTTTTCTGGGATGGTGCCTTAGAAAGAATCGTGTTGACATTCCTCACCCCTTTCCACCGGGTCTGAAAGAGTTAAGCCGAGCATAGGCCACACCCACACGGTCCTTTCTTCCTTTCATGGTCCAGGGAGAGGTCAGGTGGGCTCAGGTGTGCATCCCGACCTAGATGCAGTTCCAGCTGAAAAGGAGCGATGGAAGTGGGTGGAGGGCGCATCCCAGTCCACACGGTGCTGCGTTTTGTGCCCCGACACCAGAAGTGCTCCAGCCCGCAGACGCCAAAGATCCAGGTGAGGAGGGTCTGGGTGAAGTCTGGAGGATCTTGGGCTCCCCAACCAGTTGGAAAGTTTGCCTGGTGCTCCTCCTTTCCCTGCAGGCAAGCGACTCGAGGTGGGAAAGTCAGGGCTGCCCTTGGAGGCAAAGTTTTTGAAGGGGCTGCTGTGGAAGCAGTCTTGATTTGCATACTTCTCTGCCAGGCTGATTAATCCCTCTATGCCTCTGTAGCTGGTGTATATATATTCATGCCTTAATGTCTCACTCCTGTGTCTCATGAAGTGGAATTGATCCGCAAAAGTTCACATTAAAAATATAGCAGTTAGCCTTTAAACACCTGAAAAAAAACTTTTCTCATATGTTTTCGAAGGGGTTGCTGTGGTAGTCCGTTTTTCAAGCATTTTGGGGAGTATCTAAACAAGACAAGACAAAACAAAACACAAAACTATAACGTTGTGGCACTTTAAGACTGACTGCTGTATTTTAGTGTTAGCTTGAGTGGATCGAGTCCACTTGGTGAGACCTAAGAGTGAGACTTCATGGCCTTAATTGATACATCTCAGATACTTCCTTACTTAGACCCTCCCATGCTACATTGGGCAACCATATCAGCTACAGAGGTACTTGTCTGGCTAGCAAAACAGAGAAGTTTACAATCCAGTGTGACTCTGTCCAACCAGCAATCACTGAAGATCCCTGATTGGGGTTCAGATTTATTATTATAATTATGTGTCAGAAATTATTCTGGGTTGAAAGGATTATTGTGGAAGAAACTCTGCTAAGGGAATGCCCAAAGGAGGCTCCTTTCATGTCCCACAGAGCTGGGACAGAGACAGGCACTCAGTCCATCATTCAGAACCTGGGTCTTGAACTGCCAACTTGCCAGTGTTCAAGCTAAGACAGAGCCATAAAGGCAAGACCTTGGCAAGTTGCAGCCTTCCCTCCACCACACCACCAATGGTCAAAGGTGAAGGTTTCCTCCCGGAAGACCTCACAAACTTTCAGGTGGACACCTGCCGGGAGAGTAAGCAAAGCAACAAGACTTCTTTACTACCCTATTGCTCCCCTGGTGGCATAATGGTTAAGGCCCTAGGCTTGGAGACCGGAAAGGTGGGTTCTATTCCTGAGAGCTGAACGATGGGGGACATGAAAAGAGCCACATACAAGCGTCTCATGCAAAACTTTCTACCCAGAGTAATCTATGACAGGAAAATTAATGAACTGCCTCATAGCAGTTACTGCACTTTCTGGCTGATGAGCATTTTGCCCCTAACATGCTTGGGACTGATTTTAATGACCTCAGAAGAATGGAAGAGGCTGAACCAACTGTGATCCCTGGTCAGGATGGAACTCACAACCTTTGGCTTGCAACACAAAAGTTTTAACCCCTTTGCCACCATGGCTTATAGTCATTTTGTGTTGGAAGATGTCTACATTCTTCCTCCTCTAGTTCTCTTGAGATGCTCTTGGGTTACCAATTTGGTCATTTCAGGAGGCTGATCTTTTTAACACTGAGGAGCAACTGCACCGGTGGTTTGCATCTAAGTTCTCCAGAAGATGACGACCCTCGACCTCCACCCTTGGAACTTTATGCCAGCGGAGATCCTGGGCCATATTTTCTCTTTCCTTCCTGTCAGAGAACGACACAACGTCTCACGCATGTGTAAGCTCTGGGCTACGGCTGTATCAACTGCCTCGGTCTGGCGCTTCACAGAAATCCAGTAAGTCTTTCATAGCTGTGGCAGCCAGTTGTGGACTCATCAATCAGGCAATGGTTTACCATATGTGTGGATTCACAGGGACTTAGGCTTCTATGAATTGAAGTTCAAGAACAGCTAGAGAGCCAATTTTCACCTCATTGATATCAGGAAAGGTAAATGTCTCTCTTGGTCGAACGCAAGTTGTTTCCAACTATAAGGGTGGTTCCCATCTCTCTTTACGGCCAAAGAAACTGCACTGTCTACATCTGCAGAGATTTCTGTGGACATGTGGCAGGCAAGACTACACGTGCCACAACGTTACCTTTCCTGCTGAAGCATATCCTGTTTATCTACTGGCAATTTCTTGCTTTCAAACTGCTAGGTTTGCAAGAGGTGGGATGGATGATGGGAACTCACTCTGTCATGCTGCACTTGGGTCTCGAACTGTGGGCCTGTCACTTTCCAATCAGCGTCTTAACCAGTTGAGCCACTTCAGTCTCTTATGAAGGGAAGACACATTTCTCTTAATGTCCTTTTTCTCCTTCTCTAATACACAGCTTTGAAAGCTTCTTCCTGAATGACAAGGTCTAGCATGCTGCAGTTTGGACTGGTAGGGGCCTGATTGGTGGAACCTGGATAGATGAGTCATAGTGTTACTGAATAAAATGGTCTAAAAGCTTTCTTTTCCTTCAGCTCTCCCAGTAGAAGCTGGTCAGCAGCAGTGTGGTGGTGGTAAATCTCCACTGGTTTGACCACACTCGGCTCTACCCTGGTAACAGTAGCCTTGTGTTATTGGCTAATCTTTCTCACACTAGGTCAGTTGAAAGGAACCGCTGAATGGACTCGCCCTAAGGTGCCTTAATTTTGGCCGTTTCACGCCTGTCCTAGACATGGGAGAATAAGATGTCCAGCCTTTAGGGAAGTTCTCTGTGGTGCAGACCCTGTTTGGAGGATATAGTTTATCCCCTAGGCTGGTGACTGTAAAGCCGGAATCGTCAACCGTGTTAAGCCGGGTGCCAGGCCATTCTCCCTCAGACAGCTTTGGGGTCTGGATGGCCGTTTTGCCCTTCCACCAGCACATGGCACATCTGGGTGTGGTGGAGGCGGTGGATGAGTGGGGCACATAAAATGGTGCCATGGGCCACCGTTTGAGAATTCCTGCTGTAAAGTTCAGAGTAGAACATGGAGCAGATTCCCTGCCATCCCACTGATCTAACCTCTTGATTTCTTTCCTTCCCATCCTCTTCCAGCTGTGATTCAGAAGAAACCGGCCAGGAGGAAGAGGAAGAGGAAGAGGCTGGCGGTACTTCGAACACCATGTTGCAGAAGATAGAGCCCTATATGGGCCATATCCGATACATAAAGCTGGTTCTTGACATGTCCTTGGTGTTATGCCGGAGGCAGGCCTGCACCATCTTAGATGTGATGGGAGGGAAGACCCTCAGGTTGGAAGGACTTCAGATCGTGTGTAATGGCGAAATCCCCCATTTCTATTTTGGTGAAGACCTCCTGCAAAGCTTGAGACGGCTCTTTCAGGGCATGGACCAGGCAACCATGCAGCACATTGACCTCCGCCATATACCTTTCTTTTTGGATAATGAGATCATCATGCTGGTGGCCAGATGCAGCCCAAACATGCGCACCCTCCTCATCAACAACTATGCGCTCTCTATGCCATGGTATCAGACAACCATCGAGTTGCTGATGACTTGCCCCAAACTCACTTCCTTTCGGGTCCTTTACTTTGCCCTGTCGTGGAGCGTGTTCCAGGAGATGTTCAGACCGAACCGAGAGCCATTCAAATATTTGGAGATGTTCTATGACAGCTATGACAATGACATCCCTGAGGACTATTGGACATCAGTGAGAGAGAGCCACCCCAATTTCCGCGTGGGGCTGGAGTTTTCACCGATTGTCCCACTGCCAATGATGACTCATGTCTTAAAGCCTTACCTGCCCATCTCTCAGTTGCGTTTCAATTGCTGCACCATTATGGCCAAACATGTGACGCTTGTCGCTAGCCTCTATGCTGGGACTTTAGAAAAGCTGGTGATGTACTCAGTTCCTTCCCTTGAGCTGAACCGGGCGTTGATACAGCTTGCCAGGGCTTGCGCACAGCTAAAAGAGATCCATTGTTTCTGTGTGGTGGGCCAAGAAGTGGTGGAGGTGTTTCGGCACCACTGTCCACATCTGAAGAAATACACCCTTTCCCCCACACCGTTCTTTCCTAACAATCCCCCAACGGTAGTCCTATAATTAGGCACGGAGGAGTGCAGCTCTTTCAGGAGAAAAATGTCTTCTGAGTAGCGGGAGGTGTAAGCAAAATGGATTCCAGAGGCAGCAGATGTTTTAGAACAAAAGTGGAGAAATTGTCTTAAAGGACCAAATCAGTGGACTTTTATATAAATTATTGAATGTTAAATCCAGAACATAAGATAAGGAGGTAAAAGTACAGACCTCTTATTCAGAAATGTTGTAAGAAACAGACGTCTCTCTGTGATTGGGTTGCGGATATATATATTAAAAAGAAACCACTTTTTTTATACAGCTGCCGATTATAATATTTCTAATAGTCATTGGAAATGTCATAGTAATTCACAATCACAAATCAAAATAAAAATGTGCATTGGATAAAGTATTTTTACATCCTTGCAAGATGATGTTATGGGAGTAAAGATCTGATGCAAGGAACAACTTTTCCAACAGATGTTTTCTGTTCTGTTAAATAGTAATTTCATGCCAGAAATAATTCTGGATTGAAATTATTTTTGCTAGAGAAACTCAACGCAGGGGACACCTGAATGAGGTGACTTTTATGCCCCAAAGATCTTTTCCCACCAAAGAGGTCCCTAGTAAGCTACTTGCAAGTTCTTGCTTTTGAACTGCTATGTTGGCAGGAGCAAGGACCGAGACAGGTGCTCAAACTGTCATGCATCACCCGGGTATCAAACCACCTGCTTGCCGGCCTTCCAGCTAACAAGTTGAACTTCTTAACCACTGAGCTGACAAAAACGTCATAGTTTATTGTGCAACAAATATTCTCAAACTGTATTATCTCAGCGCCAAGGGAATGGGATGAAGGGGTGAAGGTAGAAGCCACCCTCCCCTGAAACTAAGTGATAAACGTGTTTGTTCATCCATTAATGTGCCCAATTCACAGCCTAGGAAAGGGACATTTTCTTGGGGAAGTTGCATAGCCTCAGATAAGAATCCGGAGGCAGAAATGGGGAAATATTTTTGAGGACATCCTATTTTGACAACCATGGAAACAGTCACCACAGCTACGAATGAAAAAAACATTATTAGGTGGATTTAGGGTTTCAGCCTTAACAATCCCCGATAGGATTATATCAGAGGGTAAATGCTTGGTTGGTGACTTAAAAGTCAGCAGTTTGAGACCTGAGTGCTGTGCGCTGGAGTGAGCTCACGTCTTCTCTCCCAGCTCCTGCCAACCTAGCTGTTTGAAAGCAAGAAATTGCAAGTAGATAAATACATACAGCTTTGGTGGGAAAGGTAATAGCATTCCGTGCACTCTGGCATCTAGTCCTGCCTATCACGTGACCGTGTGAATGTCTGCAAATGTCTCTTTGGGTGTAAACGGAGATGAGCAGAACCCCCTATAAGCGTCAGAAACGTCTGGATTTCATGCAAGGAGGATCTTTACCTAGCATTATATTGGACTATAGCCTTAAATCTGAACCCCAATTATAGAGTCACTTAACTGGAGGGGTATCTGACTGGTAGAAATAAAGTGTAGTGCTGAATAACCTCGACTTCGACGGTGAGAACCTATTTGTGGCTTTCAAAGGGATTCCTTCATCCCTATACAAAGACTTTTAAAGGATTTCATCTCTGTAACTCACTGCCACAAGATGGTATTGCTAAACCCCCTCCCCTCTAACATCCAGCAATAGGTGAGTCTCCTGTTTTCTGGGATGGTGCCTTAGAAAGAATCGTGTTGACATTCCTCACCCCTTTCCACCGGGTCTGAAAGAGTTAAGCCGAGCATAGGCCACACCCACTCCGTCCTTTCTTCCTTTCATGGTCCAGGGAGAGGTCAGGTGGGCTCAGGTGTGCATCCCGACCTAGATGCAGTTCCAGCTGAAAAGGAGCAATGGAAGTGGGTGGAGAGTGTGACTCTGTCCAACCAGCAATCACTGAAGATCCCTGATTGGGGTTCAGATTTATTATTATAATTATGTGTCAGAAATTATTCTGGGTTGAAAGGATTATTGTGGAAGAAATTCTGCTAAGGGAATGCCCAAATGAGGCTCCTTTCATGTCCGCAAGAACTGGAACAGAGACAGGCCCTCAGTCCATTATTCGGAACCTGGGTCTTGAACTGCCAACTTGTCAGTGTTCAAGCTATGATGGAGCCATAGAGGCAAGACCTTGGCAAGTTGCAGCCCTCCCTCCACCACACCACCAATGGTCAAAGGTGAAGGTTTCCTCCAGGAGGACTTCACAAACTTTCATGTGGATACCTGCCAGGAGAGTAAGCAAAGCAACCAGACTTCTTTACTACCCTATTGCTCCCCCGGAGGCATAACGGTTATGGCACTAGGCTTGGAGACTGGAAAGGTGGGTTCTATTCCTGAGAGCTGCATGACAGGGGACATGAAAGGAGCCTCATATGGGTGTCCCGTGCAAAACTCCTTTCAAGCCAGAGTAATCTATGACACGAAAATTAATGAACTGCCCCATAGCACTTACTGCACTCTCTGGGTGATGAGCATTTTGCCCCCAACATTCAGATTTTAATGACCTCAGACGGATGGAAGAGGTTGAACCAACCGTGATACCTGGTCAGGATGGAACTCACAACCTTTGGCTTGCAGCACAAAAGTTTTAACCCCTTTGCCACCATGGCTTATGGTCATGGTGCTTTCGAAGATATCGACGTTCTTCCTCCTCTAGTGCTCTTGAGATGCTCTTAGGTTGATGTGGAAAAAAAACCCCTGTAGATGTTGCCTGGGCTGTAGGCCTTCTTTACAGCCGTATTTGGAATTAATAGGGTTTACTTTTTGTTTGCTCTTTCCTGTATTGTATATGGTACACTGTTGAATTGTTTATTGTATATTGAGGATTGTGCTGTTGATATCGAATAGAAATAATAAGAATAAAATATTGATTAAATATTGCTTGCTGCTACATGATTAAATATTGCTTGCTGCTACAGAAACTAAAGCTAACATTGAAGCGACGTGGCAAGATTGGAATTTTGTTTATGAAGGAAAACTATTATGCTCATATGTAAGTCCGCATGATTACTTGTGCCAAATGTCAGCTTGACCTTAGTAATAGTTAGGATAGTACAGCCCCTGCGTGGGCGATGTTGAAAAACTTAAATATGTGCCAAAATTACACAGGATGTTATATAAATGTAAGACAACATCTGTAACCGATAAAGACCTGGTCATGTTTCATAAGAAATATATCTTTAATGGTTCCCAGTGGTATCTAAAGAGAATTGGCATAAGTATTATTTTGCAATTCTTGTACTTGGCCTCTGTACTTGATCTCTGTACTTGGCCAACAAATGTAATGATGAAAATATGTAGAAATGATTTGTACAAATTAACCCAAAAGGGTCACCGTGATCGGGTGAAATGTCTTGACTAAACCAGAAGGGGGAGAGAAACTATAAAAGGCTCTGTCTTTTCATGGATGTTATTCTCATCTTTGGAGTGGCTACACTCATGAGAATCATTATTATGCATAATAAACTCTTCTCTGTTTGACCAAAAGGGAATGCTGTTTTGTCCCATCTTAAATGCTACAACATTTTTGGCGACCCCAGATCGGACTATTCAGTAGGAGCGGTTGGCTCTTCATGGACGCCTGCCTTGGTGAGTATCGACGCCTCCCCAGAGAAATCTCCAAAGCCGGCTGACAAGTCCTTTGCAATTTGTCCGGAGTTTTTCGGTGGAGGGGCGGCGTGAAACACCGGCGAGCAGAGCAGTCAAGAATCCACAAGGGTCAAACAGACAAGATACATCGTTGGTACCGGAAGTTCCAGGCAAGTATTTTGGGGTTCAAGTCCCTGTATTTTGGGAAATTTCAGGTTATAATCACATACAAGGTCCAGGGTTAAAAGTCCCTAAGGGTTAAAGTCCCTGTTTTGGGCCAGTGATTATAGGAAACAGATGGCCAAGTTTCCTTGAAGGGCGGAGGGCGATCCGAACCCTTCATTTAATGTTGAAATGCAGAATTGTACTTTCAAAGGTTTTAGTTAAATGCCTGCAAGCTGTTTGGTTTTATAAGCCTGTGAACTGTCTGGTTTTATGAGTCAAATTGTTTGATTGTTTTAGTACTGTTTAAGTTAAATATTGTTTGTTTGTTTAAGTAGAAATAAGTAACAGATAAGTAGAACTGAAAATGGGAGGGGGAGGAAGTAAAAACACACCGTTAGAATTAATGGTAGAACATTTTCAGGAGGTCTATCCATTGGAATGTGATCCAGATACATTAAAAATTTACTGCCGCAATGAATGGCCGACCTTTCCTGAGATTAATTGGCCAGAAGATGGGTCATTTAGTCCAGACCTTATTAATAAAGTAATGATCCGGATTGTACAAGATCGTCATTGGGATCAATATGAATACGGGTCGGCCTGGAGAGCAGCAGTAAATAGAGACCCCCCTTTTCCATGGATTAAACAGAACCAGATCCAAGAGGCTAAGATGTGTTTACTTCAAATTAAACGTAGAAATGATAGAAATAATGCAGCCCTGTTCACTGCAGCCCTTACGGCAGCAGGGATCAAACAGTCAGCAGCTGGAATCAATCAGCCAGCAGCTGAAAGGAATAGCAAAGTTCACGCAGAAGAAAAATGTACGCAGAGCCAACGAGAGAAAGTTAAAATAATATTGAGTCAAGCTGAAGAGGAGATAAGACCTCCACCATATATATATCCTCCTTTAGACAGCTCACGTGTTTCAACTGACTCTAATAGTTCCACCGCTACTATAGTTAGTCTTTCTCCCAATAAACTAAGAGACGGGAAAATAAGAGTGGAACAAATTGCCCCACTTAGGGAAATTGTACAAACAGTTGTTGACCCAGAAGGACAAGTACAGACTAGAAAAATGGAACAATATTTACCTTTTCAAGTCGCAGATCTTTTAAACTGGAGGCAATATTATGGTCCATTTAATAAAAAACCTGCTGAAATAGTGGATTTAGTATCCACAATTATGCAAACGCATTTGCCTAATTGGAGAGATATTCAACAGCTACTAATGACATTATTGACATTAGAAGACAGGGAAAAGTTCCGTATAGCTAAAGATAAGGTAGCTACCCTTGAATATCCAAATGACATGCAAATTGAACAACGCCAAAGAGCAATGGGAAGAGTGGACCCTCAATGGGATTTGGAAATTCCTGAAGATAGATTGGAATTGGAACGGTATCGTAAAATTGTTGTTGACAGTTTAAAAGAAGCCTCAAAGGGTCCTGTAAATTTTTCAAAGCCTGCCCTAGTAACGCAACAATCAGACGAATCTCCTGAGGGTTTTATGGCAAGGTTAATAGAGGCATATAAGGTCAACACAGGCTTGGATTTGGAAGATCCAGCCCATAGGATATTGCTAAATGAACGTTTCATAACTCAAAGTGCCTCAGACATTAAAAAGAAGCTTCAAAAATTAGATGGAGCTTTGGGTATGAATACTTCTCAATTGATGGAGATAGCCAGGAAAGTGTTTTTAAACAGGGACGAGGAGGAAGGAAGAAAGCAGATTCTAAAGGAAAAACGTAAAGCTGAGACCTTGGCTTTAGCAATTGCAAATAATAGTAGTTCTCCCTTGAGGACAGACCAATGCCCCTGTTGTAAGAGAATAGACCATTGGCAAAGGGAGTGCCCGCCGAAACAACCATCCAGAGGTAGAGGAGGTTATAGATACATGGAAGCAGAGAACTACGATGCCTATGATACACAGGATGGTGTTATAGGAAGGGCGGAAACACAGTGGGATGATTGATTAGGGTCTAGAGCTCAGGTTCCAGTTCCCGAGCCCGGGAGCAGGACGATCAGTATTGAATCAATTACTGGCAGCAAAAAAATTGAAGAAAATATAAAATATAAGGAATTAGGTATGTGGGATTTGTAGTGGTCAGTGACAGAAATTGGTTTCAAATTTTACTAATGGTATTGTATATTGTGCTTACTACCTTAAGTTAAATATTGGTTGCCCTATATGAATTATTGTATGATAGACCACCTACCTTGTTGGCATATGTGTGAAGGGTGGCAAGATATGGCCCATGAGGGGGGAATGGGGACGAGGAAATTGTTGCAATCATTGTAGGTTCATAATGAACATGTAAATAATTTAAGAATATATGTGCAAGAAATCAGCCCCCCCCCCTGTGATGATAGCCACCCACAATTTTAAACCCGAAGATAGGGTATGGTTCAAAATTATAAGGATGAACCCCTTAAAAAAACACCAGATGCAAAGAACTCCAGACTGTTGTATTGTTTTTTTCTTTCTTGCAGTAGGGAAACTAAAAGGGAAAATTCTGGATCCAATTGGACATGTTTGAAGTCTGCAGCAGAGAACGGTCCTGACCAGTACGCAGAGCTTCAGATCCAGAATCTAGGAAAAGGTGCTTACCAGGTGAAGCAAACGGAGAAGCTATTGATCCTGAGATCCAAGTAGTTTGCCTGAGCCGTAATATCAACGCAACAGATTAGAAGCACCTATTTCTTTTCCCTAATGGGACATTCAACTTAAGGTACTGTACTTTGTTTATATCACACACAATTCACTTCCTACACATTTGAACATCACATAAAGAAGAAAGAAGAACACTCTGCTGGGAATTCCCCCTGGAAGCAATTCCCTCTACGCACAGGTGGAAGATAAGAGGACATGCTACAAGCAAGTCTATATTTGGGACTCTTTATCTTGTGTCTTGAACACATAGGAGGACAAAATATTACAGAAAAAATATTTGTATTGGTAATAGAGGCCAATGGAGGGCAGTACCAGATACCAAAGACATACTTATAACCCTTGAAGTAAGCAGCAACCATCTAGAAGCATGGGTAAACAATGGCCATAGAAATAACTCCAGAGGTATTCAATGAAATGTCTAAAGCAGGCAGCATATTAAAACACACTAACCACTAACTTAGTGGGAAGGACATGTTTCAGAAGGGAAGGAACTGTAGATGTTGGACATCTAATATGCCTTGGAACATGGGAAGAGGGTAAAATAACATGGAGATTTCCCTCCAAGTTACCCCCTCCGGTAAAATTTGATACCACAATCCTGAAGTACTTAAATTCTGCAGGTCTCTGGACTGCACTATGTACTGGATATGTGGAAGGCTGGCTTATGAAAAGTGATCTGCAAATTAGTCCGGAACTTGTGTTCTAGGGTAGAACAAACCATCTTTCTTTCTTAAGCCAATAACCAGTAGAGAGTTATTGAGCGTGTCTGTCTATAGATTGGGAGCAGTAAGGAAAAAGAGGTCTGTTATGTACGAAAAGTGCTGAAACAGCTTTTTTTTAGGCTCCTGTACTACCAATGAACACAGGTAAGCTCCGGACAACGGTGGAGAATCACAGTAAGCTAGCCTAGGAACACCTTTTGGTAAAAGAGGAGGGTCAGTGAAATTTTAATCTTAATAATTACTACCGACACCTAGAAGAGTCAGGAAAAGCAGTGGCTCAGTTTAACACAATTAACTTACAATCCTGAACAACACTGGAGTACAGCTTTCAATGTTAAGGAATTTTTTGGAACCTAGTTGCCAAAGTTTCCAACATTGCAAGTACCCTTTGGACACGTAGGCCACCTCGGATGCCTAGTGATAAAATGTGTCATCCCTTGTATGATAAGCATGATTCCTCAGTAGACGCTTTAAGATACTGTGAAATTAAGAGTTGTGAATCTTTACGTTTTGAAAAGATTCAGAGGGGGGATTGATATCGAATAGAAATAATAAGAATAAAATATTGATTAAATATTGCTTGCTGCTACATGATTAAATATTGCTTGCTGCTACAGAAACTAAAGCTAACATTGAAGCGACGTGGCAAGATTGGAATTTTGTTTATGAAGGAAAACTATTATGCTCATATGTAAGTCCGCATGATTACTTGTGCCAAATGTCAGCTTGACCTTAGTAATAGTTAGGATAGTACAGCCCCTGCGTGGGCGATGTTGAAAAACTTAAATATGTGCCAAAATTACACAGGATGTTATATAAATGTAAGACAACATCTGTAACCGATAAAGACCTGGTCATGTTTCATAAGAAATATATCTTTAATGGTTCCCAGTGGTATCTAAAGAGAATTGGCATAAGTATTATTTTGCAATTCTTGTACTTGGCCTCTGTACTTGATCTCTGTACTTGGCCAACAAATGTAATGATGAAAATATGTAGAAATGATTTGTACAAATTAACCCAAAAGGGTCACCGTGATCGGGTGAAATGTCTTGACTAAACCAGAAGGGGGGGAGAAACTATAAAAGGCTCTGTCTTTTCATGGATGTTATTCTCATCTTTGGAGTGGCTACACTCATGAGAATCATTATTATGCATAATAAACTCTTCTCTGTTTGACCAAAAGGGAATACTGTTTTGTCCCATCTTAAATGCTACAACACTGTGATAATATTTATTTATTGTATTTTGATTACACTATAATACTGTAGGTGTATTGATCTGTATAGTATTGACTGTATTTAATTGTTTTGTTATATGCTAGTGTATTTTGGTTTGCACTGTAATATTGTTATTTGTGAATGCTGTGAGCCGCTCTGAGTCAGTCTTTACTGAGTAGAGCGGCATACAAGTCTAAATTAAAGAAAGAAAGAAAGAAAGAAAGAAAGAAAGGTTACCGATTTGGTCATTTCAGGAGGCTAATCTTTTTAACACTGAGTCTGCAACTGCACCGGTGGTTTGCCTCTAAGTTCTCCAGAAGATGACGACCCTCGACTTCCACCCTTGGAACTTTATGCCGACGGAGATCCTGGAATGTATTTTCTCCTTCCTTCCTGTCAGAGAACGACACAACGTCTCACGCATGTGTAAGCTCTGGGCTATGGCCGTTTCATCTGCCTCGGTCTGGAGCTTCACAGAAGTCCAGTAAGTCTTTCATAGCTGTGGGAGCCAGCTGGGGACTTGTCAATCAGGCAAACAAACGATTAACACCATCCTTAGTTTCTTTCTGTGAATGATTCAAGTTTCTAGTGTTAATATAGGTCTGTGATGGGGCACCTTGGCGCTCCAGCTGTTCTTGAACTTCAGTTCCCAGAAGCCCAAGATTCTGTGAATACACACCAATGGGTTTCTCATATGCGTGGATTCACAGGGACTTAGGCTTCTGTGAATTGAAGTTCAAGAGCAGCTAGAGTGCCAAGGTTCACCATCATTGATATAGGTAAAGGTAAATGTCTCTCTTGGTTGAACGCAAGTTGTTTCCAACTCTAAGGGTGGTGCCTGTCTCTGTTTAGGGCCAAGGAACCTGCACTGTCTACATCTGCAGAGATTTCTGTGGACACGTGGCAAACAAGATTAGACATGCCACACTGTTACCTTTCCTGCCAAAGCATTCCCTGTTTATCTACATGCAATTTCTTGCTTTCAAACTGCTAGGTTGGCAGGAGCTGGGATAGATTATGGGAACTCACTCCCTCTTGCAGCACGTGGGTCTCGAACTGCTGGCCTGCCGCTTTCCAAAAAGCATCTTAACCAGTTGAGCTGCTGCAGTCTCTTATGAAGGGAATAAACATTCCTCTTAATGCCTTTTTTCCTCCTTCTCTAATACACAGCTTTGAAAGCTTCTTCTTGAATGACAAGGTCTAGCATGCTGCAGTTTGGACTGGTAGGGGCCCTGATTGGTGGAACATGGGTAGATGAGTCATAGTGTTACTGAATAAAATGGTCTAATAGCTTTCTTTTTGTTTTCACCTCTCCCATAGAAGCTGGTCAGCAGCAATGTTGTGATGGTAAATCTCCACTAGTTTGAGATCGTGGTGTTTTTTTAACCACACTCAGTCCTACCCTGGTAACAGGAGCCTTGTGTTGCTGGCTAATCTTTCTCACACTAGTCCAGTTGAAAGGAACTGCAGAATGAACACATCCAAAGGTGCCTTCATTTTGGCAGTTTCACGTCTGTCCTAGACATGGAAGTAAAAGATATCCAGCCTTTAGGGAAGTTATCTGTGGTGCAGATTCTGGTTGGAGGAGATAGTTTATCCCTTTGGCAGGTTCCTGTAAAGCCAGAGTTCAAAATCTTGTCAAGCCATGGGCCGGTTCACACTCCCTCAGACAGCTTTGGGGGATGGATGACCATTTTGCCCTTCCTCGACCCCATAGCACATCTGGGTGTGGTGGAGGTGATCGGTGGGTGGGGCACATGAAATGGTGCCATGGGCCACAGTTTGAGAATTCCTGCTGTAATGTTCAGAGTAGAACATGGGGCAGATTCCCTGCCCTCCCACTCATCTAACCTCTTGATTTCTTTCCTGCCTATCCTCTTCCAGCTGCAATTTAGAAGAAAATAAGGTGGAGGAAGATGACGATACCTCGAGCACTTTGATACAAAAGATACAGCCCTATATGGGCCATATCCGATACTTAAAGATGGTTTTTGACGTGTCCGTGCCGTTATGCCGGTGGCTGGTCAGCACCATCTTAGAAGTGATGTCGCGGAAAAGCCTCCGATTGCATGGGCTTCAGATCGTGTGTTATGGTGAAATCCCCGCTTTCTATATCGGCGAAGACCTCCTGCACAGCTTGGGACGGCTTTTCCAGGGCATGGACCAGGCAACCATGCAGCACATTGATATCCGCCAGATGCCTTTCCTTTTGGATAATGGGACCATCTTGCTGGTGGCCAGATGCAGCACAAACTTGCGCACCTTTCTCATGAACAACCACACACTTACTATGCTGTGGACAGAGACAATCATTCAGGTCCTGAGGACTTGCCCCAAACTCTCTACCTTTCGGGTCCCTTACTTTTCCCTGTCGAGGAGCGTGTTTCATGAGCTTTTGAGACCGAACCGAGAGCCATTCAAATATTTGGATATGTTTTTCGATGGCTTTGACAAAGACATCCCTGAGGTCTGTTGGACCTCGGTGAGAGAGAGGCACCCCGGTTTCCGCGTGGGGCTGGAGTTTGCACCGTTTGTCACCATACCGATAATGACTCAAGTCTTAAAGCCTTACCTGCCCATCTCTCACTTACATTTCAATTCCTCCACCATTATGGCCACCCAAGTGATGCTTGTTACTAACCTCTATGCTGAGACTTTAGAAAAGTTAGTCCTTTACTCACTCCCTTCCATTGAGTTGAACCTGGCGTTGATTCAGCTTGCCAGGGCTTGTGCACAGCTAAAAGAGATCCATTGTTTCTGTGTGGTGGGCCAAGAGGTGGTGGAAGCATTTCGGCACCACTGTCCACATCTGAAGAAATACACCCTTTCCCCCACATTGTTCTTCTTTGACAATCCCCCGACGGTAGTCCTATGACTAGGCATTGACAAATGCAGCTCTTTCAGGATGAAACCAAGTTCTTTGTAGCAGGAGTTATAAGCAAAATAGATTCCAGAGTCAGTGGGGGTTTTTTTAGAACAAAATTGGGGAAATTGTTTTAAAGGACCAAATGAGCAGACTTTTATATAAATTATTATATTTTAAATCCACAACATAAGGAAGTAAAAGTACAGACCTTTTATTCAGAATTGCTGTAAGAAACAGAAGTCTCCCTTTGATCTGGTTGCGGTTTTATATATATTTTAAAAAGAAACCACTTTTTTATACAGCTGCCGATTTAAATATTTTTAATAGTCATTGGAAATGTCATAGTAATTCACAATCACAAATCAAAATAAAGATGTGCATTGAATAAAGTATTTTTACATCCCTGCCTAATGATGTTATGGGAGTAAAGATCTGATGCAAGGAACAACTTTTCAAACAGATGTTTTCTGTTCTGTTAAATAGTAATTACGTACCAGAAATAATTCTGGATTTTTGCTAGAGAAACTCAACGCAGGGGACACCCGAATGAGGTGACTATTATGTCCCCAAGTTCTTTTCCCACCAAAGTGGTATCTAGTTATCTACTTGCAATTTCTTTCTTTTGAACTGCTAGGTTGGCTGGAGTTGGGACAGAGACAGGTGCTCTGTCTGTCGTGACATACCCGGGCCTCAAACCACCGACTTGCCTGCCTTCCAGCTAACAAGTTGAACTTCTTAACCACTGAGCCACTGCAGCCCCTCTGTTAAATCAAAGGTGGGGGGAAATGGAAGGTTGGGTTATTAGAGGAAATGCTTGTCCTTCACTTCATTAACATTAGGAAGAGATTCTGATCATCAGATGGTAGTGGTTTACCCATATCCTTGTTTTCTTATTTTTTTCCTTAAACTTCTTAATGGTTAGAGCAGTACAACAGTGGAACCAACGGCCACAAGAACACTCCAATCCTGGCCACATTCAAGAGACAGTTGGACAACCATCTGTCACATCAGGTTTGATTCAGATTCCTGAATTGAGGATGGAGTTCGACTCAGTGGCCTACGAGTCCCCTTTCCAACTCAGTTATTTGATCATTCTTCTTTTTCTTGTGTCGTATCTTATTCTGAATCTTGGCCATCCTCATGGCACAAGAAGAAGAAGGATCATCATAAAATAACAGAGGGGGATGGGGTCTTTTTTACATCCCTGCCTGATGATGTTATGGGTATAAATATCTGATGTAAGAAAAAACCTTTCAAACAGATGTTATCTGGTCTGTTAAATAGTAATTTCGTGCCAGAAATAATTCTGGATTGAAACGATATTTGCTAGAAAAACTCAACGCAGTGGAGACCCAAATGAGGTGACTTTTATGTCCCCAAGATCTTTTCCCACCAAAGTGGTACCTAGTTATCTACTTGCAAGTTCTTGCTTTTGAACTGCTATGTTGGCAGGAGCAGGAACTGAGACAGGTGCTCAAACTGTCATGCATCACCCGGGTATCAAACCACCTGCTTGCCGGCCTTCCAGCTAACCAGTTGAACCACTGAGCTGACAAAAACATCTTAGTTTATTGTGCAACAAACATTCTCAAACTGTATTATCTCAGCGACAAGGAAATGGGAAGAAGGGGTGAAGGTTGAAGCCATCCACCCCTGAAACTAGGTGAAAACCGTGCTTGTTCATCCATTAATGTGTCCATTTCACAGCCTAGGAAAGTGACTTTTTCTTGGGGAAGCTGGTTAGCCTCATAGCAGAATCAGAAGGCAGAACTGGGGAAATATTGTTGAGGACATCCTATTTTGACAAACCTGGAAACAGTCACCCCAACTCTGAATTAAAACAACATTATTATGTGGAGCTAGGATCTCAGCCTTAACAATCCCCGATAGGATTATATGACAAGGTAAATGCTTAGCTTGATGACTCTCAAGTCAGCAGTTTGAGACCCGAGTACTGTGCGGTAGAGTGAGCTCCCATCTTCTGTCCCAGCTCCTGACAACCTAGCCATTCAAAAGTAAGAAATTGCAAGTAGATAAACAGGCACAGCATTGGTGGGAAAGGTAACAGCATTCCATCTCTAGTCATGCCTGTCACATGACCATGGGAATGTCTGCCAAAGTCTCTTTGGATGTAAACAGAGTTGAGCAGAAGCCCCTAAAAGAAGTGGAAATGATTGGCTTTCATGTGAGAATGATCTTTGCCTGGCATTATAGTGGATTATAGCCTTAAATCTGAACCCCAATTATAGAGTCTCTTAGCTGGAGGGGAATCTCACAGGCAGAAATAAAGTGTAGTGCGGAATAACCTCGACTTTGACGGTGACAACCTGTTTGAGGCTTTCAAAGGGATACCTTCATCCCTATACAAATACTTTTAATGGAGTTCACCTGTGTAACTCACTGCCACAAGATGGTACTGCTAAGCCCCCTCCCCCCTTCCATCCTGCAATGGGTGAGTCTCCTGTTTTCTGGGATGGTGCCTTAGAAAGAATCGTGTTGACATTCCTCACCCCTTTCCACCGGGTCTGAAAGAGTTAAGCCGAGCATAGGCCACACCCACACGGTCCTTTCTTCCTTTCATGGTCCAGGGAGAGGTCAGGTGGGCTCAGGTGTGCATCCCGACCTAGATGCAGTTCCAGCTGAAAAGGAGCGATGGAAGTGGGTGGAGGGCGCATCCCAGTCCACACGGTGCTGCGTTTTGTGCCCCGACACCAGAAGTGCTCCAGCCCGCAGAGGCCAAAGATCCAGGTGAGGAGGGTCTGGGCGAAGTCTGGAGGATCTTGGGCTCCCCAACCAGTTGGAAAGTTTGCCTGGTGCTCCTCCTTTCCCTGCAGGCGAGCGACTCGAGGTGGGAACGTCAGGGCTGCCCTTGGAGGCAAAGTTTTTGAAGGGGCTGCTGTGGAAGCTGTCTTGATTTGCATACTTCTCTGCCAGGCTGATTAATCCCTCTATGCCTCTGTAGCTGGTGTATATATATTCAAGCCTTAATGTCTCACTCCTGTGTCTCATGAAGTGGAATTGATCCGCAAAAGTTCACATTAAAAATATAGCAGTTAGCCTTTAAAGACCTGCAAAAAATCTTTTCTCATATGTTTTCGAAGGGGTTGCTGTGGTAGTCCGTTTTTCCAGTGTAACCCAAATTCTTGGGGCCCGGGTACGTTTCTCTGGCAGAGGTATAGAAAACCCTAAGAACTCAATAACGAGACGGATATTTCGATCAAAACAAAAGTGATTTATTGGGAATGAAAAACAAAAAGGAGAAGCTATCAGAGTTATAGTCTGGCCAGGCCTACAACTAAATAGTCCCCGTTCTCCCTCAATCGTTTTGAAGAAATAGACCCGCTCGTGATCTTAGTTCACGCTGTTCTGTGAACCAAAGATGCCCCCCACCCACCTTAAAGAGAAATATATCTATTCCCTGAACCTAACTCTACGTGCAAGGGGGAGGGAATGAAACTGGGAAGGAGGAAGGGCAATTAACACATTTAATTACATGTAAACATAAAACACAAAGCAGGGTATGAGGTAAGGGGTTTGAATGTAAAGAAACAGCAGATTACAGCTATTGCGGAGAAACCGGTTACAGAGAGGTTATATTGTGTCAAACAGGCATATTTGCGGTTAACAGGTATTTACGAGGGGAAATGATGTATCCTTTGTTCTCTGCTGACTGAATCAAAGGCGGAATAGGCGGGACAGCCAGCGCGTCTTGTCCAATGAGGGGCGAGCTAGCAGGACCGACAGCCAATGGCGCTTTGCGGCGGGGAAATTGTAGACCCAACGCGGGTTACTGTTCCGGACACGAATGGATTACAGCGTTTGACTTATTCTTAAGTAGAAAAATAAAGAAAGAAGTTAGAATCATTGTGTCTTGATTGTTTAATTAAATGGAGACCCTTGAAGGAGGGAAACCAACATTTTAGCCTTTGTTTGCCCTTTTTAATCTGTTTGCTGCGTACGTGAGAGACGGGACGTCCGCTTATCCCTTGTAGCCCTGCGCTTGTAGTTTATCGTTGCGCAAGGGCTTTTCTTAGGTTCTTCGCTTGTTTTCCCCCTCCCCTTTCCAAATATGTTGTTTTATGGTCCCTGTGTTCTGCACATGATTGTGTTTATGTTGGTTTCTCTCCCCCTTCACCTTGTATCTTGGAATCTGTGTGTGTGTGTGTTGTGATATGTGGTGTTTTAATAAACGCTGTGATTAATTATGATGTCTTATTCAAAATTTCTGGTAACAACTCCTTCCCTTTTTTCTTAAGATGGGAGGAGCCTATGGATACTCCCATCTTAGACTGAGTGGGTCCTGGTTTGGTGGGCAGCTGCCATGCTGATCTTAAGGATGGCAAAAGTGGGACACAAAGCACAAATGGGGAAAAGTTAATTCTAATCCCTGCAGTGAGCAAGTTTTGAGATACCCCATGTCCGGCATTCTTGTAGGCGAATTGCTTTCCTTTCCAGTCTGGGAGGGAGGCTATGTGTTAATGCAATAATTTGGGGGCAACAGCTAAGAGGAGAGCAGCTGCCTCCTGTCCCAAGGAATTTCCGGGTCTCATGTAAATGTTGGGGACATTTGCAGCATGCTTTCCCGAGTATTCCCAGCTATTTTCATAAGTATTGACCTGGTGGGGGTGGCACTAACTATCCATAGTACAAAATACATTCTAACATTCCAAACATGCTAATGCTTAATAAAATTTGAAGGACAGAGAGGAATCTTACTTTAAGGAAACTCAGATTTCTAAAAGGACTTGAAGACAGACAGAGAGAGAGATAGAGGTAGATAGATAGATAGAGAGAGAGAGAGAGAGAGAGATTAAGGGAATGTGCCATCAGTGTTGAAAGGAAACGGGGTGATAGAAATACTACTAATAAAAAGACAAGATACTCCTCCACTGAATTTTAGACATGCTCTGGTGCACTGTGATCAGTTCATCATTGGGATCCATCACAGGGGCTTTCACATCTTTAGGTTTTCCTGTAGTGAGAGAGAGAGAAAACACAACACAACTCCCCAAAACCCTCCCACATTTATTAAAACTTTAAGTTTAAACTTTATTTCTTTTCCCCCTAATAACAATAAACGACAACAAACATGCTTTAATGTACTCCCATTCCATTCACTGTTGTTCCTTGTGGATTTATATAAGGGAATTCCATAAGATGTCAATTTCAGTAGGAGAAGAGGACTCCCATTATGCAAGCCCCATACTTACTCCAGAAGCCACTAATTCATGATCCAATTACTACTGTGCTTGCTTTTAAAGGCAGGAATTTACCTTCTGTTGCCCAAATCAATGTAGACCAGATTAAATATTTAAAGCAAACAATTGTTTCACTCCCATCTGAGGAAGGTGCTGCTTCCCTACCAAATTCAGCCTCCCCCTCCTTCTTGTGAATCTGGGAGTCATTTAGCTAATTTCTAAACTGGCCTCATTGTGAAATCCATTTATTTACCTTTACCCTGTTTTTCTTCTGGCATCCTGTATAATAAGAATGAGGGGTTGACAAACACACTACAGATGTTTTGAAATAACTTTATTGTTGGAGTTGCAAAGCAAAATTTATGGTTCAGTTTCTTTAACTAGGATTCTAATAGGGGACAGGGCACAGGGACACTGAAATTTCCTTAAGATTGTGCACTTAGTAGGGTGAGAGGAAGTTTCCCATGTGCGATGTACCAACAATCTTCAGAAGCCACTCACACAACATACATGCAGACAAGACAACACACAGCTCATATTAGATTCAGCGACAGAACAGACTAGACAGGGCACCTCTCCTGCCTTCCTTAAGGGAATTTTTGGCAGGGAGCTTGCCCAGAAATACAAACATTTAGCTTTATTAATTTTAATTATGCAGACATCCTTTGTGATATTAAAGACTTAAAGCTGCTCTTAAGGAGCAAGCTACTATGTGCCTATCTATTTACTATGCAAAACTTCTCCCACCTTTTCCCGGAACTCTTGTTGCAAGGTTCTGGGTTCGAATCACAATGTTTTTGAAAAGATTCCTTTTTTTCCCCCCAATCAAATGTGCTTACTGGGGCTTTTTGTGTTTCACTTAAGTCAACCCCAGTACATATATATATAAATGCTTTAGGCCACATTGTACAAAATCAAATTTGCAGCAACCATTTTAGAAATGCATATGTTTTCAAAGGTTTTAATAGGTTTATGTTCAAATTAACTTTTCATTATGGAGCAGCAGTTTCCTTTTAAGCAATCACCTTCTCGGGCAGTCAATATTTATGTACAGATAAGCAGAGCCTTGTACAGACATGATTCTTAATTTCCAACTTTAAACTTATCCAGATTACAACACATACACAGCCTCCCACGTGTTCAAACAAATGCATGACTATACAGGACAATGTTCCGTTTCCCCTGTGCCACAAATTAGTAAGTTCCCTCTCATTTAACACCCATCCATTATTTTCCTACTAGGCCATATCTCTTTTTATTTCTGAAAATGGGTCTTCAAGTGCCATAATTTGGAGATTAAAGGCATACACCAGACAATTCAAGTTCTGAGTTTGCATGGCCCTTTTAAGAGGTGGGCCTGATTTTCGAGACACAGTTTAGGCAGATGCTTCTTGACCCCCCCCTTCCCACAAAACTGGGTTCCCAAGTGAGACTCCAATTGCCCTTTTTCCCAGGGAAAAAGATAAGCCAAAACCTCCATTTCCGCTACCTTCATGCCCTGTCTTGGGACGAGACATTGGGCTACCCAGAACTCCAGGATTTGCTCCGAAGGCTTTCTTGGGGTCCTTTGCCTATCTGCGAGCTTTTCCAGTTTAATTATAATATTTGCCAAGTTGAACTGGACACTTCAAATGAAGCTGGACCTTAAAGGATGTCTGAGGTGATTAGCCTGAATTGTACTAATATTTTGTGCAGGCCAATCGGCCTGCAGGAAGCACCCTTACTTTCATCCACATTTGGGGTATGGCCAGGTAGCAAACTTATGTTTTAAAATTAGCCTTTCATCAGGTAAGGCTTATTTATTACATATTTATGTTGCCAACCTCGCTGGGACAGCAGGGTGACACATATTAATTTGAGGCACAAAGAAAAAGGAAGAATAAGTCCCTATTTCTTTGCCAACTTGGGCAGTAGAATCTGAGTTTTGGGAGGGGCAGTGCATATGCCTGTAATCTTGGACAGTATGTGACTCTGTTTCCTTAAGTGGCTAAGCAGGACATTCAACTGAAGGCCCATGCTTAGTGGAAGAGGAAGGAGGGGCTGCTTCCCCCCTTCAGGCTATTGTGAATGGAATGCTTTCTCTCAGCAGGAGGTAATCTCTTAACAGCTCTGCAGTGCTACAATGTTTGCACTCTGTGCATGTTCTATGGAAAGTCCGAATTTTACTTTGGGAAACCATTTCTTTGAAAACAAATGCATTTTCAAACACTTATTGGTTGCAGTTGGCTTTGTATGAGAAAGAGGAACCTTTCTAATTAATCCATCCCAATTTCCAGCCCTTGCCAATCTCAAGTTTTATGGATATACCAATCATTATGCCAATATATTTGTTTTGTTTTTCAATTACTTCTATTTTATTTGCTGCATTTTTCCACCATTTCTAAGTTCCAATTCTTTAATTTCCAAGGCTTTTATTGCTTAATTAGTTCAATTCCAAGCCTTATTCAAAAGTAGCAATGCATTTGGGCATTGCTATTTCACTAGTCTTATTAATAATTTTACCAAGTCCTAATCAAGAGGACAACAATAATCCCAATTTATACAGTTCCAATTTCTGTCTTAAAGTTTAAGTTAAAGTTTAAGTTAGAAAGGAATACTATCATTATGCTAGCCATACCTTTTATATATTTTTTACATTATATTTACAGATCTGCCACATGTTCGCATCACGACTGGGTACTCTTGGAAGCATAACTTCTTAAGGGTATGCTTCCTTCCCCTTTAAATCCCTTTGCAGTGCATGTTAATACAATGGCAGTTTTAAAACCTCTAAGTTTCTAGTCCTCATTATTTACACATCACAAAATGCAGGCACACTTTTCTTTCACTTCCACACACAGGGTACCCTTATTCAATTCATTCATTCAACATACATGCACATTTACATATTTTACACATTCATTCAGTTTTTAAACTGTACATTAGCTCTCCTTCTTTTCCTGCAATGCTCCACGCAATCGCTAGAAAAGCAAGGGAAAATGCCATGCTTTCTCAGACCTTAAGGGCCATGTTTACTGTGGTTCTCAGGAGGCTGGAATTAACTGCCACCTGGGCTCAATTGTTCTTAATCTCATTGCTAGTCATTATTATAAGCCATTCCCAGGCTGCCTCTTATGGCAATAGTCTGGGATTCTTCCAATTTAGGCTGCTCTGAGTTCGAATTCAGTTACATTTTAACAAATTGCTTTAACTTAATTGGGGTTTTCTTTTTAGAGACAAAGGACAAGTTACAATTTATATGGGGGCTGGGTTACCTTAACCCTTTGTTTAATATGTATTTGCTGTCCCCTTCAAGCCTTCCAGCTTGAGTGGGTTGCAGTGGGCTCAAATTTTAATTGCCTTTCTTTTTACATTTCCTTTCTATTATTTTTCTATTCTGATTTATTCTTTTTCATTCTGCTCTATTTAGCACCCCCCACTCTGCCAGCAGGGATGGATGGCAATAAACTATGTCTCCTTCCCTTTTTTCTTTTGACTGAGTGGTCTTGTTATGTCTAATGGGTCCTGATTCTTCTCCCTCTTCTAGCGAGTCCATTGAGATTGGTTCACTGTCTGTTTTAATTCTAGTTTTTAATTTTACTTTTTTTCTTGGGTTTTGCAGTGCCCAATTCTTTCCTCATGATTTCCCTCATTTCACTGAGGGCGCCTCCCATCAGTCCTTTTAACTCATTCACTCCTGCAGTGCTAGCAGAAGCGGTGGGTATCAAAGGCTGAGGAGGCACCCCAGGATTTTCATGGATACCATGAGCAACAATTTGAGGAATTAGAGGAGCCGGAAGGTGCAATGGGCCCAGAAGGTCCCCTTCCTGAGCCTCTTCAATTACCTCCTTATACCTTGGGGGATCCCCAAGTTCGGGAGGAGGATTAGCCTTCTCCCTTACAAAATAAAGATTGCCCTCGCAAGGGTACCTTTCAGGGTTTGTGTATAGCCTCATGAAGAGTGCTGTATATTCTGAGTCCCCACATCTCCCCGGACTCGTTTCTAGCCACCTAATTAATTCTCTGAGGTGCCATAATTTTAAGTTGCCTTCTTTAGGCCAGGCAGGCCTCAGGTCCTGTTGAAAGGGCCAGTCTTGGGTACATAAAAATTTTAACCTCCTTTTGCTCAGTTTTAGACTTGGGTCCCAACAAATTATTCCAATTCCTAAGGACATTGCTTAGTGGCGTCCCACCAGCCTTCTCCTCCAGCCCAGCCTGAACACTCATTGCCCTTCCCATAGCTAATGAGATTCCCTTGCTTAGATCTAAGGCTCTTGCGCTTACCGAGTTACCTTGCACAGAGACTGTCAAGAGCGGACCACGCTGATTTCTCCCCCTGTGTCTCTCAATGGGAATCACCCGGCTATTGAGACCAATTTACCCCGGTCTCACGGACAACGATCCCCGCTCTTGACCAGGCTAGTCAATCCGCCACGTGTACTCAGTTAATTACTCTGGTACACCGTGTTTTTCGAGAATCCTCAATGGGAGCTACCCGGCTATTGGATCTCTCCCCAATCCGTTACAGTATCCCAGTGTCAGGTGATGAGCCTACCCACTGAGACCTGGTTCTCTAAAGTAATAAAACTAAAAAAACAAACTGGTCACAGAGTGGACAATTCCTGCTCCCTCAGAATTTCTAGCGGGCTGGCGAAGCCAGGCTAGTGTTCAATCCGGTGTGGCTCAGGTTCGTCAGGCCGTTTTGCCACCCCCCGAATACCCGAGCTGCCACCCGGAGAGAAGATAAGTTCAGCTGGCTGTTTTTCTTTTCAAGACCGAATGGTTATTTCTCTAACAAAACAAACTAAAAAAAAACAAACGATTAGACTAACTTGGAGAGAATGTCAGTGGGACCCCAAAATTAAATTTATACGTTACCAATCCTGAAGTTTTCAGTTGGAGAGACGGAACACCGATCTGTCTCTCAAAACGCTGATCGTTGATTTCGGGTGGGAGGCTCGTTCCGGATCTTCTTTCCCTCGCTTTGTGCCCTGCACCCCTTTAAGGAGGTTGCAGGAACCAGAGGTCCCGGGTTTCGGCACCAATTTTGTTACCCAAATTCTTGGGGCCCGGGTACGTTTCTCTGGCAGAGGTATAGAAAACCCTAAGAACTCAATAACGAGACGGATATTTCGATCAAAACAAAAGTGATTTATTGGGAATGAAAAACAAAAAGGAGAAGCTATCAGAGTTATAGTCTGGCCAGGCCTACAACTAAATAGTCCCCTTTCTCCCTCAATCGTTTTGAAGAAATAGACCCGCTCGTGATCTTAGTTCACGCTGTTCTGTGAACCAAAGATGCCCCCCACCCACCTTAAAGAGAAATATATCTATTCCCTGAACCTAACTCTACGTGCAAGGGGGAGGGAATGAAACTGGGAAGGAGGAAGGGCAATTAACACATTTAATTACATGTAAACATAAAACACAAAGCAGGGTATGAGGTAAGGGGTTTGAATGTAAAGAAACAGCAGATTACAGCTATTGCGGAGAAACCGGTTACAGAGAGGTTATATTGTGTCAAACAGGCATATTTGCGGTTAACAGGTATTTACGAGGGGAAATGATGTATCCTTTGTTCTCTGCTGACTGAATCAAAGGCGGAGTAGGCGGGACAGCCAGCGCGTCTTGTCCAATGAGGGGCGAGCTAGCAGGACCGACAGCCAATGGCGCTTTGCGGCGGGGAAATTGTAGACCCAACGTGGGTTACTGTTCCGGACACGAATGGATTACAGTGTTTGACTTATTCTTAAGTAGAAAAATAAAGAAAGAAGTTAGAATCATTGTGTCTTGATTGTTTAATTAAATGGAGACCCTTGAAGGAGGGAAACCAACATTTTAGCCTTTGTTTGCCCTTTTTAATCTGTTTGCTGCGTACGTGAGAGACGGGACGTCCGCTTCTCCCTTGTAGCCCTGCGCCTGTAGTTTATCGTTGCGCAAGGGCTTTTCTTAGGTTCTTCGCTTGTTTCCCCCCTCCCCTTTCCAAATATGTTGTTTTATGGTCCCTGTGTTCTGCACATGATTGTGTTTATGTTGGTTTCTCTCCCCCTTCACCTTGTATCTTGGAATCTGTGTGTGTGAGTGTTGTGATATGTGGTGTTTTAATAAACGTTGTGATTAATTATGATGTCTTATTCAAAATTTCTGGTAACACCAGCATTCTGGGGAGTATCTAAACAAGGCAAGACAAAACAAAAGACAAAACTATAACGTTGTGGCACTTTAAGACTGACTGCTGTATTTTAGTGTTAGCTTGAGTGGATCGAGTCCACTTGGTGAGACCTAAGAGTGAGACTTCATGGCCTTAATTGATACATCTCAGATACTTCCTTACTTAGACCCTCCCATGCTACATTGGGCAACCATATCAGCTACAGAGGTACTTGTCTGGCTAGCAAAACAGAGAAGTTTACAATCCAGTGTGACTCTGTCCAACCAGCAATCACTGAAGATCCCTGATTGGGGTTCAGATTTATTTACCGCCGTGCCCAGCCGGGACTCCCTCCACCTCTTCCGGAGGCTATGTTCAAGGGCTGCGGCGGTGCCAGGACTTTCGACAATTGTTAAATTTTTTGTGCATATTTGATGAATTTTGTAGTTTTATTGTTGTTGAGATTGATGCTTACTGAACTTTTGTGATGGAACGATGTTGAGTTATATATTGTATATTTATGTGATGTGTCTATGAATTTACTGTTTACTCTCTGCTTGTGAACCGCCCAGAGTCGGCCCAGCCGAGTAGGGCGGTATAGAAATTGGAGTAAATAAATAAATAAATAAATAAATTATTATAATTATGTGTCAGAAATTATTCTGGGTTGAAAGGATTATTGTGGAAGAAACTCTGCTAAGGGAATGCCCAAAGGAGGCTCCTTTCATGTCCCACAGAGCTGGGACAGAGACAGGCACTCAGTCCATCATTCAGAACCTGGGTCTTGAACTGCCAACTTGCCAGTGTTCAAGCTAAGACAGAGCCATAAAGGCAAGACCTTGGCAAGTTGCAGCCATCCCTCCACCACACCATCAATGGTCAAAGGTGAAGGTTTCCTCCCAGAAGACCTCACAAACTTTCAGGTGGACACCTGCCGGGAGAGTAAGCAAAGCAACAAGACTTCTTTACTACCCTATTGCTCCCCTGGTGGCGTAATGGTTAAGGCCCTAGGCATGGAGACCAGAAAGGTGGGTTCTATTCCTGAGAGCTGAACGATGGGGGACATGAAAGGAGCCACATACAAGCGTCTCATGCAAAACTTTCTACCCAGAGTAATCTCTGACACGAAAATTAATGAACTGCACCATAGCAGTTACTGCACTTTCTGGCTGATGAGCATTTTGCCCCTAACATGATTGGGAATGATTTTAATGACCTCAGAAGAATGGAAGAGGCTGAACCAACCGTGATTTCCTGGTCAGGATGGAACTCACAACCTTTGGGTTGCAGCACAGAAGTTTTAACCCTTTTGCCACCATGGCTCATACTCATTTTGCATTGGAAGATGTCTACATTCTTCCTCCTCTAGTTCTCTTGAGATGCTCTTGGGTTACCGATTGGGTCATTTCAGGAGGCTGATCTTTTTAACACTGAGGAGCAACTGCACCGGTGGTTTGCATCTAAGTTCTCCAGAAGATGACGACCCTCGACCTCCACCCTTGGAACATTATGCCGACGGTGATCTTCGAACATATTCTTTCTTTCCTTCCTGTCAGAGAACGAGACAACGTCTCTCGCATGTGTAAGCTCTGGGCTACTGCCGTTTCATCTGCCTCGGTCTGGCGCTTCACAGAAGTCCAGTAAGTCTTTCATAGCTGTGGCTGCCAGTTGTGTACTCATCAATCAGGCAATGGTTTACCATATGTGTGGATTCACAGGGACTTAGGCTTCTATGAATTGAAGTTCAAGAACAGCTAGAGTGCCAAGTTTCACCTCATTGCTATCAGGAAAGGTAAATGTCTCTCTTGGTCGAACGCAAGTTGTTTCCAACTATAAGAGTGGTTCCCATCTCTCTTTACGGCCAAAGAAACTGCACTGTCTACATCTGCAGAGATTTCTGTGGACATGTGGCAGGCAAGACTACACGTGCCACAACGTTACCTTTCCTGCTGAAGCATATGCTGTTTATCTACTGGCAATTTCTTGCTTTCAAACTGCTAGGTTGGCAAGAGCTGGGATGGATGATGGGAACTCACTCTGTCATGCTGCACTTGTGTCTCGAACTACGGGCCTGTCACTTTCCAATCAGCGTCTTAACCAGTTGAGCCACTTCAGTCTCTTATGAAGGGAAGACACATTTCTCTTAATGTCCTTTTTCTCCTTCTCTAATACACAGCTTTGAAAGCTTCTTCCTGAATGACAAGGTCTAGCATGCTGCAGTTTGGACTGGTAGGGGCCTGATTGGTGGAACCTGGATAGATGAGTCATAGTGTTACTGAATAAAATGGTCTAAAAGCTTTCTTTTCCTTCACCTCTCCCAGTAGAAGCTGGTCAGCAGCAGTGTGGTGGTGGTAAATCTCCACTGGTTTGACCACACTCGGCTCTACCCTGGTAACAGTAGACTTGTGTTATTGGCTAATCTTTCTCACACTAGGTCAGTTGAAAGGAACCGCTGAATGGACTCGCCCTAAGGTGCCTTAATTTTGGCCGTTTCACGCCTGTCCTAGACATGGGAGAATAAGATGTCCAGCCTTTAGGGAAGTTCTCTGTGGTGCAGACCCTGTTTGGAGGAGATAGTTTATCCCCTAGGCTGGTTACTGTAAAGCCGGAATCCTCAACCGTGTTAAGCCGGGTGCCAGGTCACTCTCCCTCAGACAGCTTTGGGGTCCGGATGGCCGTTTTGCCCTTCCACCAGCACATGGCACATCTGGGTGTGGTGGAGGCGGTGGATGAGTGGGGCACATAAAAATGTGCCATGGGCCACCGTTTGAGAATTCCTGCTGTAAAGTTCAGAGTAGAACATGGAGCAGATTCCCTGCCATCCCACTGATCTAACATCTTGATTTCTTTCCTTCCCATCCTCTTCCAGCTGTGATTCAGAAGAAACCGGCCAGGAGGAAGAGGAAGAGGCTGGCGGTACTTCGAACACCTTGTTGCAGAAGATAGAGCCCTATATGGGCCATATCCGATACATAAAGCTGGTTCTTGACATGTCCCTGGTGTTATGCCGGAGGCAGGCCTGCACCATCTTAGATGTGATGGGAGGGAAGACCCTCAGGTTGGAAGGACTTCAGATCGTGTGTAATGGCGAAATCCCCCATCTCTATTTTGGTGAAGACCTCCTGCAAAGCTTGAGACAGCTCTTTCAGGGCATGGACCAGGCAACCATGCAGCACATTGACCTCCGCCATATACCTTTCTTTTTGGATAATGAGATCATCATGCTGGTGGCCAGATGCAGCCCAAACATGCGCACCCTCCTCATCAACAACTATGCGCTCTCTATGCCGTGGTTTCAGACAACCATCGAGTTGCTGATGACTTGCCCCAAACTCACTACCTTTCGGGTCCTTTACTTTGCCCTGTCGAGGAGCGTGTTCCAGGAGATGTTCAGACCGAACCGAGAGCCATTCAAATATTTGGAGATGTTCTATGACAGCTATGACAATGACATCCCTGAGGACTATTGGACATCAGTGAGAGAGAGCCACCCCAATTTCCACGTGGGGCTGGAGTTTTCACCGATTGTCCCACTGCCAATGATCACTCATGTCTTAAAGCCTTACCTGCCCATCTCTCAGTTGCGTTTCAATTGCTGCACCATTATGGCCAAACATGTGACGCTTGTCGCTAGCCTCTATGCTGGGACTTTAGAAAAGCTGGTGATGTACTCAGTTCCTTCCCTTGAACTGAACCGGGCGTTGATACAGCTTGCCAGGGCTTGCGCACAGCTAAAAGAGATCCATTGTTTCTGTGTGGTGGGCCAAGAAGTGGTGGAGGTGTTTCGGCACCACTGTCCACATCTGAAGAAATACACCCTTTCCCCCACACCGTTCTTTCCTAACAATCCCCCAATGGTAGTCCTATAATTAGGCACGGAGGAGTGCAGCTCTTTCACGAGAAAAATGTCTTCTGAGTAGCGGGAGGTGTAAGCAAAATGGATTCCAGAGGCAGCAGATGTTTTAGAACAAAAGTGGAGAAATTGTCTTAAAGGACCAAATCAGTGGACTTTTACATAAATTATTGAATGTTAAATCCAGAACATAAGATAAGGAGGTAAAAGTACAGACCTCTTATTCAGAAATGTTGTAAGAAACAGACGTCTCTCTGTGATCGGGTTGCGGATATATATATTAAAAAGAAACCACTTTTTTTATACAGCTGCCGATTATAATATTTCTAATAGTCATTGGAAATGTCATAGTAATTCACAATCACAAATCAAAATAAAGATGTGCATTGGATAAAGTATTTTTACATCCTTGCCTGATGATGTTATGGGAGTAAAGATCTGATGCAAAGAACAACTTTTCAAACAGATGTTTTCTGTTCTGTTAAATAGTAATTTTGTACAAGAAATAATTCTAGATTTTTGCTAGAGTAACTCAACGCAGGGGACACCTAAATGAGGTGACTTTTATGCCCCCAAGATCTTTTCCCACCAAAGTGGTACCTAGTTATCTACTTGCAAGTTCTTGCTTTTGAACTGCTATTGGCAGGAGCAGGGACTGAGACAGGTGCTCAAACTGTCATGCATCACCCGGGTATCAAACCACCTGCTTGCTGGACTTCCAGCTAACAAGTTGAACTTCTTAACCACTGAGCTGACAAAAACGTCATAGTTTATTGTGCAACAAATATTCTCAAACTGTATTATCTCAGCGACAAGGGAATGGGACGAAGGGGTGAAGGTAGAAGCCACCCTCCCCTGAAACTAAGTGATAAACGTGTTTGTTCATCCATTAATGTGCCCAATTCACAGCCTAGGAAAGGGGCATTTTCTTGGGGAATTTGCATAGCCGCAGAGCAGAATCCGGAGGCAGAAATGGGGAAATATTTTTGAGGACATCCTATTTTGACAACCATGGAAACAGTCACCACAGCTACGAATGAAAAAAACATTATTAGGTGGATTTAGGGTTTCAGCCTTAGCAATCCCCGATAGGATTATATCAGGGGGTAAATGCTTGGTTGGTGACTTAAAAGTCAGCAGTTTGAGACCTGAGTGCTGTGCGCTGGAGTGAGCTCACGTCTTCTCTCCCAGCTCCTGCCAACCTAGCTGTTTGAAAGCAAGAAATTGCAAGTAGATAAATACATACAGCTTTGGTGGGAAAGGTAATAGCATTCCGTGCACTCGGGCATCTAGTCCTGCCTATCAAGTGACCGTGTGAATGTCTGCAAATGTCTCTTTGGGTGTAAACGGAGATGAGCAGAACCCCCTATAAGCGTCAGAAACGTCTGGATTTCATGCAAGGAGGATCTTTACCTAGCATTATATTGGACTATAGCCTAAAATCTGAACCCCAATTATAGAGTCACTTAACTGGAGGGGTATCTGACTGGCAGAAATAAAGTGTAGTGCTGAATAACCACGACTTCGACGGTGAGAACCTATTTGAGGCTTTCAAAGGGATTCCTTCATCCCTATACAAAGACTTTTAAAGGATTTCATCTCTGTAACTCACTGCCACAAGATGGTATTGCTAAACCCCCTCCCCTCTAACATCCAGCAATAGGTGAGTCTCCTGTTTTCGGGGATGGTGCCTTAGAAAGAATCGTGGTGACATTCCCCACCCCATTCCACTGGGACCAAAAGAGTTAAGACGGCCATAGGCCACACCCACTCCATCCTTTCTTCCATTCATGGTCCAGACAGAGGTCAGGAAGGCGCTGGTGCGCATCCCACCCCAGGTGCAGTTCCAGCTGAAAAGGAGCTATGGTAGTGGGTGATCCTTGTCCACATTTGCTGTGTTTTGTGGCCCTGACGCCAGAAGCGCTCCAGCCCGTGGAGGTCAAAGGTCCAGGTGAGGAGGGTCTGGGCGAAGTCCGGAGGCTCTGGGGCTCCCCAACTGGTGGGCAAGTTTGCCTTGTGCGCCTCCTTTCCCCGCAGGCGAGCGACACGAGGTGGGGAAGTCAGGGCTGCCCTTAGAGGCAAAGTTTTTGAAGGGGCTGCTGTGGAAGCTGTCTTGATTTGCATACTTCTCTGCCAGGCTGATTAATCCCTCTATGCCTCTGTAGCTGGTGTATATATATTCATGCCTTAATGTCTCACTCCTGTGTCTGATGAAGTGGAATTGATCCGCAAAAGTTCACAATAAAAATATAGCAGTTAGCTTTTAAAGACCTGCAAAAAAACTTTTCTCATATGTTTTCAAAGGGGTTGCTGTGGTAGTCTGTTTTTCCAGCATCTTGGGCAGTATCTAAACAAGACAAGACAAAACAAAACACAAAACAATAACGTTGTGGCACTTTAAGACTGACTGCTGTATTTTAGTGTTAGCTTGAGTGGATCCAATCCACTTGGTGAGACCTAAGAGTGAGACTTCATGGCCTTAATTGATACATCTCAGATACTTCCTTACTTAGACCCTCCCATGCTACATTGGGCAACCATATCAGCTACAGAGGTACTTGTCTGGCTAGCAAAACAGAGAAGTTTACAATCCAGTGTGACTCTGTCCAACCAGCAATCACTGAAGATCCCTGATTGGGGTTCAGATTTATTATTATAATTATGTGTCAGAAATTATTCTAGGTTGAAAGGATTATTGTGGAAGAAATTCTGCTAAGGGAATGCCCAAATTAGGCTCCTTTCATGTCCCCAAGAACTGGAACAGAGACAGGCCCTCAGTCCATTATTCGGAACCTGGGTCTTGAACTGCCAACTTGTCAGTGTTCAAGCTATGATGGAGCCATAGAGGCAAGACCTTGGCAAGTTGCAGCCCTCCCTCCACCACACCACCAATGGTCAAAGGTGAAGGTTTCCTCCAGGAGGTCTTCACAAACTTTCATGTGGATACCTGCCAGGAGAGTAAGCAAAGCAACCAGACTTCTTTACTACCCTATTGCTCCCCCGGAGGCATAACGGTTATGGCACTAGGCTTGGAGACCAGAAAGGTGGGTTCTATTCCTGAGAGCTGCATGACAGGGGACATGAAAGGAGCCTCATATGGGTGTCCCGTGCAAAACTCCTTTCAACCCAGAGTAATCTCTGACACGAAAATTAATGAACTGCCCCATAGCAGTTACTGCACTCTCTGGGTGATGAGCATTTTGCCCCCAACATTCAGATTTTAATGACCTCAGACGGTTGGAAGAGGTTGAACCAACCGTGATACCTGGTCAGGATGGAACTCACAACTTTTGGCTTGCAGCACAAAAGTTTTAACCCCTTTGCCACCATGGCTTATGGTCATGGTGCTTTCGAAGATATCGACGTTCTTCCTCCTCTAGTGCTCTTGAGATGCTCTTAGGTTGATGTGGAAAAAAAACCCCTGTAGATGTTGCCTGGGCTGTAGGCCTTCTTTACAGCCGTATTTGGAATTAATAGGGATTACTTTTTGTTTGCTCTTTCCTGTATTGTATATGGTACACTGTTGAATTGTTTATTGTATATTGAGGATTGTGCTGTGATAATATTTATTTATTGTATTTTGATTACACTATAATACTGTAGGTGTATTGATCTGTATAGTATTGACTGTATTTAATTGTTTTTTTATAAGCTAGTGTATTTTGGTTTGCACTGTAATATTCTTATTTGTGAATGCTGTGAGCCGCTCTGAGTCAGTCTTTACTGAGTAGAGCGGCATACAAGTCTAAATTAAAGAAAGAAAGAAAGGTTACCGATTTGGTCATTTCAGGAGGCTGATCTTTTTAACACTGAGTCTGCAACTGCACCGGTGGTTTGCCTCTAAGTTCTCCAGAAGATGACGACCCTCGACCTCCACCCTTTGGAACTTTATGCCGACGGAGATCCTGGAATGTATTTTCTCCTTCCTTCCTGTCAGAGAACGACACAACGTCTCACGCATGTGCCAGCTTAGGTGTGATGGCAGGGAAGAGCCTCCGATTAATTGGGCTTCAGGTCGTGTGTAATGGCGAAACGCCCCATTTCTATTTTGATGTAGACTTCCTGCGAAGCTTGAAACGGCTCTTCCAGGGCATGGACCAGGCAACCATGCAGTACGTTGACCTGAGTCAGATGCCTTTCCTTTTGGATAAGGAGAACATCATGGTGGTGGCCAGATGCAGCCCGAACTTGTGCACCCTCCTCAGGTGACGCTTGAGGCAAGACCTTGGCAAGTTGCAGCGCTTCCTCCACCACACTACCAATGGTCAAAGGTGAAGGTTTCCTCCAGGAAGACCTCACAATCTTTCAGGTGGACACCTGCCAGGAGAGGAAGCAAAGCAACCAGACTTCTTTACTACCCTATTGCTCCCCTGGTGGCGTAATGGTTAAGGCCCTTGGCTTGGAGACCAGAAACTTGGGTTCTATTTCTGAGAGCTGCATGATGGGGGACATGACAGGAGCCTCATATAGGTGTCCCGTGCAAAACTCATTTCAACCCAGAGAAATCTATGACACTAAAATTAATGAACTGCCCTGTAGCACTTACTGCACACTCTGGGTGATGAGCATTTTGCCCCCAACATGCTTGGAACTGATTTTAATGACCTCGGAAGGATGGAAGAGGCTGAACCAACTGTGATCCCTGGTCAGGATGGAACTCACAACCTTTGGGTTGCAGCACAAAAGTTTAAACCCCTTTGTCACCAGTTCTTGATGTCATTGTGCTTTGGAAGATGTCTACATTCTTCCTCCTCTAGTGCTCTTGAGAATGCTCATGGGTTACCGATTGGGTCATTTCAGGAGGCTGATCTTTTTAACGCTGTGGAGCAACAGGACCGGTGGTTTGCCTCTAAGTTCTCCAGAAGATGACGACCCTCGACCTCCACCCTTGGAACTTTATGCCAATGGAGATCCTGGAACATATTTTCTCCTTCCTCCCTGTCAGAGACCGACACAACGTCTCACGCATGTGTAAGCTCTGGGCTACGGCCGTTTCATCTGCCTCGGTCTGGCGCTTCACAGAAGTCCAGTAAGTCTTTCGTAGCTGTGGCAGCCAGTTGGGGACTCGTCAATCAGGCAACCAATTGATTCACACCGTCCTTAGTTTCTTTCTGTGAATGATTCAAGTTTGTAGTGTTAATATAGGTCTGTGGTGGTGAACCTTGGCACTCAAGCTGTTCTTTAACTTCAATTCCCAGAAGCCCAAGATTCTGTGAATCCACACCAATGGGTTTACCCCACCTGTGGATTCACAGGGACTTTGGATTCTGAGAATTGAAGTTGAAGTACAGCTAGAGTGCCAAGGTTCACCATCACTGATATTGGTAAAGGTATCTCTTGTTCTAAAGCCAGTTCTGTCCATTCCTAAGGTTGTTCAGCCCATCTCTGTTTCTGGCCAAAGAACCCGCACTGTCTACATCTATAGATATTTCTGTGGACATGTGGCAAGCAAGACTAGACATGCCACACTGTTACCTTTCCTGCTGGAGCAGTCACTGTTTATCTACATGCAATTTCTTGCTTTTGAACTGCTTCATTGGCAGGAGTTGCAGTAGATGATGGGAACTCACTCCGTCATGCAGCACTTGGGTCTCGAACTGCTGGCCTGTCGCTTTCCAATCAGCGTCTTAACCCGTTGAGCCACTGCAGTCTCTTACGAAGGGAATAAACATTCCTCTTAATGCCTTTTTTCCTCCTTCTCTAATACACAGCTTTGAAAGCTTCTTCTTGAATGACAAGGTCTAGCATGCTGCAGTATGGACTGGTAGGGGCCTGATTGGTGGAACATGGGTAGATGAGTCATAGTGTTACTGAATAAAATGGTCTAATAGCTTTCTTTTTGTTTTCACCTCTCCCATAGAAGCTGGTCAGCAGCAATGTTGTGATGGTAAATCTCCACTAGTTTGAGATCGTGGTGTTTTTTTAACCACACTCGGTCCTACCCTGGTAACAGGAGCCTTGTGTTGCTGGCTAATCTTTCTCACACTAGTCCAGTTGAAAGGAACTGCAGAATGAACACATCCAAAGGTGCCTTCATTTTGGCAGTTTCACGTCTGTCCTAGACATGGAAGTAAAAGATATCCAGCCTTTAGGGAAGTTATCTGTGGTGCAGATTCTGGTTGGAGGAGATAGTTTATCCCTTTGGCAGGTTCCTGTAAACCCAGAGTTCAAAATCTTGTCAAGCCATGGGCCGGTTCACACTCCCTCAGACAGCTTTGGGGGATGGATGACCATTTTGCCCTTCCTCGACCCCATAGCACATCTGGGTGTGGTGGAGGTGATCGGTGGGTGGGGCACATGAAATGGTGCCATGGGCCACAGTTTGAGAATTCCTGCTATAATGTTCAGAGTAGAACATGGGGCAGATTCCCTGCCCTCCCACTCATCTAACCTCTTGATTTCTTTCCTGCCTATCCTCTTCCAGCTGCAATTTAGAAGAAAATAAGGTGGAGGAAGATGACGATACCTCGAGCACTTTGATACAAAAGATACAGCCCTATATGGGCCATATCCGATACTTAAAGATGGTTTTTGACGTGTCCGTGCCGTTATGCCGGTGGCTGGTCAGCACCATCTTAGAAGTGATGTCGCGGAAAAGCCTCCGATTGCATGGGCTTCAGATCGTGTGTTATGGTGAAATCCCCGCTTTCTCTATTGGCGAAGACCTCCTGCACAGCTTGGGACGGCTTTTCCAGGGCATGGACCAGGCAACCATGCAGCACATTGACATCCGCCAGATGCCTTTCCTTTTGGATAATGGGACCATCTTGCTGGTGGCCAGATGCAGCACAAACTTGCACACCTTTCTCCTGAACAACCACACACTTACTATGCTGTGGACAGAGACAATCATTCAGGTCCTGAGGACTTGCCCCAAACTCTCTACCTTTCGGGTCCCTTACTTTTCCCTGTCGAGGAGCGTGTTTCATGAGCTTTTGAGACCGAACCGAGAGCCATTCAAATATTTGGATATGTTTTTCGATGGCTTTGACAAAGACATCCCTGAGGACTGTTGGACCTCGGTGAGAGAGAGGCACCCCGGTTTCCGGGTGGGGCTGGAGTTTGCACCGTTTGTCACCATACCGATAATGACTCAAGTCTTAAAGCCTTACCTGCCCATCTCTCACTTACATTTCAATTCCTTCACCATTATGGCCACCCAAGTGATGCTTGTTACTAACCTCTATGCTGAGACTTTAGAAAAGCTAGTCCTTTACTCACTCCCTTCCATTGAGTTGAACCTGGCGTTGATTCAGCTTGCCAGGGCTTGTGCACAGCTAAAAGAGATCCATTGTTTCTGTGTGGTGGGCCAAGGGGTGGTGGAAGCATTTCGGCACCACTGTCCACATCTGAAGAAATACACCCTTTCCCCCACATTGTTCTTCTTTGACAATCCCCCGACGGTAGTCCTATGACTAGGCATTGACGAATGCAGCTCTTTCAGGATGAAGCCATGTTCTTTGTAGCAGGAGTTATAAGCAAAATAGATTCCAGAGTCAGTGGGGGTATTTTAGAACAAAATTGGGGAAATTGTTTTAAAGGACCAAATGAGCAGACTTTTATACAAATTATTATATTTTAATTCCACAACATAAGGAGGTAAAAGTACAGACCTTTTATTCAGAATTGCTGTAAGAAACAGAAGTCTCCCTTTGATCTGGTTGCGGTTTTATATATATTTTAAAAAGAAACCACTTTTTTATACAGCTGCCGATTTTAATATTTTTAATAGTCATTGGAATAGTCATAGTAATCCACAATCACAAATCAAAATAAAGATGTGCATTGAATAAAGTATTTTTACATCCCTGCCTGATGATGTTATGGGAATAAAGATCTGATGCAAGAAACAACCTTTCAAACAGAAGTTATGTGCTTTGTTAAATAGTAATTTCGTGCCAGAAATAATTCTGGGTTGAAAGGATTTTCGCTAGAGAAACTCAACGCAGGGGACACCCGAATGAGGTGACTTTTATGTCCCCAAGTTCTTTTCCCACCAAAGTGGTACCTAGTTATCTACTTACAATTTCTTTCTTTTGAACTGCTAGGTTGGCTGGAGTTGGGACAGAGACAGGCGCTCAGTCTGTCGTGACATACCCGGGCCTCAAACCACCGACTTGCCTGCCTTCCAGCTAACAAGTTGAACTTCTTAACCACTGAGCCACTGCAGCCCCTCTGTTAAATCAAAGGTGGGGGGGAAATGGAAGGTTGGGTTATTAGAGGAAATGCTTGTCCTTCACTTCATTAACATTAGGAAGAGATTCTGATCATCAGATGGTAGTGGTTTACCCATATGCTTGTTTTCTTATTTTTTTCCCTTAAACTTCTTAATGGTTAGAGCAGTACAACAGTGGAACCAACGGCCACAAGAACACTCCAATCCTGGCCACATTCAAGAGACAGTTGGACAACCATCTGTCACATCAGGTTTGATTCAGATTCCTGAATTGAGGATGGAGTTCGACTCAGTGGCCTACGAGTCCCCTTTCCAACTCAGTTATTTGATCATTCTTCTTTTTCTTGTGTCGTATCTTATTCTGAATCATGGCCATCCTCATGGCACAAGAAGAAGAAGGATCATCATAAAATAACTGAGGGGGATGGGGTCTTTTTTACATCCCTGCCTGAGGATGTTATGGGTATAAATATCTGATGTAAGAAAAAACCTTTCAAACAGATGATATGTGGTCTGTTAAATAGTAATTTCATGCCAGAAATAATTCTGGATTGAAACGATATTTGCTAGAAAAACTCAACGCAGGGGAGACCCGAATGAGGTGACTTTTATGTCCCCAAGATCTTTTCCCACCAAAGTGGTACCTAGTTATCTACTTGCAAGTTCTTGCTTTTGAACTGCTATGTTGGCAGGAGCAGGAACTGAGACAGGTGCTCAAACTGTCATGCATCACCCGGGTATCAAACCACCTGCTTGCCGGCCTTCCAGCTAACCAGTTAAACCACTGAGCTGACAAAAACGTCTTAGTTTATTGTGCAACAAACATTCTCAAACTGTATTATCTCAGCGACAAGGAAATGGGAAGAAGCGGTGAAGGTTGAAGCCATCCACCCCTGAAACTAGGTGAAAACCGTGCTTGTTCATCCATTAATGTGTCCATTTCACAGCCTACGAAAGTGACTTTTTCTTGGGGAAGCTGGTTAGCCTCAGAGCAGAATCAGAAGGCAGAACTGGGGAAATATTGTTGAGGACATCCTATTTTGACAAACCTGGAAACAGTCACCCCAACTCTGAATTAAAACAACATTATTAGGTGGAGCTAGGATTTCAGCCTTAACAATCCCCGATAGGATTATATGACAAGGTAAATGCTTAGCTTGATGACTCTCAAGTCAGCAGTTTGAGACCCGAGTACTGTGCGGTAGAGTGAGCTCCCATCTTCTGTCCCAGCTCCTGACAACCTAGCCATTCAAAAGTAAGAAATTGCAAGTAGATAAACAGGCACAGCATTGGTGGGAAAGGTAACAGCATTCCATCTCTAGTCATGCCTGTCACATGACCATGGGAATGTCTGCCAAAGTCTCTTTGGATGTAAACAGAGTTGAGCAGAAGCCCCTAAAAGAAGTGGAAATGATTGGCTTTCATGTGAGAATGATCTTTGCCTGGCATTATAGTGGATTATAGCCTTAAATCTGAACCCCAATTATAGAGTCTCTTAGCTGGAGGGGAATCTCACAGGCAGAAATAAAGTGTAGTGCGGAATAACCTCGACTTTGACGGTGACAACCTGTTTGAGGCTTTCAAAGGGATACCTTCATCCCTATACAAATACTTTTAATGGAGTTCACCTGTGTAACTCACTGCCACAAGATGGTACTGCTAAGCCCCCTCCCCCCTTCCATCCTGCAATGGGTGAGTCTCCTGTTTTCTGGGATGGTGCCTTAGAAAGAATCGTGTTGACATTCCTCACCCCTTTCCACCGGGTCTGAAAGAGTTAAGCCGAGCATAGGCCACACCCACTCCGTCCTTTCTTCCTTTCATGGTCCAGGGAGAGGACCGGTGGGCTCAGGTGTGCATCCCGACCTAGATGCAGTTCCAGCTGAAAAGGAGCGATGGAAGTGGGTGGAGGGCGCATCCCTGTCCACACGGTGCTGCGTTTTGTGCCCCGACACCAGAAGTGCTCCAGCCCGCAGAGGCCAAAGATCCAGGTGAGGAGGGTATGGGCGAAGTCTGGAGGATCTTGGGCTCCCCAACCAGTTGGAAAGTTTGCCTGGTGCTGCTCCTTTCCCTGCAGGCAAGCGACTCGAGGTGGGAAAGTCAGGGATGCCCTTGGAGGCAAAGTTTTTGAGGGGCTGCTGTGGAAGCAGTCTTGATTTGCATACTTCTCTGCCAGGCTGATTAATCCCTCTATGCCTCTGTAGCTGGTGTATATATATTCATGCCTTAATGTCTCACTCCAGTGTCTCATGAAGTGGAATTGATCCGCAAAAGTTCACATTAAAAATATAGCAGTTAGCCTTTAAAGACCTGCAAAAATACTTTTCTCATATGTTTTCGAAGGGGTTGCTGTGGAAGTCTGTTTTTCCAGCATCTTGGGGAGTATCTAAACAAGACAAGACAAAACAAAACACAAAACAATAACGTTGTGGCACTTTAAGACTGACTGCTGTATTTTAGTGTTAGCTTGAGTGGATCGAGTCCACTTGGTGAGACCTAAGAGTGAGACTTCATGGCCTTAATTGATACATCTCAATTACTTAGACCCTCCCATGCTACGTTGGTCAACCACATCAGCTACAGAGGTACTTATCTGGCTAGCAAAACAGAGAAGTTTACAATTCAGTGTGACTCTGTCCAACCAGCTATAACACAAGATCCCTGATTGGGGTTCAGGTTTATTATAATAATTATCTGTCAGAAATTATTCTGGATTGAAAGGATTATTGCGGAAGAAATTCTTCTAAGGGAATGCCCAAATGAGGCTCCTTTCATGTCCCCAAGAGCTGGAACAGAGACAGGCCCTCAGTCCATTATTCGGAACCTGGGTCTTGAACTGCCAACTTGCCAGTGTTCAAGCTATGATGGAGCCATAGAGGCAAGACCTTGGCAATGTGCAGCCCTCCCTCCACCACCCCACCAATGGTCAATGGTGAAGGTTTCCTCCAAGAGGACTTCACAAACCTTCAGGTGGATACCTGCCAGGAGAGTAAGCAAAGCAAGCAGACTTCTTTACTACCCTATTGCTCCCCCGGAGGCATAACGGTTATGGCACTAGGCTTGGAGACTGGAAAGGTGGGTTCTATTCCTGAGAGCTGAACGATGGGGGACATGAAAGGAGCCTCATATGGGTGTCCCATGCAAAACCCCTTTCAACCCAGAGTAATCTATGACATGAAAATTAATGAACTGCCCCATAGCACTTACTGCACTCTCTGGGTGATGAGCATTTTGCCCCCAACATTCAGATTTTAATGACCTCAGAAGGATGGAAGAGGCTGAACCAACCGTGATCCCTGGTCAGGATGGAACTCACAACCTGTGGCTTGCAACACAAAAGTTTTAACCCCTTTGCCACCATGGCTTATGGTCATTGTGCTTTCTTAGATGTCTACGTTCTTCCTCCTCTAGTGCTCTGGAGATGCACTTAGGTTGCCGATTTGGTCATTTCAGGAGGCTGATCTTTTTAACACTGAGGAGCAACTGCACCGGTGGTTTGCATCTAAGTTCTCCAGAAGATGACGACCCTCGACCTCCACCCTTGGAACTTTATGCCGACGGTGATCCTCGAACATATTCTTTCCTTCCTTCCTGTCAGAGAACGACACAACGTCTCTCGCATGTGTAAGCTCTGGGCTACTGCCGTTTCATCTGCCTCGGTCTGGCGCTTCACAGAATTCCAGTAAGTCTTTCATAGCTGTGGCAGCCAGTTGTGGACTCATCAATCAGGCAATGGTTTACCATATGTGTGGATTCACAGGGACTTAGGCTTCTATGAATTGAAGTTCAAGAACAGCTAGAGTGCCAATTTTCACCTCATTGCTATCAGGAAAGGTAAATGTCTCTCTTGGTCGAACGCAAGTTGTTTCCAACTATAAGGGTGGTTCCCATCTCTCTTTACGGCCAAAGAATCTGCACTGTCTACATCTGCAGAGATTTCTGTGGACATGTGGCAGGCAAGACTACACGTGCCACAACGTTACCTTTCCTGCTGAAGCATATCCTATTTATCTACTGGCAATTTCTTGCTTTCAAGCTGCTAGGTTGGCAAGAGCTGGGATGGATGATGGGAACTCACTCTGTCATGCTGCACTTGGGTCTCGAACTACGGGCCTGTCACTTTCCAATCAGCGTCTTAACCAGTTGAGCCACTTCAGTCTCTTATGAAGGGAAGACACATTTCTCTTAATGTCCTTTTTCTCCTTCTCTAATACACAGCTTTGAAAGCTTCTTCCTGAATGACAAGGTCTAGCATGCTGCAGTTTGGACTGGTAGGGGCCTGATTGGTGGAACCTGGATAGATGAGTCATAGTGTTACTGAATAAAATGGTCTAAAAGCTTTCTTTTCCTTCAGCTCTCCCAGTAGAAGCTGGTCAGCAGCAGAGTTGTGGTGGTAAATCTCCACTGGTTTGAGATTGTGTTGTTTTTGAAGCACAATTGGGCCTACCCTGTCAGAGTAGGCTTTCATTGCTGGCTAATCTTTCTCACACTAGGTCAGTTGAAAGGAACCGCCGAATGGACTCACCCTAAGATGCCTTAATTTTGGCCGTTTCACATCTGTCCTAGACATGGGAGAATAAGATGTCCAGCCTTTAGGGAAGTTCTCTGTGCTGCAGACCCTGTTTGGAGGATATAGTTTATCCCCTTGGCTGGTTCCTGTAAAGCTGGAATCCTCAACCGTGTTAAGCTGGGGTCCAGGTCACACTCCCTCAGACAGCTTTGGGGTCCAGATGGCAGTTTTGCCCTTCCACCACCACATGGCATATCTGGGTGTGGTGAAGGCAGTGGGTGGGTGGGGCACATAAAATGGTGCCATGGGCCACCGTTTGAGAATTCCTGCTGTAAAGTTCTGAGTAGAACATGGAGCGGATTCCCACTGATCTAACCTCTTGATTTCTTTCCTTCCCATCCTCTTCCAGCTGTGATTCAGAAGAAACTAGCCAAGAGGAAGAGGGTGGCGGGACCTCAAACACTTTGCTGCAGAAGATAGAGCCCTATATGGGCCATATCCGATACTTAAAGCTGGTTCTTGACATGTCCCTGGTGTTATGCCGGAGGCAGGCCTGTGCCATCTTAGGTGTGATGGCAGGGAAGAGCCTCCGATTGATTGGGCTTCAGGTCGTGTGTAATGGCGAAACGCCCCATTTCTATTTTGGTGCAGACTTCCTGCGAAGCTTGAAACAACTCTTCCAGGGCATGGACCAGGCAACCATGCAGTACGTTGACCTGAGCCAGATGCCTTTCTTTTTGGATAAGGAGTTCATCATGGTGGTGGCCAGATGCAGCCCGAACTTGCGCTCCCTCCTCATCAACAACCGTGCGCTCTCTATGCCGTGGATTCAGACAACCGTCGAGTTGCTGATTACTTGCCCCAAACTCTCTACCCTTCGGGTCCCTTACTTTGCCCTGTCAAGGAGCGTGTTCCAGGAGATGTTCAGACCGAACCGAGAGCCATTCAAATATTTGGAGATGTTCCATGACAGCTATGACAATGACATCCCTGAGGACTATTGGACATCAGTGAGGGAGAGGCACCCCGGTTTCCGTGTGGGACTGGAATTTTCACCGATTGTCCCAGTGCCGATGATCACTCAAGTCTTAAGGCTTTACTTGCCCATCTCTCAGTTGCGTTTCAATTGCTGCACCATTATGGCCAAACAGGTGACGCTTGTTGCTAACCTCTATGCTGGGACTTTAGAAAAGTTGGTCCTGTACCCAGTCCCTTCCACTGAGCTGAACCTGTCATTGATACAGCTTGCCAGGGCTTGCGCACAGCTACAAGAGATCCATTGTTTCTGTATTGTGGGCCAAGAGGTGGTGGAGGCATTTCGACACCATTGCCCACGTCTGAAGAAATACACCCTTTCCCCCACATTGTTCTTTCCTAATAATCCCCCAACGGTAGTCCTATAACAAGGCATGGACGAGTGCAGCTCTTTCAGGAGAAAAATGTCTTCTGAGTAGCGGGAGGTGTAAGCAAAATGGATTCCAGAGGCAGCAGATGTTTTAGAACAAAAGTGGTTGAAATTGTCTTAAAGGACCAAATGAGCAATCTTTTCTATAAATTATTGAATTTTAAATTCAGAACATAAGATAAGGAGGTAAAAGTACAGAACTCTTATTCAGAAATGTTGTAAGCAACAGAAGTCTCCCTTTGATCAGATTGCAGTTTTATATATATTTTAAAAAGAAACCACTTTTTTATACACCTGCCGATTTTAATATTTTTAACAGTTGTTGGAATAGTCATAGTCATTCACAATCACAAATCAAAATAAAGATATGCATTGAAGAAAGTATTTTTACATCCCTGCCTGATGATGTTATAGGAATAAAGATTGGATGCAAGGAAAAACTTTTCTAACAGGTGTTATGTGCTCTGTTCAATGATAATTATGTGTCAGAAATTATTCTGGATTAAAAGGATTTTTGCTGGAGAAACTCCGCTCAGGGGACGGCCAAATGAACCTCCTTTCATGCCCTCAATATCTTTCCCCACCAAAGTGGTCTCTCGGTATCTATTTGGTCTTACTTGCTTTTGAACTGCTAGGTTGGCAGGAGCTGGGACAGAGACAGACACTCAAACCATCATGCAGTACCCGGGTATCAAACCACCAACTTGACAGGGTAAATGCTTAGCTTGAGGACTTGAAGGTCAGCAGTTTGAGACCAGACTGCTGTGTGGTGGAGTGAACTCCCGTGTTCTGTCCCAGCTCCTGCCAACCTAGCTGTTTGAAAGCAAGAAATTGCAAGTAGATAAATACATACAGCTTTGGTGGGAAAGGTAATATCATTCTGTGCACTCTGGCATCTGGTCCTACCTATCACGTGACCATGTGAATGTCTGCAAATGTCTCTTTGGGTGTAAACGGAGATGAGCAGAACCCCCTATAAGCATCAGAAACGACTGGATTTCATGCAAGGATGATTTTTACCTAGGATGATATTGGACTGTAAGCTGAAATTTAAAATCAGGAGGAATATTTAATTTTAATTATGCAACATCGTTTATTAAAGCACCACATATCACAGCAAACACGCACACATACCCAAAGAAAACAAGGCAAGAGGGGGAGAAACCAACACTTCCAAAATGTGCAGGACACTGGACCCCTGGAACCCCAAAGTTGGAAAGGGGGGGGAAGGGAGAAACAGAAGCAAGCCTTCACGTAATGTTAAATTGCCAACAGAAGGCTGCAAAAGACATGAGAAGGTCCCGTCCCTCACGTACGCACCGGATAGACTGTAAATGGTTAATTAGGCTTGAATTGTTGGTTTCTCCCCTCAAGGGTCCCTGGTTTGATTACCTAGCCAAAGAGACAAAAGAACTAAATTCTTTCTTTATTCTTGTGCTTAAGAAACAGACAGGCAGTTACACTAATCCGTTCCTGACCGGCAAAGCAGCTTAGCCTCATCTTGAGTGCAGTCTTCTGCTGCAAAACGATGATTGGCTGACGATCCTACTAGCCTGCCTCTCATTGGAGAAGACGCACCAGCCAGCTCCCGCCTTCCCCCGTCTTTGATCCATTCAACAGAAGAACAAAGATACAATGTTTCCCCTGTGAATTCCTGCCTGACCACAGAAATGTGTATTGAAACAATATAGCCTTCCTGAAAAGCCAGTTCTTCCTCTTTCAATGTATCTTCCTGCTTCTATGAACCTATACCTATTACCTCATACTTTGCTTTGTATTTTGTATTTGCATGTAATTAAAATGTGTTAATTGCCTTCCCCCTACCCCAGTTTCTGTACCTCCCCCTTGCACGTAGAGTTAGTTTAGGAAAAGGATATATACCTGTTTAGAGGAGGGAGGGGGCATCTTACTCCACAGAATAGCGTGGGTAAGGTCACGAGCGGGTCTTTCCTCAAAACGATTGCGGGAAAGGGGACTATTTAATTATAGGCCTGACCAGACTATAACTTAGATAGGTTCTCTGTTGATTTACATTCCCAATAAATCATTGTTGTTTTGATTGAAATACCATCTCATTATTGAGTTCTTAGGGTTTTCTATCTCTCTGCCAGAGGAACTTACCGGGGGCCCATAAATTTGGGTAACAGGACTATAGCAGGGTTTTTCAACCTTTTGAAAGCTGGGGACCAGGTCATGTTCCATCACAGTCAGGCGGCCATTTTGCCCTTCCTACTACACATGGCACTTCCTGTTGTGGTCGAGGTGGTGGTGGCCCACATAAAATGGCACCATGGTCTGCATCTGGCCCACAGGCTGCAGGTTGAGAATCCCTGGACTATAGCCTTCAATTTGAACACCAATTACGGTTCACTTAGCTGGAAGAGAATCTCACTGGCTGAATATCCACAACTTGGATGGTGACTGCCTATTTGAGGCTTTCAAAGGGATTCCCATATCCCTATAGTAAAGGTAAAGGTTTCCCTTGCCCGAAAACCAGTCGTATCCCACTCTAGGGGTCAGTGCTTATCACTGTTTCAAAGCCAAAGAGCTAGAGCTGTCTGCTTCTGCAGACGTTTCTGTGGTCATGTGGCAGACTTAAGTAGAAACCGCAGTGAAATACTTTTAAAGGTGTTAATCTGTGTAACTCACTGCCACAAGAATAGATCATACTTCTAACCCCCCCCCCCCATTCAGTACATATCCAGCAATGGGTGAGTCTCCTATTTTCGGGGAACCTGCCTTAGGAAGAATCGTGGTGACATTTCTCTAACCCATCCCTCTGTTACTAAAGGGGTTAAACTTTCTGTAGGCCACGCCCACTCCATCCTTTTTGCCTTAATGGTCCAGGGAGAGGTGAATGGCAGGCAGGTGCGCTTCCTTCCCAAGCCAGGTGTGGCTCCAGTGAAAAAGCGCGATGGAAGCGGAGGGAGAGCACGATCCCTGTCCACATTGGGCTGAATTTGCACCCGACGCCAGGAGCGCTCCTGTTTGCGGAGGCCAAAGAACCAGGTGAGGAGGATGTGGGCGACGTCTGGAGGCTCTTGGTTGGAAAGCCAGGGCAGTCTGGGAAAGGTAAAGTTTTTCGGGGGTTGTGTGTGTTTCCAGCATCTTGACAAATTTGACAAGAAGGCAAAACAAAACAATATATTTTCCTCACAAAACAATAATGATGTTCCTCTTTAAGACCGACTGCTGTATTTTAATGTTAGCTTTAGTAGATCAAGTCCACTTGGTTAGACCTAAGAATGAGACTTCATGGCATTAATTTATATTTATCAGCTCCCATGCTAGGTCGAGCAACCATATCAGGTACAGAGGTACATGTTAGGCTAGTAAAACAGGTAAGTATACAATCCTGTGTGGCTATTTGCAACCAGTAATAATAATAATAATAATAATAATAATAATAATAATAATAATAATAATAATAATAATAATAATAATAATAATAATAATAATAATAATAATAATAATAATAATAATAATAATAATAATAATAATGTGTCAGAAATTATTATGAGGTTCCTGTCATGTCCCCAACACCTGGGACAGAGATGGGCACTCAATCCATCATTCAGGACCTGGGTCTTGAACTGCTAACTTGCCAGTGTTCAAGCTGACATGGAGACATAGAGGCAAGACCTTGGCAAGTTGCAGCGCTTCCTCCACCACACTACCAATGGTCAAAGGTGAAGGTTTCCTCCAGGAAGACCTCACAATCTTTCAGGTGGACACCTGCCAGGAGAGGAAGCAAAGCAACCAGACTTCTTTACTACCCTATTGCTCCCTTGGTGGCGTAATGGTTAAGGCCCTTGGCTTGGAGACCAGAAACTTGGGTTCTATTCCTGAGAGCTGCATGACGGGGGACATGAAAGGAGCCTCATATAGGTGTCCCGTGCAAAACTCATTTCAACCCAGAGAAATCTATGACACTAAAATTAATGAACTGCCCTGTAGCACTTACTGCACACTCTGGGTGATGAGCATTTTGCCCCCAACATGCTTGGAACTGATTTTAATGACCTCGGAAGGATGGCAGAGGCTGAACCAACTGTGATCCCTGGTCAGGATGGAACTCACAACCTTTGGGTTGCAGCACAAAAGTTTAAACCCCTTTGTCACCAGTTCTTGATGTCATTGTGCTTTGGAAGATGTCTACATTCTTCCTCCTCTAGTGCTCTTGAGAATGCTCATGGGTTACCGATTGGGTCATTTCAGGAGGCTGATCTTTTTAACGCTGTGGAGCAACAGGACCGGTGGTTTGCCTCTAAGTTCTCCAGAAGATGACGACCCTCGACCTCCACCCTTGGAACTTTATACCAGCGGAGATCCTGGAACATATTTTCTCCTTCATCCCTGTCAGAGACCGACACAATGTCTCAGGCATGTGTAAGCTCTGGGCTACGGCCGTTTCATCTGCCTCGGTCTGGCACTTCACAGAAGTCCAGTAAGTCTTTCGTAGCTGTGGCAGCCAGTTGGGGACTCGTCAATCAGGCAACCAATTGATTCACACCGTCCTTAGTTTCTTTCTGTGAATGATTCAAGTTTGTAGTGTTAATATAGGTCTGTGGTGGTGAACCTTGGCACTCAAGCTGTTCTTTAACTTCAATTCCCAGAACCCCAAGATTCTGTGAATCCACACCAATGGGTTTACCCCACCTGTGGATTCACAGGGACTTTGGATTCTGAGAATTGAAGTTGAAGTACAGCTAGAGTGCCAAGGTTCACCATCACTGATATTGGTAAAGGTATCTCTTGCTCTAAAGCCAGTTCTGTCCATTCCTAAGGTTGTTCAGCCCATCTCTGTTTCTGGCCAAAGAACCCGCACTGTCTACATCTATAGATATTTCTGTGGACATGAGGCAAGCAAGACTAGACATGCCACACTGTTACCTTTCCTGCTGGAGCACTCGTTGTTTATCTACATGCAATTTCTTGCTTTTGAACTGCTTCATTGGCAGGAGTTGCAGTAGATGATGGGAACTCAATCCGTCATGCAGCACTTGGGTCTCGAACTGCTGGCCTGTCGCTTTCCAATCAGCATCTTAACCAGTTGAGCTGCTGCAGTCTCTTATGAAGGGAAGACACATTCCTTTTAATGCCTTTTTCCCTCCTTCTCTAATACACAGCTTTGAAAGCTTCTTCTTGAATGACAAGGTCTAGCATGCTGCAGTTTGGACTGGTAGGGGCCTGATTGGTGGAACATGGGTAGATGAGTCATAGTGTTACTGAATAAAATGGTCTAATAGCTTTATTTTTGTTTTCACCTCTCCCATAGAAGCTGGTCAGCAGCAATGTTGTGATGGTAAATCTCCACTAGTTTGAGATCGTGGTGTTTTTTTAACCACACTCGGTCCTACCCTGGTAACAGGAGCCTTGTGTTGCTGGCTAATCTTTCTCACACTAGTCCAGTTGAAAGGAACTGCAGAATGAACACATCCAAAGGTGCCTTCATTTTGGCAGTTTCACGTCTGTCCTAGACATGGAAGTAAAAGATATCCAGCCTTTAGGGAAGTTATCTGTGGTGCAGATTCTGGTTGGAGGAGATAGTTTATCCCTTTGGCAGGTTCCTGTAAACCCAGAGTTCAAAATCTTGTCAAGCCATGGGCCGGTTCACACTCCCTCAGACAGCTTTGGGGGATGGATGACCATTTTGCCCTTCCTCCACCCCATAGCACTTCTGGGTGTGGTGGAGGTGATCGGTGGGTGGGGCATGAAATGGTGCCATGGGCCACAGTTTGAGAATTCCTGCTATAATGTTCAGAGTAGAACATGGGGCAGATTCCCTGCCCTCCCACTCATCTAACCTCTTGATTTCTTTCCTGCCTATCCTCTTCCAGCTGCAATTTAGAAGAAAATAAGGTGGAGGAAGATGACGATACCTCGAGCACTTTGATACAAAAGATACAGCCCTATATGGGCCATATCCGATACTTAAAGATGGTTTTTGACGTGTCCGTGCCGTTATGCCGGTGGCTGGTCAGCACCATCTTAGGAGTGATGTCGCGGAAAAGCCTCCGATTGCATGGGCTTCAGATCGTGTGTTATGGTGAAATCCCCGCTTTCTATATTGGCGAAGACCTCCTGCACAGCTTGGGACGGCTTTTCCAGGGCATGGACCAGGCAACCATGCAGCACATTGACATCCGCCAGATGCCTTTCCTTTTGGATAATGGGACCATCTTGCTGGTGGCCAGATGCAGCACAAACTTGCGCACCTTTCTCATGAACAACCACACACTTACTATGCTGTGGACAGAGACAATCATTCAGGTCCTGAGGACTTGCCCCAAACTCTCTACCTTTCGGGTCCCTTACTTTTCCCAGTCGAGGAGTGTGTTTCATGAGCTTTTGACACCGAACCGAGAGCCATTCAAATATTTGGATATGTTTTTCGATGGCTTTGACAAAGACATCCCTGAGGACTGTTGGACCTCGGTGAGAGAGAGGCACCCTGGTTTCCGGGTGGGGCTGGAGTTTGCACCGTTTGTCACCATACCGATAATGACTCAAGTCTTAAAGCCTTACCTGCCCATCTCTCACTTACATTTCAATTCCTTCACCATTATGGCCACCCAAGTGATGCTTGTTACTAACCTCTATGCTGAGACTTTAGAAAAGCTAGTCCTTTACTCACTCCCTTCCATTGAGTTGAACCTGGCGTTGATTCAGCTTGCCAGGGCTTGTGCACAGCTAAAAGAGATCCATTGTTTCTGTGTGGTGGGCCAAGAGGTGGTGGAAGCATTTCGGCACCACTGTCCACATCTGAAAAAATACACCCTTTCCCCCACATTGTTCTTCTTTGACAATCCCCCGACGGTAGTCCTATGACTAGGCATTGACGAATGCAGCTCTTTCAGGATGAAACCAAGTTCTTTGTAGCAGGAGTTATAAGCAAAATAGATTCCAGAGTCAGTGGGGTTTTTTTTTAGAACAAAATTGGGGAAATTGTTTTAAAGGACCAAATGAGCAGACTTTTATATAAATTATTATATTTTAAATCCACAACATAAGGAAATAAAAGTACAGACCTTTTATTCAGAATTGCTGTAAGAAACAGAAGTCTCCCTTTGATCTGGTTGCGGTTTTATATATATTTTAAAAAGAAACCACTTTTTTATACAGCTGCCTATTTAAATATTTTTAATAGTCATGGGAAATGTCATAGTAATTCACAATCACAAATCAAAATAAAGATGTGCATTGAATAAAGTATTTTTACATCCCTGCCTAATGATGTTATGGGAGTAAAGATCTGATGCAAGGAACAACTTTTCAAACAGATGTTTTCTGTTCTGTTAAATAGTAATTACGTACCAGAAATAATTCTGGATTTTTGCTAGAGAAACTCAACGCAGGGGACACCCGAATGAGGTGACTATTATGTCCCCAAGTTCTTTTCCCACCAAAGTGGTACCTAGTTATCTACTTGCAATTTCTTTCTTTTGAACTGCTAGGTTGGCTGGAGTTAGGACAGAGACAGGTGCTCTGTCTGTCGTGACATACCCGGGCCTCAAACCACCGACTTGCCTGCCTTCCAGCTAACAAGTTGAACTTCTTAACCACTGAGCCACTGCAGCCCCTCTGTTAAATCAAAGGTGGGGGGAAATGGAAGGTTGGGTTATTAGAGGAAATGCTTGTCCTTCACTTCATTAACATTAGGAAGAAATTCTGATCATCAGATGGTAGTGGTTTACCCATATGCTTGTTTTCTTATTTTTTTTTCTTAAACTTCTTAATGGTTAGAGCAGTACAACAGTGGAACCAACGGCCACAAGAACACTCCAATCCTGGCCACATTCAAGAGACAGTTGGACAACCATCTGTCACATCAGGTTTGATTCAGATTCCTGAATTGAGGATGGAGTTCGACTCAGTGGCCTACGAGTCCCCTTTCCAACTCAGTTATTTGATCATTCTTCTTTTTCTTGTGTTGTATCTTATTCTGAATCATGGCCATCCTCATGGCACAAGAAGAAGAAGGATCATCATAAAATAACTGAGGGGGATGGGGTCTTTTTTACATCCCTGCCTGATGATGTTATGGGTATAAATATCTGATGTAAGAAAAAACCTTTCAAACAGATGATATGTGGTCTGTTAAATAGTAATTTCGTGCCAGAAATAATTCTGGATTGAAACGATATTTGCTAGAAAAACTCAACGCAGGGGAGACCCGAATGAAGTGACTTTTATGTCCCCAAGATCTTTTCCCACCAAAGTGGTACCTAGTTATCTACTTGCAAGTTCTTGCTTTTGAACTGCTATGTTGGCAGGAGCAGGAACTGAGACAGGTGCTCAAACTGTCATGCATCACCCGGGTATCAAACCACCTGCTTGCCGGCCTTCCAGCTAACCAGTTGAACTACTGAGCTGACAAAAACGTCTTAGTTTATTGTGCAACAAACATTCTCAAACTGTATTATCTCAGCGACAAGGAAATGGGAAGAAGGGGTGAAGGTTCAAGCCACCCACCCCTGAAACTAGGTGAAAACCGTGCTTGTTCATCCATTAATGTGTCCATTACACAGCCTAGGAAAGTGACTTTTTCTTGGGGAAGCTGGTTAGCCTCAGAGCAGAATCAGAAGGCAGAACTGGGGAAATATTGTTGAGGACATCCTATTTTGACAAACCTGGAAACAGTCACACCAACTCTGAATTAAAACAACATTATTAGGTGGAGCTAGGATCTCACCCTTAACAATCCCCGATAGGATTATATGACAAGGTAAATGCTTAGCTTGATGACTCTCAAGTCAACAGTTTGAGACCCGAGTACTGTGCGGTAGAGTGAGCTCCCATCTTCTGTCCCAGCTCCTGACAACCTAGCCATTCAAAAGTAAGAAATTGCAAGTAGATAAACAGGCACAGCGTTGGTGGGAAAGGTAACAGCATTCCATCTCTAGTCATGCCTGTCACATGACCATGGGAATGTCTGCCAAAGTCTCTTTGGATGTAAACGGAGTTGAGCAGAAGCCCCTAAAAGAGGTGGAAATGATTGGCTTTCATGTGAGAATGATCTTTGCCTGGCATTATAGTGGATTATAGCCTTAAATCTGAACCCCAATTATAGAGTCTCTTAGCTGGAGGGGAATCTCACAGGCAGAAATAAAGTGTAGTGCGGAATAACCTCGACTTTGACGGTAACAACCTGTTTGAGGCTTTCAAAGGGATACCTTCATCCCTATACAAATACTTTTAATGGAGTTCACCTGTGTAACTCACTGCCACAAGATGGTACTGCTAAGCCCCCTCCCCCCTTCCATCCTGCAATGGGTGAGTCTCCTGTTTTCTGGGATGGTGCCTTAGAAAGAATCGTGTTGACATTCCTCACCCCTTTCCACCGGGTCTGAAAGAGTTAAGCCGAGCATAGGCCACACCCACTCCGTCCTTTCTTCCTTTCACGGTCCAGGGAGAGGTCAGGTGGGCTCAGGTGTGCATCCCGACCTAGATGCAGTTCCAGCTGAAAAGGAGCGATGGAAGTGGGTGGAGGGCGCATCCCTGTCCACACGGTGCTGCGTTTTGTGGCCCGACACCAGAAGTGCTCCATCCCGCAGAGGCCAAAGATCCAGGTGAGGAGGGTCTGGACGAAGTCTGGGGGATCTTGGGCTCCCCAACCAGTTGGAAAGTTTGCCTTGTGCTCCTCCTTTCCCTGCAGGCGAGCGACTCGAGGTGGGAAAGTCAGGGCTGCCCTTGGAGGCAAAGTTTTTGAAGGGGCTGCTGTGGAAGCTGTCTTGATTTGCATACTTCTCTGCCAGGCTGATTAATCACTCTATGCCTCTGTAGCTGGTGTATATATATTCATGCCTTAATGTCTCACTCCTGTGTCTCATGAAGTGGAATTGATCCGCAAAAGTTCACATTAAAAATATAGCAGTTAGCCTTTAAAGACCTGCAAAAAAACTTTTCTCATATGTTTTCGAAGGGGTTGCTGTGGTAGTCTGTTTTTCCAGCATTTTGGGGAGTATCTAAACAAGACAAGACAAAACAAAACACAAAACAATAACGTTGTGGCACTTTAAGACTGGCTGCTGTATTTTAGTGTTAGCTTGAGTGGATCGATTCCACTTGGTGAGACCTAAGAGTGAGACTTCAAGGCCTTAATTGATACATCTCAGATACTTCCTTACTTAGACCCTCCCATGCTACATTGGGCAACCATATCAGCTACAGAGGTACTTGTCTGGCTAGCAAAACAGAGAAGTTTACAATCTAGTGTGACTCGGTCCAACCAGCAATCACTGAAGATCCCTGATTGGGGTTCAGATTTATTATTATGATTATGTGTCAGAAATTATTCTGGGTTGAAAGGATTTTTGTGGAAGAAACTCTGCTAAGGGAATGCCCAAAGGAGGCTCCTTTCATGTCCCACAGAGCTGGGACAGAGACAGGCACTCAGTCAATCATTCAGAACCTGGGTCTTGAACTGCCAACTTGCCAGTGTTCAAGCTAAGACAGAGCCATAAAGTCAAGACCTTGGCAAGTTGCAGCCTTCCCTCCACCACACCACCAATGGTCAACGGTGAAGGTTTCCTCCCGGAAGACCTCACAAACTTTCAGGTGGACACCTGCCAGGAGAGTAAGCAAAGCAACCAGACTTCTTTACTACCCTATTGCTCCCCTGGTGGCGTAATGGTTAAGGCCCTAGGCTTGGAGACCGGAAAGGTGGGTTCTATTCCTGAGAGCTGAACGATGGGGGACATGAAAGGAGCCACATACAAGCGTCTCATGCAAAACTTTCTACCCAGAGTAATCTCTGACACGAAAATTAATGAACTGCCCCATAGCAGTTACTGCACTTTCTGGCTGATGAGCATTTTGCCCCTAACATGCTTGGGTCTGATTTTAATGACCTCAGAAGAATGGAAGAGGCTGAACCAACCGTGATTTCCTGGTCAGGATGGAACTCACAACCTTTGGGTTGCAGCACAAAAGTTTTAACCCTTTTGCCACCATGGCTTATAATCATTTTGCGTTGGAAGATGTCTACATTCTTCCTCCTCTAGTTCTCTTGCGATGCTCTTGGGTTACCGATTGGGTCATTTCAGGAGGCTGATCTTTTTAACACTGAGGAGCAACTGCACCGGTGGTTTGCATCTAAGTTCTCCAGAAGATGACGTCCCTCGACTTCCACCCTTGGAACTTTATGCCAGCGGAGATCCTGGGCCATATTTTCTCCTTCCTTCCTGTCAGAGAACGACACAACGTCTCACGCATGTGTAAGCTCTGGGCTACGGCTGTATCAACTGCCTTAGTTTGGCGCTTCACAGAAGTCCAGTAAGTCTTTCATAGCTGTGGCAGCCAGTTGTGGACTCATCAATCAGGCAATGGTTTACCATATGTGTGGATTCACAGGGACTTAGGCTTCTATGAATTGAAGTTCAAGAACAGCTAGAGAGCCAAGTTTCACCTCATTGATATCAGGAAAGGTAAATGTCTCTCTTGGTCGAACGCAAGTTGTTTCCAACTATAAGGGTGGTTCCCATCTCTCTTTACGGCCAAAGAAACTGCACTGTCTACATCTGCAGAGATTTCTGTGGACATGTGACAGGCAAGACTACACGTGCCACAACGTTACCTTTCCTGCTGAAGCATATGCTGTTTATCTACTGGCAATTTCTTGCTTTCAAACTGCTAGGTTGGCAAGAGCTGGGATGGATGATGGGAACTCACTCTGCCATGCTGCACTTGGGTCTCGAACTGCAGGCCTGTCACTTTCCAATCAGCGTCTTAACCAGTTGAGCCACTTCAGTCTCTTATGAAGGGAAGACACATTTCTCTTAATATCCTTTTTCTCCTTCTCTAATACACAGCTTTGAAAGCTTCTTCCTGAATGACAAGGTCTAGCATGCTGCAGTTTGGACTGGTAGGGGCCTGATTGGTGGAACCTGGATAGATGAGTCATAGTGTTACTGAATAAAATGGTCTAAAAGCTTTCTTTTCCTTCAGCTCTCCCAGTAGAAGCTGGTCAGCAGCAGTGTGGTGGTGGTAAATCTCCACTGGTTAGACCAAACTCGGCTCTACCCTGGTAACAGTAGCCTTGTGTTGCTGGCTAATCTTTCTCACACTAGGTCAGTTGAAAGGAGCCGCTGAATGGACTCACCCTAAGGTGCGTTAATTTTGGCCGTTTCACGCCTGTCCTAGACATGGGAGAATAAGATGTCCAGCCTTTAGGGAAGTTCTCTGTGGTGCAGACCCTGTTTGGAGGAGATAGTTTATCCCCTAGGCTGGTTACTGTAAAGCCGGAATCCTCAACCGTGTTAAGCCGGGTGCCTGGTCACTCTCCCTCAGACAGCTTTGGGGTCTGGATGGCCGTTTTGCCCTTCCACCAGCACATGGCACATCTGGGTGTGGTGGAGGCGGTGGATGAGTGGGGCACATAAAATGGTGCCATGGGCCACCGTTTGAGAATTCCTGCTGTAAAGTTCAGAGTAGAACATGGAGCAGATTCCCTGCCATCCCACTGATCTAACCTCTTGATTTCTTTCCTTCCCATCTTCTTCCAGCTGTGATTCAGAAGAAACCGGCCAGGAGGAGGAGGAAGAGGCTGGAGGTACTTCGAACACCTTGTTGCAGAAGATAGAGCCCTATATGGGCCATATCCGATACATAAAGCTGGTTCTTGACATGTCCCTGGTGTTATACCGGAGGCAGGCCTGCACCTTTTTAGATTTGATGGCAGGGAAGACCCTCAGGTTGGAAGGACTTCAGATCGTGTGTAATGGCGAAATCCCCCATTTCTATTTTGGTGAAGACCTCCTGCAAAGCTTGAGACGGCTCTTTCAGGGCATGGACCAGGCAACCATGCAGCACATTGACCTCCGCCATATACCTTTCTTTTTGGATAATGAGATCATCATGCTGGTGGCCAGATGCAGCCCAAACATGCGCACCCTCCTCATCAACAACTATGTGCTCTCTATGCCGTGGATTCAGACAACCATCAAGTTGCTGATGACTTGCCCCAAACTCACTACCTTTCGGGTCCCTTACTTTGCCCTGTCGAGGAGCGTGTTCCAGGAGATGTTCAGACCGAACCGAGAGCCATTCAAATATTTGGAGATGTTCCATGTCAGCTATGACAATGACATCCCTGAGGACTATTGGACATCAGTGAGAGAGAGCCACCCCAATTTCCGCGTGGGGCTGGAGTTTTCACCGATTGTCCCACTGCCAATGATGACTCATGTCTTAAAGCCTTACCTGCCCATCTCTCAGTTGCGTTTCAATTGCTGCACCATTATGGCCAAACATGTGATGCTTGTCGTTAGCCTCTATGCTGGGACTTTAGAAAAGCTGGTGATGTACTCAGTTCCTTCCCTTGAGCTGAACCGGGCGTTGATACAGCTTGCCAGGGCTTGCGCACAGCTAAAAGAGATCCATTGTTTCTGTGTGGTGGGCCAAGAAGTGGTGGAGGTGTTTCGGCACCACTGTCCACATCTGAAGAAATACACCCTTTCCCCCACACCGTTCTTTCCTAACAATCCCCCAACGGTAGTCCTATAATTAGGCACGGAGGAGTGCAGCTCTTTCAGGAGAAAAATGTCTTCGGAGTAGCGGGAGGTGTAAGCAAAATGGATTCCAGAGGCAGCAGATGTTTTAGAACAAAAGTGGAGAAATTGTCTTAAAGGACCAAATCAGTGGACTTTTACATAAATTATTGAATGTTAAATCCAGCACGTAAGATAAGGAGGTAAAAGTACAGAACTCTTATTCAGAAATGTTGAAAGAAACAGACGTCTCTCTGTGATCGGGTTGCGGATATATATATTAAAAAGAAACCACTTTTTTTTATACAGCTGCCGATTATAATATTTCTAATAGTCATTGGAAATGTCATAGTAATTCACAATCACAAATGAAAATAAAGATTTGCATTGGATAAAGTAATTTTACATCCTTGCCTGATGATGTTATGGGAGTAAAGATCTGATGCAAGGAACAACTTTTCAAACAGATGTTTTCTGTTCTGTTAAATAGTAATTTCGTACCAGAAATAATTCTGGATTTTTGCTAGAGTAACTCAACGCAGGGGACACCTAAATGAGGTGACTTTTATGCCCCCAAGATCTTTTCCCACCAAAGTGGTACCTAGTTATCTACTTGCAAGTTCTTGCTTTTGAACTGCTATTGGCAGGAGCAGGGACTGAGACAGGTGCTCAAATTGTCATGCCTCACCTGGGTATCAAACCACAAGCTTGCCGGTCTTCCAGCTAACAAGTTGAACTTCTTAACCACTGAGCTGACAAAAACGTCAAAGTTTATTGTGCAACAAATATTCTCAAACTGTATTATCTCAGCGACAAGGGAATGGGAGGAAGGGGTGAAGGTAGAAGCCACCCTCCCCTGAAACTAAGTGATAAACGTGTTTGTTCATCCATTAATGTGCCCAATTCACAGCCTAGGAAATGGGCATTTTGTTGTCAGAAATTATTCTGGGTTGAAAGGATTATTGTGGAAGTCATTCTGCTAAGGGAATGCCCAAATGAGGCTCCTTTCATGTCCGCAAGAACTGGAACAGAGACAGGCCCTCAGTCCATTATTCGGAACCTGGGTCTTGAACTGCCAACTTGTCAGTGTTCAAGCTATGATGGAGCCATAGAGGCAAGACCTTGGCAAGTTGCAGCCCTCCCTCCACCACACCACCAATGGTCAATGGTGAAGGTTTCCTCCAAGAGGACCTCACAAACCTTCAGGTGGATACCTGCCAGGAGAGTAAACAAAGCAACCAGTCTTCTTTACTACCCTATTGCTCCCCCGGAGGCATAACGGTTATGGCACTAGGCTTGGAGACTGGAAAGGTGGGTTCTATTCCTGAGAGCTGCATGACAGGGGACATGAAAGGAGCCTCATATGGGTGTCCCGTGCAAAACTCCTTTCAAGCCAGAGTAATCTATGACACGAAAATTAATGAACTGCCCCATAGCACTTACTGCACTCTCTGGGTGATGAGCATTTTGCCCCCAACATTCAGATTTTAATGACCTCAGACGGATGGAAGAGGTTGAACCAACCGTGATACCTGGTCAGGATGGAACTCACAACCTTTGGCTTGCAGCACTAAAGTTTTAACCCCTTTGCCACCATGGCTTATGGTCATGGTGCTTTCGAAGATATCTACGTTCTTCCTCCTCTAGTGCTCTCGAGATGCTCTTAGGTTGATGTGGAAAAAAAACCCCTGTAGATGTTGCCTGGGCTGTAGGCCTTCTTTACAGCCGTATTTGGAATTAATAGGGTTTACTTTTTGTTTGCTCTTTCCTGTATTGTATATTGTACACTGTTGAATTGTTTGTTGTATATTGAGGATTGTGCTGTGATAATATTTATTTATTGTATTTTGATTACACTATAATACTGTAGGTGTATTGATCTGTATAGTATTCACTGTATTTAATTGTTTTGTTATATGCTAGTGTATTTTGGTTTGCACTGTAATATTGTTATTTGTGAATGCTGTGAGCCGCTCTGAGTCAGTCTTTACTGAGTAGACCGGCATACAAGTCTAAATTAAAGAAAGAAAGAAAGGTTACTGATTTGGTCATTTCAGGAGGCTGATCTTTTTAACACTGAGTCTGCAACTGCACCGGTGGTTTGCCTCTAAGTTCTCCAGAAGATGACGACCCTCGACTTCCACCCTTGGAACTTTATGCCGACGGAGATCCTGGAATGTATTTTCTCCTTCCTTCCTGTCAGAGAACGACACAACGTCTCACACATGTGTAAGCTCTGGGCTATGGCCGTTTCATCTGCCTCAGTCTGGAGCTTCACAGAAGTCCAGTAAGTCTTTCATAGCTGTGGGAGCCAGCTGGGGACTCGTCAATCAGGCAAACAAACGATTAACACCATCCTTAGTTTCTTTCTGTGAATGATTCAAGTTTCTAGTGTTAATATAGGTCTGTGATGGGGAACCTTGGCACTCCAGCTGTTTTGAACTTCAGTTCCCAGAAGCCCAAGATTCTGTGAATACACACCAATGGGTTTCCCATATGCGTGGATTCACAGGGACTTAGGCTTCTGTGAACTGAAGTTCAAGAGCAGCTAGAGTGCCAAGGTTCACCATCATTGATATAGGTAAAGGTAAATGTCTCTCTTGGTTGAACGCGAGTTGTTTCCAACTCTAAGGGTGGTGCCTGTCTCTGTTTACGGCCAAGGAAACTGCACTGTCTACATCTGCAGAGATTTCTGTGGACACGTGGCAAACAAGATTAGACATGCCACACTGTTACCTTTCCTGCCAAAGCATTCCCTGTTTATCTACATGCAATTTCTTGCTTTCAAACTGCTAGGTTGGCAGGAGCTGGTATAGATTATGGGAACTCACTCCCTCTTGCAGCACGTGGGTCTCGAACTGCTGGCCTGCCGCTTTCCAAAAAGCATCTTAACCAGTTGAGCTGCTGCTGTGTTTTATGAAGGGAAGACACATTTCTCTTAATGTCCTTTTTCTCCTTCTCTAATACACAGCTTTGAAAGCTTCTTGGTCTAGCATGCTGCAGTTTGGACTGGTAGGGGCCTGTTTGGTGGAACATGGATAGATGAGTCATAGTGTTACTGAATAAAATGGTCTAAAAACTTTCTTTTCCTTCACCTCTCCCATAGAAGCTGGTCAGCAGCAGAGTTGTGGTGGTAAATCTCCACTGGTTTGAGATTGTGTTGTTTTTGAAGCACAATTGGGCCTTCCCTGGTAACAGTAGGCTTTCATTGCTGGCTAATCTTTCTCACACTAGGTCAGTTGAAAGGAACCGCTGAATGGACTCACCCTAAGATGCCTTAATTTTGGCCGTTTCACATCTGTCCTAGACATGGGAGAATAAGATGTCCAGCCTTTAGGAAGTTTTCTGTGGTGCAGACCCTGTTTGGAGGATATAGTTTATCCCCTTGGCTGGTTCCTGTAAAGCTGGAATCCTCAACCGTGTTAAGCTGGGGTCCAGGTCACACTCCCTCAGACAGCTGTGGGGTCCAGATGGCAGTTTTGCCGTTCCACCACCACATGGCATATCTGGGTGTGGTGAAGGCAGTGGGTGGGTGGGGCACATAAAATGGTGCCATGGGCCACCGTTTGAGAATTCCTGCTGTAAAGTTCTGAGTAGAACATGGAGCGGATTCCCACTGATCTAACCTCTTGATTTCTTTCCTTCCCATCCTCTTCCAGCTGCGATTCAGAAGAAACTAGCCAAGAGGAAGAGGGTGGCGGGACCTCAAACACTTTGCTGCAGAAGATAGAGCCCTATATGGGCCATATCCGATACTTAAAGCTGGTTCTTGACATGTCCCTGGTGTTATGCCGGAGGCAGGCCTGTGCCAGCTTAGGTGTGATGGCAGGGAAGAGCCTCCGATTGATTGGGCTTCAGGTCGTGTGTAATGGCGAAACGCCCCATTTCTATTTTGATGTAGACTTCCTGCGAAGCTTGAAACGTCTCTTCCAGGGCATGGACCAGGCAACCATGCAGTACGTTGACCTGAGCCAGATGCCTTTCTTTTTGGATAAGGAGAACATCATGGTGGTGGCCAGATGCAGCCCGAACTTGCGCACCCTCCTCAGGTGACGCTTGAGGCAAGACCTTGGCAAGTTGCAGCGCTTCCTCCACCACACTACCAATGGTCAAAGGTGAAGGTTTCCTCCAGGAAGACCTCACAATCTTTCAGGTGGACACCTGCCAGGAGAGGAAGCAAAGCAACCAGACTTCTTTACTACCCTATTGCTCCCCTGGTGGCGTAATGGTTAAGGCCCTTGGCTTGGAGACCAGAAACTTGGGTTCTATTCCTGAGAGCTGCATGACGGGGGACATGACAGGAGCCTCATATAGGTGTCCCGTGCAAAACTCATTTCAACCCAGTGAAATCTATGACACTAAAATTAATGAACTGCCCTGTAGCACTTACTGCACACTCTGGGTGATGAGCATTTTGCCCCCAACATGCTTGGAACTGATTTTAATGACCTCGGAAGGATGGAAGAGGCTGAACCAACTGTGATCCCTGGTCAGGATGGAACTCACAACCTTTGGGTTGCAGCACAAAAGTTTTAACCCCTTTGTCACCAGTTCTTGATGTCATTGTGCTTTGGAAGATGTCTACATTCTTCCTCCTCTAGTGCTCTTGAGAATGCTCATGGGTTACCGATTGGGTCGGAGGCTGATCTTTTTAACGTTGTGGAGCAACAGGACCGGTGGTTTCCCTCTAAGTTCTCCAGAAGATGACGACCCTCGACCTCCACCCTTGGAACTTTATGCCAATGGAGATCCTGGAACATATTTTCTCCTTCCTCCCTGTCAGAGACCGACACAATGTCTCAGGCATGTGTAAGCTCTGGGCTACGGCCGTTTCATCTGCCTCGGTCTGGCACTTCACAGAAGTCCAGTAAGTCTTTCGTAGCTGTGGCAGCCAGTTGGGGACTCGTCAATCAGGCAACCAATTGATTCACACCGTCCTTAGTTTCTTTCTGTGAATGATTCAAGTTTGTAGTGTTAATATAGGTCTGTGGTGGTGAACCTTGGCACTCAAGCTGTTCTTTAACTTCAATTCCCAGAAGCCCAAGATTCTGTGAATCCACACCAATGGGTTTACCCCACCTGTGGATTCACAGGGACTTTGGATTCTGAGAATTGAAGTTGAAGTACAGCTAGAGTGCCAAGGTTCACCATCACTGATACTGGTAAGGGTATCTCTTGCTCTAAAGCCAGTTCTGTCCATTCCTAAGGTTGTTCAGCCCATCTCTGTAATTCACAATCACAAATCAAAATAAAGATGTGTATTGAATAAAGTATTTTTACATCCCTGCCTGATGATGTTATGGGAATAAAGATCTGATGCAAGAAACAACCTTTCAAACAGAAGTCAGGTGGGCTCAGGTGTGCATCCCGACCTAGATGCAGTTCCAGCTGAAAAGGAGCGATGGAAGTGGGTGGAGGGCGCATCCCTGTCCACACGGTGCTGCGTTTTGTGCCCCGACACCAGAAGTGCTCCAGCCCGCAGAGGCCAAAGATCCAGGTGAGGAGGGTCTGGGCGAAGTCTGGAGGATCTTGGGCTCCCCAACCATTTGGAAAGTTTGCCGGGTGCTCCTCCTTTCCCTGCAGGCGAGCGACTCGAGGTGGGAAAGTCAGGGCTGCCCTTGGAGGCAAAGTTTTTGAAGGGGCTGCTGTGGAAGCTGTCTTGATTTGCATACTTCTCTGCCAGGCTGATTAATCCCTCTATGCCTCTGTAGCTGGTATATATATATTCATGCCTTAATGTCTCACTCCTGTGTCTCATGAAGTGGAATTGATCCGCAAAAGTTCACATTAAAAATATAGCAGTTAGCCTTTAAAGACCTGCAAAAAAACTTTTCTCATATGTTTTCGAAGGGGTTGCTGTGGTAGTCCGTTTTTCCAGTGTAACCCAAATTCTTGGGGCCCTGGTACGTTTCTCTGGCAGAGGTATAGAAAACCCTAAGAACTCAATAACGAGACGGATATTTCGATCAAAACAAAAGTGATTTATTGGGAATGAAAAACAAAAAGGAGAAGCTATCAGAGTTATAGTCTGGCCAGGCCTACAACTAAATAGTCCCCGTTCTCCCTCAATCGTTTTGAAGAAATAGACCCGCTCGTGATCTTAGTTCACGCTATTCTGTGAACCAAAGATGCCCCCCACCCACCTTAAAGAGAAATATATCTATTCCCTGAACCTAACTCTACGTGCAAGGGGGAGGGACTGAAACTGGGAAGGAGGTAGGGCAATTAACACATTTAATTACATGTAAACATAAAACACAAAGCAGGGTATGAGGTAAGGGGTTTGAATGTAAAGAAACAGCAGATTACAGCTATTGCGGAGAAACCGGTTACAGAGAGGTTATATTGTGTCAAACAGGCATATTTGCTGTTAACAGGTATTTACGAGGGGAAATGATGTATCCTTTGTTCTCTGCTGACTGAATCAAAGGCGGAATAGGCGGGACAGCCAGCGCGTCTTGTCCAATGAGGGGCGAGCTAGCAGGACCGACAGCCAATGGCGCTTTGCGGCGGGGAAATTGTAGACCCAACGTGGGTTACTGTTCCGGGGGGCGGAGTCAAGATGGCGTAGAGCGAACATCGTCTTTCGATCGCTCTGTCCTAGTAATGTGGTAACAATGGGACTGTGATTAAGAAATTGAGAATAACTTACCTGGGTGTTCTGCTCGCACGCGGAAGTTTGCTGTGGATCTAAAAATAGGAGAATTGGTGGAGTGTGGAGTCTGAACGGGGCACGAAGATCGGAGCTCCGGACGGGGGAGGGGGGATCGGAGGATCTAACCCTTGCCGCCGTCCGTGGAGCCTGCCTTAAAAGTGAAGGAAAATCTTTTCGGGTGCCGGAGTTCGTCTCTACTAAGGTGTGCGGCCGGTGAATATTGGCGACAGCGCTCTCGAGACACAGCCGGATTGACGTGGTTGGAGCGGAGGGCAGATGGTGGATGGTGGCTGTTGACCCGGTGAGCGTGGGATCGGAGACGAGAGTTCCGGGTGGTGTGCGAGAGGTGAGGGCTCCGCCGCCTGTTGAGCTCCGTCGGGATCCTCGGAAGGAGTGGGTTGGAGCTGGAAGAGGAGCTGGAAGAGGAGGAGGTGTATGAGTGAAGGGGAAAGCGATATCTGGGCGAAAACATCGAAAGGGTTTTTTTTGGAACTATTGGCTAAATAACAAGCGCATAACCGGAAAGAAGGCTGGAGGTTGCAGGGTTGATTGTTTTTATTGAAAATTTGGTGATGCTGTAGTTTTGTCAATTGGAGGATTACAAAACACTTTATAAAAAAACTCTACCAGTAATGGCGGACAAAGGAGTACTCCAAGAGCTTTAAGGGGCGGGACCAAACTTGTTCTTTGTTGTAAGAGCTGCGTATTAAATATATAAAGGAAAAGAATCCCTTGAACGTGGCCAGCAGATTCGCTTCTCCGTTTGTCGCTGTTTCTGCCTCCCTAGTAAAAAAAATAAAATAAAAACTGGGACGCTTTTCCTTTTTAAAGATTGGACAATCATAAGAGGTTTGACCCAAGACTTTATATTTTTTTTAAGGCACTATACATTTTTTTAAAGGTCTGAATATTTCATTGCTTCTCACCCCTTCCCTTATTATATACTTTGGCTTTTGTGGTTTAGATAAAGACGCTGGGGAGTTTGTTAGGAAGGGAGGGGGAAGATATGGAGGAGGTGGTTAAACCAAAAACCCGGAAAGGCAAAAAGGGGAAAGAGCAAGAGGAGGAGGAAAGACACACTCCATCACCTACTATGGAGCCTCCAATGTCAGCAGCGAATGTCACAGCAACGGAACAAGGGGGCCTTCTTGAACTGGCTCAAAGAATGGATAATATGACGACAATTCTTCAACAACTGGCCAAAAATATGACTGATACTCAGGCAACAATGCGAAAGCTGGATGAGAACCAAACTAAACTGAATAAAGCTGTCGAGGCTAATAGTGAGGAAATGAAGAAAGACAGGGAATTAGCCAGGCTACAATATGAAAGCCTGGCAAAATCCCTCACAGATGTGAAGAAGGATGTGACAGTGAATACACAAAGGATTGATGAGATTTCAAAGACAATGAATAAGGAAGTCAAACATGCCATTATATCTGTAAACGAACTTTACATTCAAGAGCATGTTCTGGAAGATAGAATGACAGAGCAGGACCAAAGATTGATGATGGTGGAAGAGGGGTGGAGAAAATTTAACCTAGTGATCCGTCATGTGGTTGAGAAAACACCAAACAAGCTGAAAGAGAGAATAGTGGAATGGCTGAACTCACTCAAAATGGGTAGAGAATTTGGATTAGATGATATTGGTGCTGTGTACAGGGTGGGTGGAAGGAGGGATAAGAAGACACCTAGAAATGTTTTAGTTAAATTTGTAAATTGGGGAGATAAGTTGAAGGTGATGTCTTTTATTAGACAAGCTGGGTCTCGTGTCTTAAAAATAGATGGGGTGGATGTGGAGGTCTATAATGACATATCGCCTCAAGAGAGGAAGTGGAAATACATCATGAAGCCTGTCACAAAGATATTGATTGCAAAAGGTATTAAGTATGTATGGCGATTTCCACAACAGTTGAGATTTTTTTATGACAAAAAATGGCATGTGTTGAACGCAAATATGGATGCATTGTTGTATTTAACACAAATTGGTTTGATCAAAGAGGCTGATACAGATTGGATAGTAATGAGAACAGAATTGGCTAAGGTGGGTGTGATGGGATCGTTAGTGGGTCGGGAGGAGGAGGGAGCAGTGGGTGGGGCGGACGTTCCAGGTACAAGCGGGGTACAGGAGGGGTGAATATAATCATAAATTAAATTAATGTCAGAGAGAGGAGGTCAGTAGAAGATTGATATGCCTATTTTCTCCGGTCCCCCCCCTCCCCTCTTTGGAGACCAAAGGTAGCATTAGAAGAAAAGATGTGGGGAGGGTTGAAGAAGAGAATAAAATAGGTAAGTTTTTTTGTTGTTGTTATTTTTATTTCTTTGTTAGTTTAAATAACATTTTTGTTTTAGTGTACTCTGTTTTGCTTAATTTCTTTAGTAGTGGGGTAGTAGGGGGCTTGTTAGGGAACACGTCCGGGGAGGAAAAAAGACGATGGGAGTGGATCAAACATAAATGGTTAAGTCATTGAAGGTGGTGTCGTGGAATGTGAAGGGGTCAGGGCACACCCAGAAAAGAAACAAGTTGCAAATATCGCTTAATAAAGATAGGGCTGAGGTAATCTTTTTGCAAGAGACCCATCAAAAATCTGCAGAAGTTAACAATTTAGTGGTGAGGGGAATTGATATTTATGAAAAGGCATATGGGACATCTAAAGCCAGGGGAGTCGCAACTCTGATTTCGGAAAAATTGGGGTTTACGGTGAATAAAACTATAGCGGATTCAGAGGGAAGATATTTAATAATTAAAGGGAAAATTGAAGAAGAGGAGATAACATTAGCTAACATCTACGCTCCAAACGATAAACAGCAGGAATTTTTAGATAAAGTAGGGAAAATATTGAAAGAGGAAGGGACTAAGAACATGGTCGTAGGTGGAGATTTTAATTTGATGTGTTCAGACATTGATAGTACAGGGGTAAAAAAGAGAGGCAATAAGTACATATTAGAGGATTGGAGAAAATCTTTGGGGTTAAAGGATGTGTGGAGAGAGTTAAAAGCCCAAGAAAGAGAATATACATATTATTCACATGTGCATGATATGTACTCAAGAATAGATTATATCTTTGTGACAGAAGAGATGGTAAATAAAACTGATGACATTAAAATTGGAACATTTAGAGAATCCGACCATGCAAAAGTAACTGCAGTTATAAATTTTAAAGAGGATGAAAAAAATGGATACATTTGGAGATATGATGCAAAGCTATATGAGAAGGAATCAACAAGGAAACAAGTTATGGAAAAATGGGAGGAAAGCTGGAAATTTAATGAAAATAATGAGATCAGCGGGGGAGGAGTTTGGGATACAATGAAGGCAATTTTTAGAGGGGAATCGATAAAGTTAAAAAGTATCAGGAATAGGCAAATTAAGAACAGAAACCAGGAATTGGAAGGGCAGTTAAAACATCTTCATTCTGAATACGCTAAAAAGAAAGACCAGGGAATATTTCAAGAGATTAAAAGAATTAAGAAAGAGTTGGATGGCAAGGATATTGAAAAAGTAAAGAAAGACTTGATTTTTCTTAAAAGGGAATATTTTGAATATGGTAATAAGAATTCCAGGCTATTAGCAAAAGCAGCGAGGGATAAAAAAAATAAAGGGCAAGTAGGTATATTGGTAGATAAAAATGGGAAAAGATGTAATAAAAAAATAGATAAGGCAGAGTTGATTGAAAATTTTTATAAAGAGTTGTATTCAAAAAAGGAAATAAATATTAGTAAGTTGCGAGGATATTTTAATCAACAACAGATAAAAAAGGTTACAGAGGAACATAGGAATAAAATGGAGGAAACAATATCGATTGGGGAAATTGAAGAGGTAATAAAAAAATTGAAAAAAGAGAAAGCACCTGGGGAGGATGGGTTACCAGCTGAGTTTTATAAAGATTTTATGCCATGGATTCTCCCGAGACTGCATAAGCTATATAATGGGATTTTAGGGGGAGATGCGACTCCAGTTTCCTGGAATAGATCGACAATTGCTTTGATTCCCAAGCCGGGCAAAAATTTAGAAAAAATTGAATCTTATAGACCTATATCTCTGATCAATCAGGATGCCAAAATTTTTACTACGATTTTAGCAAATAGACTAAATGGTTTCATGGCCAATTATATCAACGAGGACCAAGCGGGGTTTGTTAAAAATAGACATATGGCAGACCTTATTAGAAGAGCAGTGGACATTCTAGATATGATGGAAAAAAGAAAGGAAAAAGTGGAGTTTTTAGCGCTAGATATATTTAAGGCATTTGACTCCCTACAATGGACAACGATTTATGAGATGATTAAATTATATGGATTTGGGGAAAAATTTCAAGGGGTTATTGGAGAATTGTATAAAAAAGGCACAGCAAGAGTCAAATTTAATAATAGTTATACAAGAGATATAAGGCTAGAGGCGGGTACGAGGCAGGGCTGCCCTTTGTCGCCATCGTTGTTTATATTGGCTATGGAACTTTTGGCAAATGCGATTCGACAAGACGAGGGAATAGTAGGAATAGGAGGAACCAAAGTAAGCCTTTATGCAGATGACACACTGTTGACGGTGAAGCATTCAGTGGAAAGTTTAGCTAAGATTAATAAACATTTGAAAGATTTTGAGGAAGTTACGGGATTGAAAGTTAACTGGGACAAAACAGAAATGATGCTAATTAATGGGAAGAAAGAAGATGAAGAGTTAATAAAGAGGAATTATAATATACAAATTACACGCAAAATGAGATACTTGGGAGTAATGTTATCATGCAAAACTGGGGAACTTAAAAGTATGAATTATGACAGACAAAAGAAGGAAATAAAGGAGAAAATAGTAAAATATAACAAATTAAATCTGTCATGGTTCGGAAGAATAGCTATATGTAAGATGATATTATTACCCAAATTGAATTTTTTATTTGATGCTTTACCGCTAAAACATACTGATAAAGAGTTGAATGAGTATCAAAATATGATTAATCGGTTCTGTAATGGAAATAAAGGAGCCAGAATAACTAAGTCATTATGGTATGTCTCGCAAAAAGAGGGAGGACTGGGAATTCCAAACGTTATAAAATATTATAGAGCCTTTCAAATAAGAAATGTTATAAAAATTTTAAATAGGGAAGAAACAGTCTGGGAAAAATTTGAAAGGAAAAATTTATCGAAGATGGGTAAGGCACAGTTTTTATGTGAGGGGAAAGAAAAAGGAAATAAGATGGCTCAGGGTATGATGTTAAAATCAACAATGGAGGTATGGAATAGAGTGAGGAAAGAGCTTGCTTCGGGAACCTCGCCAATTTTAGAAGTGGGGGATTTTCAAGATTTTCCGATAAAAATAGACACAAAGATCAGAGATATATTGGTGGAAAATAAAGTACTATTATTAAAAGATTGGGTCAATGCTTGCAAAGATCAAGAGAAAAGACAAAGGCTGTATTTGCAACTTCAATTGGACTGGTTCAAGATCCTCCAGATAAACAATTGGAATAAGAAATTTGTACGGGAAAATGGTTTAGACAGAGATTGTACGGAGTTTGAGACGCTTTTGGCCAAAATTAGAAATGGAGAAATGGGAATCAAAGGGATAGTTAGTAAAGTTTATAAAATTTTGAATAAAAGTCAAAATATACAAGAGGTATTGAGAGAAAGCTGGGAACAAGAATTAGATATAAAGATAACGGCAACAAAATGGCGAAAGATGTGGAAAAGGAAGATAATGAGAACTATGTCTGTGAGAGTTAAAGAGCACAATTATAAATTGGTATGGAGATGGTATAGGACCCCAGTCGGTTTGCACAAAATGTATAGTAATATGAGTGAAATATGCTGGAGGTGCAGAAAAACAAAAGGAACATATGAACATATGTGGTGTAGATGTGAGGTACTTAAAAATTTCTGGGAAGGAATAAAAAAGGAAATAGAGAACATATTAGATATACAGATCGGATTGGGGTCAGAAACAATTTTATTAACAGACATAGAAGATCAGGACATAAGCAAAGACAATAAAGAGTTATTGGCCATAATGTTGACTGTCGCAAGACTAGGTATTGCCAAAAAGTGGAAAAGCAATGAACAAATAGGATTAAATGATTGGTATACACAAATGTGGAATTTAGCCTTAAATGAAAAACTTACTTGGGAAATTAATAGCAGGAAAGGGAAAGTTAATAACAATAAATTCTGGAGGATCTGGGAACCTTTTGTTAATTATACTTTAAAAGAAAAAAAGGGTATACCCCCTGCAAAAGATCATAATGACTTTTGGAAAATGTGAAAGGTATAGAACCCCCCGGACTTTTGTATATAGCACAAGGGTGTTTTCTTTTTCTTTTTTTCTTCTTTTCTCTTTTCTCCTTTTTTTTATAATGATGTAATAGAAATGAATGGGAAGAAGATTATGTACTAAGAAAAGAAGAGAATGTAATAGTAATGTGTATAAAATATGTTACACGATTGTTACAAGCTTTTATATTTTTATAATGTCTTTATTTGTATTTTTGTCTTCTTTTTGTATTTTTCTTTTATATACCTAATAAAAAAGAAAAAGAAAACAAAAAAAAAGAATGTAAAGAAACAGCAGATTACAGCTATTGCGGAGAAACCGGTTACAGAGAGGTTATATTGTGTCAAACAGGCATATTTGCGGTTAACAGGTATTTACGAGGGGAAATGATGTATCCTTTGTTCTCTGCTGACTGAATCAAAGGCGGAATAGGCGGGACAGCCAGCGCGTCTTGTCCAATGAGGGGCGAGCTAGCAGGACCGACAGCCAATGGCGCTTTGCGGCGGGGAAATTGTAGACCCAACATGGGTTACTGTTCCGGACACGAATGGATTACAGCATTTGACTTATTCTTAAGTAGAAAAATAAAGAAAGAAGTTAGAATCATTGTGTCTTGATTGTTTAATTAAATGGAGACCCCTGAAGGAGGGAAACCAACATTTTAGCCTTTGTTTGCCCTTTTTAATCTGTTTGCTGCGTACGTGAGAGACGGGACGTCCGCTTATCCCTTGTAGCCCTGCGCTTCTAGTTTATCGTTGCGCAAGGGCTTTTCTTAGGTTCTTCGCTTGTTTTCCCCCTCCCCTTTCCAAATATGTTGTTTTATGGTCCCTGTGTTCTGCACATGATTGGTTTATGTTGGTTTCTCGCCCCCTTCACCTTGTATCTTGGAATCTGTGTGTGTGAGTGTTGTGATATGTGGTGTTTTAATAAACGCTGTGATTAATTATGATGTCTTATTCAAAATTTCTGGTAACAACTCCTTCCCTTTTTTCTTAAGATGGGAGGAGCCTATGGATACTCCCATCTTAGACTGAGTGGGTCCTGGTTTGGTGGGCAGCTGCCATGCTGATCTTAAGGATGGCAAAAGTGGGACACAAAGCACAAATGGGGAAAAGTCAATTCTAATCCCTGCAGTGAGCAAGTTTTGAGATACCCCATGTCCGGCATTCTTGTAGGCGAATTGCTTTCCTTTCCAGTCTGGGAGGGAGGCTATGTGTTAATGCAATAATTTGGGGGCAACAGCTAAGAGGAGAGCAGCTGCCTCCTGTCCCAAGGAATTTCCGGGTCTCATGTAAATGTTGGGGACATTTGCAGCATGCTTTCCCGAGTATTCCCAGCTATTTTCATAAGTATTGACCTGGTGGGGGTGGCACTAACTATCCATAGTACAAAATACATTCTAACATTCCAAACATGCTAATGCTTAATAAAATTTGAAGGACAGAGAGGAATCTTACTTTAAGGAAACTCAGATTTCTAAAAGGACTTGAAGACAGACAGAGAGAGAGAGAGAGGTAGATAGATAGATAGGTAGAGAGAGAGAGAGAGAGAAAGCTTAAGGGAATGTGCCATCAGTGTTGAAAGGAAACGGGGTGATAGAAATACTACTAATAAAAAGACAAGATACTCCTCCACTGAATTTTAGACATGCTCTGGTGCACTGTGATCAGTTCATCATTGGGATCCATCACAGGGGCTTTCACATCTTTAGATTTTCCTGTAGTGAGAGAGAGAGAAAACACAACACAACTCCCCAAAACCCTCCCACATTTATTAAAACTTTAAGTTTAAACTTTATTTCTTTTCCCCCTAATAACAATAAACGACAACAAACATGCTTTAATGTACTCCCATTCCATTCACTGTTGTTCCTTGTGGATTTATATAAGGGAATTCCATAAGATGTCAATTTCAGTAGGAGAAGAGGACTCCCATTATGCAAGCCCCATACTTACTCCAGAAGCCACTAATTCATGATCCAATTACTACTGTGCTTGCTTTTAAAGGCAGGAATTTACCTTCTGTTGCCCAAATCAATGTAGACCAGATTAAATATTTAAAGCAAACAATTGTTTCACTCCCATCTGAGGAAGGTGCTGCTTCCCTACCAAATTCAGCCTCCCCCTCCTTCTTGTGAATCTGGGAGTCATTTAGCTAATTTCTAAACTGGCCTCATTGTGAAATCCATTTATTTACCTTTACCCTGTTTTTCTTCTGGCATCCTGTATAATAAGAATGAGGGGTTGACAAACACACTACAGATGTTTTGAAATAACTTTATTGTTGGAGTTGCAAAGCAAAATTTATGGTTCAGTTTCTTTAACTAGGATTCTAATAGGGGACAGGGCACAGGGACACTGAAATTTCCTTAAGATTGTGCACTTAGTAGGGTGAGAGGAAGTTTCCCATGTGCGATGTACCAACAATCTTCAGAAGCCACTCACACAACATACATGCAGACAAGACAACACACAGCTCATATTAGATTCAGCGACAGAACAGATTAGACAGGGCACCTCTCCTGCCTTCCTTAAGGGAATTTTTGGCAGGGAGCTTGCCCAGAAATACAAACATTTAGCTTTATTAATTTTAATTATGCAGACATCCTTTGTGATATTAAAGACTTAAAGCTGCTCTTAAGGAGCAAGCTACTATGTACCTATCTATTTACTATGCAAAACTTCTCCCACCTTTTTCCGGAACTCTTGTTGCAAGGTTCTGGGTTCGAATCACAATGTTTTTGAAAAGATTCCTTTTTTTCCCCCCAATCAAATGTGCTTACTGGGGCTTTTTGTGTTTCACTTAAGTCAACCCCAGTACATATATATATAAATGCTTTAGGCCACATTGTACAAAATCAAATTTGCAGCAACCATTTTAGAAATGCATATGTTTTCAAAGGTTTTAATAGGTTTATGTTCAAATTAACTTTTCACTATGGAGCAGCAGTTTCCTTTTAAGCAATCACCTTCTCGGGCAGTCAATATTTATGTACAGATAAGCAGAGCCTTGTACAGACATGATTCTTAATTTCCAACTTTAAACTTATCCAGATTACAACACATACACAGCTTCCCACGTGTTCAAACAAATGCATGACTATACAGGACAATGTTCCGTTTCCCCTGTGCCACAAATTAGTAAGTTCCCTCTCATTTAACACCCATCCATTATTTTCCTACTAGGCCATATCTCTTTTTATTTCTGAAAATGGGTCTTCAAGTGCCATAATTTGGAGATTAAAGGCATACACCAGACAATTCAAGTTCTGAGTTTGCATGGCCCTTTTAAGAGGTGGGCCTGATTTTCGAGACACAGTTTAGGCAGATGCTTCTTGACACCCCCCTTCCCACAAAACTGGGTTCCCAAGTGAGACTCCAATTGCCCTTTTTCCCAGGGAAAAAGATAAGCCAAAACCTCCATTTCCGCTACCTTCATGCCCTGTCTTGGGACGAGACATTGGGCTACCCAGAACTCCAGGATTTGCTCTGAAGGCTTTCTTGGGGTCCTTTGCCTATCTGCGAGCTTTTCCAGTTTAATTATAATATTTGCCAAGTTGAACTGGACACTTCAAATGAAGCTGGACCTTAAAGGATGTCTGAGGTGATTAGCCTGAATTGTACTAATATTTTGTGCAGGCCAATCGGCCTGCAGGAAGCACCCTTACTTTCATCCACATTTGGGGTATGGCCAGGTAGCAAACTTATGTTTTAAAATTAGCCTTTCATCAGGTAAGGCTTATTTATTACATATTTATGTTGCCAACCTCGCTGGGACAGCAGGGTGACACATATTAATTTGAGGCACAAAGAAAAAGGAAGAATAAGTCCCTATTTCTTTGCCAACTTGGGCAGTAGAATCTGAGTTTTGGGAGGGGCAGTGCATATGCCTGTAATCTTGGACAGTATGTGACTCTGTTTCCTTAAGTGGCTAAGCAGGACATTCAACTGAAGGCCCATGCTTAGTGGAAGAGGAAGGAGGGGCTGCTTCCCCCCTTCAGGCTATTGTGAATGGAATGCTTTCTCTCAGCAGGAGGTAATCTCTTAACAGCTCTGCAGTGCTACAATGTTTGCACTCTGTGCATGTTCTATGGAAAGTCCGAATTTTACTTTGGGAAACCATTTCTTTGAAAACAAATGCATTTTCAAACACTTATTGGTTGCAGTTGGCTTTGTATGAGAAAGAGGAACCTTTCTAATTAATCCATCCCAATTTCCAGCCCTTGCCAATCTCAAGTTTTATGGATATACCAATCATTATGCCAATATATTTGTTTTGTTTTTCAATTACTTCTATTTTATTTGCTGCATTTTTCCACCATTTCTAAGTTCCAATTCTTTAATTTCCAAGGCTTTTATTGCTTAATTAGTTCAATTCCAAGCCTTATTCAAAAGTAGCAATGCATTTGGGCATTGCTATTTCACTAGTCTTATTAATAATTTTACCAAGTCCTAATCAAGAGGACAACAATAATCCCAATTTATACAGTTCCAATTTCTGTCTTAAAGTTTAAGTTAAAGTTTAAGTTAGAAAGGAATACTATCATTATGCTAGCCATACCTTTTATATATTTTTTACATTATATTTACAGATCTGCCACATGTTCGCATCACGACTGGGTACTCTTGGAAGCATAACTTCTTAAGGGTATGCTTCCTTCCCCTTTAAATCCCTTTGCAGTGCATGTTAATACAATGGCAGTTTTAAAACCTCTAAGTTTCTAGTCCTCATTATTTACACATCACAAAATGCAGGCACACTTTTCTTTCACTTCCACACACAGGGTACCCTTATTCAATTCATTCATTCAACATACATGCACATTTACATATTTTACACATTCATTCAGTTTTTAAACTGTACATTAGCTCTCCTTCTTTTCCTGCAATGCTCCACGCAATCGCTAGAAAAGCAAGGGAAAATGCCATGCTTTCTCAGACCTTAAGGGCCATGTTTACTGTGGTTCTCAGGAGGCTGGAATTAACTGCCACCTGGGCTCAATTGTTCTTAATCTCATTGCTAGTCATTATTATAAGCCATTCCCAGGCTGCCTCTTATGGCAATAGTCTGGGATTCTTCCAATTTAGGCTGCTCTGAGTTCGAATTCAGTTACATTTTAACAAATTGCTTTAACTTAATTGGGGTTTTCTTTTTAGAGACAAAGGACAAGTTACAATTTATATGGGGGCTGGGTTACCTTAACCCTTTGTTTAATATGTATTTGCTGTCCCCTTCAAGCCTTCCAGCTTGAGTGGGTTGCAGTGGGCTCAAATTTTAATTGCCTTTCTTTTTACATTTCCTTTCTATTATTTTTCTATTCTGATTTATTCTTTTTCATTCTGCTCTATTTAGCACCCCCCACTCTGCCAGCAGGGATGGATGGCAATAAACTATGTCTCCTTCCCTTTTTTCTTTTGACTGAGTGGTCTTGTTATGTCTAATGGGTCCTGATTCTTCTCCCTCTTCTAGCGAGTCCATTGAGATTGGTTCACTGTCTGTTTTAATTCTAGTTTTTAATTTTACTTTTTTTCTTGGGTTTTGCAGTGCCCAATTCTTTCCTCATGATTTCCCTCATTTCACTGAGGGCGCCTCCCATCAGTCCTTTTAACTCATTCACTCCTGCAGTGCTAGCAGAAGCGGTGGGTATCAAAGGCTGAGGAGGCACCCCAGGATTTTCATGGATACCATGAGCAACAATTTGAGGAATTAGAGGAGCCGGAAGGTGCAATGGGCCCAGAAGGTCCCCTTCCTGAGCCTCTTCAATTACCTCCTTATACCTTGGGGGATCCCCAAGTTCGGGAGGAGGATTAGCCTTCTCCCTTACAAAATAAAGATTGCCCTCGCAAGGGTACCTTTCAGGGTTTGTGTATAGCCTCATGAAGAGTGCTGTATATTCTGAGTCCCCACATCTCCCCGGACTCGTTTCTAGCCACCTAATTAATTCTCTGAGGTGCCATAATTTTAAGTTGCCTTCTTTAGGCCAGGCAGGCCTCAGGTCCTGTTGAAAGGGCCAGTCTTGGGTACATAAAAATTTTAACCTCCTTTTGCTCAGTTTTAGACTTGGGTCCCAACAAATTATTCCAATTCCTAAGGACATTGCTTAGTGGCGTCCCACCAGCCTTCTCCTCCAGCCCAGCCTGAACACTCATTGCCCTTCCCATAGCTAATGAGATTCCCTTGCTTAGATCTAAGGCTCTTGCGCTTACCGAGTTACCTTGCACAGAGACTGTCAAGAGCGGACCACGCTGATTTCTCCCCCTGTGTCTCTCAATGGGAATCACCCGGCTATTGAGACCAATTTACCCCGGTCTCACGGACAACGATCCCCGCTCTTGACCAGGCTAGTCAATCCGCCACGTGTACTCAGTTAATTACTCTGGTACACCGTGTTTTTCGAGAATCCTCAATGGGAGCTACCCGGCTATTGGATCTCTGCCCAATCCGTTACAGTATCCCAGTGTCAGGTGATGAGCCTACCCACTGAGACCTGGTTCTCTAAAGTAATAAAACTAAAAAAACAAACTGGTCACAGAGTGGACAATTCCTGCTCTCTCAGAATTTCTAGCGGGCTGGCGAAGCCAGGCTAGTGTTCAATCCGGTGTGGCTCAGGTTCGTCAGGCCGTTTTGCCACCCCCCCCAATACCCGAGCTGCCACCCGGAGAGAAGATAAGTTCAGCTGGCTGTTTTTCTTTTCAAGACCGAATGGTTATTTCTCTAACAAAACAAACTAAAAAAAAAAAAACGATTAGACTAACTTGGAGAAAATGTCAGTGGGACCCCAAAATTAAATTTATACGTTACCAATCCTGAAGTTTTCAGTTGGAGAGACGGAACACCGATGTGTCTCTCAAAACGCTGATCGTTGATTTCGGGTGGGAGGCTCGTTCCGGATCTTCTTTCCCTCGCTTTGTGCCCTGCACCCCTTTAAGGAGGTTGCAGGAACCAGAGGTCCCGGGTTTCGGCACCAATTTTGTTACCCAAATTCTTGGGGCCCGGGTACGTTTCTCTGGCAGAGGTATAGAAAACCCTAAGAACTCAATAACGAGACGGATATTTCGATCAAAACAAAAGTGATTTATTGGGAATGAAAAACAAAAAGGAGAAGCTATCAGAGTTATAGTCTGGCCAGGCCTACAACTAAATAGTCCCCTTTCTCCCTCAATCGTTTTGAAGAAATAGACCCGCTCGTGATCTTAGTTCACGCTATTCTGTGAACCAAAGATGCCCCCCACCCACCTTAAAGAGAAATATATCTATTCCCTGAACCTAACTCTACGTGCAAGGGGGAGGGACTGAAACTGGGAAGGAGGAAGGGCAATTAACACATTTAATTACATGTAAACATAAAACACAAAGCAGGGTATGAGGTAAGGGGTTTGAATGTAAAGAAACAGCAGATTACAGCTATTGCGGAGAAACCGGTTACAGAGAGGTTATATTGTGTCAAACAGGCATATTTGCGGTTAACAGGTATTTACGAGGGGAAATGATGTATCCTTTGTTCTCTGCTGACTGAATCAAAGGCGGAGTAGGCGGGACAGCCAGCGCGTCTTGTCCAATGAGGGGCGAGCTAGCAGGAGCGACAGCCAATGGCGCTTTGCGGCGGAGAAATTGTAGACCCAACGTGGGTTACTGTTCTGGACACGAATGGATTACAGCGTTTGACTTATTCTTAAGTAGAAAAATAAAGAAAGAAGTTAGAATCATTGTGTCTTGATTGTTTAATTAAATGGAGACCCCTGAAGGAGGGAAACCAACATTTTAGCCTTTGTTTGCCCTTTTTAATCTGTTTGCTGCTTACGTGAGAGACGGGACGTCCGCTTATCCCTTGTAGCCCTGCGCTTCTAGTTTATCGTTGCTCAAGGGCTTTTCTTAGGTTCTTCGCTTGTTTCCCCCCTCCCCTTTCCAAATATGTTGTTTTATGGTCCCTGTGTTCTGCACATGATTGTGTTTATGTTGGTTTCTCTCCCCCTTCACCTTGTATCTTGGAATCTGTGTGTGTGAGTGTTGTGATATGTGGTGTTTTAATAAACGTTGTGATTAATTATGATGTCTTATTCAAAATTTCTGGTAACACCAGCATTTTGGGGAGTATCTAAACAAGGCAAGACAAAACAAAAGACAAAACTATAACGTTGTGGCACTTTAAGACTGACTGCTGTATTTTAGTGTTAGCTTGAGTGGATCGAGTCCACTTGGTGAGACCTAAGAGTGAGACTTCATGGCCTTAATTGATACATCTCAGATACTTCCTTACTTAGACCATCCCATGCTACATTGGGCAACCATATCAGCTACAGAGGTACTTGTCTGGCTAGCAAAACAGAGAAGTTTACAATCCAGTGTGACTCTGTCCAACCAGCAATCACTGAAGATCCCTGATTGGGGTTCAGATTTATTTACCGCCGTGCCCAGCCGGGACTCCCTCCACCTCTTCCGGAGGCTATGTTCAAGGGCTGCGGCGGTGCCAGGACTTTCGACAATTGTTAAATTTTTTGTGCATATTTGATGAATTTTGTAGTTTTATTGTTGTTGAGATTGATGCTTACTGAACTTTTGTGATGGAACGATGTTGAGTTATATATTGTATATTTATGTGATGTGTCTATGAATTTACTGTTTACTCTTTGCTTGTGAACCGCCCAGAGTCGGCCCAGCCGAGTAGGGCGGTATAGAAATTGGAGTAAATAAATAAATAAATAAATAAATTATTATAATTATGTGTCAGAAATTATTCTGGGATGAAAGGATTATTGTGGAAGAAACTCTGCTAAGGGAATGCCCAAAGGAGGCTCCTTTCATGTCCCACAGAGCTGGGACAGAGACAGGCACTCAGTCCATCATTCAGAACCTGGGTCTTGAACTGCCAACTTGCCAGTGTTCAAGCTAAGACAGAGCCATAAAGGCAAGACCTTGGCAAGTTGCAGCCATCCCTCCACCACACCATCAATGGTCAACGGTGAAGGTTTCCTCCCGGAAGACCTCACAAACTTTCAGGTGGACACCTGCCGGTAGAGTAAGCAAAGCAACCAGACTTCTTTACTACCCTATTGCTCCCTTGGTGGCGTAATGGTTAAGGCCCTAGGCATGGAGACCAGAAAGGTGGGTTCTATTCCTGAGAGCTGAACGATGGGGGACATGAAAGGAGCCACATACAAGCGTCTCATGCAAAACTTTCTACCCAGAGTAATCTCTGACACGAAAATTAATGAACTGCACCATAGCAGTTACTGCACTTTCTGGCTGATGAGCATTTTGCCCCTAACATGCTTGGGACTGATTTTAATGACCTCAGAAGAATGGAAGAGGCTGAACCAACCGTGATTTCCTGGTCAGGATGGAACTCACAACCTTTGGGTTGCAGCACAGAAGTTTTAACCCTTTTGCCACCATGGCTCATAGTCATTTTGCAATGGAAGATGTCTACATTCTTCCTCCTCTAGTTCTCTTGAGATGCTCTTGGGTTACCGATTGGGTCATTTCAGGAGGCTGATCTTTTTAACACTGAGGAGCAACTGCACCGGTGGTTTGCATCTAAGTTCTCCAGAATATGACGACCCTCGATCTCCACCCTTGGAACTTTATGCCGACGGTGATCCTCGAACATATTATTTCTTTCCTTCCTGTCAGAGAACGAGACAACGTCTCTCGCATGTGTAAGCTCTGGGCTACTACCGTTTCATCTGCCTCGGTCTGGCGCTTCACAGAAGTCCAGTAAGTCTTTCATAGCTGTGGCAGCCAGTTGTTGACTCATCAATCAGGCAATGGTTTACCATATGTGTGGATTCACAGGGACTTAGGCTTCTATGAATTGAAGTTCAAGAACAGCTAGAGTGCCAAGTTTCACCTCATTGCTATCAGGAAAGGTAAATGTCTCTCTTGGTCGAACGCAAGTTGTTTCCAACTATAAGGGTGGTTCCCATCTCTCTTTACGGCCAAAGAAACTGCACTGTCTACATCTGCAGAGATTTCTGTGCACATGTGGCAGGCAAGACTACACGTGCCACAACGTTACCTTTCCTGCTGAAGCATATGCTGTTTATCTACTGGCAATTTCTTGCTTTCAAACTGCTAGGTTGGCAAGAGCTGGGATGGATGATGGGAACTCACTCTGTCATGCTGCACTTGGGTCTCGAACTGCGGGCCTGTCACTTTCCAATCAGCGTCGTAACCAGTTGAGCCACTTCAGTCTCTTATGAAGGGAAGACACATTTCTCTTAATGTCCTTTTTCTCCTTCTCTAATACACAGCTTTGAAAGCTTCTTCCTGAATGACAAGTTCTAGCATGCTGCAGTTTGGACTGGTAGGGGCCTGATTGGTGGAACCTGGATAGATGAGTCATAGTGTTACTGAATAAAATGGTCTAAAAGCTTTCTTTTCCTTCACCTCTCCCAGTAGAAGCTGGTCAGCAGCAGTGTGGTGGTGGTAAATCTCCACTGGTTTGACCACACTCGGCTCTACCCTGGTAACAGTAGCCTTGTGTTGCTGGCTAATCTTTCTCACACAAGGTCAGTTGAAAGGAACCGCTGAATGGACTCGCCCTAAGGTGCCTTAATTTTGGCCGTTTCACGCCTGTCCTAGACATGGGAGAATAAGATGTCCAGCCTTTAGGGAAGTTCTCTGTGGTGCAGACCCTGTTTGGAGGATATAGTTTATCCCCTTGGCAGGTTACTGTAAAGCCGGAATCCTCAACTGTGTTAAGCCGGGTGCCTGGTCACTCTCCCTCAGACAGCTTTGGGGTCTGGATGGCCGTTTTGCCCTTCCACCAGCACATGGCACATCTGGGTGTGGTGGAGGTGGTGGATGAGTGGGGCACATAAAATGGTGCCATGGGCCACCGTTTGAGAATTCCTGCTGTAAAGTTCAGAGTAGAACATGGAGCAGATTCCCTCCCATCCCACTGATCTAACCTCTTGATTTCTTTCCTTCCCATCCTCTTCCAGCTGTGATTCAGAAGAAACCGGCCAGGAGGAAGAGGAAGAGGCTGGCGGTACTTCGAACACCTTGTTGCAGAAGATAGAGCCCTATATGGGCCATATCCGATACATAAAGCTGGTTCTTGACATGTCCCTGGTGTTATGCCGGAGGCAGGCCTGCACCATCTTAGATGTGATGGCAGGGAAGATCCTCAGGTTGGAAGGACTTCAGATCGTGTGTAATGATGAAATCCCCCATTTCTATTTTGGTGAAGACCTTCTGTAAAGCTTGAGACGGCTTTTTCAGGGCATGGACCAGGCAACCATGCAGCACATTGACCTCCGCCATATACCTTTCTTTTTGGATAATGAGATCATCATGCTGGTGGCCAGATGCAGCCCAAACATGCGCACCCTCCTCATCAACAACTATGCGCTCTCTATGCCGTGGATTCAGACAACCATCGAGTTGCTGATGACTTGCCCCAAACTCACTACCTTTCGGGTCCCTTACTTTGCCCTGTCGAGGAGCGTGTTCCAGGAGATGTTCAGACCGAACCGAGAGCCATTCAAATATTTGGAGATGTTCTATGACAGCTATGACAATGACATCCCTGAGGACTACTGGACATCAGTGAGAGAGAGCCACCCCAATTTCCGCGTGGGGCTGGAGTTTTCACCGATTGTCCCACTGCCAATGATGACTCATGTCTTAAAGCCTTACCTGCCCATCTCTCAGTTGCGTTTCAATTGCTGCACCATTATGGCCAAACATGTGACGCTTGTCGCTAGCCTCTATGCTGGGACTTTAGAAAAGCTGGTGATGTACTCAGTTCCTTCCCTTGAGCTGAACCGGGCGTTGATACAGCTTGCCAGGGCTTGCGCACAGCTAAAAGAGGTCCATTGTTTCTGTGTGGTGGGCCAAGAAGTGGTGGAGGTGTTTCGGCACCACTGTCCACATCTGAAGAAATACACCCTTTCCCCCACACCGTTCTTTCCTAACAATCCCCCAATGGTAGTCCTATAATTAGGCACGGAGGAGTGCAGCTCTTTCACGAGAAAAATGTCTTCTGAGTAGTGGGAGGTGTAAGCAAAATGGATTCCAGAGGCAGCAGATGTTTTAGAACAAAAGTGGAGAAATTGTCTTAAAGGACCAAATCAGTGGACTTTTACATAAATTATTGAATGTTAAATCCAGAACATAAGATAAGGAGGTAAAAGTACAGACCTCTTATTCAGAAATGTTGTAAGAAACAGACGTCTCTCTGTGATCGGGTTGCGGATATATATATTAAAAAGAAACCACTTTTTTTATACAGCTGCCGATTATAATATTTCTAATAGTCATTGGAAATGTCATAGTAATTCACAATCACAAATCAAAATAAAGATGTGCATTGGATAAAGTATTTTTACATCCTTGCCTGATGATGTTATGGGAGTAAAATTCTGATGCAAGGAACAACTTTTCAAACAGATGTTTTCTGTTCTGTTAAATAGTAATTTTGTACAAGAAATAATTCTAGATTTTTGCTAGAGTAACTCAACGCAGGGGACACCTAAATGAGGTGACTTTTATGCCCCGAAGAACTTTTCCCACCAAAGTGGTACCTAGTTATCTACTTGCAAGTTCTTGCTTTTGAACTGCTATTGGCAGGAGCAGGGACTGAGACAGGTGCTCAAACTGTCATGCATCACCCGGGTATCAAACCACCTGCTTGCTGGACTTCCAGCTAACAAGTTGAACTTCTTAACCACTGAGCTGACAAAAACGTCATAGTTTATTGTGCAACAAATATTCTCAAACTGTATTATCTCAGCGACAAGGGAATGGGACGAAGGGGTGAAGGTAGAAGCCACCCTCCCCTGAAACTAAGTGATAAACGTGTTTGTTCATCCATTAATGTGCCCAATTCACAGCCTGGGAAAGGGGCATTTTCTTGGGGAATTTGCATAGCCTCAGAGCAGAATCCGGAGGCAGAAATGGGGAAATATTTTTGAGGACATCCTATTTTGACAACCATGGAAACAGTCACCACAGCTACGAATGAAAAAAACATTATTAGGTGGATTTAGGGTTTCAGCCTTAACAATCCCCGATAGGATTATATCAGATGGTAAATGCTTGGTTGGTGACTTAAAAGTCAGCAGTTTGAGACCTGAGTGCTGTGCGCTGGAGTGAGCTCACGTCTTCTCTCCCAGCTCCTGCCAACCTAGCTGTTTGAAAGTAAGAAATTGCAAGTAGATAAATACATACAGCTTTGGTTGGAAAGGTAATAGCATTCCGTGCACTCTGGCATCTAGTCCTGCCTATCAAGTGACCGTGTGAATGTCTGCAAATGTCTCTTTGGGTGTAAACGGAGATGAGCAGAACCCCCTATAAGCGTCAGAAACGTCTGGATTTCATGCAAGGAGGATCTTTACCTAGCATTATATTGGACTATAGCCTAAAATCTGAACCCCAATTATAGAGTCACTTAACTGGAGGGGTATCTGACTGGCAGAAATAAAGTGTAGTGCTGAATAACCACGACTTCGACGGTGAGAACCTATTTGAGGCTTTCAAAGGGATTCCTTCATCCCTATACAAAGACTTTTAAAGGATTTCATCTCTGTAACTCACTGCCACAAGATGGTATTGCTAAACCCCCTCCCCTCTAACATCCAGCAATAGGTGAATCTCCTGTTTTCGGGGATGGTGCCTTAGAAAGAATCGTGGTGACATTCCCAACCCCATTCCAATGGGACCAAAAGAGTTAAGACGGCCATAGGCCACACCCACTCCATCCTTTCTTCCATTCATGGTCCAGACAGAGGTCAGGAAGGCGCTGGTGCGCATCCCACCCCAGGTGCAGTTCCAGCTGAAAAGGAGCTATGGTAGCGGGTGATCCTTGTCCACATTTGCTGTGTTTTGTGGCCCTGACGCCAGAAGCGCTCAAGCCCGTGGAGGCCAAAGGTCCAGGTGAGGAGGGTCTGGGCGAAGTCCGGAGGCTCTGGGGCTCCCCAACTGGTGGGCAAGTTTGCCTTGTGCGCCTCCTTTCCCCGCAGTCGAGCGACACGAGGTGGGGAAGTCAGGGCTGCCTTTAGAGGCAAAGTTTTTGAAGGGGCTGCTGTGGAAGCTGTCTTGATTTGCATACTTCTCTCCCAGGCTGATTAATCCCTCTATGCCTCTGTAGCTGGTGTATATATATTCATGCCTTAATGTCTCACTCCTGTGTCTGATGAAGTGGAATTGATCCACAAAAGTTCACAATAAAAATATAGCAGTTAGCTTTTAAAGACCTGCAAAAAAAACTTTTCTCATATGTTTTCGAAGGGGTTGCTGTGGTAGTCTGTTTTTCCAGCATCTTGGGCAGTATCTAAACAAGACAAGACAAAACAAAACACAAAACAATAACGTTGTGGCACTTTAAGACTGACTGCTGTATTTTAGTGTTAGCTTGAGTGGATCCAATCCACTTGGTGAGACCTAAGAGTGAGACTTCATGGCCTTAATTGATACATCTCAGATACTTCCTTACTTAGACCCTCCCATGCTACATTGGGCAACCATATCAGCTACAGAGGTACTTGTCTGGCTAGCAAAACAGAGAAGTTTACAATCCAGTGTGACTCTGTCCAACCAGCAATCACTGAAGATCCCTGATTGGGGTTCAGATTTATTATTATAATTATGTGTCAGAAATTATTCTAGGTTGAAAGGATTATTGTGGAAGAAATTCTGCTAAGGGAATGCCCAAATTAGGCTCCTTTCATGTCCCCAAGAACTGGAACAGAGACAGGCCCTCAGTCCATTATTCGGAACCTGGGTCTTGAACTGCCAACTTGTCAGTGTTCAAGCTATGATGGAGCCATAGAGGCAAGACCTTGGCAAGTTGCAGCCCTCCCTCCACCACACCACCAATGGTCAAAGGTGAAGGTTTCCTCCAGGAGGACTTCAAAAACTTTCATGTGGATACCTGCCAGGAGAGTAAGCAAAGCAACCAGACTTCTTTACTACCCTATTGCTCCCCCGGAGGCATAACGGTTATGGCACTAGGCTTGGAGACCAGAAAGGTGGGTTCTATTCCTGAGAGCTGCATGACAGGGGACATGAAAGGAGCCTCATATGGGTGTCCCGTGCAAAACTCCTTTCAAGCCAGAGTAATCTATGACACGAAAATTAATGAACTGCCCCATAGCACTTACTGCACTCTCTGGGTGATGAGCATTTTGCCCCCAACATTCAGATTTTAATGACCTCAGACTGTTGGAAGAGGTTGAACCAACCGTGATCCCTGGTCAGGATGGAACTCACAACTTTTGGCTTGCAGCACAAAAGTTTTAACCCCTTTGCCACCATGGCTTATGGTCATGGTACTTTCGAAGATATCGACGTTCTTCGTCCTCTAGTGCTCTTGAGATGCTCTTAGGTTGATGTGGAAAAAAACCCCCTGTAGATGTTGCCTGGGCTGTAGGCCTTCTTTACAGCCATATTTGGAATTAATAGGGTTTACTTTTTGTTTGCTCTTTCCTGTATTATATATGGTACACTGTTGAATTGTTTATTGTATATTGAGGATTGTGCTGTGATAATATTTATTTATTGTATTTTGATTACACTATAATACTGTAGGTGTATTGATCTGTATAGTATTGACTGTATTTAATTGTTTTTTTATAAGCTAGTGTATTTTGGTTTGCACTGTAATATTCTTATTTGTGAATGCTGTGAGCCACTCTGAGTCAGTCTTTACTGAGTAGAGCGGCATACAAGTCTAAATTAAAGAAAGAAAGAAAGGTTACCGATTTGGTCATTTCAGGAGGCTGATCTTTTTAACACTGAGTCTGCAACTGCACCGGTGGTTTGCCTCTAAGTTCTCCAGAAGATGACGACCGTCGACTTCCACCCTTGGAACTTTATGCCGACGGAGATCCTGGAATGTATTTTCTCCTTCCTTCCTGTCAGAGAACTACACAACGTCTCACGCATGTGTAACCTCTGGGCTATGGCCGTTTCATCTGCCTCGGTCTGGAGCTTCACAGAAGTCCAGTAAGTATTTCATAGCTGTGGGAGCCAGCTGGGGACTCGTCAATCAGGCAAACAAACGATTAACACCATCCTTAGTTTCTTTCTGTGAATGATTCAAGTTTCTAGCGTTAATATAGGTCTGTGATGGGGAACCTTGGCACTCCAGCTGTTCTTGAACTTCAGTTCCCAGAAGCCCAAGATTCTGTGAATACACACCAATGGGTTTCCCATATGCGTGGATTCACAGGGACTTAGGCTTCTGTGAACTGAAGTTCAAGAGCAGCTAGAGTGCCAAGGTTCACCATCATTGATATAGGTAAAGGTAAATGTCTCTCTTGGTTGAACACGAGTTGTTTCCAACTCTAAGGGTGGTGCCTGTCTCTGTTTACGGCCAAGGAACCTGCACTGTCTATATCTGCAGAGATTTCTGTGGACACGTGGCAAACAAGATTAGACATGCCACACTGTTACCTTTCCTGCCAAAGCATTCCCTGTTTATCTACATGCAATTTCTTGCTTTCAAACTGCTAGGTTGGCAGGAGCTGGGATAGATTATGGGAACTCACTCCCTCTTGCAGCACGTGGGTCTCGAACTGCTGGCCTGCCGCTTTCCAAAAAGCATCTTAACCAGTTGAGCTGCTGCAGTCTCTTATGAAGGGAATAAACATTCCTCTTAATGCCTTTTTTCCTCCTTCTCTAATACACAGCTTTGAAAACTTCTTCTTGAATGACAAGGTCTAGCATGCTGCAGTTTGGACTGGTAAGGGCCTGTTTGGTGGAACATGGATAGATGAGTCATAGTGTTACTGAATAAAATTGTCTAAAAGCTTTCTTTTCCTTCACCTCTCCCATAGAAGCTGGTCAGCAGCAGAGCTGTGGTGGTAAATCTCCACTGGTTTGAGATTGTGTTGTTTTTGAAGCACAATTGGGCCTTCCCTGGTAACAGTAGGCTTTCATTGCTGGCTAATCTTTCTCACACTAGGTCAGTTGAAAGGAACCGCTGAATGGACTCACCCAAAGATGCCTTAATTTTGGAGGATATAGTTTATCCCCTTGGCTGGTTCCTGTAAAGCTGGAATCCTTAACCGTGTTAAGCTGGGGTCCAGGTCACTCTCCCTCAGACAGTTTCGGGGTCCAGATGGCAGTTTTGCCCTTCCACCACCACATGGCATATCTGGGTGTGGTGAAGGCAGTGGGTGGGTGGGGCACATAAAATGGTGCCATGGGCCACCGTTTGAGAATTCCTGCTGTAAAGTTCTGAGTAGAACATGGAGCGGATTCCCACTGATCTAACCTCTTGATTTCTTTCCTTCCCATCCTCTTCCAGCTGCGATTCAGAAGAAACTAGCCAAGAGGAAGAGGGTGGCGGGACCTCAAACACTTTGCTGCAGAAGATAGAGCCCTATAAGGGCCATATCCGATACTTAAAGCTGGTTCTTGACATGTCCCTGGTGTTATGCCGGAGGCAGGCCTGTGCCAGCTTAGGTGTGATGGCAGGGAAGAGCCTCCGATTGATTGGGCTTCAGGTCGTGTGTAATGGCGAAACGCCCCATTTCTATTTTGATGTAGACTTCCTGCGAAGCTTGAAACGGCTCTTCCAGGGCATGGACCAGGCAACCATGCAGTACGTTGACCTGAGTCAGATGCCTTTCCTTTTGGATAAGGAGAACATCATGGTGGTGGCCAGATGCAGCCTGAACTTGTGCACCCTCCTCAGGTGACGCTTGAGGCAAGACCTTGGCAAGTTGCAGCGCTTCCTCCACCACACTACCAATGGTCAAAGGTGAAGGTTTCCTCCAGGAAGACCTCACAATCTTTCAGGTGGACACCTGCCAGGAGAGGAAGCAAAGCAACCAGACTTCTTTACTACCCTATTGCTCCCTTGGTGGCGTAATGGTTAAGGCCCTTGGCTTGGAGACCAGAAACTTGGGTTCTATTCCTGAGAGCTGCATGACGGGGGACATGAAAGGAGGCTCATATAGGTGTCCCGTGCAAAACTCATTTCAACCCAGAGAAATCTATGACACTACAATTAATGAACTGCCCTGTAGCACTTACTGCACACTCTGGGTGATGAGCATTATGCCCGCAACATGCTTGGAACTGATTTTAATGACCTCGGAAGGATGGAAGAGGCTGAACCAACTGTGATCCCTGGTCAGGATGGAACTCACAACCTTTGGGTTGCAGCACAAAAGTTTTAACCCCTTTGTCACCAGTTCTTGATGTCATTGTGCTTTGGAAGATGTCTACATTCTTCCTCCTCTAGTGCTCTTGAGAATGCTCATGGGTTACCGATTGGGTCGGAGGCTGATCTTTTTAACGCTGTGGAGCAACAGGACCGGTGGTTTGCCTCTAAGTTCTCCAGAAGATGAAGACCCTCGACCTCCACCCTTGGAACTTTATACCAGCGGAGATCCTGGAACATATTTTCTCCTTCCTCCCTGTCAGAGACCGACACAACGTCTCACTCATGTGTAAGCTCTGGGCTACGGCCGTTTCATCTGCCTCGATTTGGCGCTTCACAGAAGTCCAGTAAGTCTTTCGTAGCTGTGGCAGCCAGTTGGGGACTCGTCAATCAGGCAACCAATTGATTCACACCGTCCTTAGTTTCTTTCTGTGAATGATTCAAGTTTGTAGTGTTAATATAGGTCTGTGGTGGTGAACCTTGGCACTCAAGCTGTTCTTTAACTTCAATTCCCAGAAGCCCAAGATTCTGTGAATCCACACCAATGGGTTTACCCCACCCGTGGATTCACAGGGACTTTGGATTCTGAGAATTGAAGTTGAAGTACAGCTAGAGTGCCAAGGTTCACCATCACTGATATTGGTAAAGGTATCTCTTGCTCTAAAGCCAGTTCTGTCCATTCCTAAGGTTGTTCAGCCCATCTCTGTTTCTGGCCAAAGAACCCGCACTGTCTACATCTATAGATATTTCTGTGGACATGTGGCAAGCAAGACTAGACATGCCACACTGTTACCTTTCCTGCTGGAGCAGTCGCTGTTTATCTACATGCAATTTCTTGCTTTTGAACTGCTTCATTGGCAGGAGTTGCAGTAGATGATGGGAACTCACTCCGTCATGCAGCACTTGGGTCTCGAACTGCTGGCCTGTCGCTTTCCAATCAGCGTCTTAACCCGTTGAGCCACTGCAGTCTCTTATGAAGGGAATAAACATTCCTCTTAATGCCTTTTTTCCTCCTTCTCTAATACACAGCTTTGAAAGCTTCTTCTTGAATGACAAGGTCTAGCATGCTGCAGTTTGGACTGGTAGGGGCCCTGATTGGTGGAACATGGGTAGATGAGTCATAGTGTTACTGAATAAAATGGTCTAATAGCTTTCTTTTTGTTTTCACCTCTCCCATAGAAGCTGGTCAGCAGCAATGTTGTGATGGTAAATCTCCACTAGTTTGAGATCGTGGTGTTTTTTTAACCACACTCGGTCCTACCCTGGTAACAGGAGCCTTGTGTTGCTGGCTAATCTTTCTCACACTAGTCCAGTTGAAAGGAACTGCAGAATGAACACATCCAAAGGTGCCTTCATTTTGGCAGTTTCATGTCTGTCCTAGACATGGAAGTAAAAGATATCCAGCCTTTAGGGAAGTTATCTGTGGTGCAGATTCTGGTTGGAGGAGATAGTTTATCCCTTTGGCAGGTTCCTGTAAAGCCAGAGTTCAAAATCTTGTCAAGCCATAGGCCGGTTCACACTCCCTCAGACAGCTTTGGGGGATGGACGGCCATTTTGCCCTTCCTTCACCCCATAGCAATTCTGGGTGTGGTGGAGGTGATCGGTGGGTGGGGCACATGAAATGGTGCCATGGGCCACAGTTTGAGAATTCCTGCTATAATGTTCAGAGTAGAACATGGGGCAGATTCCCTGCCCTCCCACTCATCTAACCTCTTGATTTCTTTCCTGCCTATCCTCTTCCAGCTGCAATTTAGAAGAAAATAAGGTGGAGGAAGATGACGATACCTCGAGCACTTTGATACAAAAGATACAGCCCTATATGGGCCATATCCGATACTTAAAGATGGTTTTTGACGTGTCCGTGGCGTTATGCCGGTGGCTGGTCAGCACCATCTTAGAAGTGATGTCGCGGAAAAGCCTCCGATTGCATGGGCTTCAGATCGTGTGTTATGGTGAAATCCCCGCTTTCTATATTGGCGAAGACCTCCTGCACAGCTTGGGACGGCTTTTCCAGGGCATGGACCAGGCAACCATGCAGCACATTGACATCCGCCAGATGCCTTTCCTTTTGGATAATGGGACCATCTTGCTGGTGGCCAGATGCAGCACAAACTTGCGCACCTTTCTCATGAACAACCACACACTTACTATGCTGTGGACAGAGACAATCATTCAGGTCCTGAGGACTTGCCCCAAACTCTCTACCTTTCGGGTCCCTTACTTTTCCCTGTCGAGGAGCGTGTTTCATGAGCTTTTGACACCGAACCGAGAGCCATTCAAATATTTGGATATGTTTTTCGATGGCTTTGACAAAGACATCCCTGAGGACTGTTGGACCTCGGTGAGAGAGAGGCACCCCGGTTTCCGCGTGGGGCTGGAGTTTGCACCGTTTGTCACCATACCGATAATGACTCAAGTCTTAAAGCCTTACCTGCCCATCTCTCACTTACATTTCAATTCCTGCACCATTATGGCCACCCAAGTGATGCTTGTTACGAACCTCTATGCTGAGACTTTAGAAAAGCTAGTCCTTTACTCACTCCCTTCCATTGAGTTGAACCTGGCGTTGATACAGCTTGCCCTGGCTTGTGCACAGCTAAAAGAGATCCATTGTTTCTGTGTGGTGGGCCAAGAGGTGGTGGAAGCATTTCGGCACCACTGTCCAGATCTGAAGAAATACACCCTTTCCCCCACATTGTTCTTCTTTGACAATCCCCCGACTGTAGTCCTATGACTAGGCATTGACAAATGCAGCTCTTTCAGGATGAAACCAAGTTCTTTGTAGCAGGAGTTATAAGCAAAATAGATTCCAGAGTCAGTGGGGGTTTTTTTAGAACAAAATTGGGGAAATTGTTTTAAAGGACCAAATGAGCAGACTTTTATATAAATTATTATATTTTAAATCCACAACATAAGGAGGTAAAAGTACAGTCCTTTTATTCAGAATTGCTGTAAGAAACAGAAGTCTCCCTTTGATCTGGTTGCGGTTTTATATATATTTTAAAAAGAAAACACTTTTTTATTCACTGCCGATTTTAATATTTTTAATAGTCATTGGAATAGTCATAGTAATTCACAATCACAAATCAAAATAAAGATGTGCATTGGATAAAGTATTTTTACATCCCTGCATGATGATGTTATGGGAATAAAGATCTGATGCAAGAAACAACCTTTCAAACAGAAGTTATGTGCTTTGTTAAATAGTAATTTCGTGCCAGAAATAATTCTGGGTTGAAAGGATTTTCGCTATAGTAACTCAACGCAGGGGACACCCGAATGAGGTGACTTTTATGTCCCCAAGTTCTTTTCCCACCAAAGTGGTACCTAGTTATCTACTTGCAATTTCTTTCTTTTGAACTGCTAGGTTGGCTGGAGTTGGGACAGAGACAGGCGCTCAGTCTGTCGTGACATACCCGGGCCTCAAACCACCGACTTGCCTGCCTTCCAGCTAACAAGTTGAACTTCTTAACCACTGAGCCACTGCAGCCCCTCTGTTAAATCAAAGGTTGGGGGGAAATGGAAGGTTGGGTTATTAGAGGAAATGCTTGTCCTTCACTTCATTAACATTAGGAAGAGATTCTGATCATCAGATGGTAGTGGTTTACCCATATGCTTGTTTTCTTATTTTTTTTCCTTAAACTTCTTAATGGTTAGAGCAGTACAACAGTGGAACCAATGGCCACAAGAACACTCCAATCCTGGCCACATTCAAGAGACAGTTGGACAACCATCTGTCACATCAGGTTTGATTCAGATTCCTGAATTGAGGATGGAGTTCGACTCAGTGGCCTACGAGTCCCCTTTCCAACTCAGTTATTTGATCATTCTTCTTTTTCTTGTGTCGTATCTTATTCTGAATCATGGCCATCCTCATGGCACAAGAAAAAGAAGGATCATCATAAAATAACTGAGGGGGATGGGGTCTTTTTTACATCCCTGCCTGATGATGTTATGGGTATAAATATCTGATGTAAGAAAAAACCTTTCAAACAGATGTTGTTCAAACAGATTATAATGACTTCTGGAAAGTGTGAAAGGTATAAAACCCCCCGAACTATGTATATAGCACAAGGGTGTTTTTCTTTTGATGATGTAATAGATGCGAATGGGAAGAAGATTATGTATCAAGAAATGAAGATAATGTAAAGGTAATAGGGGTAAAATATGCTACGTGATCTTCATAAGCCTTTATACTATTATAATGTTTTTATTTGTATTTTTGTCTTTTCTTTCTTTTGTTTTTTTATGTATTTCTTTCTTTATTTACCTAATAAAAAATTTTTTTTTAAAAAAAAGTAAGAACTTGCAAGTAGATAAACAGGCACAGCGTTGGTGGGAAAGGTAATAGCGTTCCATCTCTAGTCATGCCTGTCACATGACCATGGGAATGTCTGCCAAAGTCTCTTTGGGTGTAAACGGAGTTGAGCAGAAGCCCCTAAAAGAGGTGGAAATGATTGGCTGTCATGTAAGAATGATCTTTGCCTGGCATTATAGTGGATTATAGCCTTAAATCTGAACCCCAATTATAGAGTCTCTTAGCTGGAGGGGAATCTCACAGGCAGAAATAAAGTGTAGTGCGGAATAACCTCGACTTTGACGGTGACAACCTGTTTGAGGCTTTCAAAGGGATTCCTTCATCCCTATACAAATACTTTTAATGGAGTTCACCTGTGTAACTCACTGCCACAAGATGGTACTGCTAAGCCCCCTCCCCCCTTCCATCCTGCAATGGGTGAGTCTCCTGTTTTCTGGGATGGTGCCTTAGAAAAAATCGTGTTGACATTCCTCACCCCTTTCCACTGGGTCTGAAAGAGTTAAGCCGAGCATAGGCCACACCCACTCCGTCCTTTCTTCCTTTCATGGTCCAGGGAGAGGTCAGGTGGGCTCAGGTGTGCATCCCGACCTAGATGCAGTTCCAGCTGAAAAGGAACGATGGAATTGGGTGGAGGGCGCATCCCTGTCCACACGGTGCTGTGTTTTGTGGACCTGACGCCAGAAGCGCTCCAGCCCGTGGAGGCCAAAGGTCCAGGTGAGGAGGGTCTGGGTGAAGTCTGGAGGATCTTGGGCTCCCCAACCAGTTGGAAAGTTTGCCTTGTGCTCCTCCTTTCCCTGCAGGCGAGCGACTCGAGGTGGGAAAGTCAGGGCTGCCCTTAGAGGCAAAGTTTTTGAAGGGGCTGCTGTGGAAGCTGTCTTGATTTGCATACTTCTCTGCCAGGCTGATTAATCACTCTAAGCCTCTGTAGCTGGTGTATATAAATCAATGCCTTAATGTCTCACTCCTGTGTCTCATGAAGTGGAATTGATCCGCAAAAGTTCACATTAAAAATATAGCAGTTAGCCTTTAAACACCTGAAAAAAAACTTTTCTCATATGTTTTCGAAGGGGTTGCTGTGGTAGTCTGTTTTTCCAGCATTTTGGGGAGTATCTAAACAAGACAAGACAAAACAAAACACAAAACAATAACGTTGTGGCACTTTAAGACTGGCTGCTGTATTTTAGTGTTAGCTTGAGTGGATCGATTCCACTTGGTGAGACCTAAGAGTGAGACTTCATGGCCTTAATTGATACATTTCAGATACTTCCTTACTTAGACCCTCCCATGCTACATTGGGCAACCATATCAGCTACAGAGGTACTTGTCTGGCTAGCAAAACAGAGAAGTTTTCAATCCAGTGTGATTCTGTCCAACCAGCAATCACTGAAGATCCCTGATTGGGTTTCAGATTTATTATTATAATTATGTGTCAATAATTATTCTGGGTTGAAAAGATTTTTGTGGAAGAAACTCTGCTAAGGGAATGCCCAAATGAGGCTCCTTTCATGTCCCACAGAGCTGGGACAGAGACAGGCACTCAGTCCATCATTCAGAACCTGGGTCTTGAACTGCCAACTTGCCTGTGTTCAAGCTAAGACAGAGCCATAAAGGCAAGACCTTGGCAAGTTGCAGCCTTCCCTCCACCACACCACCAATGGTCAACGGTGAAGGTTTCCTCCCGGAAGACCTCACAAACTTTCAGGTGGACACCTGCCAGGAGAGTAAGCAAAGCAACCAGACTTCTTTACTACCCTATTGCTCCCCTGGTGGCGTAATGGTTAAGGCCCTAGGCTTGGAGACCGGAAAGGTGGGTTCTATTCCTGAGAGCTGAACGATGGGGGACATGAAAATAGCCACATACAAGCGTCTCATGCAAAACTTTCTACCCAGAGTAATCTATGACACGAAAATTAATGAACTGCCTCATAACAGTTACTGCACTTTCTGGCTGATGAGCATTTTGCCCCTAACATGCTTGGGACTGATTTTAATGACTTCAGAAGAATGGAAGAGGCTGAACCAACCGTGATTTCCTGGTCAGGATGGAACTCACAATCTTTGGGTTGCAGCCCAGAAGTTTTAACCCTTTTGCCACCATGGCTTATAGTCATTTTGCGTTGGAAGATGTCTACATTCTTCCTCCTCTAGTTCTCTTGCGATGCTCTTGGGTTACCGATTGGGTCATTTCAGGAGGCTGATCTTTTTAACACTGAGGAGCAACTGCACCGAATGGTTTGCATCTAAGTTCTCCAGAAGATGACGACCCTCGACCTCCACCCTTGGAACTTTATGCCGACGGTGATCCTCGAACATATTCTTTCCTTCCTTCCTGTCAGAGAACGACACAACGTCTCTCGCATGTTTAAGCTCTGGGCTACTGCCGTTTCATCTGCCTCGGTCTGGCGCTTCACAGAAATCCAGTAAGTCTTTCATAGGTGTGGCAGCCAGTTGTGGACTCATCAATCAGGCAATGGTTTACCATATATGTGGATTCACAGGGACTTAGGCTTCTATGAATTGAAGTTCAAGAACAGCTAGAGTGCCAATTTTCACCTCATTGCTATCAGGAAAGGTAAATGTCTCTCTTGGTCGAACGCAAGTTGTTTCCAACTATAAGGGTGGTTCCCATCTCTCTTTACGGCCAAAGAAACTGCACTGTCTACATCTGCAGAGATTTCTGTGGACATGTGGCAGGCAAGACTTCACGTGCCACAACGTTACCTTTCCTGCTGAAGCAAATGCTGTTTATCTACTGGCAATTTCTTGCTTTCAAACTGCTAGGTTGGCAAAAGCTGGGATGGATGATGGGAACTCACTCTGTCATGCTGCACTTGGGTCTCGAACTACGGGCCTGTCACTTTCCAATCAGTGTCTTAACCAGTTGAGCCACTTCAGTCTCTTATGAAGGGAAGACACATTTCTCTTAATGTCCTTTTTCTCCTTCTCTAATACACAGCTTTGAAAGCTTCTTCCTGAATGACAAGGTCTAGCATGCTGCAGTTTGGACTGGTAGGGGCCTGATTGGTGGAACCTGGATAGATGAGTCATAGTGTTACTGAATAAAATGGTCTAAAAGCTTTCTTTTCCTTCACCTCTCCCAGTAGAAGCTGGTCAGCAGCAGTGTGGTGGTGGTAAATCTCCACTGGTTTGACCACACTCGGCTCTACCCTGGTAACAGTAGCCTTGTGTTGCTGGCTAATCTTTCTCACACTAGGTCAGTTGAAAGGAACCGCTGAATGGACTCGCCCTAAGGTGCCTTAATTTTGGCCATTTCACGCCTGTCCTAGACATGGGAGAATAAGATGTCCAGCCTTTAGGGAAGTTCTCTGTGGTGCAGACCCTGTTTGGAGGACATAGTTTATCCCCTTGGCTGGTTACTGTAAAGCTGGAATCCTCAACCGTGTTAAGCCGGGTGCCAGGCCACTCTCCCTCAGACAGCTTTGGGGTCTGGATGGCCGTTTTGCCCTTCCACCAGCACATGGCACATCTGGGTGTGGTGGAGGCGGTGGATGAGTGGGGCACATAAAATGGTGCCATGGGCCACCGTTTGAGAATTCCTGCTGTAAAGTTCAGAGTAGAACATGGAGCAGATTCCCTGCCATCCCACTGATCTAACCTCTTGATTTCTTTCCTTCCCATCCTCTTCCAGCTGTAATTCAGAAGAAACCGGCCAGGAGGAAGAGGAAGAGGCTGGCGGTACTTCGAACACCTTGTTGCAGAAGATAGAGCCCTATATGGGCCATATCCGATACATAAAGCTGGTTCTTGACATGTCCCTGGTGTTATGCCGGAGGCAGGCCTGCACCATCTTAGATGTGATGGCAGGGAAGACCCTCAGGTTGGAAGGACTTCAGATCGTGTGTAATGGCAAAATCCCCCATTTCTATTTTGGTGAAGACCTCCTGCAAAGCTTGAGACGGCTCTTTCAGGGCATGGACCAGGCAACCATGCAGCACATTGACCTCCGCCAGATGCCTTTCTTTTTGGATAATGAGATCATCATGCTGGTGGCCAGATGCAGCCCAAACATACGCACCCTCCTCTTCAACAACTATGCGCTCCCTATGCCGTGGTTTCAGACAACCATCGAGTTGCTGATGACTTGCCCCAAACTCACTACCTTTCGGGTCCCTTACTTTGCCCTGTCGAGGAGCGTGTTCCAGGAGATGTTCAGACCGAACCGAGAGCCATTCAAATATTTGGAGATGTTCCATGACAGCTATGACAATGACATCCCTGAGGACTATTGGACATCAGTGAGAGAGAGCCACCCCAATTTCCGCGTGGTGCTGGAGTTTTCACCGATTGTCCCACTGCCAATGATCACTCATGTCTTAAAGCCTTACCTGCCCATCTCTCAGTTGCGTTTCAATTGCTGCACCATTATGGCCAAACATGTGATGCTTGTCGCTAGCCTCTATGCTGGGACTTTAGAAAAGCTGGTGATGTACTCAGTTCCTTCCCTTGAGCTGAACCGGGCGTTGATACAGCTTGCCAGGGCTTGCGCACAGTTAAAAGAGATCCATTGTTTCTGTGTGGTGGCCCAAGAGGTGGTCGAGGCGTTTCGGCACCACTGTCCACATCTGAAGAAATACACCCTTTCCCCCACACCGTTCTTTCCTAACAATCCCCCAACGGTAGTCCTATAATTAGGCACGGAGGAGTGCAGCTCTTTCAGGAGAAAAATGTCTTCTGAGTAGCGGGAGGTGTAAGCAAAATGGATTCCAGAGGCAGCAGATGTCTTAGAACAAAAGTGGAGAAATTGTCTTAAAGGACCAAATCAGTGGACTTTTATATAAATTATTGAATGTTAAATCCAGAACATAAGATAAGGAGGTAAAAGTACAGACCTCTTATTCAGAAATGTTGTAAGAAACAGACGTCTCTCTGTGATCGGGTTGCGGATATATATATTAAAAAGAAACCACTTTTTTAATACAGCTGCCGATTATAATATTTCTAATAGTCATTGGAAATGTCATAGTAATTCACAATCACAAATCAAAATAAAGATGTGCATTGGATAAAGTATTTTTACATCCTTGCCTGATGATGTTATGGGAGTAAAGATCTGATGCAAGGAACAACTTTTCAAACAGATGTTTTCTGTTCTGTTAAATAGTAATTTCGTACCAGAAATAATTCTGGATTTTTGCTAGAGTAACTCAACGTAGGGGACACCTAAATGAGGTGACTTTTATGCCCCCAAGATCTTTTCCCACCAAAGTGGTACCTAGTTATCTACTTGCAAGTTCTTGCTTTTGAACTGCTATTGGCAGGTGCAGGGACTGAGACAGGTGCTCAAACTGTCATGCATCACCCGGGTATCAAACCACCTGCTTGCCGGCCTTCCAGCTAACAAGTTGAACTTCTTAATCACTGAGCTGACAAAAACGTCATAGTTTATTGTGCAACAAATATTCTCAAACTGTATTATCTCAGCGACAAGGGAATGGGACGAAGGGGTGAAGGTAGAAGCCACCCTCCCCTGAAACTAAGTGATAAACGTGTTTGTTCATCCATTAATGTGCCCAATTCACAGCCTAGGAAAGGGGCATTTTCTTGGGGAATTTGCATAGCTTCAGAGCAGAATCCGGAGGCAGAAATGGGGAAATATTTTTGAGGACATCCTATTTTGACAACCATGGAAACAGTCACCACAGCTACGAATGAAAAAAACATTATTAGGTGGATTTAGGGTTTCAGCCTTAACAATCCCCGATAGGATTATATCAGAGGGTAAATGCTTGGTTGGTGACTTAAAAGTCAGCAGTGTGAGACCTGAGTGCTGTGCGCTGGAGTGTGCTCACGTCTTCTCTCCCAGCTCCTGCCAACCTAGCTGTTTGAAAGCAAGAAATTGCAAGTAGATAAATACATACAGCTTTGGTGGGAAAGGTAATAGCATTCCATGCACTCTGGCATCTAATCATGCCTATCACGTGACCGTGTGAATGTCTGCAAATGTCTCTTTGGGTGTAAACGGAGATGAGCAGAACCCCCTATAAGCGTCAGAAACGTCTGGATTTCATGCAAGGAGGATCTTTACCTAGCATTATATTGGACTATAGCCTTAAATCTGAACCCCAATTATAGAGTCACTTAACTGGAGGGGTATCTGACTGGCAGAAATAAAGTGTAGTGCTGAATAACCACGACTTCGACGGTGAGAACCTATTTGAGGCTTTCAAAGGGATTCCTTCATCCCTATACAAAGACTTTTAAAGGATTTCATCTCTGTAACTCACTGCCACAAGATGGTATTGCTAAACCCCCTTCCCTCTAACATCCAGCAATAGGTGAGTCTCCTGTTTTCGGGGATGGTGCCTTAAAAATAATCGTGGTGACATTCCCCACCCCATTCCACTGGGACCAAAAGAGTTAAGACGGCCATAGGCCACACCCACTCCATCCTTTCTTCCGTTCATGGTCCAGAGAGAGGTTAGGAAGGCGCTGGTGCGCATCCCACCCCAGGTGCAGTTCCAGCTGAAAAGGAGCTATGGTAGCGGGCGGAGGGGGTGATCCTTGTCCACATTTGCTGTGTTTTGTGGCCCTGACGCCAGAAGCGCTCCAGCCCGTGGAGGTCAAAGGTCCAGGTGAGGAGGGTCTGGGCGAAGTCCGGAGGCTCTGGGGCTCCCCAACTGGTGGGCAAGTTTGCCTTGTGCGCCTCCTTTCCCCGCAGGCGAGTGACACGAGGCGGGGAAGTCAGGGCTGCCCTTAGAGGCAAAGTTTTTGAAGGGGCTGCTGTGGAAGCTGTCTTGATTTGCATACTTCTCTGCCAGGCTGATTAATCCCTCTATGCCTCTGTAGCTGGTGTATATATATTCATGCCTTAATGTCTCACACCTGTGTCTGATGAAGTGGAATTGATCTGCAAAAGTTCACATTAAAAATATAGCAGTTAGCCTTTAAAGACCTGCAAAAAACTTTTCTCATATGTTTTCGAAGGGGTTGCTGTGGTAGTCTGTTTTTCCAGCATCTTGGGCAGTATCTAAACAAGACAAGACAAAACAAAACACAAAACAATAACGTTGTGGGACTTTAAGACTGACTGCTGTATTTTAGTGTTAGCTTGAGTGGATTGAGGCCACTTGGTGAGAACTAAGACTGAGACTTCATGGCCTTAATTGATACATCTCAATTACTTAGACCCTCCCATGCTACGTTGGTCAACCACATCAGCTACAGAGGTACTTATCTGTCTAGCAAAACAGAGAAGTTTACAATTCAGTGTGACTCTGTCCAACCAGCTATAACACAAGATCCCTGATTGGGGTTCAGGTTTATTATAATAATTATCTGTCAGAAATTATTCTGGATTGAAAGGATTATTGTGGAAGAAATTCTTCTAAGGGAATGCCCAAATGAGGCTCCTTTCATGTCCCCAAGAGCTGGAACAGAGACAGGCCCTCAGTCCATTATTCGGAACCTGGGTCTTGAACTGCCAACTTGCCAGTGTTCAAGCTATGATGGAGCCATAGAGGCAAGACCTTGGCAAGTTGCAGCCCTCCCTCCACCACACCACCAATGGTCAATGGTGAAGGTTTCCTCCCGGAAGACCTCACAAACCTTCAGGTGGATACCTGCCAGGAGAGGAAGCAAAGCAACCAGACTTCTTTACTACCCTATTGCTCCCCCGGAGGCATAACGGTTATGGCACTATGCTTGGAGACCAGAAAGATAGGTTCTATTCCTGAGAGCTGCAGGATGGGTGACATGAAAGGAGCCTCATATGGGTGTCCCATGCAAAACTCCTTTCAACCCAGAGTAATCTATGACATGAAAATTAATGAACTGCCCCATAGCACTTACTGCACTCTCTGGGTGATGAGCATTTTGCCCCTAACATTCAGATTTTAATGACCTCAGAAGGATGGAAGAGGCTGAACCAACCGTGATCCCTGGTCAGGATGGAACTCACAACCTTTGGCTTGCAACACAAAAGTTTTAACCCCTTTGCCACCATGGCTTATGGTCATTGTGCTTTCGAAAATGTCTACGTTCTTTCTCCTCTAGTGCTCTGGAGATGCACTTAGGTTACCGATTTGGTCATTTCAGGAGGCTGATCTTTTTAACGCTGAGTCAGCAACTGCACCGGTGGTTTGCCTCTAAGTTTTCCAGAAGATGACGACCCTCGACCTCCACCCTTGGAACTTTATGCCGACGGTGATCCTCGAACATATTATTTCCTTCCTTCCTGTCAGAGAACGACACAACGTCTCTCGCATGTGTAAGCTCTGGGCTACGGCCGTTTCATCTGCCTCGGTCTGGAGCTTCACAGAAGTCCAGTAAGTCTTTCATAGCTGTGGGAGCCAGTTGGGGACACGTCAATCAGGCAAACAAACAATTAACACTGTTAGATATTTGAATGTCCAGCGGCGGGAAAACCGCCGCTTCCTATTGGTCAGTGGGCTGGGTCAAGCAGGGTTTTTAATCCCCTGCTTACCCAGCCATTGTTGTTGTTTTCTCTACGTGTTCACAATAAACTATTGTGTTCCTGGTTTACCTATAATGGCGTCCGTGTCCTCACTTCCGCGCCCGGATCTCCGGATCTAACACTGGCGACGAGGATGGGATATTGAGGAATGGACCAGAACCAACGAGACTCCCTGAGCCATCTAAAAAACGGCACCACGCCATGGCTGCTTACACTCCGCCGGCCCCCTTCCAGCCGAAGGACGAAAAATGGGGAAGCTACTTGGACCGGTTCGAGTTTTCCCTCATTGCCGCGGAGCTGGGAGAAATCTCCACGGAACGGAAGAAGGCGTTCTTCCTTACCCACTGTGGTCCCAAGGTATACGAGGTGGCTCAGTCCCTAGTGGCCCCAACGCCTATAATGGAGGTCTCTTGGGAGACCCTACAAAGGGCTCTCAGAGACCACTTCTCGCCGGAGCCTTCCAAGTTCGTTTTTCGCATTCACTTCAGGGATCGCTACCAGATGGCCGGAGAGTCCATCAGCGAATTCGTGGCCGCCCTGAGGACAGAAGCTATCCCGGCCGCATTCGGGTCTTCTCTCGAGGACGCCCTGATTGAACAAATCATCCGAGGGGTCCGAGACAACAAGCTCCAGAAGCGGCTCCAGGCTAGAAGAGATTTGACCCTGGCCACAGTGATAGATGAGGCGAAAGCATACGAAGTCTCAACATCAGCCGCAATCTCTATCAACCGGGCCCCGTCAGCGCAGCATCAGACCACCGCACATCACCAAGACATCGGCCCCGATGAGGAGGACGACGAAGAGGCGGAGGTGTGTGCGGCCGACGGGGCGAACCCAGGAAGAAGTGGCCAGCGCTGCGCCAGCTGCGGAGGACCACACCAGAGGGCACATTGCCGCTTCAGAGAAGCAATCTGCCGTTACTGCGACAAGCGGGGACACATCGGAAAGGTATGCCGGGCAAAGCAAGATGGAAATCAGGCTGACCACCGGGCAAGATGGCCGCCAACCACCGATCAAATCATAAGCGCCAGGGAAACCACAGTGCCAAATTCGAAGAGGCGGAAACCCACACAATCATGATCAGCAACGCCACCACAGAGAGGGGAGAGAAGTTTTACACAACGGTCCAGATCGACGGAGCAGAGTGCCCGATGGAGGTCGATTCTGGGGCCGCCGTAGCCCTGATTTCCTGGAGGTGGATGAAGCGAGTCTTTCCATCCCTCAGGGAATCGGACCTGAAAGCCCAACGGATCCGGGTCAAGGACTACCAGGGCAGATTCCTCCCCGTCGCAGGCCAGAAGTGGGTCCGAGTCAAGTACGGACAGAGAGAAGAGACCCTGCCGCTGACCATCGTCCGCGGCAACATTCCGACACTCCTGGGGACCAATTGGTTCCCAGCCCTGGGGCTGTCCATCGCGGGCATCCACAGTTCCTCCATCGACCAGCACGGAGACATCTCGCTACGGGACGACCTGATGGCAGAGTTCCAGGACATTTTCGGGGAAGGACTGGGCAGGTACGTGGGGTCGCCCATCTCCTTCTCTTTAAACCCGAATGTTGCCCAAATCCGCCTTAAGGCCCAAGATTCTGTGAATAAACACCAATGGGTTTCCCATATGCGTGGATTCACAGGGACGTTGGCTTCTGTGAATTGAAGTTCAAGAGCAGCTAGAGTGCCAAGGTTCACCATCATTGATATAGGTAAAGGTAAATGTCTCTCTTGGTTGAACGCGAGTTGTTTCCAACTCTAAGGGTGGTGCCTGTCTCTGTTTACGGCCAAAGAACCTGCACTGTCTACATCTGCAGAGATTTCTGTGGACACGTGGCAAACAAGATTAGACATGCCACACTGTTACCTTTCCTGCCAAAGCATTCCCTGTTTATCTACATGCAATTTCTTGCTTTCAAACTGCTAGGTTGGCAGGAGCTGGGATAGATTATGGGAACTCACTCCCTCATGGAGCACGTGGGTCTCGAACTGCGGGCCTGCCGCTTTCCAAAAAGCATCTTAACCAGTTGAGCCGCTGCTGTCTCTTATGAAGGGAAGACACATTTCTCTTAATGTCCTTTTTCTCCTTCTCTAATACACAGCTTTGAAAGCTTCTTCTTGAATGACAAGGTCTAGCATGCTGCAGTTTGGACTGGTAGGGGCCTGTTTGGTGGAACATGGATAGATGAGTCATAGTGTTACTGAATAAAATGGTCTAAAAACTTTCTTTTCCTTCACCTCTCCCATAGAAGCTGGTCAGCAGCAGAGTTGTGGTGGTAAATCTCCACTGGTTAGAGATTGTGTTGTTTTTGAAGCACAATTGGGCCTACCCTGGTAACAGTAGGCTTTCATTGCTGGCTAATCTTTCTCACACTAGGTCAGTTGAAAGGAACCGCCGAATGGACTCACCCTAAGATGCCTTAATTTTGGCCGTTTCACATCTGTCCTAGACATGGGAGAATAAGATGTCCAGCCTTTAGGGAAGTTCTCTGTGGTGCAGACCCTGTTTGGAGGATATAGTTTATCCCCTTGGCTGGTTCCTGTAAAGCTGGAATCCTCAACCGTGTTAAGCTGGGGTCCAGGTCACACTCCCTCAGACAGCTTTGGGGTCCAGATGGCAGTTTTGCCCTTCCACCACCACATGGCATATCTGGGTGTGGTGAAGGCAGTGGGTGGGTGGGGCACATAAAATGGTGCCATGGGCCACCGTTTGAGAATTCCTGCTGTAAAGTTCGGAGTAGAACTTGGAGCGGATTCCCACTGATCTAACCTCTTGATTTCTTTCCTTCCCATCCTCTTCCAACTGTGATTCAGAAGAAACTAGCCAAGAGGAAGAGGGTGGCGGGACCTCAAACACTTTGCTGCAGAAGATAGAGCCCTATATGGGCCATATCCGATACTTAAAGCTGGTTCTTGACATGTCCCTGGTGTTATGCCGGAGGCAGGCCTGTGCCATCTTAGGTGTGATGGCAGGGAAGAGCTTCTGATTGATTGGGCTTCAGGTCGTGTGTAATGGCGAAACGCCCCATTTCTATTTTGGTGAAGAACTCCTGCAAAGCTTGAGACGGCTCTTCCAGGGCATGGACCAGGCAACCATGCAGTACATTGACCTGAGCCAGATGCCTTTCTTTTTGGATAAGGAGAACATCATGCTGGTGGCCAGATGCAGCCCGAACTTGCGCACCCTCCTCATCAACAACTGTGCTCTCTCTATGCCGTGGATTCAGACAACCGTCGAGTTGCTGATTACTTGCCCCAAACTCTCTACCCTTCGGGACCCTTACTTTGCCCTGTCGAGGAGCGTGTTCCAGGAGATGTTCAGACCGAACCGAGAGCCATTCAAATATTTGGAGATGTTCCATGACAGCTATGACAATGACATCCCTGAGGACTATTGGACATCAGTGAGGGAGAGGCACCCAGGTTTCCGTGTGGGACTGGAATTTTCACCGATTGTCCCAGTGCCGATGATCACTCAAGTCTTAAGGCTTTACTTGCCCATCTCTCAGTTGCGTTTCAATTGCTGCACCATTATGGCCAAACAGGTGACGCTTGTTGCTAACCTCTATGCTGGGACTTTAGAAAAGTTGGTCCTGTACCCAGTCCCTTCCACTGAGCTGAACCTGTCGTTGATACAGCTTGCCAGGGCTTGCGCACAGCTACAAGAGATCCATTGTTTCTGTATTGTGGGCCAAGAGGTGGTGGAGGCATTTCGGCACCATTGCCCACGTCTGAAGAAATACACCCTTTCCCCCACACCGTTCTTTCCTAACAATCCCCCAACGGTAGTCCTATAACAAGGCACGGACGAGTGCAGCTCTTTCAGGAGAAAAATTTCTTCTGAGTAGCGGGAGGTGTAAGCAAAATGGATTCCAGAGGCAGCAGATATTTTAGAACAAAAGTGGTTGAAATTGTCTTAAAGGACCAAATGAGCAATCTTTTCTATAAATTATTGAATTTTAAATTCAGAACATAAGATAAGGAGGTAAAAGTACAGAACTCTTATTCAGAAATGTTGTAAGCAACAGAAGTCTCCCTTTGATCAGATTGCAGTTTTATATATATTTTAAAAAGAAACCACTTTTTTATACACCTGCCGATTTTATTATTTTTAACAGTCGTTGGAATAGTCATAGTCATTCACAATCACAAATCAAAATAAAGATATGCATTGAAGAAAGTATTTTTACATCCCTGCCTGATGATGTTATAGGAATAAAGATTGGATGCAAGGAAAAACTTTTCTAACAGGTGTTATGTGCTCCGTTCAATGATAAATATGTGTCAGAAATTATTCTGGATTAAAAGGATTTTTGCTGGAGAAACTCCGCTCAGGGGACGGCCAAATGAACCTCCTTTCATGCCCTCAATATCTTTCCCCACCAAAGTGGTCTCTCTGTATCTATTTGGTCTTACTTGCTTTTGAACTGCTAGGTTGGCAGGAGCTGGGACAGAGACAGACACTCAAACCATCATGCAGTACCCGGGTATCAAACCACCAACTTGACAGGGTAAATGCTTAGCTTGATGACTTGAAAGTCATCAGTTTGAGACCAGAGTGCTGTGTGGTGGAGTGAACCCCCGTGTTCTGTCCCAGCTCCTGCCAACCTATCTGTTTGAAAGCAAGAAATTGCAAGTAGATAAATACGTACAGCTTTGGTGGGAAAGGTAATAACATTCTGTGCACTCTGGCATCTGGTCCTGCCTATCACGTGACAATGTGAATGTCTGCAAATGTCTCTTTGGGTGTAAATGGAGATGAGCAGAATCCCCTAGAAGCACCAGAAATGACTGGATTTCATGCAAGGATGATCTTTACCTAGGATGATATTGGACTATAGCAGGGTATTTCAACCTTTTGAAAGCTGGGGACCAGGTCATGTTCCATCACAGTCAGGCGGCCATTTTGCCCTTCCTACTACACATGGCACTTCCTGGTGTGGTCGAGGTGGTGGTGGCCCAAATAAAATGGCACCATGGGCTGCATCTGGCCCACAGGCCGCAGGTTGAGAATCTCTGGACTATAGCCTTAAATTTGAACACCAATTACGGTTCACTTAGTTGGAAGAGAATCTCACTGGCTGAATATCCACGACTTGGATGGTGACTGCCTATTTGAGGCTTTCAAAGGGATTCCCTTATCCCTATAGTAAAGGAAAAGGTTTCGCTTGCTCAAAAGCCAGTCGTATCTGACTCTAGGGGTCAGTGCTCAGCCAAAGAGCTAGAGCTGTCTGCTTCTGCAGACACTTCTGTGGTCATGTGGCAGGCATAAGTAGAAACTGGAGTGAAATACTTTTAAAGGTGTTCATCTGTGTAACTCATTGCCACAAGATCATACTTCTAAACCCCCAGCCCCACCCCCCCATTCAGTAAATGTCCAGCAATGGGTGAGTCTCCTATTTTCGGGGATCCTGCCTTAGGAAGAATCGTGGTGACATTTCTCTCACCCATCCCTCTGTTACTAAAGGGGTTAAACTTTCTGTAGGCCACACCCACTCCATCCTTTCTTCCTTAATGGTCCAGGGAGAGGTGAATGGCAGGCAGGTGCGCATCCTTCCCATGCCAGGTGTGGCTCCAGTGAAAAAGCGCGATGGAAGCAGAGGGAGAGCACGATCCCTGTCCACATTGGGCTGAATTTGCACCCGACGCCAGGAGCGCTCCTGTTTGCGGAGGCCAAAGATCCAGGTGAGGAGGGTGTGGGCGAAGTCCGGAGGCTCTTGGTTGGAAAGGCAGGGCTGTCTGGGAAAGGTAAAGTTTTTCGGAGGTCGTGTGTGTTTCCAGTATCTTGAAGAGTAGGACAACAAGGCAAAACAAAACCATTTCCCCCCACAAAACAGTAATAATGTGCCACTTTAAGACCGACTGCTGTATTTTAATGTTAACTTTAGTAGATCAAGTCCACTTGGTTAGACCTAAGAATGAGACCTCATGGCATTAATTTATATTTATCAGCTCCCATTCTAGGTCAGGCAACCATATCAGGTACAGAGGTACATGTTCAGCTAGTAAAACAGGTAAGTATACAATCCTGTGTGGCTATTTGCAACCAGTAATAATAATAAAAATAATAATATTGTGTCAGAAATTATTCTGGGTTGAAAGGATTTTTGTGGAAGAAACTCTGCTAAGGGATTACCCAATTGACGCTCCTTTCATGTCCCCAAGAGCTGGAACAGAGACAGGCCCTCAGCCCATTATTCGGAACCTGGGCCTTGAACTGCCAACTTGCCAGTGTTCAAGCTGACATGGAGCCATAGAGGCAAGACCTTGGCAAGTTGCAGCGCTTCCTCCACCACACTACCAATGGTCAAAGGTGAAGGTTTCCTCCAGGAAGACCTCACAATATTTCAGGTGGATACCTGCCAGGAGAGGAAGCAAGGCAACAAGACAACTTTACTACCCTATTGCTCCCCCGGAGCCATAATGTTTAAGGCACTAGGCTTGGAGAACAGAAAGGTGGGTTCTATTCCTGAGAGCTGCAGGACGGGGGATATGAAAAGAGCATCATATGGGTGTCCCATTCAAAACTCCTTTCAACCCAGAGTAATCTCTGACATGAAAATTAATGAACTGCCCCATAGCACTTACTGCACTCTCTGGGTGATGAGCATTTTGCCCCCAACATGCTTGGAACTGATTTTAATGACCTCAGAAGGATGGAAGCGGCTGAACCAACTGTGATCCCTGGTCAGGATGGAACTCACAACCTTTGGGTTGCAGCACAGAAGTTTTAACCCCTTTGCCACCAGGTCTTGTGGTCATTTTGCTTTGGAAGATGTCTACATTCTTCCTCCTCTAGTTCTCTTGCGATGCTCTTGGGTTACCGATTGGGTCATTTCAGGAGGCTGATCTTTTTAACACTGAGGAGCAACAGGATCGGTGGTTTGCCTCTAAGTTCTCCAGAAGATGACGACCCTCGACCTCCACCCTTGGAACTTTATGCCGCCAGAGATCCTGGAAAATATTTTCTCCTTCCTTCCTGTCAGAGAACGACACAACGTCTCACGCATGTGTAACCTCTGGGCTACGGCCGTTTCATCTGCCTCGGTCTGGAGCTTCACAGAAGTCCAGTAAGTCTTTCATAGCTGTGGGAGCCAGTTGGGGACACGTCAATCAGGCAAACAAACGATTAACACCATCCTTAGTTTCTTACTGTGAATGATTCCAGTTTGTAGTGTTAATATAGGTCGGTGGTGATGAACCTTGGCACTCAAGCTGTTCTTTAACTTCAATTCCCAAAAGCCCAAGATTCTGTGAATCCACACCAATGGGTTTACCCCACGTGTGGATTCACAGGGACTTTGGATTCTGAGAATTGAAGTTGAAGAACAGCTTGAGTGCCAAGGTTCACCATCACTGATATTGGTAAAGGTATCTCTTGCTCTAAAGCCAGTTCTGTCCACCCCTAAGGTTGTTCAGCCCATCTCGGTCTCCAGCCAAAGAACCCGCACTGTCTACATCTGCAGAGATTTCTGTGGACATGTGGCAAGCAAGACTAGACATGCCACACTGTTACCTTTCCTGCTGGAGCTGTCCCTGTTTATCTACATGCAATTTCTTGCTTTCAAACTGCTTCATTGGCAGGAGTTGCAGGAGATGATGGGAACTCACTCAGTCATGCAGCACTTGGGTCTCGAACTGCTGGCCTGTCGCTTTCAAATCAGCGTCTTAACCAGTTGAGCCACTGCAGTCTCTTATGAAGGGAATAAACATTCCTCTTAATGCCTTTTTTCCTCCTTCTCTAATACACAGCTTTGAAAGCTTCTTCTTGAATGACAAGGTCTAGCATGCTGCAGTTTGGACTGGTAGGGGCCCTGATTGGTGGAACATGGGTAGATGAGTCATAGTGTTACTGAATAAAATGGTTTAATAGCTTTCTTTTTGTTTTCATCTCTCCCAATAGAAGCTGGTCAGCAGCAATGTTGTGATGGTAAATCTCCACTAGTTTGAGATTGTGGTGTTTTTTAACCACACTCGGTCCTACCCTGGTAACTGTAGCCTTGTGTTGCTGGCTAATCTTTCTCACACTAGTCCAGTTGAAAGGAACCTCAGAATGAACACATCCAAAGGTGCCTTCATTTTGGCAGTTTCACGTCTGTCCTAGACATAGAAGTAAAAGATATCCAGCCTTTAGGGAAGTTATCTGTGGTGCAGATTCTTGGAGGATATGGTTTATCCCTTTGGCAGGTTCCTGTAAAGCCAGAGTTCAAAATCTTGTTAAGCCAGGGGCCGGTTCACACTCCCTCAGACAGCTTTGGGGGATGGACGGCCATTTTGCCCTTCCTCCACCCCATAGCACTTCTGGGTGTGGTGGCTGTTGTGGGGGGGGGGGCACATGAAATGGTGCCATGGGCCACAGGTTGAGAATTCCTGCTGTAATGCTCAGAGTAGAACACGGAGTGGATTCCCTGCTCTTCCACTCATCTAACCTCTTGATTTCTTTCCTGCCCATCCTCTTCCAGCTGCAATTTAGAAGAAAATAAGGTGGAGGAAGATGACGATACCTCGAGCACCTTGATACAAAAGATAGAGCCCTATATGGGGCATATCCGATACTTAAAGATGGTTTTTGACGTGTCCCTGTCGTTATGCCGGAGGCTGGTCTGCACCATCTTAGATGTGATGGCACAGAAAAACCTCCGATTGCATGGGCTTCAGATCGTGTGTAATGGTGAAATCCCCTTTTTCTATATTGGCGAAGACTTCCTGCAGAGCTTGAGACGGCTCTTCCAGGGCATGGACCTGGCAACCAGGCAGCACGTTGACTTCCGCCAGATGCCTTTCCTTTTGGATAATATGACCATCTTGGTGGTGGCCAGATGCAGCCCAAACTTGCGCACCTTCCTCATGAACAACCACACACTCACTAAGCTGAGGATGGAGACAATCATTCAGGTCCTGAGGGCTTGCCCCAAACTCTCTACCCTTCGGGTCCCTTACTTTGCCCTGTTGAGGTGCGTGTTTCATGAGCTTTTGAGGCCGAACCGAGAGCCATTCAAATATTTGGAGATATTCCACAATGGCATAGACAATGACATCCCTGAGGATTGTTGTACCTCGGTGAGAGAGAGGCACCCTGGTTTCCGCGTCGGGCTGGAGTTTTCACCGCTTGTCACAATACCGAAAATGACCAAAGCCTTAAAGCCTTACCTGCCCATCTCTCAGTTGCATTTCAATTCCTGCAGCATTATGGCCACTCAGGTGATGCTTGTTACAAAACTCTATGCTGGGACTTTAGAAAAACTGGTCCTTTACTCATTCCCTTCCATTGAGTTGAACGTGGCGTTGATACAGCTTGCCAGGGCTTGCACACAGCTAAAAGAGATCCATTGTTTCTGTGTGGTGAGCCAAGAGGTGGTGGAAGCATTTCGGCACCACTGTCCACATCTGAAAAAATACACCCTTTCCCCCACATTGTTCTTCTTTGACAATCCCCCGACGGTAGTCCTATGACTAGGCATTGACGAATGCAGCTCTTTCAGGATGAAACCAAGTTCTTTGTAGCAGGAGGTGTAAGCAAAATGGATTCCAGAGTCTGTGGTTGTTTTAGCACAAAAGTGGAGAAATTGTTTTAAAGGACCAAATGAGCGGACTTTTATATAAATCATTGAATTTTAAATCCACAACATAAGGAGGTAAAAGTACAGACCTCTTATTCAGAATTGCTGTAAGAAACAGAAGTCTCCCTTTGATCTCGTTGCGGTTTTATATATATTTTAAAAAGAAACCACTTTTTTATACAGCTGCCGATTTTAATATTTTTAATAGTCATTGGAATAGTCATAGTAATTCATAATCACAAATCAAAATAAAGATGTGCATTGGATAAAGTATTTTTACATCCTTGCCTGATGATGTTATGGGAGTAAAGATCTGATGCAAGGAACAACTTTCCAAACAGAAGTTATGTGCTCTGTTAAATAGTAATTTCATGCCAGAAATAATTCTGGGTTGAAAGGACATTTGCTAGAGAAACTCAATGCAGGGGACAACCAAGTGAGGCTCCTTTTATGTCTCTAAGATTTTTTCCCACCAAAGTGGTACCTAGTTATCTACTTGCAAGTTCTTGCTTTTGAACTGTGAGGTTGGCAGGAGCAGGGACTGAGACAGGTGCTCACACTGTCATGCATCACCTGGGTATCAAACCACCTGCTTGCAGGCCTACCAGCTAATCAGTTGAACTTCTTAACCACTGAGCAGACAAAAACGTCTTAGTTTATTGTGCAACAAATATTCTCAAACTGTATTATCTCAGCGACAAGGGAATGGGAGGAAGGGGTGAAGGTAGAAGACACCCTCCCCTAAAACTAAGTGATAAACGTGTTTGTTCATCCATTAATGTGTCCATTTCACAGCCTAGGAAAGGGACTTTTTCTTGGGGAAGCTGGTTAGCCTCAGAGTAGAATCCGGAGGCAGAACTGGGGAAATATTTTTGAGGACATCCTATTTTGACAACCCTGGAAACAGTCCCCCCAACTCTGAATTAAAACAACATTATTAGGTGGAGCTAGGGTTTCAGCCTTAACAATCCCCAACAAGGTTATGTCAGAGGGTAAACACTGAGCTTGATGACTTGAAAGTCAGCAGTTTGAGACCCAAGTGTTGTGAATCCACACCAATGGTTTACCATATGTGTGGATTCACAGGGACTTGAGCTTCTGAGAATTGAAGTTGAAGAACAGCTGAAGTACCAAGGATCACCATCCCTTATATAAGTAAGGGTAAAGGTATCTCTTGCTCTAAAGCCAGTTCTGTCCAACCCTAAGGGTGGAGGCCGTCTCTGTTTCCGGCCAAAGAACCTGCACTGTCTACATCTGCAGAGATTTCTGTGGACATGTGGCAAGCAAGACTACACGTGCCACAACGTTACCTTTCCTGCCACAGCAGTCCCTATTTATCTACTCACACTTTTTTGCTTTCAAACTGCTAGTTTGGCAAGAGCTGGGATGGATGATGGGAACTCACTCCGTCATGCTGCACTTGGGTCTCAAACTGCTGGCCTGTCACTTTCCAATCAGTGTCTTAACCAGTTGAGCCACTTCAGTCTCTTATAAAGGGAAGACACATTTCTCTTAATGTCTTTTTTCTCCTTCTCTAATACACAACTTTGAAAGCTTCTTCTTGAATGACAAGGTCTAGCATGCTGCAGTTTGGACTGGTCGGGGCCTGATTGGTGGAACATGGGTAGATGAGTCATATTGTTTCTCAATAAAATGATCTAAAAGCTTTCTTTTGCTTCACCTCTCCCAGTAGAAGTGTTGTGATGGTAAATCTCCACTGGTTTGAGACTGTGATATTTTGAAGCACACTCGGGCCTACCCTGGTAACAGTAGCCTTTCGTTGCTGGCTAATCTTTCTCACACTAGGTCAGTTGAAAGGAACCGCTGAATGAACTCATCCAAAGGTGCCTTAATTTTGGCAGTTTCACATCTATCCTAGACATGGAAGAAAAAGGTGTCCAGGCTTTAGGGAAGTTATCTGTGATGCAAACCCTGTTTGGAGCACATAGTTTATTCCTTTGGCTGGTTACTGTATAGCCAGAGTTCCTCAGCCGTTTTAAGCCATGAGTTCCTCAACCGTTGCCATGAGTTCCTCAAATGTTTTAAGCCTCAGACAGCTTTGGGGCCTAGATGGACGTTTTGCCCTTCCACCACCACATGGCATTCTGGGTGTGGTGGATGCGGTGGATGGGTGGGGCACATAAAATGATGCCAAGGGCCACTGTTTGAGAATTCCTGCTGTAAAGTTCAGAGTAGAACATGGAGCGGATTCCCACTGATCTAACCTCTTGATTTCTTTCCTTTCCATCCTCTTCCAGCTGCGATTCAGAAGAGGAAGAGGTTGGTGGTACCTCGAACATCTTGCTGCAGAAGATAGAGCCCTATGTGGGCCATATCCGATACTTAAAGATGGTTCTTGACATGTCCCTGGTGTTATGCCAGAGGCAGGCCTGCACCTTCTTAGTTGTGATGGCAGGGAAGATCCTAAGGTTGCAAGGATTTCAGATCATTTGTAATGGCGAAACACCCCATTTCTATTTTGGTAAAGAACTCCTGCGAAGCTTGAGACAGCTCTTCCAGGGCATGGACCAGGCAACAATGCAGCACGTTGACCTCCGCCATATGCCTTTCTTTTTGGATAACGAGTTCATCATGCTGGTGGCCAGATGCAGCCCGAACTTGCGCACCCTCCTCATGAACAACTACGCGCTCACTATGCCGTGGTTTGAGACAACCATCGAGTTGCTGATTACTTGCCCCAAACTCTCTACCCTTCGGGTCCCTCACTTTGCCCTGTCGAGGAGCGTGTTCCAGGAGATGTTCAGACCGAACCGAGAGCCATTCAAATATTTGGAGATGTTCCATGATGGCTTTGACAATGAAATCCCTGAAGACTGTTGGATCTCAGTGAGAGAGAGGCACCCCGGTTTCCGCGTGGGACTGGAATTTGCACCGATTGTCCCACTGCTGATTATTACTCGAGTCTTAAAGCCTTACCTGCCCATCTCTCAGTTGCGTTTCAATTGCTGCACCATTATGGCAAAACAGGTGACACTTGTTGCTAACCTCTATGCTGGGACTTTAGAAAAGCTGGTCCTGTACCCAGTCCCTTCCCTTGAGCTGAACCTGGTGTTGATGCAACTTGCCAGGGCTTGCCCACAGCTAAAAGAGATCCATTGTTTCTGTATTGTGGGCCAAGAGGTGGTGGGGGCATTTCAGCACCATTGCCCACGTCTGAAAAAATACACCCTTTCCCCCACACCATTCTTTCCTGATAATCCCCCAACGGTAGTCCTATGACTAGGCATGGACGAGTGCAGCTCTTTCAGGAGAAAAGTGTCTTCTTAGTAGCGGGAGGTGTAAGCAAACTCGATTCCAGAGGCAGCAGTTGCTTTAGAACAAAACTGGGAAAATTATCTTAAAGGCCCAAATGAGGAGACTTTTACATAAATTATTGATTTTAAATCCAGAACGTAAGAAAAGGAGGTAAAAGTACAGAACTCTTATTCAGAAATGGTGTAAGCAACAGACGTCTCCCTTTGATCAGATTGCGGTTTTATATATTTTTTAAAAAGAAACCACTTTTTTATACAGCTCCCAATTTTAATATTTTTAATAGTCATTGGAATACTCATAGTAATTCACAATCACAAATCAAAATAAAGATGTGCATTGGACAAAGTATATTTACATCCCTGCCTGATGATGTTTAGGAGTAAAGATCGGATGCAAGGAACAACTTTTGAAACCGGTGTTACGTGATCTGTTCAATGATAATTGTGTGTCAGAAATTATCCTGGATTGAAAGGATTTTTGCTGGAGAAAATCCGCTCAGGGGACAGTCGCATGAGGCTCCTTTCATGCCCTCAAGATCTTTCCCCACCAAAGTGGTCCTAGGTATCTATTTGGTGTTACTTGCTTTTGAACTGCTAGGTTGGCAGGAGCTGGGACAGAGACAGACACTCAAACCATCATGCAGTACCCGGGTATCAAACCACCAACCTGTCAGCTTTCCAGCTAACAAGTTGAGCTTCTTAACCACTGAGCCACTACAGCCCCTCTGTTAAATGAAAGGTGGGGGAAAATGGAAAGTTGGGTCATTAGAAGAGATGTTTGTCCTTCAGTTCATGATCATTAGGAAGAGTTTCTGATCATCAGACAGTGGTGGTTTTCCCATAAGCTCATTTTCTGCTTTGATTCAGATTCCTGCATTGAGGATGGGGTTGGACTCAATGTTGTATCTTATTCTGAATCTTGGCCATCCTCAACTAGGGGGTAAACGTGCTTGCTCATCCATTAATGTGCCCATTTCACAGCCTAGGAAATTGACTTATCCTTGGGAAACTGCTTAGCCTCAGAGGAGAATCAGGAGGCAGAACTAGGGAAATATTTTTGAGGACATCCAATTTTGACATCCCTGGAAACAGTCACCACAGCTCTGAACTGAAACAACATTGTTAGGTGGATTTAGGGTTTCAGCCTTAATCAGCACCAAAATGATTATATCAGAGGGTAAACACTGAGCTTGATGACTTGAAAGTCAGCAGTTTGAGACCTGAGTGCTGTGCGGTGGAGTGAACTGTGCGGTGGAGTGATTCCCTTATCCCTATAGTAAAGGTAAAGATTTCCCTTGCTCAAAAGCCAGTCGTATCCGACTCTAGGGGTCTGTGCTCATCTCTGTTTCAAAGCCAAAGAGCCAGAGCTGTCTGCTTCTGCAGACGCTTCTGTGGTCATGTGGCAGGCATAAGTAGAAACTGGAGTAAAATACTTTTAAAGGTGTTCATCTGTGTAACTCACTGCCACAAGATAATACTTCTAAACCCCCCCCACCCCCCATTCAGTAAATCTCCAGCAATGGGTGAGTTTCCTATTTTCGGGGTCCTGCCTTAGGAAGAATCGTGGTGACATTTCTGTCACTCATCCTTCTGTTACTAAAGGGGTTAAACTTTCTGTAGGCCACACCCACTCCATCCTTTCTTCCTTAATGGTCCAGGGAGAGGTGAATGGCGGGCAGGTGCGCTTCCTTCCCAAGCCAGGTGTGGCTCCAGTGAAAAAGCGGGAGGGAAGCAGAGGGAGAGCACGATCCCTCTCCACATTGGGCTGAATTTGCACCCGACGCCAGGAGCGCTCCTGTTTGCGGAGGCCAAAGAACCAGGTGAGTAGGATGTGGGCGAAGTCTGGAGGCTCTTGGTTGGAAAGCCAGGGCTGTCTGGGAAAGGTAAAGTTTTTCGGGGGGTTTGGGGTCGAGTGTGTTTCCAGCATCTTGAAGAGTATGACAAGAAGGCAAAACAAAACAATAATGATCTGCCACTTTAAGACCGACTGCTGTATTTTAATGTTAACTTTAGTACATCAAGTCCCCTTTGTTAGACCTAAGAATGAGACTTCATGGCATTAATTTATACTTCTCAGCTACTTACTTAGCCCCTCCCATGCTAAGTCAAGCAACCATATCAGGAACCGAGGTACATGTTCGGCTAGTAAAACAGGTAAGTATACAATCCTGTGTGGCTATTTGCAACCAGTAGTAGTAGTAGTAGTAGTAGTAGTAGTAGTAGTAGTAGTAGTAGTAGTAGTAGTAGTAGTAGTAGTAGTAGTAGTAGTAGTAGTAATAGTAATAATAATAATAATAATAATAATAATAATAATAATAATAATAATAATAATAATAATAATAATAATAATAATGATGATGATGATGATGATGATGATGATGATGATGATGATGATGATGATGATGATGATGATGATGATGATGATGATGATGATGATGATGATGATGATGATGTGTCAGAAATTATTCTGGGTTGAAAGGATTTTTGTGGAGAAACTCCACTAAGAGGACAATCACCCAAATGAGGGTCCTGTCATGTCCCCAAGACCTGGGGCAGAGACGGGCGCTCAATCCATCATTCACTACCCGGGTCTTGAACAGCCAACTTGCCAGTGTTCAAGGTAATGTGGAGCCATAGAGGCAAGACCTTGGCAAGTTGCAGCGCTTCCTCCACCACACCACCAATGGTTAAAGGTGAAGGTTTCCTCCCGGAAGACCTCACAATCTTTCAGGTGGACACCTGCCAGGAGAGGAAGCAAAGCAACCAGACTTCTTTACTACCCTATTGCTCCCCTGGTGGCGTAATGGTTAAGGCCCTAGGCTTGGAGACCGGAAAGGTGGGTTCTATTCCTGAGAGCTGCATGACAGGGGACATGAAAGGAGCCTCATACAGGTGTTCCATGCAAAACTCTTTCCAACCCAGAGTAATCTATGACACGAAAATTAATGAACTGCCCCATAGCATTTACTGCACTCTCTGGGTGATGAGCATTTTGCCCCCAACATGCTTGGGACTGATTTTAATGACCTCAGAAGGATGGAAGAGGCTGAACCAACCGTGATCTCTGGTCAGGATGGAACTCACAACCTTTGGGTTGCAGCATAGAAGTTTTAACTCCTTTGCCACCATGGCTTATGGTCATTTTGCTTTGGAAGATGTCTACATTCTTCATCCTCTAGTGTTCTTGAAAATGCTCTTGGGTTACCGATTGGGTCATTTCAGGAGGCTGAACTTTTTAACACTGAGGAGCAACTGCACTGGTGGTTTGCCTCAAAGTTCTCCAGAAGATGACGACCCTCGATCTCCACCCTTGGAACTTCATGCCGACGGTGATCCTGGAGCATATTTTCTCCTTCCTTCCTGTCAGAGAACGACACAACATCTCACTCATGTGTAAGTTCTGGGCTACAGCCGTTTCATCTGCCTCGGTCTGGCGCTTCACAGAAGTCCAGTAAGTCATTCATAGCTGTGGGAGCCAGTCAGGCAAACAAATGATTGACCCCGTCCTTAGTTTCCTTCTGAGATTGATTCAAGTTTGTAGTGTTAATATAGGTCTGTGATGGAGAACCTTGGCACTCCAGCTGTTCTTGAACTTCAGTTCCCAGAAGCCCAAGATTCTGTGAATCCACACCCATGGGTTTACCACATGTGTGGATTCTCAGGGACTTGGGCTTCTGGCAATTGAAGTTCAAGAACAGCTAGAGTGCCAAGTTTCACCTCATTCATATCGGTAAAGGTAAATGTCTCTCTTGGTCGAACGCGAGTTGTTTCCAGCTCTGAGGGTGGTTCCTGTCTCTGATTACGGCCAAAGAACCTGCACTGTCTACATCTGCAGAGATTTTTGTGGAATGTGGCAAACAAGATTAGACGTGCTACACTGTTAGCTTTCCTGACAAACCAGTACGTGTTTATCTACTTGCAATTTCTTGCTTTCAAACTGCTAGGTTGGCAGGAGCTGGGATAGATGATGGGAGCTCACTAGGTCATGCAGCACTCGGGTCTTGAACTGCTGGCCTGTCGCTTCCCAACCAGCGTCTTCACCAGTTGAGCCACTTCAGTCTCTTATGAAGGGAAGACACATTTCTCTTAATGTCCTTTTTCTCCTTCTCTAATACACAGCTTTTATAGCTACTTCCTGAATGACAAGGTCTAGCATGCTGCAGTTTGGACTGGTAGGGGCCTGTTTGGTGGAACATGGGTAGATGAGTCATAGTGTTACTGAATAAAATGATCTAAATGCTTTTTTTTCCTTCACCTCTCCCAGTAGAAGTTGGTCAGCACCCGTGTTGTGGTGGTAAATCTCCACTTGTTTAAGATTGTGGTGTTTTTGTAGCACAGTCGGGCCTACCCTGATAACAGTAGCCTTTCGTTACTGGCTAATCTTTCTCACACTAGGTCAGGTGAAAGGAACCGCTGAATGAACTCACCCTAAGGTGCCTTAATTTTGGCAGTTTCACGTCTGTCCTAGACATGGGAAAACAAGATGTCCAGCCTTTAGGGATGTTCTCTGTGGTGCAGACCCTGTTTGGAGGATATAGTTTATCCCCTTGGCTGTTTACTGTAAAGCCGGAATCCTCAACCGTGTTAAGCCGGGGGCCTCGTCACACTCCCTCAGACAGCTTTGAGGTCTGGATGGCCGTTTTGTGAAGGGATCAAGAAGACACGGAGTCAAGCCACTCTTCAGGCTGAGGCGTGCCCAGCTTTGTGGGGACGTCTCTTTTATTAGCTTTCTTAACAATACGCAATACATGATGGGCAAAGGCCAGGGTGAGGCACGTGCTGTAATGATTGACTAAGGCCATGGTGAAGCACATGCTGTTATCAGTAAGCAATACATGATTGGCTATGGCCAGGGTGAGGCAGGTGCCGTTTTGCTACTAAGATGTGCCGTGTCACGGTGACAAGGAAAACAAGCTGGGTCATAGAGATAAGGGGGGAAACTCCCAGGCGAGACATAAACAGGCTGCTTGTTGTGGGCCAGAAAGATAAGGGGGAAACGCCCAGCCAAGATGTGGTTTGCCAGCATCTGTGCCAGAAGTTAATCATCCCCACATCTCCCCCTTTTTGTTTTTAAGCAACTTGTAATCATAATACATTTGTTTCTGGGTTGCATGAGGTTCAGGTATGAAATCGTTGAAAACCAATAGCTAGCAGGGAAGGTATACATTGGGCACAATAGCAGATTGAAACTAGACATGCAAGTGTGATTAAACCATACTGAAGGGTAATTTTAAACCAAACCCCATTGGGAAGCCAAGACCATAAGGCATTCCACCAGGAAGGAAGGACATCCCTTTTGATGTTGTACATTATGTCTTTTAGAGAGTTCAATTGATTCTGAATCTTGTTAGAGTTCTCAGCGAGATTAAAGCAGCACATGTGCTGAACAGATTCACATCCTTGATGATGAAGCAACAGCAAATAATCAATTGCAGCTCGATTATCTAAGATAGTGTTTCTTAATTGGAGCTGCTCTTGGTTTAGCAACTGAATAGCCATAGAGGCATGATTGATAGCCTTGACAAAGGTGCAGGCAAGTTTACCCAGTTGTCGTGCATTTCCAGCAGCTAATCTAGGGACACCAATCAAACTAACAGCAAGAGAAATATACTCAGCTTGGGATAGTATAGTAACAGAGCTGTCGCAATCGGGGGAAGGTGCTCCATCGCTATATTGCGGCGATAGCGAATCGATCCAGAGGAAGCGATAGTAGTATGATTAGGCATTACCACTACCATGCGGCTAAGACAGCAAGTGGTATCAGATAAATTAGCAGGGATATAATTCCAGGTTCGCAGACTACAGGTCCAACACCATCCAGTAGGCAGTATAATGTGTGCAAAGGAAGCTGGGATCTCCTCCAAATTGGCCCCCGTGCAGTTGAGACCCCCTACACCTACTTTAAGCATCGGCATTTGCCTTTCTTCTTAGAGGTGGGGTTACTGCAGTTAACTACCCTAGCACATTTGCTTACCTTGCTGGCGTCCACATTAGGAATGTACAGGGACAATGCACCGGGAGGTAACTGTTTCACTATCTTTCCCCAAAAATAGTGAAGCTTATATGGTAGCTATTAGTGATGTTATCATTAAAATCGCTTACCTCATAGCCACCAGCTTGTCCTGTCCCTTTGATGTTTTCAGGGGAGTACCAAACTGGAATAAGGCATGTAATAAGGAGATGATATGAGTCCATGCTTTGCTTTAAGCAGAACTCTGATTGGTTGGTAATGGCAGCTAACTGATACCAAATGTCGTATTCAAAGCGAGCAGAGAGGTCCCCATCAGTTGTCCCTCCCATCGGCATCATTATCAATATTAATGAGCATAAGGAGGACAGAATTGACATTTAAGCAAGCAATAACAGCAACAACAAAGTTTTCAGGAGTCTTTTCCATTCCTGCTTTATCCAGGGATCGCTGGGCATCATCTGACAGTGCCTTCACCTGCCCCCATGTTATCAGAATGTTCTTCATTCCTCTTTTCCTTTCCCTGGTCTTTTTCCCATCCAGAACTTCCTGCAGATGGAGGTTGAAGTTGGGAATGGGGTTGCTCAAACCCTGATGCTACGCCATCCTTCCAAGGTCAGACCAGCTGTGCAGGGACCCAAAGAGGTCCTTGGTCAGAGGAGACAACCACATAACCTCGCCCCGAGATGATCAATGGAACAGGACCTTTCCAAACTGGCTCCGGGAGGCACTTGTATTGTACGAGGGGGGCAGGCAGGACCTCTAGTTGTTGATAGTGATGTTGAGCCCAGAATGGCTTGTTTTTGGGAATTGTAAGGTATCCCAAATGTATGGATAATTTGCCATCTAGTGCAAAACTCAGCCATAGCAGTGGAGCAATACGCTGGGCCATTGTTCAACCCAGACAGGCTGATCAGTCTTCCACATGAGTGGAACAGCTCGATGAGGATTATTCATCTGCAATTAGGGTGGTTCTGACCTGCGCTAGCAGGTCCCTCACCCACAAGTTGATGTCACTAGGTAATATACAAGGTCGAATATGAGCAATGTCCAGTCCGTCCACCTGTAGACGTACCGGCAACCACTGAGAGCTCCTTCGTGAGGCTTGGCTACCGCCGACCCCCCAGACGGAGGAGGCGATTTCCGTTGGCCACGAAGTGTCCCAGTGCGCAGAAGGTATCACGGAGAGATCGGCACCTGTATCAAGTAGCCCCTCCAATAACTTACCGTTTAGCCAATACTTATGTGTCAGCTTACTATGGCCAATCTGTTCTCTCAGAGCAGCAATCTGTGGATGATAATTATTGTCAACTGCACCAGGGTGAGTGGAGTTGAAGCCCCCTGTGCGTGAAATTTGTTCGGTGCCCCCTGGTGACTGATAAGGGATGATAACCAATTGGGCCCATGAATCTCCCTTTCGCAATTGCAAAGGGAGGTGACTTCATAATTGGACATAGATTATACCTGTATAATCTGAGTCAATGACTCCAGGCACAATCATTATGCCCTGTTTTCCTGCTGAAGATCGGGGAAGTACGAGACCCATGGTCCCCGCTGGGAGAGGGCCATTCACATCAGTGGGCATTATAAGTAATTCATCAGGGAGGACAGCTGACATTTCCTGAGTATTTATAAGGTCAATCCCTGCACTACCTTTGGTAGCAGTTTTACATTGGTCAACCTTCTTGCCCTTTATTTGCCTGGGGCCTGGGGCCCCCCCAGGGACTAGTTTCCCTGTTGTCGTTGTGAAGCTGTTCTGGAAGAGCGACACTGGTTTGCACAGTGGTATCCCTTTCCGCATTTCAGGCATTTTTTGCTGGGGCATTTGGTATTGGAGGCTCCTTCCCCTCTATGAATGCCTCCTCCAGGGGCACGGCATTCTTTCTTAAAATGACCAGGTTATTGGCAATTAAAACAATTACTGGTGGGCTTATTCCCAGCACGCAGGGCCCCCACTAAGAGGGCCATGTCATGTCTTTGAGTCCCAACCTCCATGCAAGCTTGAATCATATCAGCAAGGGTATAAACAGGCTGCTTGTTGTGGGCCAGAAAGATAAGGGGGAAATGCCCAGGCAAGACATAAACAAGCTGCTTGTGCACCAGAAAGATAAAGGGGAAACGTCCAGCCAAGACGTGGTTTGCTAGCATCTGTGCCAGAAGTTAATCATCCCCACAGTTTTGCCCGTCCACCACCACATGGCACTTCTGGGTGTGGTGAAGGCGGTGGGTGGGTGGGGAACATAAAATGGTACCATGGGCCACAATTTGAGAATTCCTGCTGTAAAGTTCAGAGTAGAACATGGAGCAGATTCCCTGCCATCCCACTGATTTAACCTCTTGATTTCTTTCCTTCCCATCCTCTTCCAGCTGCAATTCAGAAGAAACTGGCCAAGAGGAAGGCGAAGAGGCTGGTGGTACCTCGAACACCTTGATACAGAAGATAGAGCCCTATATGCGCCATATCCGATACTTAAAGCTGGTTCTTGACATGTCCCTGGTGTTATGCCGGAGGCTGGCCTGCACCTTCTTAGATGTGATGGCAGGGAAGAGCCTCAGGTTGCAAGGACTTCAGATCGTGTGTAATGGCGAAATTCCCCATTTCTATTTTGGTGAAGACCTCCTGCAAAGCTTGAGACGGCTCTTCCAGGGCATGGACCAGGCAACCATGCAGCATGTTGACCTCCACCATATGCCTTTCTTTTTGGATAATGAGATCATCATGCTGGTGGCCAGATGCAGCCCGAACTTGCGCACCCTCCTCATGAACAACTACGCGCTCACTATGCCGTGGATTCAGACAACTGTCGAGTTTCTGATTAGTTGCCCCAAACTCTCTACCTTTCGGGTCCCTTACTTTGCCCTGTCGAGGAACGTGTTCCAGGAGCTCTTCAGACTGAACCGAGAGCCATTCAAATATTTGGAGATGTTCTATGAAGGCTTAGACAATGACGTCCCTGAGGACTATTGGTCCTCGGCGAGAGAGAGGCACCCCGGTTTCCGCGTGGGGCTGGAGATTGCACCATTTGTCACAGTGCCGATGATGACTCAAGCCTTAAACCCTTACCTGCCCATCTCTCAGTTGCGTTTCAATTCCTGCACCAGTATGGCCAACCAGGTGACGCTTGTTGCTAACCTGTATGCTGGGACTTTAGAAAAGCTGGTGCTGTACTCAGTCCCTTCCACTGAGTTGGACCTGGCATTGATACAACTTGCCAGGGTTTGCCCACAGCTAAAAGAGATCCATTGTTTCTGTGTGGTGGGCCAAGATGTGGTAGAGGCATTTTGGCACCATTGCCCACGTCTGAAGAAATACACACTTTCCCACACTCTGTTCTTTCCTGACAATCCCCCAACGGTAGTCCTATGACTAGGCACGGACAAGTGCAGCTCTTTCAGAGGAAAAGTGTCTTCTTAGTAGCAGGAGGTGTAAGCAAACTGGATTCCAGAGTCAGTGGGTGTTTTAGAACAAAAGTGGGGAAAATTGTCTCAAAGGACCAAATGAGCAGACTTTTACATAAATTATTGAATTTTAAATCCAGAACATAACATAAGGAGGTAAAAGTACAGAACTCTTATTCAGAAATGTTGTAAGCAACAGACCTCTCTCTTTGATCGGGTTGCGGTTTTATATATATTTTAAAAAGAAACCACTTTTTTATACACCTCCCGATTGTAATATTTTTAACAGTCGATGGAATACTCATAGTAATTCACAATCACAAATCAAAATAAAGATGTGCATTGAACAAAGTATTTTTACATCCCTGTGTCAGCTAACCGGCATGTCCCTGTAAGGGCTCCTCCCTGTCACATTCCTGAGACCTAGCTCATTCCTGGAACTTAACCCTTACTTTACACACTTGGGAGAGCAGGGCTGCGTAAAAAATAACTCTTACTATGCTCAGGCAATAGAGCAACACAAGGGAGGTTCTGGTAGTGTAGCTGTGTGAGTGCCAATGAAAATAACAACAATCGTCAGAGAAAAACAGCTTCTTTATTCTTCAGGTTCATATAGCATAGTCCATGGAAAAACGTAGATATAAAGGTCAATTACAAAGAATCAGTCCAGTACACAGTCCAGGATTAGGTAATCATGTTGAAAACAAAAGATTAGTCCCACACCATAACCAGGGTCTTAAGCCATTGAGATCCAAAAATGAACTAACTTACTTCTCTGAAAAATGGAGATTCTGCAGTCAGGTGGGTTAACCTTGGCCAATCGGGGAACAGAAGAAAACATTCTCAAAACAAGGAATTGTTTAAACACATTTCCTGACACCCTGCCTGATGATGTTATAGGAATAAAGATTGGATGCAAGGAACAACTTTTCTAACAGATGTTATGTGCTCTGTTCAATGATAATTGTGTGTCAGAAATTATTCTGGATTGAAAGGATTTTTGCTGGAGAAAATCCGCTCAGGGGACAATTGCATGATTGTCTTTAGAAGAGATGTTTGTCCTTCAGTTCATGATAATTAGGAAGAGTTTCTAATCATCAGAGGGTGGTGGCTTTCCCATAAACTCTTTTTCTTATTTTCTTCTTAATCTTCTTAATCGTAAGAGCAGTACAACAGTGGAACCAACAGCCATGAGGACCTGCTTTCATTCAGATTCCTGCATTAAGGACAGCGTTGGACTCAATGTTGTACTGTATCTTATTCTGAATCTTGGCCATCCTCAACTAGGTGGTAAACATGCTTGTTCATCCATTAATGTACCCATTTCACAGCATAGGAAAGTGACTTTTCCTTGGGAAACTGCTTAGCCTCAGAGCAGAATCAGGAGGCAGAACTGGGGAAATATTTTTGTGGACATCCTATTTTGACAATCCTGGAAACAGTCACCACAGCTCTGAATAAAAACAACATTGTTAGGTGGATTTAGGGTTTCAGCCTTAATCATCACCAATAAGGTTATATCAGAGGGTAAACACTGAGCTTGATGACTTGAAAGTCAGCAGTTTGAAACCTGAGTGCTGTGTGGTGGAGTGAGTTCCCGCCTTCTGTCCCAGGTCCTGCCAACCTGGCTGTTTGAAAGCAAGAAATTGCAATTAGATAAATACGTACAACTTTGGTGGGAAAAGTAATAGCATTCTGTGCACTCTGGCATCTAGTACTGCCTATCACTTGACCACGTGAAAGTCTGCAAATGTCTCTTTGGGTCTAAGCGGAGATGAGCAGAACCTCCTAGAAGCACCAGAAAACCTTGATTTCATGCAAGGATGATCTTTACCTAGGATTATATTGGACTATAGCAAGGTTTTTCAGCCTTTTGTAAGCTGGGGACCAGGTCATGTTCCCTCGTAATCAGACAGCCATTTTGCCCTTCCTATTATACATGGCACTTCCTCATGTGGTCAAGGTGGTGGTGGCCCACATAAAATGGCACCATGGCCGCAGTTTGAGAATCCCTGGACTATAGCCTTAAATTTGAACACCAGTTACGGTTCACTTAGTTGGAAGAGAATCTCAGTGGCTGAATATCCATGACATGGATGGTGACTGCCTATTTGAGGCTTTCAAAGGGATTCCCTTATCCCTATAGTAAAGGTAAAGATTTCCCTTGCTCAAAAGCCAGTCGTATCTGACTCTAGGGGTCAGTGCTTATCTCTGTTTCAAAGCCAAAGAGCTAGAGCTGTCTGCTTCTGCAGACGCTTCTGTGGTCATGTGGCAGGCATAAGTAGAAACTGGAGTAAAATACTTTTAAAGGTGTTCATCTGTGTAACTCACTGCCACAAGATCATACTTCTAAACCCCCACCCACCCCACCCCCCCATTCAGTAAATGTCCAGCAATGGGTGAGTCTCCTATTTTCGGGGATCCTGCCTTAGGAAGAATCGTGGTGACATTTCTCTCACCCAACCCTCTGTTACTAAAGGGGTTAAACTTTCTGTAGGCCACGCCCACTCCATCCTTTCTTCCTTAATGGTCCAGGGAGAGGTAAATGGCGGGCAGGTGCGCATCCTTCCCATGCCAGGTGTGGCTCCAGTGAAAAAGCGCGATGGAAGCAGAGGGAGAGCACGATCCCTGTCCACATTGGGCTGAATTTGCACCCGACGCCAGGAGCGCTCCAGTTTGCGGAGGCCAAAGATCCAGGTGAGGAGGGTGTGGGCGAAGTCTGGAGGCTCTTGGTTGGAAAGCTAGGGCTGTCTGGAAAAGGTAATGTTTTTCGGGGGTCGTGTGTGTTTCCAGCATCTTGAAGAGTATGACAACAAGACAAAACAAAACAATTTCTCCCCACAAAACAATAATGATGTGCCACTTTAAGACCGACTGCTGTATTTTAATGTTAGCTTTAGTAGATCAAGTCCAGTTTGTTAGACCTAAGAATGAGACTTCATGGCATTAATTTATACTTCTCAGCTACTTACTTAGCCCTTCCCATGCTAGGTCAGGCAACCATATCAGGTACAGAGGTACATATTCGGCTAGTAAAAGAGGTAAGTATACAATCCTGCATGGCTATTTGCAACCAGTAATAACAACAATCATTTTGTGTCAGAAATTATTCTGGATTGAAAGGATTTTTGCTGGAGAAACTCCACTCAGAGGACAATCACCCAAATGATGCGCCTTTCATGCCCCCAAGACTTGGGACAGAGACGGGCGCTCAATCCATCATTCACTACCCGGGTCTTGAACTGCCAACTTGCCAGTGTTCAAGGTAATGTGGAGCCATAGAGGCAACACCTTGGCAAGTTGCAGCCCTCCCTCCACCACACCACCAATGGTCAAAGGTGAAGGTTTCCTCCAGGAGGACCTCACAAACTTTCAGGTGGATACCTGCCAGGAGAGGAAGCAAACCAACGAGACTTCTTTACTACCCTATTGCTCTCTCGGAGGCGTAATGGTTATGGCGCTAGGCTTGGAGGCCAGAAACTTGGGTTCTGAAAGCTGCATGATGGGGGACATGAAAGGAGCCTCATACTGGTGCCCCATGCAAATCTCCTTTCAACCAAGAGTAATCTCTGACATGAAAATTAATGAACTGCCCCATAGCACTTACTGCACTCTGTGGGTGATAAGCATTTTGCCCCCAACATGCTTGGGATTGATTTTAATGACCTCAGAAGGATGGAAGAGGCTGAACCAACCATGATCCCTGGTCAGGATGGAACTTAATAACTTTGGATTGTTGCACAGAAGTGTTTACCCCTTTGCCACCAGGTCTTGTGGTCATTTTGCTTTGGAAGATGTCTACATTCTTCCTCCTCTAGTGCTCTTGAAAATGCTCTTGGGTTACCGATTGGGTCATTTCAGGAGGCTGAACTTTTTAACACTGAGGATCAACAGCACCAGTGGTTTGCGTCTAAGTTCTCCAGAAGATGACGACCCTCAACCTCCGCCCTTGGAACTTTATGCCAATGAAGATCCTGGAACATATTTTCACCTTCCTTCCTGTCAGAGAACGACACAACGTCTCACTCATGTGTAAGCTCTGGGCTACTGCTGTTTCAACTGCCTCGGTCTGGAGCTTCACAGAAATCCAGTAAGACTTTCATAGCTGTGGCAGCCAGTTGGGGACTCGTCAATCAGGCAAACAAACAATTGACACCATCCTTAACTTCCGTTTGTGATTCAAGTTTGTAGTGTTAATAGAGATCTGTGATTACAAACTTGGCACTCCAGCTGTTCTTCAACTTCAATTTCCAGAAGCCCAAGATTCTGTGAATCCACACCCATGGGTTTACCCCATGTGTGGATTCGCAGGGACTTGGGCTTCTGAGAATTGAAGTTGAAGAACAGCTGAAGTACCAAGGATCACCATCCCTTATATAAGTAAGGGTAAAGGTATCTCTTGCTCTAAAGCCAGTTCTGTCCAACCCTAAGGGTGGAGCCCATCTCTGTTTCCGGCGAAGGAACCCGCACTGTCTACATCTGCAGAGATTTCTGTGGACATGTGGAAAGCAAGACTAGACATGCCACACTGTTACCTTTCCTACTGAAGCAGCCCCTGTTTATCTACATGCAATTTCTTGCTTTCAAACTGCTTCATTGGCAGGAGTTGCAATAGATTAAGATTATTTCTCTTAATGTATTTTTTCTCCTTCTCTAATACACAGCTTTAAAAGCTTATTCTTGAATGACAAGGTCTAGCATGCTGCAGTTTGGACTGGTAAGGGGCCTGATTGGTGGAACATGGATAGATGAGTCATATTGTTTCTCTCTCTCTTTTTTTATTATAAATTTTCAAAAAAAGGGAAATACAACAAATAATCTACACAAAAGATTAACAAAAATACATAATATATATGAAAAATAAAGTACATATATAAAATAAAGAACAGAGATTAAAAATAAGCATTTCTACAGAAGCTTGTATATTATAAATTTATAACAGAATATTTAATAATACACTTATCTACTTCTTTTACATCTTAAACATCATTCTTCTGTAGTTCACCACCGTGCTATATACATTGTCCGGGTGGTTATAGCATTTCACACCTTCCAAAAATTAATTTGGTCAGGTACAGGCTTAATACCTTTATCTTTAATCATTACATACTCCACAAATTGTCGCCAAATTCTCCAGAATCTATTTTCATGGACTATGCCTTTTCTAATATTCAATTCCCATGTTAACTTATCATTGAGTGCTAATTGCCACATTTCCTTATACCAGTCTTCTACTTTTAATAATACTTCATTTTTCCAATTCTTTGCAATACATTGTCTAGCTGCTGATATCATCACAGTCATTAGTTCTTTATCGTCATTACACATTTTAAATTTGTCCACATCCGTTAACAATACTACCTCTGGCCCCAATTCAAATCGCATTCTAAACATATTTCTAATCTCTTTTTCTACTTTCCTCCAAAATTCTTTTAACACATTACAACTCCACCACATATGCGTATATGTACCGTTGACTGTTTACATCTCCAACATATATTACTTATCTTGTTATCTATTTGATGCAACTTAATTGGGGTCAGGTACCTTCGCCATAAAAGTTTATAATTATGCTCTTTAACCCTTACAGACATAGTCCTCATGATTCTTCTTTTCCATTTTTTCTGCCACATTTCCTCAGAAATTGTCACATTCAGATCTTGTTCTCAAATATTTCTGAGAATCTCCTGTGCCTTTTCTCCTTTGTTTAAAATCTTATATATCTTACTTACTATCCCTTTAATACCTATCTCTCCTTTTCTTAGCTTAAGAGATCTTCAAATATCGTTAATTCCCTTTCTAATCTCCTTTCACATAATTTTTTTTATTCCAATTGTTTATCTGGAGAATCTGAAACCAATTTAAATCAAGTTGCGAAAAAAGCTCCATTTTTTTATCGTGATCCCTACAAATCTTTGCCCAGTCTCTCAACAATAAGGTTTCATTTTCTCTTAGTACATTTTTAACTCTTCTATCAATTTTTATTGGGAAAGTGTTAAAATCGTCCAATTCTATAATCGGTGAAATTTCTGGCACCAAATCATACTTCACACTATTCCACTCCTCCAAGGTTGTTTTTATCATTTTATTTTGGATACCCTCTTTTTTCTCCCCCCCCCCCCGTTTATTTAAAAATATTGCCTTACCTACTTGCAATAACTCTGTCATCTCATTTTTCTCCCAAATCGTTTCTTCCTTCGTTAATATTTTTATAACATTTCTAATTTGGAAAGCTTTATAATAATTATACATATTTGGTATCCCCAGTCCACCTTCTCTTTGAGATAAGTACCATAGTGTTCTAGCTATTCTTGCTCTGTGCCTTCCATTACAAAATTTGTTTATAATACTTTGAAAATCTTGCAGTTCTTTAACATTATGCTTTATTGGTAGAACATCAAATAAAAAGTTTATTCTTGGTAATAACATCATTTTACATAAAGCTATCCTACCAAACCAAGATAAGTTCAAATTTTTATAATATGCTATTTTCTTTTCAATTTCCTTCTTCTGCTTTCCATAATTCAATCGCTTAAGATCTCCAAATTTACTTGATAGCACTACCCCCAAATATTTTAATGTACTTTTAACTTGGATCTTATATCTTTCTTTTATTCTTTCCTGTTCTCCACTTTCCCCATTACAGAGTATCATTTCCGATTTATCCGAATTTACCCTTAGGCCTGTAATTTCTTCAAATGTTTTTAAATGCGAGTATATTTTTCCTAATATATTCAACCGTTGTTTCACAATTATCAGTGTATCATCCGCATACAAATTTATTTTATTACCTTCTATGCCTTTTATTTCTTTATCTTGCCGAATCGCATTAGCAAGGAATTCCATCACCAATTCAAATAATGTTGCAGCTAATGGACAACCCTGTCTTGTACCTGCCTCTAATTGTATGTCTTCCGTATACTCATCATTAACCTTGACTCTCGCTATTCCTTGTTGATACAATTTAGCTATTACCCCTTGAAATTTATTTCCAAATCCATATAACCTAATCATTTCATGAATTGTCCCCCATTGCAACAAATCAAATGCCTTAAATATATCAAGTGATAGAAACCCAGTTTTTTCTTTTTTCCTTTCTGTTAAGTCCACTAAATCCACTACTCTGCTTACCAAATCTGCCATATACCTATTCTTCAAAACCCCTCCCTGATCCTTGTTTATATAGGCACCTATAAAACTGTTCAACCTATTTGTCAATATTGTTGTAAAAAAATTTTGCATCCTGGTTTATTAATGAAATTGTCCTGTACGCCTTGACTTTTTCTAAGTCTTTTCCTGGTTTTGGTATTAAGGTAATGATTGACCTATTCCATGAATTTGGGATTGGTTCTCCATCAAATATTTTATTAAATAATTTATGTAATCTGGGTATTATTACTTCCTTAAAATCCTTGTAAAATTCTGCCAGTAATCCATCCTTGCCTGGGGCCTTATCTAATTTTAATTTTCCTATCACATCCCTAATTTATTTTTCTGATATTTTTTCTTCCATTTTATTTCTATGCTCTACCAATACTGTTGATATTTGTTGTTTATCAAAATGTTATTTAAGCTTAGTTAAACTCACTTCTTTTTTAGAATACAATTCACGATAAAAGTTTTCTACTATTCGTAACTTTTCCTCACGTTTATTACACCTTCTCCCAAACTTGTCAATTAATACTCCAGTCTGACTCTTAGCTGCTCTCGCCAATAATTTTGAATTTTTGTTGCTATATTCAAAATATTCTCTCTTTAGAAAGATTATATCTTTCTTAACCTTTTCTATATCCTTCCTATCTAATTATATTCTTAACTTTTGTATTTCCTCTAATATTCCCTGATCTTTGGTTCTTGCATGCTCCTTTTGAAGTTCTTTCAATTGTCCTTCTCTTTCTTGATACCTATTCCTATTTTGCTTATTATACTTGCCAATTTTATAGCCTAACCTCTAAAAAAAGGTTTCATAGTATCCCAGACAACCTCATTATTGTCATTCCATTTCCATTTTTCATCCCATTCCTTCATTATTTGTTTTTTAACACCTTGCTCCTTAAAAAGTCTCGGGTTATATCTCCAATTGAAAACTCTTTTCCCAGACCCTCCTAACTTTATATTCATCACCAATTTTGCGTGGTCCAATTCTTTAAAAATTCCTATCTCTATTTCTTCTACTGTTTTGAGCAGACTATTTGTAACAAAAATATAATCAATTCTAGAGTATATATTATGTGCCTGTGAGAAGAAGGTATATGCTCTTTCAGTCCCTTTAAGCTCCCGCCAGATGTCTTTAAGACCTATTGATTTAATCCAATTGTCTAATATATATCTTTTATTCGTGGTTGCTTCTTTCTTTATTATATTACTCAATTTATTTAAAAATTCTTCCTGGTGTTCATTAGGAGCATAAATATTAAAAATGTTAGTTCTTCCTCATCTATATTCCTTTAATAATTAAGTATCTTCTTTCAGGATCTTCAATACTTTGTGTCATACTATACCCTAATTTGTCAGATACTAAGATTGCAGCCCCTCTTGCTTTGGATGTACCATAAGCCATTTCACATGTTTGTATCCCTTTCAAAAACATCTTGTTTACCTCAGCAGATTTTTGATGCGTTTCTTGTAAAAAAATAACATCTGGTCTGTCTTTTCTAAGTGCCAATTGCAACTTTTTTCTTTTCAATACATTGCCCGTACCCTTCACATTCCATGATAATACTTTAATATCTTTCACCATCTAGCAATCTTATCCTATCTTGAACTACGAAATCAACCCCAGACGTGTTATCCCCAACCCAATCCTGAAAAAGAAAAAAATATATAGAAATGAGAATTTTAAAAAAGGAAACTTACCTAATCTATCCTTTACGACATTCCTCCCAACTCTTCTCTTCAGAGTAACGCCTTTGTATTCCAAAGAGGTGGGGACTAGTAAGGATTGACATCTTACACAAGATATTAAACGGTTCTTTCTCCTGCCCTCTTTCCTCCACCAAAATTACTTTTTTGAATACCATTTCATTCTAATACCACTGGACTTTGCGTTTCTAAAGGATCTGATCCCCCCACTGCTCCCTCCACCTCCTCCCCTAAGGTTGAATCCCTCTCCATACCTCCAGACTCATACAAAGCTTTTCTTAGAGCAGTCCATTCTTGTGTGGCCACCTTGATCAGTCCAATCTGACATAAGTAATCCAATACATCTGTATTTACATCAATGACATGCATCTTTCTATCAAAAAAAAATCTTAATTGCTGTGGAAATCTCCAATTGTATGTGATACCCCTAGCCATCAAAAGCTTTGTAACTGGCTTCATCCTGTATCTCCATCTCCATTCATCCGGGGCAATATCATTGTAGATTTCCACATCAACCCCACCCATCTTTAGAATGCCAGCACCAGCTTGTTTAATGAAGGCCATCACCTTTAACTTGCAAATTTGACCAAAACATTTCTATCCACATTCTTCCCCCTTTTACCCTCTAATCTGAATGCACTTCCAATATCCTCTGAAACAAAATCTTTCCTCATTTTTAAAGAGTTTAGCCAATCAACTATCCTTTCTTTAAGCTTGTCTGGCGTTCATTCCACCATTTTTTGGATTACAATGTTTTGTTTTCTCATACCTTTCTGCACCATATCCAATCTTTTCTCTTGTGAAAACACTTTAAGGGCAATGTCTTTCTCCTGAATGTACATTTCATTCACTGCAATATGCAACTTATTTATATCTTTATGCACATTATCTGTAATAATGTTGATCTTCTTCGAATTATTCATTACTTCTTTCGATAGGTCAGTAAGGGTCGTAGCCAAGGTTTGATGGTTGAGCTTGGCTATTTCCCTATCCTTCTTCATCTCTTCCCTATCTTTCTCCAGTTCTTCATTACTAATTTGAATATCTTTTCTCAGTTCCTGTATAGTATCTAACATTGTTCGCTCTAAATTGTCCACTTTTTTCATAAATTTACCAATCTCCACAAACAAGTGTACATTTTCCATAGCTGGAACTTCTACTATCAGCGGCTGTGTTTGTCTTTCCTTCTGCTCCTTTTGATCCTTTTGTTCTTTTTGCTCCTTCTTCTCCTTTCTTGTATCCACTCTCTTCGGCTTAACAACCTCCTCCTCCTCTCTCCCCTTCCCCCCTACATATTATGTCCACCTGTAACCAATTAAAGTGTGGAATCAATTTCAATTATTTCACGTATAGTGTAAGTTGTTGTACTTATTAATCTGTTAAAGAATCAACCAAACAATCAAATTTTTCAATTTTCAAATTGATTAATTTTAATCAACTAGTTTTAATTAATTAATTAAATGATTTATTATTTTATTATATATATATTTGCCCCTTCTCCTTTTTTAAATGAGTTTCAATTAATTTCTAATTAATTGATTCCACCAATCAATTGATCAATAAATCAATCCAATCAAATCAATCAATCAATATATATAATCTATATAATCTATATAATAATACCTTAGTGTATAATTAAAAAGAGGGAACGTTAACAAATCAAATATACACCCAATAATTAATTTCAGTCAATCTTCCCCTTTAAATCAATTTTGGAATTTAGCTCAGTCAGATCATTTTACCCCTATTGCAATGGTAATTAATAGTAATTAATAGTAATTAATAAAGGGAAATCAGGGAGGGGTAAAAATGTAAGGAAGATTAAGTGAGAAAAACAGATAGAGCCAAAAGGAAGGGAAAAAAGAGGAGGGAGAAGGGGAGGGGAGGGAGCAATCAAAGCTTTTTTAAAAAGGGGGGAAGACACAGGCAAGAAGGATATAGACCAAACGCGAAGGAAAGAAGGGAGAAAGAGAGAATGATTTAAAAAAAAGAAAGATATCCAAAAATCGAATCCACTTTCTAAAATCTAATGGCTGCGTTCTTCTTAACTTTCTTTCTCCATTTCCAATTAAGTTTCATTTAGTAGCTTTAAGCTTTAAGTTTTGTTTTCCACCGCAATTAAACTCAGTCCCGACGTATACTACTGTCTTTCAAATGCAAAGAAATAATAATAATAATAATAATGTAAAGAACAATATCAAGACACAGCAGCAAAAATATACGATCTTCTATAAAAATGGCTCCAACTCTGAAATTTCAATGCACTGTAAACTCGTCAAGTTTCGTTTCTCTTAGTTTCTTACGCTGCCATTACCCAGAGCTACGTCCATCTCTCATTCTTCCATTTAAAAAAAAAAGAGGAAAGGGTTTAGCAACTTAAATTCTCACCCTCGTTGCAATCTTCAACCACCACTCTTCCAATTTTAGTTCCACCTTAGTCCGCTTTAACTTCTCCCTCTCCTCACACTACCGATCTTCCCCTCCAGTACTTTCCCAGGAACCTTACTTCAAACACCGCCACACTGCTTTGAAATCAACACTCACTTTCAGCTCGAGAGTCCTGTCTCGTGGTTGCCATGCAGTTTACAATTTCAGGAAATCGGTTCCAGCAATCCTCCAGCGATCTTCAGCCCCCGGTCCGCTCACACAGGCAACGGCAATCCCACGGGGAACCCTCGTAGTAACCCCACGCCTTCCAGTAGCCCAGAGCAGGAACCTCCCGAGCCTCGTTCGCCCACCACTTATTCTTAGAAACTCTGCCAGTTGTGGTATTTTGTTTACTTGCTTTTAAAAATCCTATTCATAGAAGGTTATCTCATTATTAATTATTTTATTCTCATTGGAACCGCATTTATTTGGCGGAGTGAAAGGAATCGGCTGCTGTCTCTATGACCTCCTAAGCCATGCCCTCACTCATATTGTTTCTCAATAAAATGGTCTAAAAGCTTTCTTTTTGTTTTCATCTCTCCCAGTAGAAGTTAGTCAGCAGCAATGTTGTGATGGTAAATCTCCACCAGTTTGAGATTGTGGTGCTTTTTAACCACACTTGGTCCTACCCTGGTAACAGTAGCCTTGTGTTGCTGGTTAATCTTTCTCACACTGGGTCAGGTGAAAGGAAGTGAAGAATGAACTCACCCAAAGGTGCCTTCATTTTGACAGTTTCATGTTTATCGTAGACATGGAAGTAAAAGATATCCAGCCTTTAGGGAAGTTATCTGTGGTGCAGATTCTGCTTGGAGGATATGGTTTATCCCTTTGGAAGGTTCCTGTAAAGCCAGAATTCAAAATCTTGTTAAGCCATGGGCCGGTTCACACTCCCTCAGACAGCTTTGGGGGCTGGACGGCCATTTTGGACTTCCTCCACCCTATGGCACTTCTGGGTGTGGTGGATGTGGTGTGTGGGTGGGGCACATGAAATAGTGCCATGGGCCACAGTTTGAGAATTCCTGCTGTAATGTTCAGAGTAGAACACAGAGTGGATTCCCTGCCCTCCCACTCATCTAACCTCTTGATTTCTTTCCTGCCTATCCTCTTCCAGCTGCAATTTAGAAGAAAATAACGTTGAGGAGGATGACGATACCTTGAGCACTTTGATTCAAAAGATGCAGACCTATATGGGCCATATCCGAAACTTAAAGATGGTTTTTGACGTGTCCCTGCCATTATCCCGGTGGCTGGTCTGCACCATCTTGGATGTGATGGCGCAGAAAAACCTCCAATTGATTGGGCTTCAGATTGTGTGTAATGGCAAAACCCTCCCTTTCTATATTGGCGAATACTTCCTGCACAGCTTGGGATGGGTCTTCCAAGGCATGGACCAGGCAACCATGCAACACATTGACTTCCGCCAGATGCCTTTCCTTTTGGATAATGGGACCATCTTGCTGGTGGCCAGATGCAGCCCAAACTTGAGCACCTTCCTCATGAACAACCACACACTCACTAAGCTGAGGATGGAGACAATCCTTCAGGTCCTGAGGACTTGCCCCAAACTCTCTACACTTCGGGTCCCTTACTTTGCCCTGTCGAGGAGCGTGTTTCATGAGCTTTTGAGGCCGAACTGAGAGCCATTCAAATATTTGGAGATATTCCACAATGGCATAGACAATGACATCCCTGAGGATTGTTGTACCTCGGTGAGAGAGAGGCACCCTGGTTTCTGCGTGGGGCTGGAGTTTTCACCGCTTGTCACCATACCGATAATGACTCAACTCTTAAAGCCTTACCTGCCCATCTCTCACTTACATTTCAATTCCTGCACCCACATGGCCACCCAGGTGATGCTTGTTACAAATCTCTATGTTGGGACTTTAGAAAAGCTGGTCCTTTACTCACTCCCTTCCACTGAGTTGAACGTGGCATTGATACAGCTTGCCAGGGCTTGCGCACTGTTAAAAGAGATCCATTGTTTCTGTGTGGTGGGCCAAGAGGTGTTGGAAGCATTTCGGCACCACTGTCCACATCTGAAAAAATACACCCTTTCCCCCACATTGTTCTTCTTTGACAATCCCCCGACGGTAGTCCTATGACTAGGCAGGGACAAGTGCAGCTCTTTCAGGGTATAAGCAAAATAGATTCCAGAGTCAGTGGTTTTTTTAGAACAAAAGTGGGAAAATTGTTTTAAAGGACCAAATGAGCGGACTTTTCTATAAATTATTGAATTTTAAATCCACAACATAAGGAGGTAAAAGTATAGACCTCTTATTCAGAATTGCTGAAAGAAACAGAAGTCTCCCTTTGATCGGGTTACAGTTTTATACATATTTTATAAAGAAACTACTTTTTTATACAGCTGCCGATTTTAATATTTTTAATTGTCTTTGGAATACTCATAGAAATTCACAATCACAAATCAAAATAAAGATGTGCATTGGAGAAAGTATTTTTACATCCCTGCATGATGATGTTATAGGAATAAAGATTGGATGCAAGAAACAACTTTTCTAACAGGTGTTATGTGCTCTGTTCAATGATAATTGTGTGTCAGAAATTATTCTGGATTGAAAGGATTTTTCGCTGGAGAAACTCCGCTCAGGGGACAGCCAAATGAACCTCCTTTCATGCCCTGAATATCTTTTCCCACCAAAGTGGTCCCTCGGTATCTATTTGGAGTTTCTTGCTTTTGAACTGCTAGGTTGGCAGGAGCTGGGACAGAGACAGGCGCTCAAACCGTCTTGCAGTAGCTGGGTATCAAACCACCAACTTGTCAGCTTTCCAGCTAACAAGTTGAGCTTCTTAACCACCGAGCCACTGCAGCCCCTCTGTTAAATGAAAGGTGGGAAGAGATGGAAGGTTGGGTCATTAGAAGAGATGTTTGTCCTTCAGTTCATGAACAATGGAAAGAGTTTCTGATCATCTGATGATAGTGATTTCCCCATAAGCTGATTTTATTATTTTCTTCTTAAATTTCTTAATGGTAAGAGCAGTACAACAGTGGAACCAACAGCCATGAGGACACTTCAGTACTAGAAGCATTCAAGAGACAGTTGGACAGCCATCTGCCATGTCTGATTTGATTCAGATTCCTGCATTGAGATGGGTTTGGAGTCAATGTTGTACTGTATCTTATTCTGAATCTTGGCCATCCTCAACTAGGTGGAACGTTCTCATTCATCCATTCATGTGCCCATTTCACAGCCTAGGAAAGGGACTTTTTCTTGGGGAAGCTGCTTAGATTCAGAGCAGAATCAGGAGGCAGAACTGGGGAAATATTTTTGAGGACACCCTATTTTGACAACCCTGGAAACAGTCACCACAACTCTGAATTAAAAACAACATTATTAGATGGAGCTAGGGTTTCAGCCTTAACAATCCCCGATAGGATTATATCACAGGGTAAATACTTAGCTTGATGACTTGAAAGTCAACAGTTTGAGACCTGAGTGCTGTGCATTGGAGTGAGCTCCCAGCTTCTTTCCCAGTTCCTGCCAACCTAGCCATTTGAAAGCAAGAAACTTCAAGTAGATAAATAAGCAGAGCTTTAGTGGGAAAGGTAACACTGTTCATTGTCTAGTCATGCCTTTCACATGACCATGGGAATGTCTGCCAAAGTCTCTTTGGGTGTAAACGGAGTTGAGCAGAACCCTCTAGAAGAGTCAGAAATGACTGGCTTTCGTGCAAGGAGGATCTTTACCTAGCATTATATTGGACTCTAGCCTTAAATCTGAACCCCAATTATAGAGGCAATCCCCACCCCTTTCCACCAGGACCAAAAGAGTTAAGATGGCCATAGGCCACACCCACTCCATCCTTTCTTCCTTTCATGGTCCAGAGAGAGGTCAGGTGGGCGCAGGTGCGCATCCCACCCCAGGTGCAGTTCCAGCAGAAAAGGAGCGGTGGAAGTGGGTGGAGGGCGCGTTCCTTTTCCACACGGGTCTGAGTTTTTGCTCCAGCTCGCAGAAGCCAAAGATCCAGGTGAGGAGGGTCTGGGCGAAGTCTGGAGGTTCTTGGGCTCCCCAACCGGTGGGCAAGTTTGCCTTGTGCGCCTCGTTTTCCTGCAGGCAAGCGACTCGAGGTGGGGAAGTCAGGGCAGCCCTTAGAGGCAAAGTTTTTGAAGGGGCTGCTGTGGAAGCTGTCTTGATTTGCATACTTCTCTGTCGTGATGATTAATCACTCTGTCCCTCTGTAGCTGGTGTATATCTATTCATGCCTTAATGTCTCACTCCTATGTCTGATGAAGTGAAACTGATCCGCAAAAGTTCACATTAAAAATATAGCAGTTAGTCTTTAAAGACCTGCAAAAAAACTTTTCTCATATGTTTTCGAAGGGGTTGCTGTGGTAGTCTGTTTTTCCAGCATCTTGGGCAGTATCTAAACAAGACAAGACAAAACAAAACACAAAACAATAACGTTGTGGGACTTTAAGACTGCCAGTGTTCAAGCTAACACGGAGCCATAGAGGCAAGACCTTGGCAAGTTGCAGCGCTCCTTCCACCACACCACCAATGGTCAATGGTGAAGGTTTCCTCCAGGAGGACCTCACAAGCTTTCAGGTGGTTACCTGCCAGGAGAGTAAGCAAAGGAACCAGACTTCTTTACCACCCTATTGCTCCCCTGGTGTCGTAATGGTTATGGCACTAGGCTTGGAGACCAGAAAGGTGGGTTCTATTCCTGAGAGTTGCATGATGGGGGACATGAAATGAGCCTCATATGGGTGCCCCATGCAAAACTCCTTTCAACCCAGAGTAATCTATGACATGAAAATTAATGAACTGCCCCATAGCACTTACTGCACTCTCTGGGTGATGAGCATTTTGCCCCCAACATGCTTGGAACTGATTTTAATGGCCTCAAAAGGATGGAAGAGGCTGAACCAATCGTGATCCCTGGACTGGATGGAACTCACAACCTTTGGGTTGCAGCACAGAAGTGTTAACCCCTTTGCCACCAGGGCTTATGGTCATTGTGCTTTGGAAGATTTCTACATTCTTCCTCTTCTAGTGATCTTGAGAATGTTTTTGTGATACCAATTGGGTCATTTCAGGAGGCTGATCTTTTTAACACTGAAGAGCAACATGACGACCCTCGACCTCCACCCTTGGAACTTTATGCCGATGGTGATCCTGGAACATATTTTCTCCTTCCTTCCTGTCAGAGAACGACACAACGTCTCACGCATGTGTAACCTCTGGGCTACGGCCATTTCATCTGCCTCGGTCTGGCGCTTCACAGAAGTCCAGTAAGTCTTTCATAGCTATGGGAGCCAGTTGGGGACTTGTCAATCAGGCAAACAAATGATTGACACCGTCTTTAGTTTCCTTTTGCGATTGATTCAAGTTTGTAGTGTTAATATAGTTCTGTGATGGGGAACCTTAGCCCTCCAGCTGTTCTTGAACTTCAGTTCCCAGAAGCCCAAGATTCTGTGAATCCACACCAATGGGTTTACCACATGTGTGGATTCACAGGGACTTGGGCTTCTATGAACTGAAATTCAAGAACAGCTAGAGTGCCAAGTTTCACCTCATTCATATTGGTAAAGCTAAATGTCTCTCTTGGTCAAAGGCAAGTTGTTTCCAAATCTAAGGATGGTGCCTGTCTCTGATGATGGCCAAAGAACCCTTAATTTTGGCAGTTTCACATCTGTCCTAGACATGGGAGAATAAGATGTCCAGCCTTTAGGGAAGTTCTCTGTTGCAGACCCTGTTTGGAGGAGATAGTTTATCCCCTTGGCTGGTTACTGTAAAGCCGGAATCCTCAACCGTGTTAAGCCGGGTGCCAGGTCACTCTCCCTCAGACAGCTTTGGGGTCTGGATGGCCGTTTTGCCCTTCCACCAGCACATGGCACATCTGGGTGTGGTGGAGGCGGTGGATGAGTGGGGCACATAAAATGGTGCCATGGGCCACCGTTTGAGAATTCCTGCTGTAAAGTTCAGAGTAGAACATGGAGCAGATTCCCTGCCATCCCACTGATCTAATCTCTTGATTTCTTTCCTTCCCATATTCTTCCAGCTGTGATTCAGAAGAAACCGGCCAGGAGGAAGAGGAAGAGGCTGGCGGTACCTCGAACACCTTGCTGCAGAAGATAGAGCCCTATATGGGCCATATCCGATACATAAAGCTGGTTCTTGACATGTCCCTGGTGTTATGCCGGAGGCAGGCTTGCACCATCTTAGATGTGATGGCAGGGAAGAGCCTGAGGTTGCAAGGACTTCAGATTGTGTGTAATGGCGAAATCCCCCATTTCTATTTTGGTGAAGACCTCCTGCAAAGCTTGAGACGGCTCTTCCAGGGCATGGTCCAGGCAACTATGCAGCACATTGACCTCTGCCATATACCTTTCTTTTTGGATAATGAGATCATCATGCTGGTCGCCAGATGCAGCCCAAACTTGCGCACCCTACTCATGAACAACTTTGCGCTCACTATGCCATGGATTCAGACAACCATCGAGTTGCTGATTAGTTGCCCCAAACTCTCTACATTTCGGGTCCCTTACTTTGCCCTGTCGAGGAGCATGTTGCAGGAGATGTTCAGACCGAACCGAGAGCCATTCAAATATTTGGAGATGTTCCATGATGGCTATGACAATGACGTCCCTGAGGACTATTGGACATCAGTGAGAGAGAGCCACCCCAGTTTCCGTGTGGGGCTGGAGTTTTCACGGATTGTCCCACTGCCAATGATGACTCATGTCTTAAAGCCTTACCTGCCCATCTCTCAGTTGCGTTTCAATTGCTGCACCATTATGGCCAAACATGTGATGCTTGTCGCTAACCTCTATGCTGGGACTTTAGAAAAGTTCGTGCTGAACCCAGTCCCTTCCACTGAGCTGGACCTGGCATTGATACAGCTTGCCAGGGCTTGTGCACAGCTAAAAGAGATCCATTGTTTCTGTATTGTGGGCCAAGAGGTGGTGGAGGCATTTCGGCACCATTGCCCACATCTGAAGAAATACACCCTTTCCCCCACAATGTTCTTTCCTAACAATCCCCCAACGGTAGTCCTATAACTAGGCACGGACGAGTGCAGCTCTTTCAGGAGAAAAGTGTCTTCTTAGTAGCAGAAGGTGTAAGCAAACTGGATTCCAGAGGCAGCAGATGTTTAAAAGTGGGGAATTTATCTTAAAGGACCAAATGTGCAGACTTTTACATAAATTATTGAATTTTAAATTCAGAACATAACATAAGGAGGTAAAAGTACAGAACTCTTATTCAGAATTGCTATAAATTAACATATGGAGGTAAAGGTTATTCAGAAATGTTGTAAGCAACAGAATTCTCCCTTTGATTGGGTTGCAGTTTTATATATATATATTTTTTAAAAACCACTTTTTTATATACCTCCCGATTTTAATATTTTTAACAGTCGTTGGATTACTCATAGTAATTCACAATCACAAATCAAAATAAAGATGTGCATTGAACCAAGTATTTTTACATCCATGCATAATGATGTTATAGGAATAAAGATTGGATGTAAGAAAAAACTTTTCTAACAGGTGTTATGTGCTCTGTTCAATGATAATTGTGTGTCAAAAAGTGGTCCCAAAAATCTATTTGGTGCTTCTTGCTTTTGAACTGCTAGGTTGGCAGGAGCTGGGGCACAGACAGACACGCAAACCATCATGCAGTACCCGGGTATCAAACCACCAACCTGACAGGGTAAATGCTTAGCTTGATGACTTGAAAGTCAGCAGTTTGAGACACATGGCACTTCCTGGTGTGGTCGAAGTGGTGGTCGGCCACATAAAATGGCACCATGGTCTGCATCTGGCCCACAGGCCACAGTTTGAGAATCCCTGGACTATAGCCTTAGATTTGAACAACAATTACGGTTCACTTAGCTGGAAGAGAATCTCACTGGCTGATTATCCACGACTTGGATGGTGACTGCCTATTTGAGGCTTTCAAAGGGATTCCTTCATCCCTATAGTAAAGGTAAAGGTTTCCCTTGCTTGAAAGCCAGTCGTATCTGACTCTAGGGGTCAGTGCTCATCTCTGTTTCAAAGCCAAAGAGCCAGCGCTGTCTGCTTCTGCAGACGTTTCTGTGGTCATGTGGCAGGCATAAGTAGAAACCGGAGTGAAATACTTTTAAAGGTGTTAATCTGTGTAACTCGCTGCCACAAAATCATACTTCTAAACCCCCACCCCCCCATTCAGTAAATGTCCAGCAATGGGTGAGTCTCCTATTTTCGGGGATCCTGCCTTAGGAAGAATCGTGGTGACCTTTCTCACTCATCCCTCTGTTACTAAAGGGGTTAAACTTTCTGTAGGCCACACCCACTCCATCCTTTCTTCCTTAATGGTCCAGGGAGAGCTGAATGGCAGGCAGGTGCGCATCCTTCCTACGCCAGGTGTGGCTCCAGTGAAAAAGCGCGATGGAAGCAGAGGGAGAGGTTGATCCCTGTCCACATTGGGCTGAATTTGCACCCGACGCCAGGAGCGCTCCTGTTTGCGGAGGCCAAAGATCCAGGTGAGGAGGGTGTGGGCGAAGTCCAGAGGTTAGACCTAAGAATGAGACTTCATGGCATTAATTTATACTTATCAGCTCCCATGGTAGGTCAGGCAACCATATCAGGTACAGAGGTACATGTTCGGCTAGTAAAACAGGTAAGTATACAATCTTGTGTGGCTATTTGCAACCTGTAATAATAATAATAATAATAATAATAATAATAATAATAATAATAATAATAATAATAATAATAATAATAATAATAATAATTTTGTGTCAGAAATTATTTTGGGTTGAAAGGATTTTTGCTGGAGAAACTCCACTCGGAGGACATTCACCCAAATGAGGCTCCTGTCATGTCCCCAAGACCTGGGACAGAGATGGGCACTCACTCCATCATGCAGTACCCGGGTCTCGAACTGCCGACTTGCTGGCCTTCTAGCTAACAAGGAGGGCTTCTTAACCACTGACCCACCACAGCCACTTTTGCAATCAGTAGTAACATAATATGCCTGATCGGGATTCACATTTATTGCCATGAAGTCATGTGACAAGCATGACTAGACATTGAAGCACACAGAATACTGTTACCTCTCCTGCTGAAGCAGTAACTCTTTATCTACTTGCAATTTCTTGCTAGTCTAACCCACTATGCTTCATCCTGGTGCTCTGATTTTGGGACAGATTGCACATACTGTAGTTTCCTTTTTATGTTGATTTGGTCAGTTCTTCCATGCCTATTTTCCCCTCCCCTGTTTCTCCATCTTCACCCCAAACCTCCTGCCACATCCACTTAGGAAGAAGCTCAAATGTGGAGCCATAGAGGCAAGGCCTTTGTGAGCTGCCTCTCTCCCTCCACCGCACCACAAATGGTAAAAGGTGAAGGTTTCCTGCAGGAGGACCTGACAAAAGTCCAGGTGACAACCTGCAAGGATTGTCAGCAAAGCAAACTAGTCACACTTCTATGCAGCGCTTAGGACTATGGGTGGATCACAGAACAAATATATTATGGAGGAGGATGAACCAACCTTGACCCCTGGTCAGGATTGAACTCACAACCTTTTGGATGGAGTGCTGCAGTTTTTAACCCCTTTGCCACCAGGGCTTGTGGCCCCCTAACATACAGTCATGTTGCTTTATAAGCTGTTTGCGTTCTTCCTCCTCAAGTGCTCTTGAGAATGTTTTCCCTCATGCCCTGAGCTGTTGATTGGGTCATTTCAGGAGGCCGATCTTTTTAACACTGAGGATCAACAGCACTAGTGGTTTGCATCTAGGTTCTCCAGAAGATGACAACCTTCGACCTCCACCCTTGGAACTTTATGCCGATGGAGATCCTGGCCCATATTTTCTCCTTCCTTCCTGTCAGAGACCGACACAATGTCTCATGCATCTGTAAGCTCTGGACGACCACTGTTTCATCTGCCTTGGTCTGGCACTTCACAGAAGTCCAGTAAGTCTTTTGTAACTTGTGTTGCCCATTGGGGACTCTTCAGTCAGGCAAACAAACAACTCGCAGCGTCCTTCGTTGGCTTCCGTGGTCGATTCAAGGTTGTAGAGTTAATATAGGTCTATTTTGGCAAACCTTGGCACTCCAACTGTTTTTTTTTTTTGAACTTCAGTTCCCAGAAGCCCAAGACTCTGTGATTGCACAAGAATGAGTTTACTGCACGTGTGTGGATTCACAGGGACTTGGTCTTCTGGGAATTGAAGTTCAAGAACAGCTGGAACACCAAGGTTTGCCATCAGTGATATATGTAAAGGTCTCTCTTGCTCAAAAACCAGTTGTCTCCACCTCCAAGGGTGGTGCCCATCTCTTTTTCCAGCCAAAGAGACAGCACTCTCTGTGTCTGCAGAGATTTCCATGGTCATGTGGCTGGCAAGAGTAGATCCCGGAGCACATGCCATGCTGTTACCGTTCCTGCCAAGGGGGTACCTGTTTATCTCCTTGCAATTTCTTCCTTTCGAATGGCTAGGTTGGCAGGAGCTGGGGCAGAGCCAGGAGCACACTCTGTCATGCAGCACTTGGGTCTCAAACTGTGGACCTGACAACTTTCCAGTTGTCAATTTCAACGTCTTTACCACGAAGACACCTCAGTGCCTTATGTAGGGAATGGTCATTCCTCCTAATGTATTTTGTTCTCCTTGCCTAATACAGAGCTTTGAAGGTTACTTCTTGAATTAGAACGGCTAGCATTCTGCAGTTTGGACAGGTAGGGGCCTGACTGGTGGAACATGGATATATATTAGGAGGATATAGTTTATCCTCTTGGCTGATCTGTAAAGTACAGAGTAGAACATGGAGTGGATTTCCTGCCCTCCCACCCATCTAATCCCTTGATTTCTTTCCTTCCCATCCTCTTCCAGCTGCAAGTCAGATGAAACTGATGAGAAGGAAGAGGAGAAGGACGGCAATACCTTGAGCACCTTGCTTCTGAAGATACAGCCCTATATGGGCCATATCCGATACTTAAAGCTAGTCCTTGACATGTCCCTGGAGTTAAACTGGAGGCTGGCCTGCATCATCTTAGATGTGATGGCGCAGAAGAGCCGCAGGTTGCAAGGAATTCAGATCATGTGTTATGGCAAAAGCCCCTTTTTCTATTCCGGCAAGGACTTCCTGCATAGCTTGAGACGGCTCTTCCAGGGCATGGGCATGGCCACCATGCAAGACATTGACTTACGCCATATGCCTATTGTTTTCGATAATGGGATCATCTTTCTGATGGCCAGATGCAGCCCAAACTTGACCGCCCTTCTCATCAACAACCACTTGCCGGGGCTCACGATGCTGAGGACAGAGACGATCATTGAGGTGCTGAGGACTAGCCCCAAACTCTCTACCCTGGGGGTCCCTTACGTTGTCCTGTCGAAGAAGGTGTTCCAGGAGCTGTTGAGACCGAACCAAAAGCCCTTCAAATACTTGGAGCTGTTCTACGACGGCTTGGACAATGACATCCCTGAGGACTGTTGGACCTCGGTGAGAGTGAGGCACCCCGGTTTCCGCATAGGGCTGGAGTTTTCGGTGAGTGTCACAACGCAGAAGATGATCCATGTCTTAAAGCCTTACCTGCCCATCTCTCAGTTGCGTTTCAATGCCTTCACCCACATGGTCAAGCAGGTGGCGATTGTTGCTAACCTCTATGCTGGGACTTTAGAAAGACTGGTGCTTCACTCGACCCCTTCCATTGAGTTGAATGTTGTGTTGATACAGCTTGCCAAGGCCTGTTCACATCTGAAAGAGATCCACTGTTTCTGTGTGGTGAGCGAAGGGGTGGTGGAGGTGTTCCGGCGCCACTGCCCACATCTGAAAAGGTACACCCTCTCCCACAAACCGTTCTTCCACAACAATCCCCCGACGATGTTCCTATGACTGGGTACGGATGGGTGCCACTCTTTCAGGACACAAGAGTGTTCTTTGAACAGGAGGTGTAAGAAAAGCCAGTTCCTGAGGCAACTGCAGTTTTAGGACAAAAGTGGGGAAATTGTCTTAAACGACCAAGTGAGCGGACTTTTATATAAAACAATTGAAATCTAAATCCAGAAATTAACATATGGAGGCAAAGGTACCACCCTCTTACTTGGAAATGGTGAAACAACCGAAGTCTCTCTTTGAACTGGTTGCTGTTTTAAATATATTTTTAAAAGAAACCACTTTTTTATACAGTTGCCGATTTTAATAATATTTTTATAGTCTTTGGAATAGACATAGTAATTCACAATCACAAATCAAAATAAAGATGTGCATTGGATGAAGTATTTTTGCATCCTTTCCTGACTGTGTTATGGGAATAAAGATTGGAAGCAAGGAATATCTTCTCTAACAGATGTTATGTGCTCTGTTAAACAATGATTGAATGTCAGAAATTATTCTGGGTTGAAAGGGTTTTTGCTGGAGAAACTCCACTCAGGGGACGCTCCCAAGATCTTCTCCCACCAAAGTAGTTCCTATTTACCTACTTTGATTTCTTGCTTTCCAACTGCTAGGCAGTGGCTTGGATGGAGACTGGCTGTCAAACCTTCATGCAGTACCCGGGGCTCAAACCGCTGACTTGTCAGCCTCCCAGCTGATAAGTCGAACATCTTAACCACTGAGGCATCAGAGCCCATCTGTTAAATTAAAGGTGGGAAGAGATGGAAGGGTGGGTCATTAGAAGAGATATTTGTCCTTCAGTTCATGAGCAACGGAAAGAGTTTCTGATCATCAGATGGTAGTGGTTTACCCATAACCACCTTCTCTTATTTTCTTCTTAAACTTCTTAATGGTTAGACCAGTACGACAGTGGACACATGGCCGCAAGAGCACTCCAATACAGGCAGTGGGCTGGGCCCGCCGAAACCTTCCTGATCTCACAGCCCCCGCCCCCAACCCACCACATGATGCCAATGTTATATATGTGAGTGTTACATTGTTGCCCCTCCTAAAAAAATTGTTGCCTATCCTGAAATTTTTTTGCACCCCAAAAAAACTGACATCATCATCATCATCATCATCATCATCATCATCATCATCATCATCATCATCATCATCATCATTATTATTATTATTATTATTATTATTATTATTATTATTATTATTATTATATTTAGACTTCTATGCCACCCTACTCGGTAAAACCGACTCAGGGCAGCTTACAGAATCCATCAATATCAAAGTTACAATACAACGAAAATACAGTATGATACAATATAACAGAGCAATTAATACATTAGTTACCATATAATAGGTCAATGCACATAATAAATCAATACACGATGAATCTATACACAATAGATCAAGCCATCTTGGTTATGGCCCTGAATACTGGAAGCATTCAAGAGACAGCGGAACATCCATCTGTCACATCTGCTTTGATTCAGATTCCTGCGTTGAGGATGGGGTTCGACTCAATGGCTTACGAGTCCCCCTTTCAACTCAGCTATTTTATGATTCTACTTTTTCTTGTCTAGTATCTTATTCTGAATCTTGGCCATCCACATGGCACAAGAAGAAAAAGAATCATAAAATAACTGAGTTGAAAGAGGTCCTTTTACTTTCTTCTCAAACTTTTTAACCATGAAGATTGTCCTGGGACTATAATGCAGTTTTCTTCCATTGGCTTTCCACATCGCAGCATGACACCCATACCTTTGTTCTAGTTCTGCTAGTCACTTTTGGTCTTGAGTTCTTTTGGCAACCAAACTCCTCCTCAGGCCCAAGCCAGGATGGATGAAGCTGCTGCCCTTGATCAATATGGAATTAAGTGGGATTTAATCCACTTGGGGACCATCATCTATCCCTGTGGACTTTGCCACCAAAGGCCATTAGCCCTCACGGTTGTCAGGTAAGTTAACCACCACCTGACAATCGATGTTGAGTCTGCTGGCAGTAGGGTCTACTCTATTATCTTAGCAGGATACCTTGGTCAGACTATGACACACTAAGTGCGAAGACAGCTCTTTGGTTCTTCTTTGTCAAAGCCCAACCGTGTGTTGCTCAGGTGCATGGAAATTTTCTGTTAGTGCATTAACAAATATATTCCCGTCATCCCTGAACTGCTGTGTGCCTTAGTGAGTTCCTAGTGGACCTGGACTTGGAACTGGACCACATGGTCCCTGCCTGGAAAATCCCTCATATCTTATTGTTTGAATTTGTGTTTTATTATATTTTGTGATATTGTATTTTGTTATACTGTATTGATGTTTTGCTGTATTTTGCTACACTGTATTTTGTGTAATTCTGTTAGCCGCCTTGAGTCGCTCCTGCGAGTAGGGCGGCATAGAAATGTGAAAATTAAATTAAATTAAATTAAATATCTTAAAGCCCACAGTCCCCATGACTACATTACCATGAAGATTGCCCATTCAATTGCCTAGAAATTTTGTGCAAGTTCACAGACAAGTATAGTCCCATCATCCCCAAAGATCTGTGGGACATAGTGAGAAAGAGATTCCCACAGCCCCACACAATCCTTGGCTGGAAAATCCCTCGCATCTTAAAACCCAATAGCCTTGTGACTACATTGCAACTGAACACCTAAACGTACATTGTCAACCAGATCAGGTTTCTCACCAGCTGCAGAAGCAGGGCTTTGGTGAATCTGGTCCTTCATACCACCTCCTCTGATGTCCTCAACTCTTCCCTGGTTGACCTGGCCAGAAGCTGTGTGGGTTTGAAAGAGACCCACTGCTATTGGGTGGTTAGTCAAGCTGTGCTAGATGCCTTCCTCTCCTGTTGCAAAGGACTCAAAAGATACACTCTAAAGACCACCAAAGAATGCAGCCCTGGAAAGCAACGCTGGCCCAGTAGTCCTACAGTTTGATTAATGAGAGTGTTCATCTTTATTCTCTCATCTGGAGCTTATGCTATTCTACATCCATAGCATTTGAGTCACCAACTGAGGGTCATTGTAGACATCGAGAGGTATGCATATCCTCAAAGACTACCCTGTTCTCCATCCCCAAATTGAGATTTCCTCAGATATATGTGCCTCAACAGATTCACCAATAAAGCTGGTGCTTATCCTCCAGTGACCAGTCCCAAAACAAAACACGCTAAATGCAAGATATGTGCATGAAGAAAATCACACATTATGACAAACAGATGCTTTTCTCTAGTTGAGAGAGTACTTCTTCTAGGTATGCCTTAAATCAGGGATTCTCAACCTGCAGCCCATGGGCTGGATGCCCATGGCACCATTTCATTTGGCCCCCACTGCCTCCACCACACTAGGAAGTGCCATGTGGTGGAGGAGGGGCAAAATAGCCATCTGGCCCCCAAAGCTGTCTGAGGAAGTGTGACCCGGTCCCTGGCTTTAAAAGGTTGAGAAATCCTACCTTAAATGAATCATCCAGTTTTATCTTCAGTTTACTCCCCAGAGAGCTGGCAGTGTGTACAATATGGGAAACATGCCATAGAGTTAAATGAATGGGTGGAGTAAGAAACTGATTGTTCCAGTGGTATGCTGGCCCACAGGGATACACGGATTCAACCTGTGCGCCCCAGCAACTGGTGCCCCCCAGAGGCAGGCAGAGGTAATGGGAATGTATGGGATTTCTCCCCACCCCCCAAATAGGCACCACCCTCCCAAGGTGCCCAGCACACCCCTGGATTGTTCAGATTGTAAATGCAAAGACACATTTTAAATAAAACCATTGGCTGAAATTCTGCTGTGCACTTCCCTAAATGGCATCAGTTTTGGCAGTGACTTGCCATAAATCAAACAATTTCCCCTTAGTATTCTCTGTGGTACAACAAGTTGCACAAATCACTATGTGTATGGAGTTTTCTTAACTTAAGGCAACTTATGTTGTTTGTGTAATTGTACAACAGGATTTCAGCCCAGCATGGAATAGTGATTAAACTGGAATTTGGGGAAACCAAATTCTAATTTCACAAAACCCAAGTTAACTTTGGTCTACCATCCCTCTCTGTGCAGTTTAGGGGGTGTGTGGAAATAAAGATGGTTAAAATAAGTAGCAATTACAGTGGAATCAAGTGGTTAAAGTCCAGGCTCTGAACAGACATAAACAGACTTAACCCCATTATTTTGGGAACCTGAGAGTCACAAACTTTATTTGCCCTGGAAATAGTCACACGAGTGCATATTGTTCTACACACATTTGTAAATATTTCCCCCTAAATTTTGTATGTCTCAAAGCAGATCAGAATTCTGTGATACTGAATGATCAAAGCAAATGTCTGTAAAAAAATCAGCAATCTCTTATTCTGTATAATATTATTCAAATAGAGGCAAGAAGCCAACAAAAACCTTTTGGTTTATTCTGCAATTAATATTCTCAAACTGTATTATGTCAATGATATAGGAATGAGAGGGAAGAATGAAAGATGAAGCCCTCCTGCCCTGTAGTTAGCTGATAAACCTGCTTGCCCATCCATTATTGTGTCCATATAATTCACAGCCTGGGAAAGTTACTTTTCCTTGGACAAGTAGCAGAGTCCCAAAAAAGCTTCAGGAGGCAGAACTGAGAAAATACTTCTGATGACATCATATTTTGAAAACCCTGGAAAGAGTCACTACAACTCTGAATTAAAACAAGAGCACTGAAACATTATTAGGTGGGGGCGAAAGATTTCAGCCTTGTTAATCCTCAGTAGGATTATATCAGAGGATTAGTGGTTAAAAGACTGAGCTTTATGATTTCAATGTCAGCGGTTCAAGACTCAAGTGCTGCATAATGGAGTGAGTGCCCATAGTCTGTCCCAGCTCCTACTGACCCAGATGTTTGAAAACAAGAAATTACAAGTAGATAAACAGGTACTGTTTCAGTGGGAAAGGGAACAGCGTTCCATGCACTGCAGTGTCTAGTCATGCCTGCCACATGGCCCTGGAAATGTCTGTAGACACAGACAGTGCTGACTCTTTGGCTATAAACAGGGAGCAGCAGAACTTCCTAGCGTTGGAAGCGACTGGCTTTCAAGCAAGGACATCTATATGAGATGGCCAAACTTTGCGCTCCAGCTGTTCTTAGACTTCAGTTCCCAGAAGCCCAGATCTGCAGGTGTGCTGACTTAGACTTCTGGCAATTGAAGTTCAAGAGTCCTGAATAACCACGACTTGGATGATTGCTGTCTATTTGGGGCTTTTAACAGAATCCCTTCATACAAATGCTTGTCAAAGGTGTTAATATATGCATCTGTGTAACTCACTGCCACAAGATGGTACTTCTAAGCCCTCTCCCCCTTTTTGCAACCATCCAGCAACCATCCTATTTTCAGGGATGCTGCCTTAGAAAGAATTGTGGAGACACCCCCCCCCCCATCCCTCCGGGACCGAAGAGGTTAAAACACCTGCTCCATCCTTTTTTCCTTTATTGGTCCAGGGAGAAGTCAGTGGGGCGCAGGTGCGCATCCTTCCTGCGCCAGGTGCGGCTCTACCTGAAAGAGTGAGAAGAAAGCCGGCAGAGAGTGCGATCCTTGTCCACACAGGGCTGAGTTTGACACTGACGCCAGAAGCACTCCTGTTTGCGGAGGCCAAAGATCCAGGTGAGGAAGGTGTAGGCGAAGTCCGGAGGCTCCTGGCCTCCCCACCCGGTGGGCAAGTTTTTGTGTGCCGCCTTTCCGCCAGGCGAGAGACTCGAGGCGGAGGACGTGAGGCTGGAAAGCCAGGGATGCCCTTGGAGGCAAAGTTTTTGAAGGGGTCGTTTTAGTAATCTGTGCTCAGGACCATAGCCAGAGGGGGGGGCGAAACCCCTCCTTAGCTAACGTCCCCTCCAACCCACCGCGGGATGCCAATGTTATATATATGTGTGTGTGAGAGAGAGACATTGTTACCCCTCCTGAAACCCCCACCACCACCAAATCTAGAATCCTGGCTACTGCTCTGTCTATGCTTCCAGCATCTCCGAGAGTATGAAAGCAAGACTAAACCAAAAAAAAAAGAGAGAGAAAACAATAATGTTTTGGCACTTTAAGCCCGACTGCTGTACAGTATTTTAATATTCGCTTTAGTGGATCAAATCCATTTCGTTAAGCCTAAGAGTGAGACTCCATGGCATTACTTTAATAACGCTTGTTTGGTTTAATGTTGGTTTTATAATGTCAGCCGCCCTGAGTAGGAATGATTTTTGTCCTAGAAGACTGGGATATAAGTGTAATAAAAAATTAAATAAGTAAATTATACATATCAGATACAGTAAAACCCCTACTTGCATAAAATGTCCGTTCTGTAGGCTTTTGCTTAAATTGGTTTTTTATGTAACTCGAAGCAAAGTCATAGGAAAAGATATTTTGTTACGTAACTCGAAGCAAACCTATAGGAAAAATTTAAAATTTTAGGTAAATTGAAGCAAACCCATAGGAAAAATGAATTTTTATGTAACTCGAAGCAAACCCATAAGAAAAATGTATTTTTATATAACTCGAAGCAAACCCATAGGAAATTGTGTTATGTAAATTTATGATAATTGGGACATGGTTTTAGCACAAAATCATTATGTTAGTTGAATTTTATGTAACTCGAGGCATATGTAAATCAGGGTTTTACTGTACTTACTTAGATGTTCCCAAAATTAGAGCACTAGGATGAAGCATAGTGGGTTAGACTAGCAAGAAATTGCAAGTTGATAAAGAGTTACTGCTTCATCAGGAAAGGTGACAGCATTGTCTGCTTCAGTGTCTAGTCATGCCTGCCACATGACTTAAAGGCAATAAATCTGAACCCCAACAAGGCATCTTTTGTTACTATTGATTGCAAAAGGTGCTGCAGCAGCTTAGTGGTTAAGAAGCTCACCTTGTTAGCTGGAAGGCTGGCAAGTTGACAGTTCCAGACCTGGGTACTGCATGATGTATTGAGCACCTGTCACTGTCCTATCTCTTGGGGACATGAAAGGAGCTTTATTCAGGTGTCCCCTGAGCAGAGTTCCTCCACGAAAAATCCTTTCAACCCAGAATAATTTCTGTCATAACACTTAATAACATACAATTGCTTTGCTTTGGAAGATGTTTGTGTTCTTCCTCATCAAGTCCCTTTGAGAATGTTTTTCCTTTTGCCCTGGGCTACAGATCGGGTCATTTCAGAAGGTTGATCTTTTTAACACAAGGAACAACAGCACTGGTGGTTTGCGTCTAAGTTCTCCAGAAGATGACGACCTTCAACCGCTACCCTTGGAACTTTATGCCAATGGAGATGCTGGCCCATATATTCTCCTTCCTTCCTGTCAGAGACCGACACAACGTCACACACATGTGTAAACTCTGGGCTTCTGCCATTTCATCTGCCTCAGTCTGGCACTTCACAGAAGTCCAGTAAGTCTTTTGTAGCTGGGGCAGCCAATTGGGGACTCTTCAGTCAGGCAAATAAACAACTCACACCATCCTTCATTGGCTTTTGTGACTGATTCAAGGTTGTAGTTTTAATATAGGTCCATGATGGCGAACCTTGGCACTCCAGCTGTTCGTGAACTTCAGTGACCAGAACCCCTGATCAGCAGGAGTGCTGACTTGGGCTTCTGGGAATTGAAGTCCAAGAACACCTGGAGTGCCAAGGTTTGCCATCACTGACATAGGTGTACTGTATGTCTAATGTAAGGACTGCAGTGTCTTACTGATTTACCTATATCAGGTAAACCACAAAGCTGTATATGTGCAGTAAACCCATTCTTCTGGATTCACAGGGACTTGGGCTTCTGGGAATTGAAGTTCAAGAACACCTGGAGTGCCAAAGTTCGCCATCACTGATATACGTAAAGGTCTTTCTTGCTCAAAAGCCAGTTGTTTCCTGCTCTAAGGGTGGTGATCTTCTTGGTTTCTAGCCAAAGAGCCAACACTGTCTACATCTGCCGACAATTCCATGGTCATGTGGCAGGCAGGAGTAGATACTGGAACACCATGCCATGCTGTTACCTTTGCTGCCTAAGTGGGACCTGTTTATCTACTTGCAATTTCTTGCTTTCAAACTGCTAGGTTGGCAGGAAGCTGGGATAGATGATGGGAACTCACTCCGTCATGCAGCAATTGGGTCTTGAACTGCTGACCTGTCAGCCTTCCAGTTGACGTTCAATGTCTTAACCCCTAAACCACCCCAGTCCCTTATGTAGGGACAAAACATTCCTCCTCATGTCTTTTTCCTCCTTGGCTAATACAGAGCTTCAAAAGCTACTTCTTGAATTACAACGGCTAGCATGCTCCAGTTAGGACTGGTCTGGCCCTGATTGGTGGAACATGGATAATTTATTGTGTTGTAATGGTAAATCTTCACTGCAGTATTTTTGAACCACAATCAGGTGTACCCTGGTAACAGTAACTTTCTGTTGGTGGCTAGTCTTTCTCACACTAGGTCAGGAGAAAGGAACTACAGAATGGATTCGCCCAATGGGTGCCTTTATTTTGACCGGTTCATGTCTGGCTTAGACATGGAAGAAGAAGAAGAAGAAGATGTCCAGTCTTTATAGAAATTATCTGTGGTGCAAACCCTGTTTGCAGGATATAGTTCAGGGGTATCCAATTTTTTGGGGCTGTGGGCTGGTCATGTGGTCCCTCTCACTGGAAGCAGAAATAAAACATGCCTTTCAATCTGTCTTGCAACAGATATGTTTTGCAACAGGATGAGATACATTGAGGCTGCCATTTTCTCTGCTTAAACCAGCTTTGGCCAAACTATAGCCCACAGGCCATATCTGGTCCCTGACACCAGTTCATCTGGCCTGCACCACCCTTGTCACTCCCAGAAGCGGGAGTAAAATGTGACGAGGGTGGCGTTTGCCTGATGAATTGATGTCAGTTGCCAGATATGGCCCATGGGATGTAGCTTGGGCTCCCCTGGTATAGTTTATCCCCTTTGCTGGTTCCTGTAAAATTCAGAGTAGAACACAGTGCAGATTGCCTGCCCTCCCACCAATCTAACTTCTTGATTTACTTCCTCCCCATCCTCTTGCAGCTGCGGTTCATGCAAAACTGATGAGCAGGAAGAGGATGATGATGGTAATACCTCGAGGACCTTACTACAGAAGATAAAGCCCTATATGGGTCATATCAAATACTTAAAACTTGTTCTTGATATATCCTTGGAGTTAAACCACAGTCTGGCTTGCACCATCTTAGATGTGATGGTGGGGAAGAGCCGCAGGTTGCAAGGAATTCAGATCAAGTGTTATGGCTACATCCCCTGTTGCTATTCCGGTCAGGACCTCCTCAAAAGCTTGAGAAGGCTCTTCCAGGCCATGGATCAGGCAACCATGAATCATGTTGACTTGCGCCATATGCCTTTCCTTTTGGAAAACAGGACCATCTCGCTGGTGGCCAGCTGCAGCCTGAACCTGCGCACCCTCCTCATCAACAACCTCACGCTCACTATGCTGAGAACGGGAGATGACCGTTGAGGTTCTGAGGACTTGCCCCAAACTCTCTACCCTGGGGATCTCATACTCTGCCCTGTTGCAGAGGGTGTTCCAGGATCTATTGAGACCGGATCGAGAGCCCTTCAAGTACTTGGAGATGTTCTATGACGGCTTAGACAATGACATCTCTGAGGACTGTTGGATCTTGGTGAGACAGAGGCACCCCGGTTTCCGCGTGGGGCTGGAGTTTGCGGGGAGCGTCACAGAAAAGAAGACGACTGAGGTCTTAAAGCCTTACCTGCCCATCTCTCAATTGCATTTCAATGCCTTCATCCGCATGGCCACACTGGTGAAGCTCGTTGCTAAACTCTATGCTCGGACTTTAGAAAAGCTGGTGCTGCACCCAGTCCCTACCATTCAGTTGAACATGACGTTGATATGGCTTGCCACGAGCTGCATGCATCTGAAAGAGATCCTCTGTTTCTGTGTGTTGAGCAAATGGGTGGCAGTAGCGTTTGAGCGCCACTGCCGACATCTGAGAAAGTACACCCTTTCACATACAGGGTTCTCCCCTGACTATCCCCCGACGGCATTCCTATGACTAGGACATGCTTTCTGGACAAAAGGGTGTCCTTTGTAGCGGGAGGTATAAGCAAAATGGATTCCAGGGGCAGCACTTGTTTTAGAAGAAAAGTGAGAAAGTTGCCTTAAATGACCAATTGAGTGGACTGTTATATAAACTAATGACCTTTAAATCGACCAAATAACATGTAGAGGTAAAGAAACAGACTTCTTATTCAGAAATGGTGTAAAAGCATCAGAAATCTCTCTTTGAAGTGTAGCTGTTTTATATATATTTTTAAAAGAAACCACTTTTTTAATACAGCTGACATTTTAATCTTTTTTTAATCGTCATTGGAATAGTCCTAGTAATTCATAATCAAAAATCAAAATAAAGATGTGCACTGGATCTTTTAAGAAAATAATCTTCCTTGGTATTCTCTGTGACACACAGAAAGTTATCCCCTCTGTGTTAATGTAGAACAGGATTAGACCCAAGTATGGTCTAGTGATGAAACGGGAATTTGAGAAAACCAAATGCTAATTTCACAAAACCAAAGTTAGCCTTAATCTAGTCCCATGATGGCAAACTTTGGCACTCCAGGTGTTCTTGGACTTCAGTTCCCAGAAGCCCAAGTCCCTGTGGATTCACAAGAATGGGTTTACTGGTCATATGTGCAGTCAACCCATTCATGTGGATCCACAGATATTTCGGCTTCTGGGAATTGAAGTCCCAGAATGGCTGTAGTGACAAGGTTTGCCATCACTGGTCTAGTCTCTCACCATCTGTTTCTGGTTATCCTTCAACGTTGTGCTTTTTGGTGTGGCGGGGGAGGATAAAGATGGTTAAATAAGTACAATTTAGAGTGGAATCAGGTGGTTAAAGTGCAGACTCTGAACAGACCTAACCCCATTATTTTGGAAAGCTGAGAACCACAGTCTTTATCTGCCCTGGAAATATTCATAAGACTGTATACTTGTTCTACACATTTGTACATTTATTTTCCCCCAATCTTGTATACTTTTGTTGTTGTTTAGTCGCACAATCAATTCCAACCCTTTGCGATGACCCCATGGACCACTGTCCGCCAGGCACTTCTGTCCTCCACCATCATCCTTAGCCCGCCCAGCTCTGTTCCCACTGCATCCACAATACCATCTAGCCATCTCATTTTTGGCCACCCCCTTCTTCTTTTGTCCTCCACCTTCCCCAGCATCAAGGCCTTCTCAAGTGAATCCTCTCTTCTCATTTGATGTCCAAAGTACTTCATCTTCATCTTTACTATTTGACCGTCTAAGGAACAGTCAGGGTTGATTTCTTCTAATATTGACCTATTTGTTCTCCTCACTGTCCAGGGGACCCTCAAAACTCTTCTCCAACACCACATCTCAAAGGCATCTATTCTTCTGCGCTCAGCTTTCCTAATGGTCCGGCTCTCACAATCATACATTGCCACCGGGAATACAATTGCTTTAACTAGATGAATTTTTGTTTGCAATGTGATGTCTCTATTTTTAACTATGTTCCCCAGGTTTCTCATTGCTTGTCTCCCAAGAATCAGTCGCCTTTTTATTTCATGGCTGCAATCTCCATCTGCAGTGATCTTGGATCTTAAGAAAGTAAAATCTGTCACTGCTTCTACTTCTTCCCCATCTATTCCCGAGGGACTGATGGGGCCTGTTGCCATCCTGGTTTTCTTGATGTTGAGTCCCACACCAGCTTTTGCACTCTCTTCTTTCAACCTTAGCAGCAACTTCTTTAGATCTTCCTCCCTTTCTGCCATTTGGGTGGTATCATCTGCGTATCTCAAGTTGTTGATGTTTCTCCCAGCAGTTTTGATCCCAACTTGTGATTCATCCAACCCTGCATTGCGTAAAATTCAGCAATCTCTTATTCTGTTTACTATTATTCAAATGGAGACCAGAAGCCGACAAAACATTTTGGTTATTTGACAACAAATATTCTCAAACTGTGTAATGTCAAAGATAGAGGAAGGAAAGAAAGATGAAGATAAACCAGCTTGCCCATCCATTACTGTGTCCATATAATTCACAGCCTGGGAAAGTTACTTTTCCTTGGACAAGATGCAGAACCACAAAGAAACTTCAGGAGGCAGAACTGGGAAAATACTTTTAATAACATCATATTTTGAAAACCCTGGAAAGAGTCACTACAACTCTGAATTAAAACAAGAGCACTGAAACATTATTGGGGGAGGGGAGGATTTAATCCTTAATAATTCCCAGTAGGATTATATCAGAGGGCTGAAGTAGCTTAGTGGTTAAAACACTGACCTGGATTTCCTGAAGGTCAGTGGTTCAAGACCTGAGTGCTGCATAATGGAGTGAATGCCCATAGTCTGTCCCAGCTCCTGCCAACCTAACTGTTTGACAGCAAGAACTTACAAGTCGATAAACAGGTACTGCTTTGGTGGGAAAGGGAACAGCATTCTGTGCATTGCAAAGTCTAGTCATGCCTGCCACGTGGCCACAGAAATGTCTGCAGGCACAGACAGTGCTGGCTCTTTGGAGATAAGCAGAACTTCCTAGAGCCAGAAATGACTGGCTTTTAAGCTAAGATGGTCTTGACTGAGGACAGTGATGGCTAACCTTGGCACTCCAGCTGTTCTTAGACTTCAATTCCCAGAAGCCCAGATCACAAGTGTGCCGACTTCTGGCAATTGAAGTCCAGGAACAGCTGAAGTGCCAAAGTTGGTCACCAGATTCACTTAGCTGGAGGGGAACCTCACTGGCATAAATAAGGTGGGTGATGAATAACCATGACTTGGATGGTTGAAGCCTATTTGAGGCTTTTAAACGGATCCCTTCATCCCTATAAAAATACTTGTAAAGGTGTTAATATATTCATCTGTGTAACTCACTGCCACAAGATGGTACTTCTAAGCACCCGCCCCTTCCTGCAACTGTCCTGCAATCTATGAATCTCCTATTTTCGGGGATGCTACCTTAGAAAGAATCATCAAGACATCCCCCCCCCCCCATCCTTCTGGGACCGAAGAGGTTATATCAGCCGTAGGCCACACCCACTCCATCCTTGCTTCTTTGAATGGTCCAGGGAGAAGTCAGTGGGGTGCAGGTGCGCATCCTTCCCGCTCCAGGTGCGGCTCTACCTGTAAAAGTGAGAAGAAAGCCGGCAGAGAGCGCGATCCTTGTCCACACAGGGCTGAGTTTGACACCGACGCCAGAAGCGCTCCTGTTTGCGGAGGCCAAAGATCCAGGTGAGGAAGGTGTGGGCGAAATCCGGAGGCTCCTGGACTCCCCACCCGGTGGGCAAGTTTTTGTGCGCCACCTTTCCGCCAGGCGAGAGACTCGAGGCGGAGGACGTGAGGCTGGAAAGCCAGGGATGCCCTTGGAGGCAAAGTTTTTGAAGGGGTCGTTTTAATAATCTGTGCTCAGGACCATAGCCAGAGGGGGGGGGCGAAACCCCTCCTTAGCTAACGTCCCCTCCAACCCACCGCGGGATGCCAATGTTATATATATGTGTGTGTGAGAGAGAGACATTGTTACCCCTCCTGAAACCCCCACCACCACCAAATCTAGAATCCTGGCTACTGCTCTGTCTATGCTTCCAGCATCTCGGAGAGTATGAAAGCAAGACTAAACCAAAAGAGAGAGAGAGAGAGAGAGAGAGAGAGAAAACAATAATGTTTTGGCACTTTAAGACCGACTGCTGTCTTTTAATATTCATTTTAGTGGATCAGATCCATTTTGTTAAGCCTAAGAGTGAGACTTCATGGCATTAGTTTAATAACCCTTGTTTGGTTTAATGTTGGTTTTATGATGGTTGCTACCCTGAGTAGGAATGATTTTTGTCCTAGAGGACTGGGATATAAATGTAATAAAAATTAAATAAAATTATACATATCAGATACCTGTACATTAATACCCCTATCTACATAAAAAGTCCATTCCATAGGTTTTTTGCTTAAATCGGTTTTTTATGCAACTCGAAGCAAACTCATAGGAAAAATTACTTTTTTACATAACTCGAAGCAAACCTATAGGAAAAATGAAATCTTTTACCTAGCTCGAATCAAATCCATAGGAAAAATGAATTTTTATGTAACTTTGAAGCAACCCCATAAGAAATATGTATTTTTTATGTAACTCGAAGCGAACTCATAGGAAATTGGGTTACATAAATTTATGTATATTGGGACATGGTTTTACCACAAAATCATTATGTTAGTCGAATTTTATGTAACTCGGGGCATATGTAAGTCAGGGTTTTACTGTACTTACTTAGATGCTCTCATGCTACGTCAAACAACCATATCAGGTGCAAAGGTATATGTTTGGCTATCAAAACTGATGAGTACACAAACCAGTGTGGCTATTTGCAACAAGTAATAAGAGAAGATCCCCTATTTGGGTTCAGATTTATTGCCATGAAGTCACGTGGCAGGCACTGAGGCACATGGAATGCTGTTACCTTTCCTGCTGAAATGGTACCTCTTTATCTACTTGCAATTTCTTGCTAGTCTAACCCATTATTCTCCATCCTCTTTCTCTAATTTTGGGATGGGTTGGACATAGTATAGTTTCCATTTCGTGTTGGTTTGGCCTTTCCTTCCATGCCCTTCTTTCCTGCTTCTCAGTCTTCAACCCACACCTCCCTTCTTTGGTTTCTTGCCTCTTTTCTGCATCATTCTCTCTCTCTCGCTCGCTGTCTTCCACCACAACCCCTCAGGAAGAAGCTCAAATGTGGATCTGTAGAGGCAGGACCCTTTGCCAGTTGCAGTTCTTTGTCCACCACATCACAAATGGTCAACGGCGAAAGTTTCCTCCATGAAGTACCTGACAAATGTGCAAGTGGCTACCTGCCAAGATAGTAAACAAAACAAAGTAATGGTACTTCTATACTTCCCCATAGCACTTAGTTTACTCTCTGGGCGATTCACTAGTTAATTAGCATTTTGCCCTCAACATGCTATGGACTGGTTTTACCAACCTCAGAAGGATGGAAGAAGCTGAGCCAACCCTGAGCTTGGTCAGGATGGAACTCACAAACTTTAGATTGCAGTACAGCTACACCGGGGCCTGTGGCCCTTTAATACAATGGGACTGCAGTGGCTCAGTGGTTAAGAAGCTCGCCTTGTTAGCTAGAAGGCTGATATATCGGCAGTTCAAGACCCAGGGACTGCATGATGGATTGAATGCCTGTCTTTGTCCCAGCTCCTGCCAACCTTGCAGTTTGAAAGCAAGAAATTGTAAGTAGAGAAATAGGGACCACTTTGGTGGGAAAATATCTAAGGGACGTGAAAGGAAACACATCTGGGTGTTCTGTGAGTTGAGTTCCTCCAGCAAAAAATCCTTTGAACCCAGAATAATTTCTGATGCACAATTTAATAACATACAATTGTTTTGCTTTGGAAGATGTTTGTGTTCTTCCACATCAAGAGCTCTTGAGAATGTTTTTCCTTATGCCCTGGGCTATTGACTGGGCCATTTCAGAATCTTTTTAACAGGAGGAGCAACGTCCCTGGTGGTTTGCATCTAAGTTCTCCAGACGATGACGACCCTCGACCTCCACCCTTGGAACTTTATGCCAATGGAGATCCTGGCCAATATATTTTCCTTCCTTCCTGTCCGAGACCGGCATAACGTCTCACACACCTGCAGGTTCTGGGCTACGGCCGTTTCATTTGCCTCAGTCTGGCACTTCACAGAAGTCTAGTAAGTCTTTCATAGCTGGGGCAGCCAGGTGGGGACTCAGCAAGTCAGGCAAACAAACAGCTCACACCATCCTTTGTTGGCTTCTGTGACTGATTCAAGGTTGTAGTTTTAATATAGGTCCATGATGGCAAACATTGGCACTCCAGCTGTTCATGAACTTCAGTGACCAGAAGTGCTGACTTGGGCTTCTGGGAATTGAAGTCCAAGAACACCTGGAGTGCCAAGGTTTGCCATCACTGACATAGGTGTACTGTATGTCTAATGTAAGGACTGCAGTGTCTTACTGATTTACCTATATCAGGTAAACCACAAAGCTGTATATGTGCAGTAAACCCATTCTTCTGGATTCACAGGGACTTGGGCTTCTGGGAATTGAAGTTCAAGAACACCTGGAGTGCCAAAGTTCACCATCACTGATATACATAAAGGTCTCTCTTGCTCAAAAGCCAGTTGTTTCCAGGTCTAAGGGTGGTGAGCATCTTGGTTTCTAGCGAAAGAGCCACCACTGTCTACATCTGCTGACAATTCCATGGTCATGTGGCAGGCAGGAGTAGATGCCGGAGCACCATGCCATGCTGTTACCTTTGCTGCCTAAGTGGGACCTGTTTATCTACTTTGCAATTTCTTGCTTTTGAACTGCTAGGTTGGCATGAGCTGGGATAGATTATGGGAACTCACTCCTTCATGCAGCAATTGGGTCCCAAACTGCTGACCTGTCAGCCTTCCAGTTGACAAGTTGAATGTCTTAACCCCAAAGCCACCCCAATCCCTTACGTAGGGACAACACATTCCTATTGCCCGCAGGACATCTCTGGTCCCTGACACCAGTTCATCCAGCCCACATCACCCTTGTCACTCCCAGAAGCGGGAGTAAAATGTGACGAGGGTGGCGTGGGCCTGATGAATTGGTGTCAGCAGCTAGATACGGCCCATGGGATGTAGCTTGGGCTCCCCTGGTATAGTTTATCCCCTTTGCTGGTTCCTGTAAAATTCAGAGTAGAACACAGAGCAGATTCCCTACCCTCCCACCAATCTAACTTCTTGATTTCCTTCCTGCCCATCCTCTTACAGCTGTGGTTCATGCAAAACTGATGAGCAGGAAGAGGATGATGATGGTGAAACCTTGAGCACCTTGCTACAGAAGATAAAGCCCTATATGGGTCATATCCAATTCTTAAAGCTAGTTCTTGATATGTCCTTGGAGTTAAACCAGAGGCTGGCTTGCACCATCTTAAATGTGATGGCATGGAAGAGCCGCAGGTTGCAAGGAATTCAGATCGAGTGTTACGGTGAAATCCCGTGTTGCTATTTTGGCCAAGACCTCCTGCACAGCTTGAGACTGCTCTTCCAGGTCATGGATCAGGCAACCATGAAGCACATTGACTTACGCTATGTACCTTTCATTTTGGATAACAAGACCATCTCGCTCGTGGCCAGCTGCAGCCCGAAACTGCGCACCCTCCTCATCAACAACTATGCAATCACTATGCTGAGGACAGAGACGACCGTTGAGTTGCTGAGGACTTGCCCCAAACTCTCTACCCTGGGGATCTCATACTCTGTCCTGTCACAGAGGATGTTCCAGGAGCTGTTGAGACTGGACCGAGAGCCCTTCAAGTACTTGGAGATGTTCTACGATGGCTTAGACAATGACATCCCTGAGCACTGTTGGACCTCGGTGAGACAGAGGCACCCCGGTTTCCGCGTGGGGCTGGAGTTTGCATCGATTGTCACAGTGCCAATGATGACTCGGGTCTTGAAGCCTTATCTGCCCATCTCTCAGTTGCGTTTCAATTCCTACACAGTCATGGCCAACCAGGTGACGCTTGTCGCTAACCTCTATGCTGGGACTTTAGAAAAGCTGGTGCTTTTTTCGGCCTCTTCCGTTGAGTTGGACCTGGCGTTGGTACAGCTTGCCAGGGCCTGCATGCATCTGAAAGAGATCCACTGTTTCTGTGTGGTGGCCAAAGGGGTGGCGTTGACGTTTCAGCATCACTGCCCACATCTGAGAAAGTACACCCTTTCACATACACCGTTCTCCCCTGACAATCCCCCAACGGTAGTCCTATGACTAGGTACGGGCAAGTGCTGCTCTTTTGGGATAAAACCGTATCCGTTGGAGTGGGAGGTATAAGCAAAATGGATTCCAGAGGCAGCAGTTGTTTTAGAAGAAAATTGAGAAAGTTGCCTTAAATGACCAAGTGAGTGGACTGTTATATAAACTAATGACTTTTAAATTGACAAAATAACATATGGAGGTAAAGGAACAGACTTCTTATTCAGAAGTGGTGTAATAATATCAACAGAAGTCTCTCTTTGGTTGTGGTTTTATATAAAGAAACCACTTTTTAAATACAGCTGACATTTTAATCTTTTTTTAATCGTCATTGGAATAGTTCTAGTAATTCATAATCAAAAGTCAAAATAAAGATGTGCATTGGATCTTTTACAAAAATAATCTTCCGTGGTATTCTCTGTGGCACACTGAGTTTCACAAACCAGCTTTGGAAGATATGCCCTTTGTATTATTGTAGAACAGGATTTCAACCAAGCATGGTCTAGTGATGAAACTGGAATTTGAGAAAAGCAAATTCTAATTTCACAAAACCCAGGTTAACCTTAACTAGTCCCATGATGGCAAACGTTGGCACTCCAGGTGTTCTTGGACTTCAGTTCCCAGAAGCCCAAGTCTCTGTGGATTCACAAGAATGGGTTTACTGTGCATTTGTGCAGTCAACCCATTCATGTGGATCCACAGATATTTGGGCTTCTGGGAATTGACAACATATTTTGAAAACCCCAGAAAGAGTCACCACAACTCTGAATTAAAACAAGAGCACTGAAACATTATTAGGTGAGGGTAAAGGATTTCAGTCTTAATAATTCCCGGTAGGATTATATCAGAGGGCTGAAGTAGCTTAGTGGTTAAAACACTGACCTGGATTTCCTGAAGGTCAGTGGTTCAAGACCTGAGTGCTGCATAATGGAGTGAGTGCCCATAGTCTGTCCCAGTTCCTGCCAACCTAGCTGTTTGACAGCAAGAAATTACAAGTCGATAAACAGGTACTGCTTTGGTGGGAAAGGGAACAGCATCCTGTGCATTGTGATGTCTAGTCATGCCTGCCACGTGGCCACAGACAGCGCTGGCTCTTTGGAGATGAGCAGAATTTCCGAGAGGCAGAAATGACTGGGTTTTGAGCAAGGATGGCCTTGACCTAGGACAGTGATGGCTAACCTTGGCACTCCAACTGTTCCTGGAGTTCAATTCCCAGAAGCCCAGATCACGGGCATGAAAACATCTGGCAATTGAAGTCCAGGAACAGCTGGAGTGCCAGATTCACTTAGCTGGAAGGGAACCTCACTGGCATAAATAAGGCGGGTGATGAATAACTATGACTTGGATGGTCGCAGCCTATTTGAGGCTTTTAAATGGATCCCTTCATCCCTATAAAAATACTTGTAAAGGTGTTAATATATTCATCTGTGTAACTCACTGCCACAAGATGGTACTTCTAAGCACCCGCTCCTTCCTGCAACCGTCCTGCAATCTATGAATCTCCTATTTTCAGGGGTGATGCCTTAGAAAGAATCATGGTGACAATCCACCCATCCTTCTGGAACCTAAAGGGTTAAACTGGCCATAGGCCACGCCCACTCCATCCTTTCATCCTTTAATGGTCTAGGGAGAGGTCAATGGTGAGCAGGTGCGCATCCTTCCTGCCCCAGGTGTGGCTCAGTTGAGGCTCAGCCTGAAAAAGTGCGATGGAAGCGGGAGGAGAACACGATCCCTGTCCACATGGGGCTGAGTTTTCATCCGACGCCAGAAGCGCTCCTGTCTGTGGAGGCCAAAGATCCAGGTGAGGAGGGTGTGGGTGAAGTCCAGAGGTTCTTGGGCTCCCCGACCAGTGGGCCAGTCTGCCCTGTGCGCCGCCTTTCCCCCAGGCGAGTGACTCCTGTGCAATGTTTGAAACACAGGGCTTTCCTTAGAGGCAAAGTTTTTGAAGGGTTCCCCTTAGTTGTCTGTGCCTCCAGCATCTCAGAGAGTATGGAAGCAAGACAAAAACAAAAAAGAGGAAACAATAGTGTTGTGGCACTTTAAGACCGACTACTGTATTTTAATGTTAGCTTTAGTAGATCAAATCCACTTGGTTAGACTAGAGAGACTTCATGGCATTATCCTATCAGGTAATTACTTAGACCCTCCCATTCTAGTAAAACAGATAAGTATACAAACCAGTGTGGCTCTTTGCAATGAGTAACAACAGAAGATCCCTGATTGGGGTTCAGATTTATTATAGTACTTTCGTGTCTGTAGTTCTTCTGGGTTGAAAGGATTTTTGTGGAAGAAATTCTGCTCAGGGAACGCCCAAGTGGGGCTCCTTTCATGTCCCCAAAAAACTGAGACAGAGACAAGTGCTCAATCTGTCATTCAGTACCCGGGTCTCCAACTGCCGACTTGCCAGCCTTCCAGGTAACAAGGCAAGCTTCTTAACCACCGAGCCACTGCAGCCCCCCTTCACATTTATTGCCATGAAGTCATGTGGCAGGCATGACTAGACAATGAAGCACACAGAAGGCCGTTGTCTTTCCTGCTGAAGCGGTACCTCTTTATCTACTTGAAATTTCTTGCTAGTCTAACCCAATTTGCCCCATATTAGTTTTCTAATTTTGGGTGGTGGTGACACAATATTGTAGTTTCCTTTTCATGTTGATTTGGCCATTCCATGTTGATGGAGCCTGGTTCCCTTTTTCTCTGTCTTCACCTCCCACCTCAACCCTTCGGGAAGAAGCTCAAACGTGGAGCCATAGAGCCAAGACATTTGTAAACTGCAGCTCTCCCTCCACCGCACCATAAATGGTCAAAGGCGATGGTTTCTCCCATGAAGTACCTGACAAATGTGCAGGTGGCCTGCCACACTTCTATACGGCCCCATCTGTTTTCCCCTTTGTTTTTGAGGGGGCTGCTGTGGTAGCCTCTCTTTCCACTCTCTTGAAGAGTATGAAAACAAGACAAAACAAATAGAGAAAACAATAACGTTTTGGCACTTTAAGACCAACTGCTGTATTTTAATGTTAGCTTGAGTGGATCGAGTCCACTTGGTTAGACCAAAGAGTGAGATTTCATAGCATTAATTTCTACATCTCAGACACCTCATGACACCCTCCCATTCTATGCTGAGGAGCCGTATCAGGTTCAGAGGTACATGTTTGGCTAGACAACCAAATAAGGGTTCAGATTTATTATAATAATTTTGTGTCAGGAATTATTCTGGGTTGAAAGGATTTTTGTGGGGAAAATGCTGCTCAGGGAATGCCCTAATGAAGCTCCTTTGATGTCCCCGAGAGCTGGAACAGAGACTGACACTCAATCCATCATGCAGTACCCAGGTCTCAAACTTCCAACTTGCCAGCCTTCCAGTGGTGAGCTTCTTAACCACTGAGCCACCACATCTCTCATTCAGATTTATTGCCACGAAGTCATGTGGCAGTCATGTCTGGATACTGATGGACATGGAATGGTGTTGTCTTTCCTGCCCAAACAGTACCTCTTTATCTACTTGCAATTGTCTGCTAGTCTGACCCACTCTGCCCCATCCTAGTGCTATAATCGTGGGATGGGTTCCACATACAGTAGTTTCCTTCTCATGTTCATTTGGCCATTCCATGTCAATGGAGCCTGGCTTCCCCTCCCCTGTTTCTCTGTCTTCATCCCACACCTCCCACCACAAGCCCTTGGGAAGAAGCTCAAACGTGGAGCCATAGAGGCAAGACCTTGGCCAGTTGCAGCGTTTCCTCCACTGCACCACAAATGGTCAAAGGTGATGGTTTCCTCCATGAAGTACCTGACAAATGTGCAGGTGGCCTGCCACACCTCTATACCACTCCATCTGGCTTTACCTTTCAAATTCAATTTTATTCATACAGTCAGAGACCAAAGAGAAGAACTTACACTAAAAGGAATAGCACATAACAATAAACATACAAATATGTATCAAAGTCAAGTTTTTAGAAGACTCTACAACCATCTGAAGGGTGCCTAGATATATGTCAGAGATAAATATTCAGTTTATGAGAGCCGCCTGGTCTACAATTTAAGATGATTACACTATTTATGTAAATATTGAAGGAATAAGAGAAAAAAATGCTTTAAAAAATAGGAAGGTGGTGGGATTCTTTTACTTCCGATGCATCCGGACCACAAGGGCACCGAACTTCGCTGTCTGTAAGGAGTGCTGAAGTTTTCTCTCCATTAAAAGTTCCCTGACATATTCTGCATCTGTTTTAGAGGTCCTTGCTCTCAGAGGGGGCCTAAATTTTTATTCTAACTATCATATAGTGGGCACCCGGAGAAAAATGTGCTCCATAGACTCCACTTTGCTTAATGTACCTGGGCAGAGTCTTCCTTTGTAAGGGAATTGCTGAGGGCAAGGATTAGCAGCTGGCTAAGGTGATGACAGGTACAGAGCACAAGTTTACCTTGTGGCTGGAGGTGAGAGGAAAGCAGGAGATTTGGCTAGATCTTTCTGCCTCTCAGTATCTACTGCTTTACCTTTAAGTACACTCTCTGGGTGGATCACAAGTTAAATAGCATTTTTGCCCCCAACATGCCGTGGACAGATTTTACTGACCTCAGAAGGATGGAAGAAGCTGGGCCAACCTTGAGCCCTGGTCAGGATGGAACTCACAGCCTTCTGGTCACAGCACAGCAGTTTTTAATCCCTTCACCACCAGGGCTTGTGGCACACAATGGGCTGCAGTGGCTCAGTGGTTAAGAAGGTCGCCTTGTTAGCTGGAAGGCCGGCAAGTCGGCAGTTCGAGACCCAGGTACCCGAATGACGGATTGAGCGACCGTCTCTGTCCCAGTTCCTGCCAACCTAGCAGTTTGAAAGCAAGACATTGCAAGTAGAGAAATAGGGACCACTTTGGTGGGGAAGGGCCTTGGGGACATGAAAGGAGCCTCATTTGGGTGTCCCCTGAGCAGAGTTCCTCTAGGAAAAATCCTTTCAACCCAGAATAATTTCTGACATGTTATTATAACACACAGTTGTTTTGTTTTGGAAGATGTTTACATTCTTCTTCATCAAATGGTTGTGAGAATGTTTTTCCTTTTGCCCTGGGCTACAGATTGAGTCATTTCAGAAGGCAGATCTTTTTAACACTCAGGAGCAACGGCACTGGTGGTTTGCATCTAAGTTCTCCAGAAGATGACGTCCCTCGACCTCCACCCTTGGAACTTTATGCCAGCGGAGATCCTGGCCCATATATTCTCCTTCCTTCCTGTCAGAGACCGCCACAATGTCATACGCATGTGTAAACTCTGGGCTACCGCCGTTTCTTCTGCCTTGGTCTGGCACTTCACAGAAGTCCAGTAAGTCTTTTGTAGCTGCAGGAGCCTGCTGGGGACTCGTCAAGTTAGGCAAGCAAACAACTCACACCATCCTTGGCTGGCTTCTGCGATCGTTTCAAGGTTGTAGTGTTAATATTGGTCCATGATGGCGAACCTTGACACTCCAGCTATTTTGAAATCAATTCCCAGAAGCCCAAGACTCTGTGAAGCCACACAATTGGGTTTACTGCTTGTGTGGATTCATAGGGACTTGGGCTTCTGGGAATTGAAGTTTAAGAACAACTAGATTGCCAAGGTTGGCCATCACTGATATAGGTAAATGTAAAGGTCTCTCTTGATCAAAAGGCAGTTGTGTATATCTCTACAGGTGGTGCCAATCTCTGTTTCCAGCCAAAAAGCCAGCACTGTCTATATCTGCTGACATTTCTGTGGACATGTGGTGGGCAAGATTAGATGCCATGCTGTTACCTTTAACGCCAAGGCAGGACTGGTGTATGTCCTTGCAATTTCTTGCTTTCGAACTGCTAGGTTGGTAGGAGTTGAGAGAGACGATGGGTCTTGGACTGCTCTGTAGTTTTAACCTCTAAGGATGTTTGTCACAGTTCCAGTAGAGCTCCTCCTCCTGATTATATAAAATGATCTTTGCACCCTAATGTGTGATTTTCCTCAAAAAATTATCTTGGATTTAGCGTGCTTTGTTTTGAGATTACCGGTAATCACCGATAGGTCAACACAGGTTTAGATTTGGGAGAGTCAAACCAGATGTTAAACAGAATGTGTCTGCAGACATTTCTGTGGACATGTGGCAGGCATGACTAAAAACCGGAGTGCACGGAACACTGGTTACCTTTCCCACTGAAGTGGTACCTATTTACCTACTTGCAATTTCTAGCTTTCCAACTACTAGGTTAGCAGGAGCTGGGGCAGAGACAAGAACTCACTCTTTCATGAACTCAAGTCTTGAACTGCTGACCTGTTGCTTTCCAGTCAGTGTCTTAACCCCTTGAGCCACTGCTGTCCTTAATGTAGGGAATACACATTCCTCCTAATCTAAATACACAGCTTTAAAAGCTACTTCTTGAATGACAAGGGCTAACATGTTGCAGTTTGGACTGGTAGAGGCCTGATTAGTGGAACATGGATAGATGAGTAATATTGATACTCAATAAAATGGACTACTACCTTTCTTTTCTTTCATCTCTCCCAGTAGAAGTCAACAGCAGTTTTGTGATGGTAAATCTCCACTGGTTTAAGATTGTGTTATTTTTGAACCACAATTGGGTGTTCCCTGGTAACAGTAACCTTGAGTTGCAGGCTAGTCTTTCTCACACTAGGTCAGTCGAAAAGAACTGCAGAATGAACTCATCCAAAGGTGCCTTCATTTTGGCAGCTTCACATCTGGTCTAGACATGGAAGAAGAAGGTGTCCAGTCTTTATAGAAGTTCTCTGTGGTGCAGACCGTGTTTGGAGGACATAGTTTATCCCCTTGGCTGGTTCTTTTAAAGGAGGTGTCCTCAACCTTGTTGAGCCTGGGGTCGGATCACACTCCCTTAGATACTTCAGGGACTGGGCAGCCATTTTGCCCTTCCTCCACCACATGGCACTTCCAGGTACAGTGGAGGCGGTGGGGGTGGGTGTCCACATGAAATGGTGCCATGGGCCGCAGGGTGAGAATCCATGCTGTAAAGTTCAGAGTAGGACACGGAGTGGATTCTCTGCCCTCCCACCGATCTAACCTCTTGATTTCTTTCCTGCCCATCCTCTACCAGCTGCGAATCAGAAGAAACCGAAGAGGAGGAAATGGAGGAGAGTGGCGATACCGCGACCACCTTGCTGCAGAAGATACAGCCCTATATGGGGCATATCCGATACTTTAAGCTGGTTTTTAACATGTCCCAGGAGTTAAACCGGAGCCTGGCCTGCACCGTCTTAGATGAGATGGCACAGAAGAGCCGCAGGTTGGAAGGACTTCAGATCGTGTGTCACGGCAGAACCCCCTTTTTCTATTCTGGCCAGGACGTCCTGCAGAGCTTGAGAGGGCTCTTCCAGGGCATGGACGAAGCAACTATGCAGCACATTGACTTACGCCGTATGCCTTTCACTTTGGACAACAGGCTCATCTTGCAGATGGGCAGCTCCAGCCCAAACCTACGTTTCCTCCACTTCCACAACCACGTGCCGGCCGTCACTTTGCTGAGGGCGGAGACGATTGTTGAGGTTCTGAGGACTTGCCCCAAACTCTTTTCCCTGGGGATCTCTTACGTTGCCGTGTCGCAGGGGATGTTCCAGGAGCTGTTGAAACCCAACCGAGAGCCATTCAAATATTTAGAGCTGTTCTACGGCGGCTTGGACAATGACATCCCTGAGGAGTGTTGGACCTCGGTGAGAGAGAGGCATCCCGATTTCCGCTTGGGGTTGGAGTTTGCGGCAGGCGTCACAACGCAGAAGATGACCGAGGTCTTAAAGCCTTACCTGCCCATCTCTCACTTGCGCATCAATTCCTTAACCCACATGGCCAGCCATGTGGCCCTTGTTACTAACCTCTATGCTGGGACTTTAGAAAGGCTACTTCTGTACTCATCTCCTTCGCTCGAGTTGAACGTGGCATTAACACGCCTCGCCAGGGCCTGCTTACACCTAAAAGAGATCCACTGTTTCTTTGTGGTGGCAAAAGGAGTGGTGGCGGCATTTCGGCGCAACTGCCCACATCTGAAAAAGTACACCCTTTCACCCACACTGTTCTTCCCTGACAATCCTCCAACAGTAATCCTATGACTAGGTATGGACGGGTGCTTCTCTTTCAGGACAAAACCGAGTTCTTTGTAGCAAGAGGTACAAACCCGATTTCTGAGGCAGCTGCTGTCTTAGAACAAAAGTGGCAAAGTTGTCTTATAGGACTAACTGAGCGGACTTTTATATTAAGTATAACATTTTAAATCCACAAATTAACATATGGAGGTAAAGGTTATTCCGAAATGGTGTGAGCAACAGAAGTCTCTCTTTGAACTGGTTGCTGTTTTATGTAAGTTTTTAAAAGAAACTCCTTTTTTTATACAGCTGTCGATTTCAATATATTTTTTATAGTCGTTGGAATAGTCATAGCAATTCACAATCGCAAATCAAAATAAAGATGTGCATTGGATGAAGTATTTTTGCATCCCTGCCTGATGGTGTTATGGGAATAAAGATCAGATGCAAGGAACAACTTTTCTAGCAGATGTTATGTGCTCTGTTAAATAATGATTGTGTGTCAGAAATTATTCTGGGTTGAAAGGATTTTTGCTGGACAAGCTCTGTTCAGGGGACGCACGAATGAGGCACCTGTCATGCCCCTAAGATCTTTTCCTACCCAAGTGAACTTTGTTTATCTACTTGCAACTTTTTATTCATTCATTCATTCATTCATTTAGACTTGTATGCCGCTCTACTCAGTAAAAACTTCTTGCTTTCAAACTGTTAGGTTGGCAGGAGCTGGGATGGAGACACGCACTCAGACTGTCATACAGTACCTGGGTCTCAAACCTCCAACTTGTTGGTCTTCCAGCTAACAAGTCGAGCTTCTTCACCACTAGTCCACCACAGTCAGACTGATTCTATGACATACCAAATTTATTTATTTATTTATTTTTCCCGAGTACTGCAGGAAGGAATGAACTCCCGTCTCTGTCCCAGCTCCTGCCAACCTAGCAGTTCGAAAGCAAGAAATTGTAAGTAGATAAATAGGGACCACTTCGGTGGGAAGGTAACAGAGTTCCATGCGCTCCAGTGTCTAATCATGCCTGCCACATGACCATGGAAACGTCTGCAGAAGCAGACAGCGCTGGCTCTTCGGCTTAGAAACAGAGATGAGCACTGACCCCTAGAGTCGGATACGACTGGCTTTCGAGCAAGGGAAACCTTTACCTTTTACCGCCCTTCTCACCGGGGCGACCCAGGGCGGTTTACAACATCATAAAAGCATATCATAATACAACCCGAACCCATTATCAAAAACTTCAAAGTTACAATTATAAAAATTTAAAAAGTTTTTAACATTTACAAAAATCAAGCAGATTTCAATAATAATTAAAAAGTTAAAAACAACTTAAAGAGAAAGATAAAAAGACCAGGGGAGAGAAGGAGCTCAAACTAACCAGCACGATGGGGTCATGGTACCACCAGGACCCCATACCTGTCCCGCCAGCCATGTTTTTAAGTTCTTCCTAAGAGACAGCAAGTCCATCTGAAGACGTAGCTCAGTTGGTAGGAGCTTCCATAGGGCTGGAGTGGACACAGAGAAGGCCCTCCTTCTAGTGCCAGAGAGATGTGCCTCTCTGGCCGATGGAACAACTAGAGAGCCTCTCCGGCCCGCTCTGGTGATGTCTTTGGTTCTCCTTTGTGAAAGCCTAACCACGTACAACGCAAGTGCTTGGGAATTCTCTGTGAGTGCATGGAGAAGTATATTCCCATCACCCCTGAAGAGCTGTGGGCAGTAGTGAGTAAGAGATACCCACTGCTGCGGGAGAAACTGGACCACACGGTCCCTGCCTAGAAAATCCCTCACATCTTATAGCCCAACATCTAGTTTACAGCTGCTGTAAACATGTCTGCTCCCGGGGTTGTTGCCATGGGCCATATGGTTGATCGCTGTGGGCAGGGACGGCCAACGGACCGTAGGTTGTAAACCCCTGATGTACGATATTGGAAATATCCCACAGAGTTAAATGAATGGGTGGTGTAAGAAACTGCTTGTCCAGAATGTAGATGCAAAGACACATTTTAGATAAAACCATTGGCTGAAATTCGACTGTGCACTTCCCTAAATGACATACATTTTGGCAGTGAATTGCCATAAATTAAACAAGTCCCCCTTTTCTCTGTGGCACACCTAGTTGCACAAACCAGTATGTGTATGGAGTTTTCTTAACTTAAGGCAACTTGCTTTGAAAGTTATGTCGTTTGTGCTATTGTACATCAGTATTTCAGCCAAGTGTGGTTTAGTGATGAAACTGGGATTTGAGAAAACCAAATTCTAATTTCACAAAACCCAGGTTAACCTTGTCCCATGGTGGCAAACCTTGGCACTCTAGGTGTTCTTGGACTTCAATTCCCAGAACCTGTTTATCTGCTTGCAATTTCTTGCTTTTGAACTGCTAGGTTGGCAACAGTAGGGATAGATGGTGGGAGCTCACTCCGTCATGCAGGACTCAGGTCTTGGACTGCTTTGTGTTTTCATCTCTAAGGATATTTGTCACAGTTCCAGCAGGAGAACTGCTCCCGATTATAGACATTATCTTTGCACTAGAATGTGCAACCTAGAATGTGTGATTTTCCTCAACTACTTATCTTAGATTTAGCGTGCTTTGTTTTGAGATTCATCACCGGTAGGTCAACACATGTTTAGATTTGGGAGAGTCAGAAGAACTACAGTACCTCTAAGTTACATAGCTGAGAACTCAGACTTGCAAATCCCAATTCTTGTCAGACATTACAGGAATAATCCCATTGAAGAACAAAATGGGTATCAAATGTAATGAATACTGCAAAGGTCACCCTTGCTCAAAAGCCAATCGTATCCGACTCTAGGTTCAGTTCTCATCTCTGTTTATAGCCAAAGAGTCAGCACTGTCTGTGTCTGCAGGCATTTCTGTGGACATGTGGCAGGCATGACCAAAAACCAGAGTGCATGGAATACTGTTTACCTTTCCTGCCGAAGTGGTCCCTATTGATCTACTTGCAATTTCTTGCTTTCGAGATGCTAGGTTGGCAGGAGTTGGGACAGAGACGGGAGCTTACTCTGTCATGCAGTACTCGGGTCTCGAACTGCCGACCTGTCACTTTCCAGTCAGCATTGTAATTGCTTGAGCCACTGCAGTCCTTATGTAGGGAATATACATTTCTCTTTGTCATGATCTTGGTTCGCTTAGCTTATCTTTACTGCAATCATTTCTCTGCCTCTCTCTCTCTCTCTCTCTCTCTCTCTCTCTCTCTCTCTCTCTGTGCTTTACATTCCTTAGAGATTAGTTAGTCAGTAGTGTAGTAAGGTTGCATATAAAATGATTTAAAATTGGCACAATAAAATTGGCAAATGTTGACATTAGGTAGCTCCTCCCACTTCCATATAATTAGGACATACATCTTGGTGGAGAGTAGCCCCGAATTAGTCTGGTTTAAAGAGGGCTGCAATCCTCAGTGGGTTCAAGGTTGACTGGGAGGAAAAAATCAGTTGCAGGCAAGGCCATCGAAGAGAAAGGATGAATTGTGAAATCACATGCAGGTCTTGGGAAGATGCTAGTTGCCTTCTGACTGTCACCTGATCTGCGCATTATGAATGAAGGCCAGATAGTTGTGGCTCTGCCGTTGCCCCTTGATGAGTATTTTATTGGTTTTAATTCAATGGAATTTGTGACTCATCCCTTCTGTCCTACACCATCTTAAGAGTTCAGAGGCAACCTAGAAGTTGATTCAAGGCTCGGTTTGAAGGCCAACCGGCTTCAGATCATAGACGCTGGTGATGAGTTAGCAGGTCCTCCTTTGGCTTTTTCCAGCAATTGACTGACCTCCTGGCCTCCCGCGTTTGTGCAAGCAAGGGTATTCTCTTTGCATGAGGCTGCATCTTTATTCATGGCTTTGTGCGGGCGAATGCCTTGTGCTTTCATTCCGTGCATTGTTCCCCGCAGTGGGGACACGCGTAGGCATTGTGCTGAGCTTGGCCAAGGGCCAGCGGCACTGCTGACTGATGTGACTCGTTGGGGAAAGCAGGTGGGTGTTACCTCCGTCCTGCCCACATCCCTACATGGTTCTTTCTCCCTCTGATGCATGTGAAAGAGTACCTTGTTGTGGCAAAGAGATGGCACTAGAGTAGTCGGAACTCTATACAACTATGCAGGATCCGGCCACTGCCTTGGCTATGGATGGCTATTCCAGTAACGTACCGGCATTTCTCACCAAGCTGTGGACACTGGTAGAAGATCCAGAGACCAACCACCTCATCTGTTGGAGTATTGTGAGTACAGTATATGTAAAAGCTACTAGTTTGAAGTTTGACAAAGGTGATGGAAATGAACTCCAAGACATTTGGAGTTGAAATGTGAAGACTACTTGGGGAAAACATTCTCACTCTCTGAGATTTTCCAGGTCATAACATGATGTGATTTCTTACCATGACTACCTTCTTCACCAACAAGATGTTTTGGCTTGAGGTCCCAGTTCTTCACCAACAAGATGTTTTGGTTTGAGGTCTCAGTTCTGTTCTTCGTTTTTTAATTTCCACTTTGTGTGTCTGCCTGTTTTGTTTAAGAAGTTGTCAAATTCAGTGTTCTTCCCAGGCCTTCTTGCGCAGGAAAGACACAATTTAATGCAAGAATGGTAATATTTCTGCACAGATTGGAGTTTTCTACCAGGAAGACTCGTAGGACTGTGGTAGTTCAGTGGTTAAGGAGCTCTCCTTGTTAGCTCAAAGGCTGGCAAGTCTGCAGTTCAAGACCCATGATGGACATGAGCACCCATCTCTGTCCCAGCTCCTGCCAACCTAGCAGAATGAAAGCAAGAAGCTGTAAGTAGATAAATAGGGACCAATTTGGTGGGAAAAGATCTTGGGGATATGAAAGGAGCCTCATTTGGGCTGAGTGGAGTTCCTCCAGCAAAAATTATTTTAACCCAGAATGCACCTTTGTGTGCTTCTGACACAATTTTTTTTTAAAAAAAGGAAGAAACAAATGAAAAATTTCAAAGAAATCCAGTGAAGTTTTTTTAAAAAAAGAGGGATTGTATAAAGAAATCTCATTTGGCATCCTTCAAAATTGAGGTTTATGATCTAATAAAGTTCTACATATATTGTGGAGGGTTAAGGTTTGTTTAGCTGTGTTACATGCTTAATGTGTAGAAGAAGTGGCATTGTGGGTAGAGACTGAAGTCATTGTTAATGTAAAAGACAGGTAGTGATATGGATGAGTGAATTTAGATTTCAAGGAAGGGGTCTGCACATCCAATTATTTTTTACGAAATGGTTTGGGAGTTGTAACTTTTTGACAGTGAAACAGATTATTTTGGTAGACAGGGGAAGATTTTAACGAGAATCGGTTTGGCTAGATATCACGGAGAAGAGTGGATTTGATTTAAATCAAATCAGTTTAAATCACACACACAGTTTAAATCAGAGAGAGAGAGTTTAAATACCTATTTAAATCACTAGTCCGTAAAACTAGGTTTAAATCACAATCTATTCCACTCCCAACAATCATTGCATTATTATTTTTAAACTTGGCACTTAGAGGGTTAGTTCTGAGTACATAGATTTGCAGGAGAACAAGGAGATGAAAGTCTTCTTTCCCCCCAACTCCCCAAACTCTGTATGTTTATTTTATAATATTTTTGCTGTAAAGAAGAGGTTTACGATCCCTGCAGACTATGTTTGAAACCCATTGTAAGCCTCTCCAGACCTAGGCGTCAGATAGCATGGATTGATATCTCTCTCTCCATTTCCTGTGGTTCCTTTGTAGGGCTATATAAGTCTGTAAAATAAATAAATAATAAATAAGTAAATATTCTTGGATTTTGTCTTAGCTGTTCTTCAAGGTCTTATTCAAAGAGGTAAAATGGGTGGGGAATAAGATTCCTAAAACAGATTTTAATATGCTAATTCCAAGGATTCGAGACAGTTTAAAGCGCCAACAAATTCTGGGAATGGGGGTTCTTGTTCAAGATCTGGGGTTCAAGCCCCTAGCGTCTCCACTTGGGCTAGTAAAAGAGTCCAACCTGATAGTCCAATGACTTACTCCGAATATCAGTCGAGTTACCTAATTTACACCTCTAAGACTAAGAAAATAGTATAAGTCGGGGGTGGAAATTACAGCAGCTGCTAGTGAGTTTTAATAATCAAAATATATGAAAATATGGTAAAATAAATTAATCTAGACATTTGTGTGGGTATGATTTTGAGTTTTTACAGTAATGCTAGTGGGGTTTTTTAAACTGTATGTTTGAATTTGAACCACCACAATTTTGGGACTCTCGGGGTTGTTGACCCGAGTTTAAGTCGAGTCCACTTTTTGGACCTCATTTTGGATGCTAAAAAACTAGACTTTTACTTGAGTATATACGGTAATCTTCCATAAAATAGTCAGGGGTGTAAATATCCTGCTAAGAAACCAAAGAAGTAGGCTCGTTTTCAATGTGTTTCCTTGTAGTATTCTCTCCCCCACCCTTTCTCATTCTATAATGCAGCACACAATTTTTAAGAATTATCCAAGCATCTTCTCTTTAGGTTTGGGAGTAACAAGTTACCAAATACAGTACAGTCATAATAGACACAGTTGCATAATGGAGACCATCTATAATGTAACCTCCTCTAAAAAAAATGTCTAATCTGTGTTTTCCAACCTTTGGTTCTTGGACTTCAATTCCCAGAAGCCCAAGTAAGTTCATTGGCTGACCAGTGCTTTTTCTGAATTGACTTAGGCTTCTGGGAATTGAAGTCCAAAGACCAAAGGTTGGAAAACACTGCAAGAGCATACAGTTACAGAGGAACTGGTGGCTTGCAATGTATAGGAATAGGGAAAACATTAGTGAACAACCATTCAATAATATTTACGGGTGTTGGGAGACTTCTCAACCCAGAGGAAAAACACAGGTCCTTGTTAAAATGGAGCAAGTTGGTTCTGTTTGGCTGCTTTAACAGGTAGAACAGAAGCCAAACAGAAATAAATGTTACGACACCCTTCTTCTACATATTAAGCATGTAACACAGCTAAACAAACCTTAACTCTCCACAATATATGTAGAACTTTATTAGATCGTAAACCTCAATTTTGAAGGATGCCAAATGAGATTTCTTTATACAATCCCTCTTCTTAAAAAAACTTCACTGGATTTCTTTGAAATTTTTCATTTGTTTCTTCCTTTAAGATGGACTGGCATGCATCTTTTTGGTGGCTGACATGTGCCAAAGTGAAATCATGTATGCTGCTTGTCATGCTGTGGTTGCATGCCTGTCCTGCAAAATGCATGTTCGGGAACACATCTAGTCGTAGCTCATTGGTGGCAATTTCCACCATGACACCTGCAACTTCACATCTAGGTGCAAAAGTGGAATAGAGTAGCAGATGGACAAATAATAGTCTCAGTTATTCAACCAGGAAGTCAATAAGCTGCCACAAGGTGGTTATATAGACGTAAGAGCCAACTGCATGAGGATTTCAGATCCAGAGATTTCTACAAAGTTGTGATTTCTACTACAGCTTGGAAATGAATTGGCAACACATTTCTAATTGCTGCTCGGCCACCAGCTTCCACCTGTTCCCATCCTACTAACCAGAGCTGGGGAAAATTGTTTTGAGGCAATAATTTCCAACAGCCCCATATGCCTTTTGGATAGAGTTGCCATAAATCTCTCCCACAAAACCAGGACAGAAGTATACTTGACAAAGAAGAATGGGTTATCTACAAAATAGCCTTTTAAAAAACAAACATAATATAATGACAGCTATAAAACACTTTCACATTAAATATATCAATGCTTAAATGAATTTATTTACAACAGTTAATTCTTACTGTAAGATGATCTGTTGTACTTCTGAGAAGTCACATCATGGTCAACTCTTAACATCCTCAGTTCCAGGAAACATACTGGTCACACTTATCAGGCAATGGTGTGAGGCACAAATGTTAAGATTTGTTTCCAGGTATAGTCCAACTCCAATGTGGCAGGAAACTGCTCATTTATGGCGAGAGTTTGAATTTATTTTAATGGTGTGTTATAATACACGATCAATAAGTTTTAATACTCCTGGACTTTAATGTGATTTTTATTGAACTGGCTGGGACAATTTTTCCAACCTTGAATCCAGGATAATCCTGGTTTTCCAGGACATATGGCAACAATTTGGAGCAATTTAGGATGTTGTTGTTCAAAAATTAAAAACATTGTGCTATCATTAAGGATAGAAGGATTTTAAACAGACACTGGCCATTTTATTCTCTGCAAAAAGTTCTTACTGGTGCCCCACAGAGAGAAGCGATACAAGTCTTCTAATTAATGGAAAATCTCAGAATTTCCCCTGTTTTTTAAAGAATGTACAGAAGAGACGAAGTCCTTTTAGAGAGGGTTTGGGAGGAGTTTTCAAGCAAGATGTGATGCACACCTGTTTTGGCTCTTCTCTGAGATGGCAGTCAGAAGGGGTATCTTTTTAGATGTTGCTTCCCAATCTTTCTTTCTTATAGAGTTTATTGTCTCCATAAGGCCCTTGTGTTGCTATATAAAACATTACCATTTACTGTGATAAAAATAGCTGAGATACGTCCTACTGTGTTAGAAGAGTCAGCATTCTTCTTCAAGTGCCGTATCTGATCCCAAATGTTGGTTATCATCATGACGATCAGCTATGAAGATTGTCCTGGGACGAATATAATACAGTGGTCTCCCATTTGCTTTCTGCATCATAGCATGACACCCATTGTACCACTGATCCAGTTCCACGAGTCACTTTCTGGTCCTGAGTTCTTTTGGCACACAAAGTCCTCCTCAGCCCCAGGCCAGGATTGATGAAGCTGAGGCCCTCCATCAGTATGTATTCAAGTGGGGTTTAATCCACTTGGGGACGATCACCCTTCCCTGTGGACTTCGCCACCCAAGGCCATTAGTCCTCAGGGCTAGTTTCAATCTGGCCATTGACAAAGCCAAGAAAGTGGCTTAGTCACGGCTGTCCAGGTTTTGATCAGGACATGAAAGAAGTCTGGTTGTAGCATCTTGCGATTATGCACAGAGTTGATATCATTGTTGTTCAGTCGCACAGTTGAGTCCGACCCTTTGCGACCTGGACCATCGCATGCTAGGCTCCTCTGTTCTCCGCCATCCTCCGCAACCCACACAGGTCCTCACCCACTGCATCAACAATGCCATCTAACCATCTCATCCCCTGCCGCCCCCTCCTCCTCTTGCCTTTGATCGTCCCCATCATCAAGGCCTTTTCAAGTGAGTCCTATCTTCTCATTTGGTGGCCAAAGTACTTGAGCTTCGGCTTCAGTATTTGTCCTTCCAAGGAGCAGTCAGGGTTGATTTCCTTTAGGATCGACTGATTTGATCTCCTTGCAGTGCAGGGAACTCTCAAGAGTCTCCTCCAGCACCACAGAGTTCAAAGGTGTCTAGTCTTCTGTACTCAGCCTTCCTTAGGGTCCAGTTCTCACACCCATACTTATACCACTGCTTTGACTATGGGGAGTTGATATGATGCTCTTTAATTCTTGTTTTTTTTTATTTCTTTTTTTCCATAGAATGGTACCAGCTTTCATGTCTTTGATCAGGGACGGTTTGCAAAGGAAGTCCTGCCCAAGTATTTCAAACATAACAATATGGCCAGTTTTGTCCGACAGCTGAATATGTGTAAGTAACGTATGAGGATAGAAGGATGGAGAAACCCAAGACTTTCTAGCTCCATTTGTGTTGCCACTGGCACTGTCTAGGAGTGACTGCGGTTAAGACGCTGAACTTGAAGGCGGCAGGTCAGCAGTTTGAGACCCATTAGGGTTTTATAATTTTTATTGTATTGTTGTTTTGACTGTAAGCCGCCCTGAGTCGCCACGGTGAGTGGGCCGCAATATAAATCTAAATAAATAAATAAATGATGGGATGAGCTCCTGTCTCTGTCCCAGCTCCTGCCAACCAAGCAGTTTGAAAATAAGAAATTGCAAGTAGATAAATAGAGACCACTTTAGTGGGAAAGATAACAGTGTTTTGTGCACTCCAGTGTTCAGGCATGCCTGCCACATGTCCACAAAAATGTCTGCAGAAACAGACAGCACTGGGTCTTTGGCTGTAAACAGAGATGAACCCTAGAGATGGATATGACTGGCTTTTGAGCAAGGGTGACCTTTACCTTTACCTTTACCTACCATTGTCTCCTTATTTTGAGAAGGTCTGCAATGTTTTGAGTTTGTCATATTACTACAGAGTGCCGAGAGGAAGAACAGAGAACATCATATGAACCCTGTGTCTTAGCAACAGGACTTTACAAAGTGGTCAAAAGTTTAAGCTGAATTACTGCTCCTAATAGCATGATTTCCTAAAAGTTACAATACTTTCATAACAGTATATTTAAAATTGCAAATGAAAATACACGTATCTAATAATTTTGATAACATAGGTGTATGTCTAATGTGTGAATCCCCTCCTCCTCCCCATTCTTGAGATCCTCACCCACTTTCCGTTGGTCCTTCAGACGGCTTTAGAAAAGTGGTGAATATTGAACAAGGAGGACTGGTCAAGCCGGAACGTGATGACACAGAGTTTCAGCACCTTTATTTCCTCCAGGGCCACGAACACCTCTTGGAACACATAAAAAGGAAGGTAAGACATACGTGAAGCTGGCCATGGAGGAACTCTGCAGGTTGAACTTATGAAGAAGTTCACAAGTTCAGCCCAGGATTCTCATTTAGAATTAGCTTTCAGAGTAAGAGTCAGACTACTAGGTGATACATGTAGCCTGTGTCTAGAAGTGGTGCTCCCTTGAGTATGGAAAGACATCTGCTTGTCATAGTGCAAACTTTTCTCACCCGTGTTTCTTGCATTCTTGAGTGTTTTGTTGAGTGCAGTGATTATTTATTTATTTATTTGTTCAATTTATATGCACCCCTACTCGGTGCAACCGACTCAGAGCGGTTCACAAAATTCACAAATATAACATTCAACACTATAATCAACAATATGTTAGTCACTGAAAGGTAAACATAGGCTTAATTTCCTAGTCTAGTGGAAGGTACTGCAGAATGAATTCACCAAAATATGGCTTTCTTGTGGCAATTCCACATCTGGCCTAGAAGTATAGGCTAAACATTGACAATTAGACTTATATACTGTGCCCCGTAGCACTTAGTGGACTCTCTGGGCAGTTCACAATTTAATTAGCATTTTGCCCCCAACACGCTGGGGACTGATTTTACTGACCTCAGATGGCTGGAAGAGATTAAGTCAGCCTTGAGCCCTGGTCAGGATCAAACTCACAATGTTCTGGCTGCAGAACAGCAGTTTAACCTCTGTGCCAACAGAGCTCTATAATGACCTGTTGCTTACCTGTAATAGCTACTTCTTGTTCTTGTTCTTGTTCTTGTTCTTGTTCTTGTTCTTGTTCTTGTTCTTGTTCTTGTTCTTGTTCTTGTTCTTGTTCTTGTTCTTGTTCTTGTTCTTGTTCTTGTTCTTGTTCTTGTTCTTGTTCTTGTTCTTGTTCTTGTTCTTGTTCTCCGTCTCCTCCTCCAGGTGTCTGTTGTAAAAAGTGAAGAAACGAAGATGCGCCAGGAAGACCTTAGCAGATTGTTGTATGAAATCCAGGTCCTCAGGAACCAGCAAGAGACAATGGAATGTCAAGTGGAAGACATGAAACAGTAAGTGTGCCACACTTTGGGATTTTAGTATATTTCAAGCCAGCTATTGCTCTGCCTTTGCTGGTTGGAAAATTGGGGAGAATTCCATGTACAGTACCTACAACTGGTGTCTAAAGTGGTTTGTTGCTCAGGAAGGTCCTTCAGATATCTGGGCAGGTATTTATCCATGCTATGTATATGAAGCTAAAGTACTTTGGACACCAAATGAAAAGAGGGGATTCACTTGAGAAAGCCTTGATGCTGGGAAAGGTGGAGGGCAAAAGAAGAAGGGGGCGACCAAAAATGAGATGGCTAGATGGTATTGTAGACACAATGGGCACAAAGCTGAGTGAGTTGAGGAGGATGGTGGAGGACAGGGTTGCCTGGCGGACAGTGGTCCATGGGGTCACAAAGGGTTGGAATCAACTGTGCGACTGAACAACAACAAAATGTATATTGGACTAGTGACTTTAGCACCCAGGTTAAGGTGGGGAGAGAAACTGTGGGAAGAATAATCCTCTAATTGCAGGGTTCCCTAAACTTTGGGTTTTGGACTTCAGTTCCCAGAAGCCTAGGTCAGTACATTGGCCAATCAGTGCTTTGGGGAATTGACTTAGGCTTCTGGGAATTGAAGTCCAAAACCCAAAGGTTGGGGACCATTGCAATGGGTTGATAGAAGGAAGATACTCTGCTCTTTTAAAAAAAACCTTTAATTATGATCATTACATAACCTTGTGCACACCTTTCGCATAGAGATAAGGGCTTAATTCCTGCATAGGACTCTTAGCTCCTGAGATGTATTAATAGATTTTTACCTTCTGAATGGGGTTCTGTTTTTTCTTTTAGGCAGAATGAAGTTTTGTGGAGGGAAGTGGTGGGTCTCAGGCAGAATCATTCACAGCACCAGAAAGTGATCAATAAGGTAAGGTGTGTATTGATACTGATCAACCAGAACATGTTGTGGAACCTTTGTTGTTTTCACCAACATGCACCTAATAGACTTTGGAAAGTTACATTTAAGAATAATGGCTATGTAGAGTTGGTCTGTTGAATGCGTCCATGGCTGATCAGTGGAAAGATTTTGTTGCTGATCTAGGCCTGTGAGCATTATCCGCCATGGATGGCTTCAGCATGTCATAGTCCAGTGATGGCGAACCTTGGCACGCCAGCTGTTCTTGAACCTCAATTCCCAGAAGCCCAAGTCTCTGTGAATCCACTTGGATGAGTTTACTGTGCAGTAAACCCATTCATGTGGATTCACAGAGACTTGGGCTTCTGGGAATTGAAGTCCAAGAACATCGCAGTCACAGTCATTGGCTTGGATCCAACAGAAGTCCTGACTGTTGTAGACCAATTGGATAAAAACCTACTGTGTAGTGTTGCAAATAGCTCTAGAGTAGGCCTGTGGCATAAATGGTGATTTGATGAGTCAGCTTCTCAGTAAGTTCCAATGATTCAAAAGGACCTTCTGTAACTGTGATTTACCATTTAAATCAATGAAACTTAAAGTAGAGCTGGCCCAATAAATCTCTGTTGATTCGGTGGTCCTACTCGAGTGCTATTTTACTCCATTAAGCAATGGGATTTCGTCCATTGAATCAATGACATTTAGACTAAGTGGTCCCTCACCCTTAACCAATGGATTCAGTGACTTAGCCCTTGTTTGGCCAGTTGAATCAGGGGCATTTCTCTTAGAAGTGATGTTGCAGACTCTGCTGGTAGAGATAGTTTGTGCCCCTTAGGTAAAGGTAAATGTCGACCTTGCTCAAAAGCCAGTCATATCTGACTCTAGGGTTCAGTGCTCATTTCCCTTTACAGCCAAAGATCCAGCTCTGTCTGCGTCTGTGGACATTTCTGTGGTCATGTGGCAGGCATGACTAGACACTGGAGTGCACGGAATGCTGTTACCTTCCCCACAGAAGTGGTCCCTATTTATCAATTTGCAATTTCTTGCTTTCGAGCTGCTAGGTTGGCAGGAGCTGGGACAGAGACGGGCGCTCACTCTGTCGTGAAGCACTCAGGTTTCGAACTGCTGACCTGCCAAACCTTTACATCAGTTTAATCACTGTGCCACGAGGGCTCTGGGGTAGAGGAACCAGTTCAGAACAAGACACATTGATGGGTGTGGAAGAGGGTTTTTGCAGGGCTGCTTTTCCTGGGAGTGTATTTTCCTGTGCCGGAGTGTCAATTTGGCCTGGTCTCCCCCACACTGCTGCCACTTCTGGAACAATGGGTGGGGGAACCTCCTTGCATGAACAGAGAGAGTGTGTGTGTGTGGGGGGAGTGCACTGATTCATTCTGCTGATCTTGCTTCCCCTCGACAGCTGATTCAGTTTCTGTTTGGCCAACTCCAGCCGAACCCCAGCAGTGCTGGAATAAAGAGAAAACTGTAAGTACCTTTGTGTGCCACGTACTCAAGGAGTGTCCTATATAACACATCCCTGGGGCGAGCCTTCATGGGAAAACGCCCTAGCTCAGCTCCGCGGAGCATGGTGGGTCACCAGACTGGGGCACCATGGTGACCGTGAAATGAACGGGGATGAAACTGATGAGTCAGAACTGCTGACCCGCTCCATTCAGGGCTCTTGGAGAAGCACCCTGTCAGCGTGCTGCAACTTTTGTTTGGGTAGTACGTGCAGGCCAGAAAGGCGGAAGTGAAGAGAAAGCAATAGCAATTACGATTACACTTATATACTGCCCCAAAGCACTTAGTGGACTCTCTGGGCAGCTCACAATTTAATTAGCATTTTGCCCCCAACATGCTTGGACCTCATTTTACCACCCTCTGAAGGATGGAAGTGGCTGAGTCAACCTTGTTCTCCATCAGGGCTCTATAATAATAATTATTATTAGTATATTTGGATTTGTATGCTGCTCTATTCGCCGAAGGGACTCAGAACGTCTAACAACATGATTTTGTGTCAGACGTTGTTCTGGGTTGAAAGGATTTTTACAGAAGAAACGTCACTCAGGGAACGCCCAAATGAAGCTCCTTTCATGTCCCAAAGAGCTGGGGCAGAGACAGGCACTCAATCCATCATGCAGTACTCGGGTCTTGAACTGCCAACTTGCCAACCTTTCAGCTAACAAGGCGAGCTTCTTAACCACTGAGCCACTGCAGCCGCCTATAATGGCTTTATAATGACAGGTTGCTTACGTGTAACTGTAATTGCACATAAATTGATCTGTACATGCACTCGCCTTTCCAACTGAAAACAGATTTTTCTGCTTAGTAAAGGTAAAGGTTTCCTTTGCTTGAAAATCAGTCATGTCTGACTCTAGGGTTCAGTGCTCAGCTCTGTTTCAAAGCTGAAGAGCCAGCGCTGTCTGCTTCTGCAGACGTTTCCCTGGTCATGTGGCAGGCATGACTAGACACTGGAGCACTGTTTACCTTCCCACCGAAGTGGTCCCTGTTTATCTACTTGCAATTCCTTGCTTTCCAACTGCTAGGTTGGCAGAAGCTGGGACAGAGACAGAAGCTCCTTCCGTCCTGCAGCACTCGGGAATCGAACTGCTTACCTCCCGCCTTCCATTCAGCATCTTATCCACTTGAGCCACTGCAGTCCTACCTATGCTGCTTAGCATAGCCTAAAATTCTATGTTAAATATTATGATCCAATGTTTCACTGTTTTCTTGGTTGATTTTTGGGTGGTAGTGGAAAATAGGGACCATTCCTGAAGTAAAAATAGTAATGCTGATTTGGTACTTGGTAAATGTCTGCCCTAAATTCCAACAACATCAACCCCATATGCCAAACATCATGTTCTGGGTTAGATCTCCAGCCACTATTCCAGTGATGGCAAACCTTGGCACTCCAGGTGTTCTTGGATTTCAGTTCTCAGAAGCCCAAGTCTCTGTGAAGCCACAAGAAATGGGTTTATTGGCACTCCAGGTGTTCTTGGACTTCAATTCCCAGAAGCCCAAGTCTCTGTAAATCCACACAAGTGGGTTTACTGGCAGTCCAACTGTTCTTTGACTTCAATTCACATAAGTCCATGCTGTAAACCCATTCATGTGGATTCACAGAGATATGGGCTTCTGAGAACTGAAGTCCAAGAACACCTAGAGTGCCAAGGTTCACCATCACTGAACTCTTGTAACTGACCGGCCACCCTTGCCCAGAAGCATCCCACCAATATTTACAGAGATTTTGATAATAATATTCAGTGATGATCCCAACTAGAGTAGACCCATTGATGCAATGGGATTTACTGTATGTCATTTATTTACCATGCCCCAGTTGCTTCAATCATCTGCTCCCTGGATGAGACTAGCAATAGGATTCTGACCTGTGGAATGAGATGTCCCTTGTCTTTTGACAGACCTCTCATGCTGGATGATGGGACCTCTGCTCCACAGATGACTAAGTACAGAAGGCATGTGTCTGTAGAACCTCTTCACAATTCCTATTTCATCCAGTCGGTAAGTCTGAGCTTGGAGATGGTCTTCTACCTTCTTCTGGATTGCTCTGATGCCTTGCAGAAGAAGATGCTGAGAATTTAGATTAAATGCAACTTGTGTTGATACCCAGTGTGGCATAATGGATAGAGTGATGGATTAGGACTCCGAGGATGTGGGTTTTCAAGCCCTGCTTGGCCATGGGGACTCATGGCATGGGGCAGCGCATAGACCTGTTTAAAGGTAAAGGTCTCCCTTGCTTGAAAGCCATTTCGTATCCAACCCTATTGTCCAGTGCTCCTCTCTGTTTATAACCAAAGAGCCAGCACTGTCTGTGTTTGCAGATGTTTCCATGGTCATGTGGCAGTCATGAATAGATGCCGGAGTACATGGAACAGTGTTACCTTTCCCACCAAAGCAGTACCTATTTATCTACTTGCAATTTCTTGCTTTCGAAGCTCTAGATTGGCAGGAGCTGAGACAGACAATGGGAGCTTACTCCATCATGCAGTACTCAGCTCTCGAACGGCTGACTCGCCAACCTTCCAGTCGTCAAGTTCTGCATCTTAACCACTAAGCTACCTATTAAGATCTATTAAAACAACTCCTTTAAATGTCTCACTTAGCTTAAAAGCCCTATTTCTGTTGTTATTAGTCAGTTTTAACTTGATGGCATATAGTCCAGGTTAAAAATATTAGAATGATAATTTTCAGTGCTCCAAAAACATGCCTTTCCCTCATCTCTGTTGGCAGCCATCTGCAGAACCTGCCTCGTGCATAAATACCAGCTCTGTTGTGCCTGGAGGACCCATAATATCAGATGTTACTGAAGCATCACAGGCTAATACTGTGGTGATTCAACCTCCTTCTGATACTGAAAGGTAAATCATCATCATCAACAACAAAGGATTCTAGTGAGCCATATGGATTGGTGGAGAGCTTGAAGAGTTGGAGGCTGTAGTCCAACGAACTAACTTTTCCAAACGGTGGCTCTGTGAAAAATCCGGAAAGAAACAATTTCCACAGAGACAGAGTAGGCTATAATCACTGTGATCAGACCTTTAAGGCTAGCTGTTATATATACGGTTGTGAGAGACATAACGATTGAAATTACCGTATGTACTTGAGTATAAGCTGAGTGTTTTATCCCCAAAAATGAGCCCCCAAAAGGGGACATGACTTATACTCGGGTCAACAACCACAAGGGTCTCAAGACTGTGCCAGATTGAGATGCGCTGGCAATTTAATTAAATATACCATATTTTCATGTATTTTGATTATTGAAACTCACTAGTAGCTGCTGCATTTCCCACCCTTGGCTTATAGTCATTACAATCTATTTTCCTGGGTTTTCAGGTCAAAATTAGGTGCCTCGGTTTATATTAGGGTCAGCTTATACTCGAGTATATATGGTATGCAATAATAAGAGATTTGAAATATTGTAAAATATTGTAAAACTATGCTAAAAACATTTAATTAAATCAATTAATTAACCTCCCCCACATGCTGGGGGGTTATTTTACCAACCCTGGAAGGAAGGCTGAATCAACCTTGATTGATCCCTGTCAGGATCAAACTCACAACTGTTTCGCTGTAGGACAGCAGTTTAATCAATGTATCACCCTAATAATAATAATTTCATGTCACAAATTATTCTGGATTGAAAGGATTTTTGCGGAAGAAACTTCACTCAGGGAATGCCCAAATGAGGCTCCTTTCATGTCCCAAAGAGCTGGGACAGAGACAGGCACTCAATCCATCATGCAGTACTCAGGTCTTGAACTGCTGACTTGCTGGCCTTCCAGCTAACAAGGTGAGCATCTTAACCACTGAGCCACCCTGGGGCCATAGGAATAAGATATCAAACAGGTCCTAAGGGAGTACTTGCTAATGAAGGGAGCTGTGCTTTGTGGCTGAAGAACTGGAAATGTACCTGCGATTGATGTATTCCAATGTCATTGTTTGCCTGGAGTCACGTTTCCTTCTACCTGCTTCTAAGTCTCACCTATAGGAGTTGCAGATAAAATAAATCCCAAGGTACAGTAGTTGTAACAATGAATCAGTATAACAGTCATGGTGAACCTTGGCACTCCAGGTGTTCTTGGACTTCAATTCCCAGAAGCCCTAGTCAGTACTCCTGCTGATCAGGGCTTCTGGGAACTGAAGTTCAAGAACATCTGGAGTGCCAAGGTTTGCCATCACTGCTTTATAACGTGGGGCAGCAGAGTCTGGCAATGCCAAAGTTTATAGAGCTGTCCAGGGTACTGAAACTATTTAGGTTCAGGACCTTGTAGAAGTCTGGTATGTTTCAGACTAAACCGGAAATGGAGTCACTGCATTAGACCAGAATCATCAGCTTGCTTAGATGTAGTGTAGATTATACTACTAGATTTGGAACTGCTAGGAACTGGGACAGAGACGCAAGCTCTCTCCGTGATGCAGCACTCGGGTCTCAAGCTGCTGACCTGTCGACCTTCCAGTCATCAAGTTCAGCGTCTTGACCACTGAGCCACCACAGTCCCATTCTTCTTGCAGTGGTGTAAATGTCTATCGAGACTACTCTCTGTTCATCTGAAGAAGGGGATGACACTTCACAAGAACTTATAGCAAATAAAACTTGTTCGTCTCGAAAAGACCACAATAATTCTTGTTATGTTTGTTGCAATGGATTTAGCAGAGATGTCCCCTGAAATACTCTCCTTATCTCTCCCCCCGTCCCCAGAACTGAAATGTCTGATTCTTTAGAAAGTGCTGACCTGACTCTAGAAGGCCTTCAGATTTTGCTGAGAAGCCAGCAATACAACTTGGAGGTGGCAGATCCTTTGGATGTAAGTCTTTAAGGGCTCTTGAATAACACTGGTTTGTTTTTCAGATCTTGCCTTCAAATCGTATGAAGGCAAACATGTAAGCTTCCAAAGACAAGCTTTCAGAAGGTGGAATGCTACTGGAAAATTATATGGCTCTTGGTTAGCCCTTTGTTGTTCAGTTTATATATATATATTGGAACTGCAACTTTATGCTTTTGTGTCTTTCTAGTGAATCTTTTGATGCTTTTGGGATGTTATTTGAAATCACAGTACTAGTCTGGGTAGATCCATGATGATGATGATGATGACTTTATTTATTTTATTTATTTTATTTATTTATTCAATATGGCAAGAGGCCCAATCAGTCCCTGGAAAATAGATGGGGAAGAAGTAGAAGCAGTGACAGATTTTACTTTCTTAGGATCAAAGCTCACTGCAGATGGCGATTGCAGCCATGAAATAAAAAGGTGACTGATTCTTGGGAGACAAGCAATGAGAAACCTGGGGAGCATAGTGAAAAGTAGAGACATCACATTGCAAACAAAAATTCGTAAAGTCAAAGCAATGGTATTCCCGGTGGCAATGTATGGTTGTGAGAGCTGGACCATTAGGAAAGCTGAGCGCAGAAGAATAGACGCCTTTGAGATGTGGTGTGGGAGGAGAGTTTTGAGAGTCCCCTGGACAGCGAGGAGAACAAACAGGTCAATCTTAGAAGAAATCAACCCTGAGTGCTCCTTAGAAGGTCAAATAGTAAAGATGAAGCTAAAGTACTTTGGACATCAAATGAGAAGAGAGGATTCGCTTGAGAAAGCCTTGATGCTGGGAAGGGTGGAGGGCAAAAGAAGAAGGGAGCGGCCAAAAATGAGATGGCTAGATGGTATTGTAGACACAATGGGCACAGAGCTGAGCGAGTTGAGGAGGAGGGTGGAGGACAGAAGTGCCTGGTGGACAGTGGTCCATGGGGTCACAAAGGGTCGGAATCGACTGTGCGACTGAACAACAATAAAATAGCTGCCCCAATTGACATGCGACTCTGGCATACATAAAATCTCCAACATTTAAAACTATAGAAACCCTTAGAACTCCTAAAAACACTGAAAAATTACCTCCCACCCACATCAATCAAAAATCTAGTTAAAAACTAGATGGTGATGGTGATGGTTGTTGTTGTTATTATATGTCAGAAATTATTCTGGGTTGAAAGGATTTTTGCTGGAGAAACTCCACTCAGGGGACGCCTGAATGTGGCTCCTTTCATTTCCCCAAGAGCTGGGACAGAGACAGGCACTCAAACCATCATGCAGTATACCCGGGTCTCAAACTGCCGACTTGCCGGCCTTCCCGCTAACAAGGTAGGTGTCTTAACCACTGAGCCACAGCAGCCCCTTAGATCCTGGATGGGCTAATTTTACAGAGTACTTCATATGTTTTTTTGCCCTAATTAATGTTTGCCCTAGTCTTCCATTGGCCACATTCGCTATCTTTAAAAGCATCAATATTATGAGAGCTAAAGAAAAGTTTTTTAAAAAAATGTTTTCATACTGACAGAATATCAGCAGTTCCAGTGACAAAGATCCAACCAGTAGAATTATTTAGGCTTGAAGGAAGAATGAAACACAACAAAACCCCCAAAATATCTTCTTTTGATGGTTTTCATTTGGAGTCCATGTTATAAGAAGGTTTGTCTTTTCTCCATCAGGTCTTCAGTCCCTCTATTTCAGCGAGTGAGTGGAATCTGAATGATGTGGAGGCTAATTTGTCTTCGGTAAGATGTGTTTCTTTTGCAGAGAACATGCAAAGCAAAATGTTTACTGTTGAACTTATTTTTGATGAAACAAATATCTGGCAGAATCTAAGAGTGAAGGAGCAGCTAATGTTGTAGCCGGTACTTGCTAAAAGAAACCAGCCAAAACCTGGTTTAAGTATTGTCTAGATATCCCTAGTTTGGCCCTTAGATAACACCCCATCACAAAACAATAAATATTGTCTGCTACCTGGTCTAATCCATGTGTCCTATGCTAAATCAAGTGGGCTGAATCCAAATCTGAAGTCTGATTCTGCCTAGGACATCGGGATCATAAGTAAGCAAATCTCACCATCTTGGTTAGGTTCTTGTGTTGATCACGTGGGGTATATTTGCCACAAACATAGCAAGAATTGTCCAGTTTATTAACACAGCTGTGACTACTCATCTTTAGCTCAAAACAAACTCACTATGACCTAGCTGTACTATCCAATAAGATGGTTTTGCACTAGAGACAAGCCCTTGGTCCCTCTTGCCTTATAGACCTATTTCTGACCTCAGCTCACTGACTTCCCCAGACATGCCAGGCTGCTACTGGAACATGCATGCCACCAGGGGACGTGATTCAGCTGAGGCAGCAGCAGGCCTAGTGGTAGCTGCAACTGTTATAATGTTCCCATGTAAAAATACATTACCCAATTACCGACCATTTGAACAGCTATAGCACAGATTAACATCTGTACATGATAGGCCGATTCTTAGTTTAAATTTGGAATCAGCACGCTCAATATTATGTAAATCATATGTTTTATTCCGAGTAGAAAAATCATTGTTGTGCAGTGTGATTTCCCCCCTACACCCCAAATGCATTAGATCTTGCTGCTAATATACTTTGCAAGGCTATTAAGAGTGGGTGTGATGCCGTTTAACCAGGTTTCTAAATATCACCACCATTCTGCTTTTCCTGTTTGTATAATTCTGCATTGTTTTCGTTGTTGTTGTAGTTTGTGTTTGTGTCACAAGATTCCGAACCCAGTGGTGGAGCTGGAGAAGAATGCAAATGAGAGGTCTGGTTGGGTGTCATATCTTCATTTCGGTGCCTCTTGCCCAGGTACTGTCTACAGCTGAACTTTCTAACATAGAAAATATACCGTATTTGCCAGCATATAAGACACATCAGAGAATAAGACGCACCCTGTTATTACCAAAATACACCACTATAGGCCACTGTATACAGTACAAGATGCACTCAATTTTTCCAGTGTATTTTAAGGGTGGGGGAATGAGTCTTATACATCGGCAAATACGGTAATTCATGAAATGGTAGTCTAGCGCTCAGAGTAATTATTTAATTACTGACTCAGTTATAAGAGGAAGCTATTGGAAGAGAGAATGGCTCCTTTCTAGAAAAAAATAGCTACTCTCTCTTCTAATCGCTTCCTCTTATAACTGAGTCAGTAATTAAATAATTACTCTGAGTGCTAGACCACCATTTCATGAATTACCGTATTTGCCGATGTACAAGACCCACTGTTTCTCTTCCCTGTTGCCCAGATGTTCCACATTTTGTTTATCTCTTTGTCTGCTTATATTTGCCCATTTGTCCAGTTCATGCACTGATCAGAACCTTTTTCTATCTTCAGTTTGTCCTTCTATGGAGAGATGTCATTTTGTCACCCATGAAATCACTTGGGGATGAACACGAATGTAACTGAACAATGAACTCTTAGCAAATGAATCTTATGAGCTTTCACAGACAAAAACGGTCACATCCTGTTAACCCCGATCCTTTCTGGTTGAGAGCAAGACTTGCTAATTGGCTAAGCTTGATGAGACCTGATGTGGGTCTTCACTGTTCCTTTGTGGGGTCATTTATCTTTTTTTCCCTGTGGAGATAAACCGGGTCAGTGGCTCCTAATGGGTGCACAAGTGTGATGTCATTGGTGTTCTACATAATGTGGTTTTTTTGGAAGTAAAGAAGCAGCTTCTCTCCTTCTTTCCATTCTGTCCCCAGGAGAGATTAAGTGGCGTAATTCCCAATGAAGTTTGTCCTTATTTTGCTGTTTTTTAAAAGTACTTTACAGTTATTCATCACATATATCACACCCCAATACAGAGTTTTACGGGTCTTAGAGTCACAGAATCGTGATAGAATCGCTGAGTTAGAAGGAGCCTTAAAAAAACATATCCACTCAAAGTTTAAAAAGTTGAATAAAATCCGTTTTTAAAATTAGTGTTATGATGACTGATACTGCAATATAGCATTCATGATTTGTGCCACTGGGCCATTATTTCTTTTGGGGCAGGAGGCTGAATTTCATAGCAAATTATGGCTTTAAGATCACTATGAAACAGTAGAGAATATTTCCATTGGACACAGTATTAATCAGGGATATTTAACCAGAAAATTGCACATCTATTGTTCATTAGAGTCTTCAGCAATTCCTTCCACCCAAAGTTGCAATAGCATTGAAGGGTATTGTGGTTCATACCGACGGAGTCATTGTTCTTTTAAACCTAATCTTAACACGTTTTTACACCACTGAATATAATACAGATGCAAAAATTTTCTTTATTATTGAGTAAGAAGTAATGAGCTTGTTGTGGTTGTGAAATCATTTATTACTGCTGATCCTATCGCTGTTGCTGTAGGGCACGGGTGCCCAAACTTTTCAGACCACGTCAGTGGTGGGATGTCAAAATTTTTACTACCCCACCATGATGTCATCACAGTGTGGGTGGAGCTAACATCATGATATTATGATGTGGGCGGGGCCAAAGAAAAAAATAAAATAAAAATAAGCACACACACACCTCAACCCACCCGTAACACAAACCCGTAAATAAATTAAATAAATACATAAATTACATTAAAATACACTCCTCACACACCCCACCCCAAACATAAATCAACCTCCACCCACCCACCCCAAACGCATTGTACCGGTTCTCTAGGATAATATGCCTTGATCTAAATGTGACACAGCTGTACCTCCTTAAGGGTTCTCCAACTGGAACAGCCATTGGAACAGCACAGGTGTAGCTTATTGATGAGGTAACTCCAAGACTTTGCTTAAGAACCCCAAGCCAGACCACCAGGCCTTTTTAGGAACTGTGGTAGTACGTCAATATAAAGGTATTAGATACAGATTAAAATACACACAAACATACCACATCCAAAGGTGAGCCACTTACCCTGGGGAGCAGGCTATAGGGAGCTTCAGGCTAGCAGCTTCTCTTCCTCCTCCCCGCTTGGGAGGACAACAAGGAGGAGGTGCATATGCATCAAGCACTGTAGGCGTGAATGCACACAAAGAGCTTGGCACGCATGCACAGTGGGGGGACCAGTTAAAAGGTAAGCCCCGAAGGTGGTTCCCCCCAAAAGCTGCTACTGGTTCTCTGGGACACTGGGAAAAGTTACTACCAGTTCTGGCAAACTGGTGAGAACCTGTTACATCCCATCGCTGGACCACGTGGTTCCTCCCACCAGAAGCTGAAGTAAAATGTGCCTTGCAATCTGTTTTGCAACGGTTGAGATAGATTCTTAAGCTGCCATTTTCTCTGCTTAAAGCAGGGGTGCCCAAACGACGGCCTGTGGGCCAGTTCTGGCCCCGACACCAGTTCATCTGGCCCACACCACCCTTGCCAATCCTGGAAACAGAAGTAAAAAACATCTATATGGGCGTGTTTTACTTCCACTTCCAGGAGCGGCAAAGGTAGGGTGGGCCGGATGAATTGGTGTTGGTGTTGGATCTGGCCGATAGGCCATAGTTTGAGCACCCCTGCTGTAGGGAAATTAAAAAATGGAAATCAAGAGAGACCAAATCTACTTTGAAAACTTTTTTTCTCCTTGGAAAGGAGTGTATGCTTGTATTTCTCGGCTGTTGTACTGCTCTGATACTTGAAGTTGACGGCCTGTGATTGCAAATTTGCACTATGTTGTACATTTTGTAAAGTTTTACAAGGTATGCAAATTAAAGAGATTTCATTTTGTCATCATTTAGTTCGGCTTTGGCAAGGCCGACTCTTCCATTTATTCATCTCTTGATGTATACATATTAGGTAAAGGTAAAGGTTTCCCTTGCTCAAAAGCCAGTTGTATCAGACTCTAGGGGTCACTGCTCATCTCTGTTTCTAAGCCGAAGAGCCAGCGCTGTCTGCTTCTGCAGACGTTTCCATGGTCATGTGGCAGGCATGACTAGACACCGGAGCACATGGAACGCTGTTACCTTCCCACCGAAGTGGTCCCTATTTATCTACTTGCAATTTCTTGCTTTCATACTGCTAGGTTGGCAGGAGCTGGGACAGAGACGGGAGCTCATTCCGTCCTGCAGTACTCAGGAATCAAACTGCTGACCTTCCGCCTCCCAGTCAGCGTCTTAGTGACTTGAGCCACTGCAGTCCCTGTATACATATTAATAGGTTTCAATTAGAGAAATGGATTTGACATACATTTTTCCCCCGATGGGGAGAGATTAATCTACACTGAATTGCTGTTCTCCAGAAAGTAGATTTGAATGTATTTTGTTAGCGACCACTCCCTCAGAAGTAGTATCTTTTAAAAGAATACTACTCATAGCTTCGTTCACCCACCCATCCGCCCCTTCCAGGTCTCATAATAGCAAACACATGGATTTGGGGAAAGTTAAAAAGATTAAACTTGAGCTCTGCTTTGAACTAGAAAGGGAACTGTGTCCTGTAATATAAGCTCAACTTTGCCAGGGTATAGGGCAGCAATGGCGAACCTTTTAGAGACCGCGTGCCCAAACTGCAACCCCAAACCCACTTATTTATGGCAAAGTGCCAACAAAGCAACAGAGGAGGAAGGAAATGCTCCCATTGGGCTGCTGGGCAGAGGGGCGAGGTGAACTCTGTGCTGGGGGGAGGGAGGAAGTGATCCCATTGGGCTGCTGGGCAGAGGGGCGGGGCAAACTGTGCTGGGTGAATGCATGGGTGCCCACAGAAAAGGCTCCAAGAGCCACTTCTGGCACGGTTGCCATAGGTTCGTCACCACTGGTATAGGACAGTGATGGTGAACTTATGGCACACATGCCAGATGGGGCACTCTGCACCCTCTCTGCTGGCATGCACACCATCACCTCAACACAGAGTTCATCCTGCCCAATGGGAGCGCTTCCTCCCTCCCCCCCAGCACATACTTCACCCCACCAGGGCCGTAGCCAGAAGGGCCCCAAAAACCCTTCTGAGCCAACAGCCTGCCCCCTCAACACAACCCATGATGTTATATATGACATTTTTGCCCCACCTGAAACATTTTGCCCTGCCTGAAACCCCCTTCTAGAATCCTGGCTACATCTCTGCACCCCAACCCTCTGCCCATCAGCCCAATGGGGGCGCTTTCTCCCTCCCCCAGCAGTTTGCCCCACTCCTCTGCCCAGCAGCCCAATGGGAGCGCTTCCTCCCTTTCCCCAGCAGAATTTGCCCCACTCCCGTTTGGGCACGCCTTCTCTAAAAGGGTCCCCATCACTGGTGTAGGACGTTGTCGTCTTCTTCTTGAAGGAAAATAAATCTTGATGGATTATCTGAGTGTTCCTTTTTAATAAACGAGATACTGTAACTATATCCTAGACTGGAATGTTTCAAAGGAAGGACGGTACCTCATATTGCCCTGGAAACTATCTAGGGAACCCTTGCTGTAGAACATCCTGCTGAACACCATTATAAAATTGATTAAGTAAAGGTAAAGGTCGCCCTTGCTCAAAAGCCAGTCATATCCGACTCTAGGGTTCAGTGCTCATCTTTGTTTATGCCCAAAGAGCCAACTCTGTCTGCATCTGCAGATGTTTCCGAGGTCATGTGGCATGCATTACTAGACACTGGTGTGCATGGAATGTTGTTTACCTTCCCACCAAAGTGGTACCTATTTATCTACTTGTAATTACTTGCTTCTGAACTGCTAGGCTGGCAGGAGCTGGGATAGAGGTGGGAACTCACTCCATTGTGCAGCACTCAGGTCACAAACTGCTGACCTGCCAACCTTCCAGTTGTCAAGTTCAGTGTCGTAATCACTAAGCCACCACAGTCCCTATAAAAATGATTAGCTACATATATTGACTTGCAATTTTAAAATTACTAATATGAAAGTACTGGCACTCTTTAGAAAAGCATGTTTCTAGGGTCAGCGATTCAACCAAGATCTCTTTGCAACCATTTGTCTGTGCCAATGACATATGAAGACCTCATGTGTTTTTCCCAAAGCAAGAAGGCAGAGGATGCAAGAAGCTTGGAGCAAAAAATTTATTACAACTGAATTACAAGGAAAAACCCAACAAGAAACGCAACTTAACTCGTAGCAAGATCTGGCCAAACTGAAACATGTTGAATAAAAGGGAAGAACGTTAAGCGTGTGCTTCTCTCTCCCATTGAAATCAACAAGGTTTTTAAGTGGGCTCCCTTTGCCAAAGTCATGCCAGTATTAACCTTCTTTCTACATAAATGCAAAAAAACCCTGCCAAAACTGTTCTTTAAATATTGAAACGTTTTCTGTTTCGACAACATGGAATGTTCACGGCTGCATCTCAGGTCGGCTTGTTACGTCCAGGTATGCTGAAGGTCCCTGGTCTGTGCTGTGGCATGACGTCCTTCGTGACTGGTCACTGCAAAATGCAAGAATGAACGGCTGGTCGCTTGAAACGGAACCGCTTTGCCAGCCAGGTCTGGCATTCAGGAGAACATGGGTGACCAATACTTCCAAAATATATTTCCCTGCATTACTGTATCACTATGGATGGAACTGAGCAGTACCATCATTTTGGTCTGGGTCTTAGCCGTTGCTCTTGCGTCTTCTTTTATTTTCTGACATATGCTGCTGTTTCCACCCTAAAGAGATGCCCTGTTAAAAGGAGGAAAAAAAGAGAGTTTTAGGCCTTCTGGGGTAGGTAAAATGAACACCCAGAATGCTGGGGGCAAACTGATAATTACACTACACAGCAATTTGGCACTGGGAATAACACATGTGATTTACATGATATCGAGTGTGCTGGTTTCAAATCTGAACTCAGAATTGGTCTCTCACGTACAGATTTTAAGTTACAGGCATGCTATAGCTGTTCAAATGGTCAGTAATTGGGTAATGTATTTTTACATGGGAACATTATAACAGTTGCAGTTATGACTATGCCTGCTGCCGCCTCAAGCTGAATCATGGCCCCTGGTGGCATGCATGTTCCAGCAGCGGCTGGGCATGTTTGGGCAAGCCAATGAGCTGATGTCAGAAATAGGTATATAAGGTGAGATGGACCAAGGGCTTCTCTCTAGTGAGGAACCATCTTATTGGATAGTACAGCTAGGCCAGAGTGAGTCTGTTTTGAGCGAAAGATGAGTAGGTGCAGCTGTGTTAATAAACCAGACAATTTTTCCTAATTTGTAGCAAATATATCCCACATGATCAACACAAGAACCTAACCAATAGGGTGACCTTTGCTTTCTTAGGATCCTGACATCCTAGGCAGAATCGGACTTCAGATTTGGGTTCAGCACACTTGATTTAGTATAGACACATAGATTAGACCAAGTAGTAGACAATTTTTTTTGTGATGCAGTGTTATCTGTACTGGCTAGAAAGGGTACTAAGTGCTATTGGGTGGTACACAAGTGTAATTGCTATTGTCATCATCATTGTCCACAGCTAGAGTCTGTTACAATTTTAAAACAAAATAATCCACCTCCTTAGTTCCTTAATTACAGATTTGTTACAAAACTGAGTTACAGATTTAAATTGCAAAAAATTCGTAACTCAAAGCACATTTCCCCCTAAGAATGCATTGAAAGCCAATTAATCCATTCTGGAAGTCAGGAAAAAAAGGTTTTTGATGCATTCCTATGGGAAACTGCATTTCGAGTTATGCATTTTTCATAATATGAAACGTCCAGAGGAACACATTAACTTTGTAACTCGAGGTTCCACTCTATGGTAGTTTGATCCCTGAATGACCCCAAGCGATATGGCAAGGTGTGGACTCAGAGGAGGCCTGTCTCTCATTCCCACACACATAAGATGAGATCCATAACAGAGCACCTCCATTTGCACGTATGATTTATTGTTCTATGGAATCAATGGGAAAATTGGGGGCCTGTTAAATTTGCACTCCTACACAGCAAAAGATCAGAGGTGACAACTGCTGCTCTCTGTCAACATCTGGAGGGGCATTAGTTTACAACTCAAAGAATTTGCATCGAGCCAAGAAGCCCCCAGTTCAAATCTCAGCTCTGCCAGAAATCCTTCATCAAACTGAGCTATTATAGTTCTGTGTGGTTGGTTTAGTGGGACAAGATGCTGAACTTGACAACCCTAGTGCTGCATGACAGAGTGAGTGCCTGTCGTCTGTCCCAGCTCTAGCTATTCGAAAGCAAGAAATTGCAAATATATAAACAGGTATTGCTTTGGTTGGAAAGGTAACAGCGTCCCATGTGCTCTCATGTCTAGTCATGTCTGCCACATGACCGTGGAAACATCTGCGGATGCAGACAAGAGATGAGCACCGGCCCCTAGAATTGGATACAACTGGCTTTCGATGGACTTCAGGCCTGAACAAGGTGACACGTTGGAGGGTCAAGTAGATCTTTGCACCACATTTGTAAGTTTACCTAAGGGGGAGATATGGGATAGTTCTCTCCATTTCCCATGGCATCTGCCGTTAATCCCTCTGCTTCCTTTTGGGGCAATAACTTCAACGTTGAATCCGAAGATGCGGCAGCAATAATCTCCTCAATCAAGGGCCTCAGAGGTTTCGCGAGGTTCATTTCAGTTTCCAAGACGGCTTCTTGTTGAGTCAGCAGGTCAGCTACGATTGGCTCTACGGCCTCTTTTCCATCAGCTTCAGATATCTTGTGTCCATTTGAAAAGATGGAACTGCAGATGTCTTCTGCCTCTGGGTCTCTTGAAATGGCTGCCTTTCCTCCAGAGAGGCAGTCAGTGCCATCGCTTTCTTCAGAAATCACTTCAATCTTGGGGGGAGAGTTTTGCTATAAAAATAAAATCAAGAGATTGAAAGGGCGGAAGTCTCCCAATGCAGTAGAGCTGTAAAAGAGTGACTTCCCCCAAACCTATATTTATTTATTTATTCATTTTATTATTTACACTTACTGTATATACTCGACTATAAGTTGTCCTGAATATAAGTCGAGGTACCTAATTTGGTCCTCTTTAAAACTAGGGAAATAGATTGACCCAAGTGTAAGTCAGGGGTGGAAAATGCAGCAGCTGCTAGTGAGTTTCAGTGATTAAAATACATGAAAATACAGTAAAATTAATTAATTTAGACATTTGTGTGTGGTTTTTTAAATGTTTACATTGACCCGAGTATAGGTCGAGTCCTGTTTTTGGACCTCATTTGGAGGGGGGGGCCCTAAAAAATTAGACTTATACTCGAGTATATACAGTATATCCCAACCCTCTAGGGGGAAAATCATCCCTACTTCAGGGCGGCTATATTCCAAGTGTTATCGTCTTCTTCTTCTTCTGTCGTATCTGAATCTGAATATTGGTGATCCTCGTCGTGATCAGTCATGAAGACTGTCCTGATAATATAATGCAGTGGCCTTTCATCTGCCTTCTGCATTGCGGCGTGACACTCATAGTGCTACTGATCCAGTTCTGTGAGTCACTTTCTGGTCCTGAGCCCTTTTGACATGCAAAGTCCTCCTCAGCCCCAAGCTAGGATGGATGAAGCTGCTGCCCTCCATCAAGATGGATTCAGGTGGGATTTAATCCACTTGGGGACTATCACCCTTCCCTGTGGACTTCATCACCCAAGGCAGTGAATCTTCAGGGTGGTCAGGTTAGTTAACCTCCACCTGGCAATCAGTATTGAGTCGCTGACAGTACGGTCTACCTTACTACCATAGCAGAATAACCTGGCTAGACTATTGACATAGTTTTGGGGAAATTTTATAACGTACGTAATTTGCACAAATGAATTGGCTCTGAACATCCCAATACTTCTGCGAGCCAGTGTGTTCATGAAGGAAAAAGGGATACAGCAGGTCAAGCGTATCGGCTGCTCAAAACTGGACCTCCTCTATGAAGGCGAAGCGGGTGGTCAAACCTTTGGTATGCTATAACAAACACAAGTGGACGTAGACAACTAGCTCATGGTGGCATGGCAGGAACACGAATTACTGTATATACTCGAGTATAAGCCTAGTTTTTCAGTCCTAAAAATGAGGTCCAAAAAGTGGACTTGGCTTATACTCGGGTCGATGAGTGCGATGGGAAAAGGCGGCGGCAGCTAATAGCCTTCACCATCTGCTTCTCCCGTCCTGCCGTCGGCACATCTCAATCGGCATGGAGAAAACTCCTTTCTGCTACATCTTATTTTCATGTACCGTATTTTGATTATTGAAACTCACTAAGCAGCTGCTGCATTTGCCCCCCCCCCCCGGGCTTATATTTGGGACAATCTATTTTCCTGGTTTCTCATGTCAAAATTAGGTACCTCGGCTAATATTCGGGTCGGCTTATACTCGTGTATACATGGTATTCCATCTCTATCAGACATCCTGATACTCACATGGATAACTCTTCTGGCATAAAATATATGCAGGGTATTTGGAAAATGGATTTAATAAACGCAACTACAGAGAATTCCACACTAATAGCTTTAGAAGGAACGAGGACAAATTTTACAGAGAGAGAGAAAGTGTTCTATTAAGCAAAACCCAGGCTAACGCTATAAAGAAAGGACTAGAGAACAACCTCTTATGAAGAAAACTTAGAGAAATTCACCTTTCTGGTAAGGATTTCATCCCCTGGTGAAGCATCTTCGATATCTACATCTTCCAAATCAGGTAGATCCTAAAAGGGTAAAGTTATTCCGAAATTTACCAGAAAGGAGGCTTTCAGAAATTAAAATAAAGAACGCAACCTTGGAGACGTTTTTGATAGCATTTTAAATTTTGTGTCAGAAATTATTCTGGGTTGAAAGGATTTTTTTTTACTGGAGATGCCCAAATGAGGCTCCTTTCATGTCCCCAAGAGCTTTTCCCATCCCTGTTTATCTATTTGCAATTTCTTGCTTTCGAACTGCTAGGCTGGCAGGAGCTGGGACAGAGACAGGTGCTCACTCTGTCATGCAACACCCGGGTCTCGAACTGCCAACTTGCCGCCCTTCCAGCTATCAAGGCGAGCTTCTTAACTATTGAGCTGCTGCAGTCCCTTTTTGAAAGTAATTTGTTTTATTTGCAGTTCCAGTGACCTGACAAGAGCTATTACTAGCAATGGCTTTAAAAAACTATTTATTTTCAGACTTCTCAAAAGTCATGTTAATTATTACTCTAGTTAATGCCCGCCCCCCTTCGTCCCCTCCAAACCTCACAACAGGCCTTGCACGAGTCAGGCAATATTCCCTTTTCACACACACACACCGGTAATTATAAAAACAACTAAGATAGTTAGCACAAAAGTAGAGAAACCAACCTTTGTTAAGTTACAATAATCGAGTAATGGATACCTTCCATTTTTGGAAAATGAGTTGCAAGTCACTAGGGATTGGTAAATAGTTGCTTCTAATCTCTAAATAAAAGCCACTGTCATGATCCCTACATGACCCAGCCTTTCCCTGCTCAGGGAATACATACATATAAATCTGAACAAATTAATAAAATAAATAAATACCTCAAGAAAAAGCTTGTTTGGTCCATCCAATTTAATTTCTTCAATATGGACAGGCTCCATGAGTTCAGTCACCAGGGGGCCCGGGGTAGCCATCTTCCCTTTTGGCACATCTGTAGAAAGAGACACGCTTAGTTCTGCTACAGACACCTACGAGGACATGGAAGGATTATCTTGAGTTACAGTCTGGACTTTTAAACGCTTTTCGGACTGTCACGTGTTGCTTTCTTTGGCTACACTTGCTCAGAGGTTCATAAGCTTCCGTACCCTTAGTAGTGGAATCGCAAAACTATGATGCTCAAGGGGGGGGGGGGGAGAGAAATCTACACTGATTCTCTGCTACTGCAGAAAATTCACAGCTACACCATCCAGTGACCTCCATGGAGAGGTCAATAGAGAAGGTCTTGGGATTCCACACCACACAAGGCTTCATATGTGGAAAGAGGGGAAGGATAAAGACCCGGAGGCAGACCCACAGGAAGGTGGAGAGAGAACACCAAAGACACATTACAAGAACACCAGACAACACTGGGGGAGTCCACTAGCAGTGCCAGAACAAGAACCTTGTATCTCCCTCCACACAAGAAGGAGAAGAAGGAGGAGATGGTGGTGGTGGTGGTCAATAGCTACAGACATGGCTACAGAAGCCACTTGGCTCTCGGAAGCCACGTGGGAATAGCTATCAGTGAAATGTAGCACCCAGAAGTCTATTTAACCCTATAGTCAAAGCGGCGCCAGCAACCAGAGCCAGATAAAGTAAGGCACTAAAAGTAATCCAAAGTGTATTGGCGCTCTTTAACGTTTGCAAGAAGACTCAAAACCCGTCCTGTCTGTCCTTTCTTCCCCTAAAGCCCTCATCTCGGCTCTAGTTCCAGACATTAGGCCAACCTGAAGCATGATTTGCAGAAGTGAAGCCGCAGGCGAGGGAAGGCATTATAAATTGAATTAATAAATACTAAATGAAGAAATATTTAACAAATTAAAAATTAATAAACCTAATAATAATAAACCTAATAATAATAAACCTAATAAACCTAATAATAATAATAAACCTAATAATAATAATAAACCTAATAAACCTAATAATAATAATAATAATAATAATAATAATAATAATAAACCTAATAATAATAATAATAATAATAATAATAATAATAATAATAATAATAATAATAATAATAATAATAATAATAATAATAATAATAATAATAATAATAATAATAATAACCTTCTTCAGCAGGTGCTTTGCTGGAAGACCCATTGCAAATGGCCTCTTCTGTTTCTTGCTGATGGCCATGCAGGCGCCTGGTCTCTGGTCCTTCCAGCTGATGCCCTGACTCTGCTGTTTCAGCCAAGGATTCTTCATGGGCATCTATACTTTCCTTCACAAACTTCTCAATCTTCACCTTGGTCTCCAGTCTTTCCACAGAACCTGGAGAGTGTAGGGTACCGTCCACCACGCCGCTGCCGCTTGCAGTGTCTTCTAGAGCAGCCCAGTAACCAGCAAAAACAAATGAGTGCCCCTAAAAGACATTTCCGCTCTTGCCCTCACATTAAACATCGTATCATTAAACCAGGGGTTCTCAACAGTGATGGGATGACACCGGTTCTGACCGGATCCACAGAACCGTTTTAAGGATTTCCGGAGGGCTCTCCGTGGGGGTAAAACCGTTTTTGAGGCGTCCGGATCGGACGCCTCACCGGGAGGAAAATTTAAAAAAAATTTGGAGCAAAAATGGCTCCAATTTAGTGCGCATGCGCAGAAACTCAATCTGACACATGCGCACTAAATTGGAGCCATTTTTTTCTCCGATTTAAAAAAAATTGGATCCGGCCGCCCCTGACTGGAGCCTCCTGTGGAGCCGCTTGCCGTCGTTTGCTGCTGCCTGGTGCTCTCACCACTGCCACCTCCTGCCATCGCTGCTGCCGTTGCCGTCCCCATCGCTGCCGGAACCGAGGAGGCGGGGCTGCTGCCGCCTCCCGCCATCGCCATCGCCGCCGTTGCCCCAGGCCAGCGGAGCGCGCCTCCTCCTCCTCCGGTTCCAGCAGCGGCGGCGGCAACGAAGAAGACGGGATGGGAGCCGATCAACGGGCAAGGCGGGGAAGACAGCTCCGGAACGAAAAGGAAGGAGGGAAAAAAGCAAATGCATCTACCCGGATCAATTACAGAAACGCTCCCGGGTCCGGCACTCCAGTCCCCTCCCTCTCCTCCTTCCACCCCCCCGGCGATGGCGATGGCGGGAGGCGGCAGCAGCGGCGACAGTAGCAGCAGCAGGCAGTGGCTCCGGGTCCGGTTTTTTAAAAATTGGAGCCAAGATGGACATGGAGCGCCCCGCCTCCTCCTCGGTTCCGGCGGCGATGAGGCGTGCCTTGCCGTGTGGCCCCGGGCCATGGGGGTCGTCGGCCCCAAGAAGGGTAAGTGAGGGTTTTGTGTTTGGGGTGGGTGGGTGGTTTATGGTGTTTTGGGTGGGTGGGTGTACTTTTATTTAATTTTTATTTTATTTATTTATTTATTTTATTTCTTTAAGTTACGGGTCTGTGTGCATGTTTATTTTTTTTTTATTTTTTTTATTTTTGGCCTTGCCCACAACGTCATGACGTCATGACGTTGGCTCCGCCCATGACGTCATGACATTGGCCACGCCCATGACGTCCATGACGTCATGGCGTGGTAGTAGAATTTTTGACATCCCATCACTGGTTCTCAAGTTGTGGGCTGGACCACTCCACCTCAGACAGCTGAGCGGGCTGGACTGGTGGTTCTCCCTGCCATAAACGCTGCCATAAAACGTGTCCTATGACAGCAATGGGTACATTTATGACTGCTGGTGGCAGAGGCAATGTGGGCCACGTGACATGGTGCTGAGGGTCAGGGCCGGCCCACATGCTTTCCCACAATAACTCTTTTGCCCGGATAATAAGTGCGATTAACAAATGGGGGGCACCCACTGACCTATTTGTTGTACGGGGGCTTCCCCACCTCTCTCTTCCCTCTCCCGCTGTCTCTTCCTCTCCTTGGCTTTTTCACGGATTGCTGTTAGAGCATCAAGACTGTCTTGAACCTTCTTCCTTTCTTTGTTTTCCCAAGTTTCTCTTTCATTCTTTTCTGCATTACGGCCACCTGTAGCCCAAGCTTCTGCACAGGCCCTATTTGGAATGAATGAAAGAATGCTGTTACCTTTCCGGCTGAAATGGTCCCTATTTATCTACTTGCAATTTCTTGCTTTTAAACTGCTAGGTTGGCAGGAGCTGGGATAAAGACGGGAGCTCACTCTGTCATTCAGCACTCGGGACTTGAACTGCCAAACCTTCCAGTTGTCAAGTTCAGCGTCTTAATCACTAAGCCACCACCGCATTCCCTGCTCTTCAGAGTTGTTTAAGATTATTAACATTCTATTAGATCTTCTAAGAAAAGATATCTCCATCTCTGAATTACCTGTCCTTTGGGAAAACGGGCCTGTCATCCAGATATGTCAGATGTTTCAATCGGATAGTGAGTGTCCTTCGATAGTTAGCAATTTTTCTAATTACTTCGTTTCCCATGAGGTTCAGGACACGCTGCAAAAAAAAAAGTGGGATAGCTTTAATTCAAAGAGTAGAAAACAGTAGAAGTTTCCACATAATACGTGGATCCAGTCTAGACTTAAAAGCACTGCATTTGAATAAATCGTTAAAGTAATAGCAGAGAGTAAAGAAACAAAACATCAAAAGAGACAAAAAATGTTGTGGCAATTCCTCTATTATTTAAATGTGAGCTTTTGCAGTCAAACCTCGCATAACGAGCGTTTCACTTAGCGAAAAACTCGGATAACGAGCAAGTTTTTTGCTAAGCGGTATGACTCGTATAACAAATTTTTCGCTATGCGAGTCGGACTTTTCCCTATGGAAAAACTCGCATAACGAGCGTTTCTATGGGGAAAACTCGCATAACTAATTTTTTTGCTATGCGAGTTTTCTCCATAGAAACGCTCGTTATGCAAGTCTTTCCATAGGAAAAAGTCCGACTCACATAGCGAAAAATTCGTTATGCGAGTCAGACTCGCATAGCAAATTTTTTGCATAGCGAGCAACCTCACAGAACGAATTAAATTAGTTATGCGAGGTATGACTGTACAGGAGTTTATTTATTTATTTATTTATTATTAGATCAGACTTATATGCCGCCCTCCTCAAAGAGACCCAGGGCGTCTAACAAAGCTTCAAAAACACAATATAAAATCCTGTCTAAATTTAATATTAAAAGAGATTAAAACTAAGCAAAGTTAAAAGATTAAAAATGCATACATTGAGAGAGGGAGGGGTCAGACGAGCCAACAAGTTGACTCAACTGTCTGACCCAAAACCCATAGTTACCCTTGAAGGTGCCACAACATTTTTCTGTCTTTTTTTCTGTTTTGTTTTCTTTAGTCTCTGATATGCCTGCACAGACTAACACGGCTGCCACTTCAATAATTAAATTATCCTTCTTTTTGCACGTTGATTCGGATTGCCCTTTGAGTGCCAACACAGAACTAGTCACTTCAAGGAGTTTTCTCTTCAAATAGCTGCAAAGTGAATGTGTTTATGATGTGTGTCTTGCTTGACAGGACTAGTCAGTTTGTGGGAATGAGAAAGAGCTGGGTTGGAAGCAACAGTTTTATCTCTCTAGTGGAATGGTGGGTTCTTGCCTCCCCAGCCTGTTTCGGTACAGATATTACTTCTCTTTCTGTTCCTTTCCCTCATCTAATCCCATCCTTGCCCCAAGGACAATTCACACAGTGCGGTAGCATTTTCTTCCCTCTCCCAAACCACTATCACCATCAGTTGTGAAGTAACTGGCAGCATGCAAAAGATCAAAATACAGCTTTTTTACAATTTAAATCCAGCTGTGCACACTTCGGTCAGAGCCATTTAGAGATATATATAATGAATCTGTTGCCCTTCTTCTTCTTCTGTCTCAGATTCCAAATACTGGCAATCATCATGACAAGCAGCTACTAAGATTGTCTTGGGAACAATATACAGCGAGTTTCAAATGGTTCATGTTACAAAATGTTCACAATACGAATGAAAATCAATTGAAAATAATGGCTCCAGTTACAATTTTTTCCTGGAACAGATTAATTGGTTTTCAATGCATCCCTATGGGAAACCATCTTTCAAGTTATGAATTTTGGTTTTCAATGCATTCCTACAGGAAATTTGAGTTACAAATTTTTCAGAACATGAAAAATGCCTTGGAATGCATTAAATTTGTAACTCGAGGTACCACTGTAATGCAATGGCCTTCCATTTGTCTTCTGCATCTCAGTGTGACACCCATGCCACTGATCCAGTTCTCTTTGAGCACACAAAGTCCTCATAAGTTCCAGGGAAGGACTGATGAAACTGCTGCCCTCCATCAAGATAGATTCAAGAGGGATTTAATCCACTTGAGGACCCTCACCCTTCCCTGTGGACTTCACCACCGCCGCCTTATGATTGGCACTGATTCATTGGCAGTAGGGTCTACTCAATTACCAAAGCAGGATAACGTGGCCAGACCAGTTCTGTTCCCCTACCCAATATAAACTATATACAGTAATACCTCGGATAACGCTAAGACTTGGTTCCACAAGTCTTGGTGTTATCCGATTTTTAGTGTTATCCGATGCATGTTAAAATCCTATGGGATGGATCGGATAACATTAAAGCTCCATAGAGATACATTGTAACCGCACAGGCTTTAGCGGTTGTTATCCGATCCATCCCATAGGACCTTAACGTTATTTGATTCAATTCTCCTCCCCAGATTACTTAACGTTATGCGATTTTAGCGTTATGAGGTAAACATTATCCAAGGTATTACTATAGTTTATTTTGTCAGATTATTGCCCTGGGTGAACTGGATACAACTCCCAGCAATAGGGTAAAAGAGGAATAGGATTTCTCCATGCCCCAAAAACTTTGGTTAGGAGGACAGTCCAAGATTTATATCCTACTTACCAAATCAGGCATTGTTTCCAGGATGCCCAAAATGTTTGGGTCATCCAGCTTGTTGTGAGAAAGGTCAAGAACACTAATACTCGGGCATTCCTGTAAGTGCTGAATGTCTTCGACTGTCTGCAGATTATTGTGAGCAATCTGTAGTGTGTGCAGGACTTTCAAACAAGCTGTTGGAAACAGAAGTCGTTAGATACATTCAGACAACGTTTTCTCTCATTTTCTCTGTGCATACCATCATGATGATATGTTAAGGCCAAAGAGAAATGGAGCATAGGAAGACAAATATTAGCTTTGAGAAGAAATTAGCATTCAATGGTAATTAGCATAAGGACAAACATCTGCATTTCTTCAATAGCACTAACAGTATTATCTCATATTTGTCTAGTGAGCACTAAGTCTCACTGAAGTTAGAGTATAAGTGGGGATAGAAACACAGATCCTTACAGAGATTTTCAATGGTCTTGACGTAATTGTTGCTGAGGTTGAGAGAATCCAGCTTTTCCAAAGGTTCAAGGTTCTCAATTTTATGAATTAAGTTGATCTGCAAATACAGACAACGCAAATCTTTCTGCGCAGTCAGGTTCTCAATCTTGGTCAGACCATTGCATTCTAGCCACAGGCACTTGAGTCCTGTATATTCTTCCAGATTTTCAAGGCGACCGAATCCTACAGGGAGAAGATGAGAACCATGTTTGAAGAGAAGCTTATGGTAAACGCACGGACTGACCATTTCTTAGCATGGAGGTTATTTTATACTGTAAAAGAGAGGGGAGTTGTGATTTTAAAGGGTGGCTACACAGATCAGTCTGCCCAGGTTACCTTGCTATGATAATAGAGTAAACCCTACTGCCAGCGACTCAATGCTGATTGTCAGGCAGCAGTTAATGAACCTGACAACGCTGAGGATGAATAGCCTTGGGTGGTGAAGTCCATTGGGAAAGGTGAAGGTCCCCAAGTGGATTAAATCTCACTTGACTCCATCTTGATGGAGGACAGTAGCTTCATCAATCCTGGCCTGGGGCTGAGGAAGACTTTGTGTACCCAAGGGGCTCAGGACCAGAAAGTGAATCACAGAGCTGGATCAGTGGTACCGGTGTCATTCTATAATATGGAACGCCAAGGGAAGGCCACTGCATTATATTCTCAGGACAATCTTCATTGCTGATTGCCATGATGATCGCCAATAGTCAGAATCAGATATGGCACTCAAAGAAGAAGGGTATGCAGAACTTTGCCTCTCCTTTGGAAGTCTGCTCCTGAGTGGGGTTATGTCTGAATTCGTAAGCAAGTTAGGTAGTGGGGTATCTGTTGAGGTGAACGGTCTGGATTTAGCAATTCATTTCTGAGCACTGCTTCTCCAAAATACAGTAATACCTCAAATAACATTAGTATCGAATAACATTAAAATCGCATAACATTAAGGAATCTGGGGGGAAGAATTGCATCAGATAACATTAAGATCCTATGGGATGCTTCAGATAACAACCGCTAAAGCCTGTGTGGTTACAATGTATCTCTATGGCTCCCATAGGATTTTAACATGCATCGGATAACACTAAAAATCATATAACACCAAGACTTGTGGAACCAGGTTTTAGTGTTATATGAGGTTTTACTGTACATCGCTCAGGGCTAGGTTTATAGCTGTCTGTCACAATAGACATGCTAATGCAACATTTTCTGGTTAGTGGATCTCACCAGCATGAAGTAGATACTAGATACTCCCATCAAATTTGCAGTGAAACATTTTAGAACCAAGTGAAAAAATACTGGGTCAACAAAAACAATCTCAAATGTACTGAATCAACCATATTTAAAAATTTTAAAAATGCCAAGAGCAGGAAGAGATGGGGGCTGGTGTTCCAAAACCTCACCCAAAGAACTCCTCTACATTTAAATACACCAAGACACAAAGAAAGGCTGCATTTGATACATCTCCTGCCCTTTCTGTTGACTAAACCAGTTGTCCATTTTTCTTCCCGATTTTGCTGGGATAAACCAAAAACTTGAGTTTTCTCCCAAAACATATGCATAAGCCAACTGTGACCCATTTCCTGTAGCATATCACCAAAGTCTGCTTCTTCTAACTTAAATATTTTTTTAAAAAAATGTCCACTCACTCAGCTGTGTTACTCCTCGGAGTAGTTACCTTTGTAGTGGAGATAGAGGGTGTCGTTCAAGTGTGGGGTCGTGTATAACTTATGCTGTTTGCAGAGGTCCTTCAAAAGCTTTTTGGTCATTCTAAAACATTAACAAGAAGTGTCAGTCTCCCCCTAACACCTTCCACCACGGGTTCCCAATGTAAGACTCATGGGCTGGATCCGGCCTACAGCACCATTTCATGTGCCCCCCCCTCCAAGGGCATTTGAGAAACAAAATGGCCACCCTTTGAAGCTGTTGGGACAAAATGGCTGCCCCATTTATGCAGAGGGCAAAATGGCTATCTGACCCTTGAAGCTGACTGAGAGAGCATGACCTGGCCCCTGGTTTGAAAAGGTTGGCAACCCCGGCCTTACACTATTCAGGTATAAAGTAGATGTCCTAGAACCCCTACTTCCTTCCAGAACTATTCAGGGCCGGCTTTTGCCATGACCCCAGAACTGTCATGATGGGAAAGTGGGGTAGGGAACCTGTGAAACCCTTCCAGTCTTGAGATTTGTTATATTTAAAAGCATTAGCTTGGTGATAATATTACTCTGTCCGTTGAGTTAAAGAAAACAGTAGAAAGGAATTTACCTTATACCACTTTGTTTTAATTTCGATTCTTCAGAGGACGAGTCACTCACTGACTTTTGATCACTATTTGTTGGCTGTGTGATGTTGTTCACAGATTCACTTTTCTTTTGCGGTGCTTGAGTAAACATGTGAAAATTAGACATTTGAGTTTTTCTGCATCTAACAAATCCAATTCAACAACAGAAGATAAAAATTTAGGGAGGAATTCAGTGTGCAAACCATTAAATTTTATCTAGAATAGAGGAGTAAACATGTCAGCCTGAGCATCTTGGAGACAGACAGACATTACTGGATACCATTTCCTGTTGCTGCCTAAAGACCTGCTCCTTTGCTTTCTGTAGTCCCTACATAGAGGTCTTTGCTTTTTGCCAGTTACATAAATGAATTGCTCTTTCAGTCATGCTCTGATAAGAATTAGCAACACACCAACTCCCTATGGACCTAATAGAAACTTAAATGACACTTCAAAGTTTGTTTAGCACTATAAATCCAACCGTTGTTTATAGAATTACCTGGTTCACCATTACCGCAATCATTCTTAATCATTTCCAGCTTTGCGTCTTCTTGGTTAATTTGTTTTTCTGCCTCTTTTTCCTCTGACAGTTGAGGATCTACTTCTAGAATTTAGAGAGATGAGAAACGGTTTAGTAGATGTTTGATTCCGGTGACACCATATAAAGCAGCAATGAGGAAGGCGACCTCAAAACCATTGCTCGTTAAAGCAAAGACGGTATAAAACTGGTGTTAGAAGGAAGAAGGCAGACAGTTCAAACAAAAAAATGGGCCAATATGATCCCCTTTGTTCTTTACTATTTATAAGGCATAATGGAGTCTGCAAAATTTATATTCACTCCTCTTCCTCTTCTTTTTCAGGTGCTGTATCCATTTCAGATATTGGCTATCATCATGGCGATAGTCTTCCTTTTCGTAATTCCTCAGGACAGTTCTTTGGAAGACATGCCACACCAATCTCTATCTCCTCTTGGTATAGGCAAAACCCAAGACAAATCAGAAATTTACACCCACATTTTTTACTTTCTTTACCCAATGAGACTTCTAACGTCTACAATCCAATACAATTATTACTCAACTCAGAAGATTTTGGGCAAGACAGTCTGCCATCATTGCTCTGCATGCAAAAATGACATTTCTATACACCTTTGTTGGGAAAGACTACCTGCTTTCATTAAACTGCTCCCGCTGCCGCATGCCTCCCTTGTTGGTCCGCAGTTTTTCATTTCTTGGTCCTTTGTCATCTCCGGAATTGCTTCTCCTGATAATCCTGGCTCTTCCACAGGCGGATGCATCTTGAAGCCTTCCTGTAATTAGAGAAAGATGGAATTTGGCCTGATTCATGCCACTGACTGAAGAGCTCAAACTCCGCTTAAACATCAACATCATAGAGCAAAAAAAACAAAAATGACAAAAACGTCATGGCACCTGAAAGACTAACTACAGTGTTTTAGTCTTAGCTTTTGTGGAGGAATACACAGGATCCTCCTCGAAGTTTGTGGTATTTTTGAACCACAATCAGGTGTACCCCAGGTACTGGCCACCTTGTGCCTGCTAATCTTTCTCACACTAGGTCAGGTGAAAGGAACTGCAGAAAGAACTCACCAAAAGGTGGCTTCATTTTGGCAGTTTCACGTCTGGCCTAGACACGGAAGAAGAAGAAGCTTTCGTGGATCAATTCTACTCTATCAGAAATAAAAATGAGACTTCATAGCATCAGGTACACAATGGTTGGTTAGTATAGCAGATAAAGTTACAAATCAGTGTGACTTTCTAGACCTGGTAATTACTGACACTGATTTATCACGTCTCTGTCCCAGCTCTTGCCAACCTACCAGCTTGAAAGCAAGAAATTGCAAGTAGATAAATAGGGACCACTTCAGTGGGAAGGTAAACAGTGTTCCGCGCACTCCAATGTCTAGACATCCCTGCCACATATCCATGGAAATGCCATCTGATGTGTATAAATCTATGCCATGAAGTCTCACTCTTATGCCTGACAAAGTGGGCTTGAAAGTTCACATTAAAACACAGCAGTTAGTCTTTAAAATGCCACGACGCTTTCTGCCTTTTTGTTGTTGTTGTTGACCTACTCTGTGAAATGCTTGCACACAAGGTCTGGATTAACCATTAAGCAAAATAAGCACGTTCTTAGGGCATCAAAGGAAGAGGGCAACACAGAAATTTTCCATAGCCAAGTTTACCATGGTCCATATGGTGCCATGTATATATGGGGACACCTAATTATTGTTTTGCAAGCTGCCCAGAGTGGGAAAATATTCCAGATGGGTGAGGTATAAATGCAATAGGATAAATAAATAAAATCTTTTAAGTGCTTAGGGCAGGGGTGCCCAAAATTTTTGGGCTGCGGGCCGGTCACATGGTTCAGGGGCCTGATCACTATGGCCCAGGGGCCGACTCCGCCCCCCAACGCCATTTTATCCAGCCAGCGAAGCCCTCATCGCTCCCGGAAGTGGAAGCAAAATTTAGCGTTATACTTCCACTTCCGGGAGTGACTAGGGTCATATGGTTCAGGAGGCTGATCACTATGGCCCAGGGGCCGACTCCGGTCCCGGACGCCATTTCATCCATCCAGCGAAGCCCTCATCGCTCCGGGAAGTGGAAGCAAAATTTAGCGTTTTACTTCTGCTTCTGGAGTGACGAGGGCTTTGCGGGTCAAATGAACTGGCATCGGGTGCCGGATCTGGACCCCGGGCCGTAATTTGGGCACCCCTGGTTTAGGGTGTCTAAGGGGCTTAATAAGGCCCTGATTGCACAGACCAACATGGCTAATAATTCAAAATTCATCATCATCATCAGATATTTCGGTTAAAAATATTTGTGCCCCGCCTTTCCCTCCAAGAGGAGCCCAGCCAAGGCGGTTTACAAGAAGGAAAAAAAAAGGAGGCAAGCCACGAAACCCACCTAAACCGGGACCCCTTTCTCTTCTTCTTCCTCTCAGGGGGTCTGGCGGCCCATTTATACCCCTCCTCACCTTCCCCTTCAACTGCCCCACAACATCGGGCCGCTTCCCTTCCCTCCCCAACGGCTGCGCCCTCGAAAGCGTCCCTCCGTTGCCACGGCGACGGCGCCCGCGAGGGAGTGGCGACCAGAGCGCCTGCGCGGGGAGAGCCCCGCCCCGCCCCCAGGCCCCGCTCTCTCGCCTGCCAAGCGTCACGCGGCTCGGGGAAGAGCTATGCTGCGCCCCTTTTCCTCCTCTCCCAACCGCGGAGTGGGTGACTTGGGCGCTATGGAAGACCCGGAACGTGGATTACCGTGGCTCGGGAGTTCAGCCTTGCAACGCTGTTCGCTTAGGAGAGCGTTCTTTTTTTTTCCTTCCCGGGAAATCCATCCTTCCGGGTTTTCCAAAGAGCTGGCTAGGATAATATACCCGCGTGGAAGGGTTTTTATTCCTGGTTTTTCGCCTTGGTCGGATTAGGGTCATGAAGAAGGAGGCTGCCTTTGTTTATTCCTTTCGGATGCAAAGCCCGGCTGCATGAAAAGGGGGAACACCAGGTTAGTAAATAGCAATACCAATGCAAAAGCGTGTCTGGGAATTGCAATCTTTTGCATTGCTTTGAAGAATTGCTTTTTAAATAAAAAGAATAAATAAATCATTAAAAAAAACAAACCCGCATTTTATGTAATGAGGGCGGAATTAATGTTGAATCGCGTGGCTTGAGAATCTTTAAAAGGACAATAATCTTAAAATTGGGAAAGGAAGCCCTGAGTTGTAAAGGTTGGCACTGATCTACAGTAGCTTGTGTTATAAAAATGATATAGATGTATTTTTAGTCTCAATTTTAAATATACAGTACACTATTATGAAAGTGTTGTAAAAATTTTAGAAAAGCATGCAATCAGGAGCAATAATTCATCTTACACCAGATAAGCAATACTGTAGTATGCAAATGATGATGATGATGATGTTCACATTTACATGTCGCCCACTCGACTATGCGACTCAGGGCGACTAACAAAAATGCAAATCATAACAGCGAATAAATCGCATAACTCCTCTGTAAGCTTTTAACTGTGATTTTTTCAGTCTTTTTCTCTCTTTTTAAACCTTTAAATTTTTAATCAACTTTTTCTTGAGATGGTTGGGTATTTTATTGTTGGTTTTACTGATGATTATGTTTTAACTGTGGTTAGCCGTGGCATAGGAATATGATTAAATAAATAAAATAAATAAATAACAGCAAATAAATCACATGACAGCAAATAAATCCCAATACTCTATAAATCACCACATCACAAAACACCATAAAATACTCATACAATATTCATAAATGTCCATATTCATAAATGTTCATTTAAAGTCCCATAGCAGCACAAATAAAACGTTCTCATCCGTCCACAGGGGCCGCAGCGGTTCCTATCCAGTCACCAGCTTTGCTGGGAATTGTAATCTCTTGCATGCTTTGAAGACTTGCTCCTTTTTAAAAAAGAATAAATAGATCATTTATTTTAAACAAAATAAACCCCCGGGCGGAATTAATGTCGAATCGGGTTGCTTGAGAATCTTTAAAAGGACAATAATGAATGCAATGTTGAAATGGGGACTAAAGCCCTGCGTTGCAAAGGTTAGTACTGGTCTACAGTAGCTGTGTAATAAAAATGATAAGAGACGTATTTTTAGTTTCAATTTTAAATATACTATTATGAAGGTGTTGCAAATTTTTAGAAAAGCACCCAGTTGGGAGCAGGGATTCAGCTTCAACCTTTGACCATTTCTTAAAATCCAGTTGCTAGCATGCCTGGGTTGTAGTTTTGTATATTGCCTATTTAAAAAGTAGTTGTTGAGAAATAGCTGAAACAGTAGGCGTGTTAGTCTGTGTTTCAGGCATATCAAAAAAACAAGAAAACAAAAATGCTGCAGCACTTTAAAGACTAACTGCTATATTTTAATGTGAGCTTTCGTGGATCAAGTCCACTTTATCAGACGTAAGTGTGAGATGTCAAGGCATGAAGATATATACACCAGATACAGAGGCATAGAGTGGTTAATCGGCATGACAGATAAGTATGCAGATCAGCGTAGCTGTTAGTTGTCCTTTCTGGAGGCTTCATCTTCTTGCCTTCCACCTGCTCTCAAGATCTGGAACTATTGTTACTCACTTCTTTGATGGGGATATATGTAACCATGCTTTACTTTCTAACCTAGGTAAAGGTAAAGGTCACCCTTGCTTGAAATCCAGCTGTATCCGACTCTAGGGTTCAGTGCTCATCTCTGTTTCAAAGCCGAAGAGCCAGCGCTGTCTGTGTCTGCAGATGTTTCCGTGGACACGTGGCAGGTATGCCTAGACACCGAAGTGCATGGAATGCTGCTTACCTTCCCACCAAAGTGGCCCCTATTTATTTACTTGCAATTTCTTGCTTTTGAACTGCTAGGTTGGCAGGAGCTGGGACAGAGATGGGAGCTCATTCCGTCATGCAGTACTTGGGTATCGAACTGCTGACCTGTGGCCTTCCAGTCAGTCTTAACCACTTGAGCCACTGCAGTCCACTTTCTGAATCTTAAGACCTTCCAAAAATACCAATTGTTGATTGGCGGCAAAGCATAAAATACAGGGAGTGTGAGAAATACAACACATCACCTGCAGCCCATAAAGAAAGAGATGCCACAATTTTGGGGAAATGATTTGATCAAACATTTTATCACAGCTATACCTGTTCTTCTCTGGTCTTGGATTGCTCCTTCAATAGTGCTAGCTGTCTTGAGGTTGAGTTTGGATCTATTTTTTTAAAAAACATGTGGTCAAGGGAGGAAAATCCTAATTATCCATCTTAATTCTGGAGTATGGCCAAGTTTTTCTCCATCAATGTTCTTCACCTTATTTGTCTGATGTGAAGGCTGGACGGTTCTGAGGCAACTTCTGGTGGAATAGGAAACACAGCCCACGTGAAAAGTAAGCGGAGAGGATTTTGAAAGTTAACTGAACTTAGTTAAGTAGGAGGGTGAAGTTCAGGGCCTGCCGCTGAGAATTCAGCAAACATAACCTTTTCTGGTTCACAAACGTTAAAAGCACAAAGGAAGATTAAGAATGAAAGGTAAAATGTTGTGACTCCCTAAAGCTAGCAATTTTGCTTGGTTGTGAGCTTTTGTGGTTCAAAATCTTATTTTCTCAGACATACAGGATGCTTAACGCCATGCTATCCTTCCTGGCTAATTACTTGTAATGGGGTGTCCCCTTTGTGAGATACTGCGGTGTCCCCTTTGTGTGGAGGGGACACACAAAACAATGGGATGAGATGGTAAAGCTGTTTGGCCAGAGATGGAAACAGAAGGCAAAGGATAGAACATTTTGGAGCTCAATTGATTTGCGCTAAAAGCGACAACAAACCGATATTGGAGATAGACGAACACAGCTTCTTCTTCAGGAATTGCCTTTTTGTTCCTAGAACAGCGTAGATAGGCAGAGGTGAGCCAGAGAAAGCTGTTTTGAGCCCTGGTGGCACGGGTTAAACTGCTATATTGCAGTCAGATCACTGTGAGATTGATCCTAACCATGGTTCAAGGTTAACTCAGCTTCTTCCATCCTTCCAAGGTTGGTCAAATGAGTCCCCGGCATGTTGGGAGGAAACGTTAATTTTTTTGTGATCCACCTAGAGCAGGGGTGCCCAAACTATGGCCCCATGGTTCAGATGCAGCCCCCAATGCCATGTCATCTGACCTGTGAAGCCCTCGTTGCTTCCGGAAGCGGAAATAAAATGCATACAGGCATGTTTTACTTCTGCTTCTGGGAGCGACGAGGGCTTTGTGGACCGGATGAATTGGCGCTGGGGGCCGGAGTTACTGGCCCACAGCCCAAAAAGTTTGGACACCCCTGGCCTAAGTGCTGTGGAGTGGTAAGGTAAAGGTTGCCCTTGCTTGAAAGCCAGTTGTATCCGTTTCTAGGGTTCAGTGCTCCTCTCTGTTTATATCCCAGCGCTGTCTGCCTGCAGATGTTTCTTGCAGGCATGATGACACCGGAATGCACAGAATATTGTTTACCTTCCCACCGAAGTGCTACCTATGTATCTACTTGCAATTTATTGCTTTCAAACTGCTAGGTTGTCAGGATCTGGAACAGAGATGGAAGCTCACTCTGCCATGTAGCACTCGGTTCTTGATCTGCTGACCTTCCAGTTCTGAAGTTCAGCGTCTTAACCACTTAAGCCAGTTTCTTAATTGTTGTTTTGAGCATAAAACCCGGAAAGGATCCTAAGCTTCTTAGACAATGAGGAAGATGAAGTGACGTGTGGTCTCTTTTGTTTCTCCATTTCCTTCCTTACCTGGTTTCTTTTCGTTTTCTTCTCCAGCCATCGGGGAGCCATGGCAGCCGTGGATAGCTTTGCCCTCTTACTGAGGGAGGTCGGGCGATCCTGCGGTCACTACACGGAGATCCTAGCTTTTGTTGGCGCCTTCTACGCAACCAAGACTTGCTTCGCTGTCCTGAATGAGACGTACAGCCTGATCAGGGTGCATTTTATTTCCAGACTGGTTGGCAGAGCTGATCTTGTCAAGCTGTATGGGAAATGGGCTGTGGTCACAGGTGAGAGACTAGAAACCAGGGGCTATTGCAGTTGTTCCTCTGAACCCACCAAGTTGTTCCTCTGCAGGAATAACTTGATGTTATGCATGTGAGCTCCCGTCTCTGATCCAGGTCCTGCCAACCTAGCAATTCGAAAGCGAGAAATTGCAAGTAGCTCAATAGGTACCACTTTGGTGGGAAAGGTAACAGCATTCCGTGCGCTCCGCTGTCTAGTCATTGCTTTCTTGATTTGTCCAAGGTTGCACCTCCGGCATTGGAAAGTCCTACGCTAAAGAACTGGCGAAGCGTGGCGTCAATGTCATCTTAATCAGTCGGAACCGGGAGAAGCTGGACGCCGTCGCCCGAGAGATTCGGGAGACCTACGGTGTGGAAACAGCCATTATTGTGGCTGACTTCAGCCAAGGCCGCGAGATCTACCCGGCCATTGAGCAAGCCCTTCACTGCAGAGAAATTGGCATTTTGGTGAACAACGTCGGCGTCTTTTACGACCACCCAACGTACTTTGTCAGTTTGACACAGGAGAAAATCTGGCAACTCATCAGCGTGAATATTGAGGCGGCAACGATGATGGCGTTTATGGTCCTGCCCAGAATGATAGAGAGGAGAAAAGGAGCTATTGTAAATATTTCTTCTATGGCCTGCATCAACCCCTATCCACAGATAGCTGCATATTCAGCCTGCAAGGTAAACCTCGGAATGCACTTTTCTGTGTTCTCATATTATTGTTCCTAAAGTGCAGGTGCCAGTCTGGACAGGTTGTCTTGCTATGGTAATAGAGTAGACCCTACTGCCAGTGACTAACTAACCTGATCATCTTGAGGATTACCAGCCTTGGGTGGCGAAGTCCATGGGGAAGGGTGATGGTCCCCAAGTGGATTAAATCCCACCTGCATCCCTCTTGATGGAGGGCGGCAACTTCATCCATCCTGGCCTGGAACTGATGATGAGGATTTTATGTGCCAAAAGGGCTCAGAACCAAAAGGAGATTCAGGACCAAAAAGAGACTCACAGAACTAGATTAGTGGTACGGAGATCACACTGTGATATGGAAGGCCCCTGCTTTATTATATTGTTCCCAGGTCAATTTCCATTGCTAATTTCCATGATGGGAGCCAATATTCGGAATCAGATACGGCACTTGAAGAAGAAGAAAGTGCAGCTAAGACAAGCATGTCCAAACTACCGCCCGTGGGCCGGGTACAGCCCGTGAAGTCATTCCATCAGGCCCTTGACACCCTCGCCAAACCAGGAAGTAAATACAGACACTTATGTACATGTGCTAAAAGCGGCCATTTTGTTTCCTGGTTTAGCGCAGGAAACAAAATGGCCACTTTTGCGCATGCACAGGAGTGTCCCTGCCAAACCAGGAAACAAAATGGCCACTTTCACGCATGCGCAAAAGCGTTTGTGCCAACCAGGAAACAAAATGGCCGCTTTCCCAAATATACGAAAGTGGCCATTTTATTTCCTGGTTTGGCGCTGGGGCTTCTTCACATGAGTGAAAGTGGCCATTTTGTTTCCTACACCAAACCAGGAAACAAAATGGCCGCTTTCACTCATGCGAAGAAGCATCTGCGCTGTGCATGTGCAAACACGCTGTGCTCTGGGGGCATGGTCTGACCTGCTCAGCTGTTCTGGGGTGTGGTCAGGCCCCCGGCCCGAAAGGTTTGGGCACCGCTGAGCTAAGATATCCCCTTTCTTCATGAAAAGATGTTTTCTCTGGACAGATTCTGCTCAGACTAAGCCTTATTTATTTATTTATTTATTTAGATTTATATTGCCGCCCACTCGCTGAGGCGACTCAGGGCGGCTTACAGTCAAAACAACAACAGTATAATAAAAATTATAAAATGCAACCACATAAAACAACCAAATCAGAACACAAACTAACTCCTTATAAAAGGAAGTGAATTGATACATAATTATTATCCATTGTTAGCAAAAGGGTCAGTTAGCTTGACAGCGTTGGGGGGTGGGGGTGGCTAGACATTCCTTGTGTCAGATTTTGCTTCCATAGTTTACTTTTGCCTTGGGTCTGTCCCAGGCAGAGTCCCTCTGTTCTGTCTTTATTGCAATGTTTAAAGCAAAGAGTCTTTAACTATCTGCTTTTCACTCGGATAGGCTTACGTGGACCATTTCAGCAGAGCCCTCCATTATGAATATGCATCCCATGGCATTTTTGTCCAGAGCTTAATTCCAGGCTTCATTGCTACCAAGATGACTGTGTGGCTGGGGGAGTTTTCCAGAGAGAGCTTTTGGGTGCCTTCTGCTGATGAGTATGCACATCATGCAATTGCCACGCTTGGAGTATCTAGGAGAACTACAGGTTACTGGCCACACTCACTTATGGTAAGATGGTGAATCGATTGGTTTCTGTATTAAACAGCCCCTGGACCTTTCCAGAAACAATACTGAAGCAGTCAGCTAGGATATAGTTCATTGAAGTTTCAGAGAGTCTTGTATGGGTGGGCTTTTTTTTTTTTGTTAAGAGAGAAAGGAACAAGAAGTGAAATTAATCTATAACACTAATACAATATATCACTTGACACATGTGCTATCCAGGCCACACCCAGTTATTTTGCCATTCAGAATAACGTGGGTGCTTTGTCAAATGTCTTGCTGAAGTCAAGATATATTACATCCAGAGCATTCCCACTATCCACTATGGAAGTTAGTAAAGGTAAAGGTTTCCCTTGCTCGAAAGCCAGTCGTATCCGACTCTAGGGGTCAGTGCTCATCTCTGTTTCTAAGCCGAAGAGCCAGCGCTGTCTGCTTCTGCAGACGTTTCCATGGTCATGTGGCAGGCATGACTAGACGCCGGAGCGCACGGAACGCTGTTACCTTCCCACCGAAGTGGTGCCTATTTATCTACTTGCAATTTCTTGCTTTCAAACTGCTAGGTTGGCAGGAGCTGGGACAGAGACGGGAGCTCATTTCCGTCCTGCAGTACTCGGGAATCGAACTGCTGACCTTCCGCCTCCCAGTCGGCGTCTTAGCGACTTGAGCCACTGCAGTAACTATGGAAGTTACCTGATCGAAAAAATGGAATCAGTGTGACCGGATTTATTTTGACAAATCCACATTGCCTTTTACTTATTACTGCGTTGTTTTCAAGTTGGTTGCAAAGTGACTGCTTTTTAATCTGCTCCAATCCAAATACCTTCCATTCTCCTCAGAACTCCTTTTGAGTTGAGGGTGGCAGAATAAAGGGCAAAGGAGCTAGCCCACAGTGGAAAGGAGATTCCTTTTAAAATCACACATCAAAAACCAGCAATAAAATGGCTGTAGAAGGAGTGTATCGATTAGAGATGTTGGTGATTTGCTGACTTGAGACTAATTTGGATTTCATGTTGATACCTTTAATGTTTCCATGGCTGGTGGTGAAAGAAATATGCTTGCTTCCTAATAGGTACATAGGATTCTGAAGAATGTTTTTAAAATATTTTAATAAGGGTGATACAATCAGTTTTGTTTCATCTCTCTCTCTTTCTTTTTGCAGCTTCTCTTCATACAGTACCTACCAGAATGGTTCTCAGCTTGGGGAAATAACATATTCTTCAACTACTACCGGAAAAAGAATCTTTGGGGAGATAAAAGGCATGAAGGATATTAGCCGGTGAACCAATTAAAACTAGCAGCCTATTTTTGACCATTCTTGCAATATTCCAGCTTCTTTGGGTGCATTTATCTGATTGAAAAATAAGAGGATTTTTTTTGCTAAAGACTTTAAAAACCCTTGGTCTTGCTTATACTATGACGTAGAACAGTGATGGCAAACCTTGGCACTCCAGGTGTTCTTGAACTTCAATTCCCAGAAACCCTGACCAGCAGGAGGGCTGACTTGGGCTTCTGGGAATTGAAGTCCAAGAACACCTGGAGTGTCAGGGTTAGCCATCTCTGATGGTAGGGCGTATCAAAAACAGGTAGGCAATCTGGAGGTAGGATCAGATAACACACATTTTTAGCTTTTTGTTGGCCAGGGGCCGATTTCTGTAAAATGCGAAGCTGGATTTGCTACATCGCCATTGATTGTAGTGAGCTGCAAGGTGCACAAAGTTGGGACCTGTGTAAGCTGGAATCTCAACCCAACAAGAGTAGGACATGAAGAAGTCAAGCTGTGAATATCTTCTGTATCAAAACCGACGTGACGGTTCCAAACAGAGTTTTCTACCTCTCTTAGTAATGTATTGACTGTTGTACTTGTTGTGGAAAGTGTTATGTCAGAGGTGGATGCCCTGTGGCCGTCATGTGTTGCCCTGGGTGGTGGCGGCGGCAGTGGGACCTCGGCGCTGCCCTTAGCTCTTCTAGTAGGTTGTGTGGAATGTGTATAAACATTTTCGAAATTGGAATCAAATGACCTTTGGTACAGTGATTTGAGCAACATGCTTCCTCGGGATCTTGTTTGGTACCTCCCTGCCTCTGAGTTTCTAGCAAGATCATAGAGAATCAAAGATTACTGGAGTTGCAAAGGGCCCATGAGTCCATCCCCCTGTCTATTTTGCAGCCACCTCACACTGTTGACTTATACTTAGGCTGTACCTACAGCAATCACAAGACAGAATGAGCTCCCATCTCTGCCCCAGCTCCTGCCAATCTAGCAGTTCAAAAGGAAGAAATTGCAAGTAGATAAATAGGGACCACTTTGGTGGGAAGGTAAATAGTGTTCCGTGCACTCCGGTGTCTAGTCATCCCTGGTGTCTAGTCAGTGCTGGCTGTTCAGCTTTGAAGCAGAGATGAGCACTGAACCCTAGAGTCTGATACGACTGGCTACCTTTACCTATGTATTACTAAGGCGCATTACCCGACCTGGCTACTTGAATACACTATTATATAAAATATACGGTTTGCTGTTATCCGCAGTTTCCTTTTTCTGCAGTCTTGGAATGTATCCCTTACAGATAGGGGAGAGGTGACCTGAATTATAGTGGTTAGTACTCTGTTCATTAGTTATACCCATGTTCGCAGCCCACAGTGGCTTAGCAGTTAAGACACGGAGCTTGAAGACCAGAAGGTTCGAGACCTGAGTGCTGTGCATTAGAGTGAGATGCTGTTTTCTGTCTCAACTGCTGCCAACCTAGCAAGTAGATGAACAGGTAGCGCTTGGGTGGGAAAGGCAACAGTGTACCACTCCAGCATCTAGTCATGCCTGCCATATGACCATGGAAACGTCTGCAGATGCAGACACCACTGGCTCGGGCTGTAAATGGAAATGAGCACTGAACCCTAGAGTTGGACACGATTGGCTTTTGAACAAGGGAAATCATGAACCTGAGTCGGTTTTTACTGAGTAGGGCGGCATACAAATCGAAATATAATAAGTAATCTCATTTGCGTGCATAATTTTAAATGGGGCAGCACTGATACAAATAAGATAATTCAAGAGAGATGAAAGAATTATTACACTTCCTCCACAAATGTGCAGCTACCTATGAAGAGAACAGTGAGTAACTTTACCCACAATGTTGCTGCATCTTTAGTTGAATAATAAAAATGTATGCGTATAATTGTCATGATTATTTATTTATTTATTTATTTTTGCCAGAAAGTATGCAGAGCTGATTGTGCTGTTTGTGCCTGGCAGTAAATGCCATTAGAGCCAATGGCTTTTCTAAGTAGAATTTGGAAAAAATTCTTTTTTTTAAATACAACTTTCAAAGTCATATTGGATTGGAGGATTCTTATTTATTTATTTATTTATTAGTTCAAATTTATATTGCCGCCCAGTACAATAAGGAGCTGAAAAAGAAATAACATCTCCAAAATCTTTTCGGAGTGGGGGAAAAATCCTCTTAACGAACGGAGCCCAGTTTCTTCTTGTCCAGTTCAAACTTTTAAACTGCCAAAATGAAGCCGCCTTTGTTTTCTCCTGCATTGTCTACGCAAGACTACATGTCCCACGGTGCATTGCGGCGTAGGTTTCTGCGCCGCGAGCCGACTGTTTTCGCTCGAAAGAAGCCGGAGGCTCCCTGGGATTGGACTCGCGGGGCCACCGTCGGCGCGTCCAACGCGAACGGAGACGAAGCCTCTAGCGGGCCCCAAGGGCTCCTGGGAAATGTGGTCCTCCTGTCCCGTTCGCCCGCGGAGAGGCAACGGGGAGAGGACTGCAACCCCCGGCGTGCCCCGCGCTCCTGCCTCGCCGTGGGGGTGAGGGAAAGTGGCTTCTCGGCAGCCCAGCCCAGCTGTGAGCTCGGAGGGGGAGTCCCGAGGCCGCAGCGCCGACGCTTGAGCAGCCGGTGGGTCGAGAGGAGGCCCGGGGCGCGTCCCGAGGGGGTTAGGCCGCCGGAAGGGGCTCTCGGGGGTGGGGGGTCTCCCCAGGAGGGGCCGGGGGGGGGAGTGGGCAGCCGAAGCCCACCCGGGGTAGACCCAGGCCGTCCTTTGCCTCTGTGGGCAGCTGCTTTTGACAGGAGCGGGAAGTTCCCTGCAGGGAGAAATCTAGCTAGCCAGGGAAAATACTGTTTGATAGATTGTCTTGCTGTCTTACCTAAATGTATTTCCAACCATGGCTAAGAGGTCTGTCTCTCTTTTGCTATATGTTTTACTAACCATGGTTAAGAGGTCTGTCTGTCTCAATGTTTTACTAACCATGGTTAAGAGGTCTGTCTGTCTCAATGTTTTACTAACCATGGTTAAGAGATCTGTCTGTCTGTTTCTCTCTTGCTATATGTTTTACTAACCATGGTTAATAGTTCTGTCTCTCAATGTTTTACTAACCATGGTTAATATGTCTGTCTGTTTCTCTCCTTGCTATATGTTTTACTAACCATGGTTAATAGTTCTGTCTCTCAATGTTTTACTAACCATGGTTAATATGTCTGTCTGTTTCTCTCCTTGCTATATGTTTTACTAACCATGGTTAATAGTTCTGTCTCTCAATGTTTTACTAACCATGGTTAATATGTCTGTCTGTTTCTCTCCTTGCTATATGTTTTACTAACCATGGTTAATAGTTCTGTCTCTCAATGTTTTACTAACCATGGTTAATATGTCTGTCTGTTTCTCTCCTTGCTATATGTTTTACTAACCATGGTTAATAGTTCTGTCTCTCAATGTTTTACTAACCATGGTTAATATGTCTGTCTGTTTCTCTCCTTGCTATATGTTTTACTAACCATGGTTAATAGGCCTCTCTGTTTAAATGTTTTACTAACCATGGTTAACAGGGTCTGTCTAATGACCTTTGTCTGTCTGTCTAATAATCTGTTTAATCTATCTAATCTGTCCAATACATTTGTACACTGTCCCTCTGGAGAACAAAAATCCCTCCTCGGTTGGGGGTAGGTTTTTAGCAGCTTCCAGGAATTAAATTCTTGCAGGGATCTCTTTGTTTACTTTTATGTACATGAACACGTTTTGAGATGCACACACTCTCTCCTAAATTTCGCTGATACTGCATGTAACCCTGTCGTATCCTGTGTAGCTCTTCATGCAATGTTTAACTGGAGGAATATTTACCAGTTGTGACAGGAGATCTGATGATGAGGTTAAGATGTGTTAAAGTTAAGCCAGCTAATTTGTGCGGTGCTCAGCTGATCTGTTTCATTTGCTTTCCCTGACTTCTGCACTGTTTTTCTTGCAAACCTCTCTCTGCTTGTGCAATTTGAATTGATTCCATCGCTTGGTTGCCTTTAGATTTTGCTGAATGTATCTCTTGCTTCATATTTTTAAAAATATACATGCCTGATTTGCATTTCATTGTCTTGTTATTAATTTATTACGTTTCTCCAGGCTTTGTTTGCTAAAATGTAAGGTAGTTTATAAACATGATGAACAGGATAAGAAGAGCAGATATAAAAAAGAGCCAAACACAAAGGTATTAAATAGTTTAATCTCAAACGTTACAGTTACCACAATTTGTTGGCAAGACCCAACATTTTAAATCAAGGAAAATGGATATTGTTTTAATACAGTATTGCTATTTATTGATGTTTGTTTCAAGGCCGGGGCCATGAGACTACATGTGTCTCCATTTCCTGGTTTTTAGCAGCAGGCTCCTGTGGGAGACATGTGAATGTTCGTCAGGAAAGAGGCTGTCCTGGAAAGATAAATTAATTTGACATCTGTAGCTAAATCATAGTACAGTACCTGAATCTTGTTTTCAAGGAGGAAGCTGACCCTGACTGCAAACAGATAGTTGCTACTATTGCAAAGAGTCCTTCCCACCTAACAGTAAAGTGGAACTGGATCACATCTTGAAATCCCTTCCTTTTTTTGAACCTTAAAAGTGAATCCATAAAATCAAAACCCATGAACAAATTAGAAGTTTAGCTGTTGGAGGAGAGAAAGATGGGAAACATATGAAAGGATGCTGCAACTGGTATTTCTTCTGTCTCATTTATTTGGCAAGTGCAAACTGCTTATCTGTGCTGAAGACAAAGAAAGCTAAACTAGCTAGAAATTTCTTGAGATACTTTGAGATCAAATGACCAGACATTCTCCATCATCATAAGTGTCTATAATTTAAATTTAACTGTTACTCAGAGTTCAGAATGTATGGAAACAAGGGACATGTAGTTAAACATTAGGTATGCAGTTAAAGATTAGGTGCATATGTATTGATTTCATGTGTTGTTGTTTTTTAAATTAGTAAATGTTAATCTCTGTAAAGTAAAAACAAGAATTCTCTTGCTAGTTAAGACCAAGGTTTGCCAGCTTTCATGATTCACTACATTGGCTGATGTACTCATGACTTAAAATAGGAATTTTAGTAAATTCAGAATGAAAGGAACAGAAACATAAAGGTCTTAAGAAGCAGGAAGGATCTTTGCCCTTCTAGATCTGTTTATCCAGAATTCCCACAATCCCTTACCATTAACCATGCTTGCTAGGACTTCTGGGAGGTGAAGTCTAAAGTGTTTGAAAGGCAGAAGATCTACCATCTCCACACTTGGTCCAACAGTTTGAAGACCTTATGACAGAACTGCTGCGGCCAGTTGAGCCCTGGTGCAGTGGCTAAACTGCTGTATTGCAACCCAAAGGCTGTGAGTTTGATCCTGACCTCAGGGATCAAGGTTGACTCAGCTCTCTTCCATCCTTCCGAAGTTGGTAAAATGAGTACCCAGCATCTTGGGGGCAAAATGCTATTTAACTTCTGAGGCACTCAGAGAGTGCACTAAGCGTTATGAGGTGGTATATCAGTGTGATTGCTTTGCTAATTGAGCTGAAGGGGGGGCATTTCCTCCTTTCCCTCAGATGCAGCGAATGAAATAGCTGCAAGTGTTTAAAGATTCCACTGGTTCCCATGGGACTTCCAGTTGCGTAAAGAGGAATGGGATTCCTGCCCATATTATTATTATTTCCTTATGGTTTATCTGTACATTACCCTAGCCCTGTGATGATGAATCTGGATACTCCAGATGTTCTTGGACTTCAATTCCCAGAAGCTCAAGTTTCTGTGAATCCACGCGAATGGGTTTACTGAGTGTACACAGTAGTAAACCCATCCGTGTGGATTCACAGAGACTTGTGCTTCTGGGAATTGAAGTCCAAGAACACCTGGAGTGCCAAGATTGGCCATCACTGCCCTAGGTAATATTTGGTGTTTTTGACTGTGATCTGCTTTTTTAAATAGGTTGTCCAGAATTTGCAAAAACACATCTTGGACGATTTGGCTGTGGTCACCCCACACTCATCCAAAATGAAGCAGAGGACTCGGCTGTTAAATCTGGAATGACGAGACTGTTTAATCCAAGATGGAGAAAAAACGTAGAAAGAAATGAGCCTGTTTTCTAGGCTTCACCAGAAAAGACAATGACGGCAAAGACTCTTGTTTACTTTAGACAAAACCTTAAGGCTGTCCACTTAGCACGGTTTCCTGAAACCCCCCAAAGAAGAAGAGAGAACAGATTCATGGAGAAAGAACACATGATTTGACTCCATGGAACTTGGGAAATGAAACCATATTGTTCACGACCATGAGGCTTGCAAACATCTGGTTCTTTTTGACTGTGCTCTTTCTCTGTGGCAAACACCGTCTGGGGATCAACGCTGGGAATTCTTCTCACGAAAGCCACCTATGTCCGGAATGCTCTCGCTTCTCATTAAAAGTAGAATTCTCTTCAACGGTAGTGGAGCACGGTAATGAATCTGGTGGTGGTGGTTTTGTGGCAGATTTTACTGTAGCTCTTAGTTTTCTGTTCTGCTTTACTACTTGGTTGACCTAGTTCAGCAGTTCTCAACCTTTTTAAGCCAGGGGCCGGGTCACACTCCCTCAGACAGTTTCAGGGGTCGGACGGCTGTTTTTGCCCTTCCTCTACCGCATGGCACTTCCTGGTGTGGTGGAAGCGGTGGTGGTGCAAATGAAATGGCACCTTGGGCCACATTCGGCCCAGTGGCCACAGGTTGAGAATCACTGATCTAGTATGATGTGGTGGATTGAAGCACAGTCTCCCATTGTTTCTGATCCCTGAGATTTTAGCAGCCTCTCGCCATTGGTAGACTGCTACTGTAGCAGGCCCCGATGGCACGTGAGGAACTAAGGCCCATGTTTTCAATGCTTCTTTAGCCATTTTAAATATGACAGCAGAATTTTCTCTGAATGGTTGCCCTCGCTTAACAAAGAACAACCAAAAACTCGCTTAACAACTAAATTGGGCTTCATAATCCCCCCCTGCCAGAAGTCACAATGGTAGCAGTGGCGCTTAAAGAGCATCTTGCTTAAAGAGCAATCCCGTGGAACGCATTATGCTCTGTATTCTGTTACTCCATCTTTTAGCAGTGATCTTTCAGATTATTTCTTAAGCACTAGAAAACTATAGATGTATTTTTAATGTTTGCTTGTTTCTGTGAGGTTATAGGGGCTGGGGTAGCTCAATGGTTAAGAAACTTGCCTTGTTAGCTAGGAGGCCTGCAAGCCAGCAGTTCGAGACCTGGGTACTGCATGACAGTTTGAGTGCCCGTCTCTGTCCCAGCTCCTGCCAACCTAGCAGCTCGAAAGCAAGACATTGCAAGTAGATCAATAGAGACCGCTTTGGTGGGAAAAGATCTTGGGGACATGAAAGGAGCCTCATTCGGGCGTCCCCTGAGTGGAGTTTCTCCAGCTAAAATCCTTTTCAACCCAAAATAATTTCTGATATGAAATTATTATTATGTGTGGCTATGCCCTTTGGAACCTCCTGCCAATAGAACTACACATGCGGACGGAGTTGCTGCCTTTTAGAAAAGGAGTGAAAACCTGGCTGGCAGGTTTGGTCTGGGGAGTAGATGGTTCAGTTTCCCCGGCCAATTGGTTGGTTTGACTCCAGTATGCCTGTGTTGTAATTTTAGGCTTTTAATACCAAGTTTTTAAAAGATTTTAGAGTTTTTAACTTTTTAAAGTGATTTTATGGTTGCTGTAAATCACCCTGGGTCCCTTTTGGGAGGAGGGCGATAAATCTAAATTAAATAAATAAATAAATAAATAAATGTTTTCCCTTTCCCAAAACTTGAATTATCTTACAATTGGTTTCGCCCCCTACAGATTTGTTATTAACTAAGATTTACGGATCAGAGTGCCTTATTTGATTTGTTTTACACTGCACTTCCTTGTTTTCTTCTCTATTTCCCAGACTGTGCCTGTTCTAACATGTGGTCTTTTCCTTACAGAATACATTGTGGCTTTCAATGGCTATTTCTCAGCACAAGCAAGAAGCAAATTTATTTCAAGGGCTCTGAAAAGCAGCGCCATTGAGAACTGGAGGATCGTACCCCGTAACAACCCAGCAAGTGATTATCCCAGTGATTTTGAGGTTATCCAAATCAATGAGAAACAGAAAGATGGAGTGCAAATCCTTGAAGAGCATCCAAATATCAAACAAGTGACGCCTCAAAGAAAAGTGTTTCGCTCGCTTAAGTACACTGAACGTAAGTATCAGTGATGGGATGTCAAAAACTCTACTACCACGCCATGACGTCATGGACGTCATGGGCGTGGCCAATGTCATGACGTCATGACGTCATGGGCGGAGCCAACGTCATGACGTCATGACGTTGTGGGCAAGGCCAAAAATAAAAATAATAATAAAAAAATAAACATGCACACAGACCCGTAAATAGCTTAAAGAAATAAAATAAATAAATAAATAAAATAAAAATTAAATAAAAGTACAACCAACCACCCAAAACACAAATAAATCACCCACCCACCCTAAATATAAAAGCCTCACTTACCTTCCTTGGCGCCGACGTACCTCCATGTGGTTCTTCCATCCTCCTCCTCCTCCCCAGCGCCCCGGCGACACACGCCCTCCTCCGGCTCTTTATACCTTCGATCTCCTTGCTCTCCCCGGCGCAGTTCATGGCCAGCGCCCCTTCCTTGCTTCCTCCTCCCGCACCCAGAGGGTCGTCTTTGGAGCGGAATTCGGCGAACATCGGGCAGGCGGGGCGCGGCGGTTGCAAGTCCCTTTGCTTGTGTGAATCCGTCCTCCGTTGGCCGACCTGGGACCGCCGGCCTCCGAACGAACACGGGTCTCTCTCCCTCCCTCTCTCGCCGAGACCCCCCTCCCCTCCTGCGCCTGGCTTGGGTGGCGGCCAGTCCGTGTCTCCTCCTCCTCCTTCCTCCTCTGACTGTGGCCGTTTCCTCCTACGAAGGCTGCGGCCGGCCCTGCATCCGCCGGCCACGGCCGCCACAGCCCCTGCCTGGCCACCAAACTCCCACGGGCACGTTGGTGCCTGGCCGCGCCGTCCGCCCGCGCCGCGCCCTCCTAGGGACTTGGGCCCGACAAACCCCCGTGCCCTGGGTAAGCCCGGCGGGGCTCGCCACCGCCGCATCGTCTTCTGCCGGGCACCTGCTGCTTCCTCGGGCCGTTGCCTTTTTGGCCCCGCCGGGCTTACCCAGGGCATGGGGGTTTGTCGGGCCCAAGTCCCTAGGAGGGCGCGGCGCGGGCGGACGGCGCAGCCAGGCACCAACGTGCCCGTGGGAGCCAGGTGGCCGGCTAGGGGAGGTGCCCTTCTCTTAGGGCTGCCGCCGCTGCTGCCGGAGCCACTCTAAGAAGGGGCGGCTCCAGCTTCGGAAGATTTTTTTTTTTAAATTGGAGCCATTCGGCTCCAATTGACTGCGCATGTCCAGAAACTCAATTTGACGCATGCGCAATGCATCAGATTGAGTTTCTGCACATGCGCAGTCAATTGGAGCCATTTTAGCTCTGATTTTTTTTAAAAAAAATTCTTTCGGTGAGGCGTCCGGAACCGGACGCCTCAAAAGTGGACTCCCCTCCCGGAGAACTCTCCGGGATTGGTCTTACCGGTTCCAGGGATCCGTCTGGAACCGGGGACATCCCATCACTGGTAAGTATACTTTTAGGGTCAGAACACACATTAAGACAAATGCATGTTTCTTCCACTTAATGCGGTGTTTCCTAACCCTTAGTATTTGGATTTCACTTCCCAGAAGCCTCAGTCAATTCCCCAAAGCACTGATCAGCCAACATATTGACTTAGGCTTCTAGGAGTTGAAGTCCAAAAACCAAAGGTCGGGAAACACTATTTTATTGCTTGCATGATGTCATGATAAGCTTTGGTGGGGCTCAGAGCATTGGAACTTGTCACTGCTGTGAATCTAAAAGCCTTTGTAACTTGTCACAGACATGTGACAAAGTCACCAACCTTTCCTTGTGTTAAAGACTCTCTCTCTCTCTCTCTCTCTCTCTCTCTCTCTCTCTCTCTCTCTCTCTCTCTCTCTCTCTCTGTGTGTGTGTGTGTGTGTGTGTGTGTGTGTGTGTGTGTGTGTGTGTGTGTGTGTGTTGACTTTAACCACCTTTTATTTTTGCTGACTGCCAGAGTTCAAATTGATGATATGGCAATTTAAGTATTATCTACAGGTTAAGATCCAAAGTGTAAACATAGTTGTAATGGGTTATATTTTACTAGGAGCATTTTTGCTTACAAAGGGTGGATATTTTGTTTCTGATAAATTTGTTTTAGGAAACAATTCAGCATCCAAAGGATGCTGGTGGCACAGTGGTTAAACTGCTGTATTGCTGCCAGAACATTGTGAGTTCGATCCTGACCAGGACTCAAGGTTGACTCAGCCTCTTCCATCCTTCTGAGGGCGGTAAAATGGGCCAAAATGCTAATTAAATTGTGAACCACCAACAGAGTGCACTAAGCACTGTGGGACAGTATATAAGTCTAATTGCTGTTGCCGTAATCTTTGTCCATGAGTAGAGTCTGTTACAGTTTTAAAGCGAAATGATCCGTCTCCTAATTCTTGCTGGTTTCCTTAGTGGTTTGGTTTGATATAAAAGGTATGTGCATGATTTAGTAGTAGATTTTCCTGTGCTAATTGAGGCCTCTGTTCATCAAAGCCATAAGTTGAAAGAGAGAAAGTGGTTCAGTGTTTTCCCTGAACAGTGACTTCTTGAAGTTGAGCATCTTGTCTGAAATTCAAACCTTAACGTTTTTACAACACAGCATATGTTGTCATTGTGGGTATGCATCCATATACAGTATACATGAGTTTATGTGTTTTCGGTGGAAACTGGGCGATACGATATATTCCATTTATTACTCTAATAATGGACCTTAACACTGGAAATTTTGAAAAGAAAGAAGCATTTGAAACGTGCATTTATAGCAGTATGCTAAGATTGGTAGGGTGGTCAATAAAGAGGTACTAAAGTGAGTGGCTTTCAAGCAAGGGTGACCTTTACCTTTACCTTAAAGTGAATGCATGAAGAGCAAGAAATCATAAAGTACCTAAAAGCCGACAACAAGAATAATTCGGTCACATAATGGGGTGGGGGGAGATTCAGATTGTTACACCAAATTATCCAAGTTGCCATATCCAGAATTAAAGTAACCATGATGACATCCAGCAATCTAGTACATTAAAAACAAGTTGATTATTTTATTGTATCAATGCTTAATTATATGTCTTATTATATACAGTGGAACCTCGTATAACGAATGCATCATACAACAAAAAACCACACCATACAACGAAGAGAATTTTGGAACAAATGGGTGCATCGTCCAACAAAAATCTCTATGGCGAAAATTGTACAATAAAATTTTTCTTTGTACGATTTTCCTCATAGAGATTTTGTTGTACAGTTTTTCCCATAGAGATTTTTGTTGTATGATCCATGCATCATACAATGAAAAAAATTGTACTGTATAACGAAGTGCCTTGTGGAACTAATTATCTTCGTTATACAAGGTTCTACTGTACAGTATATATATATGCTTGCGTATGAAAGGATGTATACAGTATTTTATATACTGTACTGTATTCACATCTCCACCCACAAGTTACTGCTCAGTGCCTGCATGACACAATTGTCGAGTTGTAAAATCATTTCCACAATGTGTCAATTTCCAGCTGACCCAGCCTTTCCTTGCAACGATACCCGATGGACACAGAAGTGGCAGTCATCTCGTCCCCTGAGAAGGGCCAGCCTATCCCTGGGCTCTGGATTTTGGCATGCCACGGGAAGACACTCAAGCAGACGTCTGCTGAGAGCCATCCCCCGGCAGGTTGCTCAAACGCTCCAGGCAGACGTTCTCTGGCAAATGGGCTTTACAGGTATTTGTCTGCTAGTGGAGATCACGCGCAGGGGGTCTGCAGTCATGGAAGTGATAGAGCTTTGCGCTTGAATCAATTGTTGCGTCCAAAAGTGTGCCTGAAAGTTACCAACTCTTGAGATTGTGTGCGTGTGCTTCTTTTTCTATATAAAGGTAGACAGACTTTCAGAAGCCAGAGCTTGTGATTTTCTTCCCCTGCAAATGTAGATCTTTAAGGGTCTTAATTATAATGGCACTCATTATTTAAGCTAGGGTTTCTCAACTTTTTCAAGCCGGGGGTCGGGTCATGCTCCTTCAGACAGCCGATCCAGCCGGATGGCCAGTTTGCCCTGCCTGCACAATGGGGGTGGCCATTTTGTCCCAACAGCTTCAAAGGGGTGGCAATTTTGTTTCTCTCTGGAAGGAGGTGCGGGGGGCTGGATTTGGCCCAGGGGCCATAGGTTGAGAACCCCTGATTTAAGCTGATTTAAGCTTGATTTCTTAAGTTCATTTGCATGTGTGGAATTTTGTTGCAAATTTCCACTAATTAATGCGTCTCTGCTTGACTACATCATTGCGTGCTGGTTTGGTGACTTATTAGGCAACCTGAAATCTGAATTGGGATGCATTAAAGGCAATTTGCTGCTCTTTCTTTAGTTTTACTTCATAGTACCATTTGTCCAAAGTGTCTAATATGACTTGCTAGTCTGTTAGGAAACTTAAATATTTCAGTAAAGCATCCTCTGGCCATTAGGCTAGCCCAGGGGCCAGCCAGTGTGGCCCTTCAGGTGTTCTTAGATTTAAATTCCCAGAAGCCCTGATCATCAGGAGTGCTAACTTGGGCTTCTGGGAATTGAGGTCCAAGAACACTTGGAGAGCCTAATGTATAAAGCAGGGGTCTGCAAACTTGGCTCTCCAGGTGTTGTTGGACTTCAGTTCCCAGAAGCCCAAGTCAGCACTCCTGCTGATCAAGGCTTCTGGGAACTGAAGTCCAAGAACAGCTGGAGAGCCAAGTTTGCTGACCACTGTTATAAAGGGATACGTCCCTAAGAGAGATTAGGCAAGGTTTATCTCTCCTATGCGTTCTCTAACTTTGCAAGCCATCTTCTGTGAAATTAGGCGCTGGCGTTAGAGTGGCCGTCTTTGACACCGGACTGAGCGAGAAACATCCGCACTTCAAAAATGTGAAAGAGAGAACAAACTGGACAAACGAGAGGACCTTGGACGATGGTAAATGTCGTGATTCGGTGTCTTTGCTCAAAATGCGTTCTCAGTTCCATGCTGTAGTGTAGTGGTATTTAGATGCAGTTAGAATGCAGTGTCTTTTCTCAAGAAAGTTTTTCTGATCCTGCTTTGAAAGCTCTCAAGAACAGCTATGAAAGCTTTTCCTGCTTTGAAAGCTCTTTCATCCCAGGAGTTAGTGCCTCGTGTTTGTATTTTGACCTTTCTCCCTCTATCTCTTAGATAAGCTGTGTGTATATGTGTTTGTTTGTTTATGCATGTCCCTGTAATTACCAGGATCCGTGGGTGTAATTCAGCACCCTATCATGACTTAATAGGAATCTAAAGCAGAGAATTACAAATGCAATGCCTGAGAGAGGGATATTGAATTTCCACCCACTTTATATGTACTTCTTGCCCTCTGCCAAATCTTGTGTAGTGTCTTCTTCCATTGATGCCACTTGAACTTATTCTCAAATGCAAACATTTAAGGCTTCGATACAAGCACGTTTGCTTGGAGATCTCTTTTCATGATTTGCTTCCGTGGATGTAAGGAAAACTTACAGCTTGCTGTAAATGAGCATAAGAGCATGTAAGGCAGGGCTGGCCAACCTATGGCCCATGGCACTAGTTAATCTGGCCTGTGCTGATGACCCTGGCACCACCTCTGCTGTAAGTGCCAAAAATGCACTGAAACCAGCCGACTACGCCAAAAACACGATGCCCTCACTCTTGCTAGACTATACACCTGGAACACGGTGTGTTTGCGAATGCACGTCCATATTCAATTCCTGGTTCGGTGTGGGCACTTATGCACATGCACGAAAGCGTCCGTATTTACTTCCTGGTTCAGCACGGATGTATCTGTGCATGCACAAAAGCGGCCATATTCACTTCCTGGTTTGGTGAGGACGCGTCTACGCATACGCGAGCACATCCATGCCAAACCAGGAAGTAAAAATGGACGCATCTGCACATTCGCAGAAGTGTCCTTATTCACTTCCTGGTTTGGTGAGGGCATCGTGGGCCTGATGGAATGGCTTCAGGGGCCGTTTCCGGCTCACGGGCCATAGTTTGGGCATGCCTGGTGTACTGCATTCAAAGTGTGAGCCATAATTCCAAATGGAAATACACCTAATCTGAAGAAGGAGATAAATCTAATCTAGCCCTTATGTTCAACAGGTTTGGGTCATGGGACATTTGTAGCAGGTGTGATAGCGAGCATGAGAGAATGCCAGGGATTTGCTCCAGACTCGGAACTCCACATATTTCGTGTCTTCACTAACAACCAGGTATGTTGCCTACTGTAATGGTGCAGTTCTGGTGAATTCAAACTTGATGTTAGACACACTGCCTGGTTTGATTACTAGAGGGTCTTCTATGAAATTTTCTTGAAATGGTCTGCAACAATGCTCAGATAAAATACTTCTTTTAAAAATTTGGTGTGAAATACCATTAATGAAATTTGTAAAAGCAGACATACTTTTAAAGGCATTGTTGTGATTTTAAGATGCAGTTATTAAGGGGAAAATATAGTTTTTCCTTTGCTGTACGTTCTGTTTGGGGATGGAGTCAGTATATGTCTTTCTATGTATGTTAAACATATTTTCCCTTTCTTACAATGATTGTACTGCATCACAAAAAAATCTTGTCTGCTACTTGGTCTAATCCATGTGTCCTATACTAAATCAAGTGTGCTAAATCCAAATCTGAAATCCAATTCTGCCTAGGACATCGGGATCTTAAGTAAGCAAATCTCACCTTCTTGTTAGGTTCTTGGGTTGATCACGCGTGGTACATTTGCCACAAATGTAGCAAAACTTGTCCAGTTTATTAACACAACTGTACCTACTCATCTTTAGCTCAAAACAGACTCACTATGGCCTAGCTGTACTATCTAAAAATATGGTTTCGCACTAGAGACAAGCCATTGGCCCATCTTGCCTTATATACCTATTTCTGATGTTAGTTCACTGACTTGCCCAGACATGCCTGGCTGCTGCTGGAACATGCATGCCAACAGGGGACGTGATTCAGCTGAGGCAGCAGTAGTCCTAATGGTCACTGCAACTATTATAATGTTCCTATGTAAAAATACATTACCCAGTTACCGACCTTTTGAACAGCTATAGCATGCCTCCAAATCTGTTTGTGATAGGCAAAGTCTGAGTTCAGATTTGAAATTGGCACACTCGATATCGTGTGATTCACATGTGTTATTCACGGTAGCAAAATCGTTGTTGTGCATTGTTAGTATTAAAATTAGTTCCCTTCGTTAATAGGTCTCGTACACATCTTGGTTTCTGGATGCCTTTAATTATGCCATCTTAAAGAAGATAGATGTATTAAACCTTAGCATTGGTGGCCCAGACTTCATGGATCACCCTTTCGTTGACAAGGTAAATAGAACTCTCTTGGTAGATATGATATCAGAGTCGAGTGCCACTTTTGGGGAAGTACAATCAACAGCTGTTCATTGAACAAGCCAAGTCTGTCATCACTGTACTAGGTTCATCATCACTGTACTAGGAGATTCAGGACAGATAGAAAAATTTCTATATAATCCATAATTATTATTTTTTTAGGTATGGGAGCTGACAGCCAACAATGTGATCATGGTCTCTGCTATTGGAAATGATGGCCCTTTATATGGGTAAGAACTGTTGCTGTGTTCGTCTCATGATTTTTTTTTTAATGCAGGAGCATCCATTGATTGTAACCATTTTTTCTTTAGAAAAAAGTATTGACTTTCTTGCTTTCTTAAAAGGAATAATTTTAGAGGTAACGTCCAGGAATAACATTGTGCTCCTTTCCTGTCAAAAATACTGATCCTGCAAGCTAGCATTCCTCTTCTATCATAAATATAATTGTTTTCAGAAAGCAGACATCAGAGGAAACTGTATCATAAATTCTGAGGTTGGTTGGTTGGTTTGTCTGTTTGTTTGTTTGTGCTGTCAAGTCAATTCAGACTTATGGTGACCCTTTCCAGGATTTCCTATGTAGAGAATACACAGAGGTGGTTTACCGCTCCCCGTTCTGCTTAATTCCGATTTGAAGTGCAAAATGCAGGTTATGACTAACTTTAGCCCCATCACTTCTGAAAAATCATAAACCCAAGGGAACTTAAAGTGTTTTCATGGAAGTAAAACCCTCTGGGGACAGTGGGTCTATCAATGTAAATGCATCCGATTGCACTGTAGATATCTGTGTAGTCAGGATATTTTGCTTTGTAGGAAATATTATTTTACAATAGTGTGCATTTTAAAATATTTTGTCAGGTGTGTGTTTTCTGAGAGCAAGTTTATTGTCATTCATAATGTGCCCGACTAGGACTGGGGAGACACAGGATCTGTTCCGTATTTGTTGTGATGCTCAGTAGATTATCTTGGGCTGGCTATTCATTCTTAGTCTGACCTTCCTTACAAGATTGTTGTGACAATGACCAGAATTTTAAAAAATATATCAGAAGGAAGGAATAGAGGAACATTTATGCCAGAAATGGTGAACCTTTTAGAGACTGAGCGCCCAAACCAAGGGGCTGGGCGAACTCTGTGCTGGGGGGAGGGAGGGAGCACTCCCATTGAGCTTCTGGGCAGAAGGGCGGGGGGAACTCTGTGCTGGGGGAGGGAGGGAGTGCTCCACTTGGGCTGCTGGGGAGAGTACTGCCTTAGCCTCTTGGAACAAGAAAAATGAAAAATAAGTGATAAATATGAACCTTCCTTTCAGGACGCTTAACAACCCAGCTGACCAGATGGATGTGATCGGTGTAGGTGGCATCGACTTTGAAGATAACATTGCTCGATTCTCATCCAGGGGCATGACAACATGGGTGAGCATCTCTATAAAGGTCTTTTGCTCCAAAGAAATGCTGATCAGGGCTTTTGGGAATTGGAAGTCCGAGCACAGCTGGAGCGCTAAGCTTTGCCGTCACTGTCCTAGAGCATGACACGAACTGGCTTTCAAGCAAAGAAGACCTTTACTAATTCTCTCTCTTTTCCTCCCAAGGAATTGCCTGGAGGTTACGGTCGAGTCAAGCCAGACATCGTGACTTACGGTTCTGGTGTAAGGGGATCGGCAAAGAAGGGCGGGTGCCGCTCTCTCTCTGGGACCAGTGTGGCTTCCCCTGTGGTGGCTGGGGCAGTCACTCTGTTGGTAAGGTAAGTAACCAATTGAAAAAGTACTATGGGACGCCATCAGTGATGGGATGTCCCCGGTTCCAGACGGATCTCTGGAACCGGTAAGACTAATCCCGGAGAGTTCTCCGGGAGGGGAGTCCACTTTTGAGGCGTCCGGTTCCGGACGCCTCACCAAAAGAATTTTTTTTTTTTAAATCTGAGCTAAAATGGCTCCAATTGACTGCGCATGCGCAGAAACTCAATTTGACGCATTGCGCATGCGTCAAATTGAGTTTCTGGACATGCGCACTAAATTGGAGCCAAATGGCTCCAATTTTAAAAAAAAAAATCTTCTGAAGCTGGATGGGAGGTTCCCCGTCCATTCATTTATCTCCCCCCTCCCAGCCTCCAGCTCCACCCTAAGAGAAGGGCACCTCCCCTAGCCGGCTACCTTGCTCCCACAGGCACTTTGTGCCTGGCCGCGCTGTCCGCCCGCGCCGCGCCGTCCGCCCGCGCCGCGCCGTCCTAGGGTCTTGGGCCCAACAAATCCCCATGCCCTGGGTAAACCCGGCGGGGCTCGCCACCGCCGCATCCTCTTCTGTCGGGCGCCTGGAGCTTCCTCAGGCCGTTGCCTTTTCGGCCCGGCTCTGGCTGCAGCCACGGAAGGTAAGTGAGGCTTTTATATTTTGGGTGGGTGGGTGGGTGATTTAATTGTGTTTTGGGTGGGTGGTTGTACTTTTATTTAATTTTTATTTTATTTATTTCTTTATTTTATTTCTTTAAGTTAATTACGGGTCTGTGTGCCGTGTTTATTATTTTTTTTTATTTTTATTTTTGCCTTGCCCACAACGTCATGATGTCATGACGTTGGCTCCGCCCATGACGTCATGACGTCATGACATTGGCCACGCCCATGACGTCCGTGACGTCATGGCGTGGTAGTAGAATTTTTGACATCCCATCACTGGACGCCATCATGTTTTATGATAGGACTTCTTGTGCCATTTCCCATTCCAAATATCTGTCCTTTGAATATAATGCAGTGACCTTTTACCTGCCTTCCACATCGCAGTTTGACACCCATAGTACCACTGATCCAGTTCTGTGAGTCACTTTCTGGTCCTGAGCCCTTTTGGCACACAAAGTCCTCCTCAGCCATAGGCCAGGATGGATGAAGCTGCTGCCCTCCATCGAGGGATTCAAGCGGGATCTAATCCACTTGGGAACCATCACCCTCCCTGTGGACTTTGCCACCCAAAGCCGCTAGTCCTCAGGGTTGTCAGATTAGTTAACCACTGCCTGATGCTCGGCATTGAGTCACTGACAGTAGGGTCTACTCTATTACCATAGCAGAATAACCTGGCCAGACAAGGACTGTAGAAGTTATAATTTCTCCAGTGATCAGCCCCAACCAGCTTAACCAGTAGCTCAATGAGATAAGAGCAGGCCTCAACAAGATTTGCAGGGCTCCAGCTGCCCCCAGCCTTGGTTTAGGACCATGATGGTGTACCTTGGCACTCCATGTGTTCTTGAACTTCAGTTCCCAGAAGCCCAAGTCTCTGCGAAGCACAGTAAACTCATTCGTGTGGATTCACAGAGACTTGGCCTTCTGGGAATTGAAGTCCAAGAACAGCTGGCATGCCAAAGTTCACAATCACAGGTTTAGGATCTCTAAACCTGAAAGGCTGAAGCATGAATCCTTGTTTCATGGCACTTAAAACCATCCTGAATAGTAGATCTGTTAATATGCGTCATGCAGACAAAGATCCTTAGCTGAGAGGTGTTGCATCACCTAATTGAAGGGATTGTTTCTGACTGAAATGAGATTGGTCTGGAGATGTTCTGACTCCTAGCCATAACTCACTATCTGTTCTGCTACACTACGGTCTCCAGATGATGGAATTGGTTTTAACAATGTATTAGATATTCGTTGCTTTCTGTGATGACAGCTCTTCATTTGAATTAGCTCGTCAAACTTGTGTTCCCTTCTGTGTTCTCAGCATCATAAACAGAGCAGAGGATTTGATCTTTTACCAATATCTCAAAATTTAGAAATATTGTAGAAATGCATTAGTGTTGAACCACTGGACACATTTGCCTGCTCCTGGGTAGAGGATATATGTGTGCTTATTTTATAATATATAGTCTGGTTCTCTGTAGAGATGCACAGAGCAAACCATATGGGTGTACTGTTAGCGTAGATGAATTGTAAATGAATTTTTAGTGGAAGTACTGTAGCTTGTTAGGCAAAGATCTCTAGTACTTACCTACAGTAAAACACTGAATGTCAGAGGTAACATTTTCTGTAATAATATAAACAAGGCTGTGATTCACACATAAATGGCTCAGTATAGGCTCAGTGGTTAAGACGCCAAACTTGATGGCTGGAAGGCCGGCTGGTCAGCAGTTTGAGACCTGAGCACTCATGACGGAGTGAGCTTCCATCTCATTGTCCCAGCTCCTGCCAACTTAGCAGTTCAAAGCAAAAAAATTGCAAGTAGATAAATAGGTACCACTTTGGTGGGAAAGGTAACAGTGTTCTGTGCACTCCGGTGTGTTGAGTCATGCCTGCCACATGTCTACAGAAAAGTCTGCAGATGCAGCCAACCTGGCTCTTTGGCTATAAACAGAGATGAGTGCTGAACCCTAGAGTCAGATATGACTGTCTTTCAAGCAGGGGCGACCATTACCTTTTATAGTAACGACAAAGTAATATTGCAAAGTGTCTCTCATTTTTAGCACAGTTCAGAAGCGCGAAATGGTAAACCCAGCTAGCATGAAGCAGGCTCTGATTGCGTCTGCACGCCGACTTCCCGGGGTCAACATGTTTGAGCAAGGGCATGGCAAACTGGATCTTCTCCGAGCCTACCAGATCCTCAACAGTTACAAACCACAGGCCAGGTGAGGTTGTTCAGAAGCAAAAGTCAGAAGAAACCTTTGTGTCGAAAAAGTGTCCATTACCCAAGAAACCTCCTGTATCTTTGCACAGCAAGACTAACTTCAATTCTCTTTTGCTTTTTCCATTTCTGCAACGTAGACATGTATTTATTAATTTTAAGGTACAGTATTACGGCAAATTGGGTACTTTAACTGTAGTGGTGATGATTATATTAAAATCAGTTTGGCAATACCTGAAAAGCAGATGGGATAGGAAGCGTGATTTCCTGTTTGCTCTAAACCAGGGGTCAACAAACTTGGCTCTCCAGGTGTTCTTGGACTTCAATTCCCAGAAGCCCAAGTCAGCACTCCTGCTGATCAGGGCTTCTGGGAATTGAAGTCCAAGAGCATCTGGAGAGCCAAGCTTTCTGACCCCTGTGTCTAAACCAGCAGTTCCCAACCTTTGGTTCTTGGACTTCAATTCCTAGAAGCCTAAGTCACTATATTGGCTGATTAGTGCTTTGGGGAATTGACTTAGGCTTCTGGCACTGGGCTAGAGCTTCTTTTAAAACAGTGGTTCCCCAAACTTGCATCCCCAGAAATCTTGGCCAGCATAGCCAGTAGCGAAGGCTTCTGGGAGCTGTAGTCCAAGAACATCTGGGGCCCCAAGGTTGGGAACCACTGGTCTAAACCAACGGATCCCATCCTTTGGGATGGCGGGGTTGTCTTATCCTTCAGGCTGTGAATAAAGGCAAGAGGCACATTTTGCAACGCTAACTGATGTTGTGGCAGAGGTTGAGACTTAATGGCCAATAGTGCGCCAGTGTTTAATACCTGCTGCTCTTCAGTGGCATCTAGAGCCCAGTTTTGGTGGTAACATCACAGCTTGGAAATGTTTTTGGCTTCCAAGGGCCATTGAAAAGCACCATGTGTGCAGATAACAGACGGCATCACTTAATGCTATCCGTTGGGGCATTACATGCAAAAATTGGAGGTTTTTACTATCATTTCAGCACTAAACGCACATGTAATACATATACAGTTCTGGGTCTCTTTTGTTGTTTTTATGGCTCTGAACTGTTTTTACTTTTTATAGCCTGTCAAAGTTAACTAGGGCTACTGGGAGAGTATAAAATTGTCAGGTGGTTTGCTACTGCAGCCTGCCAAATCGCTATTTGTATTTTAAATAGGTTCTTAATCATCTCCTTTAATTCTTCTCCCTGTCATTGTTAACGTTAGTTACAAGACCTGTAATGAATCTGAATAATAAGGCTTCATTTTCTATTCAAGATTTATTGGGCAGTGAAAACTGCCTTCCTTTACATATCTTTTATCAGCTATAACTTATTGATACGTCTGTGTGTTTTTACCCAATTCTGTAGTTTGAGCCCCAGCTACATTGACTTGACGGAATGTCCTTACATGTGGCCGTACTGTTCCCAGCCCATTTACTATGGAGGCATGCCAACAATTGTGAACGTCACCATCCTTAATGGAATGGGAGTTACTGGCAGAATTGTGGACAAGGTAAGCAAAGTAATCGCTCTTATATGCTGCCCCTTAGTGTTTAAGTGCACTCTGGGCGTATCACAAGTTAATTGGCATTTTTGCCCCCAGCTTGCTGGGTTTTCATTTTACTAGTTTCAGAAGGATGGAAGAGGCTGAGTCAACCTTGAGCCCTGGTCAGGATTGAACTGAAAACCTTTTGGTTTCAGTGCAGCAATTTAATCACTGTGCCAACAGGGTATGAAACTAAAGGCCTGTTGGCAGTAGCTTTACCTTAGCTAGAAAAGTTAGTTTGGGGGATTGTATCTTCCAGAATTCCCCACCCAGCATGACCAGTGGGAAGGTTTGGTTATGTCTCCATTAAGCTGTATGATTCAAAGGCTGGTTTCCAGTTCTGCTGTAGCCTATAGCAGCAGCTTCCCCCTGCTCTGCCTTGTGTATATATTCCCATAAATCTGCCCATGAGTATTTTTAACAAATGTACTGCCTGTTTATAGGATTGCTATGTCTCAAGTGGTTAAGATGCTGAACTCGCTGACTAGAAAGTCAGAGTTCAATTCCTGGGTACAGCATGACGGAGTGAGTTCCCGTCTCTGTCCCAGCTCCTGCTGACCTAGCAGTTCGAAAACTAGAAATTGCAAGTAGATCAATAGGGACTACTTTGGTGGAAAGGTAAACAGTGTTCCACGCACTCTGGTGTTGAGGCATGCCTGCCAGATGTCCACGGAAATGCCTGCAGATGCCAACAGCGCTGGTTCTTTGGTTATTAACAGAGATGAGCACTGAACTCTAGAGTTGGATACGACTGGCTTTCGAGCAATGGCAACCTTGACCTTCCTGCCTGTTTTATGTTCCACAGCCTGAATGGCAGCCCTACCTGCCACAGAATGGAGATTTCATCGAGGTGGCTTTTTCCTATTCCCCCGTTCTGTGGCCGTGGTCAGGGTACCTGGCCATTTCTATTTCTGTGGTGAAGAAAGCAGCCTCGTGGGACGGGATTGCCCAGGGGCATGTCATGGTCACCGTCTCCTCCCCTGCAGAAAACGAGGTAAGCTTACAATCTTTTGCTGCTGTTCAACCAGCCGCCTTCTCCTTTCCTGCACCGATCAAACCCCGGACTGCCAAAATGAAGCCACTTCCTTTGCTTTGTCATTTCCCAAACCCAAGTCCTCATCGGTACGTGTCTCTGGCAGCAATCAGCAAACCAGTAAATGAGCTGGACTCTGTGCCTCTCCACATTCACACCAGCAGTCCCTATTTGAGCATGTTGGTCTTGCGTTTAGGGACACCAACCCTCAGCCTGTTCAGGGTCCTCCAAGTGACGTAGAGGAGGTTGAGTTCCTCAGCTATATCCTCCTTTAATTATCTTCCTTGCCCAGGGAGCTCTTTCCTCCATCTTCTAACTTGGTTTTGCTCTTGTGGACCCTCTAGAACAAGGGTGCCCAAACTTTTCGGCCCGGGGGCCGGATAACATTTTATCAGAGGCTCCGAGGGCCGAACTATCTCTCCATGGTACATACATCCACCCAGCCTTGCCACCGCCTCCTCCGCCGCCACCACTAACGCCTTTGCCGCCGGCTCCTCTTTCACTGGCTCCTCCTTCGCCGCCTTCACGGTGTCCTTTAAAAATGTCCTTTTAAAAAAATATGACAGATCCTAGAAACTCACATCCAGCTTGGTCATTGTGGCATCCAAGGAGCTGTTGTTGTGTTCCAAAGCTTCAGGTAGGTGGGATTTTAATTAGCAATGAAAAGTCATTAGCCTTAGAAAAGATCCGCTTCCTGACATGTCAGGAAGCAGATCTTTTCTAAGGCTAATGACTTTTCATTGCCAATTAAAACCCCACCTACCTGAAACTTTGGATTTTAGTTAGCAATGAAAAGTCATTAGCCTTAGAAAAGATCTGCTTCTGACATCATGTCAGGAAGCAGATCTTTTCTAAGGCTAATGACTTTTCATTGCCAATTAAAACCCCACATACCTGGAACTCTGGATTTTAATTAGCAATGAAAAGTCATTAGCCTTATAAAAGATCCGCTTCCTGACAGGAAGCGGATCTTTTCTAAGGCTAATGACTTTTCATTGCCAATTAAAACCCCACCTACCTGAAACTTTAGATTTTAATTAGCAATGAAAAGTCATTAGCCTTAGAAAAGATCTGCTTCCTGACATCATGTCCTGCCTGGCTTCCTGCAGCTTCAGAGGGTGGGGGAACTTCAAAATTAGCGCGCATTGGGTCTCCCAATCAATTTAAAATCAGGAATTACACAATGCACAGCCATAATACTGTAAATCAATTTTGACTTCCAACTTATACCAATACAGTAATACCCCGTATAACGTGAGTATCATATAGCGCTAAAACCGTATAACGTTACAAGATTTTCGGAAAAATCTTGTATCGAATAACACGATTTTAACGTTCTCCGATACAGTCGTTCTTAGCAGCAGGGTGGGTGGAAAGCTGAACGGGGTTCTCCGTTCAGCTTCCCAGCCACCCTGCACCTACGGAGGCAAGGGCGGGTGGGTAGGGAAGCTGACAGGGAGTCCCCGTCAGCTTTCTCAGCCACCCTGCAGCTGTAGATCGGGTCCTCTGATCTCTCTGGAGCAGGCAGGGGACACGATCCAAGCTGTTTCTGGGATTCCCCGACGTCCTGAGCCAGTGCAGCAAGCCAGAATGTCAGGGTTCGAATCCCGACATTCTGGCTTGCTGCACTGGTTGAGGACGTCGGGGATGCCCACAAACAGCTTGTATCGGGTCCCCACACCTCCCTGGACCCAGCCGGGGGGGGGGGGGTCAGAAACCCCAAAATTGGTAAAAAAACGGACTTTTTTTTTTTACCAATTTTGGGGTTTCTGACCCCTCCCCCGGAGGGTCCAGGGAGGTGGGCAGACACGATCCAAGCTGTTTCTGGGCTTCCCCGACGTCCTGAGCCAGTGCAGCAAGCCAGAATGTCAGAGTTCGAATCCCAACATTCTGGCTTGCTGCTCTGGCTCAGGACGTCAGGGAAGCCCAGAAACAGCTTGGATCGGGTCCCCACACCTCCCTGGACCCGGCGGGGGGCTCAGAAACCCCAAAATTGGTTAAAAAAAAAATGGACGTTTTTTTTACCAATTTTGGGGTCTCTGACCCCCCCGCCGGGTCCAGGGAGGTGTGGGGACCCGATCCAAGCTGTTTCCAAAGTTCTCCCACCTCCCTGGAGGCTGCAGCAAGGCAAAATGTCAGGATTCGAATCCCGACATTCTGGCTTGCTGCAGCATAAAAGAGGGTGGGGGAAGTTCAAAAGTAGCGCGCATCAGCTCTAGGGAGGTCGGGAGACACACACACACACACACACACACACACACACACACACACACACCTCTTTCTCCCCCCCCCCCCACACCTCTTTCTCCCTCTCCCAGAAGAAACTGCTTGTAATCCTGGACACACACACACACACACACATATCTCTCTCTCTCTCTCTCTCTCTCTCTCTCTCTCACTCACTCACACACACACACACACACACACACACACACACACACACACACACACACCCCTCTTTCTCCCTCTCCCAGAAGAAACCATTCTCCCCCCCCCCCCAGCCCTGAATAAGCGGAAGGCTAAGACAAAATGGTGGACGCTTACTTTTAGCTCCCGGATGGCCTCAGGCTCAGTCTCTCTCTCCACTCTTAACAGCCAAATCAGCTAGGCGGAGGGATTCAGCAATTCTAAATTAGATTCGGCAGAAGTCCTAGTACTAAGCAGCAGAAGGAAGGAACTAGGCAGTGATTTGTGATCCCTCCGCAAAAAAAAAAAGTCCGCAAAAAAAATTTTAAAAAAATAAAATAAAATAATAAGAGTTCCTATACCATGTCGGGGGCCGGATGAAATGGCCTGGCGAGCCGGACCCGGCCCGCGGGCCGTAGTTTGGGCATGCCTGCTCTAGAATGTTTGTTCTTGCCATAAAGCTCTTCCTGGATCTGAGCCGGAGGACTTGAGGCTCATATCCATTCTGAGGATGTCCAGGGTCCTTCTCTTGCTTAGTTCTCGTGGCGTCCACTGCTGCTTCTCTCCTGATCTTAGGTTGAGCAATACCAACAAGAGAGTATATTTTCTCAACTGGTGTTCAACCAGCCTGAAATGGATGCTTTGTATATTCTGTCAGGCTGTTGTATTTAACTTAAAAAAACACCGAGATGAGCACCACCTCTAGAGTTGGACACGACAGGCTTTTGAGCAAGGGTGACCTTTATTTGTACCTTAAAGGTGCTGCAAGACTCCTAACTGCAAAGTAGGACCCAGAGTATCTAAAGGACTATTACTGAAGCCGTTCTCTATCCTTTCCATTTCTTTTAGTCAAAAGCTGGTGCCGAACAAACTTCAACTGTCAAACTCCCCATAAAAGTGAAAGTGATCCCGACACCCCCTCGCAGCAAGCGGGTCTTATGGGACCAGTATCACAATCTCCGCTACCCACCAGGATATTTCCCTAGGGACAACTTGAGGATGAAGAACGATCCTTTAGATTGGTATGTGACCAGTTAGATCGGCTGGCTATGAACAAAGTGTCATAAACTTGGCAAATTAGAAAGTGCGGTTTTGTTCTCTGTGTAGGAACGGAATTTGCCAGCTTTTCTATAGTGTGAAAGGAATTTTTAAATGTAAATGTTGGACGCTTCTAAGCTCAGACATTATGTTCTTGGTTATACAGTGTACCGTATTTGCTGGTGTTTAAGACACACTCTCCCCTTTAAAATACACTGGAAAAACGGAATGCATCTTCTACTCCGATGCATCTTACACGCCAGCAAATACGGTAATTATTTGGGTTTGAATCCGTATTGTAGTCTCAACTAGAATAGATAGTTTAAGTTATTTTTATATTTATATTTGCAGTAAAACCTCGCATAAAAAACACCTCGTTTAGAGACTAACTTGCCTAAAGAGCAGAATTTTCTCCAAATGGTCGCCTCGCTTAACTAAAACCAACCAAAAACTCGCTTAACAACTAAATCGTGGTTCACAATCCCCCCTCCCGCCAGAAGTCACAATTGGTCACTTACAATGGTGTTTCACTTAAAGAGCAAACTCGCTTAAAGAGCAATCCTGTCGAACACACTATGCTCTTTAAACAAGGTACCACTGTATATTTATATTGCTGCCCAACTCAAAAGACTGGGCGGCACACAAACAATTTTGAAACTATAAAACCTCTTTTTAAAAAAACCATTAAAACTCATACCAAAAAATTACATAAATTTACATAATTTGATTCACAATTTAGTTGGGATTCATAGTTGGTTTGGGGCCTTAGGACATGACCTGCTGCCTCAGGCTGTGGTCACCAAACATCATAAATGATGCAGTTCAAAAAGTATGGCAAGTATAACCCCTTCTTTGTAGTTAACAGTGAAAAGGAATTAAAATCAAGGGACAGAATTCCACACCAGTTCTTTGTGTTTGTTTAGAGATGTAAAACAGATATTTGCTGTAACGTTATGCGTGCAGTTCAAAAGCAAGACATTGTAAGTAGATAGATAGGTGCCACTTCGGTGGGAAAAGTAAACAGCGTTCCATGTCTAGGCATGCCTTCCACATGTCCACAGAAATATCTGCAGACGCAGACAGCGCTGGCTCTTTGGTTATAAACAGAGATGAGCACTGAACCTTAGAGTTGGATATGGCTGGTTTTTGAGCAAAGACGACCTTTACCTATGTGTGCAGAGTGACTGACTTTTTTGCCCTTTATCTCTGCCATTATGTGCTTAAGTGGTCTACAACTGATACGACTGGTTCACTAAGATGACTTGGCATGGAGCACCAGAGGCTGCAATTTGAACAGCAGCTCTTTGTAAAGGGGAAGTCAAAAATTCCTTTGGTTTTGTGCAGAGATTTGGATGCTTTTGCAGTTCCTGTCTGGGCCAGGTTTTGTAACACACATGAATAAAAAAAACCAACATTTAACAAGTCTGCCTAAGCCTGGTTTCTCCATCTGAGAACTGGCTGCACCGTTCTCACTGTTGTCATCTACCATGCCCAGTAACTGGTGCTGTCTGAGGATGATGGGAGTTGGAGCCCAAGACATCCAGAAGGGAACTGTTTGGGGAGGGCTGGCCTTTATCAAAAGAGGAGAGAAATCGGCTCAACAGAAAATGAGGTTACATACTTTGCACTGTTTATCCACTTAGGAATGGTGACCATATACATACCAACTTCAGGGATATGTACCAACATCTGAGAAGCATGGGCTATTTTGTTGAAGTTCTTGGTTCCCCCTTTACGTGCTTTGATGCTAGTCAGTACGGTAAGCAAGCTGCAATTTCGCTTAATATAGCCTTTCTGTCTTTGGGGTTGTGAAGCGTGGAGGATGGTCGACCTGTGGTGATTTAGTGATGACTTGAAGATCGGCAAGTTGGCAGTTCGAGATCTGAGTGCTGCACGAGAGAGAGAGCTCCTGTCTCTGCCCCAGCTCCTGCCAACCTAGCAGCTCGAAAGCAAGAAACTGCAAGTAGATAAATAAGTACCGCTTCAGCGGGAAAGGGTGGGACCGTCTGTATGACTGCCCATTTGCAGTTACATAAGCCAACAGGATTCTGACCTTTGAGCTTGCAGAAGACATGCATGAATAAGTTATTGGAGGCCTTGAAACATGACAGAAATAAATGCTAGGAACCATTACCATGAACCTCCTTGTACTGCAGGCAGTAAATGACTAACATACTTTGACATTCAAAGTATGTTAGCCCCACGTTGGGAACCATTGGGCTAAAGAAAAACTTGGTTGGTTGGTTGGTTGGTTGGTTGAATGGTTGGGTTTTTATGCCACCCTACTCAGCTATGTGACTCAGGACAGGTAACAACAATCACAATACATCTTAACAATCAAAATGTTACGGTATAACAGAACACTGCAGAATCAAACAATATCATATTATATCACAAATCACATATCAAAAAAAGTGTTCCAAAAAGCATATCATATAACCATGATGGCGAACCTTGGCACTCCAGAGGTCTTGGACTTCAATTCCCAGAAGCCCAAGTCCCCGTGAATCCACACGAATGGGTTTGCTGCGATTCATCCAGCCCAGGCGCGTTTTGCTTCCGGGAGCGACGAGGGCAGCGCTTTGTGACTCTTAGTGAAAACTGATTGGGGCAAAAAGATGCAGAAAGTATTGGCTAGTTTTTGAATGGGTTTCCCCTTCTTTAACCAGGGACCTTATTAATGGTGGACAGCGAGGAGGAATATTTCCCCGAAGAAATCACCAAGCTACGGAGGGACGTTGACAACGGGATGTCTCTTATCGTGTTCAGTGACTGGTACAACACCTCGGTGATGAGGAAAGTGAAGTTTTATGATGAAAACACAAGGTATGCATGTCCAGAAAGGGTGGCTTCGCAAGAGCTATTTATCCTTTGATTTTTCCTAAGTAGTAAATGAATACTGGAAAATAACCCAGTCTGACCCCTGTTAGTAGGACTGCAGTGTTAATTGGCATGATAATTCCATTTACAAAGAGTCTGCAAGCAAAGGAATCTACTGTAAAAAGACAACCAAGGTTAATTATTTTTAAGCTAAGAATATATTAAAAGTGCACCTGGTCGATACTACCTGAGAAGAAGCATTTCCACCTGTGTGGAAGATGCTTTAGGGCAGGGGTTCCCAATCTTTTTATGCCGTGGTCCAGACCACGCCACCCCGGGACAGCTGAGCAGGCAAGGCTGGTGGTTCCTCCTGCATAAATGCTGCCATAAAACGCATCCGCGGCTGTCGTAAATGTATTTACGACAGTCGCTGTTGCATTTACAGCTGTTGTAAATGTTTCCTTTTCTGGGGCGGCAGCAGTGACACGGGCCACGTGAAATGGTGTTGCAGGCCAGGGCCGGCCCGTCGGCCGTAGTTTGGGAATCTCTGCTGTAGAGTGATGGAGATGTTCAAGTGTGGATAAACGTGGATTTCGATTAAAATAGCATTAGCAATTACGCTTATATGCCACCCCTCTGAGCTGTTCACAAGTAATTCAGCCCCAAACATGCTGGGTATTCATTTTAACAACCTCAGAAGGATGGAAGGTTGAGTTAACTTTGAAGCCCTGCTTAAGATTGAACTCATGAAGTTTTGACTGTCTTTTCCTCGATTGACCAAACTATCAAGGGATAATTTCCTGCTGGTCGTAACTCGCTTTCCATTCGTTTTGCTGTCACTTTCATCTCCAAAACCTTTCATGGTTGGGTCTTCCCATCTTTTGGTGGGCGTGCCAAGGGGTCTTTTTACTCCTCCGGGATTACCACTCGGTGACTGCTGCTGTCCAATGCCCGGCGGTCATTTGAGTGATGTGTCTCGCCCAGCGTATTTTCCACTTACAATATTCGACAACAGCTTTGTTGATTCCACTTTGTTTTCTTACCTGGGTGTCAGGGATGTGGTCGCAAAGGGCACACAGCGTTTTAGCCATTGCATTACGAGGGCTCCTGGTGATCAGTAACTCAACACCAGCTAGACTGGTGTTCTTTTCATTGGGTCGGAAGAAGAGGAGGGTGGAGAAGACTCAATAATTGTACTTGTGCACAGAACTCCAAACCCCCTGCCTAGTGTTATGCATTTCAGCATTTTCTACACCGCAAATATTAAGTGCTCTATTGCATCTTCCAGTGATCTTAAGTCATACAAACTGCATAAAGGCAGTGCAATGATAAAAAAAACCTTCTAACGCTGTGACTGACTTAAGAACCATCAAGTCATCTCCGACTTTACCACACCCTTATGAGTGAACTCTCCAAAACCACCTGTCCTCAACAGACCTGCTCAACGCCTGCAGGTTATAGTTTGTGGCTTCCCTTAGGGCCATGATGGTGAACCTTGGCACTCCAGGTGTTCTTGGACTTCCAATTTCCAGAAGGCCAAGTCTCTTTGAATCCAAACGAATGGGTTTACTACGTGCAGTAAACCCGTTTGTGTGGATTCACATAGACTTGGCCTTCTGGGAATTGGAAGTCCAAGAACTCCTGGAGTGCCAAGGATCGCCATCACTGCCTTAGGGAATCAATCTGTCTTGCTTTTGGCTTTCCTCACTTTCTGCTGCCTCCTGCCTTGCTAAGTGATTATCTAAAGCTGGAATTTTTTTTTAAGTGCCAAGAGAAGTTAGGCAATTATGCAGTCAAATGGGAAGTGGACATCGAATACTTTTTAAGCCTCTCCAAAAGCTGCATCTTAGCATTAAAGAGGATTCTTGTACAGCACAAAACAAGAATGCATTATGTTCTTAGTTGTTGTTTTCTCAGCAAGGATATTTGGCAGTGGAGATTGTCCCCAGAGGTGGGGTGGGAGGCTCCTGTGTAGCATGAAACAAATGACACACTTTGGGGGTTTGTATTAACCAATGTTGTGTTTTTGTTTGGTTAGTCAATTTCACTGCACAACAACGATTTTACTATGGGAAATAACACATGTGATTTACATTATATCAAATGTGCTGATTCCCTATCATGTACAGATTTTAAGGCGTGCTATAGCTGTTCAAATGGTCAGTAATTGGGTAATGTATTTTTACATGGGAACATTATAACGGTTGCAGCTACCACTATGCCTGCTGCCGCCTCAGCTGAATCATGTCCCCTGGTGGCATGCATGTTCCAACAACAGCCAGACAGTGAGCTGATGTCAGAAATAGTTATATAAGGCGAGATGGACCAAGGGCTTGTCTCTTGTGCGAAACCATCTTATTGGATAGTACAGCTAGACCATAGTGAGTCTGTTTCGAGCTAAAGATGAGTAGGTGCAGCTAACACAAACAATTTTTTTGCTACATTTTTTGCTACAATTTTTTTGCTACATTTGTGGCAAATATACCCCGCGTGATCAGTGCAAGAACCTAACCAAGAGGGCGAGATTTGCTTACTTAAGATCCTGGCGTCCTAGGCAGAATTGGACTTCAGATTTTGATTTAGCACACTTGATTTAGTACAGGGCACATGGATTAGACTAAGTAGCAGACAATAGATAGATAGATGGATAGATAGATAGATAGATAGATAGACAGATAGATAGATAGATATTTGTGATGCAGTGTTTTCTTTGTTTCTGATAGGCAATGGTGGATGCCTGATACTGGAGGAGCGAATATTCCTGCTCTAAACGATCTTCTTTCTGTCTGGGGAATGGCCTTTAGTGATGGCTTGTATGAAGGGGATTTCACCATGGCAAGCCATGAAAGTAAGTCAAGAGGACTGGACAGAATCTGACAGAGGAGATCTGATGCTGCAGTAACACCCAGCCGTGCTCCTGGTTTCTTCTTACTTCTGCAGAGAACAGATGAGGAGGGACTGGGCGATTTAATGCTGCTCTGTACAAATGACTCTCTTGTCACCTGGATCATATAACAATGGGTGCTCTGAAAGGAAGAGACAGATCTAAGGCTGCATGACATGATACATGGGGGAACATTAGACAGTGAGGGACTGAGGTGGCTTAGTGGTTAAGATGCTGAACCTGATTACTAGAAGGTCAGCAGTTTGAGACCCGAGTGCTGAATGATGGAGTGAGCTCCTGTCTCTGTCCCATCTGCTGCCAACCTAGCAGTTTGAAACAAAAAAAATTGCAAATAGATAAACAGGTACCACTTTGATGGGAAGGTAAACAGCATTCCATACACTCTGGTGTCTAGTCATGCCTGCCACATAACCATGGAAATGTGTGCAGACACAGTCAGTGCTGGCTCTTGGGCTGTAATCAGAGACAAGCACCAAATCTTAGAGTCAAATACAATTGGCTTTCGAGCAAGGGTGACCTTAACCTTGACCTAGAAGATGATGGCATTGTTACCATCACTTTCTTTGATTAGTACTATTGTTTCCACCAAAATTCTGCCCCAGAGTGCTAATCTCTCTGGGTGGTTCTCAAGGTAATTATACAACAAGCTGGGTAGTCATTTTGCTAGCCTTGGAAAGATGGAAGGCTAAGTCAAACTTGAGCCTGGTGGGATCGTAACCAGTTTTGGAGGCTGATTTTGAACCGGGGACCAACAGCTCTTGAGAAGGCGTTGAACTGGGGCTGTCAGATTTGACAGTATGGGCTCATTTGTGGTTGTAAATGTCTCATTAACCTGTAACTGGAATTGCTGAACATTTGCTTTGAATGCACATGTATATTTTTGGCCCCTGGGCTTCAAGTTAACATGTAATAAGTCCTATTGAATATCTTGTTCTCAGTGAACTACGCCTCCGGATGCAGCATTGCAAAGTTTCCAGAAGAGGGCATTGTGATTGCACAGACCTTCAAGGATCAAGGTACAAAACTCCCATTTCATTTCATATTTTTCTTAAATATAGAGTCCTGGATTTTGTCCCTGGAGGAAATAGATATAAGAGAGAATCTTGATGTTTCTCTGTCTTCCAGATGCACATAGATTCACATATGTAAGGTGCCCACAAATTCTTAAGTTGCTCTTCAGAGACAGTCTTTCATCATGTAGGGTTTCCATCCTAGAAAAAAAGAGACTTCATCACCTTAGTTGCTTTATCATTTTAGAATTTAAGTTCTGGGTTAGGAAATGCATTTATCACACATCATGAAAAACTTGCAGATAAGGTGAATGTTTGAATTCTCTAGAAGTCTTTGTCAAGGAAAGATGGAACAGCCCATGGGGTTCCAGTTGAAATTTTTGAAAGTGGGTCAAATGAATGAAATCAGACACTGGAAGGGGCAAAATGGAATGTTATTTCCAGATGTTCTGGTTAAAAAAAAGAAATTGATTAGGAATACTTAGTTCTTGTCCTTTTGAATTCGTTACAGTTTTGCCCTGCACCAAAGTTGTTTTGCTTCAATATCTGCATCAGTTGGTCATTAAAAAATCTTGTATACTTTTTCAGGTCCATTTCTCTGAAGACACATCTATTCTTATGTACGGTTTTTGTGTAAGCCTGCCCAATATATTTATTTTTATAAGCAAATTTTCCCTACGTAGGTGCTTTTTTAATTATTAATAATAAATAATAATTATTTTTTTACTAACAAGAAAGTGTTCACACTTTCCACTAATATACAATACATGCATTTTTAAAAAAAATTGCCCTGAAGTTCAGAGAAACGCAAATGCTGTAACGTCATTTTTATCCCCAAATTGGCTTAAGCAGTACAAATGAAGTGAGTTCTAATTAAAACGCGAACAAAAAAATTTTAAATCTCCACTCCTACTCATTAAATTTGAAAAGAAGCTACTACATAGTAAAGAACTCTTACCCATTTCCCTAAAATGCATATCCAAATCTTTCCCCATATAATTTTAGAGTGGGGTCTTTGTTCGAATTCTGTCCATAATGAAGAGCAAACAATGTGAGCAAATTCGTCTTTTCCAAGTCTTCATTCATTTATTCCAAGCCATTAATTTGACTGTTGATAAACCAGAAAGTGGTGATTGTTAATGAAAAGTACTTGCTAATGGAGAAATCTATTTCTTTCATTTACTTGCTACCCATTCTTTGCCCTTATCTTCTTCTGGAACAAAAGGATGCGTGGTGGCAATTTGGTGACTCTATATTTGGTGTTCCGGTCCCATTGAAGCGTGATTAAATCCCAGTCAACCATTTATAAAGCATTTCAAAATAGTTAAGAAATGGGGTTTTTAAAAACAACTTCTGCAGTGTTATTTCATACAGTGGCTTAGTAGTTAAGATGCTGAGTTTGGCAATTGGAAGATCGGCAGGTCTGCAGTTTGAGACCCGAGCGCTGCTCCTGTCAAAATAGCAGTTCAGAAGCAAGAAATGGCAGCTAGATAATTGGTAACACTTAAGCGGGAAAGGTAACAGTGTTCCATGTGCTCTGATGTCTAGTCATGCCTGCCATATGACCACGGAGACGTCTGCAGACTCAGATAGCACTGGCTCGTTGGACACGACTGCCTTGCTACACTCAGACACTGTGCAGTGGTAGAAGTTTCACAGTGACCTACGCCCGGTGTCAGAGATTGGCATCATTAGTCATTTCATAGGACATACAGACCCACAACTAGATGTCTCAGAGTTGTTCCTTCTTACGGCTGTAAGACCATGGGTTCTCATGTTGAAATAAAAGTGGTGAGTCCTGCCTCAAAGCCCCAGATATTGTTGGACCACAAATCCCAGAATCCGTAGTCCCAGCATGGCAAGTGGCCATGGATTCTGGAGCTGTAGTCCAGTGTTGCAAGATTGAGAACCAGAGGTGAGTGAAATAACTGGACGACAGCTTCTAGTCTTAACTGGCCGGGAGGAATGCCACACATAGTAGCCCAGGAAAGTCCCCTCCATAAGATGTTCCTGTCTGCTTTTTTCCACTCGCAGGTCTGGAAGTTTTAAGGCAGGAGACGGCAATAATAGAGAATGTCCCCATTTTGGGTCTCTACCAAGTTCCCTCGGAAGGCGGAGGCAGGATAGTTTTGTATGGTGACTCTAACTGCTTGGATGACAGCCACCGACAAAAAGGTATGTACGGTACAATGTTGTGTAAGGTTGACTATTGGCTAAAGTAGCCCAAGTTATCGAGTTTTGATATACAAATCCTGGCAGTGAGGAAAAATTACATGAAAGATGGCACCAGACGTTTTGGCAGAACTAATGGGTGAACAAAGAAATCTTTACTTAATACTCTTTTCTCTGAATACACTGCATCACCAAAAAAAAAAATTATCCGCTACTTGGTCTAATCCATGTGTCCTATACTAAATCATGTGTCCTGAATCCAAATCTGAAGTCTAATTCTGCCTACCTAGCAGTTTGAAAGCAAGAAATTGCAAGTAGATAAATAGGTACCACTTCAATGGGAAAGTAAACGGTGTTCCATGCACTCTGGTGTCTAGTCATGTCCATGGAAATGTCTGCAGAAACAGCGCTGGCTTTTTGGCTGTAAATGGAGATAAACACCGAACCCTAGAGTCAGATACAACTGGCCTTCAAGCAAGGGCAACCTTTACCTTAATATAGCATAGGTTCTTTAGAACTGGATGTTTATTTATTTTATGAAAATATCTTTATTTCATCCTGAAAATCTTAGGGCAGAGTACAGGCAAAGGAGTTTTTTTTAATAAGCAAGCCATCAGAATCGCTTTCATCATATGAATTGGAAACATCGCCTCCTGCAGTGACAGCCGTGAGCTTAGCTGTGTTTAAAATTCTTCACATATACGGTTTATAAATCCTAAATCTTTAAAATTGTTTCTGACCTCCAGAGGGGAGGAAGAAAATCAAAGGTGATCATGGCAGTGACATCAGGATTATGAAGATTAATTCTCATTCCCACCAAACAACTATTGCCGGGTGGGAATGCTAAGAACATGCTTTTGAACTGTGTCTACGTGTTTGGAAATGGCTGGTCCCTCAAATTTGGATTTCCAAGAAATAGTGTCCTTGAAAATTCGTACCATCTGCACAATTTTCTTCTTTTTTAAAAATGTTTATTAGATTATATCAGCCCAGAGTTGCTAATGTGGGATGCCATCAATAGAATAAATTTAAAAAACGATAGAAATAATTCAACACCATCAAAGGAGCAAAATCACATAACAAACCATAAGACAGAATTTATAGTCAAGAGGGACTGTGGTGGCTTAGTGGTTAAGACGCTGGACTTGATGACTGGAAGGTTGGCAAATCAGCAGTTTGAGACCCCGAGCGCGGCATGATGGAGTGAGCTCCCATTTCTGTCCCAGCTCCTGCCAACCTAGTAGTTCGAAAGCAAGAAATTGCAAGGATATAAATAGGTACTGCTTCAGTGGGAAGGTAACAGCGTTCAGTGGGTCCAAAGACCTTTCTCTTCAGGCAAGCTTTCCTTCAACGAACGACTGCCTGAAAAAAGTTTTCTTTTAAACGAGGCTATTTGTATCGTAATGCTTTTAAATTGAGTACTGTTTTCATCTATTGTTTATAATATATTTGTTTAATTCTTTCAAAATATAGTAATAATGGACTGGTTTGTGTTTTTTATTTTCTCTTTAACGATGTAAACCACCTTGGGTCCTTTTAGGGAGAAAGGTGAGATATAGTTTATATAACATAAGACGTGCCCCGTTATTACCAAAATAGCCCACTCTAGGCCACTATAAACATTACAAGACCTGCTCCATTTTCCCAGTGTATTTTAAGGGTGGGAGAAGTGGGTCTTATACACCAGCAAATATGGCAAGTACATAAATAATAAATGCTGTAATCCATTGAAGCAGAAGAGTGGCCATTCAGAGCCACTAAACGCTTCCCCAAGTGACTGATTAACCTAATTAGCACAAGGCCTAACAATATGGCTACCAATTTAGAGGGCGTTAGAGGGAGATCAGATAAATGAATAGAAGTTAGGCTGGTTTTCATGATGTTTATATATTATTATCTGTTTGCCCCTGAAATGCAAGAGGTGAGGAGTATGAACCCATCCTGCTTTGGACCTTCTTAGAGATAGCTAGTAAGTCAGGCTATACAAAGAATGGTAAACCTCACGGTCTTAGGTCTAATCCAGCCTAATTTATGTTATACTTTCTGCTGAACGCCAACTTTGATGGACATTCATCTAGTTCAGTGTTTTCCAGCCTTTTTGGTTTGGGACTTCAATTCCCCCCAAGCCTAGGTCAGTTTCCCAGAGCATTGATTAAAGCAAACCAATCACACTTCTATACCCCCCCCCCAACATTCTGGGTACTCATTTTACCAACCATGGAAGGATGGAAGGCTGACTCAACCTTGCGCTCTTGTCAAGATCGAACGCACAACCTTTTGGTTTCAGGGCAGCAGTTTCACCACTGGAGTGCAGCCAGTGTACTGACTTAGGTTTCCGAGAGCCCTGGTGACGCCGTGGTTAATTTGCTGTACTGTAATTGGAAGAAAATAGAATTTGAAATTGGGACATAACTTAAAATTGGACGTAAAAACTATACTGTCGGTGGAGTTTGAAGAATTAAAATGGGATGTAAACAAGAAGGACCTGTTATCCATTTTCTTGTCATTAGTGAGACAACAAAGTGCAAAAAATAAAAATTGGAAAAGTAATATGAAGTTAGAATTGGATAACTGGTATAAAGATTTATGGGAAATGGCTTTGAATGATAAGTTGACATGGGAACTAAATTTTAAAAAAAGGTATATTGAAAGAATAAATTTTGGGGATATTTAGAATCCTTTCTTGGAATATACGTTAAAGGATAATAAAGGCGATAAACCTGAGTTTTCGGAAGAAATAAAGAGAATGATGTAGTATACATATGGTGACTTCTTTGGACAATGTAGATAGCACAGGGTGAGTTTTCTTATTAATTTTTATTTCTTTATTTCTAATTTTTGTTATTTCTTTTCAAAGAAAACAAGGGGAAAATTTGGATAAGAATATAATACATTACACTAGGTAATTACTAATTAAAGAGACTCAAGGGTTTTTAGAATGAAGTAAAAGAATGGTTATATTACATATAAAATCGATATCAGAGAAAATTGAGGTAGTTATGTAATGAGAGTCTGTTATATATATATTCTATATACATTCAAACCTCACATAAAGAGTTTCGCTTAAAGAGTAACTCACTTAAAGAGCAGCATTTTCTCTGAATGTTCACTTCGCTTAACAAATAAAACTAACCAAAAACTCGCTTAACAAATAAATCAGGGTTCGCAATTCCCCCCCACACACACACACACACAATTGGTCATTTACAATGGTGTTTTGCTTAAAGAGCAAATTCGTTTAAAGAGCAATCCCGTGGAACACATAATGCTTTTTAAGCGAGGCACCACTGTATATATATATTTTTCTGTTTTATTCTTATCTATTTTATTCTTATACCTTTTTGTATTGTTTAATTGGAAAATTCAATAAAATTTAATTTTAAAAAATTGCTATACTGCAACCGAAAGGTTGTGAGTTCGATCCTGGCCAGAGGTCAAGGTTGACTCAGCTTTCCATTCTTCCGAGGTGGGTAAAATGAGCATGTTGGGGGCAAAATGCTAATTAACTTGTGAACCGCCCAGAGAGGGCACTAAACGCTATGGGGCAATAACAGAAGTGCGATTGTTTTGTGATCGGAGTTCCTAGGACTCGTGTTGGGAAACGCTGATCTAGTTCCTGTTGGCCTTACCCTGCCTTCAGAGGCAGCTTGCGCCTGTTCGGCTGATGTTTGTGATGTTTTCAACAGCAGCTGTGCTTTGCCTTTGTGGGTCTGTGGAGCAGTACAGACACCTTGGTGGGAAGGTAAAGAGCGTTCCGTGCACTCTGGTCTCTCGGCATGCTTGCCACATATCCACGGAAATGTCTGCAGACAGACAGCGCTGGCTCTTTGGGTATAAACAGAGATGAGCATTGAACCCTAGAGTTGGATACGACTGGATTTCAAGCAAGGGTGATTTTTACAGCCATGGCAAGAGACACAGACAGGCCACTGCATTCTCTAAAACCTTGTCTCAAGATACAGAGTTATTCAGAATGGACGTATTTGCCTCCAGGAAGATACCAAAGCACCCACATGTTTTCTAATATATATATATATATATTTAATTCCAGATTGCTTTTGGCTCCTCGATTCTCTTCTTCAATACACCTCTTATGGGGTGATTCCACCCAGCCTCAGTCATTCCGAAAACAGACAGCGGCCTCCGACCGGCGCAGGCTACACTCTTCCCCAACGCATGGAAGGTGATTTTGATTTGTGCCTTCAGAGAATGAGCTAGTCATATTTGACAAAGGTTAGGGGGGGAATGAGAAGTACTGTGGTAGCATAGTGGTTAAGATGCTGAACTTGACAACTGGAAGGTCGGCAGGTTGGCTGTTTAAGACCCAAGTGCCACATGACAGAATGAGCTTCCGTCTCTGTCCCACCTCCTGCCAGCCTAGCAGTTGGAGGCGACAACTCTCTATATTTGCTATTTCTCATGTCTTTTATCGCCTGGTTTCAATACTTATGTGTGTCTCTTCCCTTTATATAGTTCAAAAGCAAGAGATTGCAAGTAGATAAATAGGTACCACTTTGGTGGAAAGGTAAACAGTGTTCTGTGCACTCCGGTGTTTAGTCATGCCTGCCACATGTCCACGGAAACGTCTGCAGACATAGACAGTGCTGGCTCTTTGGCTATAAACAGAGAGGAGCACTGAACCCTAGAGTCGGCTACTACTGACTTTCGAGCAAGGGTGCATTTTACCTAATGGGATTGAAAATTATTCAAACAAATTTAAAAATTTATATAAAAACATTTTTTCTTAGAATACATTTTTAAAAAGTTGACAAATCCAGCTTTAGTAATTGAAGGCTTTGTAGCAGGGGTTCTCAACTGCGGACTGTGTGCCGAATGCGGCCCACGACACCGTTTCATGTAGTCCCGCACTGCCTCCGCCACACCCGGAAGTGCCATGTGTGGTTCCTATTTAATGTACAAACCATCCCCATCATGCAGGGCAGGCCAAAAAAATCACTAGAAGACTTTCAACAGAACACTTTCACATTGTTGACTGGCCTTTGTTTTTTGTGAGCCGCCCAGAGTCTTCGGATTAGGGCGGCGATACAAATTGAATAAATAAATAAAGACTTTCCATCCCATAATTGCTAATTGGACTCAATCTTTGTGTCCTTCCCCATGCTGCTTTCTACCATGTAATGAGAGAGGGGGGATTGAGGCAAGAGTTTATGTCAGTTCTGCTCGAAAAAGGAGCCTCTGGTATAATTTCTTCATTGTGGAATTTCAGGTAACCATCTTCATCGATACTCCAAAGTACTCGAGGCTCACCTGCGTGATCCCAAACCCCGCTCTCTACCTGCGTGCCCTCACTTGTCCTGGGCAAAACCACAGCCTCTGAATGAAACCGCACCCAGGTTGTAATTTTGGATTTTGCAAAATCTCTCCGAAAGATCCCCGTCTGGAATTTGAGCAGTATGTTCTGTGCCAGTGGTGGGCGACCGTGGCACTCCAGGTGTTCTTGGACTGCAGTTCCCAGAAGCCCTGATCGGCAGGGAGTGCTGACTTGGGCTTCTGGGAATTGCAGTCCAAGAACACCTCGAGTGCCAAGGTCGGCCACCACTGTTCTATGCCATGTTTGGAAACCCGGATGGTTGATATTACTTTGTGTATGAATGGACTTACAGAACTGCCAATTGTCACAAATCTGAACATGTAATAATTGAAATTGTTTTCAGAGTTTATCCTTTTATTAACTACACTGCATCACATAAAAAATATTGTCTGCTACTTGGTCTAATCCATGTGTCCTATACTAAATCAAGTGCACTGAATCCAAATCTGAAGTCAGATTCTGCCTCGGACATCAGGATCTTAAGTCAGCAAATCTCACCCTCTTAGTTAGGTTCTTGCATTGATCACACAGGGTATATTTGCCACAAATGTAGTAAAAATTGTCCAGTTTATTAATAGCTCACCTACTCATCTTTAGTTAGAAACAGACTCACTATGGTGTAGCTATACTATTCAATAAGATGGTTTTACACTAGAGACAAGCCCTTGGTCCATCTCACCTTATATACCTGTTTCTGACATCAGCTCACTGACTTGCCTAGATATGCCTGGCCGCTGCTGGAACATGCATGCCACCAAGGGATGTGATTCAGCTGAGGCGGCAGCAGGCCTAGTGGTAGCTGCAACTGTTACAATGTTCCCATGTAAAAATACATTACCCAATACCATTTGAACAGCTATAGCATGCCTATAACTTAAAATCTGGCAAATTCTGAGTTCAGATTTGGAATCAGCACACTCGATAGAATGCAAATTACATGTGTTATTCCCATACCAAGATCGTTGTTGTGCAGTGGTATCAGTCGGTTACAGATACTTTTGTAGAACACAAGCAGTTAGTTGACCTCCCCTAAATTATAGAGTGAAGGAAAAGCCATTGGGTTACAGCTTTGTTTAAACAAGGGTTGTGTCATTTCTTGGTGATCCTTTTATGGGCTGCCCCAGAAATCTCCAGTTTTCAGCCAAGAGGAGATAAGGGCAGAGTCCTGGTGTGCTGTTAGCCTTGGTTTTTAGATCTGAGGGACCCTCGTTGCTCCGTGTCATGTGCCCACTTGTGATTCTGTGACCCCTGCCTTGGGCCTGAGTTTAACTGCAGACACCTTGGTGAAGACATCTGGCCAGAATTTTAGCCTTCCTTGGTTGTTCTCTAACCCACTAGGCCTCTATTTGCTGTATCACATGGTCCGATGAAAAGTTCCCGAGAGCTTAAAAGTGTGCATCCTTTTGTGGAAGTTAAGATGGTGAACTTGACAACTGGAAGGTTGGCAGGTCAGTCGTTCGAGACCCAGCTACTGCATGACCGATTGAACGCCGGTCTCTGTCCCAGCTCCTGCTAACCTAGCAGTTCGAAAGCAAGAAATTGCAAGTAGATAAATAGGGACCACTTCAGTGGGAAGGCAGACAGCGTTCTGTGCTCTCCAGTGTCGAGGCATGCCTGCCACATGTCCATGGAAACATTTGCAGAGGCAGAGAGCGCTGGCTCTTTGGCTATAAACAGAGATGAGCACAGAACCCTAGAGTTGGTTACAACTGGCTTTTGAGCAAGGGCGACCTTATACCTTTATGTATTCCCCGCTTGTGGATTTTATAATCTCTACTGGGGCTAAAGTTGCATTTTACCTATTGTTTTATTTCAGCCATTTAGACTGAATATTGTACAAATTGTTTTGCTTGCTTTATTTCCCCGCCAGCAACCTCTGGAAACATCAGAAATTATTATCAATTGACCTGGATAAAGTGGCATTGCCAAGTTTTCGTCAGAGCCGACCACAAGTGAGGCCTCTGTCCCCGGGAGAAAGCGGGGCCTGGGATATTCCAGGAGGTAGGTCCTGAAAACACACAACTGGAAGGAAGAAAGCTGATATCTGGTTATTTTTAATGTATTTTTCCCAGTGTACAATGATCAATTCAGGACCCTTTAAAAAAGACCTTCAATGCATCCCTATGGATGTTTTGGTTTACAATTTTTTTGGGGTTTGTTTGTTTATTATATTTATACCCCGCCCTTTTTCGGAGGACTCGGGGCGGCTTGCATCGCAAAAGAGTTAAAACACATCGCTTACAATTCAAGATTTAAAATCAAGGATTAAAAGGCTAAAATGTTTTTTCAAATTTAAATTAAAAACCACAACGGGGAGAGAGAGGTGGGGTTATTCACAGGAGCCAGCCGACTGCATTCACCATCTGGCCCACTGCCTGGTTACAACTGAGGCTGTTGGAATAGACTTCCATTGTAACCCAGGGTTTTACTGTATATAAAAAAGTTTGTCCATCCCTAGTGTGTGTGTGTTAAGGGACTGCAGTGGCTCAAGTCACTAAGACGCAGACTGAGAGGCGGAAGGTCAGCAGTTCGATTCCCGAGTACTGCAGGACAGAATGAGCTCCCGTCTCTGTCCCAGCTCCTGCCGACCTAGCAGTTCGAAAGCAAGAACTTGCAAGTAGATGAATAGGGACCACTTCAGTGGAAAGGTAACAGCGTTCCATGCGCTCCGGTGTCTAGTCATGCCTGCCACGTGACCATGGAAACGTCTGCAGAAGCAGACAGCGCTGGCTCTTCGGCTTAGAAACAGAGATGAGCACTGAACCCTAGAGTCGGATATGACTGGCTTTCAAGCAAAGGAAACCTTTAGAGAGAGAGAGAGAGAGAGAGTGTGTGTGTGTTGTAGTATGCGCGCACGCACACACATACACACCAGGGGTGGCCAAACTTATTGGGCTGCGGGCCAGTCATGTGGTTGAACGGACCAGTCACGTGGTTCCTCCCACCGGAATTGGAAGGCGCCCGCGTGTTTTACTTCCAGTTCCGGGAGCAGTGCAGGCGAAACAGGCGCAATTATTAGGCACCTGAGGCGGTAGTTTGGGAACCCCTGATATATACTCTACATATCCCCCTTCATTGTCAGGAAGCTACAGGCTTCATTAGAAGAGCAGAAGGGCTGTGGAGCATAGGACATTTTGGAAATAACTCATAGGGTCGCCATAAATAGGAGATGACTTCATGGCACGAAACAACAATAAATGAAGCATTTCTCAACCTTCGGTCCCCAGATGTTCTTGGACTTCAATTCCCAGAAGCCCTGATCACCAGTTGTGCTGACTTGGGCTCCTGAGAATTGAATACCTGGGGACCCAAGGTTTAGAAACCCTAGAATTGTGATGGCGAACTTTGGCTCTCCAGGTGTTCTTGGACATCAGTTACCAGAAGCCCAAGTCATCACTCCTGCTGGCCCGGACTTCTGGGAATTGAAATCCAAGAACATCTGGAGTGCCAAGGTTTGGACATTACTGCCTTAGAGGTTGGAGCTTTGGTAAGGAATCCAGCCCACCGGCCTGAGTTTGGGTACCCCTGCTTTACAGAATACAAGTTGATGTCCTTCACTCATTACCTACTGTTCTGTCCTCTGTATAATGGCCCAAGAATGAGTATTTGGTAATAGTGCTTCTCAGAAGGCAGGAGTTTATTTTTATATGGATAAATTGCTACAGAGATTGGCTCTCCTGATTGTATTGCATTTTCATTTTTATGTTAGATTTACTGACTGTATATGCTTATGTTGTATTTATATTTGATATTGTAATATATGTTGCCCGTGTTTTGTTAGCCGCTCTGAGTTGCTTTGGCAAGTAGAGCGGCATATAAGTCTAAATACAAATACAAATACAAAATACAAATTTTTAACTCCTATTGTCCAATCCTATTTTAATTGCACCCCAGCAGAAATAGTGGCCAATCTGCTGGCTGATAATCAGGTTTTTATTACATATGCTGTAGCTCCGTTTGCTTTAGCAGCTAGGAAACTGTGATCCTCTTTTATTAAAGGTCTTTAGACTATTGGATAGTTTTTAATAAAAGCTTATGGTCATGTACAATAAAGAGATGATGATGTATGTCCTAACACAGCGATGGTCAAACTTGGCCAGTGTTCTTGGACTTCAATTCCCAGAAGCCCAAGTCAACACACCTGCTGATCAGGACTTCTGGGAATTGACGCTCAAGAACATCTGGAGTGCCAAGGGTCAGCCATCACTGTCCTAACATTACGTGGTGTATCTGGTGACCTACACCAGACCAGTCTTTCTGTGCTTTTTAGGGCTGGCTTTAAGGCAGGGGTTCTCAACCTAAGGCCTCATCCGGCCCACAGCATCATTTCATGTGGTCCTCCACCCCTCCAAGGGCCTTTGAGAAATAAAATGGCTTTCCTTATGAAGCTGTTGAGACAAAATGGCAGGGCAAAATGGCTATCCGGCCCTCGAAGCTGACTGAGAGAGCGTGGCCCAGGCCTCAAAAGGTTTGGAAAACCTGCTTTAAGGTAGCATCTGCAGAGAGCAGAAACCTCAGTGGGCAAGGTCAGTTTTGTGTCTATTCATCCCTCTTTTTTGCTCTGGTACAGGAATAATGCCTGGACGCTACAACCAGGATGTGGGAGGGACGATACCCGTCTTTGCCTTCCTCGGTGCCATGGTGGTCCTGGCGTTCTTCGTGGTGCAGATCAAAACCAAGAGCCGGCCAAAGAGACGGAAGCCCAGAGTCAAACGGCCGCAGATTATACAACCGGGTCACCTTCCAAAGACACCGTCCGTTTGACCCCAGCTGCCCAAGAGGCAACTTCCTAAGGGCTCCTTCCAGGAACTCTGGTCAGCGCTAATGAGGATAGACCGTGACAGGCTTTGATTGACTTCTTGCAAGCAGCTTCCTCACGTTGTCTGTGGTTAATGACAAAGAAGAAGGCAGCGGAATCATCTTGGGACAGAAATTAGGCCATTTCACCAAAGACTGGATCATTATTGAAGGAAATGGATCGGACTTCTTTCTATTTGATTTCAAACTGACCAAACCTTTTCATTAGAGATTATTCTCTATATTTATTTCAGGAGAGACTGGGAGAAGATACTTTTCAAACCCTTTTTTGTCTCTCTGCATTGCAGAACCGTTGTTTCTGAATGGTATGCAGGTTTTTTTAAGGCTATAAAGCACTGCAAGGAGAAATGGGACTCCTCCTGTCCTGCTCTAAGGATGTGAATGAAACTGACACTTCTGGGGGGGACCAGGGAAAAAAATCACGTTGGTGTAATCCTTCCATTTATTTTTATAAAGCAACTTACCATGATGTTTTTTCTAATTTTTTGGCATGGCTTCACCATTGTTGGTGGAGAGGTTCCTCCCTCCCCCCCACCCCCAATAAATGCATTATCTATATTGAAGCTGAAAGATAATACATGATCGGATGTTATTTCTTTCCCCGTTGAAAGCTGGATGAAACAGAAACTGGGTATCTGTTCGGTTTTACAACTCTTTCTTTTCCATTCTTGCAAAATTTTGCAGTGGCTCAAGTGGCTAAGACGTTGGGCTGGGAGGCGGGAGGTCAGCAGTTCGATACCCGAGTACGTCAGGAAGGAATAAGCTCCCGTCTCCGTCCCAGCTCCTGCCAACCTAGCAGTTCCAAAGCAAGACATTGCAAGCAGATAAATAGGGACAACTTGGGTGGGAAGATAAACAGTGTTCCGTGCGCTCTGGTGTCTAATCATGCCTACCACATGGCCACGGGAATGTCTGCATAAGCAGACAGCGCTGGCTCTTTGGCTTTGAAACAGAGATGAGCACCGAACCCTAGAGTTGGATACAACTGGCTTTTGAGCAAGGAAAACCTTTACAAGTATTTTAATTTATAAACCAGAACAGTGGGCTACATTTTCAGCGAAAGAGCCACGCTGTCTGCATCTGCAGATGTTTCCATGGACATGTGGAAAGCATGACTAGACACTGGAGCACATGAAATGCTGTTACCTTTCCCACCAAAGTGGTACCTATGTTGTTGTTCAGTCACACAGTCAAGTCCGACCTTTTGTGACCCCATGGACCACCGCATGCCAATCTCCTCTGTCATCTGCCATGCTACGCAGCCCATCCAGATCTATGTACCTATGTATGTACAGTAAAACCCCGACTTACATATACCTCGAGTTACATAAAATTCAACTTACATAATGTTTTTTGCACTAAAACCATGTCCTGATTTACATAACGCAATTTCCTATGGGTTTGTTTCGAGTTACGTAAAAAAAATCATTTTTCCTATGGATTTGCTTTGATTTGCATAAAAATAATTTTCCTATGGGTTTCCTTCGAGTTACGTACAAAATCATTTTTATGGTATTGCTTCAAGTTACTGTATATACTCGAGTATAAGCCAACACGAGGTACCTAATTTTGACCTGAAAACCCAGGAAAATAGATTGACCCAAGTATAAGCCGTGGGTGGGAAATGCAGCAGCTGCTGGTGAGTTTCTATAATCAAAATACATGAAAACACGGTAAAATTAATTAAATTGTTGGCACATCTCAACCCAGCACGGTTCTGGGACCCCTGTGGTCATTGATCCAAGTATAAGCCGATTCCCCTTTTGTTGGATAAAAAACTCGGTTTATACTGAAATATACGGTACGTAAAAAATTCATTTTTTCCTATGGGTTTGCTTCGAGTTCAGTAAAAAACCAATTTACATAAAATCCTATGGAACAGACTTTACGTAAGTAGGAGTTTTACTGTACTTGCAATTCTCTGCTTCTGAGCTGCTAGGTCCGCGATGGTGAACCTTGGCACTCCCTCCAGATGTTCTTGGACTTCAATTCCCAGAAGCCCCCGTGAATCCACATGAATGGGTTTACTGCGATTCATCCGGCCCACACCGCCCTTGTCGCTCCTGGGATGGGTCAATGTCTTAGGGATGACACAGTCCCTGAGGTATCCTGGTCCGCTACCATGAAGGGCTTTAAAGGTGATAACCAGCACCTTGAGTTGCCACCCGGAGACATACAGGCAGCCAGTGCAGCTCCCACAGCAGTGGCTTGCGTGGGCAAAACGTCTACACCCCACCAGTGCACAGGCCACCGCATTCTGGACCAACTGCAGTCTCCAGATGGTCATCAAAGGCAGCCCCATGTGGAGCACATTACAATAGTCTAAACAGGACTCCATCGATCTTCTATTTGACAGGTTCAAGAATACAGCAGCTAAAGATTTATCAACACTAACTGCATCCTGGGGCGGAAAATACATGCCTCCCCCCCCTGCTTCTCATTCTTAAAGAAAACTTTAAAAAAGAGAGAGACAGTCAGATGTGAAGCAGGATTTTCCCTTTAAATTTAGCACAACTAAGTTTGCTAACTCTTGAATTGGTCTTATAAACGGAGCCTTTTAAGGCTTTCTCCTCCAGCAATTATTAACAGGGATGAATGATTGTCTTCATTACTGTGAAAACCCAACACATTTCCCCCTGGTTTTTGCTTATCAAAGGTCTGCTAAGGCAGCTTTTAGGAGAAACTCAAGATCCCTCAACTACACGGATGCAAAAGAGGTATGTATTCAATTGTAGCATTTGTTTAACCCTCTTCTAGACCTGAATGGAACCTTCCTGGTTCTTTCACACAAAACTCCACTCGTATACTCCAAGATTTCTTTTTAAACGTATAATTGAAAGATTGAGGATTGGTTTTTGCAGCAGATGTTTATATGTTTCTCCTTTCTTTCACTTCTATGGATTATTTATCATAAAGGCACTACGATTTAAAACTAATATACTTTTTAAAATAACACTAATCATCTTAAAATGTATGCATACATAAAATAAGGTAAAGGTAAAGGTTTCCCTTGCTCGAAAGCCAGTCATATCCGACTCTAGGGTTAAGTACTCATCTCTGTTTCAAAGACAAAGAGCTGGCGCTGTCTGCTTCTGCAGACATTTCCGTGGTAATGTGGCAGGCATGACTAGACACCAGAGAGCACGGAAGGCTGTTGCCTTCCCTCCCAAGTTGGCAGGAGCGGGGGCAAAGACAGGAGCTCATTCCGTCCTGCAGTACTCAGGAATTGGACTACCAACCTTCCGAATCCCAGTCAGCGTCTTACATGTTCAGGCACTCCTTTCCAGGAGCTGCACTGGTTACCGGTTTGTCTCTGGGTGCAATTCAAGGTGCTGGTTATTACCTTTAAAGCCTTATATGGTAGTGGGCCAGGATACTTAAGGTACCGCATCTCCCCAAGGTTATCTGTCTGTCCCACCAGAGCGGACCAGAGGGGCTCCCTAGTTGTTCCATCAGCTCACCTCTCTGGCACTAGACGGAGGGCCTTCTCTGTGTCCGCTCCATCCCTTTGGAACCGCCTGCCCTTAGAGCTGCATCTCCAGACGGAGCTACTGCCCTTTAGGAAGGGTGTGAAGACCTGGCTGGCAGGACAAGTGTGGGGTAGTGATGGCTTATTTAATATCTTCTATCCACTCTCTATTTTATGAAGGAATGAGAAGTTGTTTTAAACTGTTTTTAGATTTTTAAATTGCACTTTGAATTTGTGATTTTATATGTTTTTATATGACATGTTTGTAATCCGCCCTGAGTTGCCCTGACGAGTAGGACAGTATAAAAATTCAAAATAAGAAAGAAAGAAAGAAAGAAAGAAAGATGGGTAGCTGACTGAAGACCCAGCATTTGGAATTTGTGTTCTTTACAGGATAAAGAGGATAAAGAGCCAACTTGTGTAGCTTTGGGTAAGCTGCACAGTTTTAGAGAAACGGTGAATCGCTTGTGAGTATATTATGCCTCAGAAACCATGGGAAAAGGGACTGCGGTGGCTTAGTGGTTAAGATGCTGAACCTGATGACTGGACGGTTGGCAGGTCAGCAGTTCAAGACCTGAATGCTGCACGATGGAATGAGCTCCCGTCTCTGTCCCATCTCCTGCCAACCTAGCAGTTCAAAAGCAAGAAATTGCAAGTAGATAAATAGGGACCACTTCGGTAGGAAGGTAAACAGCGTTCCATGCACTCCAGTGTCTACTCGTGCCTGCCACATGACCACGGAAACATCTGCAGGCACAGACAGTGCTGGTTCTTTGGCTACAAACAGAGATGAGCACTGAACCCTAGAGTCAGATACCACTGGCTTTCAAGAAAGTGAGGCCTTTACCTTTACTTACCGTGAAAATTGTTGTCACAAGTCGGATTTGCCTTAATACCATATGATGACGACTACGAATCATGCAAGCTACAGCTGCTTAAATATAAATTGTAAGAATTTATTGGATAGTCTTAGGGAAGAGAGATCTCTGAAACTATAAAGCCACATCAGAGTTCAAGGGAAAACTGTATTTTAGGATTAGAAGAGTCCACCCACTTGATCATCCCCTTGTTTCCCTCAAAAGAAGCCAACAATTAGCAGTTATCTAAACAAAGGACCAATTAGCTTTCCTGCTCCTAAAGGAGCAGCAAAGATGGATTCTACTTCAGAGGAGTAAGTTAAAGAAACTTTTTAAAATGTTCATTTGCGTCTGTGTAGCTTTGTGTATTTCCGTGTCTACCACAGCTCAGAAACTATTTTATTACAACCGAGAAGTTGCTTCTTGTCGTTCTTTGCAAGATTATTGTTATGAAAAAGTGGGGATGAAAATTCTAGAAATAAGTCAATTGATCTGGATTAGTCGACACTGAGACTCGAAAACATTGGACCGCTTAAACATTTAAAGGTAGACACAATTTCCGCAGATTAGGAATTAACCGATCTCCCAAATTCCCTTCTACAGATGCTTTGCCCATTTCAAAGCTTGTTTTCTTTCTAAGAAATCTGTCTCTATTTTCGTGAATTTTTCAATAGGATTATTTCCCCATTGACTAATTTACACATGATTGAGAATTGTACATTGTCAGGAGTTTGGGTATATTTATTTTAAATGAATATGAACATGTTACTGTACATGCTATACCAGTGATGGTGAACCTTGGCACTCCAGCTGTTCTTGGACTTCAATTCCCAGAAGCCCAAGTCCCTGTGAATCCACACAAATGGGTTTATTGCGCGTACACAGCTGGAGCGCCAAGGTTCACCATCATGGTGCTATATTGTCGTTCCTTTTGGCAGAATGCTTTCTGAGTCCAAAAACTTACAATTTCAAAGTCTGAGAGGTGTAAAGGTTTCCCTTGCTCGAAAGCTAGTCGTATCCGACTCTAGGGTTCAGTGCTCATCTCTGTTTCAAAGCCGAAGAGCCAGCGCTATCTGTTTCTGCAGATGTTTCCGTGGTCATGTGGCAGGCAAGATTAGGTTTAGTCTTCAGTCTATAAAGAGGGAAAGGGGAGAATGGTGTTATTTTCTAAAGTTGCTTTCCTGTCTTAATGCTAAAGTGATGAGAAGTTGAAAATCTAATTCTGTCCTCATCTCCGGCGTTTATAAAATGTGTAATGACACTCCTCGTTCTTTTTTGGAAGAAGGCCATCCTGTTGAGTCCTCTCCAGAAACTGGTTCAATGTTTCCAAGTCTCGGTGTCGACTAATCCAGATCAATTGACTTATTTCTAGAATTCCCATCCCCACTTTTTCATAACCATAATCTTGAACAGAACGACAAGAAGCCACTTCTCGGTTGCAATGAAATAGTTTTTGAGCTGTTGTAGAAACAGAAGCATACAAAGCTACACAGAAGCAAATAAACCTTTTAAAAAGTTTCTTTAACTCACTCCTCTGAAGTAAAATCCATCTTTGCTGCTCCTTTAGGAGCAAGAAAGCTAATTGGTCCTTTGTTTAGATAACTGCAGACACATACTAAAACACATTTGTGTGTGTGAGAGAGAGAGGATATCTCTTGTTAAATCACCAGAATGCTTTGTGGGCCATTTACAGCTGGAAGAAGAGATTGACTGGAAAGAAGCAATGCCTCACTTTCCCTGCTTTCTCAGCTCTGTGATGGTCAGAGGAGCTAAACTAATTGAGGATTAAGCTGGCAAAGAGATTCAGTTGTTGGATGTTAACCTATAGATACCCCTTAATGATTCCCAACGGAATATGGATGCCGAAAGAGCGGAGAAGGAAATTAGGTTGCAATCTGGAAAGGAGAGGGGTGTGTGAGGAAAATGATGGGAAGAAGGTAAAAACCACACACACACACATCAACACCACCGCCCCTCAATACGGAGCCTGTTCCCAAATACCTCTGTATATTTAGGACTCGTCCTGGAAATCCACTCCTCTCTTGGCGTGCTACAGAGATAGAGCTTCTTGGCAGGTCTGGAGGCGTCACCATGGGTATGGGCAACACAACCCTCTTCCTCTTCTGTTTCTTGAGTGTGGATGTTTCACACTATTGTGCTTTTCTTCCTGTTTGTTGTTTTGCTTGCATGTCGTTTTCTTTCAAGGACAAAAGGGGTAACTCAAGTGCCTGCCTACTGCGGAGGCAAGTTTGGCATCTGGAAGCAGTGGGAATACTTTAAGGAGTGTATGTGTGTGTGTGAGAGAGATTAGAAACTACTGTATATACTCGAGTATAAGCCTAGTTTTTCAGTCCTAAAAATGAGGTCAAAAAAGTGGACTCGGCTTATCCTCGGGTCACTGAGGGCGATGGGAAAAGGCGGCGGCAGCTAATAGCCGTCACCACCCACTTCTCCCGTCCTGTCGTCAGCGCATCTCAATCGGCATGGAGCAAAACTCCTTTCTGCTGCATCTTATTTTCATGTACCGTATTTTTGATTATTGAAACTCACTAGCAGCTGCTGCATTTGCCACCCTCGGCTTATATTCAGGTCAATCTATTTTCCTGGTTTCTCAGGTCAAAATTAGGTACCTCGTCTTATATTCAGGTTAGCTTATACTCAAGTATATATCGGTACTTGTTAGGTGATTTTTCTCCCTTTGTTTGCTACTACTGCCAGCCTCATGGTGGATTCTGGGATGTTTAGTCTCCAAAAGTATTTTTCCCCCTCTGGTGTGCTGTTGGGAAGGAAAACTTCCTAAAACTCCAGGCCTATAGTAGGTTGAATTCCGCTATGTGTGAACGCTGCACAGCCTCTGAGTGTTCTGAGATGTTATTTAGAAGACAATTTCTTCTAAAGATGATTTTATTATTTATTTTTTAATAGTAGCCATGGTAGTCTGTGTTTTCAAGCATATCAGAGAATGAACAAAGCAAAAACATTTTAGCACATTAAAGACTAACTGCTGTACAGTAATACCTCGGGTAATGTTTACCTCGGATAACGCTAAAATCACATATCGTTAAGTAATCTGGGGAGGAGAATTGGATCGAACAACGTTAAGGTCCTATGGGATGGATCGGATAACAACCGCTAAAGCCTGTGCAGTTACAATGTATCTCTATGGAGCTTTAAAGTTATCCGATACATCCCATAGGATTTTAACATGCATCGGATAACACTAAAAATCAGATAACACCAAGACTTGTGGAACTGTATTTTAATTTTTTGGAATACTAACCGTGTTAGTCTGTGGTTCAGGGAAATCAGAAAACAAAACCAAAGAAGTAATATACCAAAATAAAAACTCTGTAGCACTTTAAAGACTAACTGCTATATTTTTAATGTTAGCTTTCGTGGATCAAGTCCACATTGTCAGACATAGGAGTGGGATTTGTACACACCTGGTACAGAGGTACACAATGGTTGGTTAGCATAATAAATAAGTACAGTGGTACCTCACTTAAAGAGCATAATGCGTTCCACGGTATTGCTCTTCAAGCGAGTTTGCTCTTTATGCGAAACACCATTGAAAGTGACCAATTGTGACTTCTGGTGTGTGTGTGTGATTATGAACCTTGATTTAATTTTTAAGCGATGTTTTGGTTGGTTTTAGTTGTTAAGCAAGGCGACCATTCAGATAAAATTCTGCTCTTTAAGCGAGTTACTCTCTAAGCGAGGTGACCTTTATGCGAGGTTTTACTGTATACAAATCAATATGGCTTTTTATGGTAATAGCAGACAATCTATGGTTGTTACTTGGATCAGTTGTGAATTTAGCTGTTAAATTGCAAATAGTAGGAGGATACAAGACAAATACCTGGCATTAAACATTTGCTAATGAGTTTAATCTTCAGCATCTATTGACAATTGTGAGAGTTCGTCCTTTTGTTCTGCGAGAGACAGCCTATGTTGTGAGTCAAATTTCTACTGAAATGTTTCTGTGAAAGTGGTATAACAAAATATAACATGCAACATATATAGCAGCATAGAACAACCTGTGTATCAAATTTGATAACGTCTCTTTTAAGGAGACATCAGAGACTCTGACAGCTTTGTTGAGAAGTCCCACATTTATGGCAGTTTTCCTTGATGGGGAAGCTATCCACAGAGGTTACAAGTGCTGGGTGTTTTAGGGCACTGATGGCCAACCTTGGTACTCCAGCTGTTCTTGGACTTCAATTCCCAGAAGCCCAAGTAAGCACTCTGGCTGATCAGGGCTTCTGGGAATTGAAGGTCAAGAACAACTGGAGTGCTAAGGTTCTCCATCACTGTTCTGGGACATGCCTATGAACTTGTTTCTGCATTGCTGAAGCACTATATATGTATATATATATGTATTTGTCTTTGAGGGGGTGGAATCCCTCCTTCTTGTTTTATTTTTGTCCCAGTGTTGTGTTTGTTGTCATTTGCAGTCAACGTTCTCTGGGGAGACATGGAAGGGAACCTGGCCATTTCCGAGGCCAAGTTGAGGGTGATTTCCAAGGCTTGTTTCCTTAAGTTTGGTGGCCTAGAACAGGGTCCCTCAAACTCTTGGACTTCAGTTCCCAGAAGCCCAAGTCAGTATTAGCTGCTGATCAGGGCTTCTGGAAATTGAAGTCCAAGAACATCTGGAGAGCCAAGTTTGAAGAACCCTGGTCTAGAAGATGCATCTTTCTCTAACGCTGGTCCCACATTGTCCTCTGGAGCTCTTGAAGGCAACACAATGGGGTCCACAACCTTGGCTCCCCAGATGTTTTCGGACTTTGGATTTGGTATCTCAAGTCAAGGGACTTGATGCTGGCAACCTGGAATGTGGGGTTAGTTGTCATGTTTTTCAGGCCAGTGTGCCATTTAGACATACTCAGAAGTACTGTTCTGGGTTTTTTCTCTCAACGTTTTGCATGCTGTAGAGTTGCTCCAGCTATTAAGTTCATCACTGTGTCTCTTCCGTGTCTATCCGTTTAATTGGACTTTCCGTTGTGACATCAGAAAGGATTTGCTTGTCGCAGTTTACATAACGGGCAGCTACTAGATTTCTGTATTTGGCCCCAAAATCTCAAGGGCTAATGCTAACCTGGCAACCTTATTTATGCCACTGAAGCTTAAATCGCTTGAACAATGGGAGTATCATGTGACAGTTTTTCTGAATTGTGATAATTTACTGGACCACATGGCTTGCAATAATCAAAATTTACACTTGCTCTTCTGTACTGTAATGTCACCTGTAACCCTCTAAAACAGGGATCAGCCCTCATGTTTCCTTAATCCAGAGGTGTCCAAACTACAGCCATGGGCCAGATATGGCCACTGATGCCAAATCATCTGGCCCACGCCGCCCTCGTCACTCCCAGAAAAGCGTGTTTTACTTCCACTTCTGAGAGCGATGAGGGTGACTTGGGTTGCTTGAATTGCCATCAAGGGCCAGGTCTGGCCCACCGGCCATAGTTTGGGCACCCCTGGTTTAAGGAGATTAAAGCAGCATCTTAAAGTCTATCCCATCCTGTTGCAAAACAGATTGCAAGGCATGTTTTACTTCCGCTTTTGGTGGGAGGAACCACGTGACTGGCCTATTGAACCCTGTGACCGGCCCACTGAATCACACGACAGGCCTACGGCTCAAAATATTTGGGCACCCCTGCCTTAATTCATAAATAAAATAGCCAAAGAGGGTTTTGAAGGAAAAAGAGAATTATCAACAAAAGAATTTTAACAGAGACATATGAACATGTGGTGCCCAGGTCAAAACAGACCTAGGGACCCTGTTCAAAAGTTTAATCACACTTTTATGCTGTTGGAAAAGTTACTACGTACATGACCTCTGCTCCCTGTTGAAGTGTGCATGTGCTCTTAGCCTTCTTGTGTATCAAACTGCCATGTAGGTGGGGCCAAATTGTTCTAGGTGTCTACTCTAAGCATTATCTTGGCATTGCAAGCAGAAATGTTGATCCCTGCAGACTAAACCCTTTTGAGTAGACCCATCTTGGGAATTGTTAGAAAAAAGATAAGTGACACGGATTTTTCACTGGCTTGCTGATGCAACATCAAGAAGATATTTCACCATCTTTAAATTCTACATTTTCTTAAAGTGGCTTCTTTACAGGTTCACACTATAGGGCAGTGATGGCTAAACTTGGCACTCCAGTTCTTGGACTTCAATTACCAGAAGCCCAAGTCAGGATTACTTCTGATCAGTGCTTCTGGGAACTGAAGTTCCAGAATACCTGGAGTGCCAAGGTTAGCCACCACCACTGTAGGGTAAAGGAAAAGGTAGCCCTTGCTCGAAAGCCAGCCGTATCTGACTATAGGGTTCAGTGCTCATCTCCGTTTATAGCCAAAAAACCAGCACTGTCTGCATCTGCAGACATTTCTGTGGTCATGTGACAGACATGACTAGACATTGGAGTGCACGGAATGCTGTTTACCTTCCCAAAGTGGTACCTATTTATCTACTTGCAATTTCTTGCTTTTGAACTGCTAGGTTGGCAGGAACTGGGATAGAAACAGGAGCACACTCCATCATGCAGTACTCAGTTCTCGACCTACTGACCTTCCAGTCGTCAAGTTCAGCATCTTAACCACTAGGCCACCGCAGTCCCCGTCTATCGCAGTCACACTATAGACCAGGGGTTCCCGACCTTTTCAAGCCACGGGCCGGGTCATGCTCTCCCAGTCAGCTTTGAAGGGCGGATGGCCATTTTGCCCTGCCTGCATGATTGGGTCATCCCTTTTGTCCCAACAGCTTCAAAGGGGCAGCCATTTTGTTTCTCAAATGCCCTCAGAAGGGTGGGAGCCACATTAAATGGAACCATGGGCCAGATCCGGCCCACGGTACCACTGCTATAGATGATTACAAGTAACTATTTAAAATAGTTATGCAAACTCTGTTGTGATCATAACTACAAGCTTGTCTTGGCAGGGGGAAAAGGTCAAACTATTTCCAGTTACAGTAATATAGATACTCATGTTTCAGGCCTTTTTGGGACTATATCTCCCAAAATTTGGGAGTTTCATTCCAACAAATATTTAGAGCTCTTGCCCAGAATATTCACTGCTCAAGGCATCACAAACGAGTGACCTTCACCTCCCTCCCAAACCTGAGGCAAATGGAGAACCAGGTAGCAAAAATTACTCTATCGCCTGGGGCGGAAAACTCTCCCGCTCTCTCTTTCCATGCATGGTAGTCTAAACCCATGATAGTCAACCTTGGCACTCCAGATGTTCTTGGACTTCAATTCCCAGAAGCCTAAGCCCCCTGTGAATCCACACAAATGGGTTTGCTGCGATTCATTCGGCCCACGCTGAACTCGTCGCTCCCAGAAGCAGAAATAAAACACGCCCATACGGTCTACTCCATCACCATGACAGGATGTCGGGCCAGCCGTGCTTTTAGCAACACAATTGGGGAAATGCAGACCAACATTTCTCCTTGTTTCTTTGAGTACATAACTGAGAGATGCAGAAATCTTTGCAGCTTTCGGGGAATTCACCAAGCCATTATCCCAAGTCTTCATTTTGTGTGGGATGCTTTAATTTTGATTTGATTTTTAAGATCATGAGAGTAACTGTAGTAGATTGAAAGGACCTACTCCAGGTGGAAATAAAGCTTTGACTTGTGATGGCGTCTTCTCAACCTTGGCCTCCCCAATTCCTACCCTACCTACCCTTGACCAATTTTCCAACCGGGATGGCCATGGGTTGTTAAGGTCAAGAGATTGCCTAACGTTACCCAGCTAGTCATTGGCATGGCCAGGATCACAGCAGAGGTTAAATAGCTTAGCAAAGGCAAAAGATATTTGATGAAATAATCTCTAATTGGCTTGACATCTCGCATACCAAACGTTGCCTTAGTGCAATTATAAATAACAGAAATGGGGTGGGGGGAAAGAGAGAGAGAGAAAGAGCTTTTTCTCTTGAGACTGAAGCTGAAGGCTTTGGTCTTTGCTTCATCTTTCAAATATTTCTACAGTTGGAAGATTTGCTCATAGTTGGAAATAATTGCATGTGTCATCCTGGCCTTCTTTTTAAGAGCACAGTTTTGCTGCAACCTCACTAACTTACAGCGGCTCATTTGGAAATGCTCTCATGACCAAGAATTTATAGAGGCAAGAGAATCACACAGGTCCAAACCATTTATTTGGAAAATCAATGTCACTAAAACCTAAGGCAGTCCCAGTGAAACTATGGCATGCATCCCAGAGGGGACCCTCAGAACCCTTTCTGTGGGCACGTGCGCTGTCACATCAACCAGTGGCATGGTGTGGGTTTCAGCTGCCCAGGGCGGAGGCCAAATTCTCCGCCCACTGGGCGGGGCCCAGGACACCGCATGCCACCCCCTAGGCAGGGCCCAAGATGCCAGCGGTATGACATTTTGCTACCCAAAAACATGCCACCTGGGGCGGCCCCCGGCCCCCCACACTACACCACTGCCCCGGCCTCCTCCTCTGCCTTCCCCAGGGATGTGGTGGCTTCCCTTGATGCAGGGCCGCTGGCAGGCTGGACCACGTACCCGGGCTGGTCCACATGCCCCACCTCCCACTAGAACATTTTGCTGCCCCCTGGAAAGTGCTGCCCAGGGTGGGCCACACCCCCTGGCCTCCCCACGCTATGCCACTGACCCCAACACAGAGCTCACCTCACCCTTCTGCCCAGCAACCCAATGGGAGCGCTTCCTCCTTCCCCCAGCACAGAGTTTGCTCTCCCCAGCAGCCCAATGGGAAGTGTTCCTTTCCCCCAGCATAGAGTTTGCCCTGCCCCTCTGCCCAACAGCCCAGTGGGGGCCCTTCCTCCCTTTCCTGTCTGGGTAAGGGGGTCAGATTACATATGGTGTGAGGGTGCGGCATGGATGGCAGCCTGTTGAGTCTTTGGCGAAGGTGAGTTTGGGCACCCGGTCTCTAAAAGGTTCACCATCAGTGTCCTAAGGTTTAGACTGCAGAGAGCTGGGTTTTGAATCCCACTGTAAGCCCTAAAGACCAACTTTAGGGACTTTCGGTCAGGTCCCCACCCCCGCCCACTTGCTCTGATAGAATCTCATAGCACAGTCCATTTGTACTTCCGTCTCAAGTCTATCAGATGGCAGGCAAAATGATCTAAGACCATGATGGCGAACCTTGGTACTCCAGATGTTCCTGGACTTCAATTCCCAGAAGCCCAAGCACCCTGTGAATCCACATGAATGGGTTTACTGTGATTCATCCCACACACACTGCCCTCGTCGCTCCCGGAAGGGGAAGTACGGGTGCGTTTTACTTCTGCATCCGGGAGCGATGAGGGCAGTGCAGGCCGGATGAATCGCAGCAAACCCATCCATGTGGATTCACCGGGGGGGGGGGGGCTTGGGCTTCTGGGAATTGAAGTCCAAGAATATCTGGAGTGCCAAGGTTCACCATCACGGGTCTAAGAAAAGGTGAATTACAATGAAAATGTGGATGGTAGAAATAGATTAAAACAGATAAAAAGATGATCCTAATGTGATGTGAAGTCAAGTGAGAACCTGCTATATCATGATGCTAATAGGGCATTCAAGGTAAGTGAGATATTTTAAGTCCGTGATGGCCAACCTTGGCACTCCAGGTGTTCTGGGACTTCAATTCCCAGAAGCCCAAGTCAGCACTCCTGTTGATCAGAGCTTCTGGGAAATGAAGTTCAAGAACAGCTACAGTGCTTTAAGCAGTGGCTTTACAAGTCCCCACTAACACCCCCCACCCCCAAAAAATGATTTTCCATGGATGAACAGGGGTTTAAACTCAGGCAAGAGTCCTCATCCATCACTCTGTCCACTACATCAAATTGAGTACCCACAATAGTAAAGGTGAACGTCATCCTTGCTCAAAAGCCTGTCGTATCTGACTCTAGCGTTCAATGCTCATCTCCATTACACCCAGTGCTGTCTGGATATGCAGATGTCTCTGTGGACATGTGGCAGGCATGACTACACACTGCAGGGCATGGAATGTTACCTTCCGGCCAAAGTGGTACCTAGCCTTCTCACCAGTGGTGAAGGATGATTTAGATGTCATGGTCTAGTTTCATTTTTTACATGGAATAGGGAGCAATTGATTAGAGCAGAGGTCCTCAACCTTTTTAGGCCAGGTCATGCTCTCTCAGACTGTTAAGGGCCGGCCTGCCCCTGTGGCTGCTTCAGCTTCTGCCACCACTGCCTCAAACCCTGTCTTCTCCATTTGACTTGGTGTGTCCTTAATGGCTCTCCATAGCAAGACAGCTATTGTAAGCCATACGACATCTGCCCTGCTACAGAGCACTGTTAGGAACATGCCAAGCCAAGCAGAGGAGACAAGAATTGAGGTGGTGGCAGCAGTGGAAGCAGCGGCTGGAGTGAGGGAATGGGCCAGATGGTTTGGTGCCATGGTCCGTATTTTCATGTATTTTAATTATTGAAACTTACTAGCAGCTGCTGCATTTTCCACCCCAACTTATATGTGGGTCAATCTATTTTCCTAGTTTTAGAGGTCCAAATTAGGTACCTCAACTTATATTCAGGACAACTTATGGTTGAGTATATACGGTATTTTACCTTTACAGTTTGCTGCAATTTTCTTTCCATTTTTGTTGGGGGATGGCTACGTCCTTTAAAATGCAGGCGCTTAACCTCAGTTAGCAGAAAGGGAAGAATGTAGATTCCCCCCCCCCCAGGTGAAATATCAATGACTCTGAGCAACACACTAGCTATTTTCATGTGCAAACTTCTAATGTTACCCACATGGGGCAGAATAAATGCATTCTGTGAAAATTCTTGAGTCATTTCCAAACCCAGATACAGTAAAACACCGGATAACAATTGGATCAGATAACGCTAAAATCGCATAACGTTAAGTAATCTGGGGAGGAGAATTGGATCGAATAACGTTAAGGTCCTATGGGATGGATTGGATAACAACCGCTAAAGCCTGTGCGGTTACAATATATCTCTATGGAGCTTTAACGTTATCCGATCCATCCCATAGGATTTTAACATGGATCGGATAACACTAAAAATCAGATAACACCAAGACTTGTGGAACCAAGTTTTAGCGTTATCTGGTGTTTTACTGTATTTAAAATCAACAAGGACCACAGCAATAAGCAAACCAAAACATAAGAATCGGGGGCATCAGTTCTATAACTGAACTGAGTGTGTTATACGAACAGCCTGTGTACCAAAGGTACATAGAAAAATCATGTAACATTGTCTAATGTTCAGATATTGAGGGTACGCAAGAGCAAAACCAAATTAGAAGATGGAGGAAGGAGTCCACTGGACAAAGAATAACATTAAAGGATGATATAGCTGACGGACTCAACCTCTCCTACATGTCGCTTGGAGGACCCTGAATAGGCTGAGGGTTGGAGTGCCTAAATGCAAGACCAACAGGCTCAAGTGGGGACTACTGGTGGACAACAACATGATGTGTGGATGTGGAGAGATACAGAACTCAGCTCATTTACTGGTCTGCCAACGACTACTGGAAACATGCCCCAATGAAGAGTTTGGCCAACAAAAAAGCCAAGAAAGTGGCTTCATTTTGGCAGTTTAAAGTTTGATCTGGACATGAAAGAAGAAGAAAGGTTCAGATATAGGCTGAATATCATCACCTTCTGAGGTCATTGGCTCCATTGTCGTACTGTGCTCTAACTGTTAAGGCATTTTGTCTTAACAGTTAGAGCACAGTACAACAATGGAGCCAATGACCTCAGAAGATGATGAACGCTCAAAGGCTGGAGGCATTCAAGAAGAAATTAGACAACCATCTGTCAGATATGCTTTGAATTGGATTTCTGATTGATCGGGGGAGGGGGTGTTGGACTTGATGGGCTTATAGACTGCTTCCAATGCAATTATTCTTTGATTATATACGTGGTGTGGAAACCTGGTAATCTACTGAAGCCAATGGTGTGAGATTCAGGGCCAAAACATAGCTGGACTTGTTTAGATACCCTGAAGATTGAGGGTTCTCAACCTTTTCAAACCATGGGCCAGATCATGCACTATCAGACAGCTGTGCAGGCTGCACGGATGATTCCCCCTGCCATAAATGCTGCCATAAACCATGGCAGGCATGTTTGGGTGGGGACGTTTATGGCTGGTATCAATGCATCTGCTTCCCAGATCATCGCCATGGGTTGGATGATTTGCCACCATGGGCCACAGGTCACAAGCCTCTGCTGTAGATAAGCTACAAACATATAACTGTGGAGTTTCCTTTTGCAAGATGCAGCGAGGGCTTCCGATGTGGCTGGCCTTAAAAGAGTTGCAGATAGTTTAGGGAGATCTAAGGGCCAATATTGGAGCTGCTGAAGGACTCTTTTCTTTATTTATGTGAAATTTTGTGGCCGTTTTGAGGAGAGAGGATTTAAACCCAGCCTTTGACTTGCTCTAAATGGCCGTTAACAATTTGCCACACAAAGCAGTCGGCAAGCCGATAAAACCATTTCAAGGAAGTATTTGTTTGCTTTAAACTGTTTGGAGAGAATTAACTGTGTTAGTCTGTCTCAGCATGTTGGAAGAATTAAAGGGGGGGAGGTGTGGAGGAAAAAAGAGAGGTTTCTTATTTTATTTTTCTGCCCCCCCCCCCTAACTTTGCCAACCTGCTTTGAACTGTTTTTCCTTAATTGCTGCAAGGTTTCAGCCTCTAAGCTGCTATAAGCCATTTAAAGCAGGTAGAGTACTTGGTTCGTTCACAGTTCTAGTACCTAGTTTCCTCATGTCCCTAAGCGCCAGCTGAAGTCTCATCAAATTGCTGGGCTTCTTGGTTAATTCTCAGGGATAGTCACCACTGGACATGAAGAAGACCTTATTTTATTATATGGTTTTTAATGCTAAAGGCACCCCTCTTCTCCCAGCTCCAGGTCTCAGTGAGAAAGTGCTTGCCTGTGTTCATTTATTTATTTTCCCCCCAAATTAGCATATATACACATGAAGCATAAGGTGTGCATTTTGTCCTTTTAGAGTTAAATCCAGCTTCCAACCAGCAGAAAATGGAAGTACAGTAAAACCTCAGATAACGCTAAAACCTGGTTCCACAAGTCTTGGTGTTATCCGATTTTTAGTGTTATCCGATGCATGTTAAAATCCTATGGGATCCATAGAGATACATTGTAACCACACAGGCTTTAGCGGTTGTTATCTGATGCATCACATAGGATCTTAATGTTATCCGATGCAATTCTCCCCCCCAGATTGCTTAATGTTATGCGACTTTAGTGTTATCCGATGCTAATGTTATCCGAGGTATTACTGTACAGTAAAACCTCGGATAACGTTTACCTTGGATAACGCTAAAATCACATAACGTTAAGTAATCTGGGGGGGAGGAGAGAATTGGATCGAATAACGTTAAGGTCCTATGGGATGGATTGGATAACAACCGCTAAAGCCTGTGCGGTTACAATGTATCTCTGTGGAGCTTTAACGTTATCTGATACATCCCATAGGATTTTAACATGGATCGGATAACACTAAAAAGCTAACAATAAAAATATAGCAGTTAGTCTTTAAAGTGCTACTGTGTTTTATTTTGTTTATTTTGTTTTGTTTTGTTTTCTGAGATGCCTGAACCACAGACTAACACGGCTTTTGTTGTTCAGTCACACAGTCGATTCTGACCTTTCGCGACCCCATGGACCACTGTCCTCCAGACACTCCTGTCCTCCACCATCTCCCTCAACTCGCTCAGCTCTGTGCCCATTGTCTCCACGATACCATCTAGCCATCTCATCTTGGGCCATCCCCTTCTTCTTTTGCCCTCGACCCTTCCAAGCATCAAAGCTTTCTCAAGTGAATCCTCTCTTCTCATTTGATGTCCAAAGTACTTTAGCCTCATCTTTATTATTTGACCTTCTAAGGAACAGTCAAGGATGATTTCTTCTAAGATTGACCTATTTGTTCTCCTCGCTGTCCAGGGGACTCTCAAAACTCTCCTCCAACACCACATCTCAAAGGCATCTATTCTTCTGCGTTCAGCTTTCCTAATGGTCCAACTCTCGCAACCATACATTGCCATAGGGAATACCATTGCCTTGACTATGCGAATTTTTGTTTTCAATGTGATGTCTCTACTTTTCACTATGCTCCCCAGGTTTCTCATCGCTTGCCTCCCAAGAATCAGTCGCCTTTTTATTTCATGGCTGCAATCACCATCTGCAGTGAGCTTAGATCCTAAGAAAGTAAAATCTGTCACTGCTTCTACTTCTTCCCCATCTATTTTCCATGGACTGATAGGGCCTGTTGCCAATATCTTGGTTTTCTTGATATTGAGTCTCAAGCCAGCTTTTGCACTTTCTTCTTTCAACCTAAACAGGAGCTTTTTTAGGTCCTCCTCACTTTCTGCCATTAGGGTGGTATCATCTGCATATCTTAAATTGTTGATGTTTCTTCCAGCAATTTTGATCCCAAATTGTGATTCCTCCATCCCTGCATTGCGCATTATGTGCTCTGTGTATAAATTGAATAAGCATGGTGACAAAATGCAGCCTTGTCTTACTCCTTTTCCTATTCCAAACCACTCCGTCATTCCATTTTCTGTCCTAACTGTTGCTTCTTGATTCATGTACAGATTTCTCATGAGGCATATAAGGTGTTCTGGTATTCCCATCTCCTTAATTATTTGTCACATTTTGTTGTGGTCGACACAATCAAAAGCCTTCGTGTAATCAATGAAACAGAAGTAGACTTGTTTCTGATATTCCTTTGTTTTTTCCATGATCCATCTTATGTTGGCAATGTGATCTCTAGTCCCCCTGCCTCTTCTGAAACCCGCTTGCACTTCTGGTAATTCTCTTTCCACATACTGTTGCAGTCTATCCTGTATTATCTTGAGCATCACCTTGCTAGCGTGAGGGATGAGCGCAATTGTTCGATAATTTGAACATTCTTTGGCATTACCCTTTTTGGGGAGTGGAACGTATACAGATCTTTTCCAATCCTGTGGCCATTGTTTTGTTTTCCAAATCTGCTGGCATATAGAATGTAATAATTTGATTCTATCATCTTGTAGGGCTTTGAACAGTTCAACTTGGATACAATCAACTCCACTGGCTTTGTTGTTTGCAGTGTTTTTTAGGGCCTTTCTGACTTCACTCTCTAGAATGTCTGGCTCATGTTCAATGTTCTCATCATTGTGATTATCAGGGGTGTTGAGGTCCTTTTTGTATAGTTCCTCTGTGTACTCTTTCCATCTTTTCTTAATCTCTTCTGCATCTGCTAATTCCTTGCCATCTTTGTTTTTTATCATGGTCATTTTCGCTTTAAATGTTCCCTTGAGTTCCCCAATTTTTTTGAAAAGATCTCTAGTCCTACCCCTGATATTGTTTTCCTCTATTACTGTGCACTGTTCGTTCAGGTACGTTTCCTTATCTCTCCTTGCTTTTCTTTGAAAAATCGGATAACACCAAGACTTGTGGAACCAAGTTTTAGCATTATCCGGGGTATTACTGTAACTAGTTATAAGTAACTCAGTTAATGAAACAAGTAACCTATTGCTAATGGGTACCGTATATACTCGACTATAAGTCATCCCGAATAGAAGATGAGGTACCTAATTTGGACCTCTAAAACTAGATTGACCCGAGTATAAGTCGGGGGTGGAAAATGCAGCAGCTGCTAGTGAGTTTCAATAATTAAAATACATGAAAACACGGTAAAATTAATTAATTTAAATATTTGTTTGGGTATGTTTTTGAGTTTTTATGGTAGTGTTAGTGTCATTGTTTTTTTCTCCTGTATGTTCAAATTTGCACCACTGTGGTTTTTGGACCCTCCAGGTGTTATTTGGTGTTCTTGTAATGTGTCTCTGATGTTCTCTCTCCACTTTCCTCTGCGTCTGCCTCATGGACTTCTCCTCTTCCCACACATGCCTTGTACGGTATGGAATTCCAAGGCGTTCTCTCCAGATGGGCAAATCTCTTTATCTGTACATAGTGCAAGATTGGTTCTCTTCCAATTCTTTCTCTTATAACATGAGTGCCCAAATTACGGCCTGCAGGCGGGATGCAGCCTCTGGCACCATTCCATGTGGCTTACCACTGCCCTCTCTGCACCTGGAAGTGGAAGTGGGCACATTTACGTCAGCCGTAAAATGTGTCCATGCATGTGTAAATGTGCCTGTTGTAGACGTGGAAGTGGGCGCATTTACGGCTGCTTGCAAATGTGCCCACTTCTGGGGGTTATGGTCAGGCCTGCAGCACCAAAAGTTTGAGCACCCCTACCTTATAACCTCATTTTTCATGTCCAAATTGCGGTTCTGAGACCAGGGAGTATCGCCCACATTTCTGCAGCCTTGCTGATAAGGCAAAGGAATTAATAAGCTCCAGTGCATTGAATGATGATAAGAGTAACCTGGTTAATGAGAATTAATGCATTTCTTTAACAATTTTAGTTCCAGGTAGAGTTGATTCGTTTAGAGTAGGTGAATTAATTGTCGCATGGTGAGTCATCAGTTATGTAAAGCCTATTGATTAAAGGAGTCTATTTTAGTTGGAAGTATTAATCAGATTTAGGTCTCTGTAGGTAACTTATTTCCTCTTTTCTGGCATCACTAGACACTTTGGGATCCAAGGACGAGCTCAAAACATTATTCTTTCCTTCCCATACGTGTTAAAGGAGCCGATAGATCGTCTTATTGTGCCGCTAATGAAAGATTAGAGGCTGTTCCCGGGAGCCTTTGAAAACTAGGACAAAAATGTTTCAAAGTGCGGCATCCTGTCCTCCGACTTTCTCATTGGCTGCGTTTCCCTTTTACAGTCCAATCGTTAATTCCTCAATCGCCCAAGCCAATTAAGGCTGCATTCCATTGGGGTCGGCTCACGATGATGGAGGCAGAAAGGGACACTTGGAATGATTGAGGAACACCTTAGGCTGCATGGATATAATTGAGATGACAGACACAATTATCCATTCATAATTCCTCATAGCAGCTGATTAAAGTCTCTTTATCCCGCTTACCAAGATCAAAAGGTGACATGGTTGGGAAATAAAAAATAAATTAAGATGCCTGAGCTGTTCGGCGGATATATCATTTCATAGAAGTGGCTGGCTCTTTTCGTCGTGCAAAACTGAATCTCTTTCTTAGTTCTCGGTGAAATTAATGCAGACTAACTTCCACTCGCTTCTGGCCTAGGTTTTTTTTTTTAAATTGTTCAGTTCAATTCTTTTACAAAAGATTCCAGTGTACGTGGTTTGCAAATGAAGCAAAGCCATTGCGCTGCTTAGTGCATTCCTTGGGTGGTTCACAGGCTAATTATCACAGGTTAATTATGATAATTTTACCAACTTCAGAAGGATGGAAGGCTGAGTCAACCTCGATTGCCTGGTCAGGAGGTGAGCCCAGTGAGAGGAGCAAAGGCAAGAGTGGAAACTGCCGAGGTGGCATGGCCCTTTAAGTTATACATTATAAGTAGGGGTGCGCAGTGACATGTCCCGGTATCCCACTGGGCCAGCATAGAGCTGCCTCTATCCCTGCTACTTATGGGATGGTTGTAAGAGTGAGAGCATTGGTAGTTCCCCTTCTGATAGGAATGAGACTCAGCCCCAAGAAGTCGGCAGCAATTCCCCCAGCCAGAGGTCTGAGGGCTCAAGCCAGTGATGGGATGTCCCCGGTTCCAGACGGTTCCCTGGAACCGGTAGGACCAATTCCGGAGGGTTCTCCGGGAGGGGAGTCCACTTTTGGGGCGTCCGGTTCCGGACGCCTCACCGAAAGAATTTTTTTTAAAAAAATCGGAGCTAAAATGGCTCCAATTGACTGTGCATGCGCAGAAACTCAATCTGACACATTGCGCATGTGTCAGATTGAGTTTCTGCACATGCGCAGTCAATTGGAGCCATTTTAGCTCCAATTTTAAAAAAAAATGTTTAAAGCTTTCAGGACGGCGGCGGCGGAGGCGGCACCAGCCCTCTGAGAAGGGCACCTCCCCCGCGGCACGTTGAGGGCTGCCTGGGCCGTCCGCTGCCGACAAGCCCCATGCCCTGGGGACGCCCGGCACATCGCACCGCTGACGCCTCCTCTTCCGCCAGGCACCAGCCTGTGGGCTGGGTGCCTGCAACCGCCGCCTGCCGCCGCCGGAGCTGCCGTTGGCTGCATTCCTGTGGCCTCCTCCTTGGGCCGGTCCCTTTTTAGCCCGGCTGCGGCGCCTGGCGGAGGAGGAATGCAGGCAGCGGTGGTGCGGCATGGGGACGGCCCAGGGAGGCTCGGCAGCCACTGCTGCCCACCGCCCCTGGCCATGGCCGGAGCCGGGCTAAAAAGGTACCGGTGGCCCGAGGAGGAGGCCACAGGGGTGCAGGCAGCTCCGGCGGCGGCGGCGGCTGTGGACGCAGTTGGGGTGCCGGGTCCCAAGAAAGGTAAGCGAGGGGTAATTTATTTGTGTTTTGGGTGGGTGGTTGTTTTTATTTTATTTATTTATTTATTTATTTATTTATTTATTTATTTGTGTCTGGGTGGGTGGGCTGAGAGGGAGGGGTGTGTGTGTGTGTATGTTTATTTTTTATTTTTTATTTATTTTTATTTTTGGCCCCGCCCACAATGTCATGACGTCGGCTTCGGCCATGACGTCATGACGTCATGACATTGGCCACGCCCATCACGTCCGTGACGTCATGGCGTGGTAGTAGAATTTTTGTCATCCCATCACTGGCTCAAGCGGTTAAGGCACTGAACTTGGTGACTGGAAGGTCGGCAGATCAGCACTTCAAGACCTGAGTGCCATGTGATGGAGTGAGCTCCTGTCGTCTCTCCCAGGACCTGCCAGCCTAGCAGTTTGAAAGCAAGAAATTGCAAACAAATAAATAGGGACCGCTTCAGTGGGAAAAGATCTTGGGGACACGAAAAGAGCCTCATTCAGGCATCCCTCGAGTGGGGTTTCCTCCAGCAAGAATTATTATTATGGGTCTGGTAGTTCCACTTCTTAGGGGACTGCAGGGGCTCAAGTCACTAAGACGCTGACAGGGAGGTGGAAGGTCAGTAGTTCAATTCCCGAGTACTGAGCTCCCGTCTCTGTCCCAGCTCCTGCCAACCTAGCAGTTCCAAAGCAAGAAATTGCAAATGGATAAATAGGGACCACTTCGGTGGGAAGGTAACAGCGTTCCATGTGCTCCAGTGTCCAGTCATGCCTGCCACATGACCATGGAAACATCTGCAGAGGCAGACAGTGCTGGCTCTTCAGCTTAGAAACAGAGATGAGCACTGATCCCTAGAGTCGGATACGACTGGCTTTCGAGCAAGGGAAACCTTTACCTTTACCTAGTTCCACTTCTTAATTGTACACCATACAGAACTTGGAAGTGTCTATTTGTGGCCATTGGTGGTCGTTTAAAAAAGACACAATTAATTTTAAAAACTTGGGAACAGTTCTGGTTGTCCCTAAAAACATGACACAGTTTCTACCAACGCCTTGAGAGAATTACCATATATACTCGACTATAAGTCATCCCGAATATAAGTCGAGGTATCTAATTTAGACATCTAAAACTAGGGAAATAGATTGACCTGAGTATATGCCGGGGGTGGAAAATGCAGCAGCTGCTAGTGAGTTTCGATAATTAAAATACATGAAAATATGGTAAAATTAATTAAAATTAAAATTAATTAATTTAGACATTTGTGTGGGTAAGTTTTTGAGTGTTTACATTGACCCAAGTATAAGTCGAGTCCCATTTTTGACCTCATTTTTTGGGGGGCCCCCCAAAAATACCTGGCTTATACTCGAGTATAGACGGTAAATAATATTGGGATGCACAACAAAATGACCTTGCCAAGCCACATGCAGACTATATTAGCCATTCCATGGGGTATGCAGTGTTTCCATACGTTCTTTTCCAAATAGGAAGCAAAACAGATTAAGGATGCTCATGTCATGTGAAAGTAGAGACTTCCATTTATGAAGAAACCAGAGTGAATAAGACCCTACACTTTTTTGTGTGGAAGGATTCTTCTCCCAATATGGTATTTTGGGGGGGGGGGGGAACCAATACTGTACAGTCATACCTTGCATAATGAATTTAATTCATTTTGCGAGGCTGCTCGCTATGCAAGTTTTTCGCTATGCGAGTCAGACTCACATAACGAATTTTTCGCTATGTGAGTCGGACTTTTCTCTATGGAAAAACTTGCACAATGAGCATTTCTATGGGGAAAACGTGCATAAGAAACTGCCGCAATGGTGCAGCGTCCTGGCGGGAACTGAGCATGCATCAAACTTTCAAAAGACTCATGTGCAGTAAAAAATTAGAACTGTGCATGCGTCAAATGAAGGTTTGACGCATGCTCAGTACCTGGGAGTCATTTTGGCTCCAAATTATTTATTTTTTTGCTGCTACCGGTTCGGCGAACCACCCAGGAATTTTGCTACCGGTTCAGGCGAACCGGTGCGAACCGGGAACATCCCATCACTGTGATAAATTCTGCCATCTGTGTCAGGAAACGTGCCCCAATGAGGACTCAAGTTTGGCCACCGGCAAAGCCGAGAAGGTTGCTTCATTTTGCCCATTCAAAGTTTGATCTGGACTTGAAAGAAGAAGTATGTTTGCCAACATCTTCTTGCAGAATCTTGAGCCTCTCTTGTAACTTTCTCGATGCCTAAATTTAACCTCTTCAGATGAACCTGCTAATTAAATTAAGCAGCCACTGGAGGGGAAAAAATTGCTTTCTCTGTTCTCCGTGCATATAGGTCTGTGAAAGAGTTAGCATTCCTCCAGCCCCGGGAAGTTATATGTCTCCACTCTTATTTTGCGTCTTTCTTCTTTCAATCTCCCTCCATCCCAAGATTTGTGAGTAAAGGTAATTCCCCACTCCCTGGAAGCATCTCTTTCCAGGTGGGTATCGCTTTACCTGGCTACAGAGGAATGGGACTGGAGAAATGATAATAAGAATCAATAAAAGAATGAAGGAACGTGACTAATTATATTTGCTTGGAGGTTGAAACCAAGCCAAAACCATCAACCGACCTTCTCTTTTTCAGACATGGAAGTGTTGGCTAGAGAGAGCATCAGCTTGCTAGTCAAGCCGACACTGGATAGCCCCAATTTGTCTTCCTCCGGAGCAGTCTTCATCATGCTGAAATCGGCCCTCGGTGCGGGACTGCTCAATTTCCCCTGGGCATTCAATAAGGCTGGAGGGGTCATCCCGGCTGTCCTTGTGGAACTGGTAAGTGTCAAAGGGAACCCAACCAGAATCTCTTGGTGGCGTTCCATGTAGTACATTGTGGGGGAAAGGGACAGAAAGGGTGGAGGAAGGCAGGGTAGGAACCCACCAAACCACCAAAAAAGTTAAGAAGAAATGAACTGTAAACAAAGAGAGAAAACCAAGTTCTCAGAGTTTTAAATAAATGAAAGGAAGGCATGAAATATTTATTAATGAAAAATGCCTGATGTCTTTATTAAATGAATGGGTTAAATATTTATTAATGAAAACGCCTGATACCTTTCATGATGCTGATTTTTAAGAAGCTTTCAATCATCTTTTAAAAATCATGTCATAAGCACACAAATGTGCTTTCTGAGTTGAAAGGATTTTTGCTGGAGAAACTCTGCTAAGGGGATGCCTGAATGAGGCTCCTTTCATGTCGCCAATATCTTTTTCCCACCGAAGTGGTCCCTATTTATCTACTTGCAGTTTCTTTCTTTCAAACTGCTAAGTTGGCAGGAGCTGGGACAGAGACATTCACTCAATCCATTGTGCAGCACTCGGGTCTCGAACCACCGGCTTGCCAACCTTCCAGCTAACAAGGTGAGCTTCTTAACCACGGCAGTCTTGTAGGGAGACGGGACTGACTTCCAAGGAGGTGTGGGCCCTCCAACTTTGCACAGCTAATGTGTAAGGCTCATGAAAGTCAATTGGGTTTACTCATGAGGAGGAAAACAGGCAGAACCTACTCGGGAAATGGAATGAAAGGATGGTGGAATTGGTTGGGTTGAATCCTGGCCCAGATGGCTTGGAGGTAAGATCCACTGGTGGCTTAAAATGCTATGCCACTCCTCCCAATAATTTAAATAGGATTTACTTGTATTTTTTAAAGATAAAATAAAGAGGATGGAGCTTGTCTGCCTGGTTAATGCCTTAGGACAATGATGGCCAACCTTGGCACTCCAGCTGTTCTTGAACTTCAATTCCCAGAAGCCCTGATCAGCAGGTGTGCTGACTTGGGCTTCTGGTCATTGAAGTCCAAGAACACCTGGAGTGCCAAGGTTTGCCATCATGGCCTTAGAGGTTGCTTACCCTGCATCTAGGAGGGTCATGATTATTTTTTTCAGGGAAAGGCACTACGCTTGAGAAACTTTCATCTATTCTTGTTCCAAGGTTGAGAAACTAACCGAGGAAAACAGATCCTGGAGCTTAGATTTTTTTTGGTATTATGAGTTGTTGAGTTGCTTCTGATGTCTGGTGATCCTAAGACTTGTAAAAAGGCTCTGGCTTGAATAGCCCTCCTCTGGTCTTCTAGACTCAATAATGTGGCTTCCTTATTCATTCAATAAATTTCATACAGTACTTTTCCTTTTATTTCTGCTTCCTTCTTCCACTCTTCACAGTACTATTCCCTATTCCCGTGACTGTTGCTTGTCTGCACATGATGTATTCAACAGTGAGTTTTAATTGACTTATTAATTACATTTGTGTCCCTTCTTGAAGCCACAAGGAGTGTAGGGTTCGGTCCCTGCCTTTTCACCTTAACAAGAAATTTAAGAGGTAGGCTTAGTTGAGGGAGAAATGAACCAAAGCCACCGGGTGATCTAAACGGCTCCACCGAGTCTTGAACTTGTTGATATCTGATGCAAACTCACCCAAGGCTGCAGCTGAGGTCTTGGATCCTTAGGAAGAAGGGAGACATTTCTTTACATCTGTTTCCCTGGAACTCAAAAAAGTTGATCATCAGGATTGCAACTCTCAGAATCCCTGGAGAAAAAGTAGATGTTTTTCCAACTCTGCGTTTTCTTTTCTTAATGCTGATTTTTGGCTTATTCCTCCATTCTCCCTTACCCCCTCCCTCCATTTCCTTCTATCTCTTCAACTACCATATATACTCGAGTATAAGTTGTTCCAAATATAAGTCGAGGTACATAATTTGTACCTCTAAAACTAGGAAAATAGATTGACCCGAGTGGGGGTGGAAAATGCAGCAGCTTCTGGTGAGTTTCAGTAATTAAAATACATGAAAATAGAGTGAAATTAATTAATTTAGACATTTGTGTGGGTATGTTTTTGAGTGTTTACATTAACCTGATAATAAGTCAAGTCGCATTTTTGGAACTCATTTTCGGAGGCTAAAAAACCCGACTTGTACTCGAGTAGCATATTTTAGAATGAATGAATGGATTTTTGTCTTAAAAAGAGACACTTTTCCCCTAATAAAGTTGTACTGTACATTCTCCCTCTCTTTTTCTGTGTATGAAAAGGAAATAGTGAATTTAGATCCCTTTGCTTGGAAAATTTTGGTTTTTTCCAACTACAATTCCCTTCAGGGAATACAAAACCCACAAACTTGTACAAAGTCTGGATAACGAAAGCTAGAAAAGCACTGAGTATAGCAATCAACTGAGAATGGCAATGTTAATGTGGTACGATATGTTTCCGTTCACTCAAAATGTGAAAATAATGTTCAGAATATATTCAAGCTTTGAGATTAAAAAAAAATTGTCCAATGTATTTATTTTATTTTACACCCCACCACAATTGGTGCAAGCAAAGAAATAGACAACCTGCAAAACAATAATATAAGGCAAAACAATCCAAGCAAAATAAAATAAATGTAGATGTGGGTTTAGTTATCAGTTAGAGATAATAATAATTTTGCGTCAGAAATTATTCTGGGTTGAAAGGATTTTTGCTGGAGGAACTCCGCTCAGGGGACGCCTGAATGAGGCTCCTTTCATGTCCCCAAGATCTTTTCCCACCAAAGTGGTTCCTATTTATCTACTTGGAATTTCTTGCTTTCGATCTGCTAGGCTGGCAGGAGCTGGGAACAGAGATGGGCTCTCAATCCGTTATGCAGTACAGTGGAACCTTGTTTAACTAATGGCTCAGTTAACACAAAAATTGCATAACAAAAGGAAATCCATAGAAAAATAGTGGCTCAGTTTATTGAATTTTTCCCCCAGAATGGATTTATTGGTTTTCGATGCATTCCTATGGAAAACGGCATTTTGGTTAATGTATTTTTGTTTTCAATCCATTCCTATGGGAAATTGCATTCAATGCATTCCTATGGAAGATTCAGTTAAAATAATTTTTACTGTAAGAAATATCCTGGAGAACACATTAATTAGGTTAACTGAGGTTGGACTGTATTAAAAAACAACAACACAATTTCTCCCCATTTAAAGAACTATTTGCTTCACAAGGCTTCAGATGTAAAGTTCTTTGCTAATAATTTGCTTCTGAGCAAACTTGAATTGAGCTGTACCGTGAACTAACTTCTAAACTTTACATCTTTAACTCTGCTCTCCATATTTAAATGTATATCAAATGCAGATTTTCCTTGAAAGTGTTTGACCTCCTTTATTTCCTTTTTATTCCCAAACCCTTATATAAATTCTGATTTACTGGTTTTACATTGACTGATGGAATGAAATCACAGAATTTCTCTTATCAAATTGGGGAAAGGGAAAGAATTCATTGAGTTTACATATTACTATGAGTTGCCTCATTCAAACATTTTCAACTGCTTATAATACAAATTGAATAAGTAAGTAAGTAAGTAAGTAAGTAAGTAAGTAAGTAAGTAAGTAAGTAAGTAAGTAAGTAAGTAAGTAAGTGAATAAATAAATAAATAAATAAATAAAGTTATTCCCCTGTTTTTGCATTTTTCCAAATTTGTCAGGACAAAAGAAAGAGCATTGCAGTAAAATCCCGTATAACTATTTTAATTCATTCTACTGGTTTGTTCACTATGTGATTTTTTTCGTTGTATGATTTTTCCTATGGGAAAAAAATAATGCAACAAATTTTTTCACTAAGCGGTTTTCCCCATTTAATATTCATTGTACGATTTTTTCCATAGGAAAAATCGTTACGTGGGGCACCATTAAAAAAACCCTATTCACTATGTGATGTTTTTCACTGTAGGGGGCATTCATTATACAAGGTTCCACTGTATTTGCAAAAATTCATAAAATAGGGGAAATATGTAAACATTGTCATGCATGTGCCTTGTTACAAAACACATATAAAACAAATCACAAGGCTGATATGGAAAGGTAAAGGTAAAGGTAAAGGTAAAGGTTTCCCTTGCTTGAAAGCCAGTCATATCTGACTCTAGGGTTGAGTGTTCATCTCTGTTTATAGCCAAAAAGCCAGCACTGTCTGCATCTGCAGATGTTTCTGTGGATATGAGCAAGCATACCTAGACACAGGAGTGCAGTGAATGCTGTTTACCTTCCCACCGAAGTGGTACCTATTTATCTACTTTGAATTTCTTGCTTTGGAACTGTTTGGTTGGCAAGAGCTTGGACAAAGAGTGCCTCTCTGTTTGGGCACTCAGTCTCTAAAAGGTTTGCCATCACTGACCTAGAAGAGTGATGGTGAACCTTGGCACTCCAGGTGTTCTGGAACTTCAATTCCCAGAAGTCCTGATCAGCAGGAGTGCTGACTTGGGCTTCTGAGAATTGCAGTCCAAGAATACCTGGAGTGCCAAGGTTGGCCATCATTGACCTAGACCTAGGTAGACTTTGTGGCTGAAGAACCTGAGAAACTGGTGTGGAAGGTCCTCAGAAAAACTATTGCTCAAGCACACAATTTTTCTTTCCCCCTTATCTTTTCTTCTTCCTTTTTTCTCCAGGGATCTTTAATCTTCCTGATTAGTGGCTTGGTCATCCTGGGTTACGTTGCCTCCATCACTACCCAGGTGACATACCACGGTGTGGTAAAAGAGATCTGTGGGCCTGCTGTGGGAAAACTCTGTGAAGTCTGCTTCATCCTCAATCTCTTCATGATCTCAGTGGCCTTTCTCAGAGTTGTGGGAGATCAGCTAGAGAAATGTGAGTCTTCAGACTTTCTACCCCTTCCTGTTCCCCCACCCACCCGCCCAGATTTTTCATTCCATTCTGTTCCGACAGTTAATTAAAAATAATGCCAATAAACAAAGTCTTGAGCAAGGCAGAATCAGATACAATCAAGGTTAAATTTCATTTGAATTTCCCATGCTTTGTAGCAGGGCAAATAGCTCCTGGAGTGGGTTGAAATTCAACTAAAAAGCTGCATGTGGTGAATTCTGATGACTCTGTTGACAGGAGGTGTTGAATCCATTCCAGAGTTTAGTTCAGGGGTTTGCAACCTAACGGCCCACAGGCCAGCCCTAGCCCACTGCAGTATTTCATGTGGCCCATCGCCCGTGCTCCCACTGCCAGAAGCATTGGAAGTAGCAAAAACAGCCTAAAATGCACCGCCCTTGCTCCCACCACCGCCAGAAGTGACAGAAGCAATTGAAGATGTGAAAACAGCTGAAAACGTACCATAAAAGCACCCGCAACTATAGTAAATGCATTTACAACAGCCGCGGATGCGTTTTACGGCAGTGTTTACGGCAAGGAAACTACCAGACCAACCCACTCACCTATTGGAGTGGCAGCCCGCGGTGCGAAAACGTTGAGAACCTCTGGTTGAGTTTGTAAGTTAAAGGAGCTATCCATGGTCCGGTACCCATTTTAGCAATGGGGCTCAGTGTTTTGGTGAGTTTTTGCAAAGTTTGGGTGAAACCATGGGGTGGATCATGGCCAACTGATATTGGAATCACCCAGTTGCTGATTCTTTTTGCAAGAAGCCATCTTGTGAGATTGGGGGAAGTGGTGAGAGCTGAAGTAAGAAGTATTTTATAGCTGAGTTTCTAACCCAACAACACCCTTTTGACTTCATCTTCCAGAATCTGCCAGGCAGTTCTGAATTTAACGAACCTGTCAACAGGCTCTCATCAGACAACTGTAGGACTGTACAATTTAAAATGTCTCCTGAAGCTCCTTTTCTTTCCAGTGTGTGACTCCTTTTATCCCAATGAAACCTTGACTGGAGGGACGTCCCGACAGCACTGGTTCACAGACCATCGCTTTACCTTGTCCATTCTTTGCATCCTGGTTATCTTCCCTCTTTCCATCCCCAGGGAAATTGGGTTCCAGAAGTATACAAGGTACATTCCTAAGGTTTGTGTGTGTGTGTGTGTTTTTAATGCTTTGGTGCTCGAAACAGCCTCTCAATAGCAGATTGCATCCCTATGTTTTCTGGGGATTTGATTTGCCAACTCATAGATCGGAGAAGTAGGGAAGCAAAGTTCCTTGAACCCATAAAGTACAGACGGTCAACTTCTGGTGGGTGGATTGGGCCCTCCTAAATCTTCTAGTAAACAGTAAAGTTTGGTGGCTCAGTTGGAAGCAGGGCAACACATTTATTCCTGCTTTCAATCTGAACTTTAAAGTACCGTATACAGTTGAGTATAAGCTGACTCAAATATAAGCCAAGGTACCTAATTTTGACCTGAAAACCCAGGAAAATAGAGTGACCAAGTATAAGCCAAGGGTGAGAAATTCAGCAGCTGCTAGTGAGTTTCAATAATCAAAAGACATGAAAATATGGTAGAATTAATTAAATTTTTGGTGCATCTCAACCCAACACGGTCTTGGGATCCTCATGGTCATTGACCTGAGTATAAGCTGTGCCCCCCTTTTCACACTCATTGGGGGGAGGGGCTAAAAACTCGGCTTATACTCAATATATACAGTAAGTGTCCAATTTACTGAACCTATTTTGATGAAGGGGTTTGGCCCTTTGGATAGCTACTGTACTGTTTGGACTAAAATAAGGATAGATTTGTCACTTTGACATCAGAACCACCCATCTCCATTGTATCCAGCTATTACTATTGGTGCTCATGTTAGTCTGAAGCTTCTCCATCTTCCTCCTCCTTCTTCCCTGTCTGAATCCGAATATTGGCTATCAACTGGTGACCAGTCATGAAGATTGTCCTGATAATATAATGCAGTGGCCTTCCATTTGCCTTCTGCATCACAGCATGACACTGGTACCACTGATCCGGTTCTGTGAGTCGCTTTCTGGTCCTGAGACCTTTTGGCAGACAAAGTTCTCTTCAGTCCCAGGCCAGTATTGATGAAGCTGCTGCCCTCCATCAAGATGGTTTCAAGTGGGGTTTAATCCACTTGGGGACCATCACCCTTCTCTGTGGACTTCAACCCAAGGCTGTTATTCCTCAGGGTGGTCAGGTTAGTTAACCGTCACCTGAGACTCAGCGCTGAGTCACTGGCAGTATGGTCTACTCTATGACCATAGCAGACTACTAGTCTTAAATTAGGCATAGGGTTTCAAATCCAACTTGACCAGACTACTAGTCTTAAATTAGGCATTGGGTTTCAAATCCAACGCTGCTTGGAGCGGTTCCCCTCTGTACTTTGTTTTAAAGCAAAAAAATATCTTTTCACCTTTAATGATTGTACAAAAACCAGAAAGGGAGGAACTGCATGCAGGCTTGCAAGTTACTCACCCGTTGTTCTAAAGCAGGGGTTCTCAACTTATGGCTGATGGTCCCAACCGTCACATGATCCATGTCACTGTCACCTCCGCCATTGGAAGTGCATGCATTTATGACAGGTGTAAATGAACCCATGGCTGCGGTAAATGCATTTATGGTGGCAACGGATGTTTTATGGCAGTGTTTATGGTTGTGGAACCACCAGTCCGGCCTGCTCAGCTGCCTCAGGGGGCATGGTCTGGCCCGTAGCTTGAAAAGGTTGAGAACCCCTGCTCTGAAAGGTATCCCAACACAACTTCAACCAGAGTTGGTTTGGGTGCATTGCCGAACTCCTCCGTCTTGAGGTAACTGTTGGATGTGATGTGGAAAGTAGGGAGGCTTTTGTGATGCAGGATTCTCCCTTTCCCGCCTTGTGTTTTCATCTGTGTTTCAGTATCCTTGGCACCTTGGCTGCTTGCTACCTGATGCTTGTCATCATTGTAAAGTACTACCTCCGAATGGATCACGCCGCGAAGCTTGAACATCGTAGAACTTCTGGGTGAGTGTTGGCATGGCTGGTTGGTTCCTCTCTGGTGGGTGGGTGGATTCTGAAACACTGCACTCTCAGTGGCAAGCCTGAAATGCCCTGGAGATGTTGCTTAGCCTTGCTCTTTGCATCAAGCCTGCCATAGCACATTTGTTTAGCTTCTGGCTGTTGATTTTTCTTCTTCTATCCCATGCAAAGGGCTTTGGGGGGGGGGGGATTTACCCTGTTGACAACCAGATCAGGAGTTTTAAACTGAACTGGTGCCCTCCCCCCGAAACTAAGATTTTAGACACAGCTAATTTACCACTTTGGCGGGAAGGTAAACAGTGTTCCATGCACTCAGGTGTTAAGGCATGCCTGCCACATGTCCATGGAAACATCTGCAGATGCAGGCAGCGCTGTCTCTTTGGCTATAAACAGAGATGAGCACTGAACCCAAGAATTGGATACGACTGGCTTTCGAGCAAGAATAACTTTTACCTTTACTAAATTACTGGTCTGGCCAGGTGTTCCTGCTATGGTCATAGAGTAGACCCTACTGCCAGTGACTCAGTGCAGGTGGCGATTAAACTATGCTGACAACCCTGAGGAGTAGTGACCTTGGGTGCAAAAGTCCACAAGGAAGGGTGATGGTTCCAGAGTGGATTAAATCCCACCATCCTGGCTTGGGGATGATGATGAGGACTTTGTGTGCCAAAAGGGCTTAGGACCATAAAGTGACTCATGGAACTGGATCAGTGGTACTATGGGTGTCACACTGCGATGCGGAAGAGAGATGAAAGGCCACTGCATTATATTTTCAGGACAGGCTTCATAGCGGATCACCATGATGATCGCCAATATTCGGGTTCAGATATGGCAGTACTCCATGTTTTTAAACAAGGGTTTAAAGGGTTTATGAGAAGGGTTTTATGCCCTTATGCCTGTACATAACCTCTCACACAGTTGCACAGATGCACTTAGTTCATGTTATTGTCACATACACCCTTGCTTGGTTGACTTCTGAGTCAACAAGGCTGACCATTTCAATCTTACAGAATCTCCCCCTGGGCTTCCACATTCAGTGTTACACCAACCATCTGCTTTGGATTTCAGGTAATAAGTTTAATTAATTCCTCTGACAAGATTTTGGGAAGTTTAGTTTTATAGTATTTTAAGTAGTCAAAGCAATGGTATTCCCTGTGGCAATGTAGGGTTGTGAGAGCTGGACCATTAGGAAAGCTGAGCGCAGAAGAATAGACGCCTTTGAGATGTGGTGTTGGAGGAGAGTTTTGAGAGTCCCCTGGACAGCAAGGAGAACAAATAGGTCAATCTTAGAAGAAATCAACCCTGACTGCTCCTTAGAAGGTCAAATAATAAAGATGAAGCTAAAGTACTTTGGACATCAAATGAGAAGAGAGGATTCACTTGAGAAAGCCTTGATGCTGGGAAAGGTGGAGGGCAAAAGAAAAAAAGGCGGGGCAAAAATGATGGTATTGTGAACACAATGGGCACAGAGCTGAGCGAGTTGAGGGGGATGGTGGAGGACAGAAGTGCCTGGCGGACAGTGGTCCATGGGGTCGCAGAGGGTCGGAATCGACTGTGCGACTGAACAACAACAGCAAAAGTAACTGGTTAGGCAGAATCGGACTTCAGATTTGGATTCAGCGCACTTGATTTAATACAGGACACATGGATTAGACCAAGTAGCGGACAATATTTTGTGTGTGTGATGCAGTGTTATGAGACAGTGTAGGGTTCTCATAACTGTGGTAAGGAGTGGAGTGGCATCATTATGGCATGGAATTATGGGTTGCTGTCTCTGACACCCCCATTGCGTGCTCTTCTGGAAGACATTGTGTCTTCATTCTGACACAGAAGAACAGCTAGTCCCACTGTACCTCACTTCACAGAAGCTGTGAGGCCACTGTCCAGTCATCTAGCAGCAATGTTGTAGGTTTGAGCAAGGAAGGCAGGCAAGAATTGAATGCACATTTTGGGGGGTGCAGGAGAGGAGATAGATGGCCTGGATGCCCTCTCCCACTCTGGCCTGAAACCTCCTTTCTGTGGCGCAGTGGTTAAACTCCAGTCCTGCAACCAAGAGGTGGTGAGTTCAATCCTGACCAGGGCTCAAGGTTGAGTCAGCCTTCCACCTTTCCAAGGTCAGCAAAATGAGTACCCAGCATGTTGGAGGCAAAATGCTAATTAACTTATGAACCACCCAGAGAGTACACTAAGCCAAGAGTGCCCAAACTATGGCTTGGGGGGTGGGTGAGGCCCCTGACTCCAATTCATCCAGCCCATGAAGCCCTAGTCGCTCCCAGAAGTGGAAGTAAAACACGCCCCCTATGGGCATGTTTTACTTCTACTTCTGGGAGTGACGAGGGCTTCACGGGCCAGATCAATTGGCATCCGGGGCTGCATCTGGCCCCTGGGCTCTAGTGACCAGCCCCCTGAACCACGTGACCAAAAAGCTTAGGCACCCCTGCACTAAGCGCTATGGCGTGGGACAGAAGTGTGATTGTTTTGCTTTGCTTTCCAGTGCCATGAAGCATGCGTTGCCATCTATACTAGCATGAGCAACAGAAAGCTTTCTCATTGGGTTGTGGTCTCTGTGATGTCCATGCTCTTCTGTTTGCTTATTTACTCCCTCACAGGTAAGTGGCCTCCAGTCTCTTCCAGTCTTTGCTTAAGGGGCAGAGTGTGTGTGTGAGAGAGAGTGTGGGAAGAGGTGGATGTTTTCTGTCAAGGGCTGGTTCTACCAGACCTCATAGGCTCAACCGCTTCTCCTCTTTGTAGGACTCTACGGCTACCTGACCTTCGGTCCTGATGTTGCAGCTGACATTCTTATGTCCTATCCAGGAAATGATGTGATGGTCATCGTAGCCCGGCTGCTTTTTGGTATCTCTATCATCACCATCTACCCCATTGCCCTTTTCTTGGGACGGTAAGGAGAAGACACTGTAGTTTCCCCTGTCCTTCAGCATCAAGGTTGACATGGGATTTGGGACAATGCAAAGTGATCATAATAATAATGTCATGTCAGAAATTTTTCTGGGCTGAAAGGATTTTTTCTGGAGTGCCAAGGTTGGCCATCACTGTTCTAGGGGTTCTTTTCCCCCTCCAGTACCCTTCAGTAAATTGAAATGCTGATGTGTTTTGTTTACCAGATCTGTCCTGCAGGATGTCTGCCTGGGCGCCAAACACAGCTACATCCTGACCACACAGCCTTATGAGAAATGGATGCGATTCACGTTGACAACCGCCTGGGTCGTGATCACCTTGGTCATCGCCTTGTGTGTCCCAGATATCAGCGACGTCATCAGCCTCATTGGAGGCATCAGTGCCTTCTTTATCTTCATTTTCCCAGGTACGGATCACTTATTTTGTATGCTCAGAAGAGGATAGTAGTACAGTGATAAACATGGACAGTAGACAAGGGACACCCGAATGAGGCTCCTTTCATGTCCCCAAGATCTTTTCCCACCAAAGTGGTCCCTATTTATCTACTTGCAATTTCTTGCTTCCGAACTGCTAGGTTGGCAGGAGCTGGGACAGAGACAGGCACTTAAGCCGTCATGCAGTACCCAGTTCTCAAACTGCCGACTTGCCGGCCTTTCAGTTAACAAGGCAAGCTTCTTAACCACTGAGCCACCGCGGCCCCGTCTGGCCATAGTGATACATGCCTTAATAATAATAATAATAATAATAATAATTAAATTAGATTTATATGCCCCTCTACTCACCTCACTGAGGCGACTCAGAGGGGCTCACACAACATAAACATCTTGTTTGGGATGCCTTGAAGAGTGTTTGGAAACTTCAGCTGGTTCAGCATGCCAAATCGTTGACTGGCGCCTGTTACAAAGAATATATAACTTGCTTCTGAATTCACAATTTACCTGTACCTAATTTCTGAGGCAACTGTTAGGTAAAGGCAAAGGACTCCTATGCTTGATAGCCAGTCATATCTGACTCTAAAGGTAAAGGTCACCCTTGCTCAAAAGCCAGTTGTATCTGACTCTAGGGTTCAGTGCTCATCTCTGTTTCAAAGAGATTATTATCTCTGTTTACATCCAAGAGCCAATGCTGTCTGGTTAATTGCTTTCTAATATATAATTTTGTATAGTATTTTAACTTATTATTCTATGATCTGAATTGTTGTGAGCTGCCTGGTTACCCTTTAGGGTAGAAAGGTGGCGAATGAATGAACGCCAACCCAATGTTTTAAATTGAATCTCCCCTACCAAGCCTGAATCTGCTCCTTGCTTGCTTACTGAGAAGTAAGAACATTTTCCTTTGCAGGCTACAATTTTAGGCAATAATTGACTGGATCACAAAAAAATAAATATGGTCTACTACTTGATCCTAATCCATATGTCCTATACGAAATCGAGTGTGGTGAATCCAAGTCTGAAGTCTGATTCTGCTTAGGATATCAGAATCTTAAGTAAGCAAAGCTCACCCTCTTGGCTAGGTTCTTGCATTGATCATGTGGGGTATATTTGCTACAAATGTAGTTAAAATTGTCCAGTTTATTAACACAGCTGCACCTCTACTCATCTTTAGCTCAAAACAGACTCGGTATGGTCTAGCTGTACTATCCAATAAGATAGTTTCACACTTGAGACAAGCCCTTGGTCCATTTCGCCTTATATACCTATTTCTGATGTCAACTCACTGACTTGCCCAGACATGTCTGGTCTCTGCTGGAACATGCATGCCACCAGGGGACATGATTCAGCTGAGGCAGTAGCAGGCACAGTGGTAGCTGCAACTGTTATACTGTTCCCATGTAAAAATACATTACCCAATTACTGACCATTTGAACAGTTATAGCACACCTTAAAATCTGTACATGATAGGCAAACGAATCAACACACTCGATACCACGTAAATCACATGTGTTATTCCCAGTAGCAATATCGTTGTTGTGCAGTGTTATGTTCTCCTTATTTTAGTCAAAGCCATCTTCTCCCCAGCTGCTAATTGGCATGAAGGAAAAGTTTTGGCCAATTAATGCCCTCTGACTCCCCTCCTGAGTCTTATTTAGTGACAGATTTAATGATGAAGCAGCTTTTGTAGGAAAGAGCTAGCATGACAAAGAGAGAATGCCTATTATGTGTTATTTTTTGAGGAAGGAAAGTTTGCACCTGCCTAATTGCTGGGGCTCAGTATGATCTGAGCGGCATCCAGGTTGCATTAAAGAAAAAAGGTAATCCAGGCTTTATGTCAAGACGACCTTAGTCTTCCGCTGGGGAAAGGTGAATTTGTCTGAAATCCCTATTAAGATTGACACTTTCAACTTTTTCTTTGCAGCTCTAAGAGCTATTCGCTTGGGTGAAAGTCTCTTCTTATCTATCTTTGGTAATATTACAGAAGCCTGGATTTATCCAGGACTAGTATTCTTCACCTTGTAAAGTTTAGTCTGCCACCCATTAATGCAGATATTTCTTCTAATTCCCCAAGTCTTTTCCCCTCTTACTTTCTTGGGTTTTAAAATTTACTGCTGAGTATCGGATTTGCTTCCTCTCTCCCTGAGAGAGCTGCGGCTACAGCAGGGATCTTGAAAAGTTGAATTGCCTCAATCAACCTAGTCATAATATACCTAGAAACCATAATTTCTCATACATAGAGTCTCTTCAGATTGGTAACTGCAATGAATAAGATACATGCTAAGGATATCCTTAGAAGGTCAAATAGTAAAGATGAAGCTAAAGTACTTTGGACATCAAATGAGAAGAGAGGATTCGTTTGAGAAGGCCTTGATGCTGGGAAAGGTGGAGGGCAAAAGAAAAAGGGGGCGGCCAAAAATGAGATGGCTAGATGGTATTGTAGAGACAATGGGCACAGAAATGAGCGAGTTGAGGAGGATGGTGGAGGACAGAAGTGCCTGGTGGACAATGGTCCATGGGGTCGCAGAGGGTCGGAATCGACTGTGCGACTGAACAACAACAAAGGGATATCATTAGAAGTGTCTTGAGGTCTGAATTTTGGAATTTGATGTGCCTAGGGCAGGGTTTTTTGACCTTGGCTCACCAAGTGTTCACGGACTTCAATTCCAATGGAGGCTGTTGGAACGGACCTCCGTCGTAACCCGGGTTTTTACTGTATTATGATCATTGACCAGCACGATAAAAAGGGTTTAAGTACATGAGGTACAATCAAAATGTACCACCACAAACGTATCTACTTGAGTTGAAATAAAATAGAATAACATCAGTTCTTAAAATTGGTGCTACATTTGGGCTAGGTAACGGAATGGCACCTCTTTGAATCTGAACTAAAAAGAATAAAATAACATGGATTTATACAGATAGGGCAGCTGATATCTCTAAAATCTGACATAAATTCAAAAGTTTTAAAATATAAAAGTTATAGTATTTTTTAAAAAAAATAATTCCATTGTGCAAAATCACCGCAGTGGTTATTTGAGAATAAACCTGCTAAGGGGTTTTATTTTGAATTTCAGGGCTCTGTCTGGTGTGTGCAGTTGAGAGAGAACAATTCAAACCCTGGACTAAGTATGTCTCCTTCCCCCTTTATGCTTTTCATGTGGGTATGACCGTTTTCAAGAATTGTTAGCGATCTAGTACAATGGTTCCCATCTCTGTCAATCTCTCGATAAGGGCTGGACTTCAACTTTCAAAATGCCTCACCCTTGCATAGGATATCTGGGACTTCTGGGAAACTGATGGTTTGAAACCATTGGTCCTCAAATTATGGTGGCCACCAACTTCCAGGACTTCCAGGCAGTATGGCTACTGGTCAAGCATTCTGGAGGATGTAGTCTTGGCATTTGGAGGAGACAGAAAGGATACCTTTAGGGTACTGTGCTGACCCACCCAAGCGGTCAAAGTCACCACACAGCGATACTACACAGAGAGTCTACTCAAGGAGAGTCCAGATATCAAAGTCCAAAAGGCAAGCCAAGGTCTGTTTACCAGTAGTCTGAGAAAGCGTCTAATCCAATGGGTGTCCAGGGACGTCATCAGGGTTGGCAGAGAAGTCAGAGTCACAATAGGCAGGCAGGCAGGCAGGCAGGTCAGGGTCTAGGCAGGTAGTCTGGAGTCGAGCAGAGTGTCGGTCTTTGCACGAGAATTGTACCAATGCTGAAAGACTGCAACAAGCTTGCTTATAAGCCTCCCAGCTAATCGGTATCAGCTGGGAGACTTCTTTGGTACTTCTCTCTAGCCTGCCTGCGTCTCAGGTGTAGCTCCTTTCTGGACCTCTCCCTGACTGAGAACGGATCACTCTCAGAGTCAGACCCCTGATCTGACAGATCAGCTGCTAGGGAAAACAGACTTGGGCCAGCCGCAGGCTGAGATCCCTGGCTCAGATTTGGGTGCAGATCCTCAGATTTGGGTGCAGGCAGAGCTGGGCTGGGCATAGGGAGCACCTCCTGATCCAGGCCATCCTCAGAGTCTGACAAGGACTGGATCACAACAGGTACACAGAAAGACCCTCCTTGAAGATTGTGGAAAGGTAGCTTCATTTTGGCAGTTTCACATTGGCCTAGACATGGAAGAAGAATTTGGAGGAATTAAAAGTGTAATAACTTCGTTGTGATTTGGAGGAACTAAAAGTGTAATTAACTGCATTGTGATAAGCTTGTTTTCATAATGTTCATGGGTCTTTCTCCTGGTTTAAAAAGCAATCTTTTGAACGATGTGCTTGTAAAACACAGCTGGAGAGCAGTCTTGCACTCCCTGTAAACATCTTTGCAAGATGTATCCTGAGACATTTTATAGAAGCTGATGTGTTCATTGATAAGCAGCCCACATGAAAAGGATCTTGAGATAATCATGTACCTCAACGGAGAAAACATCGCAAATGAGCCATATGTACATGGTATAGAGCAGGGGTATCCTCAATATCAGTGCCCCAGATGTTCTTGGACTTTACTTCCCCTGGTAATTGAAGTCCAAGTGCATGTGGGGCACCAAGGTTGGCCACCCCTGGTGTAGCGCATGGTAGTGGAACATTTGGTTTCCACATGTTTTAGGTTTCAACTCATATAATTCCTTGCTCTCATGTTGATGATGGGGTTGATGTCTGAAAAATCTGGAAGGTCAAAGCTTCCTCATCCCTGGAGTATTGCTAGGGCCATGATGGTGAACCTTGGCACTCCAAGTGTTCTTGGACTTCAATTCAAGTCAGCACTCCTGCTGATGAGGGCTTCTGGAAATTGAAGTTCAAGAACAGCTGGAGTGCCAAGGTTCACCATCACTGATCTAGAATGAGGGAAAGGGATGCAAGCATTGAAGGTTGAAGCCAGTGACTCATGCCCAGGGTGTTTCATAGAAAGATTGGAAATAAATATAGAACAGAACAATAGAGGGTATCTGCTACATCTATTCTGTGTTGGAACCATACATAGACACACAGCTTGGCCTGTCTTGTGTCTCCCTCTCTCGCTTTGCAGGTCCTGCCTAATTACTTGGGGCATCACCAAAGTACTTTGTGGCACTTTCATCTTTGGACAAAGCACAACCTCAGCCTTCATGGAACTGCTGCACAAACTCTAGGCCTCTAGCTGGAGAAAATGGCAGGTTTCAGTGAAGAGGCGGAAAGGAAGAGATGCCCTGTTTTGTGTCACAGGGACCATCTTGAGGAAGGTTTCTGGGAGAGATGGAGAAGGTATTTTGCTGCTTTATAGCACCGGGACATAATTTAAGGAAAACACTTTCCAAGCTGTCTTTTGTAAGTAAATAAATAAGTACAGTACTTAAATTGGACATGCCTCTCCAACCATTGAAGGTGTGGTTTCTTTTCCTTTTATTTAATTCCTATGAATTGTTCCTGCAGGTTCATTTCTCTTGTAGCAATAGTAATTAGCAATAGAAATTACACTTATATAGCGCTTAGTGTAAGCTCTGGGTGGTTCACAAGTTAATTAGCATTCTGCCCCCAACTTGCTGGGTACTCATTTTACTGACCTTTTAAGGAAGGAAGGCTGAGTCAACCTTGAGTCCTGGTCAGGTTTGAACTCACAAAGTTCTGGCTGCTGTACGACAGTTTAAGCACTGCACCGCCAGGGCTCCTTCAGCCTTGAAACATTTGAGCTTCTTTTAGAAGTATTTGATTAAATAAATAAATAAATAAATAAATAAAGGTCTCCCTTGCTCAAAAGCCAGTTGTATCTAACTCTAGAGTTCAGTGCTCATCTCCATTTATAGCCAAAGAACCAGTGCTGTCTGCATCTACAGACATTTCTGTGGTCATGTGGCAGGCATTATTATAGGTTATGTAGTACAAGACAAAAAGCCCCATCCCTAGTTTAACACCAAAACTGGGTTGGGATCCAATTCAATGAGGAACCTCTGGTTTCATTTCTCCACTTTTCTGTATTTCTGACAGTCAACACAACCTGTGAAAGATTTTCCAAGCAGAGGAAATAGGTTCAGTTGTCACAGATGCCCTCTTCTGCTGTAAAATATAGTGTGAATCCTAAAGTGTAATATTCCAGTCGATTCACAGACTACCATCCCAGTCTGATGCTTTCCAAGATGTACGCATGGTAAAGCCCCAAAGATGATGGAACACAAGAAAAGCCATTCACTGAACATCAAAATGTATCTTTTAAATTTTATTTGGTTTCCTGCACTGAGTTGTAATTGTACAATAGCGCATATATTTAATTTATATATATGGATATTAAAATTACTTATATATTAGCTAATACTGACATCCAGTAGTGTGCTATATGGTAGAGCTATAGAATCTTATTTCTAAAACAGTACATATAAACTATCAAAGGTTACAGTTAAAAGTGAAGATACGTAAGCCTGCTTCCTGGACAAAGAAGTGGTTTGACTTCTATTATCATAATTATTATTTAAATTTTGCCTGCTTCAGTCCTCAATAGAAACTAGTTTTTCTTTAAATAAGAAAATGTGTATACCTTGTTAAAGTAATCTAGTGCTATTCTCTACACATCATAGTCAAAAAGGCTTCTCTAATTACACTTTTTTTTCATGCACCGGCATTAAAGTGAAGAGATGGGAGAGGCAATTGAAAATAGATGTAGGTAAGTAGAGGGAGAAAAAATCCCAAATCCCGCTGAATGTAGTGTTGATGCCAGGACTTCTGGCCTCTCTGCCAATTTAGCAGAACCACATTGGAGGATCCAAACCTTGGCATCAAGACTGGCTTATTATGCCTCAGAGGAAATGGATATTTTTTTTGTCAGCTATGGAAACCCACCACCTCCATGTCTGTTGTGCTCCAGTCCTCATCAGACTCCGAAGATGACCAGGATCAGAAGGCACTTCTGATGCCTAGCCCAGTTCTGCCTGCACCCGAACCTGAGCATGTCCTGAACCAAGAATCTCAGCCTGTTTCTGGCTCAACTCTGTTTCCCTAGGCAGATGACCTGTCAGATCAGAAGTCTTACTCTGACAGTGATCGGCCCTCAGCCAGGGAAAGATTCAGAAAGGAGCTACACCTGCAATGCAAGCAAGCTAGAACTAGTTAACAGAGAAGACACCCAGCTGATAGCGATTAGCTGGGAAGCTTTTAAACAAGCTTGTTGTAGCATTCCAGCATCAGTACAATTATTCAGTACAAAGACCGACACCCTGCTTGACTTCAGATACCTCTTGAGGTTGCCTGCTTAGACCCCGATCTGCCTGCCATGACCTTGACTTCTTTGCTAACCTTGACAACACCCCCTGGACATCCTTTGGACTAGATGCTGCTTGAACTAGCAGTAACCAGACCTTGGCTTGCTCTTTGGACTTTGCTATTTGGACTCTCCTTGAATAGATTCTCTGTGTAGCACCACTGTGCAGTGACCGTGCCTGCTGGGGCAGGTCAGCACAATGCCCTGGGCTATTAAGTCCTCACTTTATCTTATTGCACCAATGAAATTTTATTACTTATGTTTCATGCTGCAGGCTGGGGTACCAGAAAGATCCTCCTCAAAGATTGTGGTATTTCTGAACCAAAATCGGGCATATCCTGGTAACGGCAGCCTTGAGTTACCCACTAATCTTTCTCACAGTAAGTCAGACGAAAGGAACTGCAGAATGAAGTCACCCAAAGGTGCCTTCATTTTGGCAGTTTCATGTCTCAACTAACACAGAAGAAGAAAACTACTCCAGGCTTAACATGGTTTTGAGAGTTCAAGGGGACCATACATGGATGTAGGGTGGGGTTTGTTTTTGACTCTATGTGTGGGTTAGGGGTAGGATATATGCCAGTGATAGCCAACCTTGGCACTCCAGATGTTCTTGAACTTCAATTCTCAGAAGCCCCAATCAGCAGGTGTACTGACTTGGGCTTGTGGATACTGCAATAGATAAGGACATTATCAATCCCTTGCTCGCAACCAGTCGTATCCAACTATAGGGTTCAGTGCTCATCTCCATTTATAGCCAAAGAGCCAGCACTATTTGTGTCAGCAGATGTTTCCGTGGTCATGTGGCAGACATAAGAGTGCATTAAGCTCTATGGGGCCGTATATAAGTGTGATTTCTTTGCTTTAGTATGTTTTATATTTTACAGTAGCTATGCAACCGTACATCAGTCTGGCCAGGTTATCCAGCTCTGGTAGTAGAGTAGATATTATTCCCAGTGACTCAATGCCGAGTATCATGTGGAGCTTAACTAACCTGACAACCCTGAGGACCAACCACCTTGGGTGCCAAAGTCTGCAGGGAAGGATGATGGTCCCCAAGTGGATTCAATCCCACCTGAATCCATCTTGATGGAAGGCAGCAGCTTCAGCCATCCTGGCCTGGAGCCGATGAGGACTTTGTGTGCCAAAAGGGCTCAGGACCAGAAAGTGAGTGGCAGAACTGGATCAGTGGTACAATGGGGGTCATGCTGCGATGCAGAAGGCAGATGAAAGGCCACTGCATTATATTCTCAGGACAGTCTTCATGGCTGATCGCCATGAGGGCTGTCAATATTCAGATTTGGATACAGCAGAAGAAGAAGAATACAACTGTACAGTACAGTTATGTTATGGAACACCGTAAGCAAACAGCTGTTAGTTCCCTGCCTGGAGGAATTTAATCTGAAGATGCTATGATGGAGAAAGAATGTCTTTCATTAGTTCCTTGAGGTCAGGGCTTGGTCTGAAAATACTTGTTGTCCATGAAAAGGGATACAGAGGCCTGTCCGGGCGGGGGCACCAACCAGTTTCTCAACAGGTTAATCTAAGTGCAGTCAACACACCCAGAATCCCTTTGTCACTGGTGGATGGCTGACCAGCTCAGCTCCTGAAAGGCTGTTGATGGTCTTGATATGTGAGTCTAACCCCTCCCCCCAATTCCTGCATTTCAAATAGCAATCAAATAAGACCTCATTTCTGGACAGAAACATCTCAGGGAGGGGAAAAGAAACACAACGAGTGTAATAAAGGATGAGCATTGTTGGAGTTCTTTGCAAAGGAGCAGAAAGAAAGGCGTACACCTGGTGCAGACAGAGAGACCCCGGCTGACCTCTTGATGGTTTGCCCATCGGCAACTCAATCTCGGTTGAGTGTGCACCAGGCAGCTGCAAAGGAAAGAGAAGAGTCAGTTTCCCTGAGCTGAGAAAGAAGAGAGACCGGGTAAAAGAAGGACATGTTTTTCTCGACATAGATGGCCAACGCTCAAAGTCACTCTTAGCTGTAGCATTTCCTTTGATTCTTCCATCCCTTTGAGTGGCTGCCCATATAATGGTAAAAGTTGCCCTTGCCCGAAAACCAGTCATATCCAACTCTAGGTTTCAGCGTTCATCTCCGTGTACAACCAGTTAGCCATCACTGTCTTGTGTCTGCTGACGTTTCTGTGGTCACATGACAGACATGACTAGATGCCGGACTACAAAGAACCTTTCCCACCAAAGCGGTACCTATTTATCTATTGTATATACTCGAGTATAAGTCTAGTTTTTTAGTCCCAAAAATGAGCCTCCAAAAGTGGGAACGGCTTATACTCGGGTCAATGACCATGAGGGTCCAAAGACCATGTCAGATTGAGATGTGCCAAAAATTTAATTAATTATACCATATTTTCATGTACATTAGTACCCCGGATAACGTTATGACTTGGTTCCACAAGTCCCGTCGTTATCCGGTTTTTAACGTTGTGCGATACATTGATCACACAATGTTACAAAAAGCCCTGTTTCCCTGGAGGCTGCAGCAAGCCAGAACGTCGGGATTTGAATCCTGACATTTTGGCTTGCTGCAGCCTCCAGGGAGGTGGGGGAACTTTGGAAACAGCTTGGACCGGGTCTCCCCACCTCCCTGGACCCGGTCCAAGCTGTCCAACCATCCATTTTTTTACCAATTTTGGGGTCTCTGACCCCCCCCCCCCGCCGGGTCCAGGGAGGTGTGGAGACCCGATCCAAGCTGTTTCTGGGCTTCCCTGACGTCCTCAGCCAGTGCAGCAAGCCAGAATGTCAGGGTTCGAATCCCGACATTCTGGCTTGCTGCACTGACTGAGGACGTCGGGGAAGCCCAGAAACAGCTTGGATCGTGTCCCCTGCCTGCTCCAGAGAGATCAGAGGACCCGATCTACAGCTGCAGGGTGGCTGGGGAAGCTGACGGGGACTCCCTGTCAGCTTCCCTAGCCACCTGCCCTTGCCTCCACAGCTGTGGGGTGGCAGGGGAAGCCGATGGGGGAGCCCCCCGTCAGCTTTCCAGCCTCCCCACCCCTGCCTCCGTAGCTGCAGGGTGGCTGGGAAGCTGAACGGAGAACCCCATTCAGCTTTCCACCCACCCGGCTGCTAAGAACGACTGTATCGGATAACGTTAAAAATCGCGTTATTCAATACAAGATTTTTCCGAAAATCTTGTAACGTTATGCGGTTTTCACGCTATATGGTACTCATGTTATCCGGGGTATTACTGTACAGTATTTTGATTATTGAAGCTCACTAGCAGCAGCAGATTTTCCCATCCTCGGCTTATACTTGGGTCAATCTTTTTTCCTTGGTTTTCAGGTCAAAATTAGGTACCTTGGCTTATATTTGGGTCGGCTTATACTCGAGTATATACGGGTACTTGAAATTTCTTGCTTTCAAACTGCTAGGTTGGCAGGAGCTGGGACTGATGATAGGAGCTCACTCCATCATGTAGCACTCAGGTCTTGAACTTCTGAAATTCCAGTCATCAAGTCCAGCATTTTAACCACTAAGCCATCACAGTCCCATGGCAAACTTAGGCAACATAATGAAAAGTAGAGGCATCACCCTGCCGAAAAAAGGCCACATATACAGAGGGTGTCAAAAATGTGTACACATTTTACAAGATGCTGTTCATGTCTTCCTTTTGGAAGCTGAATTGACTTGTGTTAGCCATGTGTAGTGTGACGTTCACTCTAAAGAATGAATGTAAGCATCGCTGTGTGACAGGCAGAAGAGTAAAAGAAAATAGCGGGCGGACGGTTGTCATTCAAGGAGCACAATACCATTTTGAAGAGGTGCAGTTGAGTTTCCCTAACACTCTCCTGACTTAACACCCCTTGACCTTAATGGATGTGGTGTATTGTAGAAAACTGGCTAGACTAGCAGCACTTTGGGAAGGAACTGAAAAGGCATGTGCAGTGATACAAGTGAACACTACGGTCAATTATGCTCAAGTAGTAGTTTGCGGTACTCCAAATTATCTAGACCAGTGGTTCCCAACATGGGGCCCATGCCCACAGGGGTCTTCAATTCCCAGAAGCCTAAGTCAGTCCACTGGTTGAGCTTTGGGGAATTGACTTAGACTTCTGGGAACTGAAGTCCAAAAACCAAAGGCTAGGAAACACTGTTCTAGGAGGAGGTGATCTAAAGTGTCCTGTATCCCTAAATACAGTGGAGGATGGGGGACTCCCACTGCAGGAGGTACAGTAATACCTCGAATAACGTTTACCTCAGATAACGCCAAAATCCCACAAGTAATCTGGGGAGGAGAATTGGATTGAATAACGTTAAGGTCCTATGGGATGGATCCGATAACAACTGCTAAAGCCTGTGCGGTTACAATGTATCTCTATTGAGCTTTAACGTTATCCAATCAATTCCCATAGGATTTTAACATGCATCGGATAACACTAAAAATCGGATAACACCAAGACTTGTGGAACCAAGTCTCAGCGTTATCCGAAGTATTACTGTACTGTGAATCCATACCAGGTTACAGATAAAGGTAAGCCAGTCGTATCCGACTCTAGGGTTCAGTGCTCATCTCTGTTTATTGCCAACAGCGTTGTCTGAATCTGCAGACTTTTCCGTGGACATGTGGCAGGCATGCCTCAACACTGGAGCACACTGAATGCTGTTTACCTTCCCACCAAAGTGGTAACTATTTATCTCCTTGCAGTTTCTTGCTTTCGAACTGCTAGGTTGGCAGGAGCTGGGAGAGAGATAGGAGCTCACTCTGACATGCAGTACCCGGCAATCGAACTCTGACCTTCCAGTCAGCGAGTTCAGGATCTTAACCACTTGAGCCACCACAGTCCCTATACCAGGTCATAGTCTGTTCTTAAAGGAGCTATCCATGGTGCTGAATTCCCCACATAGGCCCAGCACCCTGGGTAACTCCAGTGGAGCGGAGACTAAAACGTGGCATGATTCCACAACTCCTCCAAATTTGGCGTCACCAGCCACGACTGCCTTCAGAGTTCCACTTAGTGCTGGTTGGAAAACTCGGTGGCTTCGGCATCTGGCTATAGAGACAGAAGTTGTGAGCTAAGTTCCCTACTGTGCCTCCAGGAAGACAAGCCAGCCTGTGTAGCCATGGGACAGTGTCAGATGAAAGGAATGAAGAAACCCCTTCTTTAGGTTCTTTACCTAGAAAACCCTGAAAAAGGTTGCCTTAAATCAGATGTGACTTGATGGCGCACACGGACAGAATCACAAGATTGTTGCCTTCGTGTAGAACAGCATGGGGTTCATCCACCACCTGAGTGTAGTCTGAATTCAGCCTAGCTTTTAGCCAGAAGAGATGACTTCATAGATTCTGCAAAGCCAATAGAGTTTGGAGCTGGATTATGTAGCACAGGGACACCCAACCTACGGTCCAGGGGCCGGATCCAGGCCCTGTTGCCCATTTATCTGGCCAGCAATGCCCTGGAAGCGGAAGTAAAACTCGCACATATGGGTACGTTTTACTTCCACTTCTAGGAGCGATGAGGGCTTCGCTGGCCGGATGAATTTGCGTCGGGGCCCAGATCCAGCCCCTGGGCCATAGTGACTGGCTCCCTGAACCAAGTGACTGGCCCACAGCCTGAAAAGTTTGGGCACCCCTGGTGTAGCACTTTGAGCCCTGGGGGTCCACCATCTGCCACTCCTTACTGTGGCTACACAACATCATGACAAAACATGTTGGCAATACTCTGCACCCCACAATCAATGTGGCTGATAGCTCACCTCCCCCAAAACATCTCCAATTCCCTGTAAGAAACCAACCTGATGCTGCACCCTTACAAAACGCCACATAGCTCTTTCCCACATTTCCTCTATTAATTAGGTCCTTCTCTGCTTTGAGCCCCTACCTGGCACTGACACGCTGGAAACGGCTTCGGGCTGAACCAGCGTGTCTACTTTCACGTGCTGGAAGCTTTTGCAAGCAGGGCTTTGGAGATGCCTAGAGAAAGGAGAAGAATGACATTAGGTCCGCTTCCTACTGATGACTATTGGACAGGAATGCGCTTCCGGAAGCTGTAATTAAGGAGAGATGGGAGAGGCAGACCTTTGAGGATTTTAACTATCCTCAGCCTACTGAATGGTGCACCTTGAGGGCCTTTTCCACCCTGGGATCAGGTGAGAAGTTTTTGAAGAAGCATATAAGGGGTGGAGATGACCAGTGTCCAGAAGAGGCCTTCAAAACAATCCTCAGTTCTTTGAACAGATTTATGAATGAAGATAGCTAAAGGTAATCCTTGCTCAAGAGCTAGTTGTATCCAACTCTAGGGTTCAGTACTCATCTCTGTTTATAGCCAAACAGCCAGTGTTGTCTGCATTTGTTTCTGTGGACATGTGGCAGACATGCCTAGGCACCGGAGTGCACAGAACACTGTTACCTTTCCTGCCAAAGTGGTACCTGTTTATCTCCTTGCAATTTCTTGCTTTTAAACTGCTAGGTTGACATGAACTGGGACGGAGACGGGAGCTCTCTCCACCATACCCGAATCATTTCCTCCAAAAAAAGAAACCCTCTCCCGAATCCCTCATCCTCTATACTTTTCCTGTCCTTATTAAAAGTCTATTTTTTCATCTATTTGTCTGACTTCATGCCACCACATTAAAAGAAAGGGGGCAATTTCAAGGAGGGAAAATTATCTCCCCCATGGTCTAATCTTGAGTCACAGCACTGATGGATTATTTGTATGGAAACGTCTTCTTGAGATTACAGCAAGACGTGGGAACTAGGGGCCATATCTCACGCTGTCCTGCTTACCTCTTCCAGTCCTCCTCAGTCTCCCAGAACTCATAGATGATGAAAGTGACTCCATCAGGAAGTCTTACTGCAGTTACGCTGAAACAGACAACGTGAGTTTAGGATCAGATGCAGGAATACAGTAGAAAAGTAAGATACTGTAAAGACTGCAAAGGATGAAACAAGGTATCAAAGTATCAGATTCCATCCATTAACCAGGGAGAAACAGCATTGGCAGGACATTTTACAAACTGATTAGCAGCCCATGGACCACCTTTCCAAGGGAGCATGGCCACTTAGTTCAGTTATTTAATTAAAAATGAATCTCTATACTGAAATTATGTGCAGGTCACCCCTCCTACTCATGAGAAAGACATTTGGAAAATTTACCATGGATACCTAAAACCAAGGATAACAGCAAACCCTCTTTTTACAATGGAAACAGTGGCCTCTAGTGGCCAGATCTGGTAATGTGAAATACATAATATTTTCAGGGAGTTCGATTCAATATTTTTGGACTGGCAGATAACTGAAATAGTTGATACTCAACCAGTGTGTGTGTGTGTGTGTGTGTGTGTGTGTGTGTGTGTGTGTGTGTGTGTGTGTGTGTGTGTGTGTGTGTGTGCGTGCGTGTGTGTGTGTGTGTGTGCGTGTGTGATATCTATATGCATTTCTTAATGAAACAATGTATTTATTTCATAAAAGAAATCTCCCCATTTCCAACAGGTATACATATTTAAAATTTTGAAAATGTTTACATTTTTCAATTCTTAGTTTAAATATTTAAATCATTTTAAAAAGTTTGCATATTTAGAAAGATCTGCTTTTATTTTTACAAAATCAAAAAAAAAATTGAAATGTAAAAGTTGGGTCTCATTTGGTTTGCATTTTACTCAACCCTGCTGTAGGTAAAAGCCTCGTTAAAGTTTGCTGTTCTCCAGGTGCATTAATCAGCATTTATGGAAACTCCCCCCGAGTACTGCTATTTTCTGAAATAGAGTCATTGGTACTCACTGGAAGCAGTCGGGTTCCCCGGCCACAGTCTTGAGGTACTGCTTAAGAGAACCACAGAACTCCCCCAGATGCTTCTGAGAAACGCTCATCTCATTTCGTACCAAAAGGAGATACTAAAGGTAGCAACAAAACAGAAAAGGCACTTAATATGTGTGAGCCTTTAATTGCTGCACTAGGGCTATGGTGGCTTAGTGGTTAAGACGCTGAACTTGACAACTTGAAGGTCAGTAGTTCGAGACCTGAGTAATGCAGGGTTTTTTTGTTTTTGTTTTTTGCAAATTTATAGTTTAATTATTATTTTTTGAAGTTGATTTGGTTTCTGGGTTTGTGGGGGTGTGGTGGGGTTGTTTGGAATTTTTGATTTTGATTTGTAGTTATGATTGGGGATTGGGGATTTTTGATATGTTTTTGATTGAATTATTTGAAGTGTTGCTGAAATGTTTTAATAATGTCTTGATTTTGTAATTGTGATGGGGGATTTTTTGATATATATGTGTTATGTGACACTTTGATATGTGATACCTTAATATGTTTTGTCTTGTGATACTGTATTGTATTGTTTATGTCGTTAGCTGCTCTGAGTCACTTCGGCGAATAGAGCGGCATACAAATCCAAAATACAAATACAAATGACAAGAATGAGCTCCCATCTCTGTCCCAGCTCTTGCCAACTTAGCAGTTCAAGAAGAAAAAAATTTGCACGTAGACAAATAGGTACTGCTTCGGTGGGAAAGGTAACAGCATTCCATGCAATTTGGCATCTAGCCATGCCTTGAAAACATCTACAGATGCAGACAGCGCTGGCTTTTTGGCTGTAAACAGAGATGAGTTCCGCTCCCTAGAGTCAGACACAACCGGCTTTCAAGCAAGGGAGACCTTTACCTGCTGCAGGGTGGTGGTGTGGTATAATGGCTAAAGAGAGGGTCACATTTAAGAAGAAGCTTGGCCTTTAGCTAAAAGTCATCCTTGCTCAAAAGCCAGTCGCATCTGATTCTAGAGTTCAGTGCTCATCTCCGGTAACAGCCAAAGAGCCAGTGCTATCTGCATTTGTAGATGTTTCCGTGGACATGTAGCAGGCACGACTCAACACTGGAGATGCTGTTTACCTTCCCAACCAGGTGGCACCTATTTATCTACTTGCAATTTCTTGCTTTCAAACTGCTAGGTTGGCAGGAGCCAGGACAGAGACACAGGAGCTACCTCTGTTGTGTAGCACTCGGGTCTCGAACTGCTGACCTGCCCTTGGGCTGTAGTTTGGGCACCCCTGCTCTAATGCACGTGAGAGAAACATAGCAAATGCACTCAAGGTATTACAGCCTTTAAATGTCAAGATATGATACAAGCAAATAATTCTTCAAAACTCTGTGTATGTTTTAGAGAGGCCTATTTACACACAGCAACACAAAGACAGAGAGATGGAAAGTCTCCCTGTTTTGAACCTCAAATGTTACTTTTCTGCAGATAAGACACCCTGGGAAGGAGCCGGGGAAAGCATTTTGTGATGTGAAGACACTCTCCAGTTGGTTTTCAATCACAGTGGGCCGGATTTGATTAGAGAAGCAATTTCCCCAGATTAACCTTGCTCACATCCTGAAGCAAACAGCAACGTTGACAACAAATGCAGCCTGAGACCACATTAGTTATTAATTATGGTGCATTAGTTAACAAGGGTGGAAAAACTGGGGCCATAACAAACTCACAGAGTAAGAAAGAGGTAATTTAGCAACAAAAAACATGTCAAGTCAATTCTGACTTATGGTGACACTTTCTATAGTTTTCTGTGTCGAGCAGAAGTTCCCAACGTAAGGCTTGTGGGCTGGATCTGGCCTGCAGCACCATTTCACGTGCCCCCCTTCAAAGGCTTTCGAGAAACCAAAATGCCCACCCCTTTGAAGCTATTGGGACAAAATGGCCACCCCCATTGTACAGGCAGGGCAAAATAGCCATCCGGTCCTCAAAACGGACTGAGAGAGCGTGACCCGGCCCCTGGCTTGAAAAGGTTGGGAACCGCTGATGTAGAGAATGCACAGATTTTCCATTCCCTTCCTCAAGGGGCGGTGGTTCCCAATGTGGGACCAGGCCCCATGGGGAGACTTCAGTTCCCAGACATCTAAGTCGGTACATTGGCTGACCAGTGCTTTGGAGAATTGACTTAGGCTTCTGGGAATTGAAGTCCAAAAACCAAATGTTGAGAAAACTACTCTATGGGATTTGGGAGCATTCCCAAGGCTACATAGCCTTCCTCTTTCTTCAGGGAGGCACAATGAGGAATCGAACTCATTGTGCCTCCCTGACCTATCTAACCATCCCAGGATCTACTACATGTAGGACTTTTTTTGGGGGGGGGGGGATCTTGCAGGACAGTCTAAAATGCCATGGCTGTTGGCAGTCGAGTTATCAATACTAGTTTAGAAGAACGCAAAGGATTATACACTTGAGTATAAGTCGACCCGAATATAAGCCAAGGTACCTAATTTTGACCTGAGAAACCAGGAAAATAGATTGACACGAATGTAAGCCGAGGGTGGCAAATGCAGCAGCTATTTCTGACATCACTGACTTGCCCAAACATGCTTGGCCACTGCTGGGACACGCATGCCACCAGGAGACGTGATTCAGCCAAGCCAGCAGCAGGCATAGTGGGTCACCTCAGTGAGGAGGGTGGTTGAAAAGTATGAATAAATACTTAAATAAATAACTGCAACTGTTATAATGTTCCCATGTAAAAATACATTGCCCAATACCATTTGAAAAGCTATAGCATGCCTACAGTTTAAATCTGCACGTGATAGGCAAATTCTGAGTTCAGATTTGGAATCAGCACACTCGCTATCATGTAAATCACATGTGTTATTCCCAGTAGCAAAATTGTTTCCGTGCAGTGTAATATTTCATGCGCATAAAGACTAGGCATGTAATAGCAAAACTAGGAACCCCCTTGGGGAAGGATGATCTTTAAACATCTCTTGGTTTCCATGGAGGAGAGGTGACCTTTCAAGTCGCTTTTGCAGCAAACGGAGGTCGAGATGAATACACGGGAGAAGAAACCAGCCTTTCCCTATTCCGGTAACTCACATATGCCTTCTGTTCAGACAAAAGACATACCCGCATATAGTCGACCATAAGTTGTCCCGAATATAAACCGAGGTACCTAATTTGGACCTCTAAAACTAGGAAAATAGATTGACCTGAGTATGTCGGGGGTGGAAAATGCAGCAGCTGCTCGTGAGTTTCAATAATTAAAATGCATGAAAATGCAGTAAAATTAATTAATTTTGACGTTTGTGTGGGTACGTTTTTGAGTTTTTACGGTCGTGTTAATGCTTTTTTTAAATGTATGTTGAAATTGTACCACCTCATTTTGGGACCCTTGGGGTCGTTGACCCAAGTATAAGTCGAGTCCCCTTTTTGGTCCTTATTTGGGGGGCTAAAATACTAGACTTACACTCGAGTATATACAGTACTAGAGTTCTGTAATTACTTACCGCACAGGCTGTGTTGTCGCTGTCCGACAGCCGTTGGTGTAGGTCAAACCAAAGAGTCTGCTGAAAAGGAAAGATATATATATATATATATATATATATGCATTTAAAAGGCAACACATTGTCAAGGGAATGTGTGTCATGTGCGCAACGGAAGCTCCCATGAGGAGCTTACAGGAGAACTCAAGAAAAACAAAGCAGGTCTCACACGCACAGGACCTAACTGGGATTTGCACAGTAGCAAAATCTCTAGGGGTCCTATGACAGTTTCATCTCATTTAATTCAACACCACTCTGTCATGCACATGTATCTATTGCGTTTTATTAAGCATGAGAAATGAAGAGGCAGAGGATGGCACCTGATAATGGGTGACCTTAATAGTGACAGAAAAGGGGATCCTAAATCTGTTCTTATGTGCACAGCCATAGAGGTTCTGCTACAAATTATGTCAGGAGCTAATTCGGGTCGCTGTCCCACTTTCACTTACCATATATACTCAAATATAAGCTGACTTGAATATAAGCTGAGGTACCTAATTTTGACCTGAAAACCCAGGAAAATAGATTGACCCGAGTATAAGCCGAGGGTAGGAAATGCAGCTGCTGCTACTGAGTTTTAATAATCAAAATACATGAAAATATGGTAAAATTAATGAATATTAGGAAAAACCTCTTAATGGTTAGAGCAGTATGACAGTGGAACCAAATGCTTTGAGAGGTGTTGAGTGCTCCAATGATGGAAGCATTCAAGAGAGAATTGGAATGCAACCATCTATCAGATCTGCTTTGATTCAGATTCTGGCATTCAGCAGGGGATTGGAGTTGATGGCCCTTCCAACCTGGTTATTCTAGGTATTGGGAACACACACACACACACACACAACATAATATGTTGTCTTGACAACAAGCTTCTAAAAATATGGTTAGAATTATCATTGTTCTAATACAGCCCCCTTCCCAAGTTGTTATGACAACACAAAAGGACTGTGAGATTCCACAAGGCTAATCGTGGGGAGCACAGGAGACCATAATGTTTGTGGATAATTGAGGACTTAATATCCCCAGGCAAGATCTGTTGTTATAAAAGCCAGCCAGATGCTCACAAGGAGAGGACTTCTAGCAGGCTTTGGAAAAGTTTCCGAAAGAGTCTTCACACATTTCTTCAACAGCCTGCGAGCAGGATGAGGAATGTTTTTAACACATTGAATGGCTTTTTTGCTGTCTGTTAACATTGGCGCTGCTAACAAAATCCCACAACAGAGAGGGGGGAAAATCCCCAGCATAGGCTACTTGCAGGGTTGCCATAATTCTCTCCCGCCAAACCAGGACAGCCACGTGACATCACTGCATTCTTTAAATTGTGCATGCATTGGATGGGGCTGTTGGGGAGACTGCAGTTCTAAGATCCCGTGGAAGAAAGTTCTAAAGAGGGCCCCGGAATGGCAATGCAAATCATGGCACCTCCATTTCCCTCCAGAAGGAGAAAAGCAAGAGACAGGAAGGGACTTATTTTGGAGGAGGACCTTTGTGATGGAGGACTCTTCATTTTCTGTCCACCCTGTTCCTTTCCTTGCTAGGAATACCAACCCTATGCAATTAACCCTTTGCGGTCATGTGAAGGAATCCTCCATCCCAGTGTATGTTAGAGGTTTGGCTTCTTAGATATGGGTATTTCTTGCTCCCTCTAGGCTTTTGAGGAAAAGGGCTGAGGACGACTTCTTGTCCCCCAAACTTCAAGGTGAGCCAAGGGATTTTTGCAAAGAGTTATTTCACTGCCTCCATGCCTTTCTTTCAATCATCTCACTTGCAAGTGTCTCCCCTCCCCGGTGTGCTTCTCAGGGTGCTGTTTTGCCTTCACTGCTTTCAAGCAGGATAGTTGAAAGAAAGGCAGGGAGGCAGTGAATTAATTCTTTGCAAAAATCCCTTGGTGAGGGGTGATCTTGCTTCCTTTGTTCAAATTTAAAAATCCAGGACTTTTACATGTTTTTTCCTTGAAACGCAGGAAAGGGTAATGGTGTCCAAGTGGATTAAATCCCATTTGAATCTCTTCTGATGGAAGGTAACAGATCCAACAACACTGGCCTGGGCCTGAGAACTTTGTGTGCCAAAAGGGCTCGGGACCAGAAAGTGATTCATAGAACTGGATCAGTGGCACTATGGGAGTCACACTGTGATGCAGAAGGCAAATGGAAGGCCACTAAACTATACTGTTCCCAGAGCAACCTTCATGGCTGATTGTCATGAGGATCACCAATATTCAGAATCGCTGGAATAATAATAAGATATTATTTATTGTGCTGTTATTAATTTTGAGTTGTTTGATTCCTGCTTGTCTGTATTATCTCTGGTTGTAAACCAAACAAAGCCATTTCCCCCAGAAATCCAGTCTGAGCATATGTTGTCTCTGCTTTGTATTAATACAAATTCAGAGCCGCTCTTGGCATTTCTTTCCACACACCGCAGCTGTACTTTGAATTATTGATAATATATTGCAGAACAATTCTGCTTTTCTCCCCAAATAAATCTTTAATCCAAGAGAGAGCTTCCACCTTGGCTTTTAAAGCCAAGGGCAGACAGGGAACCATGCCAGGAATTCTTGAGGGTACACAAGAGGAAAACCAAATCAGAAAATGGAGGAAGAAACTCACTGGGAAAGGAACAACATGAAAGGTGGATATAGCTGAGGAACTCAGCCTCCACATATGTCACTTGGAGGACCCTGAACAAGCTGAGAGTTGGAGTCTCTAAATGTAAGACCAACATGCTCAAGTGGGGACTGCTGGTGGGAATGTGGAGAGAGTCAGAGTCCGTCCCATTTGCTGGTCTGCTGATTGGTGCCAGAGACATGCACTGATGAAGACTTGCATTTGGGTAATGACAAAGCAAAGATAGCGGCTTCATTTTGGCAGCCCAAAGTTTGATCAGGGTATGAAAGAAGAACTCAAGAGGCCAAAAAAAAAGAGAATAGGTGACCATCAAAGTGTTATATAACTACATCTATCACAGTGTTTCCCAAATGCTAGTGTTTGGACTTCAATTTCCAGAAGCCTAAGTCATTTCCCCAAAGCACTGATCAGCCAATGTAATGACTTAGGTTTCTGGGAATTGAAGTCCCCCTGTGGGCTGTGTACCCCCTGTTGGGAACCACCGATCTATCATCATTCCTACCCATTGAATGGGACTGATGTAACTTAAAGACAAACCCCCTATGTAGGGTTGTCATAATTCTCTCCCGCCAAACCGGGACAGTCACATGATGTCATTGCATTCTTCAAACTGTGCATGCATCGGACTGAGCTGTCAAGGAGACTGTGGCTCTAAGACCCTGTGGAATCCCCTGTTTTTCTTTCACTGCCTCCCTGCCTTTGTTTCAGTTATCTCACTTGTAAGCATCTCCCCTCTCCAGCGGGCTTCTCAGGGTGTTGTTTTGCCTTCGCCGCTTTCAAGCAGGAAAGAAAGGCAGGGGGCAGTGAAATAACTCTTTGGGAATTAACTCTGTGTGTGGGGGGGGGGGAGGGATGATCTTGTTTCCTTTGTTCAAATTTAAAAATCCGGGACTTTTACATGCTTTTTTCTTAAAACCGGCCAGGACAGCTTGAATCCTGGAAAACCGGGACATATGGCAACCCTATCCCTATGGAAGGCCATATGTTCTCCAACCTTATTACAGATGATTTGGCTGCAGAGAAGAAAATATGCTTGTTTTGCATTCTGGCAATGTTTGGTACATTTATTTTGCATTTTAACAGGAGTAATAGAGCTATTTGTAAAATGTCTTTTTCCATAATTTAAAAAAAAAACTGTTCTTAAGATGAAATAAAGTTCTCTATTTTGTGCATGTGGTGGCAGTGGCAGCTTTGTAATAGCTAATAAGTTTTTACCTTTAAACCAGCACAGACATAAGCATATTTCTTGCACATGTACTAAATCACTTTTTCCTTGGTTTATGTGGGATTAAAAAGTCGAAGAAGGACCGGCTGAACAACACAGCGTTGTTGGCAGAGATTGCACAAAGTTCAGAGAGGCGAAGTAGTGAATGAGAGCTGAATACCAACAACTTCATTTGTGCTTTATATCATAAAATGGTCCATGACCACATGATCAAACACAAAGGTTTCAAGACTTTAGGAGTAAGCTCGACTAAATAGTTATTTTCTTCTCAGTATGTGTGCAAAGAATAAGATGTCCTTAATTTGAACAAGTCAAATGCAGGCACAACTTGATTCATCTATTTGAAGTCTGTGTCGGTTTTGCACCTAGTCTATCATAACATTTATCCTCTCCGAGTTCCTCATTCACCCTTTTTTAAAATACACAGAATTGTTCAATTATGATTCTAATGCAACTTTCCTTTGAAAGTAGGTTTTTCTAATACACTCATTTTTATGTAAAACTTCAGAGCAAAAAACTGCACAGCACCCTCTGGGTTGTGACGTTCATATTAATCCAAGAAATGGAACATGGTCGCAAGGCACAAAACATGTACCTATAGCTGTAGGCATAGCATTTTGTTCATGGATGTACCAACCTGACACTGTATCCATTATTTCAGTTACCCACTGTTTCAAAAATAATAAAAAGCCCCCCATACATAATATAGATCAGTGGTGGCATACCTATGGCACATGTGCCAGAGGGGGAACTCAGAGCCCTCTCTGTGGGCACATGTGCCTTCGCACCAGCACATAGTTCACCCCGCCCCTCTGCCTAGCAGACCAATGAGAGTGCTTCCTCCTTCCCATCTGGGGTAAGACAGGCAGCTCACACACGGCATGAAGGTGGGGCGTGAATGACAGCCTCTTGAGTCTATGGTGAAGGTGAGTTTGAGCACTTGGATTCTAAAAGTTTTGCCATCACTGATATAGATGTATTTTCAAAGGGCATCACCAGAGATGGCCACTAGAGGCCAATACCTATAATGTAATGCCGAGGAGGAATAGATTATGTTTCCAGCAGAGTCATTTCATGAGCACACAAGAAGGATCAATGGAAGCATCTGCAATAAACCACCCCCACTAGTATGACTCAGGTATGTGTGTTGTAATATGGGGTTACTGTTTTCTGTGATTCTGGATATCCGTAGAAGATTTTGGAATGCATCCCCCATGCACATGGAGGGGGGGGGGAACGGGACATAACCTAGGTCAGTGATGGCAAACCTTGATACTCCAGGTGTTCTTGGACTTCAATTACCAGAAGCCTAAGTCAGCACTCCTTCTGATCAGGGCTTCCAGGAACAGAAGTTCCAGAACACCTGGACTGCCAAGGTTCGCCATCACTGACCTAGGTAAAGGTTTCCCTTGCTCAAAAGCCAGTCATATCCAACTCTAGGGTTCAGTGCTCATCTCTGTTTCTAGCCAAAGAGCCAGCACTGTCTGCATCTGCAGACGTTTCCATGGATATGTGCCAGGCATGCCTAGACACCTGAGTGCACAGAACACTGTTTACTTTCACACCTATTTATCTACTTGCAATTTCTTGCTTTCAAACTGCTAGGTTGGCAGGAGCTGGGACAGAGCCAGGCACTCAAACTGTCATGCAGTACTCGGGTATCGACCTGCTGACCTGCTGTCTTCAAGTCACCATCTTAACAACGTTAGCCACTGCAGTCCCTGGGACATGACCTGTAGCTGCCTAATTCAGACTGCTTTGTTTTGTGACTGGACATTGGTTGGTAAACACAGGCTTAAAGTCACACTTTTGATGAATATATCTCTAAGGAAATCTCCTTGCGAGGTAGATGGTGAGTCAATTGTAGAGAAAACACATTCTTTTAAATTCTTTTCTGACCCTAAGCAGGAGCTGAGAAGATTTAGGGGAGGATGGGGGATCTCATAGATGTCTGAACAGAACTAATGTAAACTTAGTTAGAAATTGGAAATTAGTTTGCAATCTAGTTTTGCTTTGAAAATAAGACCTTCAGCTTTGGAATTAATCATGTAATTTGGGATGCAAAGTCTGGGGAGAAAGGAGAAATTCAGCACCATTGCTACCACATTCAGTAAAACCCCGGCATACGACTGTCCTGGGTTACGTTTGCCACGGGTTACGCCTGCACATTTAATTTTAAAAAATTCCCTGGATTACAACTGATTTTTGGTTTATTACTGAAAATTATGCTATTTTAAACTCTAAAATGGCTGTCCCCTCCATTTTAGATTTTAAAATGGCCATCACCATCATTTTGGATTTCGAAATGGCCACCACCACTCCACCCAAAGTTCCAATGCCTGGGGGAGTTGCACGTTTTCAGCTGTAGCACTGCCCAGGGAGCTCGGAGGAAGATGGGAACTGAGTGGATAGGGTCCCCAGACTCTCCCTGTGCCAGTAGTGGCAGAAAATGGGCTCAAAATGTGCCTCCCCCTGGTCAGAACAGAGTGGATAAGATCCCCAAATGATGTGGAAAAGGTAGGGAGATCACTTTGTTGCTTTTTGTGGGGGTGGGGGATGATTTAATCTGGCTTTTTTGGTGTGTGTGTGTTGTGATTTATTTTTTGTACAGTAAAACCCCACATAGAGACTAACTCGCTTAAAGAGCAGCATTTTCTCTGAATGGTCGCCTCGCTTAACAACTGAAACCAACCAAAAACTCACTTAACAAATAAATTGGGGTTCGCAATCCCCACCACCACCAGAAGTCACAATTTGTCACTTACAATGGTGTTTCGCTTATAGAGCAAACTCGCTTAAAGAGCAATCCTGTGGAACGCATTATGCTCTTTAAGATAGGTACCACTATATTTTTGAAAATTATTTTTGGTCTGGTCAGGACTTTTTTAAATATTTCAATGCATTCCTATGGAAAAATGTGCTTCGGGTTATGATTTTTTCCCCGCATTACAATGGATGCTGTTGGAACGGACCTCCGTCGTAACCAGTGATGGGATGTTACCGGTTCGGACTGGTTTGCCCAAACCGGTAGCGCCCCATTAGGAGGGGTCACCGGGTGGTGGTGGTAAAAACCCGGGTGACCAGTTTGGTCACCTCTCCTGCCCCCTCAAAAAATGTTTTTCCGGGCAGCCAAAATCGCTGCCCGGAACTGCGCATGCGTCAACCGGAGGTTTGACACATGCGCAGATATTTATTTTATTTTTATTTATTTTTTTTGCTCTGCCGATGATGTCATGACGTTGGCTACTCCCACGATGTTGATGACATCACGGTGGGGTAGCGAAGATTTTGACAACCCACCACTGGTCATAACCCAAGGTTTTACTGTACAAGTAAACGTAACAAGGAGTGATTCTTTGGTATTCTATGCAAGATCTCAGTGTAGACCTTGTACTTTTACGCTATTGTGTAGCCAGTGCTACATTTTTGCATAATACAATTTACATGATTATTCAGTTTCAATAGGTTCATCTGTATTGCTTCTGATCTTCCTTGCCTATTGCTTTAGGAAATTCAAGGGCAATGTTTCTGCTAGATCATCTATTGCTACACAAAGCAATCTCCTTCCCTCGCCCATGTTCCCTCAGTTTCTCATCCTACTCAGTACTTAGCCTGTTTGTATTTTTACTGATTTATGCATACATAAGTCACCCATGCAATTTCATATAGGTCACATCCATTTCTACAGTGCATTTCTACATTAAAACTTTGGATGTCGCCTACTCACGTCCCTGCTCCTATGTCTACGCATCAATATCGTAATTGCAGAAGGTCACACACTAATGAGGCAGCCCAGTTTGGAAAAGAGTGAAGAAAGAAACCCGCAAGTAGCTAAAGTTATTGAGTTTAAATATAAAAATCCTGCAGTGAGGAAAAAAAATTACATGAAAGATGGCACCAGACATTTTGTCATAACTAATGGGTGAACAAACCAAGACATCTTTACTTAATAAGCTTTTCTCTGAATATCAAAAATACCTTCAAATCAACAATTCTACTGACATACACCAAATGTCGGTATATATGGTTCATTCTCTGTGGAGCAGTGAACTTGCAAGACTATAAAGGTAAAGGTTTCCCTTGCTGAAAAGCCAGTCGTAACTGACTCTAGGGTTCAATGCTCATCTCTGTTTCAAAGCCAAAGAGCCAGTGCTGTCTGCTTCTACAGACATTTCCATGGTCATGTGGCAGGCATGACTAGACACTGGAGTGCACAGAATGCTGTTTACCTTCCCACCGAAGTGGTCCCTATTTATCTACTGGCAATTTCTTGCTTTCAAACTGCTAGGTTGTCAGAAGCTGGAACAGACAATGGGAACTCATTCTGTCCTGCAGTACTCGGGAATTGAACTGCCCAACTCCCGCCTTCCAGTCAGCCACTTGAGCCACTGCAGTACCTGCAAGACTATCACATAAACTTTGGACCGAAGTGGTTCCTATTTATCTACTTGCAATTTATTGCTTTCGAACTGCTAGGTTGTCAGAAGCTGGGACAGACGATGGGAACTCATTCTGTCCTGCAGTACTCAGGAATTGAACTGCTCAGTCTTGCAAGACTATAACACTACCAAAAACCCAAAGTACTCTACAAGTTACAGCAGCTGTTTGTGTAGTGTCCCATTTCTCAACTTCTTATTGATGGTTGGTGCCTCCCTCCCTCCTTCCAGGCAGAAACAAAATGGCCACCCCTTGAAGCTGTTGGGACAAAATGGCCACCTCAAAATGGCCACCCCCACCGTGCAGACAGGGCAAAATGACCATTCAGCCCACTCAACTGTCTGAGAGAGCGTGGCACGGCCCATGTCTTGAAAAGATGGAGAATCCCTGCTATAACACTACCACAAAGGAAAATTACTCTACACGTTTCTCAACCTCCTGTTGTTTGTTAACTACTGATGGCCAACCTTCACCCCCATTTTAGGACTTTATGTCTCTAGTTTCTTCATAGTTACGCAGGACATGAACTGGAGGGCTTTTAGTCTCCTGAAAATAAAATGGTAGATGGAATCACACATCCCGGTGTCTGACCTAGCTTGTGGGGTGGTCACAAGAAGGTCTGGAGAAGCCAGTCCACAAACCTGAGCTATGATCAGCTTATGGGAGATAGATATGGTGTGTATCACCCTGCTATTGTTTGTACAAAGATAACAATAATGTTGTCAAGAATATTGCAGTGACTGGAGACCTTACCCACCTTGTTTTCTAGCCTTCCAATCAAGTCTGCCAGCCTGTTGATCTGAGCTTCCAAACCCTCCTCCTTGGTGTCTGACGAGGCTGCAGAAAGAAAGGCAATTAACGAGGCAAGGGGACAACATTGGACGAAGGGCCACAAAACATGTGATCACTTCCTGAATCTAATCTGCCCATTGCAGGACTGCAAACGCATCAGGGCACCCGAGGACGCCATATTTAACGGGCTCACTCATTCCCCAAGATTTCTCAGACTGGTGACCCAGTTAGTTGGATGGAATGTCTATGTGATTCTGTATCTCAACACAGACTCTTAACTCATTTTCTGGTCTTCTGATTGCACTGCATCACAAAATAATAATAATAATAATAATAATAATAATAATAATAATAATAATAATAATAATAATAATAATAATGATCATCATGATCATCATCATCATCATCATCATCATCATCATCATCATCATCATCATCATCATCATCTGCTACTTAGTCTAATCCATGTGTCCTATACTAAACCAAGTGCGCTGAATCCAAATCTGAAGTCCGATTCTGCCTAGGATATGAGGATCTTAAATTAGCAAATCTCACCCTCTTGGTTAGGTTCTTGCATTGATCACGTAGTGTATATTTGCCACAATCGTAGCAAAAATTGTCTGGTTTATTAACATAGCTGTTCCTAATCATCTTTAGCTCAAAACAGACTCACTCTGGCCTAGTTGTACTATCCAATAAGATAGCTTCGCACTAGAGACAAGCCCTTGGCTCATCTCACCTTATATGCCTATTTCTGATGTCATCTCACTGACATGCAAAGCTGCTGCTGGAACATGCATGCCACCAGGGGACATGATTCAACTGAGGCAGCAGCAGGCATAGTAGTAGCTGCAACTGTTATAATGTTCCCATGTAAAAATAAATTTCCCAATTACCTACCATTTGAATAGTGCTGGCTCTTTGGGTATAAACAGAGATGAGTACTGAACCCTAGAGTCTGATACAACTGGCTTTCAAACAAGGGCGACCTTTACCTTTACCTAGCACGTCTTAAAATCTGTAGATGATAAGTAAATTCTGAGTTCAGATTTGGAATCGGCACACTCGATATCCTGTAAATCACATGTGTTATTCCCAGTAGCAAAATCGTTGTTGTGCAGTCTTATTGCCAGAGACATGTTTGGCCAACGACAAATCCAAGAAAGTGACTTCATTTTGGCAGTCCAGGTTTTGATTGGAGCACAAAAGAAGAAGAATCTCAACGCTGAGTGAGATTGTGTGAAGCACAGAGTCAATGCGTTTCCTGGTTTTAGTTAAAAAAGTAAAGTTAAGAACAGGCACACAGCTAGAAGGCACTTCCTAAATTAGAATTATTGGCTTTTAATGAATACAGTAAGATAGTTTCCTTGCCATCTCATTTCTCTGATCAGAAATAGGGTGGAGAACTTTGAGAGCTCACGTCCGTTGAGTTTCACAAACCTGCATTTTTAATTGCATTTGCTCTATGCTTCCCAGCCACCAGGGCTGTGATGGCTTAGTGGTTAAGACGTGAGCATGATGACTGGAAGGTCAGCAGGCCAACGGTTCGAGACCTGAGTGCTGTATGACAGAGTGAGCTCCTGTCTCTGTCCCAGCTCCTGTCAACCTAGCAGTTCAAAAGCAAGACATTCAAGTCGATAAATAGGTACCACTTCAGTGGGGAAGGCAAACAGCGTTCTGTGTGTTTCGGTGTCTAGTCATGTCTGCCAAATGACCATGGAAGTGTCTGCAGACAACGCTGACTCTGTGGCAGTCAATGGAGATGTGTCCCACCCCTAGAGTCAGACACGACTGGCTTTTAAGCAAGAGAGACCTCTCAACCACACCCAAGGACATTTCAGCTGATCTTTCTGAAATTAAACTGCTATCATGACTGATCTTGTGTTTCTACTCCACTAGTTCAGTGGATCCCAATGTTGACTCCAAAGATGTGCTTGGACTATTGGCCAACACTGCCAACGGTGAAGGCTTCTGGCAGCTCAAGTTTGGAAGACACAAATTTCCCATACTCTGGTATCCCTAAAGCTGGAGAGAGACTTCCAGCTATTATGGGAATATTGCCTGTCATCAGTGCCCACTGATTTCTATGAACAGATAGCCAACAGTACAATCAAGGTTACTCTCCTAATACCTATAGCAACACTTACCAGTTTGGAAGCTTTTTCTGCGTTCTTTGGTCATGATTCTGTTATTGGGAGGATAATTAGGCACAGGGTTGTCATACCAGGTATCCATGACACTGTGGCCAGATTTACTGTGAAGGTTTCTACAAAACGGAAAAGAATAAACAAATACATAAGAGGAGTCGTCGTCGTCGTCATCATCGGCTGCAACTCGTATCCAAGAATGCATTTCCCCACCTCACCCTGAAGCAGGAAAAATGCCACTGGTGTGAATTTGTTTAAGGTGGATCCCAGCTTCCCATGAAATGACCCACACACTGTGATCATGGAGCCATCTCCTGCAGCACATAAGAAATGAGACATGCATGATTTAACACCGGGACTGCAATGGACTTCCATAGCCTTGAGGATATTGACAAGGTGCACCTTCACAGCCAGTCCATCTAGCATGGCCTCTTCTGCCTCCATGACCATTGGGAATCAGAGTTCCTCCTCTGCTCATTTTGCCATTTGGCCCAATAGGATATGGTTTCCAGTGGCATTTCCTCCACTGAGGGGGACCATCATCTCACCTGAAGGGGCTCATCCACCTGTAGCCATTGGCCCCTTTACGGAGTCAGGTTATTTATCACTGCCCAACAGAGAGAAAGAAAGCGAGAGAGAGAGAGAGAGAGAGAGAGAGAGAGAAAGAAAGAAAGAAAGAAAGAAAGAAAGAAAGAAAGAAAGAAAGAAATGGCATTCTTTTTGTTCCCACCTGGAGGTGAAAGGATATCATAAATCAGAGACTGTTGAACACTGTTCTCTTTAAATCAAACATTTGTCTATGTCGCTGTTTTACAGAGCAAGTTTATCTGGTTTCTCAGGAGCCTTTAGTTTTAGGACTTCAATTCCCAGAAGCCTAAGACAATTCCCCAAAGCACTGATCAAGCAATGTGCTGACTTAGGCTTCTGGGAAGTGAAGTCCACATTGGGAAACACTGCACTAGAGCCTCCAAGATGACCTATACCACTGCTGGTCATGTTTTTGAGTCTAAGACGGGCACTTTTCTCTCTGTGTCTCTCTCCATCTGTCCTCAATGGGGGAAGATCCAATGTTATTTTATGACCACTGGGAAATCATTATCACTCTTTTCAACTAAAGGTCGCCCTTGCTCGAAAGCCAGTCATATCTGACTCTAGGTTTGAGTGCTCATCTCTGTTTATACCCAAAGAGCAAGCGCTGTCTGCGTCTGCAGATGTTTCTGTGGACATGTGGCAGGCATGACTAGATGCCGGAGTGCATGGAACATTGTCACCTTCCCACCAATGTGGTACATAATTATATACATGCAATTTCTTGCTTTTGAACTGCTAGGTAGGCAGGAGCTGGGACAGAGATGGAAGCTCACTCCGTCATGCAGCGCTCGGGTCTTGAACTGCTGACCTGCTGACCTTAACCACTAAGCCCCCTACAGATCATGCTGGCTGGGTAATTCTGGACCTTGTAGTCCAAAAGTGAAACAATTTCAAGCTGAGATTGCAGAGAATGTTGGTTGCACCAAATGTTATTTTGCTTAAGTCTGTTTTGGGCTCTTTGTTTGTACCCTTGCTTTTAGCTTGGAGATTGTTTTACGATTTGTTAACATTTTGCAAATTGCTCTAAGCAATTCTCTTTTTTTTGTGGGGAGGTGTGCACTGGAGGTATAAATCTCTTAAATAACTCAGTACTTGACTCGATTTTTCTGTCAACCAAAGAAAGCGTGTAGGCAGGGGAATAACTTCTTTTTCAGAGCCGCTAATCAGGAAGAAAACAATTTCTTTTCTATTCTTCTCATGGAGGTAAGTTGACATCTCTTCAAGACAGGGGTGGCCAACTATGGCCCACGGGCCTCCCCCACCCCGTGGCACCATTTCATGTGCCCCCCCCCCGTTGCCCTCATCGCTACTGTAAGCAGAAGCTGATGCATTTACAACAGCCATAAATCACCTCTGCACGCGTGTGTGTGTGTGTGTGTGTGTGTGTGTGTGTGTGTGTGTGTGTGTGTGTGTGTGTGTGTGTGTGTGTACCTGCACTTGCCGTAAATGCTGCTGTAAATGTAGCCTGACAACCGTGGACACATTTTATGGTAGCATTTATGATGGGAGGAACCATATGACTATCCCACTTGGCTGTCTGGTGTGTGTGGTCCAGTCTGCACCCCGAAAAGGTTGGGAACCCCTTACCCAAGATTTATGCAAGGAAGATGAGAAAGGTGGATGGTTCAATTTCCCCAGCCAGTTGGATGGTTTGACCCCCAGTATGTCCAATTTATAATACCTAGCTTTTAATTAAGTTTTTAAGCTTTTTAAAGTTTTTAATTTTTTTAGTGTTTTTAAAATTGTTGGAAATCGCCCTGGGTCCCTTTGGGGAGGAGGGCAATAAACAAATATAAATAAATAAATAAATAAATAAATAAATAAATAAATAAATAAAAGTATCTATTGGATAAGCTTAGAAATAGGAATCAGGAGGAAAATAAATATAGAGGAGAAAAATATTGTGATTTAGAAGGTTCCAATTTCCCTCTTCTTCTTCTTCTTCTTCTTCTTCTTCTTCTTCTTCTTCTTCTTCTTCTTCTTCTTCTTCTTCTTCTTCTTCTTCTTCTTCTTCTTCTTCTTCTTCTTCTTCTTCTTCTTCTTCTTCTTCTCCTCCTCCTCCTCCTCCTCCTCCTCCTCCTCCTCCTCCTCCTCCTCCTCCTCCTCCTCCTCCTCCTCCGTGTCTAGGCCGGATGTGAAACTTCCAAAATGAAGCCACCTTAGGGAGAGTTCATTCTGCAGTTCCTTTCACCTGACCTAGTGTGAGACAGATTAGCCAGCGACACAAGGTTGCCATTACTAGGGTACTCTGAGGCTCAAAAAGTACCACGATCTTCGATGAGGTTCTTTCTGTGCACCCCTTTGGATGCATAAGACCCTGTTGATACAGATGGTGTTCTGAGCTTGGTTTGGGATTACAACGCATTTAATATGCTGGGACGGATTCTGACTCCCCGAACAATCACCCATATGTTGCAGGGAAGCCCATTCCACCAGAATGCCAGAGGCAATCAAATTGATATTCAAAGGAGCTGCACAAAATTCAACCAGGAAGCAAGCAAATATTGAATTTTTCATTCCAGGGCCCTGTGTGTAGGCAGATAAATCTTTAATCTATCTCTTCTGAAGGCTAATTGCTCTGCGATCGTTTCTTCTTCTGCTGAGCTCAGCGTACCCAGTCAGTGTATTAAACACACATTTATTTTCAGAAGACAAAAACATTTATCATCTCTGCCTCATTGCTATGGCCTCATCACGCCCACCATTCCGAGAAAGCAAGGGGTCTCTGGCAGGCTAGAAATATCCACCACTGATGTCAGGACCAAACCCTTCTCTCATAATTTTACTTATGGACCTATGAAATCCACTGCCCAAATGTCATCTAGAAGGTTGGGGGGGGGGGATCGCTATTTTGCATTATAGCAAGGTTGCAAATTTAACCACAGTAACAGAGGATGTTCTGGTCCTGAGCCCTTTTGGCACACAAAGTCCTCCTCATCACTCCCAGACCAGGATGGATTTAGCTGCTGCTATCCATCAAGATGGATTCAAGTGGGAATTTAATCCATTTGGGAACCATCATCCTTCCCTGTTAGTCCTTAGGGTTGTCAGGTTAGTTAACCGCTGCCTGACACTTGGAATTGAGTCACTGGCAGTAGGGTCTACTCTATTACCATAGCAGGATAACCTGGCCAGGTAGGGATGTTGTGCTGTGATGTGGGAGGCAGATGAAAGGCCACTGCAATATATTCTCGGGATAGCCTTCATGGCTGATCGCCACGATGATTGCCAACATTCGGATTCTGATACGGCAGAACAAGAAACAGGCAATTACTTATCCTTACAATGGTGGGTGTTGATAAAGCATAGGGTATGATTTGACTTCAATTTCTCGGCCTGACTAGAGTAGACCCACTGAATCAAATGCTGAATAAGGCATTATTTAATATTTACAGAATTAGTGGGCCTAACCTAGTCGGAACAATCAGCTGCATTTAGATTAGGGGTGCCCAAACTTTTTTGGGCCGTGGGCCAGTCATGTGATTCAGAGGGCCGGCCACGTGGTTCCTCCCACTGGACACGGAAGTAAAACACACCTTGCAATCTGTTTTGTAACAGGATTAGATTTTAAGCTGCCATTTTCTCTGCTTAAACCAGGAGTACCCAAACTATGGCCCGTGGGCCAGATCCAGCCCCTGACACCAATTCACCCGGCCCTCATCGCCCACGTCACTCCCAGAAGCGAAGTAAAATGTGGGCCGCATTTTACTTCTGCTTCTGGGAGCGACACAGGCGACATGGCCTGGATGAATTGGTGTCGGTGGCCGGATCCAGCCCATGGGCCGTAGTTTGGGCACCCCTGATTTAGACCTATGTTTGCTATGTGTGGGGCAGTCTTACTGTTAGACAGTGACTGAAGGTGCTTTTTTTTACATAGGACCTGATAGAGTGCCTGAAAGTTCCTTGATGGATACTGGCAGGCACATCAAAAGCTTGGTTTGTGACCCTTAAATTGGCTCGCTGCCCTCTAGGATGATAGAAGATGCTACTCATCAGCAGTACTAAAGTGAATCTCACCAGGCCATCTCAGAGGTTGCCAGGCTAATTTTTTATCAAAATGCCAGCCAGGAACTCATCAACCCTTTCTAGATTTCCCAGGAGATAAAGCAAACTGAATGTATCATAATTTACTGGATACAGTTCTCTCTACGACTCTTTCACTGTCACCAAAATCTATCTACAGCATGGGCAAAATGCAGTTATTACAAACCCGACTTCCTCAATCTCTTTTAGTTGTTTTAATCTCAAAGAAATGCATTTTAGCTTGGTGTACACTCTTGTCCATCATGAGTCTGTTTGTGAGCTTTGTAATTTTGCTTCTTCTGATCTGTGGTTCTAAAAAATGCTAATTGTAATAAATGTAATGTAACATTTGCTAGGTGGGACTGTGGTGGCTGAGTGTTTAAGATGCTGAACTTGATAACTGGAAGGTTGGCAGGTCAGCAGTTCAAGACCCAAGTACTGCGTGACAGAGTGAGCTCCTGCCAACTTAGCCATTCGAAAGCGAGACACTACAATTAGATAAATAGGTACATCTTCAGTGTGAAGGTAAACAGCATTCTGGACACTCTGGTGTTGCTAGAGCATTGGATATGGTTTGACTTCAGTTTCTAGGCCTGACTAGAGTAGACCCACATGCCTGCCACATGTCCATTGAAAAGTCTGCAGACGCAAACAGCACTGGCTCTTTGGCTATAAATGGAGATGAGCACTGAAACGGAGAGTTGGATATGACTAGATTTCGAGCAAAGGCAACCTTTATCTTTGCTAACATTTCATGTAACCAGAAAGCCACTGGCTAAAACCAATTTTTCATTTTGACTAATGGTAGGGTCAGCTGGGTGGGATTCCATTTAGACCCGTGATAGCGAACCTTGGTGCTCCAGATGCTCTTGGACTTCAATTTCCAAAAGCCCAAGCACCCTGTGAATCCACACAAATGTGCTTATCCGGCCCGCGCTGCCCTTGTTGCTCCAGGAAATAGAAGTAAAACACGCTACTTCCGGGAGCGATGAGGGCAGCGCGGGCCAGATGAATCGCAGTAAACCTATTCATGTGGATTCACAGGGTGCTTGGGCTTCTGGGAATTAGAGTCCAAGAACATCTGGAGTGCCAAGGTTCGCCATCATAGATTTTGACAAATGCCCAAAGCCAAAGAGGCAACTGGTTGTAGGACAAAGTGCATTTGAAATAAGGTGGATTTTATAAAACCAAAAGGACGAGATCTAACCTTATCTGACTGGTTTGCTCTTCAATAACGTCAACAGCGCTTTCTACGGAGCTGAGCAAGGACTGAATCTGATTGGCGGTTTCCTTCAGCAGAAAGCGGGTAACGAACTGGTCCACTTTTGTCCCTCTCTCATATACCTGGAGAGGAAAAAGACAGGACGGTCTGAAAAACAGCACCAAGGTAGGCGAACATTCAATTTTGGCTGCAGAATTCTCCTTTCTTTAGATGACGGGGCACTTAAAGAAGGTGAACATCTTACAAAAGAGGCAGAGGTAGAAATGTCCACGCTTAGAGCAGAGCAATTAAGTGGTAAACATGTCTCTACATAGAAGGATTTTATTTTATTTTTGTTGCAAACAACGTTGTTGAATCAAGGGGTGCCCAAAGTTTTCCCACCAGGTGCCTGACCACGCCCCCTCAAACAGCTGAGCGGGCCAGCCACAGGTGTGGCGGCAGCATGTGAATTTCTGCTGTGTTTCCAGGCAGTTTTCCAGCCTCTGCCACTTCCCATGGTGGAAGAAGTGAGGTAGGAGCATTTTCATGCTGGTTTTTTTTTTTTTTGGCCACATTTCAGCATGAAAACATGGCGATTTTGGCATTTCCGGTGACATCAGGGCGCTTCAGGTGTCGGCGGCAATGACGACATCCCATGGGCCGTAGTTTGGGCACCCCTGGTTTAATCAATTTATGTTGTGCTATGTGCGTCCCATCACTTCTAATTTATGGCTACTCAAAGGAGGTGTTCAAGGTACATGAGAGTTTCACCCAGTCTGGCCAGGTTGTCCTGCTATGGTAATAGAGTTGACCCTATCGCCAGTGACTCAACGCCGATCATCACACGGCGGTTAACTAACCAGACAACCCTGAGGACTAGTGGCCATGGGTGGCAAAGTTCACACGGAAGAGTGATGGCCCGCCACTTGAATCCGTCTTGATGGAGAGGAGCAGCTTCATCGATCCTGCCCTGGGGCTGAGGAGGACTTTATGTGCCAGAAGAGTTCAGAACCAGAAAGTGACTCATGGAACAAAATCAGCAGTATGGGTGACATGCTGTGATGCAGAAGGCAAATGGAGGACTACTGGATTGTTCCCAGGACAATCTTCATGGCAGATCGCCATGATGAGAGCCAATATTCAGAATCGGATACGGATCTTGAAGAAGAAGGAGTTTCAAGAACGGATGACCATGGAATCCAGTGAGTTTCCATGGCTTAGCATATCAAAAGCTCCTTTCCCATTGTGATCTACCTAGCCCAGTGACGGCGAACCTTGGCACTCCAAGTGTTCTTGGACTTCAATTCCCAGAAGCCCAAGTCAGCACTCCTGGTGACCAGGGCTTCTGGGAATTGAAGTTCAAGAACATCTGGAGTGCCAAGGTTTGTCATCACTGGGCTAGCCTGATAAGAGTCAGGAAGTAGGACCTGTCCACATTTTGGAGAAGTCCTTCCCAGCTCTACCTGGAGAGCGCCATGTTTCGCTGGCGGCCACCCACCCAATCAATAACCGGAGATGACACAGTGTAGCTTTCAACGTCAGATGAGTCTGGTATCTTCATCAAGGTTCAGTGAAATAATGGGTCTCCTGCAGATCTTCTTGAATGTGATCCACAAGAGACTCTTTAATTGCCCTATTATAAATTCCACCCCACAACTGCAGCAGCTGTTTGGTTTCCCCAACATTTTTGGTGTCTGACATGGTGGAGAGAAGATGATGGACAGAAACTGGGTGCATCTTTCTTCCTCTTTAGATGATGCACTCCCCCCCCCCCAGCTTTTCCTTCCTTCCTGTCATAATACCAGAAGCTTTCGTTTCTCCCAAGGGCTAGTTTCTCAGAAGTATTTTCACCTGCTCTCCCTCACTGTCTCTCCCCACTAAACATTCTCGCTGCCATTCCCTTTGGCAAATACCACATTTATCCAACAGCAAGACAATCAACTTCTGACAAGATTTGTGCATGGGTTGCCTTGGCAACACTGTCTAATTGAGCCAGTATTCAGCATCAGGGGGCTGCAGTGGCTCAGTGGTTAAGAAGCTTGCCTTGTTAGCTGGAAGGCCAGCAAGTCAACAGTTCGAGACCTGGCCACTGCATGACAGATTGAGCACCCATCTCTGTTCCACCTCTCAGGGACATGAACGGAAACTCATTTGGGCATTCCCTGAGCAGAGTTTATCCCGCAAAATTCCTTTCAACCCAGAATAATGCTGGTCATTACCTTTGAAGCCCTACATGGTAGTGGGCCGAGATACTTGAGAGACCGCGTCACCCCAAGAACATCTGTCTGTCCCACCAGAGTGGACCAGAGAGGCTCTCTAATTGTTCCATCGGCTAAAGGGACGCATCTCTCTAGCACTAGGAAGAGGGCCTTCTCAGTGTCTGCTCTGACCCTATGGAACCCCCTGCCAATTGATTTGCGCCTCCAGACAGAGTTACTGTACTTCAGGAAAGGCTTAAAGACTTGGCTGGCAGGGCAGGTGTGGAGTACCACCAATACGGTAATCTCTGCTTGTTGGCTAATTCGGTAATACTCTTTCTCTCTTTTAATCTTGTAATCTGTCAATTGTTGATTGGTCTTTGTTTTTCTTGTGAGCCGCCCAGAGTCTTCGGAGTAGGGTGGTGATACAAATTGAAAAATAAATAAATAAATAAATTCTGACACAAAATTATTATTATCAGCCTGTCCTTCTTACAGTTTAATTTTCTGTTAGGAAGCAATCGTCAATTTCTGGTCCTCTCAATGTTGTCCTTCTGTACAGTACATGAGGTACGAAGGAAGAAAGCAAGAAGAGGGCCGCAGTGGGTTAGTGGTTTAAAATGCTGAGCTTGACAACTGGAAGGTCAGCAGTTTATGACCTGAGCGCTACACGACAGAGTGAGCTCCTGTCATCTATCCCAGGTCCTTTCATTTCATTTTCATTTCACAAAAATCACATATACTGAGTCCCGCAATGATTATAAGCAAAATCCTATAGAAGGTAGCTGGGAAAAGTCCAAGAGAAGTCCGAAAAAGAAAAAGGTCCTGTCAACAAAGCTGCTCAGAAGCAATAAATTGCAAGTAGATAAATAGGTACCTCTATGGTGGGAAAGGCAACAGCATTCGATGTGCTCTGGTGTCTAGTCATGGCTGCCACATGACCAAGGAAACGTGCTATGCATTGACTTGTGAGCATGCCAGAGAAACTGAATAACATACAGTACTTTCTTTTTCCCTCTAGTAATCAGTAGTGGAAACTGGCTGGAATTTTCAGTGGTTAGGTATCCGGCTGCAGAGTCAGATGTCGAGAGTTTGAATCCCCTCACCCCTGCTGTGCCTTCTGGGAGAAGAACCCACCTGTGTGGCCCTGGGCAAGCTGCGCATTCCCAAAACATTCCCCCAGAAGAAGAGAATGATAAATTAATTCTGAATAGAAAACACTGGAAAAGATCACCATAGGTCAGAATTGACTCAACGGTACATAATTCTTGTATTATATTCCTAGCAATCAATTCACCTTGAAAATATACGAGCAACATAAAATCAATATTTCCCTCACTCTCTAGGGCTGCTTGGAGAATGCCCCGAATTTGAAATATTCTTCTTAAAAATAACCTTTGGAAAGTAACTATAAAATGTTATTCATTACACCCATAGAGTAACTTCTTTCCTACTCATATCACCACATCATAAATAAATAAATAAATAAATAAATAGATGTTTGCTACCTGGGCTAATGATAATCCATGTATCCTAAACTAAATCAAGTGTGCTGAATTCAAATCTGAAGTCTGATTCTGCCTAAGACATCAGGATCTTAAGTTAACTATATGCACATATATGTGAATGTCTGATTTATTAACACAGCTGTGCTTAATCATCTTTAGCTCAAAACAGACTCACTATGGCCTAGCTGTACTATCCAATAAGATGGTTTCTCACTAGAAAAAGTCCTTGGTCCATCTCACCTTATATACCTATTTCTGACATCAGCTCATTGACTTGCCCAGACATGCCCAGCTGCTGCTGGAACATGCATGCCCCCAGGGGATGTGATTCAGCTGAGGCAGCAGCAACTGTTATAATATTCCCATGTAAAAACACATTCCCCAATTACCACTCATTTTAAAAGTTATAGCACACCTGTAACTTAAAATCTGTAAATGATAGGCAAATTCTGAGTTCAGATTTGGAATCGGCACACTCTATATCATGTAAATCACATGTGTTATTCCCAGGAGCAAAATCACTGTTGTGTAGTATATTCGGTTACTTTTCAAATGTATCATCATTACACTGAAGTCTCTAGTTAAAGGTAACTACGCTACTTGTAACTCATTAATTCCAAGTTCTGTTCTAATGTTTATTCAGATTTAGCTACAATATTTTGTCATCAGGCACAATTGGGTGTCAATGATGGAGCTGACAGAAGAGCATGAATGTTATGGTAAAAAGTCAGTCAGTCAGTCAGTCAGTCAGTCAGTCTCTCTCTGTCTGTCTGTGTATACACTGTACATGTGTATTGGTGGGAAGTGTTTCTTGAGCATCCCATTAACACTAAGAACTTTTATTCCCCCAACTCATTTTGTGTTGCCTTCAAGACCAAACGTCTGCTTTTGCAGACGTCTCCATGGTCACGTGGTAGGCATGACTAAACACTGGTGAGAATGGAATATTGTTACCTTCCCACCAAAGTGGTACCTATGTGCTACTATGTGGCTGAGTTGTGTCAGCCGCCCTGGGTCTTTTTGAGGGGGGCGGTATAAAGGTTTGCTTAAATAAATATACAAATAAATAAGTATGTATGTATCTACCTGTGATTTCTTGCTTTCGAACTGCTAGGCTGGCAGGCTGGGTCTCGAACCGCTGACCTTCCAGTCGTCAAGTTAAGCATCTTAACCACTAAGCCACCGCAGTCCCCAGAAATATTTACTTACTGAAATAAACCTGTTAATTTTGAAGCTGCAACAATATTTCTCTCTCCCCCCCCTTTGTACATTTCCCTTCTCTTGTTTCTTATAACAAGAGAACCATGTGCCACGACTCTTGACAGGTTCATCACCAGCTTCACCTCAAGCCATCCGCAAGCCTGCGAGTTATTACGGTTTTTAATTTGCTCCCCTGTCAATCCACTCGGCTCCTCAGAGGCAACAAAGCAGAGTGCATGCCATCCGCACATTTCCCGAGAGCCTGCTTTAAATTCCCTGCCTGTACGCTACTGGGCACATTGCTACCCCTTTAGAAAAAAACAAAATAATTGCAATCATGAACAATGAAACTGCGATATTTGATCAAAATAGTTGAATAAGGACCTAAAGAACCCATTTTAAATTCTTATTTGTTTGTTTGTTTCTTGCAGCACACTGATATGCTCTGGGATATCATTTGGATAATTACTGGACCAGAAGGTTTGGCACACAGCTTGGGAAAGTATATATATATATTAAAATTACAATTCCCCAACCCTTCTTGGTACACAGAGAATGCTTATCTGGAAAACCTGCTGTTCTGTGGAAATGCATTTACCTGTATCTGATTTCTGTCATGCATTATCTAATCCAATCCAACCTCCAGGTTGACAAACACAAAACTGGGTAGGTTAGAGCAGAATGGGGTTGTGCCCAGTACTGATTGGTTTGTGCCTGTGACGCATTAAACCTTTCCGCAGTTCCTTGGACAACCACGTAGCATTATAAACACGGATTCTGGTATCATTCCCCCCCCCCCCAAGTGGATTCATCGCCACTGCAAGATTCCAGTTTTGGAGACATGAAATGTGGTTGTATATCTTCTGGCTTTGTGGTGGCTTAAGTGGTTAAGACGCTGAACTCGATGACCGGAAGGTCGGAGTTCGATTCCCAGGTACTGCATGACAGAATGAGCTCCCGTCTCTGTCCCAGCTCCTGCCAGCCTAGCAGTTCAAAAGCAAGACATGGCAAATAGATAAATAGGGACCACTTCGGTGGGATGGTAAACAGCGTTCCGTGCACTCTGGTGTCTAGGCATGCCTGCTACATGTCCACAGAAACATCTGAAGACGCAGACAGTGCTGGCTCTTTGGCTATAAACAGAGATGAGCACTGAACCCTAGAGTCGGATATGACTGACTTTCAAGCAAGGGCGACCTTTACCTTTACTATCTTCTAGCTTGAGATACTCGAGACCACAACAAGTGGTAAGGTCAAAATCAAGGTCTCTCTTACTTGAAAGTCAGTCGTGTCCAACTCTTGGTTTTGGTGCTCATCTCCATATAAGGCCAAAGAGCCAGCACCGTCTGAACCTGCAGACCTTTCCTTGGTCACGTGACAGGTATTACTAGATGCTGGAGCAGACAGAACACTGTTACCTTTCCTGCTGAAGAATGCACCTATTTATTGACTTGTAATTTCTTGCTTTTGAACTTCTAGGATAGCAGGAGCTGGGGAAGGTGACAGTAGCTCTCTGTCATGTAGCCTTTGGGTCTTGAACTGTTGACCTGCCAACCTTATGGTTGTCAAGCTCAGCATCTTTATCGCTAGGTCCCCGTAGAACACAGCAAGAGGATGATATGGTGCTTTGTGGGCTTTCCATAGCTATTTGGCTGGTTGTGGCAAAACCATAATGTTGGCCTTCTGTCTGTTTCTGCCCAACTCTTTTGAGGTCCTGTTCTGAAGTTACGTTTGCACTGTCGAAGTAAAATGCACTGTCTTTCCTGCTACTGTGGTTTCCTTTTCAAAAACGCATGGTGCTATGGATTCTTGGCATAAGAAGTCTTCAAACAAACACATTTATCTATTGATAGATGCCTCCTTCATATGACCAATCAAATGCACAGAATGCAGCTTCTATTTCAAGCCAAACAACAGGTCGTTCAACAGGAGGAAGAATCCGAAGAAGATTATTTTCCCCCTGGGGCAAATAGCCTACTCAACACAGAACTAGGATAGGATAGAGACACCAGGCTTTTCCTTCTGGCTGTGCCAGATAGTTCACTAATTAACAGGGATTACAGAAAACTCTTAGAGTCAACATTTTGGATGTATGGCGACGGATTTGCAATGCAGCTTAGTGGTTCTTCTGAAGTGGAAAACAGAAAGGCTACCTGTAGGTTTGTTGACAAAAAATCACTGAGGCACATAAGCTGCATAGTGGAACAAATCCCATTGATTCACTATACTTTAACCCCACCACCCCTTTTCCCCCTCTTCTGGCATGGAAGAAATCACATTACAAGATTTCACATTATGAAAGATTTCTATGGATTTAGTCTGGATTTGTCTTAGGTTCAGACTGATGGTGACTACCACAAACCTGTTTATTGACACCTAGTAACTTGTCCTTTTTATTTTCCCTCTTTAGGATCTGGATTTATCACGTGCAACTGCTGTGTGTTTCTCCTTTGATTATCTTCGAGAGACTAACTGTGTACTGAATAGTATTTTGTGGAAGAATCAGACAGTGTTAATGGTTTGTTTTTTAAATGAATGTAATATTTATTTCTCACATGTATCAAATTTCTCCTTTTTTAAATTTAAAAAGCATTAGCATTGTTCATTTGTACCCAGATCTTCCACGATTATGCATGATAAAGATGAAAAGAGGACATGAATAAGGAAGCTGAACTATAAGAGCTCTCCAGGGTCCTGAACCATTGTTATGTTATATGCTGTCAAGTTGGAACCAACTACAACAGGACTTCAAAGTAAGTGAATTCTAAAAAAAAGAAATCTGGCCAGGTTATCCTGCTATAGTAACAGAGTAGACCAGTGATGGCGAACCTTGGTACTCCAGATGTTCTTGGACTTCAGAAGCCCAAATCAGCACTCCTGCCAATCATGGCTTCTGGGAACTGAAGTTCAAGAACGTCTGGAGTGCCAAGGTTCGCCATCACTGGAGTAGACCATACTGCCAACGATTCAACACCAATCAAGTAGTGTTTAATTAACTAACCTGACAAACCTATGGACTAACACCTTAGGTCAGTGATGACAAACCTTTTAGAGATCGGGTGCCCAAACTGCAAACCAAATGCCATTTATTTATTGCAAAGTGCCAACACAGCAACAGGGGAGGAAGGAAACACTCCTACTGGGCTGCTGAGCAGAGATGTGAGGTGAACTCTATGCTGGGAGAAGGGAGGAAATGCTCCGATTGGACTGCTGGGCAGAGGGGCGGGGCAAACTCTGTGCTGGGGTGACTGCACGGGTGCCCACAGAGAGGGCTTCGAGTGCCACCTCTGGCATGCGTGACATAGGTTCACCACTACTGCCTTAGGTGGTGAAGTCTACAGGGAAGTGTGATGATCCCCAAGTAGATTAAATCCCTCTTGAATTGATGTTGAACAAGGGCAGCAGCTTCATCAATATCAGCCTGTGTGAGGACCAGAAAGTGACTCACAGAACTGGATCAGTAGTACTGGTGTCACACTGTGGTGCAGGAGGCAAATGGAAAGTCACTGGGTTATATTGTTCCCAGGAACAATATAACCCACAGCTGATTGCCAGCTGATGTTCTGAATTGGATATGGCACAAGAAGAAGAGGTGAATCATTCAAAGAATGGTTTCACCAGCCCCAAGCTTCCAGTGAGTTATCATGACTTAGCAGGGATTTGAAACCATTTCCTCCGAGTTTTATCTACTGTTAGCACTCTGACGAACTTGCTGAACCATAAACCACCCCCATTGATTCAAAACCCTTCAATGCTCCTTTAAAGTTCTTTAGAGAGAGCAAATTTATCACTCCTACAAAGAACAGCTTCCACTCTGCCCACATATATCTGTATATCTGTTTACAAAGTCTTGGTTGACTTCAGCTGGTTCTGGCTGAGTGACTCTGTCAAGGCCCAGATTATCAGATGTTACTAGGATTTAGCAGAGTACCAAACATTTAGCAGGCATGGGGGAAGAAGCCGTGAAGATGCTTTCCTTTCTCTATGGACATTTAGTGGACATTTTTCTTAAAGTCAAAGATTTGCAACATAAGCACATAACAACTAGGCACCTTCCTCATTTCTTGCCCAAACTCTTTGCACCGGGGACCTGACCACACCCCAGAACAGCTGAGTGGGTCTAACCACACTCTCGGAAGCAGGCACATTTGCACATGCACGTCAGCTCCCACTCCCGGAAGTAGTTGTAGACCTCTCTGTGCATGCACAAATGCATCCCCACCACTCCAGGAAGTGGTTCTGGATTTCACTGCAAATGCACAAATGCATCCCCACCACTCCTGGAAATGGTTTTGCCACTCTCAGAGGTGACTCTGGATGTCTCTGCGCATTCGTAAATGCGTCCCTGACACTCCTGGAAGTGGTTTCGCCACTCCCAGAAGTAGTTTGAGATACACATTGGTGGGTATGTCCCCCATCCACTTCTGAGAGCAGCGAGGCAATTGGGGGCCAGATAAATTGGCTTCAGGGGCCTGATACGGCCCACAAGTCATAGTTTGGGCACCCCCATCCTACACACAAGAAAGTATTGAAAGATATCTGTCTTAAAGGGCAGAGATAATTGGCACACTAGATCCTACACTTTAATAAAAACGCAGTCTCTGAGGCATCAAATCCTGACTGACTCGACACCTAGCTAAATGAATTTGCTTCTAGCACATCAGCACAACAGAATTTCTATGTGTCATGGATGCCAGTTAGAATCAACTGAATGGGAAAGCATCTTCCCAAGCTCCCAGATTCACAGAGACAGGAAAAATCTCTGCTGTCAAAGAGTCATAAAATGGAATTGGCAACGATTCAGTCTTGAAGGAGGCTCACACACTTGTACAGGAAAGGTGGGATACGCTAAAAAGTCTGAAAGTGAAAGAAGACTACAGTGGTACCTTGAGTTACGAGTTCAATGCGTTCCAAGGCATGGTTCATGTTATGAAAAATGTATAACTCAGATTTCCCATAGGAATGCATTGAAAACCAACATTAGTAACTTGAAACATGGTTTCCCACAGGAATGCATTGAAACCCAATTAATCTGTTCTGGAAAAATTCATAACTCGAGCCATTCTTTTCAACTGATTTTCTTTCGCATTGTGAAAATTTTGTAACTCGAACCATTTGTAACTCGAGGTACCACTGTATTGGAAGGTCAGAAGGTCAGCAATTTGAGACTTTAGTTTCACATGATGGAGTGAGCTCCCATTTTTTGTCCCAGCTCCTTCCAATCTAGCAGTTCGAAAGCAAGAAATTGCAAGTAGATAAATAGGTACATCTTCAGCATTCCGTGTGCTTTCCGCTTCTAGTCATGCCTGTCATATGATCATGGAAACGTCTGCAGATGCCATCACTGAGAGCAAGAAATGGTTCCACAATCCTATCAATCATCACAAATTTCTGGTTTTATTAGTTGTCTAGTCATGCCTGGGGGACTGCAGTGGTTCAAGTCACTAAGATGCTGACTGGGAGGCGGAAGGTCAGCAGTTCGAGCCCCGAGTACTGCAGGACGGAATGAGCTCCCATCTCTGTCCCAGCTCCTGCCAACCTAGCAGTTCGAAAGCAAGAAATTGCAAGTAGATAAATAGGGACCACTTCGGTGGGAAGGTAACAGCATTCCATGCGCTCTGGTGTCTAGTCATGCCTGCCACATGACCATGGAAACGTCTGCAGAAGCAGACAGCGCTGGCTCTTCGTCTTAGAAACAGAGATGAGCACTGACCCTTAGAGTCAGATACGACTGGCTTTCGAGCAAGGGAAACCTTTACCTTTACTAATGAGAGATCAGATTCTGAATACTGGGAGCACAAAATCAAAGAATAATAGAAAATATCCCAGCGAAAGGACGTGAGGTCCAGCCTAATGAAAAAGAACTTTTTATTAAAGTTTAACGGAGGATGAGGCCTGGGCGAGGGAAGACAAATTTGTGTTTTTACCCGCAAGCTATTTTTAAAAACTAAACTAGAAGATAATAACAAGTACAGAGATATCGCTCATTATAATTTATTTGAACACAAGTACAGGCAATTTGAATAATCAAAGTTCCATACGTGCAAATTGCTTTGGATTTATGACAGAGGAGATTAATGAAGGTCTGTTGCTATGGCAACCCAGGGAGGCAGACAGATTTCGGGAGGAAGCAAGGGGTCCACTTCCATCTTTCTATTTAAATCAAAAACCAAGAGAGGAGGTGGGTGGGTGGGGGGAGCGAGCAACAGAACTAAATGGAAAAGAAAAGAAGATTGTTGTAAGCACAAAGGATGCATATATGATAGACCAATTAATTTATGGAATTAAATGCAGATCCTGTTAGTTCTTTTCTTCTTGCAATAAGATTAAGATAGTAGAATAAAAATAAAGATTAGCTAAGGAGATACTTTTGCTATGGTGTTCAGAGCTAATTATCCTGCCATAGGGAGTAGAGGAATAGTGGCGAACCTATGACCCGCTCTGTGGGTACCAGTGCAGTCACCCCAGCACAGAGTTCACCCTGTCCCTCTGCCCAGCACCCCAATGGGAGTGCTTCCTCCCTCCCCCAGCACAGAGGTCACCGCGCCCCTCTGCCTAGCAGCCCAATGAGAGCGCTTCCTCCCTCCCCCAGCTCAGAGTTCACTCCTCCCCTCTGTTCAGCACCTCAATGGGAGTGTTTCCTCCCTCCCCCAGTAAAGAGTTCACCCCGCCCCTCTGCCCAGCAGCCCAAGTGGAGCACTCCCTCCCTTCCCCCAGCACAGAGTTTACCCCGCCCTCTGCCCTGCAGCCCAATGGGAATGCTTCCTCCCTCCCCCAGCACAGAGTTCACCCCACCCCTCTGCCCAGCAGCCCAATGGGGGTGCTTTCTCCCTCCCCCAGCATAGAATTTGCCCCACCCCTCTGCCCAGCAGCCCAATAGGAGTGCTTCCTCCCTCCCTCAGCATAGAATTTGCCCCACCCCTCTGCCCAGCAGCCCAATAGGAGTGCTTCCTCCCTCCCCCAGCACAGAATTTGCCCCACCCCTCTGCCCAGCAGCCCAATGGGAGTGCTTCCTCACTCCCCCCCCCCAGCACATCGAGGAAACTTACAGCTTCCTCAGCCTTGAGGTTGAATTTGGCAGCCATCTTTGGCAACAGGTATTTTCGTGAGGCGGCTGTTAAATGGACAGCAAAGTTGACTATATATTTATCGTATCCTTATCTCTGGGGCAGTAGCAGTGAAGAATGGTGATGATGGATTTTAAATTGACTGGCCTTCAGCTCATCTTCACACTGGCAGAGATATATCCAAAGGAAAATCTAACCATTAATTCTTTCCTGTGCATTAACCCTCTACAACTTTAAAATGATTTTGTACTGTTAGCAAACTTCATCAGTGAATAAACTAATTTAAACCCCAACCTTAATACTAAAACCTAAGATCTCTTTATTTTACCTAGTAAGGTCTCCCTTGTTTGAAAGCCAGCTGTATCTGACTCTAGGGTTTGGTGCTCATCTCTGTTTATAGCCGAAGAGCGAGCGCTGTCTCTGTGGACATGTGGCAGGCATGACTAGACATGGAATGCGGTTTACCTTCCCACCAAAGTGGTCCCTATTTATCTACTGTATTTGCAACTTCTTGCTTTTGAAATGCTAGGTTGGCAGGAGCTGGGACAGAGATGGGAGCTCACTCCGTCGTGCAGTCCTCAGGTCTTTCAGTCTTCAAGATCAATGTTTTAACCACCAAGCCACTGCAGTCTCTGTTCTCTGAATACAGTTATTCTATTAATCCCTGAAAGAACTGACCAAATACCCTAATTATAGTTGATAACATTGGTCATTGTACCAAATCAAATGCTTTGAAAAGAGTTAATGATATAATACGTTAACCATAGCCTTTTGTTTAGATATCCAACTTATTAAATTTAGTACTATGTCTCAGATCTATCTTCTTGGCATATAAAGCCAGTTTGATCTCCCCTTAATATACTTAGTAATGAAATCATTCATTCTCTTTTTCTAAAATATCCACAAATATCTTGAAATCCTGATTTATTAAATAAATGAATCTAAAAGCCTCAGGATCGGTTGGGTCTTTATTCTTCTTCATAAATTAATATAATTAGGTGTCACTCCATGATAACAGAACCTTTCCACCCTCATTTATTTTATTAAAAAGAGATATTATTTTAGGTAAAGGTCACCCTTGCTCGAAAGCCAGTTGTATCTGACTCTCATGTTCAGTGCTCATCTCTGTTTAACATTTTTTTTAAAAAAAAAGAGATTTCAGAGTACCTTGGCCTCAGTCCATCAATTCCTGGGGCCTCTTTATTTTTTAATTATGTATCACTTTCTCAACCCCTTGTTCTTTTATTCCTTGTTTCATTACATCTCTATTCCATTTCTTGAAGTTTATTCCCCATATTCTTTTCTACGTATTCCCTAATTCTTTTTGTAAATTACGATATGTAATGTACAGAGAAACCAAACCAAACTAGGGAAAACTTAAAGTCATCCTGCATCAAATTGTATATTTTACCCTTCTCATATTTTAACCAGTCTTATAAGGGCTCTTTCAAATACCACGTGACCTAAAATAGGCAATTTTTAACCCACCCACCCCCGTGACTTTCTGTGACTTTGACCAACCCCCCCCCCCTTCACATGGTTTGAAGATAAATCTATGGCCAGTTAGATGTGAAAAGCAAATGATAATTTGGGATTCACTTGACTTCACGGTGAACCCCCTCCCCCCGGTGACTTTCCATGACTTTTGGTTGACCCCCTCCCCCCCTAAAATGTTCACGTGGTTTTTGAACAACCTCTAAGTTCCTTTGCCTTTTTGCTTGCATATTTCTGGTCAATGTTCTTGATTATTATTATTTTATTGCTACACTCAAAATATTCTCTTTTTGAGTACATTAAGTCTCTCTCAATTTTTCCTACTTTCATGCTCTCTAATTCCTTCCCTCTTGCAACCATCTCTGCAATAGCTTTATCTTTATTTAACATATTTTCCCTTTCCAAGCACTATATTTCTGCCTCAATCTTTCTAATGTATTTTTCTCATTCTCTTTTAAGATCCTTTAATACGGAGCTCTCATTATCACTTTCACAGTATCCCATCTATTACCCTGAATACAATTTCTCCCTATCATTTATTTCCCATGTTTCCATTATTTCTTCTTCTATTTTATCAATTACTGTATTTTCTCTGGCTGAAAGATAATAATATCTAGGCTCCCTCGTCTAGCTTCTTTGTAATCAAATGGCAAATTCTTATCCTTTTTAGCAAAAGCAGACATGCCATCTTCTCTAGGTGACCGGGAAGGGGCCTTTTGTATATGAACTTAAACTATGTGGCACCTAACACCAATTGCCAGTCTAAAAGAATCAAGGCTGCTCCTTTAGATAGAACTAATAAATAAATAAATAAATAAATAATTTTTTAAAAAAAACTATCACTGACCCAATACCAAACTGTGAGATTAAGTGGTGTTAATAGATTGTATAAGAAGTATGTAAATAGAACAAAATGGTAAAAGGGACAAAATAATATACTAGTACAGTGGAACCTTAGTTAACAAATGGCTCGGTTAACATAGAAATCACATAACAAAAAGAAATCCATAGAAAATAGTGGCTCAGTTTACAGATTTCCCCCCAGAACAAATTAATTGGTTTTCAATGCATTTGTATGAGAAACTGTGTTTCGGTTAATGTATTTTGGTTTTCAATGCATTCATATGGGAAACCATGTTTCAGTTGATGTATTTTGGTTTTCATTGCATTCCTAGGGGAAATTGCATTCAATGCATTCCTACGGGAAATTGCATTCAATGCATTCCTACGGGAAATTTGGTTAAAGCAATTTTCACTGTAAGAAACGTCCCGGAGAACACATTAATTACATTAACCAAGGTTCCACTGTGTAATCACAGTTAAAACATAATTATAGATCAATAAGTCATGTATTTTCTTTGTCCATTGTAGTTAATTTATCCATTATTATTGAGGATTCATTTTATGCACTGCTGTCTTATGTATCACCTATGTTTATTTATGATTATATTGTATTTGTGTTTATTATCTGTCTGTTTATTGTTATTATTGTTGTTAATCAATAAAAATATTATTACAAAAAAGGCTGAAATCAGTCTGGCCAGGTGATCCTGCTATGGTAATAGAGTAGACCCCAGTGCCAAGAGACTCAACATTGATCGCCAGGCAGCAGTTAACTAACCTGACAACCCTGAGGATGAACAGCCATGAACGGCGAAGTTCCCAGGGAAGGGCGATGGTCCCCAAGTGGATTGAATCCATCCTGATGGAGGGCAGCAACTTCATCCATCGTGGCCTGACGAGGACTTTGCATGCCAAAAGGGCTCAGGACCACAAAGTGACTTATGGAACTGGATCAGTGGTACTATGGGTGTCACACTGCGATGTGGAAGACCAATGAAAGGCCACTACATTGTATTCTCAGGACACTCTTCATGGCTGATTGCCATAAAGATCGCCAATATTTAGAATTGGATACGGCACTTGAAGAAGAAGGCTAGAACTTTATCATATCTTTCCTTATATCGCAGCCTGCCTGTCAAGGGGAGGAGGCTGAATGAGAAAAAGAGAGAATTTCATCAGTTGTCCGTCTTCTCTTCCCTCTTCAATTCTACTGTGCTGGAAATGTGCAAAAATAGCCTCGAGGGATATATGGGGAAATATGCTCATTCATCGTCCTGGGAAATTGTGACACATAGCAAGTTTTACATCAACATAAGAGCTCGTTGGAAGAAACTGGAACTCTTCCTGCCCTCTAGAGCCTTGGGTGTGGATGGGAAACTCACTGGATTTCAAATAATATATTTTAATGTTCTTATGGGAAGTATTAGGATTTCAGCACTAGGACTTAAGCCAGTGGTGGAGAACCTATGGCACATGGGCCAGAGGTGGCACTCAGAGCCCTCTCTGTGGGCACTCGGGTGGTTGTCCCAGCACAGTTTGTCCTGCCCTTCTGCCCAGCAACTCAATGGGAGAGCTTCCTCCTTCCCCCAGCACAGAGTTTGCCCCGCCCCTCTGCCCAGCAGCTCAATGGGAGCATTTCCTCCCTCCCCTATTGGTGTGTTGGCACTTCGTGATAAAGAAGTGGGTTTGGGGTTGTAGACCTCCCAGTCTTTCATTCTCAGTATAGAAATAGAAGACAGAAAAACTTTCCTCTTCTACATACTGTAGCGAATTTCTCCATCTGAAGACTTTTGTCTTCTAACCAAGACATTTTACCAGATTTCTGGGGAATTTTGTGCTCATTTCTGAGATCATTCCTGCCTCCACTTCCCAGAAGAGATACTCTGCAAAGGATTATGGCAATTTCTATACAGTGAGACACCACATGCAAAGCATATTCATTCCCACCTTATGTTATCAGTGCGATACATGGGGACTTACAGCAAAACATAAACGAACGTTGGTCACCACAGAAATGAGATGTCTGAGGAAAACTGCTGGAGTGATTTTAGGAGTGGCATTTTGGGGGAGAAGTAGACTGCAGTGGCTCAAGTGGTTAAGACACTGACTGGGAGGCAGAAGGTCAGCAATTCAAAATCTGAGTACTGCATGATAGAATGGGTGCCGGTCTCTGTCCCAGCTCCTGCCAACCTAGCAGTACGAAAGCAAGAAATTGCAAGTAGATAAAAAGGTACCACTTCGGTGGGAAGGTAAACAGCATTCTATGCACTTCAGTGTCTAGGCATGCCTGCCACATGTCCATGGAAACATCTGCAAATACAGACAACACTGGCTTTTCAACTATAAACAGAGATGAGCACCAAACCCTAGAGTCAGAGATGACTGGCTTTTGAGCAAGGGTGACCTTTAACTTTAACTTTACACATTATCATATGTCCCATTGACTGATCTACTCTAAACTGCTAATCTGTATATCATCCAGTGGTTCCCAATGTGAGGCCCACACACCACAGGGGGGGCTTCAGTTACCAAAAGCCTAAGTCGGTACATTGGCTGATCAATGCTTTGGGGAACTGACTTAGGCTTCTGGGAAATGTCTCACGTTTTGAGCAACTCCTCACATTTGAAGAGCCACATTTAATGATGCACAGGGAGTTATGTGCAAAGAGAAAGTTTCATAATAATTTCTCCGCATCCTTGTTAGCAGATGTCTTATATGCTTAGTGTGTTTTGCAAAAGGAGAGGTCATTAATACGATGATGATCAAAAATGTTTCAGCCCCAGGTCTTATTAACAGATTTGTCAAGCTGTCCTAGGGAGATTTAACGAGGTCTGCTCTGATTAATTCTGCCTTGAATAGTTCTTTCCTGGTTTGCTTATTTTTCCCCCTTTAAAAATATCCCCCCAAGTTAAAATATTTATGCTGATGGCCATGAATGATAACTGTTGATCAATGAAATCCATTTGAGTGGGGAGGAAATAAGAGAATGACATTTGTTTCTTGGTCATCTCTGCCTACTTTAGCTTAGCATCATGGAATCATAGATCCTCTACATGTGCATCCTAAACCTGCATTAATACAGCCCCAAAACATCTGGAAGACGTCAAGGGGGGTTCTTGTGGCATTAACTGATGACCCCAATACTGCAAGAAAACAAGAAAGGGAAGCATTCCTATACCTGATTAGAGAACAAGAACAGAATTTTTCATTGATTTGTCACGACAAACAAGTCAACACTTTACACAAAGAAGTATAACTTGCTCTATATTTTTGGCACAGAGCATATATTATTGTCAAGGCTGTGATGGCTTAGAAGGTCGGCAGGCCAGCAGTTCAAGACCCGAGCGCTGCATGACAGAGTGAGCATCCGTCGTCTATCCCTGCTCCTGCCAACCTAGCAGTTCAAGTGCAAGAAGTTGCAAGTAAACAAATACTGTATATACTCGAATATAAGCTGAACCAAACATAAGCCGTGATACTTAATCTTGACCTGAAAACCCAGAAAAATAGATTGACCTGAGTATAAGCCGAGGGTGAGAAATCCAGCAGCTGCTAGAGTGTTTCAATAAACAAAATACATGAAAATATGGTAAAAATAATTAAATTGTTGGCACATCTCAATCCGGCACGGTCTTGGGACCCTTGTGGTTCTTGACCCAAGTATAGGCCATGTCTCCTTTTGGGGGGCTCGTTTTTGGGGCTAAAAAGCTAGGCTTATACTCGAGTATATACAGTGGGTACCACTTCGGTGAGAATGTAAACAGCGTTCCATGCACTCTGGTGTCTAGTCATGCCTGCCACAAGTCCACCAAAATGTCTGCAGATGTAGACAGTGCAGGTTCTTTGGCTATAAACAGAGATGAGCACTGAACCCTAGAGTTGGATACCACTGGGTTTTGAGCAACGACGACCTTTACCTATGTCTGCCACATGACCACGGAAACATCTGCAGAAGCAGACAGTGCTGGCTCTTCGGCTATGAAACAGAGATGAGCACTGAACCCTAGAGTCGGATATGACTGGCTTTCGAGCAAGGGTGACCTTTACTTTACCTTAATGGTCCCCAACCCCCATAACTTTTCCTCCCCAACTCTGTATTTTCTAAAAGCAAATACTGAGTCATCCTTCACCTTAAGGCAGTGGTGGCAAACTTTTTAGAGGCCGAATGCCCAGACGCACCTTCACCACAGAGTGAAAAGGCTGCCATTTGTGACACACCCTCATGCCGCATGTGATCTGGGCAGAGGGGAGGGGTGAACTCTGTGCTGGGGGGAGGGAGGAAGTGTTCCCATTGGGCTGCTGGGAAGAGGGACAGGGCAAACTGTGCTGGGGGGAAGGAGGTAGCACTTCCATTGGGCTGCTGTGCAGAGGGGTGGGGCAAACTCCGTCGTGGGATAACGACACATGTGCCCACAGAGAGGGCTCTGAGTGCCTGCTCTGGCATATGTGCCATAGATTCACCGTCACTGTCGTAAGGCATATAAATTTCTCACCTACGGCTTGTTCCATGCCTTTTCACCCCACTAAATACCAAGAGTTTGTTGTGATACAACAATAATTTGACTTTGAAGCAGGGCTCTGAAAGGCCGGGGGGCTGATATTTGCTAACAATCGACATGCTGAGCAATTAAGTGTGTTTTCAGCCCGGAGTTTAAAGCTTCAGCAAAGAGGAGGCAAAGCGGAATGAAGAACAGCCTCCAAACATTTAATGAGCTTGGGATCAAACAGCTGCTTCTACCTAGAGTCAAGGCAGGCATCCTCTGCCTTCTTTTGCATTCTACATTGTTATAAGCAAAGCATCAATTAAGGCTGTTTTCTCCTTGCATTGAAGCAGAAGTTAATCGTGAAATCCACAGCAAAAAGGATCTGCAGGAGGTTTAGAGTCTCTTTCACTTAGAGCCTCTGGGGGAGGCATAGAATTAAACCTCAGGGCATCAGACGGATGCCATCAGCTTTCTTTCATATTTTCCCCAACACCCCTCCTCTTTTCTTCTAGACTATACATAGGAAGCTGCCTGGAACAAAGGCCATATATTGGTCCATCTCCTTCCCTTCTGCCAACTCTCATTAGCAAAAGTTAAGTTTGCACATTTCCCAGGACAAAGAAATGACACTATAACCCAGTGATCGTGAACCTTGGCACTCCAGATGTTCTTGGACTTCAGTTTCCAGAAGCTCTGGTCAGCAGGAGTGATGACTTGGGCTTCTGGGAATTGAAGTCCAAGAAGACCTGGAGTGCCAAGGTTCGCCATCACTGCTAGTATAACCGAACCAAATGTGATGATGGGCAACCGCTTTATGGAAGCCCTAAAAAGCTACAGGTAAAGGTGTCCCTTGCTCAAAACCTAGCCGTGTCTGACTCTAAGAGGCAGTGCTCATCTCCCATTTGCAGCCAAAGTGCCAGATGTCTCTGTGGTCATGTGGCAGGCTTGACTAGATGCCAGAGTGCGTGGGACACTGTTATACTTTGCCACCAAAGCAGTACCTATTTATCTACTTGCAGTTTCTTGCATTCAAACTGTTACTATAACAGGTCCATAAAATAAACTTGGTAGGAGCTTGGACAGATGATGGAAGCTCATTCCATCCTACAGTGTTTGGGTCTTTTTTATATATAAATATATTCAAGTATAAGCCAACCTGAATATAAGCCGAGGTACCTAATTTTGACCCGAAAACCTAGTAAAATAGATTGACCTGACTATAAGCCGAGGATGGGAAATCCAGCAGCTGCTAGTTTGTTTCAATAATCAAAATACGGTACATGAAAATAAGATGCAGCAGAAAGAAGTTTTCTCCATGCCGGTTGAGATATGCCGATGACAGGACGGGAAAAGCAGGTGGTGAAGGCTATTAGACGCCACCGCCTTTTCCCATCGCACTCAGTGACCCGGGTATAAGCCGAGTCAACTTTTTTGACCACATTTTTAGGACTGAAAAACTAGGCTTATACTCGAGTATATACAGTATTTTGTTAAAAATATGTGATGCGGTCAAAGCATTGCCTTCACTCTGACTTGTCTTTATGCAGTATAGCTGATATATTCAGCAATTACTTCTAAAGCCAATACAGAGCGAGGCCACAGGCCAATTCCTCCTGCTTCTGCCTGCCACTTGGTGAGCAAAAATAGGAGAGGAAAATAGCAACCAACATGGCTGAATAAAATTGCCACTGCCAGCAAATACCATTTGTTTACATCCTTCTTTAAAAATACTCAAAAAGGGTGGTTCGTCAACATAACCAGAAGGTAAAGGTGGAGGACTGTGGTGGCTTAGTGGTTAAGATGCTGAACGTGATGACTGGAAGGTCGGCAGGTCAGCAGTTCAAGACCTGAAAGCTGCACGATGGAGTGAGCTCCCGTTTCTGTCCCAGGTCCTGCCAACCTAGCAGTTCGAAAGAAAGAAATTGCAAGTAGATAAAGAGGTACCACTTTGGTGGGAAAACAAATAGTACTCTGTGCACTTTGGTGTCTACTCATGGCTGCCACATGTCCACTGAAATGTCTGCAGATGCAGACAGTGCTGGCTCTTTGGCTATAAACAGAGATGAACCCTAGAGTCGGATACGACTGGCTTTTGAGCAACGGCGACCTTTGCTTTTACCTAAAGGTGGAGGGGAATAAAACTGTATGCATCAAACCAGCCTCATGTTCTAGCATTTTAGATTATCCACAAGCTATCTGGAGACATGGCATAGTACTGTTGTTGGTTTCAGTCTTCAAGAATTGACCTTCAAATCCGAGAACATAATCAACATCAAGATTAAAAGAGACAGATTGAAGTAGGCCTCCCCCGCCCTAAAAAAAATAAATCCCAAAATAAAAGAAGGCACATCTGGCTTTGAAGAAGAACAATTGTTACATCAATTCAACAAAGGTGAGCATTTATTTTATTTTATTTTATTTTTGCTTGCCAAAAAAAGATCTCTTTCTTTAGAGTTATCCGGAGGCCTGATCATTCTGGGCAAGTTTTATTCTTCGCAAGGGTTATTTTTAGATGTAAGCGAAGCGTCCTCATTATTTTTTCAAACACTCATTCCAAAGTACCAAATGCTTTCTATGTAATCTTTCTAGACACCAATAGCTCAAAAGTGTTTTAAATAAGCAGGAGGTCTGGTTTTGGAGCAGGGAAACTGAAAGAATGATTACTACGCCTCTTGAAACTGCCTTTACTGAAAACTGGCGTGCAATAGAGCAGGAAGGCTAGATTCATAAAAACATCCCTGTCCCTGAATTTCAACATTAGTTCCTGGAACATTATTAAATTTGATGCACAGATTGCTATATGCTCAGTGATGGGACGTTACCGGTTCGGACCAGTTCGCCTGAACCTGTAGCACCCCATCAGGAGGGTGACCAGTTCCGTCGCCTCTCCGACCCCCTTCAGAAATGTATTTCTGGGCAGCCATTTTGGCTGCCCGGAATTGCGCATGCTTCAAACCTCCATTTGACGCATGCACAGTTCTATTTTTTAGTGTGCATGTGTCAAATAGAGGTTTGACGCATGCACACTAAAAAAAGAACTGCGCATGCGTCAAATGGAGGTTTGACGCATGCGTAGACATTTATTATTATTATTATTTGCTCCGCCCATGACATCATGACGTCATGATGTTATGACATCATGACGTCGGCTACGCCCATGACATATATGATGTCATGGTGGGGTAGTGAAGATTTTGACAACCCACCACTGTATATGCTGCTATATATTGTATATACTATATTTTGGTGTATTATATCACCTTCACTAACTTTCCTGCAATAGTCTCTTTTACAACATGAGCACAACAGGATGTGTTCACACAAGTAAGAGGTTAAACTCATCAGCATATGCTCTGATTGGCAACTTCACACTTTTAAGATTGAATAGGGGACATTTAAAACTAATCTGAATAACAAACTATGGGTCATGTGTTACTACTAGCTGTAGGAAGCTGTATTGATATGCATACGTATCTGTCATTCTGCTTGGTTACTCTTTACCTCTTTACCTTGTAACCTCTTTACCTTGTAATCTCTTTACCTCAGTATCTGGTGTATATAAACCATACCTGGAAATTTTACTCCTTGTCTGAAGAAGTGGAATTGATCCATGAAAGCTCACAGTAAAAATATAGCAGTTAGTCTTTAAAGTGCTGCAGTGTTTCTTTCTTCTTATATGCCTGAACCACAGACTAACACGGCTACTATTCCAAAAAACTTCAACATTAGTTTTGTTTACTAGATAGAAGCAAACTGAAATATTGCTACCCTCCACATTATGGTATGGAGAATTAAGGGGATCCCCTGTGAAATCCAACTGGGGCTTAAGCTACCTGAAGGGGTGTAACTTTTTGATTTTGAAAAAAATCTGTAGGCCTTCTTCTCAGTCCTTTCATCTCCACTGAAGGGCTTGGCAAAGGAAGAAGAGAAAGTTCAAGCTGGATCTCAAAAATGTAGAGGTACTTGAGATCATATCGCAAATATCGGGTGGCAAATGGAGTCTTTCAAATAATTTCACAAGAATATCAGTCTCTGCTTTTTTAAAAAAAAATACAATGAAGCCTTTGAGTGTGTGGAAGATAAGAAACTATGGGCTGTTCTGAAAGAAACGGGAGTAGCTCAGAGTTCGTTCCGCCCCTCTGTTTGGGCACTTGTTTACTAAAAGATTCGCCATCACTGATATAAATTGGTACTGACTTGATGGCTCATAACAAAAAGTTGACCAAGACCTTTTTTATTCTGTCAGCATTTTTCTGGTCTCAGGAATAGCACTGGTTCAGCCACTGGTTTATCCTCCCCCTTCAGCCATTTGTACAGTTTTTCTATTCTCTGCCATTTCTTCTGATCTGATGGTGTTACTTTTTTAAAAAAAGATCTTTTCCAGTCTTTGCTATTAGGGTTGAGCACTTATCCCAACCCTCAATTATGTGGCAAGTGCTTTTTTACGTGGTTTCTTATTCTCCTCCCCTTTTGGAAAGACTAAAATAATGTGTCAGCACTGTGCATGTTAATGACATACATGAATCCTTTTTCACTCTAACTGCCTGGCTGCAAATTTTAGCACAACCACTGGGAGAAGGCGATATAAGAACTGGAGCGTAGAAGAATTAAACACAGGGAAAGGCTGGCATTTATTCTAATACATCCTCTACACTGGACGTAATTTCTGAACAGGGTTAGCCTATTACACAAACTGAAGTATAAGCAACCTGTCCTACTTCTTCAACGTTAATATTTATGAAAGCTTCTAGCGGGTTTTCAGAAGCTTTTTGCTCTTGAAATAAATATGAGGAAGGTGCAAGCAGGCTGAAATGATTTTGTATACAAGACTTGGGTCCAGCTCTTAGAGAAAGCCAGGGGAGTATGGCATTGCTAATACCAATAAAATTTAAAAATGTTGAAGAATCTGATATACCATTCACCACTTTGTAATGGTGAGATGTTTACAGAGCCATGTTCACCTTGCCGTCTCAAGTCCTTTGGCTTAAACACATTTCATTTGTGGAAAAGTTATTCTTCATGTGCCATATCCGACTATGAATATTCACTATCCATCATGGCAATCAGCCATGAAGATTGTCCTGGGAACAATATAATGCAGCCGCCTTCCACATTGCAACATGACACCCATACCACTGATCCAGCTCCGCGAGTCATGTTCTGGTCCTGAGCCCTTTTGGCACACAAAGTCCTCCTCAGCCCAAGGTCAGGATGGCTGAAGCTGCATCCCTGCATCAAGATGGATTCAAGTGGGATCATTTAATCCACTTCGGGACCATCATCCTTCCCTGTGGACTTCGCCACCCAAGGGCATTAGTCCTCAGGGTTGTCATCTTAGTTAACTGTTGCCTGACACTCGATGTTGAGTTGCTGGCAGTAGGGTCTACTCTATTACCATAGCAGGATAACCTACCAGACTAGTCTGGCCAGGGAAAAAGTTACATTTGTAATATACCTCATTTGAACTGTATGTCTTGATTTTTTCTCAATTCTCATAATCAACATTCAGAACAAAGCCCCATAATCCCCAGACTCTCCCATCTGTCCTGGCTGCTGGTCCTGCAAGCTAGGGGAGTATGGAAGTTGTAGGTCAAAGCAACCGATCTCCAGAGCAGGAAGAAGAACTTTTGACAGTTTGACTTTTTCTCACCTACACTTCAAATTTGAAGCCTCACATTCTTTTTACAATTTTGGCTCACCCCAATGGGGTGAGTTGGTTGGTCTTCTCTTTCTTATTGTTTCCACCCAGGTTGGAAGATGGAATAGAGTGGCAGATAGAACAGAGTGGTCAACTTGGGTATTCCAGCTGTTCTTGAACTACAATTCCCAGAAGCACATCTTCTGGAAATTGAAGTTCAAGAACACCTGGAGCCCAAAATTTGGCACCGCTTGTGTTGGCCAACTCTTCCCCAATGCATTCCTTCCAGTGGCGTAGCGTGGGGGGGCGGGGGGGGCGGATGCCCCGGGCAGCGCCTTTCAGGGGGCGGCAAAATGTCCCCTCCCCACCCTTTTGCTGGCGAGCGCCCCACGTGCGCTTCGCCGCTTGCCACACACCTCCGTCCGCTCACACCTCCGTCCGCTCGCCCGCCCGGCTGGCCGTCGGGGGCTCTCCGCCGCCTGTTGCCCCTGGCAGCGGCTTTCAGGGGGAGGCAAAATGTCCCCTCCCCACCCTTTTGCTGGCGAGGAAGAGAAAAAGGGGTTTTTTTTAGGCGGACAATTCAAGGAGGCTCCTTGAATTGTCCGCCTAAAAAAAACCCCTTTTTCTCCTCCTCGCCAGCAAAAGGGTGGGGAGGGAAGGAGGGGCACGCCCAGTCGCCCGCCCAGCTGGCCGTCGGGGGCTCTCCTGGCGGGCGGCCCGCATGCGCGCGGACGCTGCTCGCCTCCGCCCGCCCAGCCACCCACCCAACTTGCCGTGAGACGGGGCGCTCGTCGGGGGTGGGTGGCGCCGTGGCGGGGAGCCCCTGGGGGCTGGCTGGGCAGGAGGAGGTGGGCAGAGGAGGTGGGCAGGAGAGCCCCCGACCGACAGCCAGCCCGGCGGGCGGGCCCCTCCTTGAATTGTCCGCCTAAAAAAAAACACTTTTTCTCCTCCTCGCCAGCAAAAGGGTGGGGAGGGGACATTTTGCCGCCCCCTGAAAGCCGCTGCCAGGGGCAACAGGCGGCGGAGAGCCCCCGACAGCCAGCCGGGCGGGCAAGCGGACGGAGGTGTGAGCGGACGGAGGTGTGTGGCGGGCGAGCGGACGGAGGTGTGTGGCGCGCGTGCGCGCGCGCGCGTGCGCGTGTGCGCGCGCGTGCGCGCGCACGCCGCTAGTCACCAGGGGGCCGGCTTCTACCTGGGTCAGGGGGAGGGGGCGGCGGCAGCGGCGAGCTGGGGGGGGGCGGCGAGTTTGTTCTTCGCCCCAGGCGGCTGAAGACTGCGCGACGCCACTGATTCCTTCTGAAACCACATCAGGGTTTCATTTGGCATGTTCCTAGGGCACGTACAGATTGTGAATGGGCAAAAAAGATTCTTACAGCTGCCAAAGCGACTTCCGCTGTTAAGTTCCGGTATAAGGAAGAAGCTTATGAGCTAGTTCAGGAAATTGGTGCAGTAGTTAAACTGTTGTACTGCAATCAGAAAGTTGTGACTTTGATCCTGAACAGGGGTCAAGGTTGACTCGGCCTTCCATCCTTCCGCGGTCGGTAAAATGAGTACCCCAAAAGCTGGATGCAAAATGCTATTTAACTTGTGAACCTGCTCAGAGTGCGCACTAAGTGCTATGGGGCAGTAGAGATGTGTGATTGCTATTTTGCAACCGAAGCTCATTCACTCTGTTTCACTGTAAAACAAAATCAAAGCAGAGTGAATTGCCATTCTTGTTGTGGCACAAACCGAATTGACTGTGCGTAGGGTGGGAGTGGGGTTTTCAAACAGCACTCAGTGGAAGCACTGGGAATGTAGGATCAGAATGGCAAGAACATTATGCTGCTTCTCATTCAAATGGCAAAATTGCTTAAGTGTGAGACATGCCGGCTGGAAAGGAAGAAATGAAAAGATGCGTGATTTAAAAATGTGGTGAGAACGAGAAGGGAGGGATATTTTCCCTTCATCTGCTAAGAAGCAGCTTGCCATCTTCTATCTTCTCCTTATGATCACAAGATCTCATTTTGCAAAGGAAGGGGGAGGGGGATGAAAAATAGCATAATATTTAGACCTGCAGGTGCAATGCAATCAAACTAACCAGCCCAGCAGTTTCCCGAGACCAATGACAGATGGTGAGAATTTCAGAGGCATAAATAAGGTTTCTTGGTTCCACTTCAAGAGACTTCCAAAACAGAACTGAGAGCCAAGAGGAACGGGCTGAACCTTCAGCTCAACAAAGGGGCCGTCTGAGTGGATCAAACATTCAGAAATTAGCCGGGCTTTGCAGAGACGAGGAGACCTTGCAATCCCCACATTCCGTTTTCAACAAGTTTACTATCTAACTTATCATGCTGTCCAGGTTGCAGATGTGACTAATTTATCAAAAAAATTCTGCCTTCTTCCCCATGGCCCTTTGTCAAGGAATCACTGATGTGTCTGCAATTCGCACAGAACTGATCTATGCAAAGCCAGTGCTTGGAACATAGACCTTCTCCCCCCCCCCCCAACACAAACAAAATAAGCACAAATTACTGGAACATTTATCAAAATAGAGAAAAACAACTTGACTGTTTCCAATGTTTAAAAGTTCATAGATTTCTGCTACCTAAAATGAGGAATCCCTCTCTATTCCCACTTTGGAAGAAAAAAAAATATGTATATGGGGATTGAAAAACCAAGGAAGGCTGGCTGATGGGTTTCACTTAAATCAGGGGTGGCTGTTGTTTGTTTGTTTGTTTGTTTGTTCATTCATTCGTTTGTTCACACTTGTATGCTGCCCTACTCACAGAGCGACTCAGGGAGGCTAACATAATATCGTAGAACAAAATACGGTATCAAAAAAAAAAACACAATAATCCCAATAATAAATTCAAAAATAAAACCACGAACAACCCAGAAAAAAATTAAAGATTTAAAGATTTAAAAGACTTAAGAGAGGGGTAATTATCGACTCAGCCAGTGGGCCAGGGTTACCGTGTTACTGGTACCCCACACCTGCCCCGCCAGCCAAGTCTTTACTCCTTTTCTGAAGGGCAGCAGCTCTGTCTGGAGGCGCAACTCAATTGGCAGGAGGTGATCCAGTTCTTCTGGGACATCAATTCCCAGAAGCCCAAGTCATCACACCTGTTGATCAGGGCTTCTGAGAATTGAAGTCCAAGACCAGCTGGAGTGCCAAGATTGGCCACCCCTGACTTAAACGATCAAGAGACATGAATTTAGAAGGATTCTGGGTTCCCAAAAGCTAACAAAGATTTGTTTTATGGAACACAGTTCCTCTAATCTTCCAGGTAGCGTGACCATACTTGCAATGAACTGTGGGAGATATAATTTAAAAAGTAACTCTTCCAAACTCTGATAATGTCATGTGGCATTATGAACAGGGGGAAATTCATACACAAGATTTCCTCTTCTCTGCATTTTGCACAATTTGAATGATATCTGATTTAGCTGCTTCGACAGTGGGGCCCTGCAGTAACAAAAAGTAATTTCAAGCCATCAAGATGGAACTTTAATTTCTAAGGGTTTATCCCTCTAACACAAGTTAAAGTCATCTTAAAGACTGGCTTTTATTGGGTTGCTTCCCCTTATACAGGACCTCGTGTTACTTCCAGCAGTTTCCTAGACTCTCTGATCTCTTTTCAACTGGGTGGTGGACTTCTTACTGAAGAACAACCATCATTGGTTGAAAGAAGGTTATTGCATTTTGAAAATGGAAATTCAAAGTTATTGCTTTTTGAGGGGTCTTTCATGTTCCCAAGAAAGGACCACTTCATGTGCAAACAAATACCCAACAAAACCAGTTGACATGGTTGAAGTTTCCTTACCTTTCACAACATACAGACCAGAGGGCTCTAAACAGGGCACAAAGACTTGTTTAGTTTCTTAATAAAGATCTTACTGTGCTGTGGATTTCAGAACATCACCTTTCTCAATTCCTTTCCATCTTTGCTGAAGTTTTCCAACGAGCAGCTCATTGGCAAGGCAGTTTGTGCACATTGTTTAATGTTTCCTGAAATGGTAGACCTGTTTCCAGGATGCACCATTCCAGAAAGCAAGCAAAGCTCTTGATGTCAGAGGCGTAGCTACCGCCGTATCTGCCATATCAATTATACGGGGGTCCCGGGCCATGGGGGCCCCCAACGTGCGTAAGCAAAACAAATCTTTACCCTTCCTAGGGCCCCCCAAACAAATTTTTATACGGGGCCCTGCCAAGGCACGCTACTCTTCTGCTTGATGTGCTCCTCCACAAAGAGAAAAAATGGGACCTTTATACAGAAACTAGAGCAGGTACAGAGAAGGGAAACAAGGGTGATCAGAGGACTGGAAACCAAGCCCTAGGACAGGGATGGGGAACCTTTTGGAGACTGAGTGCCCAAACAGAGGGGTGGGGCAAACTCTGTGCTGGAGGGAGGGAGGAAGCACTCCCATTGGGCTGCTGGGCAGAGAGGTGGGGCAAACTCCGTGCTGGGGGGAGGGAGGAAGCACTCCCATTGGGCTGCTGGGCAGAGGGACGGTGCGAGCTCTGTGCTGGTGTGATGGCATGCATCCCTACAGAGAGTGCTGGGAGTGCCACGTCTGGCACACATGCCATAGGTTTGCCACCACTGCCCTTACAAGGAAAGACTGAAGGATCTGGGCATGTTTAGCCTTGAGAAAAAAAAGACTGAGTGGAGATAGGATGATGATAGCACTCTTCAAATACATGAAAGATGGTCATAAAGAGGACGGGAAAGATCTGTTCTCAATTATCCCATGGACATGTAATAACAGGCTGAAACTACAGGAAGCCAGATATAGGCTGAATATTAGGAAAAACCTCTTAACGGTTAGAGCAGTACAACAATAGAACCAACTTCCTTCTTCTTCTTCTTCCATGTCTAGGCCAGACATGAAACTGACAAAATGAAGGCACCTTTTGGTGAGTTCATTCTGCAGTTCCTTTCACCTGAGCTAGTGTGAGAAAGATTAACCGGCAACAGGGTACACCCGATTGTGGTTCAAAATACTACAATCTTCAAGGAGGCCTTTTCTGTGTACCCCACAGAAGAAGAAGGGGTTAAACTCAATCACCTAAAAGGCCCCTTCCAACTCAGCAATTCTACGATTCTAAAGTGGCATCTCAGACCCCACGGTTCAGACTGTCCAGATAAATATGCTGAACCTTTTGTATAATAACAATAATTTCATGTCAGAAAGTATTCTGGGTTGCAAGGATTTTTGCTGGAGAAACTCTGCTCAGCCGATGCCCGAATGAAGCTCCTTTCATGTCCCCAAGATCTTTTCCCACCAAAGTGGTCCTTATTTATCTACAGTAAAACCTCGCATAAAGAATGCCTCGCTTAGAGACTAACTCGCTTAAAGAGCAGCAGTTTCTCTGAATGGTTGTCTCACTTAACAACTAAAACCAACCAAACACTCACTTAACAAGTAAAACCAACCAAACACTTGCTTAACAACTAAATCAGGGTTCGCAATCCCCCCTTCCAGAAGTCACAACTGGTCACTTACAATGGTGTTTCGCTTAAAGTGCAAACTAGCTTAAAGAACAATCCTGTTGAACGCATTATGCTCTTTAAGCGAGGTACCACTGTACTTCCAATTTCCTTGCTTTCAAACTGCTAGGAGCTGGGACAGAGACAGGTGCTCACTCTATCATGCAGCAGCCAGACCTCGAACTTCCAACTTGCTAGCCTTCCAGCTAACAAGGCGAGTGTCTTAACCACTGAGCCACCGCAGTCCCTCCTTTTGTATAAGTATTGAGTTACAATTTTGCAAATGGAAAGCAACCTCTTCGTCCCCACAAAACTGGGGCCTTGAACTCCTGGAACGGATTCCTCCAGGTTGAACATAATTACCGCTTTAGATCTCTGGCTCCCTGTTGTTCTTGAATTATTCAGTGTCCGACCATCTCAGCTATAGTTAGGAAAGGGAAAGGAAGGCTTTGAACATCGTAAGGCAGCTCTCTTCGGCTGCCTGGCTTTCTTGTGGCCAATGAAGGCACATTACCTCTCAGACTCACAGGGGCCTCTGCGTGCCGGGATGTTCTGTCCATCGCTAGTGCTACTTTTATGTTGCTCTCTGGAGATGTTTGACCTTGGCAGGAAAGCTTCTCTCCAGCCACGGAAACAATTAAGACTGCTGCATGGGTTACATTAAGACTGAACATTTCTTATTCAAGAGAGCAGGTTTTCAATATATATCTACATTTTAAAGTTAACATCCACAGCTTATTTTTAGATCTGGTTCATGACAGTGGAAATGAGGTTATAGGGTGAACCGGACCCAAGAACAGGTAGGCTGTAAAACTAAAAGTGACCTCGTTTGCTTGCTTGCAACCCCAAATACAAGGGAGGCGCATAAAGGTCAAGGCCGCCCTTGGTTGAAAGCCAGTCATATCTGACTCTAGGGTTCGGTGCTCATCTCCATCTACAGCCAAAGAGCCAGTGTTGTCTGCATCCTCAGACATCGCCTTGGGCATGTGGCAGGCATGCCTAGACACCAGAGTGCATGGAATGCTGTTTACCTTCCCATCGAAGTGGTCCCTATTTATCTACTTCCAATTTCTTGCTTTCGAACGGCTAGGTTGGCAGGACCTGGGACAGAGGCGGGAGCTCACTCCGTCATGCAGCACTCAGGTCTCAAGTCATCAAGTTCAGCATCATAACCACTAAGGCATCCCAAGCCCTGATATGCATAAAACATGTTTTCAAATGTTAAAATAATCCTTTTTATAATAAAAAATGAAAGTTATTATACTAGTATATGTTGTCAATTGTATGTTGATCTAGAAATTGGAGTAGTGTTATTGAGGTTGTCCATATGGATGCCCTCACATAGCTTTAAAAAGTTACTTTTGTGGAGTGTAACTCCAAGAATCTTGAATTTACCATGAACACTAGATAAAGAAAAAGATGGATGGGCTCTACACTGCTTCCAGATGTGGATATATCTGCACAGCACATAACATGGCTATTCTTTGCTTATTCGAGTATTATCTCAGAATATTGTTGCACGAGTTCAATAAATGCAGTCTGTATATTGGGTACTTCTCATTTTATATTTTGCTTATATATCACAAGTTATGACTCTGAAAACTAATGAAACAATGCGCATAGCGACAGGATGCTTCAAACCTCTTGTTGGTATTGCTCTGCGTAAGATCAGGAGCGAAGTAGCAGCGGATGCCGAGATAACTAAGCAAGAGAAGGACCCTTGACACCTTCTGAATGGAGATGAGCCTCAAGTCCACCAGCTCAGATCCAGGAAGAGCTTTATGGCAAGAACAAACATTCTTGAGGGTAGGCAAGAGATGTGAGACAAGGAACAACATTAAAGGAGGAACTCAGATTCACATCACTTAAAAGACTCTGAATACGCTGAGGGTTGGAGTCCCAGAAGGAGTAAAGCCAGAGCAAGACGTATTATCTTTTTGGAACAAGGGGACAAGTAGATAAAAATGTAATCATACTGAGAACAGCTAAATGAGGTGGTTTATAATGCCCCACTGGTGGTGGGTGGATGTAGTGAGATTTCTTCTTTTTAAAATCTGTTTTTGTTTGGATGTTTTCTTTGTTTATTTAGTATGAGTTTCTTTTTAATTTTAATTTTAAAAAAAGTAGCTTCAGACAGATGGTGATCTTAAGAGGCATGGGAGATGATTGAGGAGGGAGATTTGTCCCCTACCCAGAAGCATCCATGGCCACATGAAGATTTGAATCCCTTCTTTGGTTCTCCTATATTCTCTTCCTACCATAGGCAAAGGTAAAGGTCACCCTTCTTTGAAAGCTAGTTGTACCTGATTCTACGGTGTGTCTGCAGACATTTCCATAGTCATGACTAGACACTGGAGTGCAAAGGATGTTGTCAACTTTCCTGCCAAAGTGGTACCTGTTGATCTACTTGCAATTCCTTGCTTTCAAATTGCTGGGTTGGCAGGAGCTGGGACAGACGACACAAGCTCACTCTTGTCATGTAGCACTCGGGTCTCAAACTGCTGACCATCAATCGAGTTCAGCATCTTAACCACTAGGCCACTGCAGTCCCGCTCCCCTATACAAAGTGGTACCTCGTACAACGATTTTAATCCGTTCCATGGGGCTCATCGTTGTACGAAACAACCGCTATACGATGCATGCATAGTGATTTTCCCTATGGGATGCATCGTACAACGGTTTTTTTCGCTAAGTGGTTTTTCCCATTGAAAAACTGTAGTACGTTTTTTCCATAGGGAAAATTGTTATGCGGGACGCCATTTCCCCCCAAAACCTAATTGTTATGTGATTTCATTGCTATACAGGGCGATTGTTGTATGAGGTTCCACTGTATCTTCCTACCATATACCTGTTCAAAATCTCCCTTCATCCTTGAATTTGTTTTCCTGTGGTAGTGAGAAGAATGCTTTTGATGAGCTAAGAACTGACAGATTAGGAGAGCGCTCACAAGCCCCTGCCCTACCCTCTCTCCTGTCTATCACAACAGCCATCTTACTTTACTGATTTTTCTCCTCTCTCCCACTTAACATCTTGTTACACTCCAAGCGCAACTTGCCTTCCCCTCTGATTTGAGCACAGAGGACAATGGGGTAGAAAAATCAATTTTCAAGACGTGAACATGAGTTGGGACGCCGTGCTTCTCAACTTTAAAAGATTTCCCCTATCAAGTCTGACAAGCAACGGCATCCGTAGGCATTTCATTTCCAGCTAGCCTTCATTGTACGCATGACATGTCCCATCCTAGGCATGAGAGCAGGGAGCATCTGTTACTCTAAAAAGGCTTTGTTATCCCCTCATCAGGGGGAGGGCAAATTCTGGTCCCACCTTTGAGGACAGGTAGATATTTTTGCACAAATGGCTGGGTTAGACTAGGCTTACAAGTCTGGCCAGGTGATCCTGCTATGGTCATAGAGTAGACCCTACTGCCAGCGACTCAACATCGAGTGTCAGGCAGCAGTTAATGAACCTGACCACCCTGAGGACTAACAGCCTTGGGTGTTGAAGTCCATAGGGATGGCTGATGGTCCCCAAGTGGATTAAATCCCACTTAAATCCATCTTGATGGAGGGCAGCAGCTTCATCCATCCTGGCCTGGGGCTGATGAGGACTTTGTGTGCCCAAAGGGCTCAGGACCAGAAAGTGACTTGCGGAACTGGATCAGTGGTACAGGTCTCATGCTGCGATGCAGAAGGCAGATGAAAGGCCATGCCATTTTGGTGTTCCCAGCACAATCTTCATGGCTGATTGCCATGAGGATCACCAATATTCGGACATGGCAGAAGACGACGACTAGGCTTCTTATTTTTTTGTTTTAAAAACCATGTATTATTAATAGGACTGTTAAGATTAGTGAGAAACTTAAGGAGTGTCAGGGGTTTGTTTTTGCCCGTTCCACACCCCTAGTCAATTTTCACGGCTGAGTGAGGATTCAAAACTGAGTTCTCTTGAGTCCTAGTCTGTGACTTTAGCCAGTTCACCACATGGGGTATATCTGACAGGTAGAACATGCCAAAATGCAGGGAAAATGCAGTCGTAATCCTAGGCTGTCAGGTTCTTCAAGTTCCTTAAAAACTTGTCATTCTGCCAGCTAGCCTGTCAAAAGTTACCAAACTCGCACTGTGAGAAGCTCATTATCAGATCCTCTCGAAATGTGACTCAGCCTCACTCGGGTGCATTTAAGGGAAGTATCCGTGGGAAAAACAGACAGATGTCAAGGTAGACTCAAGACAGAAACAGATGTTAATAGCTAGTCTGCGTTTAACACTGAAAGCATGGAAGTCCTGGAAAAAACTGAAAGCCTTTGGCCATTCAATCAATTGACATTCACGTATAGTTTGCTTAACTAGTCAACAAGATGCTGAAGCATTAGCAGGCTGTGTTCAACATCATTACACTGCATCATAAAACAACAACAACTATTATCTACTACTTGGTCTAATCCAGGGATTCTCAACCTGTGGCCCACCATCAAATCAATCAATCATTTCATGTGACCCCCCCACCGTCTCCACCACACCAGGAAGTGCCATGTGGTGGAGGAAGGGCAAAATGGCTGTCTGGCCCCCAAAGCTGTCTGAGGGAGCATGATCCGGCCCCCAGCTTAAAAAGGTTGAGAACACAATGTGCAGTTATTAAGTCAGTAAATTATTTGACTTACACAATTCTAGGAATGATACACTACATCACAAAAAAAAGAAAAAGAAGGTGTTGTCTGCTACTCGGTCTAATCCGTGTGTCCTCTACTAAATCAAGTGCGCTGAATCCAAAGCTGAAGTCCGATTCTGTCTAGGATGTCAGGATCCTTATTTATTTGATTTCTATACTGCACATCTGGGTGTTATCCCACTCAGGGCAGTAAACAAACAGAGAATAAATAACAACAATACCCACAACAACTCAAAACCCACCACCAACAAATACATCATAGACTAAACTAAACTAAACTAAACTAAACTAAACTAAACTAAACTAAACTAAACATAATTGCCATCAGAAGACATCTGGATGAAACCTAACTGGCTAACTGGATCTTAAGTTATTTAACCCAGTTATCAACCATTTGAACAGCATAGCATGCCTATAATTTAAAATCTGACCATATGAGGCAAATTCTGAGTTCAGATTTGGAATCAGCACACTTGATATCATGTAAATCATATGTGTTACTCCCAGTAGAAAAATTGTTGTTGTCCAGTGAATTAGCCACCATTAGCGGCAGCAAGAGAAGCAAACTTGACGTGGACACCATTAGGATTCCCTTCTTTCCCTTGGGGAACTCAGATTTCCAAAGAATCCTGCGCTTCAGACATGAAACCAATCACAAAACAAAGCACGGTCATTTGCAGACTTCATCGAATGGTTTGCTAATCACTCAGATGCTTTCAACACTGATGGAGTTTTCAATTCTAATCACGGGCTTCCTGTAATGTCTCTTCCTGCCCTCATCCTGTTTCCAGGAAGAGAAATGTATTCTGTGATGCACAATCGATTTCTCATTGTTTCAGGTACAGGAAAGGTGATTAGGTAGCCTACGACAGGGGTCCCCAAACTTTTTTGCTCCATTGACCGGTTTCATGCTATACAATTTTTTCAACGGGTTGGTGAATGGGGCTGTGGGATTGGACAGTGCAAGGGTGGGGGATGGAACCCCACCATAGTTAAGCAATGTGGAGCAGGGGCCTGGCCACCTGCCCATCTGCTGTGTCTGAAGCCCGTGCTCTTGCTCCATTCACCGGGCAGACTTTGCAGAGCATGTTGAAGGCATAAGGCTGCCATTGGGGCTCCCAGAACCACCCAACCCCGTGGCCTAATTCAGAACAGCCTGTGGTCTAGTACTGGTCCGCAGTCCGGTGGTTGGGGACCCAAACTTTTTGGGCTGTGGGCCAGTCACATGGTTGAGGGAGCTTGTCAGTACAGCCTGGGGGCCAGATCTGGCTCCTGATGCCAATTCATCTGGCCCACAAAGCCCTTGTCTATCCTGGAAGCAGAAGTAAAACACGCCTGTATGGGCAAGTTTTACTTCCACTTCCAGGTGCAATGAGGGTTTTGCGGGCTGGATGAATTGGCATCAGGGGCCGGATCTGGCCCCTGGGGTGTAGCTTGGACACCACTGGGATATACAAACATCATCAGCTATTTTTGCTGACACTGGTGCCTCTAGAAATCCTTAGACTAACTACCCTCCCTGGAAATTTTTATTCCACTTCTCTTTCTTAAAACTGCTTCCATAACTTTCCATTTTCATCTGCCAGTTGGATACAACAACAACAGATTTCTCTAAATCACAAAGTAATTACAGTCCCACACTTTGTTTAGCTTGTGTACTTTAGTGACTAATTACTGAGGATGGTTTATGAACTTCTCTCCCCCCCCCCCCCGCGGAAAATATAATTACCACATGTCTCCATGCAAGCAACAAACTAACAGCATTCGTTTCAAGATGCACGGGATAAACAGCAATTAGAAACAGTTACATAAGGACTGCGCAAGTAAAAAGAGGCCCGGAGGAAAGATTTTAATAAAATGAATCCAAATTTGCCATTTGTAGAACTTTGCACCTGCATCTGTTTTAAAAGTAGAAAGGACAAAATTCGCAACAAGCAATGCTCCTGGCCTAGATTTTCCTTCTAATGACTTAGTTTGGTTTTTAAGCTGCAAACAAGGCAGCAGTTGCAGATGAAGAAATGCAGCTGTTCTTGACTGCATATCAAAGCATTCCTTTGAATCTAAAAGCATTTCATCCTCCCTGCGCTCCAAGACTGTATAAGAGACCAGCAGGAGCAAAATGCCTTTTGCAAAATCAAATGAAAGTCAGACTGCACCATGGAGAAATTTTATTTTTGAGCAGAAAGTGGCCAGGATGGTTCTTTCTTTATATTTTTCTTATCTTTCAGAAGGAACTTGTTTTTAACTTTCCTCTTTCTGTCATTTTTGGGGCTCAAGCAACCTGCAGCCTGGACAATCTGTAACACAAAACGTCTTCTGCTTCCTTCTCAGAACCTGTGCCTATGTGACATATAGGCAATCCATATCCACTCCACGAATTTTAAAGTTCATTTTAGTAAGGCGGTTGTTCACTCCTCTGATTTGGAAGGTGGGCTTCTTCCAGATTTATGCTCCAAAGTGACAACCATTCTTATATCAGGAGCAGACACGCAACACAGAATGTGGAGTTCCACAACAGATTATCTGGCATAAAATGTCCCCTAAAACAACAAGACAACCAAAACAGACCTGAATCCTTAGTAAAATAAACCCTATTGTACAGATAACTTTGGCAGCACAATCTTATACACATCACTGATCATAGATAGGCCTACCTGAACTGAAGAGAGAAAAAGTGGATAGAGGATTGTCTGGCCAATTATCCTGCTATGGCAATAGAGAAGATGATACAGCCAGTGACTCAACGCTAAGTGTCAGGTGGAAGTTAACTAACCTGAAAACCCTGAGGACTAACAGCTTGGGTGCTGAAGTCCACAGGGATGGGTGATGGTCCCCAAGTGGATTAAATCTCACTTGACTCCATCTTGATGGAGGGCAGCAGCTTCATCCATCCTGGCTTGGGGCCGAGGAGGACTTTGCATGCCAAAAGGGCTCAGGACCAGAAAGGGACTCGTGGAACTGGATCTGTGGCATGGGTGTCATGCTGCGACACGGAAGGCAGATGAAAGGCTACTGCATTATATTCTCAGGATGGTTGTCATGGCTGATCGCCATGAGGATCACCAATATTCGGATTCATATATAGCAAAAGAAGAAGAGCCTTGCTCTTTCTATATTATCAGATATGTAAACTATGTAATAACACATTCTAAAAGAGGGAAATGGGGAACCCTAAACTTCTACACAGAACAGGTTCCCAGACATGTAATCTCAGACATAACTTCACTTCCTCCCAAACATCCCCTCCACCCTCTCTCCTTCTGAATCACTTTGTCAACAGCGACAGAGACTTATCATCTCCTCTGTTACAATAGGATTTTCCCAGTTTACATCCATCCATCTTGCTATTCAGTGAAAGTAGGGTTTGGTAATGACTCCAAGCACCAGCTACCATGCAGGTCAGCTGGGCAATTTTCAGAGGTCCAGTGGTCTGCACATGTCCACTAGACCTTCAAAGCCCCCTGAACAGCCCTAATCATTGTTTGCTTGTATTTTTTCAACCCTCAAGGTCCTTTGTGCCCTCCTATGGAATTGGAGGCAGTTTTACTAGGATTTTTGGCCTCCTGGTCTATTCTAGGGGATTCAATGGTGCTGAGGTTTCCCTAATGGTCCCCTAGAGACTGTATGAAGTCAATGATCCAAGCTTTTCCCCTAGCCAGTGGTTCCATGTTATTTGAAAATAACAACCTTTAGAACTGGGTCTAGAAATAGACCTCGGCGTCATTGGCAACTTGTACCTGAGAATGCAGTTCCCCCCCTGAAGCAGGAAAATATGCCATTGATGTGAATTTGTTTAAGGTGGATCCCAGCTTGCCATGAAATGACCCACACGCTGTGATCACGGAGTCATCTCCTGCATCATGTATGGAATGAAACATGCAGGATTTAACACCGGGACTGGAATGGACTGCTGCAGCCTTGAGGATATTATCAAGGTGTGTCTTCACAGCCAGTCCATCTGGCATGGCCTCTTCTGCCTCCATGACTGCTGGGAATCATTTTGTCTTTGGACCCAATATGATGGCTTCCAGGGGCATTTCCTCCACTGAGGGGACCATCCAGTGCCAGATTATGCCAGCATGAGGCCTGTAGCAAATCATGTCAAGAAGCCCTTGCTTAGATTTAAGATTTAGGATACCTATAAAATAAAACACCACTAGTAAAAGCAAACATAGCAATGAAGCGTCAGCGAGTCTCTCTGAGTGAACATTTTTTGAATATTTGCACAAATGCACAGAATATTTAATTTGGGTTTTCATTCTACCCGAGCGCAGAGTCCGGGGGGCCCCCAGAGACGCAGGACCCATATCATTTGCTACTCCTGCTATATGGCTGATCCGGCACTGCCATCACCTCACCTAAAGTGGCTTACCTGCCTGTAGCCGTTGGCCCTTTAGGGAGTCAGGTTATTTATTTACCAGCGCCCAACACTCGGCATTGAGTTGCTGGCTGTATGGTCTACTCCATTACTGTAGTGGGATGTCAGTCCAAACAAGTAGAAATAGACCTAGGGACGCCATTTTCGAAGCTCTCAGCTATAAACTTGGACCAAAACATACAGTTTCCTGCATGTGGACATTCATACACTGTGAAACAAATCTCACCCGTTTGGTGTAATCCATGGCCTTCAAAATGGAAAGGTTGAGGGTTTCCAGTGAAGCCAGAACATCTTCGTAGTCTCCCATGTGGTCGGCAAAATAGTCTGGGCACCAAAAATGCAGCAGGAAAGAGGAAGGGAGGGAAGAACCAAAAAAAGATCATTTCAATTGTTTGTTGGCTTTAAGCTTGTTACAATGAAATGCATGAAACACCTGTGGCCAGTTTTGACACATGACAATGATGCAGTTAGGTGGATGGTCCTGGGCTCTGCAAAGGACTATGAAACCACTGTAGCAAAACCACTTCATCTCGTTTTAACGAAAGGGCTGGAATTGAAGATCTGAGGAGATTCTTGAAGGTTATCAACTCCAAGCCTTTGCTAGATGAAGGAAATTCAGGGCCAGAGAAAGCCCCTTTTGCTCCACTAATATTTGAAAGGAAAGTTTTTGCCAGGCTAGTGAGTTTCCTTTTTGTACTTTGACCCGACATTATGGAATGTTTTCTGAACGTCAAAACTAGATAAATCTGCTTTAGGACAGAGGATCACAAACTCACAGCCCGTTTGCAATGGGCAAAGGCTTCACTTTCTGAGCACTGAACCTGTGGAGGCGTGAACCATGGCGACTTCTTACCTAAGGCAGCTATTCTCTCTCCTCACCTGATCTCCATCACAAAGTTTTGGGGAAGATGAATGAAGGAGGAAAATGGCCTTCTATGCCGCTGAACTCACAAGATAGAAACGCAAGGTAGAAGCGTAACTAAATATAATAGCCAAAATCCTCTTACAATAGCTACACCTTTGTAGCTATTGTAAGATGATTTTAGATAGCTCTTTTCACGTTCCAACTAAAGTTCAGAGAAGATCTACCTCCGTGGCAACATTAGAGCTCCAATTTCCATTGGGTTGGAATCACCTGGTTCCTCAAAATCATATTATTAGCTCTAGAAGATGGAGGAACTCACTGAACAAGGAACAACATTAAAGGAGGATATAGCTGAAGAACTCAACTTCCCCTATGTCACTTGGAGGACCCTGAATAGGCTGAGGGTTGAAGGAAGTCCCTAAATGCAAGACCAACATGCTCAAGTGGAGGCTCCTGGTGGACAACAACACGCTGAGTGAATGTGGAGAGGAACAGACGCCAGCTCATGTACTGGTCTGCCGATTACTGCCAGAAACATGTACCAATGAGGATTTAAGTTTGGCCAACAAACAAAGCCAAAAAGGTGGCTTCGTTTTGGCAGTTTAAAGTCTGACCTAGACACAAAATAAGAAAAAGTTCTAAAATATACATTAGCATTTATTCAAGGATGGTGCAAGACATTTTGGTGTCGGAGGTAAAAGAGGCACATCAGAAAACAAAATAAAATAAACAAAATAAAATAAAAAAAACACTGTAGCACTTTAAAGACTAACTGCTATATTTTTATTGTTAGGTTTCGTGGATCAAGTCCACTTCTTCAGACAAGGAGTGAAACTTACAGGCATGGTTTATATACACCAAATGCAGGGAGTCAAAAGGAGAAGGGTTTGCTCAAGCAAAATGACAAGCAAGCACAACAAATACAGCTTCCCACAGCCATCAGCAACAATAGATTATTCAGATTAGCTCTAAGTGTCTCCCTTTGCACACAGCCTTCTCCCTTTGACCCCCTTAATTTGGTGTATAAAAACCATGCCTGTAAGTTTCACTCCTTGTGTGAAGAAGTGGTCTTGAGCCATGAAAGCCAACAATAAAAATATAGCAGTTAGTCTTTAAAGTGCTACAGTGTTTTTTTATTTTGTTTTGTTTATTTTATTTTCTGATATGCCTGAACCACAGACTAACACGGCTACTATTCCAAAAAATTGAGGTAATAGAGGACATCCTTCTACCTCATTATGTTCTGGTTGCAGAAGTCAGCCAGATGTTTTATTTCAACATACATTTTTTTTATTTTTTTTAAAAAAACCTTTAAATGATTGATATTCAATTTATGAGTGAATTTGCAAATGTTGGAATGGTTGTTTTTTTAATCCAATAAGAAAGTGTCTTTTCTCACTGTGAATTGGCTCACACACACCAAGGGCAGAACAAGGGCCTGCTTGATTTGAAAAGATACAAAATACCCATTGAATGCTTCTGATTTTTAAACACCTTTGAAGCCAAGCAGCAGCTATAGCTGTTTAGTTATGCAGTTTATGACATCCTTGCCAAAAAGGTGAAGGCTCTCAGACAGTCATAGAACAAACCTCACTATCTTGAAGGAAACAAGTGAAATTCTCTAGTTTCCTCCCCTCACCAGAAAGAGAATGATTTGCAAGTCCTGAGACCTGAGCAGGATTTACTTCTTTGGAAAGGACTTAACATTGGTGCTCACATAACTTCTATTATAGAAGACGCTGCAAATCATATTGAATTGACATTTGTTACAGAACTCTCCTATAAATCGCCTCAAGAGACAGCCCATTAATTAGCCTCCATTGGCTTAATTAAAACGCCATATATCTCTCCGAACAGCCTGGAAAACCACCGGAGTGTTACAAACACTGGAAGAGCCAGGAAGTGACATCTTTTGACTGTGATCTATAGCCAATGGCTGCCAATTAAAATAAAAAAGCTACAGCTACCTAATTTTTGGCAGCTGCAGATATTTTCTCCTCTCTCCACTAGAAAGGGATGGAAAATAAATCACTTTACTGGGTTTACTTTAAAAAGGAGAAGGGATAAAATAAATCCGTCCATTGAGAGGATAAAGCAAAAACGAATGCATGGTTCATAAATCGGAGGAGAGGAAAATTAGATTGCAATTTTGACAAGGGCTATTTCAAAAGAAGGGATTGGGATGGCTTAGGGGTTAAGATGCTGAACTCAATGACCAGAAGGTCCACAGGTCAGCAATTTGAGACCTAAGTGCTCTGCAACGGAGTGAGCTCCCATCTCTGTCCCAGCTCCTGCCAACCTAGTAGTTCAAAAGAAAGAAATTGCAAGTAGATAAACAGGATCCACTTCAATGGGCAAAATAACAGTGTTCTGTGCATGCCTGCCACATGTCCATGGAAACATCTGCAGATGCAGACAGCGCTGTCTCTTAGGCTGTAAACAGAGATGAGCCCTGAACTCTAGAGTCAGATATGGCTGGCTTTTGAGCAAGGGTGACTTTCACCTTTACTATTTTAAAAGTGGTCCTCCAGATGTTGATGGATTCTGGCTAGTCTCCTAATGAGTTCCTTCTGAACAGTTTTTTTAATTACTAATTTTTCATTACTCTCAGAGAATGCCAAACATTGACAATACTGCCCAAAAACGTTTGTCCCTGCTGGAGGTAGCAGTTTGTCTGAACTGATATCCGGAGGGGAAAATTGCCACTGAGAGTAGCTAGATTAATTAAATTAATCTTTAATTTTCAGTATTTTTAAAGGAGGTTGATAACATGATTTTAAACTTGCACAGAGTATCTGCTTGTTCTGACTTGATCCCCAGGTTCTTGTAAGTGAAATTACTATCAAGCGTAAGTAAACACAATGGTGTTTACCACATGTCCCTGTTGAGATTGTGGAGAAAGTGTGTATTTTTAGCAAATTACATAAACAACGAACGGTGGACTCTATAGCCGTTATTTCTCAACCATTCCCAAATCCAGTGTCCTAGTTAATCAACTGGCCTTGCAAAATTAATGTGTTTTTGCCAGTTGTTTCCTAGCTGATAGGAACAGCCTAAAATGCTTCACCCAACTTACTACAGCCTCGTCCAGGTGTCTGCCTAGATATGTGAAGCCCATGTAGGTAGAAAGAGACACAGCTGTATGTCAACCCATGTAAGGAAATCATATTCAGAGTTTTTCTCTTCCTGGATGAAAAAATGGAATCCTGCCAAACTGAGACACCCATCAAACAAGCTGCCATTTTCTATCTGTTTTTCTCTCTCTTAACAATGGAAAGAAAGTAAACTACAATAAGAACAAGAAACAACACCCACCCACCCACACCCAAAAAACACCTCCGTTCCTTTGTCAGCAGCAGCATAAACAACAAAAACTGCATTTTTAATCAAAACCCTTTGTGTTGTAGATCTGGCACCTTGTTCTGGCTAACCTAAGATCTTCTTTCCTGTCCCGATCAAACCCTGGACTGTCAAATTGAAACTGCTTTCGGTGCGTGTTTCTGGCACCCATCGGCAGACCAGTAAATGAGCCAATGAATTCTGTATCAATCCACATTCACACAGTACGTTGTTGCCCACCAGCAACCCTCACTTGAGTATGTTTGGGTCAATATGTTGCATTTTTGTGAAATTGATCGGTTTTAATCATGAGAACAAATTCTCCAAGAAGCTGATCAATAATACAGGTTGTTCATTCCCTATTATCTTGGGAATGTCTGTTCCTGTTCAGATGAACCACAGAATGTTCCCTCTTCTTAGCTATATGCATCACCCCAAGGACATCTGCCCGTCCCACTAGACCGGACTGGAGGGGCTCTTTAAAAATACCAACAAGAAGAAGAGCCTTTTTGCTATCTGCTCCAGCCCTATGGAACCTCCTACGAGTTGATCTGTGTCTCCAGTCAGAGCTGCTGCCCTTCAGGAAAGAGCTGAAAACCTGGCTGGCAGGGGAGGGGCTCATTTAGAGCAGGATCGCTCGTGCTTGTAAAAGTTTTTAACTAGATTTTTAATTGGTGCGGGTGGGAGGTAATTTTTCATTGCTTTTAGGAATTTTAAGGGTCTCTATAGTTTTAAATGTTGGACATTTTTATGTACGCCACCCAGAGTTGCATGTCTATTGGGGCAGATATACAAATTGAATAAATAAACAAATTAACAAATAAATTCTACTGTTGTAGGGATACAAAAATCGGTTGCATCCATCTATCATCACTTGTGTGATTGTCCACCAGAGTCGGCTAGGCATAGCCAAGTATTGTTTAGATTAAGGCTAGCATAGTCAGGCATAGAGAGCATGGCGAAGGATGATGGATCATGTCACTGTGTGCTATATGTTGTATGCTTGTGTGAAACTGTGAATAAAGAGAGCTGCTGGGAGAAGGGGAAAAAAGAGAAGATGGAGGGGAGAAAAGACTCCGAAGTACCCAGCTAGCCACCCACAATCCCGTGTCCTTCATTCTTGCTGGATCAAGAATCCCAGGTAAACGCAACAAAAATACACTTCCTTGGGGCAATCCATTCTTCTGCAGCCTCCATCTGCTCCTCTTCTATTCATTGTCACATAGAATCTCCGGTTCCCTAAGATTAAAGCCAGATGAGACTCTCCAGAATCCGAATTTGACTTTTGTCTGGTCTGGATCGGCCATAACTTAGGTCTCCCCCTAGAGCAGTGATAACCAACCTTGGCACTCCAGGTGTTCTTGGACTTCAATTCCCAGAAGCCCAAGTCAACACTCCTGCTGATCAGGGCTTCTGGGAATTGAAGTTCAAGAACATCTGGAGTGCCAAGGTTGGCCATCACTGCCCAAGTCTATCCTTTTTTGATCCCTGCTTTGGATCTTGGCCCAGCTCATCTAAGCTAGTTGAGTAGTTGTGCATACTGATCGGAGATCACCTTGCACAAGATTAGTGGTACCAGCACAAAAGGCTCTTGTCCATTCCCACCCCACTAATGTGAGTGTGTCTTAGTTTGTGTTTATCAGGCAGCTTCTGGCTCTCCTAAAAGCATCCTTAGCAGAGTCCGACGACCACTAAAACCACCACATTTCAGAGAGGAATTTATTGAGCAGTCAGAATGGAGATAGATACTCACCACAGAGTTCCTTAGTATCCACGTTGCTTTAAGAAGAAAAAAGAAGGAAAAGAAAGGAATGGATTAGACTACAGGAAATTAGGAAGGGAAAGGGGGGGAAGCTAGAATGTAACTATGGGAAATTCAGAACAAGCTGAACAGAAAAGAGATTGTTGCCTAGTGTTGAGAAGTCTTATTAATCACTCTCGTTGAAACATGAATTTCAAAAGTCACACACTATGCTTCTTTCAGTCAAGCATTCTTACTCTAGTAAATAAATACAATAAAAACTACAGCACATGAATGGGTCTAGTCTAGTGTGTTACCTTTTGTTAAGAAATAAATGCCAAAGAAAGAAACCAATGACATAGTACACCTACTCAGATGTAAGACAACATTGGGTAGAAAAGTACTGAGTACAGGGCCATAGCCAGGATTCTAGATTGTGGTGGTGTGAAGTCGGCGAAAAAAATTTCAGGAGGGGTAATAATGTCACACACATATATAACATTGGCATTCCAAGGTGGGTGGGTGGGGCAAGCTGTTATCTCAGGAGGGTTTTTGCCCACCCCACCCCTTTGCTACAGCCCTGACTGAGTATAGCAACAGGATTTCATGACAAGTCTAGGAAACTCCTAGCACAGTGAACCTTGGCATTCCAGCTGTTCTTGAACTTCAATTCCTAAAGCCCTGATCAGCAAGATTGCTGACTTGGGCTTCTGGGAATTGCAGTCCAAGAATACCTGGAGTGCCAAGGTTCACCATCACTGTCCTAGCATCTCCCAGTCAGCTGTGGGACCTCACCCAGTTGTTTCCTCAGGGTGTGAAATCAACTCACTGCAATTCTTACAGTCCAGTGTATGTGTCATACTCGGCTTTCTCTTCCCTCTGATTCATAGAACCCAAGAGGTCTCAGTCCACTTCCACTATTTCCATCATGTTAACCAAGTCCCTTTCTATGAATTAGGACCAGATCCAGTGGGCCTTTCTGAGCTTTCACCTTCTGGAAGATGAAATGGTCAGCAAGGCAAACGTGTCGTTTCTTGAACCGCACATTTTCACCCAAGTTGGATTTGTGAAATATTCCCACACAGTCCAAGTCTAACCATTATGGTTATACCTCTCCTCTTTGAATGTCAAGTGATCAGGTCAGAGTTATTCTCTCTAAGCATGGTTCTAAACTGCTTTTAAAGGATTTGAATTAGTGGTTTCTAAGGGTGACTAGGCTTAAATGTTTTTCTCCTGCCTTAGTCAACTGTAGGCTCATGTAACTAGGAGGGTATAGAACAGGGGTCAGCAAACCTGGCACTCCAGATGTTCTTGGACTTCAATTCCCAGCAGCCCTGATCAGCAGGTGTGCTAACTTCAGCTTCTGTTAATTGAAGTCCAAGAACATCTGGAGCACTAAGGTTGGCCACCCCTGGTCAAAAAGAACTGAAAATCAATTACTTAGTCTTAGAAGGAAGAGATCAGCTATCAGGAAGTGACTAAACCACAGCAGAACCAGCACAAACCTAGAGAGACAGGAAAGAGTTAGCTACTGATAGTAAGATAAAGGTAAAGATCACCCTTGCTCAAAAGTCTGTCATATCTGACTCTAGGGCTCAGTGCTCATCTCTGTTTATAGCCAAAGAGCCAGTATTGTCTGCATCTGCAGATGTTTCTGTGGACATGTGGCATACATGCACAGAATGCTGTTTACCTTCCCACCAAAGTGGCACCTAGTTATCTACTAGCAATTTCTTGCTTTCAAACTCCTAGGTTGGCAGGAGCTGGGACAGAGACGGGAGCTCACTCCATCGTGCAGTACTCAGGAATCAAACTCTGACCTTCTTGGATAGCAAGCTTGTTTAAATAACTATGGTTGACTGATAAAAGTAGAAAACAACATTTGAAACATCAGTAGATCTCCCGTCAACTCCCAAAATAGCCAGATTCAGAGGAGGGAAACTTTGAAACATCTACAATCTAGAGATTCAGCTGCCTTAGGTATCTCCTTTCTCAAACTGAATTGAATATATAACTCAGAATGAGGCCAATAAACTGCTTCACTTGAACTGGATTTCGGATAAGCAGAGGTTGCTTATCATCTAGCAAACTGACTGAGATAGAGCAAGCCAATTCTCATTTGACATTGAATATTCTTTTTTAAAAAAACTCAGTTTTCGTCTTGATAAGCCTTCCCTGGCTGTGTGTGATTGACAGCTCTTGCTTGCTATGCAACACTTAATCTATATGTCAATTTAATGGGGAGGGGATGGATGTGTTATTTTATCATCTCTGCCTTGAGCCTGGTCTAGTTGCTCAAATGGAGAAAACTTGGACGGGTCTACCAAGAGTTAATTTCCACGAATCTCTTTTATTCTCTCTTAAACATGACATTGAAATGGGAGCCATGCAGATAACAAAGCTTCCTAAACACCATCCAGCGCTCTGCAGTTGGGAGAACTTCAAAGTATTTCCAGGAGCAAGAAAATACTTAATCAGAATCCCAATGTAATTTCCAAGCAGGTCAACAACGTATGCCAGCAAAAGGCTGAATGCTATACTTCAAAAGAGGAGAAACAATTCAAGGGGAATACAGATGAAGTCTGGGCCTTTTGCAAATTTCAAAGAGCACCACATGTTCATTAACTGGATATTGGCTCAGGGAATTTTACTTGTTTCTAGAGAAACAAGGACAGACAGTCCTAGTGCACACCGCTAAAGTGGACAAGGGATGAAGTCCTCTGTATCTTCCCCATAGACCAACAGAGGTGCCATTTAATTCCTAACAGGTTTACTGATTTGGGCTTCTGGAAATTGAAGTCCAAGAACAACTGGAAGCCAAAAAATGAATAACCTTGTCTTAGTAGTGTAATAGATGTGTGGTACAGTAGGTCTACTGAATCAATGAGGATTTGATAAGTCAACTCTTCCATATGCCCCATTGATTCAAACTTTAGCACAGCAAGTCACTGTTGGCCCATTCAAATGCTCATTCTCACTCAACTGTTATTTTGCTGTTTCCTCCCCTGGGTTTCTTTTTTTAAAAAAAATAATATGTAGACATCAGCATGTCCTGAAGCAAGCTGATACTGCCCCGACCTGCTTCTCAGCTCGCCCCATTTTGGCTACATCCCTGCTAGCAACCAGGAACTGAGTTTGCAATTAGAGTGATTTATGCTAGACTGTGAAAATGCCATCATGATCCGTACCACAAGAGCACATTGTGTTCATTTATAGTGTGCATCATTGCTGCTACAGGTTACATCTCTGCTTGAAATAAAAATCTTTTGTGTGTGTGGCCACAACTTGATATGTTGCTCTTAAAAACTTTACGTTTTGCTTTCAAGGCTGCAGTCCCAGGGAACATTTGCCTGGGAGCAATTTAATCCCCTAGACCAGTGGTGGCGAACCTATGGCACAGATGCCAAAGGGGGCACTCAGAGCCCTCTCTGTGGGCACGTGCACTGCTGCCCCAGCACAGAGTTCACTCTGCTCCTCTGCCCAGCAGCCCAATGGAAGCATTTCCTCCCTCCCCCCAGCACAGAGTTCACCCATCCCTCTGTCCAGTATCCCAATGGGAGTGCTTCCTCCCTCCCCCCAGCACAGAGTTCACCCTCACATCTGCGGTGGGGGCGGAGCAGCTGACTCGGCGTCTAGCCCAGGAACCCACTCCACCTGGCCCCGGAGCCTGCCCTGCAGAGACTTTAAAAGAGACGCCGATGCCGGGACTCCACGCGCCACCGCCGCTCTCACTAGAAACATCTGCGGTGGGTGCGGAGCAGCTGACTCGGCGTCCAGCCCAGGGACCCAACTCCATCTGGCCCCGGAGCCCTGCCCTGCAGAGCCACGGCCGAAAAACGCCACCAACCCGCACAGACATCTCGACCTCCCCTGGACTCGAAACACCTGTCTGGGGGAGTTGAAAAAGGGCAGCCCCCAGGAGCCATGGCCGAAACGCCGCCAGCCTGCGCAGACATCTCGACCTTCCCCAGACTTGAAACATCTGTCCGGGGGAGTTGACTTTGCCCCGCCGGCGCCCAGAGACTTCCTGGGGATAGGGGGTGGGTGTTCACCGCAGCCGTACCGGGACTGGATGCAAGTGTGTTGGGGGGGATGTGTATGGGCTGCGGGACGCTGTTTTGTATTACACATTACTGAATCGATTACTGTATGGTTATTTTCTTTGTATTAGATATTAATTGTATTGTGAATACACTAGTACCCCGAATAACGTTATGACTTGGTTCCACAAGTCCCGTCGTTATCCGGTTTTTAACGTTGTGCGATACATTGAACACACAATGTTAAAAAAAGCCCTGTTTCCCTGGAGGCTGCAGCAAGCCAGAACGTCGGGATTTGAATCCTGACATTTTGGCTTGCTGCTGCCTCCAGGGAGGTGGGGGAACTTTGGAAACAGCTTGGAGTGGGTTTTCCCACCTCCCTGGACCCGGCGGGGGGTCAGAGACCCCAAAATTGGTTAAAAAAACGTCCATTTTTTTAACCAATTTTGGGGTTTCTGACCCCCCCGCCGGGTCCAGGGAGGTGGGCAGACCTGATCCAAGATGTTTCTGGGCTTCCCCGACATCCTGAGCCAGTTCAGCACGCCAGAATGTCAGAGTTTGAATCCCGACATTCTGGCTTGCTGCACTGGCTCAGGACGTCGGGGAAGCCCAGAAACACCTTGGATCGGGTCCCCACACCTCCCTGGACCCAGCGGGGGGGGGGTCAGAAACCCCAAAATTGGTAAAAAAAACGGATGTTTTTTTTACCAATTTTGGGGGCTCTGACACCCCCCCCCCCGCCGGGTCCAGGGAGGTGTGGGGACCCGATCCAAGCTGTTTCCAAAGTTCTCCCACCTCCCTGGAGGCTGCAGCAAGGCAAAATGTCAGGATTCGAATCCTGACATTCTGGCTTGCTGCAGCATAAAAGAGGGTGGGGGAAGTTCAAAATTAGTGCGCATCAGCTCTAGGGAGGTCGGGAGACCCGATGCGCGCTAATTTTGAACTTCCCCCACCCTCTTTTATGCTGCAGCAAGCCAGAATGTCGGGATTCGAATCCTGACAATTTGCCTTGCTGCAGCCTCCAGGGAGGTGGGAGAACTTTGGAAACACCTTGGATCGGGTCCCCACACCTCCCTGGACCCGGCCGGGGGGGGGTCAGAGCCCCCAAAATTGGTAAAAAAAACGTCCGTTTTTTTTACCAATTTTGGGGTTTCTGACCCCCCCCCCCGCCGGGTCCAGGGAGGTGTGGGGACACAATCCAAGGTGTTTCTGGGCTTCCCCGACGTCCTGAGCCAGTGCAGCAAGCCAGAATGTCGGGATTCGAACTCTGACATTCTGGCTTGCTACACTGGCTCAGGACGTTGGGGAAGCTCAGAAAAAGCTTGGATCGTGTCTGCCCACCTCCCTGGACCCGGCGGGGGGGTCAGAGCCCCCAAAATTGGTAAAAAAAAACATCCGTTTTTTTACCAATTTTGGGGTGTCTGACCCCCCCCCCCCCGCTGGGTCCAGGGAGGTGTGGGGACCCGATCCAAGGTGTTTCTGGGCTTCCCCGACGTCCTGAGCCAGTGCAGCAAGCCAGAATGTCGGGATTCGAACTCTGACATTCTGGCTTGCTGCACTGGCTCAGGACGTCGGGGAAGCCCAGAAACACCTCCAGAGAGATCAGAGGACCCGATCTACAGCTGCAGGGTGGCTGGGGAAGCTGACGGGGACTCCCTGTCGGCTTCCCTAGCCACCCGCCCATGCCTCCGCGGCTGTGGGGTGGCTGGGTAAGCCAATGGGGGAGCCCCCCCGTCAGCTTTCCAGCCTCCCCACCCCTGCCTCCGTAGCTGCAGGGTGGCTGGGAAGCTGAACGGAGAACCCCGTTCAGCTTTCCACCCACCCTGCTGCTAAGAACAACTGTATCGTATAACGTTAAAAATCGTGTTATTCGATACAAGATTTTTCCGAAAATCTTGTAACGTTATGCGGTTTTAGCGCTATATGATACTCACGTTATACGGGGTATTACTGTATATTGTTTATTGTCCATTCAGTATTGTATATTGTTTATGGACTGTATTTTGATTATATTGTGTTTATATTTATGTTGTTGCACTGCATTTTGGGATGCTGTGATTTTGTATTGTTGATCTGTTATATTGTATTGTATTCGATTTTATGTTGTAAGCCGCCCTGAGTTGGTTTTCACCAAGTAGGGCGGTATATAAATCGAAATAATAAATAAATAAATAAATAAATCCCTCTGTCCAGTATCCCAATGGGAGTGCTTCCTCCCTCCCCCCAGCACAGAGTTCACTCATCCCTCTGTCCAGTATCCCAATGGGAGTACTTCCTCCCTCCCCCCAGCACAGAGTTCACCCCACTGCTCTGTTTGGGCACTCGATCTCTAAAAGGTTCGCCATCACTGCCCTAGTCTCAGTGTGCACACACTTAAGTTGTGAAGTCACCACTTCTCAGAAGTACAACAGATCATCTTATAGTAAGAATTAACTGTTGTAAATAAATTCATTTATGAATTGATAAATTTAATGTGAAAGTCTTTTATACCTGTCATTATATTATGTTTGTTTAAAAAAGGGCTACTTTGTAGATAGCCCACCCATTTTTGTCAAATATACTTCTGTCCCGGTTTTGTGGGAGAGACTTATGGCAACTCCATCATGCAGTACCCAGGATTCAAACTCCAACCTTCTAGTCAAGCGAGTTTAGTGTCTTAACCACTTAAGTCACCGCAGTCAGAAGGTGTCAAAAATAGCAGGCAGCGGTTCTGTCTATTTGGGTTGTGACCCAGAAAGCAGGACCAACATGTCAGCATGGAAGAACTTCACCATTTTGGGTGACCTTCAAAAAGTTATCTTGAGCAGCAGTCTTGGATCTGCCAGAGTTCAATGAAACTAAAGCTTCTGTTTCAGCAGGAGGTATAGATTTTCCTTTGGTTTTTTTTTTTTTGGGGGGGGGTATCAAAGTTCATTCCATTGCATGCCAATAAAAATGGTCAACTGCATGGGGTTTTTAATGCCAGCTTCTCCCTCCCTCCAAGATGCAATTTTACTCAGGAGGATCAATTCCATTTACGATCCAAACTCAAGGTCAAAACTATAGTGTGTCTTACCAAGTTTGGGGCACAAGAAAGCTGAAACAAGAAAAACTGGATTTCACAGTTTGAGTACAGTCTGTGAAGTCACAACAGGTAAAGGCCGCCCTTGCTCGAAAGCCAGTCATATCCAACTCTAGGGTTCAGTGCTCATTTCTGTTTATAGCTAAAGAGCCAGCTCTGTCTGCATCTGCAGATGTTTCCATGGACTAAACACCAGATTCCAAGGAACCCTGTTTACCTTTCCCACTGAAGTGGTCCCTATTTATCTACTTGGAATGTTTTGTTTTTGAACTGCTTTGTTAGCAGGAGCTGGGACAGAGACGGGAGCTCACTCTGTCGGTCAGTGTACGGAAATCGAACTCCGACCTTCTCGTCAGTGAGTTCAACATCTTAACCACTTGAGCCACCGCAGTCACTTGCCTAGATAGGTAGTTTTCAAACTTTTCCCCAATGTTATAGTGAATTTTTGCAATTTTTCTTGTTTCCAATGCAGAAGGAAACTTTTTTTAATAAGATGAAAGCTGAGAGATTTTTGTATTGCTACACAAGAAGAATAAGAACTTTTTTTGTTTCCAGCAATATTGCATTTCCCTCAAAAAACCACCTGTTACAGCAGGTGCTTCTAACATGATTTATCTTTTTTTTTAAAGCACCTAAATCCTGATGGCTAACTTTGACACTCCAGGTGTTCTTGGACTTCAGTTGTCAGAAGCCCAAGTCTTCACTTCTGCTGATCAGGGCTTCTGGGAACTGAAGTTCAAGAACATCTGGAGTGCCAAGGTTGGCCATCACTAACCTAAATAATATTCTACAAGACTTTGAGCTGTTTAGCACAGTCAAGTTTGAAAAGAGAATTAATTTGATGCCAAGAGAGGATAATTGCTGTAGCTGATGAATTAGAATCAGTTGAATGATAGCATTTGAAACACCGACTAAGATGCAGGGAGGGATAATTAGCTAAAGCAAATTGATTATTCAAGAGTTAAAGATCAGGATTGTTTTTTTTTGTTTTTTTTAAAAAAAGCTCACTTATTAAATGCACTTTGACTCAAGTTCAGGTACAGAAGGTGGGGAGGACATGTATTAATACCAGAAGCAAGGAGAAGAATAATTTCTTCTTTAAAAATTGTTCAAAACAATGTTTTCCACTCCCCCCCCCAAAAAAAAAAAGAGAAAGAAATCCCATGATCTAGCACTGCCTTCTCAACCAAATGCCCTTCCTATGGTTTTTCCTTTTGGCCCTTCCAATAGTTTTCCTTTTGGCCCAACCAGAACAGCTCATGACCCTATGGTAATTAATTCATCAACATGCTATGTGAATGCGGAAAGACGCAGAACCTGCTTCATTTACTGGTCTGCCGACTACTACCAGAAAGATGCAGCAATGATGGCTTGATTTTTGGCCAACGACGAAGCCAAGAAAGTTGCTTTCTTTTGACAATCCAAGGATTGATCTGGAGGAGGAGGGGGGGGGAGAAGGAGGAGGAGGAGGAGGAGAAGGAGGAGGAGAAGAAAGAGGAGGAGAAGGAGAAGGAAAAGATTCATGTTCTAAGAACCCTGCCTCAATAGAGACAACTGGCTTCTCCATCCAAGCCCTTCCTCTGTGTGTCATATGCCAGCTAAGCACTGGTCATATTGGCTGACTGAGATTGGAAGCGGGAACACCCACCTGGCTGGCAACTGCTGCTTTCTCTTGATCCGTGGCCTCCAATGTGGGGCCCAGGCCCCGCAGGGAGACTTCAATTCCCAAAAGCATAAGCCAGTACACTGGCTGATCAGTATTTTTGGAAACTGACTTAGGCTTCTGGGAATTGAAGTCTAAAAACCAAAAGTGGGGAAACACCAATCTAGATAATACTGTAATAATTTCATGCCAGAAATTATTCTGGGTTGAAAGGATTTTTGCTGGAGAAACTCTGCTCAGGGGACTCCCGAATAAGCCTCCTTTCATGTCCCCAAGAATTGGAACAGAGACGGGCACTCAATCTGTCATGCAGTACCCGGGTCTCCTCTAACTGCCGACTCGCCAGCTTTCCAGCTAACAAGGTGAGCTTCTTAACCACTGAGCCCCCACTGATATGGATCAAGCCTGGAGATGGTGGTGGGGAACGAGACTATTGTTTAGAAACGTAACGGCAGCTTCAGATCGCTAGCATCCAGAGTCCTACCCACCTTCCTCTGGTAGTCATAATTTGCACAGTGGGGCATCACCGACAATTCCACACACAGAGGAATTTGGCCTTCTCTGATATAGAATTTAGACATCACTTCTGGAGCTATGCACAGGCATGCACAAGGGCCTGTGGGCACGCTATTAATTTATGCACTCTAAGAATGCTGCAGCGAGCCAGCCCATCCAGCTGCTCCAATTTTCTTCATATCAATGTCTCTATTTCAAGTCACTTTAGGCATTTGGGGAGGGGGAAAAACAAATGTAAAATACTCTCGGAAGTCACCCCGGGGTAAAATGAGATACTGGATTCTGTCAGCTTGCGTCATGCCAATTAAATCGCTTGATGGCTTTGGCGCTTTCAATGTTTCTGCTTTGACTCGCCTGCATCAGTGGTTTTCATTTAGGAGACTGAGAGGCATCAGTGGTGAGGTAAAAGTGGCACCATTGAGTGCCACTTTTACTCACCACTGCAGTGGCTCGAGTGGTTAAGAAGCTGACTGGAAGGGGGCAGGTCAGCAGTTCGATACCCAGGTACTGCATGACGGAGTGAGTTCCCGTCTCTGTCCCAGCTCCTGCCAACCTAGCAGTCTGAAAGCAAGAAATTGCAAGCAGATAAATAGGGACCACTTCAGTGGGAAGGTAAACAGCGTTCCATGCTCTCCGGTGTCTAGACATGCCTGCCACTTGTCCATGGAAACGTCTGCACATGTAGACAGCACTAGCTCTTCAGTTATAAACAGAGATGAGCACTGAATCCTAGAGTTGGATACAACTGAGCAAAGGTGACCTTTAAAAGGTAAAGGTAAAGGTTTCCCTTGCTCGAAAACCAGTCGTATCTAACTCTAGGGTTCAGTGCTCATCTCTGTTTCAAAGCCGAAGAGCCAGCGCTGTCTGCTTCTGCAGATGTTTTCGTGGTCATGTGGCATGCATGGAACACTGTTACCTTCCCACCAAAGTGGTCCCTATTTATCTACTTGCAATTTCTTGCTTTCAAACTGCTTTTGACTTACATGTAGCCTATAACATCTTCAAAGTAACAAGCAAGCTAACAGTCTTTCCAACATTTCCTTCTTTGACTGCTACTCACTCGCATCCCTTACATGTTTATGCCGACGTCAACATAAAGCCCTTAAAAAATGATCAACTCCTGCAAAATTAGTACCATCTGGTCAATGTTTTATTCATCAGTTCCAGGCATTCCTGTGGAACAGAGGAAGCCTAATATTGAAAGCTATACACTTTGGGTGAAGTCCTTGTTCAAGATAATAACCTTTACATAAGCATAGCAATTAAAGTTAACCCAGCCGTATTGAGAGCTAATTAATGGATAACACTAGTATGCCTGAGTGCCATTTTTCTTTATTTATTTTCTTATTAAACTGTTCTGCCCTTTCTCCAAAACGTTTCTCTAGTGAGCAGACAAAAACTCCCAAGGATGGATTGCTCTGTCTGCCTAAAATAGTGTAGAGAGCGGGGGGGGGGGGCAAACGAAAGCCTGTATGATGGATTCGGCCCTTGGCACCATTTCATACAGCCTCCCACCTCTCCAAGGGCATTCAAGAAAGAAAATGCCCATCCCTTTTGAAGCTTTTGGGAACCAAATGGCCGCCCCCACCATGCAGGAAGGGCAAAATGGCCACCCGGCCCTCGAAGCTGACTGAGAGAGCGTGACCCGGCCCCCGGCTTGAAAAGTTTGGGACCCCCACGGTGTAGAGATTATTTTCAAGACTAAATGGGTTGTGGCCAAGCATAGTATATCTGCATTTTCCTTGTGGGAATCCAGACCTTCTAGTTTGCAAGAGGAATGCAAGAAGAAGACAAATGAATGTGCCCAATACGGCTGCCAGTTTTGGCCTACTGGAGACTATATTGTTTGCTTGTTTAAAATGTGAGTCCTTTGAGCAGAGGCATGGAGACAAGTTAGGGTGAAGGTCAAAGTTGCCCTTGCTTGAAAGCTAGTCGTGTCTGACTCTAGGGTTTGGTGCTCATCTCTATTTACAGCCGAAGAGCCAGCACTGTCTGTGTCTGCGGAGGTTTCCATGGATATATGGGAGGCATGGCTAAACACTAGAGTGCATGGAATGCTGTTTACCTTCCCTATTTATCTACAGTACAGTACTTGCAATTTCTTGCTTTCATACCACTAGGTTGGCAGGAGCTGGGACAGAGGTGGGAACTCGCTCCATCGTGCAGCACATGGGTCTCAAACTGCTGACGTGTCGAACTTCTAGTCGTCAGGTTCATTGTTTTTCCCAGCTCCCCGCTCGAAAGCAAAAAACAGCAGCTTGAAAGCAAATTTTTTTGCAAGTAGATAAATAGGTACTGCTTCAACGAGATAGGTTAAGAGCATTTCGTGTGCTCTGATATCTCCTCATGCCTGCCACATGACAATGGAAACATCTGTAGACTCAGATAGAGCTGGCACTTTGGCTGTAAACGGAGATGAGTACCAAAGAAGGTGTGTGTGTGTGTGTGTGTGTGTGTGTGTGTGTGTGTGTGTGTGTGTGTGTGTGTGTGTGTGTGTGTGTGTGTGTGTGTGTGTGTGTGTGTGTGTGTGTGTCTTCATTATGAGGCAGGGCCAATGAGGAATCTTATTACTGTGAGAAATTTACCTGGTATTGTCAGAATCGATGGTATGGAATAACTTTTCAAGTTCTTCCTCATTAAGAGTCCCATCAGAAAAGAAAGCTTGGAATTCTTCCAATGACAGCTTCCCATCATCTGCAAGAATGAAAACAGAAGGCACTGAGGAGAAAATTACATATTCACACAAACGGTATTAATAATAATAATAATAATAATAATAATGTGCTGTCAAGTCAACTGCAGTTTACGGCAACCTTCCCAGGTTTTTCTAGGTACAATATATTGTCCTCAGAATGGGTTTCCTCAGTCTGTCTTCTTGACAATGATCTTAGACTGCTGTGTACCTTGCCCAAGACTCTACAGGTGACAGGATACATAACTTCACCAGCCTCATTCATTCTAGTTCAGAGGTCCTCCAATTTGGCTCTCCAGATGTTCTTGGACTTCAATTCCCAGAAACCCTGATCAGCAGGTAGGTGCGCTGACTTGGGCTTCTGGGAATTGAAGTCTAATAACATCTAGAGAGCCATGTTTGCTGACCCCTGTTCTAAACCCTCCTAGTAGTTACATGTGCCTACAGTTGACTAAGGCAGGAGACAAACTAGCCAACCTCCAATGGGCTGTGTAGGGCTCATCTAGATCAGGGTTCCTCAAACTTGACTCTCCAGATGTTCTTGGACTTCAATCCCCAGAAGCCCTGATCAGCAGGTGTGCTGACTTGTACTTCTGGTAACTGAAGCGCAAGAACACCTGGAGAGACAAGTATGAACAATCCTGATCTAGATGAACTGAGTTGGCCCCTCTTGTAGGAGGCTCATCGGAAATTTGAACTCTTGGACGCTGGGTGCTACAGAGTACATGCAAACAATTTGACAGGGGAATATGTCTCCACTGCCATAGGATATTCATCTGGAGGCAAGACAGGTGATAGCCAAAGTCACTAGTTGAAAAGGTAGACAAGACATTTTGCATTCAAAATTCCCAAGATTCATTTCCAAGTATCTCCAAGCCAGATTTGGAAAGAATTATGACCTAAATTCTTGAGAACCAGTACCAATTCTGGGTTGGATGGATCAATAATATAAGTTGATATGAGGCAATCCTGAAGCATCTATAAAAGGACCGTCCCACCTGAGAATCCCTTCAACAGGCTGCGTTCTTTGGTTGGCTTCACATGAGCTCCATTGCCTAGTGTAGCAACTAAACTTAATCTCAACCTGATGAAAGGGATTGTTACAGGTGAGCTTCGTAACCACTAAGACTGTACCAATAGATAAGCCTTTGAGACAGTGAAAACCATTATGCTGCTTGTGGTGAAACCTACTCCATCAACATGGGACATTAATTTACTCCAGATCCTGTCAGTAGAACATCTTCTTCTGCCTTATCCAAATCTGAATATTGGTGATCCTCATGTTGATCAGCCATGAAGACTGTCCTGAGAATATAATGCAGTGGCTTTTCAGCTGCCTTCTGCATCACACCCATAGGAGCACTGATCCAGTTCCATGAGCCCTGGTCCTGAGCAGTGATGGGATGACAAAAATTCTACTACCACGCCATGACGTCACGGACGTCATGGGCGTGGCCAATGGCATGACGTCATGACGTCACGGCCGACGTCATGACGTCATGACGTTGTGGGCGGGGCCAAAATAAAAATAAATAAAAAATAAAAATAAACATACACACACACCCCTCCCTCTCAGCCCACCCACCCAGACACAAATAAATAAATAAAATAAAAACAACCACCCACCCAAAACACAAATAAATTACCCACCCACCCCAAATAAAAACCCCTCGCTTACCTTTCTTGGGACCCGGCACCCCGATTGCTGTCCACAGCCGCCGCCGCCGCCGCCGGAGCTGCCTGCACCCCTGTGGCGTCCTCCTTGGGCCGGTACCTTTTTAGCCCAGCTCCGGCCATGGCGAGGGGCGACGGGCAGCCGCGGCTGCCGTGCCTCCCTGGGCCGTCCCCATGCCGCACCGCCGCCGCCTACAGCTTCCTCCTCCGCAGCGCGCGGCAGCCGAGCTCAAAAGGGACCGACCCAAGAAGGAGTCCACAGGGATTCAGGCAGCGGCAGCTCCGGCGGCGGCGGGCGGCGGCTGTGGACGGCGGGTGCAGGCACCCGGCCCACAGGCGCCCGGCGGAGGCGGCGGCAGCGGTGTACCCCGCCGGGCGTCCCCAGGGCATGGGGCTTGTCAGCAGCGGACGGCCGAGGCAGCCCTCAACGTGCCGCGGGGAGGCGCCCCCCTCAGAGGGCTGCTGCCGCCGCCGCTGCACTGAAAGTTCTAAATGTTTTGAAAATCGGAGCAAAAATGGCTCTAATTGACTGCGCATGCGCAGAAACTCAATCTGACGCATGTGCAATGCGTCAGATTGAGTTTCTGCGCATGCGCAGTCAATTAGAGCCATTTTCGCTCCGATTTTAATTTTTTTTTTCTTTTGGTCAGGCGTCCGGAACCGGACGCCCCAAAAGTGGACTTCCCCTCACGGAGAACCCTCCGGGATTGGTCTTACCGGTTCCAGAGATCCGTCTGGAACCGGTGACATCCCATCACTGGTCCTGAGCCCTTTTGGCAGACAAAATGCTTCTCAGCCCCAGACCAAGATGGATGAAGCTGCTGCCCTCCATCAAGATAGATTCAAGTGGGGACCATCACCCTTCCCTATGGACTTTGCCACCCAAGGCCATTAGTCTTCAGGGTGGTCAGGTTAGTTAACTGCTGCCTGACACTCGATGTTCAGTCGGTGGCAGTAGGGTCTACTCCAGGGGTGTCCAAACGTTTTGGGCCATGGGCTGGTCACGTGGTTCAGGGGACTGGTCAGTATGGCCTGGGGGCTGGATCTGGGCCCCAAAGTCATTTCATATGGCCCATTAAGCCCTCAACATTCGGGCTCCCTACGACAATTCATCCGGCGCTCAAAGCCCTCATCGCTCCTGGAATGACAAGGGCTTCATGGGCTGGATGAAGTGGCATCAGGGGTTGGATCCAGCCTCTGGGCCATAGTTTGGGCACCCCTGGTCTACTCTATGACCATAGCAGGATAACCTGGCAAGTACAATATCTGGTGAGAATGAACTTTGGACCCCTAACTCAAGCTCTGGTGACTCACCAGAAGAAGTGATCTGATGAACTCTACAACCTGTCCGTTTTTGATATTCTGGTGGCCCAAGGGAGGAATTACCAACCCTTTTATTTTCATTCCTCTGTCAAGTTTCTCAGCAGGCCTGCAGTCAATAAAGATTGTGATTCCATCATGTTTAGATGTACATCCTTGTTTATTAGATCAAAGCTACCTTCAATGTAATCAGTTCAAAGCTGTCTTCCAGAAAAAGAAGGGTGATACTGCCTACTTTATAACATAAAGTCCTCATCAAGGCTTAATTATAATTGATGAATTTCTTCTGCTTTTCCTTGCTCCATGTTTTGTTGTATCTGTACTTCTTCTTGTTGTTGTGCAATATCAAATTCTGAATATTGGCGATCCTCATGTTGATCAGCCATGAAGATTGTCCTGAGAATATAATGCAGTGGCTTTTCATCTGCCTTCTGCATCACACCCATAGGAGCACTGATCCAGTTCCACGAGCCACTTTCTGGTCCTGAGCCCGTTTGGCACACAAAGTCCTCCTCAGCCCCAGACCAGGATGGATGAAGCTGCTGCCCTCCATCAAGATGGATTCAAGCAGGATCTAATCCAGTTGAGGACCATCATCCTTTCCTGTGGACTTTGGCACCCAAGGCCACTAGTCCTCAGGGTCAGATTAGTTAACTGCCACCTGATGATCGGTGTTGAGTCACTGGTAGTATGGTCTACTCTTTTCCCATAGCAGGGTAACCTGGCCAAACTTTCTAGCCGCACTACAGGCACAAATAGAGATGTAACTGGGGGTACCAATCCATGGACTCCCATCCAGAAATTAAAACACCAATTTCTAGACAGGTGGTGCATTTTACCTTTCAGAAAGGTAGAAGTGGAAAACTAGACTTTCGCTTTCCTACCACTGCAGTTTCAAAAACACTCAGCATGCATTGAGGTAGCAATGCATTGAAGATTTATGTGGCATTTCTCCAGCACCAGTGATGTGCCCCAATTTTAAAAAAAAAGGGGGGGGAGAACAGATATCAATTGACCATCCCAAAATATTGGTACTGCATAATCTTTAAAGTTTACATTGATTGTCTAAAAGCTAGAGAACAAATTGCCAGAGAAAGCCTTAAAAGCCATTTATAATGACGGTTATGATTGCATGCCATCAAATCAATTCTAACCTATGACAAGCCTTTCCAGGATTTTTTCAGGTAGAGAATATACAGAAGTGGTTCGTTCTTCCTTCCACAGGGGATTGGCCTGGGAGTGTCCATTTTTCCCTGGGCCACGTAGTGGACCAACCTCTTGCTCTATGACCACATACCTAAAGTATTGAGATCATCTAAATTTCAAAAAAAAAATACCAATCATTTTTAATTTAAGATGAAAAATAAACACAAAAATCTAATGAAATGATATGGAATTTAAATTCATGGTATAAAAATGTTTTGTTCATGAGGTCAGTCACCTTTGCTCGAAAGCCAGTTGCATCGAACTCTAGGGTTTGGTGCTCATCTCTGTGTATAGCCAAAGAGCCAGCGCTATCTGTGTCTGCAGACATTTCTGTGGACATGTGGCAGGCATGGTTCAACAGCGGAGTGCACGGAATGCTGTTTACTTTCCCACCGAAGTGGCTCCTATTTATCTACTTGCAATTTCTTGCTTTTGAACAGCTAGGTCGGCAGGAGCTGGGACAGAGACAGGTGCTCAAGCTTTATGTCACACTATTAAGTCTGTTACTCGCTATATTAACAAGCAGTCGTTACTCAATAATATGAAGATTAATGCTTAAGAATAAGTAAGGTAAAAAATTTATATTAAGTGGGCTAGTTGGTTTAAAAGAAATGAATGAGTTGTCATAGTGGAGTGTCATTTCCCCCCCCCCCGCCCCAACTGGACGATTGTGTCTGTAGGGTGGGTAGGGAGAGAAATAGATGTAAGTTTGAAATGAGTAGGTAGGATTCTGGGTGGGATAAGGGAGGAAGGGGCCATGGCAATTGAGTGGTTAAGCTTGATGACACAAACACACACAAATCCATCATTTTTAAAACCCAAAAATAGCAGCTCCCCTGGTGGGTTAGTGGTTAAGATGCTGAGCTGGCGACTGGAAGGTCAGGTTTCGATACCCGACAGCTGCACTTGGGGACATGAAAGGAGTCTCATTCGAGCATCCCCTAAAAATCCTTTCAACCCAGAGTAATCTCTGACACAAAATTATTATAACACAAAAAATTAATGAAATTCTTGTGAATTGAATTCATGTTATAAAAATAAGTTTTGTTCATGAAATTCCCACAATCTTGCACTCGGGTAGAATTTCTCCATGCCCTGGAATGGAGATCTATCCCTCCCTTCAGCAAAAGTAGAATCCAATGGTCTACTCTTCATCATTCCTTCCTAAACTGAGGGGAAATACATCCCTCGAGGGGCATAAATGTTTTCTACTTCGACCACACGGCTGTGAGACTTTAATAAGGAGGGACATTATATTTTCCATAGCTTAACTAAATGTATGGGGCAGATATTTTAACTATACTTGAAGACATCGCAAGAAAAGCTACATTTGTTGAATTGAAAACTTTATTAATTAAGATTTTGTGTTGCTATCAAACTTTAAATTGCAGGCAGAAATGTAGGTTAAAAGCGGTTCGGGGGATAGCTAAGGATAGGTGGGGGAGCTATGAAAGTTTTGCAAAATCAAAGATGTGTGGCATGATGATGGAAAAATTGGGAGCTACTGGTTTACTTCTAGTCTTTTGGTAATCTGTGGTTGCTGACATGCTTTGAATATTTTTCCAGTTTAGGCAGATGAATGTCACCTTCCCCTGACTCTACAAAAGGCCCTCCCTCTCTGCCCTGCCTCCACCAACATTGCCCTGCCAGGTGAGGGATGGACAGGTGAGGTAGGCTTCTCCATTGTGATGCATAGATCATAGTGTGTGGGGGCGGATGTGGTGGTTGAGCATCAGTGGGTTCCAGGACCTTTCCCTTCAGTTCACAGGTCAGAGAGAGCTGAAGGGACTCAGCCTGGCTCTTCCTTGTCCTGCCAATGAATAATAAGAAAACAATATTCTGATAGGCTGTGTAACATACCCAGGCCATTCAAAGAGGTGATTTTAATGCATTAAATGAGAATTGAGACAATTGTGTATTTGTTAGAAAGGCTGAAAAGAGAAATGTTAAAGCCTTAACAGCAAAATGTTCTTCCTTTAGCTTTCTTAGATGAGTCGCCACGGCGAGTGGGCGGCAATATAAATTTGAACTAATAAATAATAATAATAAAAATGTCGGGATTAGAACTGAAGTATTCTGGAGTGAAGGTGGCAGTTGTACAATACAGCAGATGGAATATTATATAACTGTAAGGTTTGAGCAGGTAAGTGATACCAGGTCTGAGTTTCCAGGATGATGCTATGATGTGTAAATGAGATATTTATATACTCAAAGACAAGTTCTCCCATTTCCAGTGATGTTGGGTCAGAGTCTACTTTGATTCCAGTTGCCGACAACTCTGGTAAAAACCGATATTCTGAATTAAAGTGTGTTTCAACGGATTCTTTTAATTTGTTTGGTCAGGTTTTAGGATTGGTTGTTGTAGATAGAAAAGCTTCATGAGTGAGCACATCTTATATATAAGGAAGAGTTTGCTTTCCAGATGAAGGAGAAAGCTTGGAAGAGAAGGGATATCAGGAATTTATAACTGAAGCAGCTCAACTGTCAAAATGGAAAGAAAACAGGTAAGGCTGACTGTCAAATATTTTTGTTGCCAAGAGTTTGCTTTGCAGATGAGGAAGGAGAAATCCTGGAAGGGAACAAATATCAGAAATTTATAACTGGAGCATCTCAATGATCAAAATGGTAAGAAAACAGGTAAAGTGGACTAACAAATGCTTTCTTGGGCTAGAATTTGCTTTGCAGATGAGGAAGGAGAAATCTTGGAAGAGAAGGAATATCAGAAATTTCTAACTGAAGTAGCTCAAATGTCAAAATGGTAAGAATACAGGTAAGGTGGATTATCAAATATTGGTCTAGAGTTTGTTTTACAGATGAGGAAGGAGAAACGTTGGAAGAGAAGGATTATTACTTCTTATATATAAGGAACCAGGACCAGGCACATAAAACCTTATGCTTCAGGTGTTGAACTATAGAGTACCACAGGAAACTTTGTCCATTACACTATGCAGAAACTGGATGCAAATTCAGGAACAACGTACACAAAATTGGTGCAGGTAAGACTACTCAATTGTTGGGTGGTTTTTTTTCATGTATTGTTGTAAACAGGTTAGTTGATGAGAGTTAGCTGATACTTACTGGTTAGATTTAGGGAACTCTTTTGAGCAGCATTTCAGATGAAAAGCTTGAAAGACCAGTAAATATAAAGAGAAGGCAGGAAAATCGCAGCTGGAATATTCTTGTGAAAAAGAACGGCCAGTCATTGCATTTTGACCAAAACTGGGGAGACTACAGGTAAGGTGAACTGTCAACTCCTTTCCAGCCCAAGAGTTTGCTATGCAGGTGAGGAAGGAGAAACCTTGGAAGTGAAGGAATATCAGAAATGTACTTCAGAAGCAGCTCAAGTATCAAAATGGAAAGAATACTGTACAGGTAAATTGGATTATCAAATACTTTCTTGCCCAAGAATTTGCTTTTCAGAAGAGGAAGGAGCAATCTTGGAAGTGAAAGAATATAAGAAAGTTACATCATAAGGAGCTCAACTATCAACATGGTAAGAATACAGGTAAGGTGGATTATCAAATACTTTCTTGGTCTAGAGTTTGCTTTGCAGAAGAGGAAGGAAAAATCTTGGAAGTGAAAGAATATAAGAAAGTTACATCTTAAGGAACTCAACTATCAACATGGTAAGAATACAGGTAAGGTGGATTATCAAATACTTTCTTGGTCTAGAGTTTGCTTTGCAGAAGAGGAAGGAAAAATCTTGGAAGTGAAAGAATATAAGAAAGTTACATCTTAAGGAACTCAACTATCAACATGGTAAGAATACAGGTAAGGTGGATTATCAAATACTTTCTTGGTCTAGAGTTTGCTTTTCAGAAGAGGAAGGAGAAATCTTGGAAGTGAAGGCATGTGAGAAAATTACATCTGACACACCTCAACTTTCTAAATGGTAAGAGTACAGGTAAGGCAGACTCTCAAATAGTTTCTTGGCTAAAAGTTTGCTTTGCAGATGAGGAAGGAGAAATCCTGCAGGTTAAGGAATATCAGAGATTTACATCAGCACCAGGTCAACTGTCAAAATGGTAAGAATACAGGTAAAGTGGATAATCAAATACTGGGTATGTTACACAGCCTATCAAAGTTTGCTTTGCAGATGAAGAAGGAGAAATTTTGGAAGTGAAAGAATTTAAGAAATTTACATCTTAAGGAGCTCAACTAAGAAAATGAGAAGAATTCAGGTAAGGCAGGAAATTTTGCCAGTGAAGAAACTTCAAAAATTTACCTCTGCAAAGCAGCTTTACTACCTTGCAGGTATACAGGAAACCAGTAAAACAGATGAGGTCAGAATGAATAATAATAATAATTGACAGCATCCACAGACTCTACTATGTATTCAGTTTTTGACAATCGTGCATTCTAAAGAATGAAAGGTAAATGTAACTTTTTGTCACATTATACTGAGTTTGATTGCTATGGTTTTTAGTTGCTTGTTGGTTTTGATACTCCTATTATAATTGTTTTGATTGGTATATGATACCTTTAGTCTATTGTAACATGTTTCATTTATGCTAATTAAAGGTTTTGAAATTGTTAAATGAGTTTGCAACTGCCATTGCAACTTGGAAAAGCTATTTTTCAGATTTACATGTCTGGAGACAACATGGTTTGCTGTGTAATCCCCGGATTTCTAATCTTGAATGCTTTTTGCGAGGTTAAGGGAATTTTACTTTGTATGTTCTCAAGGGAACTGTCTTCATTCTTCCCTTCCAAGTGTCTATGAGCAAAATGAGGTTTATGCAAAAGCCATTCAACTTTTGGAACTCCTGAAAATGGAATGGATCCAGCAGAGAGGCGAGAAACGGTGTATGTCCTTTTTGGGTGAGTTGGTCCATTGAATCAGGTAAGAGTTCCTTCTTTTCTCTATGCAAGAATCTAGCCAGCCACCAGTAAATCTTTTGTGTGGGGAAAAATTATATGAGACAGCTCTAAATCTAGGAAGGAAGTATTTCCAAGATCTGGAATATGAATTCGAAGTTGTATGACCTAGAACTCTGAAGTGACTGTCCTGTTTCCATCAAGAAGTAATTTACTCACTAAGTTTTCTTCTTCCTATTGCTGTTCTCTTTAAAAACAATCAGAAGGATTGTTTTAATGATGGTTCTTCTTTTTAGGTTTTATTTTCTAGGTTGATTGATAGAACAAAATATAAAACCACATCCGGAAGAGGTCAACATTGGTGGAAGTTCACTTAAAAAACCTTTCCGCTAGTTACAAAAGCTGATCTCTTTTGTTAATCTTTCAGGTATTCAACCTTGTCTCTCCCTTGACACCCAAAGGTGTAAAAGAGGAAATGAGGAAGAGAAGGAGATTCAACTGGCAAAAGAATTCAAGCAAGTAGCATTACAAAGGAAGATCAACTTTCCAAAGCACCGACAGGAAGTGTTCTAAAATCCCTGGGACACCTTAGTAGCTGCAGCCTATTTCCAACATCAGCTGGAAGAGCACCGACCAGTCCCTTGCCTATGGCCCTCCTTTGCATCCATGCCCAGGGTAGCACCGATCGCCAGATTTGGGGTCAGGAAGGAATTTTCCTCCAGGGCAAATTGGCCAAGAGACCCTGGAGGTTTTTCGCCTTCCTCTGGGCATCTCATATAGGGTCTAAATGAAATGTATTTATCATTTTGGTTATGATTTCCCTTCTTATTTAAAAAAAATCCAGAAAGAAATAAAGATTATAAGAGATTAAAATTTGTCCTTTTGTTCTTTCTTTCATTAGTAGTTTATTTACTGTAAAAGCTTTCAGACTTCTTTGCCAAATGACCCTGCCCCTTCCGTAACATTTCTTGGGGGAGTAACAAGGGGCTAGAGCGGTTAAGACATTGAACTTGAAGACCATAAATTCGGCAGGTCAATAGTTCGAGACCCCAGTTCTGCATAATAGAGTGAGCAGCCGATGTCTGTCCCAGCTCCTGCCAACCTACCAGTTCAAAAGCAAGAAACTGCAAGTAGATAAAGAGGTTCCACTTCAGTGGGATGGTAAACAGCATTCCACGCACTCATGACTGCAATATGACCACAGAAATGTCTGCAAATGCAGACAGCGGCAGCTCTTTGGTTGTAACTGGAGATAAATCCCACACTCTAGACTTGGACATGACTGTCTTTTGAGCAAGGAAGGCCCAATATATAACCTGGGTTTTCATCTGGATCTGTTTGGAATCCTTCGGAGCCCTGATGCCTGTGTAAAGATGTGCTCCACTCTTCAGAGGTAGGCAGAGGATGAGGTGGCTAGATGACACCGCTAACGCAGTGGACGTAGATCTGGGTGGAGTACGGAGGTTGACAGAGGAGCCTGGCATGTGGTGGTTCTTGGGGTCACAAAGAGTCGGACTTGACTGTATGACTGAACAACAATTCAAGAAAGAGACAACTCATGGACGTGATCTATGTTATGCCAAGACGATGCATTCTCTGCCACCTTTCAGTATTCTTCAAGTTCCTGCCTGCCCTGAAGCCTAACTCAGCACTTAAAGAGGAAATTAAGCATTCGGGTTTCGAGCGGATTCCCTCTCCCATCTGAACTGAGCAATCCAATTACATTTCTACAGTCTTATTCACAACAGGAGGAGAAAATAAATATGTGGACAGGCCGTTCCTTATAATTGCTTCTCGACGTGTGTTTGCACATTGATTATGAGCTGTTTCAACGCCCTCCTCTTGAATCACAAATTCCCTGGCTGAGAAACCTCAACCAAACATCACAGATAGCTGGGGTTCCATTCCATGCAGCCTGGCTGGGAGAGGATGGGACTTGTAGTCCTATTAAGTACACATTTGGGAGTTGCAGTCGAGCCAAATTACTCCCCCATGCTTTGGACACCCTTTAGTAGACCAAGTGATTTTAGTGCGCACCAATTTTGAGCTCATTGGTGGCTGGTTCTGAGCTGGGCTGTACAGATATGTGTATTGGTATGAACTACTTCAAGATCACCTATGCCAAAATTGCACTTTAAAAAATAATAATTGGTGGTCTTTTGCCATCAGGAGGTCCTACCACTACCATAGCAGGGTCCGATGGTGCATGGGAGACCGAGGCTCGTGTTTTCGATGCTCCTTTAGCTATTTTAAAATTGACGACACAGCTGACCAGGTTCATGTCAAAGTTGGCCATGTTTGAGCAATACACTTGCCAGGTACATTGGCAGAGTACCCAACTGCACATAGCTGACCAGTGGTTCCAGAATGGAGAACCATTCCGGACAGCTAGCCGACACCTTTGTGGCACAGTTGAACCTGCCAGGGAAATAACACCCAACCACCATAGCTGTCGGATGGTCAGAGTCAACGTTGCACCACATTGAGGTGGGATTTGCATACTTTAAAAAAAACATTTAAAGTGTCATGGATACCATAGCAACAATTAAAAAGAAACATTCTACCCTCCAAAGGAGAACCGAGAGAAAGCTTTGAGTTAAGCAGCTTGTCCAAAAGTACAGTCAGGCAGACTTGATCCCAAGCTTTGCATGTGATGGAGTCAAATTGAAATAGAGTAGACTGCAGTGGCTCAAGTGGTTAAGACGCTGAACTCGCTGACTGGAAGGTCGGAGTTCGATTCCCCTGTACTGCATGATGGAGCGAGCAGTTCAAAAGGAAGAAATTTTGCAAGTAGATAAACAGGGACCACTTTGGTGGGAAGGTAAACAGTGTTCCGAGCACTCCAGTGTCTAGGCCCATGACCATGACCATGGAGAAGTCTGCAGATGTAGACAGCGCTGGCTCTTTAAACTCTCAACAAAGATAAGCACTGAACCCTAGAGTCGGATACAAATGGCTTTCAAGCAAGGGTTACCTTTACCTATACCTTACCCACACCTAAATAAGTAGCAGCCTCTGACTGGGGTCAAGAACTTTGCTTGTATGGATAGTTATATTTTGGCTGCAAATATGTTTCACCAAGAAGATAAAGAGTTACTACTGCATAGTCATTGCAAAAAAAATTCGGGTGAGATTGATCCATGGTCTTCACCTCTAATTGGTTACTAAGTGGGATCATTAAAAGGTGAAGAAAAAATTCTTGGAAAATAGAAAGTAATGAAGATGGGTTTGGAGACCCCCCCCCCCTTTCCTCTCTCGCACACACGAATGCAGACACACTGTATGGGGATATCAAACCCAGAGGTGGAAATCTGAAGAAGCCTAGCGAATCTTTCATGATGGTGGTACATCGTAAGGATAAGTGGGGAGCTATGAAATATTTGCAACATCAAAGTTGTGTGGTGTGATGATGAAAAGATTAGAAGTTACTGCTTTACTTCCAGTCTTTTGGTAATCTGTGGTTGCTGATATGCTTTGAATATTTTTTCCAGTTTAGGGGATGAATGTCACCTTCCCCTGATGAATTGCACTCTACAAAAGGCCCTCCCTCTCTGCCCAGGCTACCCCAACATTGTCCTGCCAGGTGAGGGATGGACAGGTGAGGTAGGCTTCTCTATTATGATGCGTAGATCATAGTGTGTGTGGGGGCGGATGTGGTGGTTGAACATCAGTGGGTTCCAGGACATTTTCCTTCAGTTCACAGGTCAGAGAGAGCTGAAGGGACTCAGCCTGGCTCTTCCTTGGCCTGCCAATGAATAATAAGAAAACAATATTCTGATAGGTTGTCTAACATACCCAGATCACTCAAAGAGGTGGTTTTAATGCATTAAATGAGAATTGAGACAATTGTGTATTTGTTAGAGAGGCTGATAAAAGAGAAATGTTAAAGCCTTAACAGCAAAATGTTCTTCCTTTAGCTTTCTTAGATGTCGGGATTAGAACTGAAGTATTCTGGAGTGAAGGTGGCAGTTGTACAATACAGCAGATGGAATATTATATAACTGTAAGGTTTGAGCAGGTAAATGATACCAGGTCTGAGTTTCCAGGATGATGCTATGATGTGTAAATGTGATATTTATATACTCCCAGACAACTTCTCCCATTTCCAGTGATCTTGAGTCACAGTCTATTTTGATTCCAGTTGCTTTCAACTCTGGTAAACTCCGATATTCAGAATTAAAGTGTGTTTCAACCAAATGTTCTAATTTGTTTGGTCAGGTTTTAGGATTTGTTGTTGTAGATAGAAAAGCTTCACGAGTGAGCACCTCTTATATATAAGGAAGAGTTTGCTTTGTAGATGAGAAAGGAGAAAGCTTGTAAGTGAAGGAATAGAAATTTATATCTGAAACAGCTCACCTATCAAAATGGTAAGAATACAGGTAAGGCAGACTGTCAAAAGTTTTCTGCTCTTTTCGACAGAAGTTTTCTTTCCAGATGAAGAAGGAAAAATCTTGGAAGAGAAGGGATATCAGGAATTTATAACTGAAGCAGCTCAACTATCAAAATGGTAAGAATACAGGTAAAGTGACTGTCAAATACTTTGCCAACAGTTTGCTTTGCAGATGAGGAAAGAGAAATCCTGGAAGTGAACGAATATCAGAAATTTATAACTGGACCATCTCAAAGATCAAAATGGTATGAAAACAGGTAAAGTGGACTAACAAATACTTTCTTGGCCTAGAGTTTGTTTGGAGATAAGGAAGGAGAAACCTTGGAAGAGAAGGAATATCAGAAATTTATAACTGAAGCAGCTCAACTGTCAAAATGGAAAGAAAACAGGTAAAGTGGACTAACAAATACTTTCTTGGCCTAGAATTTGCTTTGCAGATGAGGATGAAGAAATCAGAAATTTATTAACTGAAGCAGCGCAACTGTCAAAATTGAAAGAATACAGGTAAAGTGACTGTCAAATACTATGCCAAGAGTTTGCTTTGCAGATGAGGAAAGAGAAATCCTGGAAGTGAATGAATATCAGAAATTTATAACTGGAGCATCTCAATGATCAAAATGGTAAGAAAACAGGTAAAGTGGACTAACAAATACTTTCTTGGCCTAGAGTTTGTTTGGAGAGAAGGAAGGCGAAAACTTGGAAGAGAACGAATATCAGAAATTTATAACTGAAGCAGCTCAACTGTCAAAATGGCAAAAATACAGGTAAGGTGGATTATCAAATAATTTCTTTTCCTAGAGTTTGTTTTACAAATGAGGAAGGACAAAGCTTAGAAGAGAAGCCAAATAGAAATATCTAACTGAAGCAGTGCAACTGTCAAAATGGTAAGAATACAGGTAAAGTGGACTAACAAATACTTTCTTGGCCTTGAGTTTGCTTTGCAGATGAGGAAGGAGAACTCTTGGAAGAGAAGGATTATCAGAAATTTATACTGAAGCAGCTCAAGTATCAAAATGGTAAGAATACAGGTAAGGTGACTATCAAATACTTTGCCAAGAGTTTGCTTTGCAGATGAAGAAGGAGATATTCTGGAAGTGATGGAATATCAGAAATGTCTAACTGAAGCAGCTCAACTGTCAAAATGGTAGGAATACAGGTAAGGTGGATTATCAAATCCTTTCTTGGCCTAGAGTTTGTTTTACAGATGAGGAAGGAGAAAGCTTAGAAGAGAAGGATTATCAGAAATTTAGACTGAAGCACCTCAAATATCAAAATGTTAAGAATACAGGTAAAGTGGACAATCACATACTTTCTTTGCCTAGAGTTTCCTTTTCAGATAAGGAAGGAGAAATCCTAGAAGTGAAGGAATATCAGAAATTTACAACTGGAGCATCTCAACTATCAAAATGGTAAGAATACAGGTAAAGTGGACTATCAAATACTTTGCCAAGAATTTGCTTTGCAGATGAGGAAGGAGAAATCCTGGAAGTGATGAAATATCAGAAATTTCTTTCTGAAGCAGCTCAACTGTCAAAATGGTAAGAAAACAGGTAAAGTGGACTATCAAATTCTTGGCCTCGAGTTTGCTTTGCAGATAAGGAAGGAGGAAGCTTGGAAGGGATGGAATATCAGAAATTTCTAACTGAAACAGCTCAACTGTCAAAATGGTAAGAAAACAGGTAAAGTGACTGTCAAATACTTTGCCAAAAGTTTGTTTTGCAGATAAGGAAGGAGAAATCCTGGAAGAGAAAGAATGTCAGAAATGTCTAACTGAAGCAGATCAACTGTCAAAATGGTAAGAATACAAGTAAAGTGGCTTATCAAATACTTTCTTTGCCATGAGTTTCTTTGGAGATAAGTAAGGAGAAAGGTTAGAAGAGAAGGATTATCAGAAATTTATACTGAAGAAGCTCAAATTTCCAAATGGTAAGAAAACAGGTAAAGTGGACTATCAAATACTTTCTTTGATTCTAGAGTTTGCTTTTAAGATAAGGAAAGAGAAATCATGGAAGTGAAGGAATACCCGAAATTTATAACTGAAGCAGCTCAACTGTCAAAATGGTAGGAATACAGGTAAGGCAGAATTTCAAATACTTTCTTTGCCTAGAGTTTGCTTTGCAGATGAGGAAGGAGAAATCTTGGAAGAGAAGGAATATCCGAAATTTATAACTGAAGCAGTGCAACTGTCAAAATGGTAAGAATACAGGTAAAGTGACTGTCAAATACTTTGCCAAGAGTTTGATTTGCAGATGAGGAAAGAGAAATCCTGGAAGTGAACGGATATCAGAAATGTATAACTGAAGCAGATCAACTGTCAAAATGGTAAGAAAACAGGTAAAGTGGACTAACAAATACTTTCTTGGCCTTGAGTTTGCTTTGCAGATGAGGAAGGAGAACTCTTGGAAGAGAAGGATTATCAGAAATTTATACTGAAGCAGCTCAAGTATCAAAATGGTAAGAATACAGGTAAGGTGACTGTCAAATACTTTGCCAAGAGTTTGCTTTGCAGATGAAGAAGGAGATATTCTGGAAGTGATGGAATATCAGAAATGTCTAACTGAAGCAGCTCAACTGTCAAAATGGTAGGAATACAGGTAAGGTGGATTATCAAATCCTTTCTTGGCCTAGAGTTTGTTTTACAGATGAGGAAGGAGAAAGCTTAGAAGAGAAGGATTATCAGAAATTTAGACTGAAGCAGCTCAAATATCAAAATGTTAAGAATACAGGTAAAGTGGACAATCACATACTTTCTTTGCCTAGAGTTTGCTTTGCAGATAAGGAAAGGAGGAAGCTTGGAAGGGATGGAATATCAGAAATTTCTAACTGAAACAGCTCAACTGTCAAAATGGTAAGAATACAGGTAAAGTGGATTATCAAATCCTTTCTTGGCCTAGAGTTTGCTTTGTAGATGAGGAAGGAGAAACCTTGGAAGCGAAGGATTATCAGAAATTTATAACTGAAGCAGCTCAACTATCAAAATGTTAAGAATACAGAGTTTCAAATTCTTTTCTTGGCCAAGGTTTTGCTTTGCAGATGAGGAAGGAGAAACCTTGGAAGTGAAGGAAATCTTACCGGTGAAGGATTATGAGATATTTACATCTGAAGCAGCTCAACTGATAGCTATCAAAACGGAAAGGAATCAGGTAAGGAGTGCTGTCAAATATTCCTTGTAGTCAGGAGTTTGCTTTGCAGGTGAAGAATACTAGGTCTCTTGACCCTCTCCTTGACAATAGATGATTTTATTGGTGCAAGACTGACAATGGTTGAATGGTGTCACAGTAACCATGAAAAACTAATCAAAGAATGAACAAGTGTATAACACTGTCTCTCTTTTTGTCTTTTAAAAACACACACCCACATACACAGGAATTGACAGTTCAGAGAAAGAACTGATGCACAATTTAGACCGGATTGTGCTCCCGATGGGCAGAGTTTGCAACTCCGACCAAGGTCTGGAAGATTCGGATTCAAACCACTTGATCTATGCATGTGCACAGTGAACCCATTTGTGTCTAGTCACAGAGACCATGAAGAATAACTGAACCACATAGGAAGATGGTGGAAGAAAAATGGCACTGTGGATTGTCAGAATGGCACAGAAGTGGGTGCTGGATCAAATCAGGTTTCAACTCTTTTCTAGAAGCAAAGATGACTAAACTGTGGCTACCATACTTTGGAGATGTCAACAGATGACAAAGCTTACAGTGGAAAGATAGGAAACCTGGGGAACATGGAAAGCAGAAGAGAAGAAGACCCAAGATGAGGTGGATTGGGTCAAGAAATAAGCCAAGTCTAGAGCTGTTGGCAAGATCCTTATTTTGTTAAGGCCTAGTTAAAAGTTAATGCAGAAAACCCAATTGCATCAAAACTGTAAATAGGTGGTTCACTCTAGATAGAAAGTAGTATTGATGTTTGATGCCGGGGATTGATCTACGTCAAAAGCAGCATTTATCCAACTCTTATAGTGCTTTTCAACATGTCGTGGTCAGACCCACTTAATGCACTGGAATACAAGGTGAAATGAGAAGTAGACAACCACAGCTGGAAGAGCACCCTTGCCTATGGCCCTCCTTTGCATCCATGCCCAGGGTAGCACCGATCGCCAGATTTGGGGTCAGGAAGGAATTTTCCTCCAGGGCAAATTGGCCAAGAGACCCTGGAGGTTTTTTGCCTTCCTCTGGGCATCCCATAGGGCAGTGGTGACGAACTTTGGCACTCCAGGTGCTCTTCTGAACTTCAATTCCCAGAAGCCTTCATCGGCAGGAGTGCTGACTTGGGCTAAAGCCCAAGGACGCCTGGAGTGCCAAGCCTGGCCATCATTGTCATAGGGTCTATATGAAATGTATTTATCATGTTGATTATGATTTTCCCTGTAGTACATATGCCAGGAACTAGATAGCTAGAAAAGATTTGTCCAGGACAAATCATAACCAAAATAATAAATACATTTCCAGGAAGAACTCTTATTTTTAAAAAAATCAAAAAAAATAAAGAAGATTAGAAGAGATTAAACTTTGTCTATTTGGTCTTTGTCTTATTATTAGTTTATTTAAACCCTTTCAGATTTCTTTGCCAAATGGGTTGTCGTCGTCCCCGTAACCCTTCTCGGAGGCTACAGGGAGCTACAAGTGGCTACATTGGCTTAGTGGTTAAGACATTGTTTGGACAATATATAGGAAAAGAAATGTAACCATGAGATCCACAAGCAACACCATCTTTGCAGTCCCAAACCACTGCTGGACTTAACAGTATTCCCACATGTCAATTAAACAGAAACAGACAAAATGGCCTCTCTGTGTCCAAAGGCAATTTTGCCATGTGATATGGGACCCCCTGTGGTTTAGTGGTTAAGATGCTAAGCTTGATGATCAGGTTGGCAAGTCAGCAGTTCGAGACCCAAGCATGGCGCTGATGGAGCGAACGCCCATCGTCTGTCCCAGCTCCTGCCAACCCAGCGGTTCGAAAGCAAGAAATTGGAAGTACCGTATATACTCGACTACAAGTCATCCTGAATACGAGTCGAGGTACCTAATTTGGACCTCTAAAACTGGGAAAATAGATTGACCCGAGTATAAGTCAGGGATGGAAAATTCAGCAGCTGCTATTGAGTTTGTTTGTTTGTTTGTTTGTTTGTTTGTTTGTTTGTATTCCGCCCTTTTCACGAACGACTCAGGGCGGTTTCACAACAATAGCAAAACATTAAAATTCATCCATGGCCATAATTAAAATACGTGAAAATATGGTAAAATGAATTTAGGTATTTGTGTGGATATATTTTTGAGTTTTTATGGTAGTGTTCGTGTGTGTTTTTTTAACTGTATGTTTGAATTTGCACCACTGCGGGTTTGGGACCGTCAGGGTTATTGACCCGAGTATAAGTCGAATCCCCTTTTTGGACCTCATTTTGGGGGCTAAAAACTAGGCTTATACTCGAGTGCTGTATATACAGTAGATAAATAGGTACCGCTTCGGTGGGAAAGGTAACAGCGTTCCATGCACTAGTCACGCCTGCCACATGACCATGGAAATGTCTGCAGATGCAGACAATTCTGGATTGTTGGTTGTAAAAGGCAATGGGCACCAACCCTTAGATTTGGATACAACTGGCTTTCGAGTAAGGGAGACCTTGGCCTTTACTTATGGAGCCCTAAGAGAGACAAGCCCACCCTACTACAGGACACCAGGGCACTTTCTAAGATGGGGGGAAAAACATTAAACCCAAAGGTCAGTGAAATCACACTTTCTGCAAGGCAGGCAAACGGCTTGCTTTGGATGGGTTGTGTTCTTGTAGCAGCTTGGAGAGGCAGCCTATGTTATGCTGCTGCCAGCCAGAAAGCCACAAACGTTCTACCCTGGCTAGAAATTGCTCACCTGTGATCTACAGCAAGGCAGGGGCTCCATAAATGTTTCATGTTGCCCTTTGCATGCTGCTGTTGCGTGAAAGCAAGGTCAGTTAAGCTAGTGCCAATTAAGAAGCTGAGAAGTATATTTTCCCACAATCTGAGAAAATACTTTTTTAAAAAAATGAGTTGCACCCTACTCATTGGGTGGTGGTATAGGATCCCCCACCCTCTCCAAAGTCTGAGAAGGAGCAAATGGGGTTTGCGTGGGACAGATGCAATTTCTTGCTCAACAGTGCAAGTCAGACAAAGATTGTTCATTCATTCATTCATTCATTCATTCATTCATTCATTCATTATTCGACTTGTATGCCACCCCCACTTGTCTAAGCAACTCTGGGCAGCTAACAAAGTTACAAAATATACAGTCACAAAGTTACAAAATATACAGACACAATTACAATTATCATAATACAGAAAACTTCTAAACATTTCGAAGAATCTCAGTTACAAAATATTCGATTGTCAATGCTACAAAAAACATTTAAAAATGCTTTTAAAAGCCTCAAAACTCCACCCCACCAACAAAATCCAAGGGAGAATCCAGTAGTGGGCATGGCATTGGTGGGGTGTTCTTCTGACCGTTTCAATGCACTCAGCGACAGGAATGCCATTTTCATGGAATTATAGAATTACAGAGTTGGAAGGGGCCCATTAGGAGTCCGACTCCCTGCTCAGTGCAGGAAAGGAATTGTTTTAAAAAATACAGAGGTTTCTAAAAATAACTAAATTGATCTTCAAACATGTTAGTATCTGTCAGTATTCAGTGATAATATAATAATTCACAAGTGATATTCCATTTGTGTGGGCAGTTGTCAAGTTGTTATTTCTCACCCACCCACCACCCACCGAACACAGGAATAGCTAGAAGTGTGTCTGATTAGCTGTCAAGTTGTGTGGCCTCAGCAAGATGGAGGAAACGATGCGGAGGATGCGTTCCTGGGAATAAGTGCCAAGCAGAAGCTGAAGGTGTTAAAAGAAGCCTTTTTGCAGTGATGGGATGTTACCGGTTCGGACCGGTTCACCCAAACCGGTAGCACCCCATCAGGAGGGGGTCGCCAGGGAAGTGGTAAACCCCCGGGTGACCGGTTCGGTCATCTCTCCGGCCTCCCTCCAGAAATGTATTTCTGGGCAGCCAAAATGGCTGCCCGGAACTGCGCATGCATTAAACCTCCATTTGATGCATGCACAGTTGTATTTTTTAGTGAGTTGCCTCGGCGAATGGGCAGCAATATAAATATGAATAAATAAATAAATAATAGAGGTTCTACGCATGCACACTAAAAAAAAAGAACTGTGTATGCATCAAACAGAGGTCTGGTGCATGTACAGACTTGTTTTTTGCTCCGTCCACGACATCATTGGAAACAAGAAACTTGGTGCCAAAACATATGTTCAGAGTAATCTGTTTGTAGAAGGGGTGCTCCCTCATGTAAAAAAAAGGTACCGTATATACTCAACTATAAGTCATCCTGAATATAAGTCGAGGTACCTAATTAGGACCTCTAAAACTAGGGAAATAGATTGACTCGAGTATAAGTTGGGGGAGGAAAATGCAGCAGCTGCTAGTGAGTTTCAGTAAATAAAATACATGAAAATATGGTAAATTTATTTTACTCAGACATTTGTGTGGGTATGTTTTTGTGTTTTTACAGTAGTGTGAGTGCTTTTTAAAAAAATGTATGTTTTAATTTGCACCACGGCGGTTTTGGGACCCTCGGGGGGCAGTTGACCCGAGTATAAGTCGAGTCCCTTTTTTTGGATCTCATTTGGGGGGGCTAAAAAAACTAGACTTATACTCGAGTATATACAGTAATCAGAGGGTACTTTGGAATTATGTACGGAATGCCAAGTTCAGAGTTGTGTGTTATAAACACAATATACAAGGGACACAATATCCATCCCAAGAGAAAGAAAGAAATGCCTTCCCCGGAGGTGAAGAGAAAACTGAGCATTCCTGCAAGAGATGTGTAGGTTGATCATCCTCTAATATAGCTCTCCACCCCGAGAATGTTTTTACTCCTAGTGTGATGTTCCCACAATGTTTGGCATGTGTCACACGCTAGTTGACAAGGTTGTCCGAAGGTACATTTTAAATGGTTAAAAAATAGCAGCAGGATGACAAGACAGTTGTAAAAAAGACAAACAGGAACTTGAAGTCCTTCTGAGAACTCCTGTCTCTTCCAAATAACTTCCCTGAGGGGGTGGGGGGAAGTAGCTTTCCAAATATAAACAGTACAGTGACAATGTGTTTATGTATTTTTCTCTTGGATGGGGGGGTATGGGCTGATTTGCTTTTTGCTTAATCTTCACTATGCTATCCCCATCATTATGGGATTCTAACCTGTGACCATCTGGCCTGGAGGGAACGAACTGCAGCTTGGCGGCTTGGGCGACCACAAAACCACCACCACCACCATTCCCAGATGTTGTGTTGTTGTATTGTTTAATTATTCCAGTCATTATTGAAGTGTTTCTATACTGCAATAATTTGACAGGGAGGCGGAAGGTCAGCAGTTCCATTCCTGCAAGACAGAATGAGCTCCCGTCTCTGTCCCAGCTCCTGCCAACCTAGCAGTTCGAAAGCAAGAAATTGCAAGTAGAATCAATAGGGACCACTTCAGTGGGAAGGTAATAGAGTTCCAAGCACTCCGGTGTCTAGTCATGCCTGCCACATGACCATGGAAACGTCTGAAGAAGCAGACAGCGCTGGCTCTTCGGCTTAGAAACAGAGATGAGCACTGACCCCTAGAGTCGGATACGACTGGCTTTCAAGCAAGGAAAACCTTTACCTTTACCTTAACTGTAATTACGAGAAATGTTTCTGTAATGTTTGTGATACCATGTACAGTAACTGTGATTTTGTTTCTTTGTTAGTCGCCCAGAGTCGCTTTGCGAGCGCGGAAGCATTCAAGTTCCACAATTAAATAAAATTAAAATTATTCCTTTCTCTCCAAGCAACACTATTCTCATCTTTTATACGCAGTTAGAGTAGTGCTTCTTGCAAAACACTTTGGGACTAAGTGACTTCAAAAACCTTTCTTACACCCCTCTAATCCAGCCTCACTCCCCGCTGTGGAGGGAGAGAAATGGATCGTTATATCCCATCTAACTATGTGCATTTTTAATATCTTAATGTCAAAAATAATCTAAGAAATGTTTTGATTTGGGTGCATTGGTTTAGATTCTCAGAGGGAATGAGTTTATGAATAATATATGCCAGTTTCGTTCCATTAGCTCTATTTTTAAATCCAGGCAACCAGGTCAATTCAAATCATATAAACTAGCTTTCCTTCTGCAATCAGTGTTTACTTACTAGATAAACTGGAGCATCATGTCACTGCAATATAGGAGTTGGTTAGACGCTCTTAGCTTTCACTTTAGAGAATCTTTAAGTCCTCAATTTTGCTGGATGTGGGAATTCTTGTGGGTCACATCATGGTGAGATGGGATTCACCTTAAACAAATCCATGCCACTGACATTTTTCCTGCTTCAGGGGAAAAGGCATTCTCGGATACGAGTTGCAGTCAACGAGGAATTCTATGCCCTCAGATAACATAGCCAATGGTTCTGGATGATGGACACTGTAGTCCAGCAACATTTGGGAACCCAAGGTTGTAAAAGCCTGATTAAGCAGACTATGATGAACACAGTCTTCTGCCTGCTAAATTCCATTCATTTCATTTCATTTATTCGATTTATATGATGATTTATAAATCATCAATATGGACCTCAAACATGTGCAGAAATCTAAATGTTTACATCTGAGACAGGTAAAATGTAGCCTCCAGGCCCCGCTGGGCTTCATCTCCCACCAGGCCTTGTAAACACAGTAAAGGTAAAGGTTTCTCTTGCTCGAAAGCCAGTCGTATCTGACTCTAGGGTTCAGTGCTCATCTCTGTTTTGAAGCCGAAGAGCCATTGCTGTCTGCTTCTGCAGATGTTTCCGTGGCCATGTGGCAGGCATAACTAATAAACAATAGTGAACAATAAAAAATACTAAGGGATACAACCCAAAAGAACACCTGGTGACTTCAGTTCCTGGACATCTCATCACCTAAAATTTGTTTCAGTGGCATTTCAGTAACAATGTCAGCAACAATCCCAGTCAATCAATATGCTGGGTTGAGTTGGATGTTACTTGGCAAGGGAACCGACGACAGGATTGTTCAGCACCAAAATATCTTGCTGTGACGCTTGACAGGACACTCTCTTTTAAGCAGCACTGCCTGAATGCCAAAGCCAAACTTAGTACAAGGAACAACATCATCAGGAAACTGACAAACTATAAATGGGGAACTCAACCAGCCACACTACGTACATCAGCTTTGGCCCTGAGCGCCTCCGCAGCAGAGCAGGCTGGAGCACATCCACGCAAGCAAAACATCTTGACCACTTCCCCTACATCACTTGGAGGACTCTGACTAGGCTGAAGGTTGGAGTCCCTAAATGCAAGATCAACATGCTCAAGTGGGGGCTGCTGGCAGACGACAACACACTGTGTGACTGGAGAGATACAGATTCCAGATCATCTGCTAGTCTTCCGATTAATACCAGAAATTGGCACCAATGAGGACTTAAGTTTAGGCTATGACAAAGTCAAGAAAGTGGCTTCAATTTGGCTGTCCAGGGTTTGATCAGGACATGAAAAAAGAAAAATATGCTGTGATTCCCCCCCCTTTTTTTATACTGTTTCAGCACCATATTAAGCCTTCAGAGAAAAAACTGCCAGAATATGCACAACTATACAAAACATAAAGACAACAGACAAATTGTTCCTTATTCGGAACTTTTGTCAGTGCACACGGCTGAGCCACACTTTCCAGCTATTTCCCACAGTTCAAACTTCTCTGACATTCCGCAACCATTACTAGAGTTGATCTGTCTTCCACCTTTGAATGTGGGGGGAAAGACCCCCAATTTATCTCCAGTTCAATATCTTGTCTTCACTGCTCTATTACTGCCCTTGGAAAAGCAAAACAAAAACCTCCGAGGTGTCATATAAATGCTCTTGACCAGGGAGCAGCTATGATACAATATCAATTACATTTCCAATGGAGATGGCGGTCTCCATTGTCATGAGAAGAGAAATGGAGATGAAGAAAGAAGTACATACAGTATGTGCTGCTCCATAAAGGCATGAATCACACCTCAGGAAAGAAGCCACCCAACTAGGGTTGCCATATGTCCTGGAAAACCGGGATTGTCCCAGATTCAAAGTCAGAAAAATTGTCCTGGACAGTTCAACAAAAATCAAGTTAAAGTCCTGGATTTTTAAAACTTACTGATTTGTATTATAACACACCATTAAAATAAATTCAAACGCTCGCAATCAAACAGATGATTTCCTGCCACATTGGAGTTAGAGCATACCTGGAGACAAATCTTAACATCCTCACCTCATACCACCACTCAATAAGTGTGACCAGTGTGTTTCCTGGAAGGGAGGACATTAACAGTGTCATGGCACGACTTCTCAGAAGTACAACAGATCATTTACAGTAAGAATTAACTGTTGTAAATAAATTCATTTATGCATTGATATATTTAATGGGAAAGTGTTTTATAGCTGTCATTATATTATCTTTGTTTTTAAAAAAGGCTATTTTGTAAATAATCCGCCCATTTTTGTCAAGTATTCTTTTGTCCCGGTTTTGTGGGAGAGAATTATAGCAACCCTACTCCCAACCAGCAAAAAGTATTTGTACTGAGGAAAGCTGAAATAAACGTATTCATTTACACCTACAGACCTTTTAAAGCCATAGCACAGTTTTCACAAATGCAGATAATATGGTTAAAGAGGTTAAATAATTTGAACAAATTTAGGAATGTTCTTATTCTACTCTGATATATTTTATTTGCCTCTGATATATTTTATTTGCCTCTATCTGAGTCATTAAATGGAAATGTTAGATGTTTATTCAGTGTTTCAGGCTCCAGTCTTCTATATTGAAGGGATCTTTTCCTTGATCTTCTTCTGCAGTATCTGAAACTGAATATTGGCGATCCTCCTGGAGATCAGCCAGGAAAGCTGTCCTGAGACTATAACACAGTGACCTTTCATCTGCCTTCCACATCGCAGCATGACACCCATACCACTGTTCTGTGAGTCACTTTCTGGTCCCGAGCCCTTTTCGCACACAAAATCCACTTCATCTCCAGGCCAGGATGGTCTGCTGCTCTTCATCAAGATGGATTCAAGTGGGACCATTTAATCCACTTGGGGACCATCACCCTTCCTTGTGGACTTCGCCACACAAGACCCTGAGGATCATTCATTCATTCATTCATTCATTCATTCATTCATTCATTCATTTATACCCCACCCATCTAGGGGATTTTCCTACTCTGGGCGGCTTTTCCACATCAGACTTTCCACCAGGAACCCTACACAACAGAAATTATTCTGTCATGTTTCTATGAATTTCTGACAGAGCATGGGTCAACTCAGCTGAACTTCACCATCAGATGCTTAATTTTAGGTGCGAGCAACTTTGTGCTGTACTGCCCAAAAGGGAGACACTCCATCCACTGACAGCCCTGCCAAATTTGTCAGTACAAGGTCAGCCAACCTCTGCACCAAACATCACCCTAGCATCACCGACTAAAAGGCTTTGGTAACAGAGGTGGGGAAGACACATTTTATAACCCAGAGAAAGTCACTGTCAACTATAACAGTAGAGCAATAAAAGCATACTGGAGCCAGTTAAAGTTCTTCCCATTTGATATACTGTTCACACAATCACCAACTAGAGGTCTACGTAGAGAGCCAAGCAGTAGAAAATGAATAGAAGACTACAAGCGTGTTGCTCATTTTGCCTTCCTCAGCAACTGATCTACAGGGACATTTTGCTTCTGATTTTGGTAGTGTTATATAACCAGCCATACTAGCAACCTCTGTGGGACCTAATCTCCATGAATTTATTTCTGCCTCCTTTCAAGCTGTCCTAGTTAGTAGCCAGATGACTGTGGTGGTTTAGTGGTTAAGACACCGAACTTGATGACTGAAAGGTTGGCAGCTCAGCTTCCAGAGAGGCGACCGAACTGGGTCACCCAGGGGTTTACCACCCCCCGGCGACCCCTTCCTAATGGGTGCTACTGGTTTGGGTGAACCAGTCCGAACCGGTAACATCCCATCACTGCTTCCTCTGCTTGGAGGAGAACAGGGGAAATGGGGGGAAATGTTGTTGACTATTTAAGACTATTACTGATGCAATGGTCTTTCCGGTGGTAATGTAGGGTTGTGAGAGCTGAACCATTAGGAAAGCTGAACACAGAAGAATAGCTGCCTTTGAGATGTGGTGTTGGAGGAGAGTTTTGAGAGTCCCCTGGACAGCGAGGAGAACAAACAGGTCAATCTTAGAAGAAATCAACCCTGACTGCTCCTTAGAAGGTCAAATAGTAAAGATGAAGCTAAAGTACTTTGGACATCAAATGAGAAGAGAGGATTCACTTGAGAAGGCCTTGATGCTGGGAAAAGTGGAGGGCAAAAGAAGAAGGGGGTGGCCAAAAATGAGATGGCTAGATGGTATTGTAGAGACAATGGGCACAGAACTGGGTGGGTTAAGGAAGATGGTGGAGGACAGAAGTGCCTGGAAGACAATGGTCCGTAGGGTCGCAAAGGGTCGGAATCGACTGTGCGACTGAACAACAACATCAGATATTACTTTTAAAAAACTTCTTTGCCCCATGAGTCAAGAGACTTGGATCCTTGGGTGATGAGGTTGTTCCAAATTGGCCCACGCTCATTCCCTTCCTGCTGCTACTGTAGGCACAAATATAGGCTCTTTCCGTCTGGAATCCCCATATGTTGTTGAACTATAACTTTCATCATTCTCAACCAACAAGGCCCATCTGCCAGAAATATTTGGAATTATGCCCCAGTATTATCTGGGAAACCCTCACAGCATCTGTCTCTGCTCATCTTCTTCTTGTGCCATATTGGAATCTGAATATAGGCGATCCTCATGGCGATCAGCCATGAAGTCTGTCCTGAGAATTTAATGCAGTGGACTTCCATGGACAAAGCTGCTGCCCTCCATCAAGATGGGTTCAAGTGGGATTTAATCCACTTGGGGACCATCACCCTACCCTGCTCATCTATTCGGAGAAATAATCTACTAGTGGGTTCAATGGGACTCACTTTTGAGTAGACATATCCATGTTTAAACTATAATTGCACACCTCGTAATAAATGCAAAAGGAAAACCACATTTCATACAGAAAACCATATTAATTGAAACGGCATCTACCAATTGCTTCTTAGTTGTTTCCTCTTGAAGACTGGAAATTTAATTCTCTCTTTGTGGAAAACAATTAAATATATTGGCTTGCAAATTAAAATATCCAGACATCCTTTACAGGTCAGCATTAAGAATCTGACAAGTTACCATGTGTTGGATTTCTTACCTTATAATGGTTTGAATTGTTAAAGAAAATTCATTGGCCAGAGAAGTATAATTATCAGAAACATTATTAACAGGAAGTTGGAAAGACAGAGAACAGAAGAATTAATTTTCAAAGTCATATTAAGATGGAACTATAAATATAATCCCATTATTCTTTGCTTTTTTCTTCTTCCCTGTCTTCTGCTCTGTGATTTTGATGGAACTAATAATGTATTTTATTGTAGAAATTCCCTGGGGAAATTGGGACTAGCAAAAACGACCAAAGTTTGGCATAATCTCAAAACAGGGTTGTAAATTTCCACTTATTTTGTTCTCATAGTTGAGAACTGAGTGTTTCAAAAGTTGCTGAATGTGATTATCAGAGGGGTTTTTTTTTTGTCTTATTTTGGCATTATTATTATTATTATTGCAAAAAAAAAAAAAAGAAATGAATCCCAGAAGCAATTTTTGTGCAAGAGAGAGAAAAAACTCCTCTTATTTTGCACAGAAAACTTTATACTTTGCACAAATGCAAGGACTTCAATGTTAAGTACGTGATTAAAAAAAAAGAGAACTGCATGTATTATTATTATTATTATTATTATTATTATTATTATTATTATTATTATTATTATTATTATTATTATTATTATTATTATTATTATTATTATTTGCAAATAAGGGCCAACCTTACTTGGCCTAGGCCAGCGATGGTGAACCTTTTAGAGACTGAGTGCCCAAACAGAGGAGCAGGTTGAACTCTGTGCTGGGGGAGGGAGGAAGTGCTTCCATTGGGCTGCTGGGCAAAGGGGTGGGGCAAAATCTGTGCTGGGGGAGGGAGGAAGTGCTTCAATTGGGCTGCTGGTTAGAGTGGTTGGGCACACTCTATGTTGGGGTAATGGCACATGTGCCAACAGAGAGGGATGGGAATGCCACATCTGGGATGTGTACCATAGGTTCGCCGCCACTGCTTTAGTGGGCAATATCGAGAGCAAAAGATAAAAATAAAAAAATCAAGAATAGTTGGTGAAATTTTCCTGAAGAAGCATGGCACAATTCATGAACACATATGCCAGGTGAAACCTCACAGCACCAAAGACCCAACCAATTTCACTGTTTTCTTGTGAACTTGGGGGTTCCAAGCTCTTCAGTAATAATTTCAGGGTACACAGAAAGAGCATCCTCGAAGACTGTGGTAGTTTTGAACCGCAATCAGGAATACCCTGGTCATGGCAACCTTGTGTTGCCAGCTAATCTTTCTCACACTGGCTTAGGTGAAAGGAACTGCAGAATGAACTCACCAAAAGGTGCCTTCATTTTGGCAGTTTCACATCTGGCCTAGACATGGAAGAAGACGAAGAAGTAATATTTTTACACTGCAATAAAACAGACCAAAGACTCCATTCTGAATGGATATGAGCCTCTGTTCCAGGAAGAGCTTTATGGCAAGAACAAACATTCTTCAAGGTACACAAGAGGAAAAACAAATTAGAAGGAGCTCACTGGACAAGGAATAATATTAAAGAGGGATATGGCTGAGGGACTCAACCTCCCCTACGTCACTTGGAGGACCCTGAGTAGGCTGAGGGTCAGAGTCCCTAAATACAAGACCAACAGGCTCAAGTGGGGACTGATGGCAGAAAACAACACACGGTGTGAGTCTGTGTAGAGACACAGAATCCGGGTCATCTGCTGGTCTTCCGATTACTGCCACAAACATGCACCCATGAGGATTTATGTTTTTCCAAAGCCAAGAAAGTGACTTCATTTTGACAACCCAAAGTTTGACACAAAATAAAAAAGAACAGCAGAACCCAGAAGTCCTTCTCTCTCCACTGTACATCTTTTGGCTCCAGAAGAAGATTGCAAATCTCCCTCATATTGTGATAATTCCAGTGTTTACAACACATGTTGCAGCTGGTTAGCCATCAGCTTGAAGCTGAGGAAATATTAACAGGGTGTTGTCGGTGGAGCTATTATTATATATATATTTGCTTGCTTTTGTTTTGATTTTTTGCTCTGCTAAATGCTCATTATCCAAATGGCCCAGCTGGTCGTATACCCGCTGGTGAATCTTAATTTGTCAAAAATTGCTCTAGGAAAAGTTCCTTTCTCTCTCTCTCTCTCTTTTTAAAAAACTGCAGTTCTCAAAACCCTTCATCCAGCACAGCAGTGTCTGAGAACTGCAGCGTTGTTCATATTTAAGCTGTAGGAAAAATACATGAAAGGATTAAGAGAGCAGCACAAAGTGAAATTGGATAAGTGGGATGACATGTTACATTGCCTGATCCCCTGCTTTAGATCAGGAGACGAAGACCACAAATTAACTAATCCCAGACACCGACTCTCTCTCGTGGCTCTTCAGCAATTCCGGGCAAAGAGGCATTCAGGGATGGCTGCACTAAATCTAGACGCCAGGCTCAACTTTGCAAAACCCAGCAACTGCCTCCAGAGGGTCAAATCTGTTTTGCTCCAATGTTAGGCACCTGTTTTGCTCCAATGTTAACTTTATTTCACCTCTTCTACTTTGGAAAATACAACATGCAAAGGCTTTTAAGAGGGAGCGGGCAGATATGTTTTGACACTTTTGCCCTTTTTGGTTGTTGATGCAGCTGTAAATGGGTTGGCATGAATTATTGTGCACAGGTCACTAGCTCTAGCAGTGTGAAAATGGGCGAAGCATCACCGCTTTGTTGGCAGCGATTCTAGGCTTGAACAGTCTTGTCTACCCTAAAAGAGGAAGGTAAAGGTACAGTTTGCCCTTGCGTATCCAAGTCTAGGGTTCAGTGCTCATTTCTGTTTGTAACCAAATAGCCAGTGCTGTCCGTGTCTGCAGACGTTTTCTTGGACATGTGGCAGGCAGGACTAAACTCTAGAGTGCACAAAACAACGTTTACCTTCCCACCCAAGTGGTGCCTATATATCTGCTTGCAATTACTTGTTTTCTTTCTTTTTATTAAATTTTTATTAAATTTTCAAATTAAAAATACAAATAAAACAACAACAAAAACATATACAAAAGAAAATATATATTTGATAATCTATTGCATCACTAAGTTACATTATAACATAGCATACCGTAAATACTCAACTATAAGTCATACTCAACTATAAGACAGCTCTAGTTCTTTGGCTATAAATGGAGATGAGTACAAGAGTCAGATATGACTGGCTTTTGAACTAGGGCAACCTTTATCTTTACCTCCCGTATATACTCAACTATAAGTCATCCCGAATATAAGTCGAAGTACCTAATTTGGACATCTAAAATTAGGGAAATAGATTGACCCGAGTATAAGTCGGGGGTGGAAAATGCAGCAGCTGCTAGTGAGTTTCAGTAATTAAAATACATGAAAATACGGTAAAATTGATTTAGACATTTGTGTGGTTATTTTTTGAATGTTTACGTTGACCCAAGTATAAGTCGAGTCCCATTTTTTGACCTCATTTGGGAGGCTAAAAAACTAGACTTATCCTCGAGTATATACAGTAAACGTTTTAATATATTTTAAGACTCATCAGTATTCAATATAATATATAACTCATAATACACACCCAAGTAAAATATACATTGCACTGGAGGCTGCAGTACTGTATATCACAGCAATCTTTCACTATTTCCAAAAAAACATTTGATCTGGTACTTGCCTAACACCTTCACCTCTAAATCAATGTAGATTCCACAAATGTTTGCCAAAAATTCCCAAAATCTATTTTCATTCATTATAATTTCTTGCTTTTAAACTGCTAGGTTGGCAGGAACTGGGACAGGGACGGGCACTCACTCTGCCATTCAGCCCTCTCAAACTGCTGACCTGCTGGCCTTCCAGTCATCAAGTTCAGCATCTTAACCCCTAAGCCAGTTGTGGAAAACCTATGGTACATGTGCCACAGGGGGCACTCAGAGCCCTCTCTGTGGGCACGCATGCCAACGCCCCAGAAGAGTTTGTTTTGCCCAGAAGCCCAATGGGAGTGCTTCCTCCTTCCCCCCAGCACAGATTTCACCCTGCCCCTCTGCGGCATGGACAGCAACTGTTGAATTGGGCACACGGTCTCTAAAAGGTTTGCTATTACTGGCCTAAGCCACCACCGTATCGTAAATCAAAGAAGCTAGAAAACTGGCCTCAAGTCAACTTAAGGAGCGCATTAGACAGTGATTGTCTCCATGCTTCTGCTCAGAGGGAGAAAGCATCAGTTACTCTTTGTGTCACCATGGGTGATTAACTTCATGTAGCTCAGAACAGAGACCCTGGTAGATCATAACTTTGCACAAGGGAAAAGCCCCTATTCGTTGCTTTCACAATGGAACAGAGGTCAGAAGATTTATGGTTTTGCCCTGCAAAAATAAATTCACCCAGCTCTGGGAATGCTATGCTGCAGTTAATAAAAGTAAAGGTCTCCCTTGCTCCATTTACAGCCAAAGAGCCACTGCTGTCTGCGTCTGCAGGTATTTCCATGGCCATGTGGCAGCCATGACTAGATGGAATGCTGTTACCTTTCCCGCTGAAGGAAAAATTAAAGAAGGCGACGGGGAATAGCAAAGGAAGGAATTTAGAATAGAAGGGATGGGCTCTCCTTCCTCTCCCCCCACCCCTGGTCCCTAAAATGGGAGCCTCAAGGCAGTATCTGACCTGGTGGGGTGGGCGGCGGCTTTGGAGTGTTGTGGGTGGGTGGGTGGAGGATTGGATTTTTTTTGGGGGGGGGGTTGTATAATGTGGTTTTTGTCTTCTACTCCAAGTCTGGAATGTTCTCCTGCCTCAACATCCAGAGGTGGGAAAGGCAAGACTGTGTTATGGGAACCAGTGGTTGTTTATACAAACCCTGTGCTCTAATTGGCTGTATGCAAATTAGGAGGGCCAAGCTCATATTTTTCCTATAGGCACATGGGTTTGGCAGTTAGTTTGAGTTTGGGGTTTCTGGGGGCTACACCAGAGTCCTTAGTCCAATCCAACATGATTACTTAGAGGTAGTCAGGTTTTCCTTTTGTTTATGGGGGAAGGTCTGAGTGTGGATTTCCCTCACTGCCCTTTTTGATTAGTATTTTTATATGCTGTAATTCTGTATCCTGAACCTACGAGTGAACTGTTATTTCTTCAAAATGTTTCGAGTACAATAAACATCTCTACTTCTTCAACAATGTCTGTTCATTGGAAGAGGGAGTAAGACAAGAGTTAAGCCATAAGCCACATGCTACCACATTTTAAACATGACTCTCCATAATACTGCTGGGCTCTGTTAATATAGATAAGTCCCGACATCTGTAGACCGACATCTAGGTTTCCTGAGCTCAGAGTCTTTGAGGAAGTTCCATAGGGGAGACTGGTAAAAGTAACTCAGCAGGAACAGGAGATCCCCAAGGGCCAGGTCAAAGCCTATTTCTCACAGTTGGCAGGAGCTGGGACAGAATCGGAACCTCATTCCATTGTGCAGGACTTGGGTCTCAAACTGCTGACCTGCCAACCTTCCAGTCATCAAATTCAGCATCTTAATATTTAGGTCACTGCAGCCACTCCTCTTCTAACACAGCCTATCAAACTGCCTTGAAACCAACCACCAAAAAAGGCAGCAAGCTAACAAACAGCCAGAGGTATCTCGAGATGTACAACATCTGTGCAATATAAATGCTCAAGTCTGGAAGCCAACACAAATTTTCAGAGGTCAAAGTCCAATTCAACACTAAGAGGGGTGAAGAACCTTAGCAAACAACTCTTACACCTGGTTGGAGGCATTGTCCTGGATGAAGTATTGTGTTGTTCAGTCACACAGTCGATTCTGACCCTTTGCGATGACCCCATGGACCACTGCCCTCCAGGCACTTCTATTCTCCACCCTCCTCCTCAACCCACGCAGCTCTGTGCCCATTGTCTCTACAATACCATCTAGCCATCTCATTTTGGTGGCCCCCTTCTTCTTTTTCCCTCCACCTTTCCCAGCATCAAGCATCTCTAATTATGCAACTCAAAATCTCTTACACTATTAGAGTTTATTTATCAATGTGAGGAAGAAAGGCAAATTTTCCTGCATGGGTATTATTTTTTAAAAAAATTGCAATTAACTAAATGGTGTTTGTGACCATTTTTCAAGGCAGATGTGAATACTGGGAACAGTAGTCCAAAAGGTAACTTTTCCAACCTCCAGAAAACCTATTTTATTCTCTCTCTCTCTTTTAACTCATCACCAGTGTTTTTAAGTGCACATCTTCTACTCATTTCAGGTTCAGACTAAACAGTAGTTTTAGCCTTTATTCAGAAATGGTGCTCCACTAAGCAGAGAAAGAGTGATCTGTTTAGCCTACCCCTTTCCTCAACACTCTATTTTGCATTTATCATGTTTTATGATTGACTGTTTGAAGGTGAACACAGGCTTAATTGACAAGTATGACTGCTGAGGGCTTCACTTCTGAGGAAGTCTCATTTTTTGGAGACAGAATTGATTGATTCATCATTTTTAGGATGTGCATTTCCCTTAACATATAATTTGACCCTTATATCTGTACGAAACATACACACACATATAGATGGGTACTTACCATTTTTGTCAGCTCGTCTGAAGATCTAGAATTAAAGAAATACAAACATTTAGTCTTTCATAAAAGCTTCATCACAATCTAAACCAGGGGTTCCCAACCTAAGGCCTGCGGGCCAGATCCAGCCCATGGTGTAATTTCATCTGGCCCCAACCCCACCCCTCCAAGGGCATTCGAGAAACAAAAAAAGCCACCCTGTTGAAGCTGTTGGAACAAAATGGCTGCCCCCCATCATGCAGGCAGGGCAAAATGGCCATCCAACTCACAAAGCTAACTGAGAGAGCATGACCCGGCCCTCAGCTTGAAAAGGTTAGGAACCCCAGGTATAAACTCTATGCAAATGTATTTCACTGTATTTCACTGGTGTTGCAGTTACAGTACTTGTTTTGCTGGTCAGTGTGATGATGGCTCATGAATTTCAGTTTTCTCTAAAATGCCACCAGACCCAGTCTAGTTTTTACTCAAGTGGGAACCTGGGCATGAGTTGTCTCCAAACCAGTCATAGACATGAAGGCATTAACCCTTCGTTTAATTGAATTTTGTCTCCTTGCCTATTCTTGTTTTCCAAATATAGCTTCAGGACATGCACAGACTTGCTTAAACAACAGTCAAAATACACATTGATTAGTCTTCATTCTTGACATGATCCACTATACTGCATCACAAAAAAATAAATCTTGTCTGCTACTTGGTCTAATCCATGTGTCCTAGACTAAATCAAGTGCACTGAATCCAAATCTGAAGTCTGATTCTGCCTAGGATGTCAGGATCTTAAGTTAACAAATCTCACCTTCTTGGTTAGGTTCTTGCATTGATCACATAGGGTATACTTGCCACAAATGTAGAAAACATTGTCCGGTTCATTAACACAGCTTCACCTACTCATCTTTAGCTCAAAACAGGCTAATTATAGCCTAGCTGTACTATCCAATAAGATGGTTTTGCATTAGAGACAAGCCCTTGGTCCCTTTCACCTTATACTATAGTGGCTACATCAGGCCAAAAAATGAAAGAGACCAAACAATAGGTGAAAAACAGCAAAGAGTTTTATTTGCTGCTTGCATGCATAGCCAGCAGGACTCAGTCTAGAAATGGTTTCCAAAAAGAACTAAGTAAAGACCACATTCTGCTTTGGCTTTTTATATCCTTTTTCCAGGAATACAGCTGGGTGCCTTAACCATCAAGCAAAACCCACTGGATAGCAATGACATCGAGTAAAACCCATTGGATAACAATGACATCAAGCTAACTCATTTAGATAATAAGTGTAATTACAGAAGCCAGACATAGCATTATTCTATAACTAACTCCTAAAGCACAAATAATTCAATAAAATACTTTCATGGTATAAGCACTTACACAATTATCAAAACTTAACTTTTCCCCAAGTTCATGACCATATTCTTAACCTAATTAACTTGCTTATGATCGATGACATAATTAACTTATAACTGTTCCAGATGCTTACTAAGATGTAGCTTAATGTACAATATCTAATTATGAGATTGGCTATCAATGAGTAATACAAAGAACTAGTTAGAATATATTCTGGTTCCATTCACCTATACTTTGGAACTAATAATAAATATAATGTAGAGTAGCAACAGCAGAAAGTAAATATCTAAGTTGTTTCTAACTGTTGTGTGTATTTGGTTCTGAACTGCTAAAGATTATATATAATTTGAATAACACGAATGAAAGTCTTCACTTTATACACCCATTTTGTACTCATAAAATATAGACAAATGGCTACTCTTAAGACCAGACATGTAACAATTACTGATCACTTTGCATTAGATAGCAATCTTCCTGCTAAAAGCAAAATAAGAACTTAACTGAATTTATTTATTTATTTATTTATTTATTATTCATACTCTTCAACCGTCCTCCTCACCAAGGTGATCTAGGGCAGCTTACAATTCATAAAAAACCACAATAAAACACTCTTAAAAGCATTCCTAAAAAGACCCTCAATTTAAAACTTTAAAATAAAAATAAAAATCTAAAAATTAATTGAGGGCAAGTGGGGCTTAAATCAACCAGCGGGCTGGGGTCATAGGCCTTCCCACACCCCATACCTGCCCTGCCAACCATGTTTTTAAATTTTTCCTAAAGGGCAGCAACTCCGTCTGGAGATGTAACTCCATTGATCTTCTTACCAGATGAAGATTACATCTTGTGAACCTTTTATGATTTTTTAATTTATATGAACTCTTGCCCTCCTCAATACACCTATTTCTGACATCAGCTCACTGACTTGTCTGGCCGCTTCTGGAACATATATGCCAGCAGGGGACATGATTCAACTGAGCCGGCAGCAGGCATACTGGTAGCTGCAACTGTTATAATGTTCCCATGTAAAAAATACATTACTCAATTACCAATCATTTGAACAGCCATAGCATGCCTTAAAATCTGTACATGATAGGCAAATTCTGAGTTCAGATTTGGAATCGGCACATTTGAGATCATGTGAATCGCATTGTGTTATTCCCAGTAGCAAAATTGTTGTGCAGTGAATAGATCACAGTGGTTGTCACATAACCTGGGGTTCAAGATGGGCTGCTAGAGGGTTGATGAGTTAGAGCTCGTAGACCAAATCTCTCAGCGGGTAAACAAAATAAACAGACCAAAAAGATTGCTTAATACTTTCACTGTTGTGTTTGTCCTCTACCATCCCACAGACGCATAGAAGGGCTGGGTTGGAAGGGGCTTTTTACGCTCAATGCAGGAATCCCTTTGCTGAACTTTTCCACAAATGCACTGAAGGAAGCATCACAGGAATAAGTCACGGGCAACAGTGAACAGCCAGGGAGAAATCAAACTCAAACAAAATTGAATTGCCCCAGTGAGGATCCAGGGTGAGCATTATATTCTCCAATGTGTTGGAAGAAGACAATCCCAGGGGCACCAGAGGTGATGAGCAAGGGAAGGGGTTGTTTTAACTAAGAACAGAGGTCGGACCTGTGGGACAGAGACTCCCAGGTCTGAAGACAAGGCCATAACAGCAAATAAAACAGAGTGAAAACATTTTTGATACTTCAGCATTTTAAAAATGAGAAGCAAACAGATTTCCAACCGTTTGTATAATTAATGTACAGTAGTAAAAGAAGACAAGGTAGTGTACTCCACGTGGGAAGGAGATAAATTTAGATCAAAGCAGGCAGAAGCACAACGGTGGAGAAAGGAGATGCAGAATAACAGGAGACATTTTGTGGAAACCATATTTGAGGAGAAAAGAGTGGAGATGGAAGCTGTAGAAAGTCTGGAAGGAGGTGGCCCTTTTTAGAAAGCCAGTAATATCTGAGTCTATGGTTCAGTGCTCATCTCTGTTTATAGCCAAAGAGACAGTGCTATTCATCTACTTGCAATTTCTTGCTTTTGAACTGCTACGTTGACAGGAGACAAGACAGACGACAGGAGCTCACTCTGTCCTTGGGTCTCAAACTGTTGGCCTTCCGGCCTTCCAGTCGTCAAGTTCAATGTCTTAACCCACTGAACCAACCTAGAGTTTTAGGGAAGCACCATTCTCCTTTAAAACAAGGTGCACAGTTTCCACCTGCCGTGTTTCCAAAGGACGTTGCACCGAATTTCACTTCAATGCTTCCCTCATCAACTGTTTTCAGTATAAAATTCTCCATCGGTTTCCCTGCAAATACAGAGGCATGCCCTGTTTTCTCCACCCGCACGTTATGGTCTGTGCAGTGTGCACCCATTAAAAACATTTCATTGATATACCCTGAAAGCACCATGTATTTGTTTAAGAGGCTCTTGGGTCCGACTGTCCTAAGGCAAGACTTGCTCATAAGAAAGGGTGCGCCAGAATCTAAAAACTGACTGGGATTTCAATGGCTTAATGCTTGCATTAAGAAGCTCATGTAAGTTTTTCCCGCTGGAGTGGAAAGAAAGACCCAAATCTGTCTGTAATACAGTAAAAGAATCCCTTTCCTTCTGGATTCATTCATATGAACTATGGAGGAAGTTCTAATTAAATAAATACAAAGCAAAGCAGGTGCAGTGTGCTTTAACAGGAACGAGTATTGCTAAAAATAGCTTTCATTCAGCCAGAGAAAAACCATTTGTGCTTTCTGGGTGAGCATTCAAAATATCCAAAGGTAGCAATCATAAAAAAGAGGGGGGAAATGAACGTAGGGAGGAGGGTGGGAAATATTTAACTCAATAGAGCGTTATCTGAGCAATTCGATCAGAGACCCAGATGGGCCAGTTGGATTTCATTCCATGCCTCCCCACAAAGAAATAGATGTCAAATGATGACAACTGTGGAGAGTCTATTTGAAATGGAGCAAAGAAAATCTGCTCAAGAAAATCTGCCAAAATCTGGGCAAACTGGCTGATTATCAAGGAAGAGGCTTTTAATGGGCGGGTCTTGTGCTTCCAGTGGGACTGCAGTGGCTCAAGTGTTTTGAAACGGAATCTGGAATTCTTGAACCAGAAAGAATGAAGGACATGAGATTTGTGGGGAGGCTAGCTGAGTACTTCGGAGTCTTCTCTCCCCTCCTCTCCATATTCTCTCTCTCTCTCTCTCCTTCTACCAGCAGCTCTCTTTATTAACAGTTTCACACAAGCATACAGCATATGGCACGCAATGACATGATCCATCATCCTTCACCATGCTCTCTATGCTAACTATGCTAGCCTTAATCTAAACAATACTTGGTTATGTCTAGCCGACTCTGGTGGACATTTACGCAATTGATGATAAAGGAATGCAACCTATTTCTGTATCCCTACAATAGCAGAATGCATATAGCTAAGAGGAAGGAACATTCTGTGGTTCATCTGAAAAGGAACAGAGATTTCCATCATAGGGAATGAACAAGCTGTGTTATTGATCAGCCTATCGGACAATTTGTTCTCACGATTAAACTGGTCAATTTCACAAAGATGCAACAGTGGTTAAGACACTGAACTTGATGACTAGAAGGCCGGCAAAGCAGCAGTTTGAGACCAGAGTACTGCACCATGGAGTGAGCTCCTGTCTCTGTCCCAGCTCCTGCCAACCTGACAGTTTGAAAGCAAGGAATTGCAAATAGATAAATAGGTAACACTTTGGTGGGAAGGTAAACAGCATTCCATACACTCTGGTGTTTAGTCTTGCCTGCCACATGGCCACAGAGACATCTGCAGACACAGACAGAACTGGCTTTTTGGCTATGAATGGAGATGAGCACTGAACCCTAGAGTTGGATACGGCTGACTTTCAAGCAAGGGCGACCCAGCCTGTGCATTCTGTTACTAGCATGCTTTTCAATCACTTTTACCTTGGTTTTGTTTTCATATTATAATCTGCTTAATTATGCTTTAATTGTTAGCAGTTGGTTGACCAAGCAGCAAAGGCTAATTCCAGAATATTATGCCTTTCTCCTTGCAGTTGGACAGCTTTCTACCTTCTGAAATCTGTTCTTAGTTTTAAAAGTTAATTTATCTGTGAACTACATTGTGTCCCAGTTTAGGGGGAAAGATGGAAATACAGTATAGACAGACAGACAGACAGACAGACTGACTGACTGACTGACTGACTGACTGACTGAATTTATTAATTATTATTTATTTATTTATTAGTTCAAATTTATATTGCCGCCCAATCGCCGTGGCGACTCAGGGCGGCTTACAGACAATATATTACATTACAATACAATACAATACGTTGGGGTGGGCACAGGGCGGCAAGGTCCTCAACCTGCCCTGGCTTCTCCTTCCCCTGGCAGTTGGTGTAGGCACAGGGGAATGAATGAATGAATTAATGAATTAATGAAAATAAATTCTAGAATATACAGTAAGTATATTCTTGCCACAGATTTTATTTTCTCCACATTTTTTCTCCAAACACACTGATTGCGCTATGTAAAATTGCATTAATAGAGCACAAAGGGGGGGGGGGAAGCAATTCTCATGCAGTTTTTGTGCACGGTTGCACAGAAATTATTTTCATGTAACAGAAGAGAGGCAGAAGATGTGGAGAGTGGCAGAAAGTCTGCTCAGTGAGCCGGACAGAATTAAGAAACAAAGGCAGAACGGTGATGAAATTGAATTCTCGATTCCATTTCAGAGAGGGATCACAACCTCTTTCAAGACAATTGCTTTGGGGTATTTTTTTTCTCTCTCTCTGAATGAATACATACACAGGGGAGGGGAAAGGCATCATCAATTCCAGTGTGACTGTGCTTGCGTGTAGCTACACTACACGCTCTCCCTGTGATCAAGAAGGTGTGGGTGTTCTGTGTCATGAAGTTGCTTCTGACTGTGGTGAACCTATTAAGTTTTGGAGGTACATAAACAACCAAAGAATGGTTTGTTTCTGCCAACACCTGCTGAAGTAGTTGGAGTTCAAATCTCAGGTCTTCTGAGTCCTAACCTAGCCTTACATAGGCTCAACAAACAGGAAAGGATCTACCCCGTATATACTCAACTATAAGTAATCCTGAATATGTTGAGGTACCTAATATGGACCTCTAAAACTAGGAAAATAGATTACCCGAGTATAAGTCAGGGTGAAAAATGAAACAGCTTGCAAGTGAGTTTCAATAATTTAAATACATGAAAATATGGTAAAATTAATTAATTTAGACATCTGTATGGGTATGTTTCTTAGTGTTTATGTTGACCCGAATATAAGTCGAATCCCAGTTTTGGACTTCATTTTGGGGGCTGAAAAACCCGACTTATACTCAAATATATATGGTATGTGTAAGGTAAAGGACTACACCAAGGCCTTTGACTGTGTGGATCACAATAAACTGTGGCAAGTCCTTAAAGAGATGGAAGTACCAGACCAGCTCATCTGTCTTCTGAGAAATCGGTATGTGAACCAAGAAGTAACAGTTAGGACAGGATACGGAACTACCGATTGGTTTAGAATAGGAAAAGGAGTATGTCAAGGCTGTATAGTGTCACCCTGGTTATTTAACCTATATGCAGAGTACATCATGCGTAATGCAGGGCTGGAGGAAGCACAAGCGCCAATTAAGATTGCCGGGAGAAACATCAAGAAGCCTGGGATATGCAGATGATACCACCCTAACGGCAGAAAGTGAGGAAGACCACAAGAGCCTCTTGATGAGGGTAAAAGAGGAGAGTGCAAAATCTGCCCTGAAACTCAACATAAAAAAACTCGAGATCATGGCATCCGGACCCATCACTCCCTGGCAAAAAGAAGGGGAAGAGATGGAAGCAGTGACAGACTTTACCTTCTTGGGATCTAAGATCACTGCAGATGGTAACTGCAGCCATGGAATAAAAAGATGCTTACTTCTTGGGAGGCAAGCTATGAGAAACCTAGGCAGCATAATAAAAGTCCCACATAGTTAAAGCAATGGTCTTCCCAGTAGTAATGTCCATAAGGCAGGCTGAGCGCAGAAGAACAGACGCCTTTGAACTGTGGTGCTAGAAGAGACTCTTGAGAGCCTCCTGGACTGCAAGGAGATCAAATCAGTCCATCCAGAAGGAAATGAACCCTGGCTGCTCCTTGGAAGGACAAATACGGAAGATGAAGCTCAAGTATTTTGGCCACCAAATGAGAAGAGAGGAGTCATTTGAGAAGACCCTGATGCTAGGTAAGATCGAAGGGAAAAGGAGAAGGGGACAGAAAAGGATGAGGTGGGTAGATGGAATAATTGAAGCTATGGGCATAGATCTGGCCGGGCAAGAGGATGGCAGAGGACAGAAAAGGCTGGTGTGTGGTGGTCCATAAAGCCAATTGTATCTGACTCTAGGGTTCGGTGCTCATCTCTGTTTATAGCCAAAGAGCCAGCACTGTCTGCATCTGCTAGGTTGGCCATGTGGGAGACACAATTAGAGTGCACAGAATGTTGTCACCTTTCCTGCTGAAGCGGTATCTATTTATCTACTTGCTATTTCTTGTTTTCAAAAATACATTGTCCTGGCGTAACTCGCAGTTCTGGATTCCAAATCCTGGCTTCCTCAGCCATCGGGGCCACTCAACAGATGTTGGGACCTGTACTTTGTTGGGGGCAACTTTCCTGTGCTCTGGCTTGTATCCATAATATTTTTTCCCCAGCTGCCTGCCAACAACTAAAAAGAAGTCCATGGATTGATTTGATGTTGTTGTTATTGTTTCCATTGCAACTCCCGGATTTCCCAGGGCCAGTTTGGGGAGTTCAGGGACCTACGGTCCAAAACCTTATTCCTTTTGTTGTTGTTCAGTCACTCAGTCGATTCCGACCCTTTGTGACCCCATGGACCATTCCTTTATGAAGAACAAAAAGTCTCTTCAGCTGAGACTTTGCGATTCTTGTGGGACTTCGTGCAAATGGAGGCCATCCCAGTGCATTGGACGATATCTTCCCGAACCCCCAGATGGACAGCACTGTTGGGGAGCCTAAGTCCAAGCGAGCACATCTGGATGGCCCCAGTTTGGGAAGAGAGAGCTTCTTGTAATGATCAGCTCGAAAGCCAACGGCACAGCGTGGATAAAGCGGGAGGCGCAATCTCCAGTAATTCCACATTCTGCCTGCTGTTCCAGCCATTGCTACAAAACACCTGACCCATATTAAGCCTTCCCCAGAGCAGAGCCGGCTGAGAAGCTTAGGTGATTTTTATACATTATGGAAAGCACGCACAGGTTTGCCAACAGCATATTAAAAGAGCAAACATGGGAAAGGATAGAAATCCCAGCCGAGCTCTTTTTTTTTTTTTTTTTTGGGGGGGGGGGAGAGTCATAATTAACTTCTGCAAGACATCGGAAACGAAAGAGCCAAAGAAACAAAATTAAACTTGATTGGTAAAAATCAGTCGAACATTATGCAATGATAGCTTCATTAAGGAAGGCAGGGAAGAGGCATCGAGGGTGAATCAAAACAGCCACGTTGCTTCCACTTGGTACTTCTTTTAGAGGAAATAATAACAATTTCATGTCAGGAAACTATTCTGGGTTGAAAGGATTTTTGTGGAAGAAATTCCGCTCAGGGAATGCTCAAAAAGAGGCTTCTTTCATGACCCTAATTGCTGGGACAGAGATGGGTCCCCAATCCGTCATGCGGTACCTGGGTCTCGAACTGCCAACTTTCTGGCCTTCCAGATAACAAGGCGAGCTTTTTATCCACTGAGCCACCATAGCCCCTTCTTTTAGAGCAGGGGTGTCAAAAATTTTCGGGCCATGGGCCTATCATGTGGTTCTGGGAGCCGGTCCCTAAGGCCTGGAGGCCGGATCTGGCCCCTAATGCCAATTCATCCGGCCCACAAAGCCCTCATTGCTCCTGGAAGCAGAAGTAAAATGCTTCCAGGAGTGACAAGGGCTTCATGGGCCAGATGAATTGTATCAGGGACCGCATCCAGCCCCCAGGCCATAGTTTGGGCACCCCTGTTTTAGAGATTGATCAGTAGGAAGGAAAAAAACCAAGCAACACCCCCCCCCCCAAAAAAAAAAAAACACCAAAATTCACACCAATGAACTATGTGGAAACATTTGTAAGGACTGTTGGGTACAAATTTCTACATGAAATTCGGTCACTTCCTTAGTAATTGTAGCAATACAGCAAGGAAGGTAAACGGTTCTTATTTCTCAGGTCCAGTAAGCAAAATTCTCAACAAAGCTTAGGCTTCTTGGGTCAATTTCACCCTAACAGAACTCAGAACAGTTTCTAAGGGGACAAAGTGAGCCTTTAAAAAAACCAAAAAATGCAAAAAAATGGTATTGCTTCCCTCCTGCATTTTTTTTTTTGCATTTTTAAAATTTGAACATGGATCACACAGCTAATTCCCTTTGTTTGCCTATGGAACTGCCTGATACCACAAAATAGCCGCCTGGCATGGACTTTTCAATCAATCAAACTTTATTGCAGTCAATGACCAGTACAGTAAAAAGGGTTTAGGTGCATGAAATACCATCAAATGCACCCCACCCACCCACCCCACCCACCCCGTAAAAACATTCATTTGGATTAAAACAGAATATAATAAAATCAGTTGTTAAAATTATGCTTTATTTGGGACAGGTATCTGCTTTAAAAAGAATAAAACAGATCACATGGACTTTTCAACACCAGAACAACAACACAAACTCAAGAAACAACGGATCACTAGGTAATAATTTTTAATTGACTTGACATGGCTACAAGTCAAGTCATGCCTAGTGTTTGCCTAGTGTATAACTAAATTGAAACCCTGTTACTTGATAGAAAGCACATGGAGTTTTGTATTCTCTTTGTCTGGTCACAAAAGGAAGTTAATACACAATACCACCATGTCATGAACTTTCATTAATAATTTTATGCCTGCCTGATGAAGAGACCTTTTGATCTCGAAAGCTTGCAACATTTTTTTAGTAATCCAATAAAAGTATTGCCTTCCTCCTGCATTTTTTATGATTTGAACATGGATCACACAGCTAATTCCCTTTGTTTGCCTTTAAATCCTGTTATTCTAGGGCAGGAGTTCTCAATATTTTTAAGCCGGGGGCTAGGTCACGCTTCCTCAGACAGCTTCTGGGGCCGGATGGCAATTTTGCCCTTCCTTCACCACATGACACTTCCGGGTGTGGTGGAGGTAGTGGGGGAACACATGAAATGGTGCTGTGGGCTGTATCTGGCCCACAAGCTGCAGGTTGAGAATCCCCGTTCTAGGGAAAATGTGACTGATCTACTCTGCAGGGCTGTTGCAAATAAGTTACAAGTGGTATTTGACCTCAGTTCGGTTATACCAACTGGACAATACAAAATCAAAAAACTGTTGGAGGTGTCAAAACAAAGTGGGAACCTACGAACACATGTGGTGGAGTTGTCAACTAACATTGGATTTTTGGGAAAAAAATGAAAAGGGAAATCAGAAATAATGGGAATTAATTTTAAACTGGAGTCAAATACTGCCTTACTAAGAGATTTAGAAGATTAATGTTGATGAAAATATGAAGGACCTGTTATCCATTTTCTTGACGATAGCAAGACAACAGATTGCACAAAATTGGAAGAATAATTTAAACTTACAAATGGATAACTGGGACAAAGAAATCTGGGGAATTGCATTGAATGAACTTACATGGGAATTAAACTTTATAAAAAAAGGTATAATTAAAAAAATAAGTTTTGGGGTATTTGGAAACATTATTTATTTATTTATTTATTTATTTATTTATTTATTTATTTATTTAATAGACTTATATACCACCCCAATCCAGTGGATTTGAATCTATGTTGAAAAATAGTAAAGGTGGTAGTCTGGTACCAGATCAATTGAGCTTTTTTTTTGGGGGGGGGGGAATAGATTATTATGGAAGCATACAGTGGATTCCAGGGCATTGTACATAACACAAGGGTGATGTTTATTGTTGTAAAATATATAAGAAATTAAAAAATGATGATGGGGCAAAATTTAATATTTGTTTAGAAGTAGATATAGAAAGAGTGTAAGAAAATAGTGTTATGTTTAAACAACGTGTTTTATAAATGTGGTTAATACCCATTATACCTGAGATTTGAATTTTGTGTGTGTGTGTTCAATATTATTTCTTGTATGTTGTATTAATGTCTTATTGTTTGGTTAGGAGTTAGAATTAATTAAAAAAATTAAAAAAGAAGTTTACAGTTAATAAAGTTGTGGCCCTTATTCAACTACACACACACACACACACACACACAAACCAACAACACATAAGTTATAGAGAAACCAGAAGCTGAAAGTCCTAAAGCCTTTTCTTAAAGTACCCTGTGAAGTGGGAAGCATAATTGAGCAAGACTTGCAGAGAAGGAAAGGCTCCTAAGCTTCCGGAAACTTTCACAGCTTTTGCCAGAACCTGCACATGAAAATCTGTTTGCATCTACTGGCTCCAAAGAAATAAAGGGTTTTTTTTGCGATGGAATAGGGCAGCCTTGCCTTCTCTCTTCAGCTGCTACGGATGTTGGGGTTTTTCTTGCAGAACCGCTTATATATAACAACTTTTTATTAAATTTTCAAAAATACAAACCAATCACAAGAAAGAAAAACAAAAATTACAATATAATCAAATAAATACAAACAAGATACATTCTTGCTGTTCTAATACATCCCACGTTTACATTATAACACACTGAAAACATTTTAATACATATCAGAAAACAAAATAAAAAAACACTGTAGCACTTTAAAGACTAACTGCTATTTAAAGTGTTACAGTGTTTTTTGTTTTATTTTCTGATATGCCTGAACCACAGACTAACATGGCTACTATTCCAAAAAATTCATTTTAATACAGTATCCAACTCCTCAATATTCACAGTGTATATTTCTCATTCTTTTAATATATACTTGCCAAAATATTTATCTGCTTCCATGCTCTTAAATGATATTGTCCATAAATATTTGGTGCTTTTTATATATATATTAGAACTTATTATATTTATATTATATATTTTTTCTTTTTAATTATTATATTTCTATCACAATACCACATCTCAAAAAGAAGCAAAAAGGAAGAAAGAAAAAGAGATGGGATTCCAGGTTTCCTTGACCATCGCTTTAACCCCCAAAGGCTTTTATTTTGCGATTGCCAACATTTTCTGGCCAGGAAAACGTTCCTGCTTTAAGACAGGGTGTCTGAAAGGGGGGGGAGGGGTGCCTTAGCTGGCCATAAGTTGCCTTTCTTAAAGGTTTAAAGCAGGGGTGCCCAAACTATGGCCCAGGGGCCGGATCCAGGCCCTGACGCGAACTCATCTGACCTATGACGCCCTCCTCACTCCTGGAAGTGGAAGTAAAACATGTCGTGCAAAACTTCCGGGAGCGACGAGGGTGCCATGGAGCGGATAAACTGGTGTTGAGAATCTGGCCCCCAGGCCATAGTGACTGGGCCCCTGAACCACATGATCAATCCACAACCCAAAAAGTTTGGGCACCCCTGGTTTAAAGCTGTGGGGGTTTGGGAGTTCAAGTCCCAAAAATACTTCCTGGGAAGGAGGCGGTTTTTTAAAAAAAAATCACCGGAGCCCTGCCAGGGGAAAAAGTTGGCAACTGGACTTACACACACACACACCATGGACACACATTCAGAGGAACAGAAATGACACTCTGCATTCTCTCAGGGGACCCTGTCCCGACCTACAACCAAGCCTTGGTTCTGGATATAGGGTGACCCTCCCAAAAAGAAACAGAAGGAAGACCCCCAAACCCACGGGGGTCTCAAGGAAGGGGGTTTAACCCACCCGACGCCAGACCTGCCTGATTGGGGGGGGGGGGGGTTTGCTTAGAAATATCCAGACTTTGGCTCCTGGCCTCCAGTCTGGAACAGGGGCGGTGACACAGCCTACCTCCCCGCCCTGGTGGTAGACTGCTCCTGCGGCGGGAGGCTCCCCCGTTTGGGGAGGATTGGAGGAAGGCAGTCCCCGGGGATCCCCGTTCCTCCGTCGCTTGGCAACGACAGGTTGGCCAGCAGGAGGGTTTGAAACAATTACGTCGGCGCCTGGTCCAGATTTTCTGCCCGTAAGGAAGGGGAGGAAGGGAGGAAGGAGAAAGGATGGAAAGAAGGATGGAGGGATGGAAAGGAAGGAAGGAAGGAAGGAAGGAAAGAAAGAAGGTGGAGGGGAAAGAAAGAAAATGAGAGAAGGAAGGAAGGTGGAAAGAAATGAAGGAAGGAAGAATAAATTGGAAAGAAGAAAAGAAAGAAAGAATGAATAAACTGGAAGGACAAAAAGAAGGAAGGAAGGAATAAACTGGAAGGAAGAGAGATGGAAGAATTAAAGGAAAGAAAGAATGGCAGGAAGGAAGGAAGATGGAAATAAAGTTGAAGGAAGGAAAGAAAGATAGAAAGGAAGACAGGAAGGAAAAATAAACTGGAAGGGAAAAGAATGAATGAATGAACTGGAAGGAAGGAAGATGGAAAGATGGAAGAATTGAAGGAAAGAAAGAATGGAAAGAGGGAAGGAAGATGGAAGTAAAGTTGATGGAAGAATAAACTGGAAGGGAGGAAGAAGGAAGAATTGAAGGAAAGAAAGAATAGAAGGAAGGAAGACAGGAAGGAAGAATCAACTGGAAGGGGAAAGAATGAATGAATGAACTGGAAGGAAGGAAGATGGAAAGATGGAAGAACTGAAGGAAAGAAAGAATGGAAAGAGAGAAGGAAGATGGAAGTAAAGTTGATGGAAGAATAAACTGGAAAGGAGGAAGATGGAAGAATTGAAGGAAAGAAAGAATAGAAGGAAGGAAGGAAGGAAAATGGCAATAAAGTGGAAGGAAGGATGGAAAGCTAGGAAAGAAGACAGGCAGGCAAGCAACTCACGTCGAGGATGACCGAGGTGCCTTTCCTCTGCTCGGGTCCCAAGGCTCCGTCCTGGCCGGGCGACGAAGGGCCAGGGTAGCCCCCTCCTCCTCCTCCCCCGGCTTCCTGTGCCGGCCTGTGCCGGAGGGGCTCCGGGAGGCTGCTCTGGTCGCTCATCTTGGTGACGATCCAGCGGAGCAGCCCGTCCAGCGCGGCGCCCGCGGGCAGCGGCTGCGTCTGCGGCGGCTTGCGGAGCAGCTTCTGGACGCCCTCGCGGCAGTAGCGCGCCGCCTGCTCACACATCCTGCCCGGGCGCCTTCATGCTGGAGGGAGGGAGGGAGAGAGGGAGGAGGGCCGGCCGGGGCTCCCCTCCCTCCCCTCCCTCGCTTACCCACCGGTGGGCTGCGCCCTCGCCCAAGGCAGCAAGGCAGGCAGGGAGATTGGGGGTGGGGTGGGCCAGGGGACCCCCCCCTCCGTCCCCCTCAACCCGCCCCTCCAGAAAATTGGGGGCGGGGGAGTGGCAAGCAAGGGGGCCAGGAGGAGGATAGAGAGCAAAATCCTGGGACTTCAGAAGGTTAGTGCCTTTCTTCAAGGCACTCACAAAGGGTGCGATTTCCACGACTGCCCAATTTACAGTCAGGACGACTCCATATAGATCAGCTGGGGTCGCAGGCGAAAGTGGTGGATTTTAGTTGAACACTTATATACATGCTAAGTGATAGTCATAATTTCGTGTCAGAAATTATTCGGGGTTGAAAGGATTTTTGCTGGAGGAACTCCGCTCAGGGGACGCCCGAATGAGGCTCCTTTCATGTCCCCAAGATATTTCCTCCCTATTTATCTACTTGCAATTTCATGCTTTTGAACTGATAGGTTGGCAGGAGCTGGGACAGAGACGGGCGCTCACACCGTCAAGCAGTACCTGGGTCTCAAACTGCCGACTTGCTGGCCTTCCAGCTAATCAGGCGAGCTTCTTAGCCACTGAATTGCCGCAGCCCCAGTACAACTCCATAGAGAGGGTGTCCCATTGATCAGACCAAGGTGGTAGATTTTAATTGAATACTTATAACCCTAGAGTTGAATATGACTGGCTTTGGAGCAAGGGAAACCTTTAGCTTTTACCTATACATTCTAAGTGATTATTTAATTGATGGTATGACTTTTCTTATACCATCTTAATTTTTATTGAGTTAGGTAAAGGTATGACATCTGGCCAGGTGATCCTGCTATGGTCATAGAGTAGCAATGCAACGCCGATCATCAGGCAGCGGTTAAATAATCTGGCCACCCTGAGGACTAATTGGGTGTCGATGAAAAGCATGTCTAATTCTCTAGTCTAAAGATTTTTTTAAATACCTTGTAAACTGCCCAGAGTGGGAAAATATCCCAGATGGGAGGAATAAATATGTAAACAAACAAATAAATAGTCAGTCAACCCACAAGTGGATTAAATCCCACTTGAATCCATCTTGATGGAAGGCAGCAGCTTCATCCATCCTGGCCTGGGGCTGAGGAGGACTTTGTGTGCCAAAAGGGCTCAGGACCAGAAAGTGACTTGTGGAACTGGATTAGTGGTATGGGTGACATGCTGTGATGCCGAAAGCAACTGGAAGGCCTCTGCATTCATTCATTCATTCATTCATTCATATTTATATTGTTCCCAGGCCAGGACAATCTTCATGGCTTATCACCACAAGGATAGCCAATATTCAGAATCGGATATGACACACTTGAAGAAGGAAGTAAAGTTAAGGTCTCCCTTGCTCAAAAGCTAGACATGTCCAACGGTGCTCATTATTCATTCGAATGAAGCCAATGCCATAGGCTGAAGCAAAAAGACTTTGGGGTCAGATGTAAACTGACAATAATTTGAACAGTTTTTCAAATGCATGGACAAAGAACAGCTTATTTCTGTGTACATCTACTCAGAAGTAAGCAAGCACTGATCCATGCTGCAAAGCACAGCCTTGTGCACAATTTCCTAGGCTGCAAAGCACAGATTTGCTCCAGGCTACTGGCTGCTCCCTGAGCAGCAAAACACAACCCGATTCCACGCAACACATTCCCAAAAGGACAAGGCGTTACTCCTGTGATGGCAAACCTTGGCTCTTCAGCTGTTCTTGGACTTCAATGTCTAAAAGCTCGAGTCAGCACTCCTGCTGATCAGGGCTTCTGGGAATTGAAGTTCAAGAACAGCTGGAGTGCCAAGGTTCGCCATCACTGCCAGGGCTACTCTATTCACTGCAACACTGTCCTGCCTCCGCTACAAAACAGTGCTCTGATTTTCCTGAACTTTAATTAGCTTTTTATTTCTGACATTAATCATCAGTGGAAGAGCTTGACAAACGTCGGGGTTGGTTTTCGTTTCCCTGTTTTGCACTGATGTGGTTTGTTTTGCAGCTTTGGGTCTTATTGACAGCCTCTGATCAATAGAAGGCAAAGAGAAGGAGATTGAGATGGGAGAATAAAACCACAGAGCTCTCTTTCTGCTTGGTCAGCATCTGGAATTGCTTTGTCTAGGTCTGGGGATCTCAATTGAAGGAGGATATTGAGAAGTTGGAATGTATCCAAAAGATGTTGACCAGGACGGTACAAAATAATAATAACACTGCACAACAACGATTTTGCTCCAGGGAATAACACATGTGATTTACATGATATCGAGGGTGCCGATTCCAATTCTGAACTCAGAATTGGCCTATCACGTACAGATTTTAAGTTATAGGCATGCTACAGCTGTTCAAATGGTCAGCAATTGGGTAATGTATTTTTACATGGGAACATTATAACAGTTGCAGCTACCACTAGACCTGCTGCTGCCTCAGCTGAATCATGTCCCCTGGTGGCATGTATGTTCTAGAAGCAGCCGGGCATATCTGGGCAAGTCAGTGAGTTGATGTCAGAAATAGGTATACAAGCCGAGATGGACCAATGGCTTATCTCTAGTGCGAAACCATCTTATTGGATAGTACAGCTGGGCCAGAGTGAGAGTGTTTTGAGCTAAAGATGAGTAGGTGGAGCTGGGTCAATAAACTGGACAGTTTATCCCACATAATCAAGGCAAGAACCTAACCAAGAGGGTGAGATTTGCTAGATTTCTGTCCTAAGCAGAATCAGACTTCAGATTTGGATTCAGCACACTTGACTTAGTATAGGACACATGGATTAGACCAAGTAGCAGACAATGTTTATTTTTTTGTGATTTTGTGGAAACCAAGCCCATCTTCTAGGAAGGACGCAGGAAGAGAAAAAATGTCCAAAATCATCTTGGCTTACTACTGAAGCAAAGCTTAGCGTGCAGATCTCAAGATTCGGTCAACTGTACAAATTACTCAGTCTTTTAAAATGTATTGCCTACCCTTCTTTTTTGGCTTTAGCTCAAGATTGAGGTCAAACCTGTTGTAAAAACTCAGAACTGCTAACAGCTCTCAATGACCAACAGAGAAGCCCACTTCTCATCTCTTTCTGGAATCAGATCTTCCTCTTGTGCTCAGATGGGAGTTTTAATCAGTGGTGGGATGTCAAAAATTTTACTACCCCACCGTGATGTCATCACAGTGTGGGAGCAGCTTACATCATGATGTCATGTCATGGGCGGGGCCAAAGAAAAAATACAAAATAATAAAAATAGGAAGCTTCAGGCTATAGGGAGATTCAGGCTAGCAGCTTCTCTTCCTCCTCCCCATTTGGGAGGACAGCAAGGAGGCCGTGCATATGTGCCAAGCACTAGGCGTGCATGCACACCAAGTGCTTGGCATGCATGCACAGGGGGGAAGCCAGTGAAAAGGTAAGCCCCGAAGGTGGTTCCCCCAAAAGCTACTACAGGTTCTCTGGGACACTGGGGAAAATTACTACCGGTTCTGGAGAACTGGTAAGAACCTGTTACATCCCATCACTGGTTTTAATTAATTAAAGTTTTCCTACAGGGAGACTGTAGTGACTGTGGTGGCTCAAGTGGTTAAGATGCTGACCTTGATGACTGGAAGGTTGGCAGGTCAGCAGTTTTAGACCCGAGTGCTGCACGATGGAGTGAGTTTCTGTCTCTGTCCCGGCTCCTGCCAACCTAGCAGTTTGAAAGCAATAAATAGCAAGTCGATAAATAAGTACCATTTTGGTGAGAAGATAAACAGCGTTGTGTGAACCTTGATGTCTAGGCAAGCCAGCCACATGTCCATTGAAATATCTGCAGACACAGACATAGGGTCTCTGGCTTTCCAGAGATGAGCACTGGACCCTAGAGTCAGATACGACCAGCTTTCAAGCAAGGGCAACCTTTACCGTGACCTTTACCTTCACTTTACAAGCAGAGGTCTTGACTCTCTCTGGAGCCAAATGGCTTGCTCATATTTCCTAACGAATGACAAGTTGTGGCAGGTACCACTGCTTAGCAAAGCAGTGAAGGTCAAAGCGATATCAAGTCCTAAAAATCTGTACATAAAGATGACATGTTTGCAAAATTACTAATTTATGGATTTCAGGAAGTAAATTATGAGCTATTGGCAATTGTTTTAAATTAGTCACCAAAGAGTTTTGAAATGAATCCTGTTCATGCTGCTGCTATCATCATCATCGTCATCGTCATCATCATCAACCTATGAAAAATGTGAAAAAAATTATAAAACTGACTGAAGACACACCTGCCCTTTCAAATAAAGCCAGGCTCACACACCTAACCAGGTCCTAAGTCAGTGGTGGCGAACCTTTGGCACGCGTGCCAGAGGTGGCACAGAGCCCTCTGTGGGCACTCGTGCAGTCGCCCTAACACAGAGTTTGCCCCACCCCTCTGCCCAGCAGCCCAATGGGAGTGTTTCCTTCCTCCCTTTGTGATAAATAAGTGGGTTTGGGGTTGCAGTTTGGGCACTTGGTCTTTAAAAGGTTCGCCACCACCGTCCTAAGTTAACAACGGGTAGCCCTCTTTCAGTTTAATTCCGCATCCGTTGTGACAGTAAACCCGATAAATAGACCAGGATTCCCAGATGGCAGAAGTAAGCTCTTTTATCTTAGCCTTCCAAAAGGCCAATACTGTCCTGTCCATCACTCGTGTTGCTCGCTCCCTTCGGTTCAGATCTTCTAAGGCTTCTGCAGCACTAATTGCTTCGCTTGAAGTTGACTTGCAATGAATGGTAATTATCCACAGAGTTTGGAAACTTGGTCTTTTCAGACTACAACCTCGCCTAAGTTGTCTGAGCTCTGCTTTCATAAGCCAGATGAGAGCTTATTGGATTCTTGGTTCACCTCCTATAGCTGCCCAAGTGGAAATGTTTAGAAAAGTTCATGATATGGCAGTCAGACCCATGGAGGACAAATCAAGCCCTATCAACCAGGAATGAAAGCAGCATATGCAAGGAAACCACAGTAAGCGCTAAACCAGGGGTGCCCAAACTAAGGCCTGTGGGCCAGATCCAACCCGCATCGCCAATTCATCTAGCCCACGCCACTCTCGCCAATTCTGTAAGTGGAACCAAAACATGCCCACACTTGCGCAGAACGCTGCCGTAAATTCACCTGCAGCTGTCGTAAACACATTTACAGTAGGACACCCGTGGTTGCATTTATGGCAGCGTTCCATTCATGTGCGGGCACTTCCACTTCCAGCAGGAAGAAGCACATGACCAGCCCACTGAACCATGTGACCGGCCTACAGCCCGAAAAGGTTTGGACACCCCTGAGTTAAACTATGCTAGCTGACTAATTAAACCACACAGTTGTATTTGAAAGCTGACACCCGATACGATGGGTTAGCCCCTTAAAATTTCCCCTGGTGTCTTTTAGTCTTTTAACTAACATGGTGCAATTTCCTCTAAACATCTGGGAAGATAAAAAGGTCTTCGCTTCATTTTAATGTTGCTTAATTGTTTATTTATTGCGGCAGAAGATTAATTGCTGCTTATACATTTGTTTGTATAGTTTTAGTCAGTTAAGGGCCACTGAGTGGTTAAGATGCCCTAAGTTCTAGATCAGGGATGGCCAACCTTAGTGCTCCAGATGTTCTTGGACTTCAACTACCAGTAGAGGTCCTGATCAGGGCTTCTGGGAACTGAAGTCCTAGAACAGGGATGGCTAACTTTTCCACTCCAGGTGTCTTTGGACGTCAATTCCCCGAAGCCCAAGTCAACATACCTGCTGAACAGGGCTTCTGGGAACTGATGTTCAAGAACATCTGGAGTGTCAAGGTTGGCCATCAGTGGTGGAAAACCTATGGCACATGTGCCAGAGATGGCACTCGGAGCCTTCTCTGTGGGCACTCATACAGTCACCCCAGCACACAGTTTGCCCTGCCTAGCAGCCCAATGGAAGTGCTTCCTCCCTCCCCCCAGCACAGAGTTTGCCCTCCCCCTCTGCCAAGCAGCCCAATGGGAGCATTTCCTTCCTCCCCTGTCGCTGTGTTGGCACTTTGCAATAAGTAAGTGGGTTTTGGGTTGCAGTTTGGGCACTCAGTCTCTAAAAGGTTTGCCAGCACTGTCATAGAACATCACTACCCTAGAACACCTGGAGAGCCATGGTTGAGGACCTATGGCAGTGATGGCAAACCTTGGCGCTCTGGCTGTTCTTGAACTTCAATTCCCAGGAGCCCTGATCAGCAGGAGTACTGACTTGGGTTTCTGGGAATTGTAGTCCAAGAACACCTGGGTGCCCAGGCTCGCCACCATGGACCTATGGTCTAGTGGAAGTTTTCCCAAATGGGTGCCACTGTCACTTACTCATTTCCACCTGGAATGTGAAATTTTTCAGTCTAAAATGGTTTTGATCGAGGAATCCACCTGCTTGTATGGATGGAAAATGAAGCCCCCGATCAAGATGTACAATGTCTCATCCCTGCACCCCTGTCGGGGAGACGGGATTCAGGCGGCGGAGCTGCAGAAAAGTCTAATTAGGCTTCTCAATTCAGCTTGGGGTTTTTTCACTTGACTCTCCCCAATTAAAAAGTCCTGCGGTGACTTCCCCTCCCGCTGCTTTTCCGAATTAACTGGCGCTGCAAATAGACTTGGCTTCTCATCTATATCAAAAGGAAGCTTTGCCTTTCATTTTGTTAAGTGGGAACAGGGGTTGGCGTTTTCCTTCTTCTTCTTCTAAATCCTGCAATTGATTTAGATGAGCAAATATCATCTCAAAGATCGGGCTGGAATCGCTTCTGAAAAGCAGCGGTCACACGGTAGGCAAATTTCTCAGGGAACAAAAGGGAGCAGCTGAGAAGAGCTTTCCAGAACAAATTACACATTAAGTACAACGATTTAAAGCAGGGGATGAATAATTAGTGACTTTTCAGAAACTGTTGGATTGCAACACCTATTCAGCTTCACTATGGGCTATGCCAGCTGGGGCTGGATGGATGTTGTAGTCCAGCACATTCTGGTATCTATAGTGGCTTAGTGGTTAGGGGGGTCGTTCAAACATCACGTGACTATTTTAGGGGGGAAGGGGGTTGACACAAAGTCACGGGGGTTCGGGGGTTGCGCATGAAGTCACATGACTCCAAAATTATTGTTTGCTTTTTTCATCCAGCTGGCCATAGATCTATCTTCAAACCACGTGATTGGGGGGGGGGGGTGTCGGTCAAAGGTCACAGAAAGTCACAGAGGGGGTAAAAAAGTGGCCTATTTTAGGTCACATGGTATTTGAAAGAGCCCTTAAGACGTTTGAGCCTGCCGACTGGAAGATAAGCAGGTCAGCAGTTCGAGACCCAGGTCGTGTCTGACTCTATGGTTCAGTGCTCATCTCTGCTTATAGCCCAAGAACCAGCGGTGTCTGCGGCTGCAGACATTTCCAGGCATGACTAGATGCTGTTACCTTTCCCACCAAAGCAGTTTATTTACCTATTTATCTACTTGCAGTTTCTTGTTTTCCAACTGCTAGGCTGGCAGGAGGTGGGAGAGACAATGGACCCTCACTGGGGTCTTGAATTGCTGGCCTGTCGCCCTGTCAGCCATCAGCGTTTTAACCACCAAGCCACCGTAGTCCCTGCATTCCTCTAAAACCACAACTAATAATACTTTCTGTTCAAGCAGTAGATAAAAGGTGGAACCCACCCCAGAAAATACTGGCTTTCATAGACAAGAGATAAGAAAACCCACTCCAGGGAGGAAACAATGATAAAAACACAACCATTTCCAGTCCAACACAGTTACTTCTCAAATTCTGGGTAGCATGCTGACCTCTAGTGGAGATGTCAAATATTACAAGTTTCAAGCCTTAATTCAGGGGTTCTCACCCTATGGCCTGTGGGCAGGATTTGGCCCATGGTGCTATTTCAGGTGGCGCTCACCTTTCCAAGTGCATTCAAGAAACAAAATGGCCACCCCCTTTGAAGCTGTTGGGACAAAATGGCTACCCCTCCCATCATGCAGGCAGGGCAAAATGGCCACCCAGCCCTCAAAGCTGACTGAGAGAGCGTCACCCAGCCCCCAGCTCAAAAAGGTTGGGGACCCCTGTCTTAATGGAATTAGGGATGTGGGAAAGGCATATTATGGGAGAGGACCAAAATAGCACAACCCCACACTGGAGGTCAAAAGGCACATATGGGGGGGGGGAGTTTTCCCTCTCTGGCATCTGACATGTGAGGAAAGACTATAGGAACTGGGCTTGTTTACCCTTGAGAAAGAGAGAATATGATAGTAAAGGTCTCCCTTGCTCAAAAACCAGTCATATCCAACTCTAAGAGTTGGTGCTCTTCTCCATTTACAGCCAAAGGGCCAGCCTTGCTTGTGTCTGCAGATGTTTCTGTGCTCATGTGGCAGGCCAGACTAGATGCTGGAGTGTGCAGAAGGCAGTTACCTTTCCCACTGAAGTGGTACCTATTTATCTACTTTCAAGTTCTTGTTTTTGCAGTGCTAGGTTGGCAGGAGCTGGGGCAGAGACGGGATCTCATTCCGTCCTGCAGTACTCGGGAATCGAACTGCTGACCTCCCACCTCCCAGTCAGTGTCTTAGCCACATTTACACAGGATGAATACCAAGTTCCATGGAGCTCTTTGTTATCTGGTTTTTTACGTTATGGAAAGCACTATTGGTGGTACCCCGCATAATGGGGTGGGGGGTGGGGTCCGTTAACCAGGGTTCCCATTGAACGGGTATACCCCAGCTACCGAAAACCCCACACAACGAACATTTTTTTCCAGTTATGTGGGGTATCGCCCATGCATAACGAACGCTTTGTTATGCGAATTTTTCGCTATGCGAAGTGTTCATTATGCGTGTACCACTGTACCTGAAAGATAATCATAAAGAGGAAGGAAAGGCTCTGTTCTCTATCATCCCAGAGTGAAGGACAGGGGTTCCCAACATAAGGCCCATGGGCCAGATCTGGCCCAGGGTGCCATTTCATCTGGCCCTTCCCACCCTCAAGAAACAAAATGGCCCCCACTTTGAAGCTGTTGGGACAAAATCACCACCCACATTGTGCAGACAGGGCAGAAACCTAAAAGGCTACTCTTTCATCTCAGTGATTCTATGATTTTATGTATGGGTACTGTTAAAAAATGGGCTGGGGTGGCTTAGTGGTTGGGCTTGACAAAAGGAAGGTTGGCAGGTCAGCAATTCGAGACCTGAGTGCTGCACGATGGACTGAGCTCCCCTCGTCTGCCCCAGCTCCTGGCAACCTAGCAGTTCAAAAGCAAGAAATTGCAAGTAGATAAATAGGTACCGCTTTGGCTGGAAAGGTAACAGCATCCCATTAGCTCCAGCATCTACTCATGCCTGCCACATGGGAATCAAATACAGTACTGTACTGTATTTGCTAATAGGGGAAGAATAATTTACAGTCTACAGACACTAGAGAGAGCCCTTTCCTTAAAATTGTAGGTTTCATAGGACGGTAAATGAAAGGAGTTTGGGTGAAAACCTCTGACTCCAAATCACTTGTAAAAGTTTCCATGGGAATGTGCAGAGAATTCACCTTTTTTTTCCTAATATGATTCTCTGAGAATTGTCAGCATTTCTGGAAAACCCAGATTTAAACTTGAACCTGGCAAATGGATACTTTTTTAAAAATCTTGTTGAACATCCTGTCCATTTGGTTTGCTGAAAACCTGGGATTTCAAGTCCACTTTATTATTTTTTAATTGCACCTTAAATGCAATGGGACTGCAGTGGCTCAAGTGGCTAAGAAGCTGACTGGAAGGGAGGAGGTCAGCAGTTCGATTCCTGAGTACTGCAAGACGGTGTGAGCTCCCGTCTCTGTCCCAGTTCCTGCCAACCTAGCAGTTCGAAAGCAAGAAATTGCAAGTAGATGAATAGGGACCACTTCGGTGGGAAGGGAAACACCATCCCATGCACGCTGGCATTTAGCCATGCCTAACACAATAGGAATTAAATTTCTTACACTCCGACATTGATGTACACATAGCATTGGCACATTCCTGGACTTGTAAGTCTTCCGTATGTAAGACAAAGAGAGATGGGTGGGGGGTGACGCTTCAGCACCCAGGCATTCACAGCGATAGCCAACATTTCATTGTAAAACTATCCTTCAGTTGACACCACCCCGTTGCATAATTCTCAGCTTTCACAGTTGCTCTGTTCTAAGTATACAGTTACAAAGCCATAAGTCCCAAAATAAGCAGTACATTCATGCACACTCTTTGCCAATAGAAACTGCACACAAATCATTCAATGTGTCAGCCATCTATTTGTGGAGATATTGACTAGAAAGCAGGAGGGGGAGATGAACAGCTTACAGCTTGAACTGGGATAACTAGGAACAAAGTTATGAACCAGCGTGCTGTAACTCCAATCAGTTACCCAAGGGTGTCGTGGAACAAGCTAAGTCTCCTCCTTTTCCCCCTTCTGAGTGTAAGAATAGGTGAAACTGTGAGTAAAAGACCTTTTTCTACTTTAAAAGTTTCTAGAGTGATTTTTACTGGGGGGGGGGGGGACCTAGTTTCATGTGCAGCGAAGGTAGTTTTGGTGAGACTGAGTTGACTTTTCCATGTGTTTCCATTTTCCAGCATTCTTCTCTGTCTGAATAAGGTCTAGACTCTAGACCAATTCCTATTAGAAACCATTTTTTACCCAATCCACATTGTGGGTGCTATAACGATGTTCCAGGACATTCAAACTGAGACCTGAGATTCTCTCTCCATGCTGCCATTTTATTCTGACCAGCATCCTGTGGAGCAAGTGAGGCTGAGAAATGATGATTTGACCCACAAGGATGCCCTCTAAGGAGGCAGGACAGTTGGCTCGTAGGTAGAAGCCTTTAGTATAAAATGGCTGTGATCCACTCATTCTAATTGACAGACTGACTCTCCATGGGTCCAAAACCATCTCTCTTGAGCTCAGAATCTGACCTTCTTGGGTCCAGGTCACTTCTCAATGCCATCCATCTTGGGGTTGGGTACCCAGATATTATAAAGGGGTTATACAGGGTAAAATGCTTCTCTTGACGTTCAGCACAGAAAGAATTTTAACCTAAAATATGTTCACCTTTTTTTTTTTCTCTCTCTCCCCCCCCCCCCCAATTATTTTGCCTTTGGTCCCATCAGATGCTGGAACGGCCTCCCTCTTTGTCCCCATCAAGATGGCCAATGGAGAGACAACACACGCCATGTACCAAACTCTATCAGGTGGAACAGAGCTAGAAACTCCTAACATTTCTCCCCGCTCGTATAATAATAATTGTCAGAAATTATTCTGGGTGGAAAGGATTTTTGCAGAAGAAACTCTGTTCCGGGAATGCCCAAATGGGGCTCCTTTCATGTCCCCAAGAGCTGGGACAGAGATGGGTGCTCAATCCATCATACAATACCCAGGTCTCAAACTTGCCAGCCTTCCAGCCAACAAGGCGTGCTTCTTAACCACTGAGAACCTGCAATCCCAACTCCTGCCAACCTAGCAGTTCGAAAGCAAGACACTGCAAGTAAATAAATAGGGACCACTTTGGAAGGAAAGGTAACACCATTCTATGGAAGGGTAACTCCATTCCAAGGAAAGGTAACACCATTAAATTAAAATTAAATTAATGCACTCCAGTGTCTAGTCCCGTCTAATCATATCTGCCACTTGATCATGGACACAGACAGCGCTGGCTGTTGGGCTGTAAACAGAGATGAGCACCGGACCCTAGAGTCAGATACAAATCGCTATCAAGCAAGGGTGACCTTTACCTACACCTATCCATTGTGTCAACCCAAAAATCACTGAAAATGCCTTGGTCTCTCGCTCTTTCTCAGGTAGTGGGCCACACTCCTCTGGGCCCACAACAAAGGCCTGAGGGGAGTTAGTCTGTGTTCTGGTTTGGTTGTATTTTGTGAGGTTATATTTTATAATTTTTATTGTACTGTTGCTGTCTTGACTGTAAGCCGCCCTGAGTCGCCTCAGCAAGTGGGCGACAATATAAATATGAATTGTCCTTGTCCTTGTCCTTGTCCTTGTCCTTGTCCTTGTCCTTGTCCTTGTCCTTGTCCTTGTCCTTGTCCTTGTCCTTGTCCTTGTCCTTATATTTGGATTTGTATGCTGCCCACTCAACAATGTGATTCCATGCGGCTAGCTACAATACCACATCTAATACACTATACAAGTAGTACCTCGTTTAAAGAGCATAATGCGTTCTACGGGATTGCTCTTTACGCGAGTTTGCTCTTTAAGCGAAACACCATTGGAAGTGACCAATTGTGACTTCTGGTGGGGGGGATTGAGAACCCTGATTTATTTGTTAAGTGAGTTTTCGGTTGGTTTTAGTTGTTAAGTGAGGCGACCATTCAGAGAAAATCCTGTTCTTTAAGTGAGTTAGTCTGTAAGCGAGGTGCTCTTTATGTGAGGTTTGACTGTACATATATCGCAATACAATGAAATAAGATACAAATAGCTTACAATACTGAACCCTAGAGTCAGATACGACTGGCTTTCGAGCAAGGGAAACCTACCATACAATAATAGACATTAATCACAGGATCAAATAAATCACATTGCATAAGTCACAGCATCACAAATCTATTAACATCATAAAACATTTAAAAAGTCATTCATCTAAAAGTAAGGGGGAACATACCACTTGAATGTCTCATGCTTTGCCTTAACATGTGACTAATGCTCACTTTATAGGCTACAGCAAAGCCTTTGACTGTAGATCATGAGAAACGATGGGTGCGTCTCAGCACTTGATTGTCCTGAGGCATAGCATGTGTTGGTAAGAAGAAGCTACCATGAGTACAGACTATGGAGAGACAGAAAGGTTTCCTATAGGACCGTGGTGGTGAACCTTGGCACTCCAAATGTTCTTGGACTTCAATTCCAAGAAGCCCAAGCCAACGCTCCTGCTGATTCGGGCTTTCTGGGAATTGAAGTTCAAGAACAGCTGCAGTGCCAAGGTTTACCATCACTACTATAGGTCCTCAAACATGGCTCTCCAGATCCTCTTGGACTTCAATTCCCAGCAGACCTGATCAGCAGGAGTGTTGACTTGGGCTTCTGGGAATTGAAGTCCAAGAACACCTGGAGTGCCAAGGCTGGGAAAACTTTCACTAGACCATAGGTGATGGGAAACCTTGGCACTCCATATCTTCTTGGACTACAGTTACCAGAAGCCCAAGTCAGAAATCCTGCTGATTAGGGCTTCTGGGAATTGAAGTTCTGGAAATTGAAGTTCAAAGACAGCTGGAGTGCCAAGATTCGCTATCACTGCTATAGGAGAAGATATCATACAAGGGCTCATTTTATCCCCTAATCCAGTGATGGTGAACCTTGGCACTCCAGCTGTTCTTGAACTTCAATTCTCAGAAGCCCTGATCAGCAGGAGTGCTGACTTGGGTTTCTGGTGGTTGAAGTCCAAGAACACCTGGAGTGCCAAGGTTCGCCATCACTGTCCTAATCTGTTCAGACATTTTGCAGACATTTCCGTGGACCTGTGGCAGGCAGGACTAGACACAGAATGCTGTTTACCATCCCACCAAAGTGGCCCCTATTTATCGACTTGCAATTTCTTGCTTTCAAAGTACTCAGTTGGCAGGAGCTGGGACAGAGACGGGAGCTCACTCCGTCGTGCAGCACTCAGGTTTTGGACTGCTGACCTTCCTTTTGTCAAGTGCAGCGTCTTAATCACTAAGCCACTTGCAGCCCCTTACACAGAAGGAGTACATAGCTTTAATGCTGAATAACGGGGGGACATGGAAACAGCGAAATAATTTGTATCCCTTGGTTAAATCATCGGTTCAAATGGGAACAGCAGACAAGAAATCACTAAGATTTGGAAGGGCACCAATGAAAGAATTAGAAAAGGCCATCATATGTAAGGATATATCATTGGAGACCGAGGCTAAGATTATCCACACTTTTGTATTCCTCATCACAATGTAAAGGATATAAAAAGCTTGACTGTAAAGAAAGCTGACATGAAGGGGGGGGGAGGGAATATTTGAAATATGGTGCTGGATGAAAGCTATGTGGATATCCTGGTTTGCCAAATAAGTAGGACCTGGAGCAAATCAAATCAAAGGGCCATAGAAGCTTAGGGGTTAAGACACTGAGTTTGATGACCTGAAGGTCAACAGTTCAAGACCCGACTGCTGCACGATGCAGTGAGTGTCATCGTCCGCCCCAGCTCCTGACAATCTAGCAGTTCGAAAGGAACACCTTGCAAGCAGATAAATAGGAACTGCTTCGGTGGAAAAGGTAACAGTTTACTGTATGCTCTGACATCTAGTCGTGCCTACCACATGACCACAGAAACATCTGTAGATGCAGACAGCGCTGGCTCTTTGGCTGTAAACGGAGATGAGCGCCACCTCCTAGAATAGGACAAAACTGGCTTTTGAGCAAAGGAGAAATTTACTTTTTATCACTATGTCTGAACTACTTCTGGAGGCAAGGATGAAGACGTTGAAGCTGTCCTACTTTGGGCACATCAAGAGACAGCAAAAGAACCCGTATTGCTTCAAGCAAGGCGGACTTTTGTAACACGAGGTTCTGCTTTCAGTGGGAGACAGTTGCCCAAAACTGCAAGTTACCAGACAGCTTCAGAAAAAACCCCAGTATTTTCTGGTTATTCTAGATGGACTGGAATCCCAACATTGATATCATTTGACCTCCATTCCAGGCTGGAATTCAGTTGCTGGTAGTTTGAGGACACCTCAAACAAAATGCATACCGTATATACTCAAGTATAAGCCAACCCGAATATAAGCCGAGATACCTAATTTTGACCCGAGAAACCAGGAAAATAGATTGACCCAAATATAAGCCGAGGGTGGCAAATGCAGTAGCTACTTAGTGAGTTTTAATAATCAAAATATGGTACATGAAAATAAGATGTAGCAGAAAGGAGTTTTCTCCATGCCGATTGAGATGCACTGACAAAAGGACGGGACAAGTGGGGGGTGAAGGCTATTAGCCCCCACCACCTTTTTCCATCGCACTCAGTGACCCGAGTATAATCCGAGTCCACTTTTTTGACCTCATTTTCAGGACTGAAAAACTAGACTTATACTCGAGTATATACAGGTATGTTTGAAGAAGTAATAATAATTTTGTGTCAGAAATTATTCTGCTTTGAAGGGATTTTTGCTGGAGAAACTCTGTTCAAGGGATGCCTGAATGAAGCTCCTTTCATGTCCCCAAGATCGTTCCCCGCCAAAGTGGTACCTATTTATCTACTTGCAAAATTCTTGTTTTCGAACTGCTAGGTTGGCAGGACCTGGGTCTCGAACTGCCAACGTGCCAGCCTTCGAGCTAACCAAGCAAGTTTCTTAACCATTGAGCCACTGCACCCCCTTTTGAGTAAGTAACTCACAGTATTACATCTTGCTAACAAGTTATTCTTTTGGTGCATTTTTTACAAATCTTGATTTAAAATGTCAGAAATGACCTGGGCATTTTAAAATGGGGAATGAAAATTGGAAATCGGGGAATATTGGGGAAAATATTGCCCTAAATCACAAGCCATGGGATAAAGGCAATTTTAAAAAAATACAGCCACATGAAATGAGGAAATGCTTTTTCCATTCTCGGCTCAAGATGGGCTTGTTCTTTCCAGAAGAAGGTGCTGGAAGTCTTGTGGGGAGGAGGGGATTGTTTCACTTTTGAACAAATCTCCAAAACATCTGTTCTACCTCTCCTGTCTGAAGAAAACACCACGAGCTGTTGAGAATCCTACTTCACCGCCAGAAATGCTAAAAAGTCCCCAAAATTTCTGGTGAGGTTCCCGTTGGGGAATCCTTTCAGGTCCAGACTGAAGCAAGCCCCCCTTCCTTTGCTAGCTGGTTGATCCTGATGGGGATCAAGGTTGACTGAGACTTCCATCCTTCCGAGGTCAGTAAATGAGGACCCAGCACGTTGGAGGCAAAATGCTAATTAAATTGTGAATCACCCAGAAAGTGTGCTAAAGTGCTTTGGGGCAGTATATAAGGGTGATTGCTCTTGTTAATTAACCAATGTTAATGTTTAAAAAGTCTATTATTCTTGCTTTTCACAGCCTCTTGGAGAAAAGTTAATTTTAGCCTGGAAAATATTAGATCCCTCACTTTTCCCCAGGCAGAAACATTATGCACAAATAGCAAAAAAGCGAGAACCTTCCTTTTTTGGGACTGCGGTGGCTTAGTGGTTAAGGTGCTGAACTTGATGACTGGAAGGCTGGCAGGTTAGCAGTTTGAGTCCAGAGTGCTGTGCCATGGAGTGAGCTCCCACCTCCGTCCCAGCTCCTGCTAACCTAGCAATTCGAAATCAAGAAATTGCAAGTGCCGTCAAACCTCGAGATAAGAACGGTTCGACTTAAGGAGAACTCGAGATACGTCCAGAAATCTCAGGAACAAAAAAAAAATCAGGTTCAAGATACAAATTTTTAATAGGATTTTTCCAAGATATGAAATTCAATGCTTTCCTATGGAAAATCACATTCAACGCATTCCTATGGGAAATTCAAGATACATTTTTTTCGAGATACAACCAACCTTGAGGAACAAATTAAATTCATATGTAGATGTTTGACTGTTGATAAATAGGTACCACTTCGGCAGGCAAAGTAACAGCATTCTGTGCACTCCGGTATCTAGTCATGCCTGCCACATGACCATCAAGCTGCTGGCCTTTAGGAAGGGGGATAAGACCTGACTGGCGGGACATGTGTGGGGTATGGGCCAGACGGTTGCCTCTGTTTGTTGGCTCATCTAACCCTTCCCTATCTGTGTGTGACTTGTTTAATATCTTTTAATTTTTGTAACTTTTAAAATCCTGTTTTATTCTGTTTTTATACCATCTTTTTACTGTGTTTTGAGTGTTTTTAAAAGTTTGTTAGCCGCCTTGGGTCTTTGTGAGGAGGGCGGCATAAAAGTTTAATTAAGTGAATAATACATACATAAGTAAATAAATAAATGGAAACATCTGCAGACACAGATAGCGCTGCCTCTTTGGCTATAAACGGAGATGAGCACCAAACCTTAGAGTCAGATATGACTGGCTTTTGAGCAAGGGAGACCTTTACCTTTAGCACAAAGGGTTGTGGCAATTAAGAAATACTCTTGCACAGACTCTGGAGTGAAAAATTGGCCCTAATTGAAGTTGGAGGGTGAAAATATGAGGAAGGAACGGCATCAGGAGAAATAAACCACTGTTTCCTAGGGTTGGGTGCAATTTAGCTCCAGGAGTTTTAACAGACACAAGGTGGAGCTACGTAGGTAGCAAATAATTACAGGTCTGTTCAGTTGGCGTCACATGTACAAAGCAATTAGATATCACCCCAAGGGGAAGCAATTTAAGACCAAACCAGACGCAGGCAGGTCGTGGTGATTTCGACAGGGCAACCCTTCTGCTCAAGAAGACGCACTGTTTGCTGAAAGAGGCGAGTTGCTAAGGAGAGAAAACATGGAGTAGGGAAGGAAATTTCAAGATCCTCTTGCATCCCATAATAAACGCAGGAGGCCAAAGCCAAGACAAAACACAGCAGAGAAGAATTAAAAGGTCATGTGCAACTGGAATGGGTTTTGGAGGAGAAAGCAGAGAAAATGTTGATAGAATCCCTCCCCCACTTTTCCAGCAAGGTGTAGGAATAAGAAGTCCATCAAGCAGACTCAGTACAACCAAGAGAAACGGGGACAAGCCATTGGAAAGAGTAGGAAGCACCTTCGTTAGAAATGAATGACCTTGGACGAAGGGAGACCACCCAATCTTCTTCTTCTTCTTCTTCTTCTTCTTCTTCTTCTTCTTCTTCTTCTTCTTCTTCTTCTTCTTCTTCTTCTTCTTCTTTTTCTTTTTCTTTTTCTTTTTCTTTTTCTTTTTCTTTTTCTTTTTCTTTTTCTTTTTCTTTTTCTTTTTCTTTTTCTTTTTCTTTTTCTTTTTCTTTTTCTTTTTCTTCTTCTTCTTCTTCTTCTTCTTCTTCTTCTTCTTCTTCTTCTTCTTCTTCTTCTTCTTCTTCTTCTTCTTCTTCTTCTTCTTCTTCTTCTTCTTCTTCTTCTTCTTCTTCTTCTTCTTCTTCTTCTTCTTCTTCCATGTCTAGGCTAGGCATGAAGCTGCCAAAATGAAGGCACCTTCCGCAGTTCCTTTTCTCTGACCCAGTGTGAGAAAGATTAGTCGGCAAGGTTGCCATTAGCAGGGTACGCCCGGTTGTGGCTCAAAAATACCACAATCTTTGACTCTTTCTGTGTACCCCAACCACCCAACGAAGGTGTCAAAGGGAGAAGGGGTATAGCCAAAGGGCTGGACTGAGCCACCAAGAGGGGCCTGACTCAACCTCAGGACTTGGGGTCCCTCTCTCATATCTTATAGGAAAGATTTGGGAGAGCAAAGGTAATGGCCACCCTTGCTCAAAAGCCAATCGTATCCAACTCTAGGGTTCGGTGCTCATCTCTGCTTAAGATGTCAGTGCTGTCTGCATATGCAGACATTTCCGTGGACACATGTGGCAGGTATGACTAGACACCAGAGTGCATGGAATGCTGCTTACCTTCCCACCAAAGTTGTACCTATTTATTGACTTGCAACTTCATGCTTTCAGACTGCTAGGTTGGCAGGAGCTGGGACAAAGATGGGAGCTCACTCCAATGTACAGTACTCAGGACTCGAACTGCCACTCTGCCCACCTTCCAGTCGTCAATCTCAGCATCTTAACCCCTAAGCCGCCAGAGTTACAGCCACAGAGTAAGCATGGTTTTGCTAAGAAAAACAATGGTGCCACCCACAGAGGAGTTCAAACACCCATTACATAAGAAGATGACATTTGTTTCATATTCTGGGCTACGGCACTGCAGTTCTTGCCCTCTTCACTCCCACCCCATTCTCAGTCTGATAGCATAAAAGCCCAAGTGACTCATGAGCCTGTGGCTGTGTTAAGTAACACTCAGCTTGGCAGGACTTGAAGGATAAATATTAGCCAATTCACAGATTAAAAATGGCAACACCCTAAAAAGGGACTCACTTTTCGAGAGGTGCCCATGCAGATCCTCCATTGGTTGCTTGGTGAAATCGGATGATGATTACTCATTACTACTACAGCAACAAAGCACATGCCTGTTTATACACATGGCTTTTCTAAGCTGGGATGCCAAAATGTTCTTGCATTAATTGCTTCTTCTTCCCAGAATGAAGCCAGACAAGGTGTCCTGCTGTCAGCAGTATCTTAAATGGATCAGGACCATCACAGCTATATGAGAATAAATCCATGATCTTGGAAATCGGGGAGCGCTCGCACCCTGGAAGCATTCAAGAGAGAATTGGGAAGCTACTACACTAAGCAACAACGATTTTGCTCCTGGGAGTAACACATGTGATTTACATGATATCGAGTGTGCCGATCCTAAACCCGAACTCAGAATTTGCCTATCTCATACAGATTTTAAGGCGTGCTATAGCTGTACAAATGGTCAGCAGTTGAGTAATGTATGTTTACATGGGAACATTATAACAGTTGCAGCTACCTCTAGGCCTGCTGCTGCCTCAGCTGAATCACGTCCCCTGGTGGCATGCATGCTCCAGCAGTGGCCGGGCATGTCTGGGCAAGTCAGTGAGGTGACGTCAGAAATAGGTATTTAAGGTGAGCTGGACCAAGGGCTTGTCTCTAGTGCGAAACCATCTTATTGGATAGTACAGCTAGGTCATAGTGAGTCTGTTTTGAGCTAAAGCTGAGTAGGTGCAGCTGTGTTAATAAACCGGACAAGTTATACTACATTTGTGGCAAATATACCCTGCATCATCAACGCAAGAACCTAACCAAGAAGGTAAGTATCTTTTGCATAGTTCCTCAAACTTGTGGTGAGAAGAAACACACATTTCCTCGGGATAGTATATGACATTTGTCAGTCTTACGAGGCCTTTTCAAGAAATATAATACACACAGAAGGAGCACAGATATTAAAATGGGAGCAGTTTGGATGCATACATTTGGAAGGGGGGAATTAAGGCAAATTAAATTGAAAACTAAGTAAAGGAAGAATGTTTTCGCTCCAGGGTTCTCAATGTATGGCCTGTGGGCCAGATCCAGCCCATGGCACCATTTCATCCCACCCACAGCCTCGCTCCAGTCACTGCTTCTACTGCTGCCACCTCAATCCTTCTCCCCTCTGCTTGGCTTCGCCTGTCCCTAACGGCGCTCCATAGCAGGGCAGATGTTGTGAGGAACACACCAAGCCAAGCAGAGGGGAGAAGGATTGAGGTGGTGGCAGCGTCTTCCAGGAGAGAAACAAGATGGCAATAACGTATATGAAGAAGATTCTGGAGACAACCAGTTGTTAGCTTCATCATGGTTTGACAGCTGAGCTGTGACAGGGGTCCAGAACGGACTCCAGGGGAATATGACAACGATGCCAAGATATGATAGACACTGTTCTCAAGACTCAAGAGCTTCATGAGAGCGAGAAGCCCAATTCTCACAGCTGGGAGCCAGAAAATGACACCCTCAAGGAAGAATGGCAGAAATTGCAGACGGGTTGACTGTGACGCAAGATCAAAAGAAATCCAGGTCACCCCTGTATTGAGTTATTTGGCAAGTGATGCTTCCTATCATTTGCCTGTCTGGCACTTGGATAATGCCATTAGTGCCAGGATCCCTATGTAATGTTTCATGAGTTTGCCCATCTCCATGTGGTTTGGGCAGGCTATTTTTAACTAGGGCAGGTTATTTTTAACTAGATTGGGGAGAGGGGGGAGATAGGTGAAGCTCAATTATGACCCATCTGAAAAGCATTATCTCCATACATAGCAAAGAGTCACATACGAAAAGGTGCATTGGCCGACCAAGACAGTTGGCCAACCAAGCAATGGGTCAGAGTATAAAACATTAATGCTGAAGACTATTAAGCTTCAGGTCTTGAAGCACATTGGTGGCTCAGGGGTTAAGAAGCTCGCCTTGTTAGCCGGAAGGCTGGCAAGTCGGCAGTTCGAGACCTGGTTACTGCATGACCGATTGAGCGCTCGTCTCTGTCCTAGCGTAAGGGGAGAGGAGGGCTGGGTATCGCTTTGCTGATGGTCTGTGAAAACTGGGCTTGTACAGATGTTTAAAAGCAAAGGAAAAACACCTGCTCCCTGTTACTGACCTTTCAGCTGTCTCTGTGTCAAGATTGCCTCTCTTCCAAGTCAGGCGTGGATTTGAGTAATAAAGCATGAAGTAATGTAGCATGAAGTGCAAAGTCATGGTGACATTTGTGGCTGTACTGGAGCTTCTGCTGAGGAAGTGCTGACTAAGAATTCCCACCCCCACCCCCACCCCCGAATAATCATATGCCCTATGAGTACTTAGAGATGCCTTCAAAACCAGGCATGTTAATGCAAAGTTAGGTTCCAGAATCTGATCCCTTTGAATCAGGTAGGACAGGACGTTAGTTAGGAAAAATTAAGACCACTGCAAGGTGTCTTATACCAGGGGGTCCTGACCTAAGTCCTGTAGGCCAGATCTGGGCCCCGGTGCCATTTCAGGTGCCCCCACCCCTCAAAGGCCCTTTGAGAAACAAAATGGCCACTCCTTTGAAGCTGGTGGGACAACACGGTCAACCCCCCATCATGCAGCCAGGGCAAAATGGCCACCCGGCCCTCAAAGCTGGCTGAGAGAGCGTGACCCCGGCCCCTGGCCTGAAAAGGTTGGGAACCCCTGATTTATACACAGAAACAGGGATGGAAAGCTTAAAAAGTTACATTTTTAGATTACTGTATATACTCGAGTACAAGTCTAGTGTTTTAGCCCCCCACCCCCCAATAAGGACCTAAAAGGGGACTTGACATACTCAGGTCAACGACCCCAAGGGTCCCAAAATGAGGTGGTGGAAATTAAAACATACATTTTAAAAGAGCAGTACCACGACCGTAAAAGCTCAAAAACATACCCACACAAATGTCTAAGTTAATTAATTTTACCATGTTTTCATGTATTTTAATTGCTGAAACTCACCAGCAACTGCTGCATTTTCCACCCCCGACTTATACTTGGGTCAATCTATTTTCCTAGTTTTAGAGGCCCAAATTAGGTGCCTCGACTTATATTCAGGACCACTTATAGTCGAGTATATACGGGAGGTAAAGATAAAGGTTGCCCTAGTTCAAATGCCAGTTGTATCTGACTCTTGTGCTCATCTCCATTTATAGCCAAAGAACTAGAGCTGTCTGCATCTGCAAATGCTTCTGTGGACATGTGGCAGGCATGACTAGACGCCGGAGTGCACGTAATAGTGTTAACTTTCCCACTGAAGCAGTACCTATTTATCTACTTACAATTTCTTGCTTTCGAACTGCTAGGATGGCAGGAGCTGGGGCAGAACTGGGAACTCACTCCGTCGCTCGGGTCTCAAACTGCTGACCTGCTGACCTTCCAGTCATCGAGTTTAGTGTCTTGACCACTTGAGCCACCGCAGTCCCCATTTTTTTGGGGGTTACAATGCCCACAAATCCCACACTAAGCTTATGACCATTTCTCAATGAATTAGTGTTGGGTTTTTTTAAACCCCATGAAAGGAATGCAAAATTAATTAAGGGAACTGCATAATTTTGAGAGGGAGGAAAAGTTCTTAATTGCCAGTTTATCTCAGATGTTATCCTGGTTTCAAGGAGGAACACGCAGGGGTTGGCAAGGTTGTCGCTGGGAAATTTGAAGAGCGAAAGACCAAAAAAGTAAAGTTCTCCAGCTTTGCACAAACAGATGGAGAAGATAAAGATGATGTATTTTGAACATCATTTACTTCCCAGAGTTTGGAAACATCCTTCAGTTGGGGATTACAACTTCCCCTGCCCCTGCTGATGAAGATTTTGGGAATTGTAGAGCTGTTCCAAGATCTGCAGGGGTGGATATAAAAGATAAGGAGTTCAAAAACAAAAATAAAATAATTAAAAATATACATTTTGAAGTGGTAGCCGTGCTAGTCTTTGTGAGCATATCGGAAAGTAAATAAAACAAAACTCAGAGACAAAGATCATTATAGCACCTTAAAGTCTACCTGCTGTATTTTAATGTTATTAAAGGTAAAGGTCACCCTTGCTCGAAAGCCAGTCGTATCCAACTCTAGGGTTCAGTGCTCATCTCTGTTTATAGCACTGTCTGTGTCTGTAGAAGTTTCTGTGGACATGTGGCAGGCATGACTAGACACTGGAGCGCATGGAAAACTGTTACCTTCCCACTGAAGTGGTAATTATTTATTTGCTTGCAATTTCTTGCTTTCAAATTGCTAGGTTGGCAGTAGCTGGGACAGAGACAGAAGCTCATTCTGTCATGCAGTGCTTAGGTCTCAAGCTGCTGACCTGCCGACCTTCCAGATCATCAAGTTCAGTATCTTTCTATACTTATCTGTTATGCTAGCCAACCATTCTGCACCTCTGTACCTGATGTGTGTAAATTGATGCCATGAAGTCTCACCTATATGTCTGACGAAGTGCACTTGATCCATGAAAGATCACATTAAAGTTTAGCACTTAGTCTTTAAGGTGCAACACAATGTTTTTTTTTGTCTTTTTGTTTTGTTTTCTCTCTGATAAAAATTTACATGTACTGTACTTAAAATGATAAGTGCCAAAGAGACTTGCTAACTATCTGCCAAACTGCAAAATCTTTGGACCTGCATTATTTGATAGCAAAAAATTAAGGAGATTTGATAAGTGATTAAACTAAATGCAAATGAAAGGATTTTTCAGTATTCAAAATAAGAAAACAACCCAAGAAATTCTGACAGGTGCCAAAGAAATCTTGATCTTAAAATATCGATATCCCTGAGCAAAGACCATTTAAAGAGCTTTAGAAAGGCCTAGTTAAAGGTTGCCCTTTTTTGAAAGCCAGTCATATCTGACTCTAGGGTTCAGTGCTCATCTCCATTTATAGCCAAAGAGCTAGTGCTGTCTGCATCTGCAGACATTTCCGTGGACATGTGGTAGGCATGACTAAACACCGGAGTCTACAGAATGCTGTTACTTTTCCTGCCGAAGTAGTACTGTATATACTCGAATATAAGCCTAATTTTTCAGCCCTAAAAATGAGGGCAAAAAAGGGGACTCGGCTTATACTTGGGTCACTGAGTACGATGGAAACAGATGGTGGTAGCTAATAGCCTTCGCTACCTGCTTCTCCCGTCCTTCGTTGGTGTGTCTAAATCGGTGTGGAGAAAACTCCTTTCTGCTGGATCTTATTTTCAGGTACCGTATTTTTGATTATTGAAACTCACTAGCAGCTGTTGCATTTGCCACCTTCAGCTTATATTCAGCTCAATCTAATTTACTGGTTTCTCAGGTCAAACTTAGGCACCTCGACTTATATTCGGGTCAGCTTATCCTCGAGTATATACGGGTACCTATTTATCTACTTGCAGTTTCTTGCTCTCAAACGGCTAGGTTGGCAGGAGCTGGGACAGAGCTGGGAACTCAATCCGTCGCTCAGGTCTCGAACTGCTGACCTGCCACCCTCCCAGTCATGAAGTTTAAGGTCTTAACCACTAAGCCACCGCAGTTGCCCTTAGAAAGGCTGATAATGGTACACATAGTGGCAAAGGGAATAAGGACGCCTCTCCCAAAGCAATGCTGGCACTCAGCATGTCATAATTCAGTCCTCCATTTAGGCAGCTGAACCGTAAGGAGGGATCAAAGACTGGCTGCAAAGGAACGACAGCTGAGCTGAGATGTGATGGGGGCCATTAGCAAGACTCAAGGGTCTCATGATGGCAGCAAGGAGCCAGGATTAAAGGATATCCAGTTATCCTCGGTGATTTCTGCCTGAGCTGGCAGTGCTGCCTTCCCTTAAATCTCTCCCTGTTGCTCTTATAAATGTTATTTTCATGAGAATCTACTGTATATACTCGAGTATAAGTCTACTTTTTAGCCTCCCAAATGAGATCCAAAAATGGGACTCGACTTATACTTGGGTCAACGTAAACATTCAAAAAATAATAACCACACAAATGTCTAAATTAATTAATTTTACCGTATTTTCACGTATTTTAACTACTGAAACTCACTAGCAGCTGCTGCATTTTCCACCCCCGACATACTCAGGTCAATCTATTTTCCTAGTTTTAGGGGTCCAAATTAAGTGCCTCAACTTATATTCAGGACAAGTTATAGTCAAGTACCTATGGTACCTGTATAGCCAATGCCAATATCTTGACTTACTGTTTGGCTGGTTTTCATATCTCTCTGCAGTTTGGGGACTGTGGTGGCTTAGTGGTTAAGACACTGAACTTGATGTCTGAAAAGTTGGCAGGTCAGGAGTTCAAGACCCAAGTGCTGCAGTGAGCGCCTGTCTCTGTCCCAGCTCCTGCCAACCTAGCAGTTCGAAAGTAAGACATTGCGAGTTGATTTGGGGGTGGGGGTGGTAAGGTAGCAGTGTTCCATTTTTTCTTTCTTTCTTTATTCATGTCAGAAGCACCACCAGCATATAATAACATACATGCAAAGCTAAAATTAACACATCTAAAAACAAAATAGAATTACAGTATATACTCAAGTATAAGCCGAGGTTTTTTGCCCTAAAAAGGGGACTCGGCTTATACTTGGGTCAATGACCACGAAGGTCACAGAACCATGCTGGATTTTGATGTGCCAACAATTTAATTAATTTTACCAGATTTTCATGTATTTTGGTTATAGAAACACACTAGCAGCTGCTGCATTTCTCACCCTGTGGTAAACATGACTAGGCACCAGAGCGCATGGAATGCTGTTTACCGCCCCACGGAAGTGTTACCTATTTATCTACTTACTTTTTTTTTTTTTTTTTTTGCTTTCGAGCTACTAGGTTGGCAGGAGCTGGGACAGAGACAAGCACTCATTCCGTCGTGCGGTACTCGGGTCTTGAACTGCTGACCTTCCAAACTTCTAGTCATCAAGTTCAGCATCTTAACCACTAAGCCACCGAAAGAGGTCTAACATGGTCCCACCTGGAAGAGGTAGTAGGAAAATTGAGCATTGCAAAATATTCACTGCTTCCCAAAGGAAACACATAAAACCTTGGTGCAAGGTGAGAGAGGATCAGATGTGAGTAGACACTAGTAGGAACAGCTGGGGCTCAAATCAGGTTCAAGACATAGTCGATCAGATTTTGTTTATCTAAATTCAGATATTGCTTTGTGGGGCTTCAATTAAAAACACTGAAGAAAAGTGCCTGATGCTGTTTTCACAGTCGGACCAAGAACCCAGTTTATATGGAATCATATTTAATGATAATTGGAAAGAAATTGTTACCGAACTTCCTTCTTATTATGCCATGTCTGATTCTGAATATTGGTGATCATCCTGGTGATCAGCCATGAAGACTGTCCTGCAAATATAATCTAGTGGCCTTTCATTTGCCTTCCATGTAGCAGCATGACACCTGTACCACTGATCCAGTTCCGCGAGTCACTTTCTGGTCCCAAGCCCTCTTAGCACGCAAAGTCCTCCTCAGTCCCAGGCCAAGATTGATGAAGTTGCAACCCTCCATCAAGATGTATTCAAGTGGGATTTAATCCACTTGGGGGCCATCACCCTCCCCTGTGGGCTTTGCCAAGGCTGCTAGTCCTCAGGGTTGTCAGGTTAGTTAACTGCCACCTGGCAATTGACACTGAGTCACTGTCAGTAGGGTCTACTCTATTACCATAGCAGGATAACCTGGCCAGTGTTAAGTCCTTGTGACCAGCAATTTCTTAGCATCAGTTGACAGTCCCTCCCTAGCTTTACAATTATGAAAACATGTTTTGTGTTTCAGTCACTAACTTTGGTTTTAGAAAAGATAATCCAAGCCAGGTCTGCCAACTCAACTTGATAATCCTCTTAGAATATCAACTTCTAGCAGAGCGGAATCAACTCAAGGGATAATTTGCCATTTACAATTTGCCAAATGCCTCCAGTTCCCAGGCTACTTATAAAACAAAGAGAGGTAAATGGAGGGGGGAACCATGAATAACTCAATTCCACCAGGGTGGAATTGATTGCAAAGTGGTCAAGTCCTAGAAAGCCAACTCTTGGCCAAAACCTCTTTGGAGTTATTTGAGGAGAAGCGTCTCAAACATTCTTCCTTCCCCACCCACCCCTCGTGACTTTGATATATTAAGGCTCCCAGGGCAAGACTATATAGTCTATCAGTGAAGAAGATCTAAAGAGAGCGAAAGAGGACAGTGCAAATAGATGGCTTAAAACTCAACATCAAAAAACCAAGGTCATGGCATCTGGCCCCATCACTCCCTGGAAAATAAAAAGGGGAGAAATGGAAGCAGTGACAGACTGTTACCTGAAAATCGCTGTCCCCTTTTTCTCTGTCACAGGAAGACCTGCAAGCACAGGAGATGTGTTTTGAAATTAAAAAGTTCTTCTACTGGCAGAGCACCCAAGAACCACAGAGACTTGAATTTCAGGCAAAAATAAAATGGTTTATTGAATATGCATTTAATCAACAGTGGCCTGCTGCTGGTCAAAGACAGCTCTCAACCTTTGCCTGCTACAAAAATCTAAACATGAGCTTCCCTAACTAATTTGTTCAGAGAGAGCCGAAGACCTAACATCGCGAAGTCATTTTATACTGTTTCTAAAAATACAGACTAATCCTATCATCTATTTTTACAATGAAGTATTTACAAAGAAACAATAACCTAGCAGCAGGCCCTCATTTCATAGATAAATAAGTCAACTTTGGATTACAATAGTAAGTATTTGCATATTAGGGGGGAAAAGATTACAAATTCCAGGAAAGAATAGAATGGAGTTGTTCAGTGTGCACCCAATGAACACACTTGGCTTAAAGACCGGGACCAATCAGAAAGGCTGCACGTCCAAGGCGGGAGGTTTGACTGACCAGTCAGCATCTTAGCGACTTCACTTTGGCCTTCATTTGATGCATTTCTTTTCAGTTCCCACCCAAAATAACCCCATCCTGACTCCAAGCCGAAACTAACTAGGATTGTGTGTATATGGTAATTACAGACCCAGAAACAAAGACGGGAGAGATACATGCAAAAGAATAATCCTTAAAGCAATCAAAACTGTAGTTCTTGTTGCTGACTTCCAGGAAATTTAGAGAAGGGTGTGTGGCCCTCAGGCGTTAATTGAATGTTTCCTTTGGAACGTGATAAACCTCTTGGATTTACCAAGGCAGGCTCAAGTTTAAAGAAAATAATGTGGATGTTTCCTGCTTTAAAATACAAAATAGAACATGTTAGAATAATTTTATAATATTTTTAGTGATTTTTGGGAACATTTAATTGCAACCGCTAATTAAAGATCAACCAGGGATCAAAGTGTCAAGTTCACCACACCTATGGTCAAGCATGGCTCCAGAGATGGGAAAACTGCAATTTAATTCAAACCACAATTACTTTAAATCATTTTAAAACCTCAATTTTTCATTGCTGCTGCAGCCACACTTGACTTTTAGGCAGGAAAAGAGGCAGGGAGAAATCCTATTTCAAAAAGCCCACACTTTAAAAGTAGGAGTCAATTGAGAATAAACATGCTTTTACTGTCTTACTCCCGAGAAGACCTTTCCCAGTCTGTTCTGCCACCGGCCCTTGACCGGTCAACTGATCCTGGGACTCAACCAAGCTTTGGGAGTGAAGACATGCTTTTTAACAATTATTTTAAACTTTAATTTGGCATACAAAGTGTTAACTTTCATCTCTAGGTCCCCTCCACTGTCTTCCCCATCGTTCTGAATTTTTGCTAATATTTTTCATTTGCAGTCCTATTGAAGAATCCTTAGAAAGCACCAATTCTTTTGAGCCCTTTGAAGCTCTGATTGAACCAGTCAAAATGGATACATTGTGACAAGCGTTCAAGCTTCGATGTATTTGAAGTACCATATTTGGATTTCCATTCATAAAAGCTTGTAGGTCATTTGAGGACATTGTGCTGGTCTACCTGCTATTCTCAATTGCTATTGTCAATTTTATGACAATCTCAGACGTGAACATATTGCTGCCTTCCTGCAGATTGAGTTGAATAACCACATGTTTAGAGTCATGCTTTCAGATAGAACCACGACCTGATGGCTGCTGTTGCCAAATTTGTCTGGAGGGCTACCAGGGTACGTAGCATTAGGCAGAACCTGCTACCGCAGGTTAAAAACCAACAATAACGATTTTAATTGTGCACTAGTAATTCTGTTTATATCCTACTAATGCAATTGGTATCTACTTTGTCCATTTTTAGAAAGACATTTTTATCCTTATTTTATAACTGCAAGTATAACTTTTAAACTGTTTTATGTGCTGCTTTATTCTTTTTAAACCAGATACCTGTCCCAAATGCAGCATAAATTTAAAAACTGATTATATTCTATTATGTTTTAATCCAAATGAATGAGTTTATGGTGTGTGTGTGTGTGTGTGTGTGTGTGTGTGTGTGTGTGTGTGTGTGTGTGTGTGTGTGTGTGTGTATTGATAGCATTTCATGCACTGTACTGGTCATCAACCACAATAAAGTTTGGTTGATTGAATTGGACTCGATCGTCTGAGAGATTTCCCCTGATCTACCTTCCTTTATTTATTTATTTTTAAAAAATACTTTTTCGAATGTGGGTCGGTCTACTTTAATTGTCCCTTCTATTTTTAAAAAATAATCCAACAAAACACACAACAAATCAAAAGCAGAACAACCAAACAAATACATATCCAAAAGTAAAATCAAATAAAATAGCTGGCGTCTGAGGGCACAGAGGATCAACTAGCTGGCTAATTTATTGTTAAAGGGACCATGCCCTGGAAGGCCTCCTTGAACAAGGAAGTTTTTAATTGTTTTTTAAAGCTATCCAGGGATGGGGCCTGGTGCAGCTCCACTGGTAGGGTGTTCCACAATGTTGGTGCCACCACCGAGAAGGCTCTATTTCTACTTATAGACTTTCTAGCCATCCTTGGGGTCGGCATCTGGAGCTGAGCCGACTGTGATGAACAGGTGATGTGGGGAGTTGTTCTGAGGGAGAGTCACTCCGACAGATAACAACCTAGGAGTTTGAAAGCAAGAAATTGCAAGTAGATAACCAGGTACCACTTCAGCGGGAAAAGTAACAGTGTTCAGCGTGCCTGTCACACAACCACAGAAAACGTCTTGAGGCACGGGCAGCACTGGCTGTTTGGTTGTAAATGGAGATGAGCACTGAACCCTAGAGTCAAATACAACTGGCTTTCAAATAAGAATGGGACCAGTAGAAGTAGTTGTTCTTTTTTACAAAGTTCCTTTACCATAGCTACAAGCAAAAAACCCACCATTTTTATTACAAATGGTTGATTAAAAAGAACGTAATTTGCCTTCAGCAAGGGCGGAAACAAGATGAATTTAATTGGGAAAAGGCTGGTATGGGAAAGATGCCCGTGCATGTCAAAAGATAACTTTCGTGGGATGAAACTTGGTTTTATTTCAACCAACAGGGCTGCTAAAGAAATAATTGCCATGAAAATCTCATAGCACTCTACTCTTCCTGGGAATTTACTTTCAAAGGTGGAACTTCCTGTTTTTCAGCCATTGATTTGAAAGAGAAGGTAAAGGTAAAGGTCGCCCTTGCTCGAAAGCCAGTCGTATCTGACTCTAGGGTTCAGTGCTCATCTCTGTTTATAGCCAAACAAAGAGCCAGCGCTGCCGGTGTCTGCAGATGTTTCCATAGACATGTGGCAGGCATGACTCAACACCAGAGTGCACGGAACACTGTTTAGCTTCCCACTGAAGCGGTACCTATTTATGTACTTGCAATTCCTTGTTTGTGATCTGCTCGGTTGGCAGGAGCTGGAACAGAGACGGGAGCTCACACCGTCGTCGTGTGGTGCTGGGGAATTGAACTCCGACCTTCCAGTCACCATTTCAGCACGGCCGTAGCCCAGATTCTAGATGGGGTGGGTGAATATTTTTTCAGGATGGGCAACAAAGTCTCTTTTCAATGCATTCCTATGGGAAACCATGCCTTGCCAGGATGGGCCACCTGCTAACTCAGGGTGGGCCAAGCCTGTGCTGGCCTCCCTCTGGCGACGGCCCTGCATCTTAGCCACTTGAGACACCACAGTCCTTTGAAAGAGGAGGGAGCCTTGTGTAAAAATGAAACCGGCACAAACGGAGCGGCAGAATTGGACGCATTGACAGAGAACTCTTGTGCGCAACTGAGAGACAGGCTATGACTGCCAATTTGATTCTTGGCCTGTCTTCCATGCTTCTTTAATGGGGACCCTGGGAGCCAGACCTTGATGTACTAATGACTTTTCTGCCCTGGAGACGCAGCGATAGGAAAAGTTTTATGAACTCCCCCGTCAGTCTATTAAGCTGCTCTCAGAGGCAGAACAGAAGGCTTGGGGGTGGGAATTACAGGCAGCTTTTGAAAGCAAACTCTGAAAGATGGTTGTTTTCATTTTTGGACCCATAGGGTTTGGGTCTTATTACCCTGTTTCTGAGCTTGGGTTTCAGGAGTCAGCGGTTATTGTTTGGAGATAATCGGGGCTGACATTGGCTGGCTGGCTGGCTTGAATCAGCTGATGAATCAGATGTTTTTTCTGTAAATGATGCAGAGTCCTTTGCCATTATGAACTGGCCCCGTTGTGTAGCAATGAGCAAACACACAAAGGCACACAAAGAGTAAGCCCTGTTGCAGTTGAAAAGCTCTTTTGTTCCCTTTAGTTTTGTTTCCTTCGTTCCCTTGGGGGTGGGGGTGGCGAATGACTTAATTCATCTAATTAAGCCTTCTGACAAAGGCCTTCCCCTCTAGCGTAAAGACTCTTCCATGAGCCCTGGTGGGATTAATGGTTAAGATGCTGATCTTGATGACTGGAAGGTCAGCAGTTCGAGACCCGAGTGCTACACGACGGAGTGAGTTTCCACCTCTGTCCCAGCTCCTGCCAACCTAGCGGTTCGAAAGCAAGACATTGGCAAGTAGACAGTAGCGTAGCGTGGGATTCAGCCGGCTATAAGCCAAATTTGCCTCCCCCTGGCCGAGCCCTAGGATGCTGGCTCCTGCTCCCACTAGGACTTCTGGGAATTGTAGTTTAAGAACACTCATACACCCAAAAAGTGCTGCCCGGGGCGAACCCCCTCTCAAATGTCTCTGAAATTATTTATTACTCTTGACCGCTCAACCCTCTTGGTCTAGAGTTGAGAACTGTTATGGAATGTCCAGTGAGGCTTGGCAAACATCCCTATTTTGGGCACATGCCTCAAATACGTGGCCCCTAAAGGATAAAAATAAGGGACCGCAATGACTTAGTGGTTAAGACACTGAACTTAGCGACTGGAAGGTCGGCAAGTCAGCAGTTCAAGACCCAAGGACTGCACGACAGTGAGCTCCCGTCTCTGTCCCAACTCCTGCCAACCCAGCAGTTCAAAAACATGAAATTGCAAGTAGATGAATAGGTACCAGTTAGGTGGGAAAGGTAACAACGTTCTGTGCACTGCAGTGTTTAGTCGTGCCTGCCACACACCCATGGAAACATCTGCAGACACAGACAGTGCTGGCTCTTTGGCTATAAACATAGATGAGAACTGAACCCTAGAGTCAGAGACTTTTGAACAAGGGTGACCTTTGCCTTTACCTTACAATGTGTGTGCACACATGCTCCCCCCTTTGTCATGGGCTTATGTCATTGGTAGGGAACTAAAACTAATGGCTTTTGAGGTTCCCACTCTCTGTTTGGCTTGGATCTTGGTTGAGCTTTTCAACTCACTGGAAGTTCCCTTCTACCATTTGTTGCCCAAGAAACTTAGAAACGAAAGCAAGATAGGAAATGGTCATTCAAGGATAACCAGCTTTGAAATAAAGTTCTAAGTGTGCTTAAGAAACAATTAAGAACTTGTAAGTAAATAGCTTGCATTTCAGATCTTATCTGATCAGGGCACTTATTTCAGTCGCTGATGTGCATCGGAATAGAAACTACAGAAGACTCTTTCATCACAAGCCTTCATAACTGGGGACACCATGTCCCAGCCAAGCAGCAACCAAATCATCTGCATATCTTCCTCTTAAAATAGACCACATCTGGGCTGATGAGGGCCTTGCTCAGAGATGAAAGAATCACACATCCATAAATCACAATATTTTTTAATTGAAAAACAAGCTACAATCTTTCTCCCACATCGATATAAAAAGATATGAAATTTTAAAATATATATACATTTTAAAACTCCGCATAAAAGTTAGCAGCATTTTTTAAAAAATTAAATAGCTAAAACCCTACGGGTAGCCTTAAATTTGGCACTAGCATGGCACTAGTTCCTGAGACTCCAGTGTTACATTCACAATTGCTCAATAAGTTTATTCTGACTTTGCAGAGAAAGAAAAGCTAATTAGCAGAGGATGGATAAAGTATCTGGAGAAATGTGTTCCATGCACTATGTTCACGCCTATGAGTAGGAAAACATTTAATTTTATTCTTTTGAAAAAGATCTTGCCAAGTTACAGATCTTTTCATCATTTCAGCAGAAAACTTATAGTTTTGAGTTTTCTTTCAATGAATAAAGGAGCAATGAAAGTGACAGATTTGCTGATGTAAACCTTTAAACTCAGAATGGCCAGGTGATCCCGCTATGGTAATAGAGTAGACCCTACTACCAGCAACTCAACACTGAGTGTCAGGCAGCAGTTAACCAAGCTGACAACCCTGAGGGCTATCGGCCTTGGCGAAGTCCACAGGGAGGGGTGATGGTCCCCAAGGGGATTAAATCCCACTTGAATCCATCTTACTAGAGGGCAGCAGCTTCATCCATCCTGCCCTGGAGCTGAGGAGGACTTTGCATGCCAAAAAGGCTCAGGACCAGAAAGTGACTTGTGGAACTGGATCAGTGGTATGGTGGGTGTCACACTGTGATACGAAAGGTCACAACATTATATCCTCAGGATAGTCTTTGTGGCTAATCGCTATGAGGCTACCCAAGATTCGGATAGGGCAGAAGAAAAAGAAGAAACCTTTAAAGCTGAGGGTTTAAGGGCCTTTGTAGTCAGCTACGTTTCCAGTGCTGAAGAAGGGTTACCCCCTTATTTGCATGCACTCCTGACTATTAAGACTAATCTTAAAACTACAGAGCTGGAATGGACCATTTGCATTATCAAGTCCAGTACCCAACAAGGAGTCACAGCAGGGTATTGAACTCCCAGCCTCTAAGTTAAGTCACTGAGCCATCCGGCAGCTTTAGCTGCATAGCAACTTAAGAGCTATTTGCTGGATTTGAGCAAATCCCAAATCACTAACCAGATCAGCATGATCTGGGTCCATTTGTATGTGGGTCCTGGAATGAAATGAAATAAATGTATACATTGATTCGTCTCTGCAGCACCAGTTGAAACAGAAGGATTTCGTTTGTCACTTAAAAAATAATAATAAGCAAACTTGAAAAGCATCTAGCATGTAAATTCTAGTTGCCCGGAAGCCCCAAATTGGTCTCCCAGTTGGATTCAGGGACTGAAAGACAACCGTAAATGCAAATAAATACAAGGTTCTCCATCATAAGAGGAACAGCTGCAGATTCATTAAATTTGACTCATACAGATGGGAAGGAAATTCGATTCCTCTGGTGGCACAGCGGATAAACTGCCGTACTGCAACCAAAAGGTTGTGAGTTTGATCCTGACCTGGGCTCAAGGTTGACTCAGCCTTCCGTCCTTTTGTGGCCGGTAAAATGAGTACCCAGCATGTTTGGGGCAAAATGCTAACTAACTTATGAGCTGCCCAGAGAGTGCACTATGCACTATAGGGCAGTGTGTGTGTGTGTGTGCTCTTACCCTTGTGAGATCAGAAGGCACTTGCGTTTGAAGAAACAGCTTTTTGCTACATGATTTCCAAATTTTTCCCTTCCTGAGCAACCTTTTTGTTTTACAGCAATATAGAAGAATATTTGTAGGCTACTCAAGCTTCTTGGAAAGGTCTCTAATAAGACAATACTGACTTTGGCTAGATAAAGACTTGCGCAGATTTAACTCTACAGTTCAGCACATCAGTGCTCCCCAGCAGCCTTTTACAAGAAGTAACCCTCTTCCCCCCTGCTTGATGTATGCTCTGCCCTCCTCAAGGCTGTGGCTGTGGTGGCTTAGTGGTTAAGATGCTGAATTTTATGACTGGCGAGTCGGAAGGTCAGCAGTTCCAGACTCGCCTGCTGCGTGAGCTCCCAGCCCTCTGTCCCAGTTCCTGCCAATCTAGCAGTTTGAAAGTAAGAAATTGCAAATGGAGAAACAGGTACCGCTTGAGTGGGAAAGGTAACAGTGTCCCGTGCAGTGTCCCAGTGCCACGTGACCACTGGAAGTTCTGCAGATTGTAAACTGAGATGAGCATCCTTCTCTAGACTCGGACACAACTGGCTTTCAAGAAAGGGAGAGCTTGAACTTGAGGCTACTTGTAATGTGGGGGGAATGTTGAGCAGCGAGCAGATTGAGCAATGAGTCCCCCTCACAACTTCCATGCAGCTTCAGCTTCTTTGGTCTGCGACTCAACGCTTCAGAGCAAGCCTACCGAGTGCTACCATGAAGATGCTTCAAAGGGTTTCTGTGCATTCATTACTTTTCTGCTCTAAAAGTGACCCTGAAATGTCCTTCCCCTCCTGGGGCATATTTGCAGGTCTTATGGAGGATTCTTGTTGACTTTCTTCAGCAGATCGCTGGCAACTGCCACAGCACCGCCTTGGACAAAACGGACAAAGTTGTCCCCCGCTAATGGCCCGACGGCGTAGAGCCCCTTCTCGTGAATGGATTCGTAAGTGAAAGGATCCACGTCAATGGGGTTCCTTTTGGAGCTCACTGGCTGATCACAGTCAACTGCCAAGTCCGTGCCATTGTTGGGTAGGTAGGATAGGTTTGGGTTGGACCCGATGAGGACAAAGACCATGGAAACTTTGTACACTCTCTGGTGGTGGTTCTTATCACGGAAGATGCATTTCTTGTTCTCTGTGAAGGAGACGATGTGATGCTCAGGAAGGCTGGTGTAACGTTCATAGGGCCCCGGAGAAGCGAGAGCTTGTTCTGCCATCATCTGGTGGACTTTGTGGTACTCCGGGTACATGGTCTTGGGGAGCTGGTTGAAGATGAGGGCCGGGTCGCTGACCCGTCTCCGAAAGGCATGGATCACCGGGACATTGCAGTGATGAGCAAAGAGAATCGCGTCGGCTGCTGACAGCCCGGCACCTACGATGAGGATCGGATCGGACATGGGACCAATTTCCTGGTTCTTCACAGCTTCTTCAAGAGCAGATAGAGTGTGATGGACAAAAGGAAGCTGTTCCCCTTTGACCCCAAGCTGAGACGGACTGTCGTACGTGCCAGTGGCTAAAACGATGTTTTCTGCATACAGAGAAAACGGTTGCGTGCCCTCAGGCGTCGTGACCAACCCGTCCACTTGGAAGAGACTTCCACTGGCAGCGTCACTGGTTGCTGGATTCTCACAGCTCCACGCGGAGCCTCTCTGCGAACCTCGGTTCGTGTAGCAGCAGTCGGAATCTGTGTCGAGTTTCTTCACAGAAGTCACAATGGTTCCGCAGAGGAAATTCTGTTTCAGTCCTTTCTTTGCCACGTAGCACTGATAATACTGAACGATGTCTTCGGCTGTCGACCTGTTGTTTCGTAAGCCCCTGTAACAAGAGCACAAAAATCAGCTTGGATTGAAAAACACTGTGAGCATCTTCTGTGGTGACTCTTGGAACACCCTGGACAACCCAGCCTGTCAGATCCTGTTTATGGTAAAGGTAAACATCACCCTTGCTGGAAAGCCAGTTGCATCCAATTCAGTACTCCTCTCCATTTATAGCCAAAGACCCAGCATTGTCTGTGTTTGCAGACATTTCCATGGACATGTCGCAGGCATGACTAGACACCAGAGTGCACGGAACACTGTCACCTTTCCCACCGAAGTGGTCCCTATTTATCTACTTGCAATTTCATGCTTTCGAACTGCTAGGTTGGCATGAGGTGGGACAGAGACAGGAGCACACTCTGTCATGCAGCGCTCAGGTCTCGAGCTGCGGACTGGCTGACCTTCCAGTCATCAATGGGTTGGTTTTTGAATCAGAGATGAACGCCCAACCCTAGAGTAGGATACAACCGGCTTTGGAACATGGGTGATCTTTACCTAATCCCACGGGTGCCTCTGTTAGCAGTAAATTTTTTACTATAATAATACATTTTCCTGCCTCTGCACAACACTCAAAATTGGCTGTCTAGGGTAGCCAATGTATTGTCTATTGAGAGGGCTGGTTCTATGGATGAGTGGGATAACAAAAGATGAAAATCCTTGAGGATATTACACATATTGGAAACTCAAGCATGGTGACAAGTTAGTCTAGAACCATGCTAGCGAAACTTGATACTCCAGCTGTTCTTGAACGTCAATTCCCAGAAGCCCAAATCCGTGTTAATCCACATGAATGAGTATGTGCAGTATACCCATTCATGTGGATTCACAGGGACTTGGGTTTCTGGGAATTGAAGTCCAAGAACAGCTAGAATGCCAAGGTTCACCATCACTGGTCTAGAACATTTTGTTCCCAATAGCGGCCAATTAGGTACCTTTGGAAAGAATCCTCTAACCAGAACGAGCGTCTCCTAAGAAATGGGACTTATTTTCACACAGCAGGGATCGTACCTTTTCTTATTATTCAGCCAGTCTTTGAACGGGAAGTCAGGCAGCCCCATCCAGTCTCCTCGGCTAAGGGTGAACATGGACCCCTCAATGGACTAAAGAGGGGGGGAAAGAGCAGAAAACACAGATAGTACATCATACAAGCACCATAAAAGCATAAATCAAAACTTTGATGGGGCATGTTAAGTGCTTTCGAATCTGTTTTTGGTAAATAGATGTGAATAAAAATGTTGAGGGCATCAAGAGGCCACCAGACAGTTCTTTGGCTCATTGTACCTACAGGTAAAGGTTGCCCTTGCTTGAAAGCCAGACGTATCCAACTCTAAGATGCAGTGCTCCTCTCTGTTTACAGACAAAAAGCCAGTGCTATCTGCATCTGCAGATGTTTCCTTGGATATGTGACAGGCATGCCTAGACACCGGTGTGTATGGAACACTGTCACCTTTCCCACCAAAGTGGTCCCTATTTATCTACTTGCAATTTCTTGCTTTCAAACTGCTACGTTGGCAGGAGCTGGGACAGAGACAGGAGTCATTCCATCCTGCAGCACTTTGGGTCTCGAACTGCTGACCTGCCGGCCTTCCAGTCATCAAGTTCAGCATCTTAACCACTAAGCCACCGCAGCCCCGCCATTGTATCTATACAAAGTCATAGAAGCTGGATTTGTAATTACTCAAAAACCTAGTCGGCCCATCCTTGTTTCTCAAGTGGTACTTACATGCCAAGCTCCTCCGGGAAGGTTTTTGCCAAGAACCAAGTGAGGGATTGCTCTCTCGGGCTGATGGCGCCAAGAAAGGACTGAATCCGCCATTACTCCAAAATCAGTATCCGGACGCAATAGAGTATCAAAAAGGAGAGCAACTGGACTTGAGGATCGCCCTTCCAAACCTTCAGATAGGTACTCAATATCCTAGTGGGAAAGATAGACATCTTAATGGCCAGCTTCTCATCACAAACTCTGGACATAGAGCATCTTTGCTGGGGCATCCATGCAGATCCTATGGGAGTCCCCTGCCCTGTTTAAGACCATTCATCATACCCTATTGACCATCAGTATGAGGCAGTTTACTTTAAGAGGTAAATATCGCCCTATCTGAAAAGCCAGTCGTATCTGACTCTGGGGTTCAGTACTCATCTCCCTTTACAGCCAAAAAAGCCATGTGGCAGGCATGACTAGACTCCAGAGTGCAAGGAATGCTGTTACTTTTCCCATGAAGTGCTATCTTTTTATCTACTTGCTTTTTTTTTTCACTTTCAAACTGCTAGGTTGGCAGGAGCTAGGACAGAGACAGAAGCTCACTCTGTCATGCAGTACTTGGGTCTCGAATTGCTGACATTCCAGCTGTCAACTTCAGTGTCTCAACCACTAAGCCGCCGCTGTCCCTTTACTTTAAGCAGGGAAACACATTTGGCATGATGTTTGCTATGTCCTTCTTCTTTACAGAAAAATGCTTCCTGAAGGAAAAACGTTTCACTTTTAGGCAGCAGAAACAGATGCCATTTCGGTCTCTTGCTGTGCAAGAGACCGGAGAGAATAAAAATAGTAGATGCTTCACGGCTGAAATAATTTAATAGCTCTCTGACATTGGGAAGCAGGTCAAACCCAATCTAAGACTGGAAAACAGCCACGGGTCATTGGCACTAGGTAAAGATCACCCTTGCTCAAAAGCCAGTCATATCCAACTCTAGGGTTCAGTGCTCATCTTTGTTTATAGCCAAAGAGCCAGCACTGTTTCTGCAGATGTTTCTGTGGACATGTGGTAGGCATGGCTAGACACTGGAGTGCATGGACCGCTGTTTGCCTTCCCACTGAAGTGGTACCTATTTATCTACTTGCAAATTTATTGCTATCAAACTGTTAGATTGGCAGGAGCTGGAACAGAGACGGAAACTCACTCCATCATGCAACAGTGAGGACTCAAACTGCTGACCTTCCAGCCATCAAGTTCAGCGTCTTAACCACTAACCTACCACAGTCACTGGCACTAACCTGGTCCAAAAGTGAAATCTGAGGTGATTCTTCCAGTTTTCTTTGCAAAATGGGATTAGGGTGAATAGCATTTCTTCTGACGTAGGGCATATTGCCAGAGAGTAGGTAGGACAGGCAGATCCCTGAGGGGCCATTTCCTAAGAGAAAGAAATCAGACTAATGTAAAAGATTAGAAGACTGTAGCTGATTGCTTCAGATGCAATGCTTTAGAACAGAAAACCCATGTGGATTTATGATGTGTAGCACCCTGTGGTGGAGTGGATAATCTCAAGGGCTCTGCTCGTTATCTGAGTTCAGTCCCAAGGGGATCAAGGCCGACTCAGCCTTTTATCCTTCCAAAGTTGGTAAAATGAGTTCCCAGCTTGCTGAAGTGACAAAATGCTCATTACTTTGTGAATTTCTCAGAGAGTGCTCTATGGGGTGGCCACCATGGGGTGGATGAAGGATAAGCATGGGCCCGATTAGGCCCATGGGATGAGGGTTGCAAATGGCTGGGTTAGGTCAACATTTGACAGTGACCCTGGGTCACCAACTGTAGCTCAGTCTTCCTATGCTCACTCACTCAGGTATGAATAATGACCCAAGAAAGTTGACCAGGGCAACGCAGAAACCAGCTAGAAGTTCCCTGTAACATTTGTCTATAAGAGCCAGCGGGGAGCCAATATTTCTTTTTACTCTACTCCTTTCTGCTTAATCTCTGATCCAAGAAGGGCTCAAGGGAGAATGTTAGAGATCTCTCCACCCGTGCTATTCACAGCCTGTAATGGCTCCAGTTACTGGCTGTGGGTTTTGAGCCCCCCGGGATACTTATTTGGAAGGGAAGGGCATTCTCCAAAAATAAATGTGGAGAGGGTTTAAGTATTGATGGGAACTCAAAAGCTCTTGCCGGAACTCAGCTGGCGAGCGGCTCATCGTGACATCTGGATCCTTGCCCCATTGCAACGTTGCAGCCAGGACTGGAAATCTGATCTTGTCTTGAAAGAAAGATCCTTTTGTACATCTACTGTTGCACAGAATTGGCCACTGGTCATCTCACACATGCACATCAAATCATTGATTGTTCAAGCTAAATAATGACTATGTGTCTGGGCAGGTGATCCTGCTGCGGTAATAGAGTAGACCCTACTGGCAGCGACTCAATGCCATCAGGTGGCAGTTAACTAACCTGACAACCCTGAGGACTAATGGCCTTGGGTACCCAAGTCCACAAGGAAGGGTGATGTTCCCCAAGTGGATTAAATGGTCCCACTTGAATCCTTCTGGATGGAGGGCCGGAGCTTCATCCATCCTGGTCTGGGGCTGAGGAGGACTTTGTGTGCCAAAAGGACTCAGGACCAGAAAGTGACCTGTGGAACTGGTTCAGTGGTGCGGGTGTCATGCTACCATGCGGAAGGCAGATGCCACTGCATTATATTCTCAGGATAGTCATCATGACAATCAGGCAATATTCGGATTTGGCAGAAGAACAAGAAGTAATGACTACATTTAAGGAGGTGGGCAACGTCTGGCCTTCCACAGGATTCTGGACTACAGCCCTCAACATTGCTTGTCTCTAGACTTGCTAGATAGGACTGATGGAAACTGATGACTGACAACATATTGATGGCAACAAATCAGACACTTCCAATTTAGGTTAAGATCTCCCTTGCTCGAAAGCCAGTCAGTTTTCATCTCCATTTACAGCCAAAGAGCCACCGCTGTCTGCATCTATAAATGTTTCCATGGTCATGTGGCAGGCATGACTAGATGCTGGAGTGCACAAAACACTGTTACCTTCCCCACTGAAGCTGTACATACCATATATACTCAAGTATAAGTCATCCTGAATATAAGTCAAAGTACCTAATTTGGACCTCTAAAACTAGGGAAGTAGATTGACATGAGTATAAGTTGGGGGTGGAAAATGCAGCAGCTACTAGTGAGTTTCAATAATTAAAATACATGAAAATATGGTAAAATTAATTAATTCAGACACTTATGTGGGTATGTTTGACCCAAGTATAAGTCGAGTCTCATTTTTGGACCTCATTTTGGGGGGTTATATACTCAAGTATATTCAGTATTTATCTACTTGCAATTTCTTGCTTTTGAACTTACTACAAATGCAACAGTATTTTTTTTAAAAGCATGTGAACACAGAGGCTAATATTGAACTAGCCCCGAAAAGTGTTTCTGTTATTCAGAATTGACTCAATGTCACACAACTATCATTGCTATAATTTCCCTGGCGTCTGCCAGATAAGCACAATAGGATAAATACCGCATTTGGAAGACCCAAATACATGGGTGCAATCGGAAGCAGAACTCCCTGAGGCAATAAAAGAGCCCCGATTATTCTAACATGAGCTGGCATCACTCTTGGTTTTGAAAATTAGCCTGCTTTTGTGGCTGGTCCTCAGGAAGGAAACGCAGTTCCATATAAAAATCAGACAGTGTGGAATGGAAGAAAATCTAATAGCAGGAATTATGGCTTTCTGTTCATGGGTGATTTGAACAAGAGAAGGACCCACGACATGATCTGAATGGATACATGCCTCAAGTCTGCCAGCTCAGATCCAGGAAGAGCTTTATGGCAGGAACAAATATTTTGAGGGCATTCAAGAACAAATCCAAATTAGAAGATGGAGGAAGGAGCTCGCTAGACTAGGGATGACATTAAAGAACTATATGACTGTGGAATACAACCTCCCCGATGTCACTTGGAGAACTCTGAACAGGGTCAGGGTCCCTAAATTTAAGGCCAAGCAAGGGCTGATGGCAGACAACAGCACACTGTGTGGAAGTGGAGAGATACCGAATCCAGCTCATTTGAGGTTGATCCATACAAGGTGTTTCAGTAAGATAACTTCCACTGTTCATCATAGATTACTCCCAAGAGAGACTTACCAATGATCACCACAGAAAGCGGCTTCTTGATGGTCTTTTCCAGATGTTCTCGCAACATCGTCTCCGTCTTGGTCTATCAGTAAAGCTGGAGGCCTTCCAAGTCAGCCTGGAATGAAAAGGCCAAGCAAATAATTGTTATCTCTAGAACATCATTCCTAGTCCAATATTGCATCTGCCGTAGCACGCTAAGGACACAGAATGACTTCTGCATATTTCTAAGAGTCAAAACATGTTCTTGGAGCTGGAGAATTCATCAGATAGCGGAGGTCTGCCGCTTCAGTGCTCAAGCCAGTATTTTAGTGCAGCCTCTACCCACCAAACTGCAGTGACGTAGTGGTTAAATCACTGAATTCGATGACTTGAAGGTCGGCTGGTCAGCAGTTCAAGACCCAAGTGCTGCATGACAGAGTGAGCTCCCGTTTCTGCCCCAGCTCCTGGCAACCGAGAAGTTATACCAATATGCTCAAGTGGGGGCCTGTGGATGGACAACAACACATGGTGTGACTATGGAGAGATAGAGAATCCGGCTCATTTACTGGTCTGCCGATGACTACCAGAAAACATGCACCGATGAGAACTTATGTTTGGCCAACGACAAAGCCAAGAAAGTGCCTTCATTTTCGTAGCACAGGGTTTGGTTGGGGCATGGAAGAAGAAGTCCTGTTGGCTTTGCAAAGCCTTTGTCAGGACAAAAGAGAGGTACAGGTATTACGGTACTATCCAGTGATGGGATGTCCCCGGTTCCAGACGGTTCCCTGGAACCGGTAGGACCAATTCCGGAGGGTTCTCCAGGAGGGGAGTCCACTTATGGGGCGTCCGGTTCCGGACGCCTCACCGAAAGAATTTTTTTTAAAAAAATCGGAGCTAAAATGGCTCCAATTGACTGCGCATGCGCAGAAACTCAATCTGACGCATTGCGCATGTGTCAGATTGAGTTTCTGCGCATGCGCAGTCAATTGGAGCCATTTTAGCTCCAATTTTTAAAAAAATTGTTTAAAGCTTTCAGGGCGGCGGCGGCGGCGGCGGCACCAGCCCTCTGAGAAGGGCACCTCCCCCACGGCACGTTGAGGGCTGCCTGGGCCGTCCGCTGCCGACAAGCCCCATGCCCTGGGGACGCCCGGCGTGGCGCACCGCTGACGCCTCCTCCTCCGCCGGCCGCCGGCCTGTGGGCTGGGTGCCTGCAACCGCCGCCCACCGCCGCCGGAGCTGCCGTTGGCTGCATTCCTGTGGCCTCCTCCTTGGGCCGGTCCCTTTTTAGCCCGGCGGCGGTGCGGCATGGGGACGGCCCAGGGAGGCTCGGCAGCCGCGGCTGGAGCCACTGCTGCCCGCTGCCCCTGGCCATGGCCGGAGCCGGGCTAAAAAAGGTGGCCTCCCGAGGAGGAGGCCACAGGGGTGCAGGCAGCTCCGGCGGCGGCGGTTGTGGACGCAGTCGGGGTGCCGGGTCCCAAGAAAGGTAAGCGAGGGGTAATTTATTTGTGTTTTGGGTGGGTGGTTGTTTTTATTGTATTTATTTATTTATTTATTTATTTGTGTCTGGGTGGGTGGGCTGAGAGGGAGGGGTGTGTGTGTGTATGTTTATTTTTTATTTTTTATTTATTTTTATTTTTGGCCCCGCCCACAACGTCATGACATCATGACATCGGCTTCGGCCATGACATCATGACGTCATGACATTGGCCACGCCCATGACGTCCGTGACGTCATGGCGTGGTAGTAGAATTTTTGTCATCCCATCACTGGTACTATCAGAGACAGAACCAAGCCAGGATGATTCCTTGTCAACATGCAAAATTCTGAAATAAGGCAAGGTTCAGCTCCAGAAACATTTACATGTTCCCCAGTATTTGTTATGCAAAAAAGGGAGCAATTCTATATATAGATGGGACTGCAGGTGGCTTAGACAGTGCTGGCTCTTGGGATATAAACAGAGATGAGCACTGAACCCTACAGTCAGATATGACTGGCTTTCTATCAAGGGGGATCTTTACCTTTATTTTGTATATGGATAGCCAGGCAACCTCAGAAGACCTGCACAGGGGTGTGAAACCACAATTGCATATCTAAAAATAGCTAGAGTCCACAACAAAGGAATATTTGCTCAGCTTGGGTACAGCAGATCAGCTCAACATGTCTGTCAGATATTAAGCATGAAATGAGCATAGCTCTGTAAGATGTATGGAATTCATAGATAAACTCAGCAGTGGCTATTACTAGCTGGGAAGATTGCCAAACCAGAGTCTGCATTTATAATTTGAAAGCAACCCAGTGTAAGTGTTACTCAATACAGTCCTGTTGAGTTTTGTTTCTGCTTTTTTTCTTTTAATTGTAAGTCAGCCTTTGACTCTTTCGATACTGGGCATATAGGAAACTCAAACATGGTGGCAAGTTAGTCTACAACAGTGATGGCCAACCTTGGCACTCCAGGTGTTCACGGAATTCAATTTCCAGGATCCCAAGTCAGCACTCCTGCTGATCAGGGCTTCTAGGAATTGAAGTCCAAGAACATCTGGAGTGCCAAGGTAGGCCATTACTGGTCTACAACATTGTGTTCCAACAGGGGCCAATTAGGTCCCTTTGAAAAGAATTATCTAACCACAATTAGTGTAATTAATTGTAGGTCAAAGAAAGAGTAGCATTTTCAGTCATTGGATGTTTTTTAACCTCTCTTACAGTAAAAATCACCCTTGCTTGAAAGCCAGTCATATCTGACTCTAGGGTTCCGTCCTCATCTATGTTTAAAGCCAAAGAACCAGCGGTGTCTGCATCTGCAGACTTTTTTATGGACATGTGGTAGGCATGCCTCAACACTTGTGTGCATGGAACACTGTTTGCCTTCCCTCCAAAGTGGCCCCTATTTATCTATTTGCAATTTCTTGCATTCATACTGCTAGGTTGGCAGGAGCCGGGACAGAGATAGGAAATCACTCTGTCATGCAGTACCCAGGATTCAAACTCCGACCATCCAGTCAACGAGTTCAGAGTCTTAACCACTTGAGCCACTGCAGTTCCTAGTAACCTCTAAGTGTCCATCTAATGAGATATATCAGAGAGTAAACAAAACAAAAACAGGAAAAAACCTAAAAAATGCCGTGGCACCTTAAAGACTAACTCCTGTATTTTAATGTTAGCTTTCATAGATCAAGTCCACTTCATCAGACTTCTGTCTCCTAAAAGGTAAAGCTCACCCTTGCTCTAAAGCCAGTCATATCTGACTCTAGGGTTCAGTACTCATCTCTGTATAGAGCCAGCACTGTCTACGTTTGCAGACACTTCCATGGACATTGCCAGGCATGCCTAGAGACACCGAAGTGCACGGAAAAGGTACTTATTTTCACACAAAAATGGGACTTATTTTCACACAGCAGGGACTGTACATGATATGCCGGTTCCCATAGTCAGACAGCCAGCACCGGCCCGGCAGGGTGGAGATAACATTACATAATTCAACTAAACTGAGACTCTCCTCTTGGTTCGACACACGTGGACCCGGGAGCATTCCTGAAGTTCCCCGGGGGCAAAGAAACCCTGCAGCCTTTCCATCAATGGATCTGCTACAGCTTACTACAATGCAAGGAAATCTTTGCCCCAAAATTTTCCACCCAGCAATTCAGAAAAAAAAGAGAATCAAAAAAGGAAAACTTTGCCCATCGTACCGACCGAACAGTTCAAAGACTGCACAGTGTTCAGTTACACCTCTGGCACCGACATGGCTTTATGGCATTTGCTGTTTTCTAAACAATAGGCATTTCTTCTTCTTTTTTAAACTTCCACTTATGCGAGTCAAACGGATATTTGTCGTCAACCCCGTTTCCTGAATCTCAGCCAAAAGGATTCCACTTGCATGAGTTAGAGAACATTCTCGGTGTCTAATAATACCATACTCAAAAAAAAAAAAAAGGAAAGCATTTTTTTATCCTCTTATTGAGGGCTTGCCAGCTCAACTTTTCTCATGCTTTACGCATCATCTTACCTTTATAAAAGCCAGCTGGACTTTTTTCTTCTTAAACCGCAAGATCTTCCGTCTCAGGAAAAGAGGAAATCAGCAAAGTGTTTCTAGAAGCAACTGCCTTCCTCTGATGCTGCCTCTTATATATATATATATATATATCTGACAGCCTGCCTTCAGTTTCCAGGAGGCGGGGCTTAGGCCGGGGGGGAGGAGCTATGAAAATCTCTCCTCAGCATGAGTCAGCAGTCTCAGCACTTGGTTTATGAATGGGCTGTTCAAGTGACATGTGCTGGTCGTTCAGCCCTAAAGCGTGTGACCGACAGCTGGAGAAAGGGCAGCTTTTAAAGCAGATGCTCATTCCAGATGCATTGCCCGGGCATATCCTTATATGTTGATGTGAAACAGCCGGCGCCAAGAAAGAGGATATGGACGGCGCTTCCTTTAAAGCACGGATTCTTAACCTGCAGCCTGTGGGCCGGATGCAGCCTGCAGCACCATTTCATGGGGGCCCCCACCGCCTCCACCACACCAGGAATTGCCATGTGGTGGAGGAAGGGCAAAATGGTCGCCCAGCCCCCCAAGCTGTCTGAGGGATCATGACCCAATGGCTCCCGGCTTAAAAAAGCCGAGAACTAATTAGATATTTCCCCATAGTAAAGGTAAAGGTTTCCCTTGCTCGAAAGCAAGTCGTATCTGACTCTAATGTCTTTATTCACTACAGTACTTAAGAAGGTTAAGAAGCTCACCTTGTTAGCTGGAACGCTGGCAAGTTGGAAGTTTGAGACCCGAGAGTATTGCATGACAGATTGAGCTCCCGTCTCTGTCCCAGCTCTTGGGGACATGAAAGGAGCCTCACTTGGGCATTCCTTGAGCAGAGTTTCTTATTCAAAAATCCTTTCAACCCAGATTAATTCCTGACACAAAATTATTATTATCATTTATGCATCCTAAAATAAGGAGCCACCGCAGCCCCTGCGTAGGGGCTGTGGTGACTCAGTGGTTAAGAAGCTCGCCTTGTTAGCTGGAAGGCCGGCAAGTTGACAGTTCAAGACCCAGGTAAGGCATGGCAGTTTGAGCTCCCTCGCAGTTCAAAAGCAAGAAATTGCAAGTAGATAAATAGGAACCACTTCACTGGCTTTCAAGCAAGGGAAACCTTTACCTCCCATAGGAAAAGATCTTGGGTTCATGACAGGAGCCTCATTCGGGTCTCCCCTGAGCAGAGTTTCTCTAGCAAAAATCCTTACATCCCAGAATAATTTCTGACATGAAATTATTATTATTATTATTATTATTATTATTATTATTATTATTATTATTATTATTATTATTATTATTATTATTATTGGATCTGCACAAAGATAATTTCCCTTGACACCTGATGGGGTAAAAGACCTCACCCCCACCTCCAGGCCCCCATCAACAGCCAGAGGGGAGTTAGTCTGAGTTCTGCTTTGGTTGTTTTGTGAGGTTGTATTTTATGATTGTTACTGTACTGCTGCTGTTTTGACTGTAAGCCGCCGTGAGTGATTTGGCGAGTGGGCAGCAATATAAATATGGATGGATGAATGAATGAATGAATGAATGAATGAATAAGAGGCAGCAACACTCATTGGCAAGCCCAGATATATTATGGTATTGGATCCCATCTTGGGATCCAAGTTGGTTAATTCCTTGAGAAATTCCCTAGGTTAATCGTTGGTTAATTCCTTGAGAAATTCCCTAGGTTAATTGTTGGTTAATTACTTAAGAAATTTCCTAGGGGTGTTTGTAATTAGGGTGTAACAGCAAAGCAAGAAAAAAAAATCAAGCAAGCTCTAGGCCAGTGATATCTAACGTTGCCACTCCAGCTGTTTTGGGACTTCAGTTTCCAGAAGCCCTGATCAGCAGGTGTGCTGTCTTGGGCTTTTGATAACTGAAGTCCTCAAACAGCTGGAGTGCCAAGGTGATTTTTCATATTGGTGCTTTGCTAGTGTCATTCATCAGCAGCTGGAAGGAAAATGAAACTAAAATTTTGAGACTAGCATCTCCCCCCCCCCCCCTTCAAGCTTTCATCACATTGTTTGGATGTGTGCAACATGAGTCCAGCAGTTATTGGGTGTAAGAGTTTGCGGATTGTAGCCCGGCAAAAATCTAATGGCCAAAAGACCCTGTTAGTCTTCAAGATGTGCAAAAACTGTGTGATATAATTCCTTAAGAAAGTTTTGTTTGGTAGGTAGGGACAGAATTGTTCCATTTCATGCCCCCACCTACCTCTGCAAATACAAGTGAAGTGCATTGGATACTATAATTTGATTTCTTTTGAGAGGAGGTGCAAATCCATTTTTGATGTGGTTTTCAGTGTACCTACTTCGGTCTCTGCCCTTCTAAAAATTATATGTATCACTTGAGTGGGAAGGACTGCGGTGGCTTAGTGGTTTAGATGTTGAACTTGATGACTGGAAGGTCAGCAGATCAGCAGTTTGAGACCTGAGTTTATGAGTTAAGCATGTTCAATCCCATCCTCGTAAAAGCATGGTCTCTCTCCATGTGGCAGAAGCATCCTGAGATGGTTGCAACCATTTGGCTTGCTTCCCTGAGTAAGTAGGATTTAGCTAGAGGTCAGTTCCCAAGCCAACGGTATTGCTCAGAAATAGAAAATATTGCACATGTTCTGTTTAGTTGTCAATTATATGCCACAATAAGAGCCCAAGATCTACACAGACTGGGGACTGCGGTGGCTTAGTGGTTAAGATGTTGAACTTGATGACTGGAAGGTCAGCAGTTTGAGACCTGAGTACTGCATGACAGAGTGAGTGCCTGTGTCTGTCCCAGCTCCTGCCAACCTAGCAATTTGAAAGCAAGAAATTGCAAGTAGATAAATAGGTACCACTCCTGGTGGGAAGGTAAACAGCGTTCTGTGCATGCCTGCCACATGAATGCATTTCAATGCATTCCTATTGGAAAACGTGCTTCATGTTATGTTTGCTTTGGTTTACAACGGAGGCTGTTGGAACAGACCTCTCTTGTAACCCAAGGTTTTGCTGTACATTTCTATCTCACCAATCTGGAATATTTCCCACTCTGGGAGGAGTGATAGCTATTTATCCTTAAAGGCGGTGTAATTTGTTCCTCAAGTAAATTTTAGTAGCCTCACCTACTTGACTTCTACTTGAAAATTGGAGAGCAGATGGGTTTGAAATAGCATGAAAGCCATTCAGAAGAAACTCTTCCTTTTCACTGCATAGTTGTAATGAACAATGAGATCAGAGCTAGTAATTTGTTCACTTCCTAAGAACTTACATCATTGTTTGGATACCACCATGCTGAGAGATTATTGCAACATACGCAGACAGTAGGACGTTGTTCTTTCACGTGACCCCCAAAGAAATCTGCTGTATTATCCTTATACAATGGGATGCACCCATACTAAAATACAGAGTATGCTTTCTGGTCTTTGACAGCACAGTTACTGGGAAGCACAAATATTAGAGAGTGAGATTCTGGGATATTTTCTCCCAGAATTGGATTTATGGTTTCATCTGCCGGCAGAATCACTGGAGGGACAAAAAGGCATGGTTATTTTAATACAATGACATAACTCTTTTGACAGAACAGAATTGGTAAGGAGACCTAGCTTCCCCCGAGTGGTTAATTATTCTCCAGGAAACAGCAGGTGAAACCTTTGTAATGCATAACATCAAACAGCAAAATCAGAGGAGATAAAACCGGATTAAAATCCAACCGGCACCACCCCCACCCCGGCAGAATGAACGCTGTCGGTTTGGAAGGTGGTACTGAAATGATGCAGCCGTCTCATGAAGACAGGCCACCGAAGGTCTAAGAGGGGTGGCAGGGCTCCCAAAACCAGTTTGGGTCTATGGTGGTGTACTGGTTAAGACACTGAACTCGAGGACTAGAAGGTTGGCAGGTCAGCAGTTTGAAAGCCCTGAGTGCTGCATGACAGAGTGAGCTCCCATCATCTGTCCCAGCTCCTGCCAACCTAGCAGTTTGAAAGCAAGAAATTGCAAGTAGATAAACAGGGTGGGAAGGTAAACAGCGTTCTGTGTCTGCCACGTATCCACAGAAATATGTGCAGATGAAGACAGCACTGGTTCTTTGGCTATAAATGGAGATGAGCACTGAACCATAGAATCAGATATGACTAGCTTTTGATCAAGGGCGACCTTTACCTTATATGTTGTTAGAATCAGATGGGGCTTCTGAGAGGTGAAGCCCACCACCAACAGCTTGAGGTCCAAGATTTGGAAAACAGTGGGCCAGGTTCTCTCCTTGGCTACCTACTCCTTGCTTCAGCTCTGGAAACAGGAGGCCCCTAAGTTGCAAGTTCAAGATGTCTGTACAGGAAATAAAGATCCTTCAGGCTGTTTGGTCACAAACCGCACCTTATGCTGAGAACTCTGTGATGTAATGAGCTCGGCATTTTAGTGCAGGATAAAGATCATGTGCAAGTCTTTTCTTAATGGAATAACTTAAGCAACCTCTAGTTCATGAGAATAAACTGGTGGGATTTTTTAAAAATAAAACTTCACGTGCTTATATTTCTTTCTAGAGATATATGGGTCTAGGGGTGTGACTACACTGGCAATTCACTGCACGGTTTAATTTGGAGCTGGCATGGTTAAAAGCAAAAGACATTTATACACATTTTTAAAAAAAATGGATTAAAATTGTAATACTCAATATATACCGATGACAAAGGATGAATACAAGTCATGTTTCACTTTTGCAATTACAAGGGTTAATATCAGTGTCTAGACCAGTGGTTCCCATTGTGGAGCCCATGCCCTGCAGGGGGGCTTCAATTCCCAGAAGCCTCAGTCAGTACATTGGCTGCTCAGTGCTTTGGGGGAATTGGCTGAGGCTTCTGGGAATTGAAGTCCAAAAACCAAAGGATGGGAAACAGTGGTCTAGAGACTTCTGGTTATATGGTGAACTACTGTTTGAGCAGCTTTGACCCAAGTGTCCACTTGTATCGCTGCACATGCAGTTTCAGTTCCTTTGGTGGTTGGTGATTAAATAGCAGGCGTGTTTCCAAGGAACTGGCTTCGAACCACTATTTTTGAGCAACACTTTCTCGACGGAATTTTGATGGAGCGATTCCAGCAAAGTAATGCACTTTTTGTATCAGAGTTAGTTTTATTTATTTATTCATTTATTTATTTATTTATTAGTTCAAATTTATATTGCCGCCCACTCGCCGCGGCGACTCAGGGCAGCTGACAAACAATACATTACATTATAATATGTTGGTATGGGCACAGGGGGAGGGGCGGCGAAGTCTTCAACCTGCCCTGGCCTCTTCCTCCCCTAGCAGTTGGTGTAGGTGCAGGGGGAGGGGCGGCGAGGTCATCCTGTGACCAATCTTGCTGTTTCATTTAGGGCCACATCCACCTGCCCTGCATGCTTTGACCTGCACCACACTGCACTAGCATACTCTCCTGCAGAGTAACATAAAGCTTTTGCTGTTCTGTGCTAGTATTGGATGGTAATAAAGATTTGATATGAGTAACATAAAGCGAGCACAAAAGTTCTTAATGTGTATGGTTGGGCACCCTAACTCTTGCCTGTTACTTTCCTCAGAATATTGTTCCTGGCAAAAACCTTCTGTTTGGTATTAAGGCAGAGGGCCTTGAAAGTGAGAGTTCGATCCAGGGTAACTCCCAGGTATTTAGAGGGTAATGCAATGTTTGAGCCTGGTACCATTATTCCAAATCACCTGCAGGCTTCTTAATGCCTCATGGTTTTTCAAATGAAAAAAGCGGAGAGTAGAGTTTTTAGGCAGTTTGGCTTTGGTTGGTTATCACTATAATATATAGCCATTAAGTTCAAAGCCTCAGTCAGTTTTTTCTCAACAGCCTCAAAGGTTGCACACTGTGCGGCAATTGTCATATCGTGATGCTAGCATTCATTCTTTTGAGTGAACCTCATACTACACATTGCTAACATAATTCAATTCATGTTTGAAAAGTAAGACATAGATAACATCTCTTAAAATGTGTATAATTTGTTTGCACCCTTTGTATTTACCGTCAACAACATGACTTCAAGTTAAGTGCAGGGAAGCCTGGTCTTTTTCATTGGTTCAGTCCACAGGAGGTGTTTTGTTGTGCCCTGATTCAACCGGCATCCCTTTTATCCACTTTATGGCATGATTAATCTCCTATGGGACTGTGGTGGCTTAGTGGTTAATTCTCACTCTTATGTCTGATGAAGTGGACTTGATCCACGAAAGCTCACATTAAAATACAGCACTTAATCTTTAAAGTGCCACAACATTTTTTGTGTTTGTTTTGTTTACCCTCTGATAGATTTGGTCTAGGACTGTGATGGCAAACCTTGGCACCCCATGTGTTCTTGGGCTTCAATTCCCAGAAGCCCAAGTCAGCACTCCTGTTTATCAGGGCTTCTGGGAATTGAAGTTCAAGAACAGCTGGAGTGCCAAGGTTCACCAGCACTTGTCTAGGAGCTCCAACAAATTTCTTTCTTACTCCAGGACAGTAGTATTGCCATCACGGGCAAAGTGGCGGGTTTTTGTATGAAGGCTTGCAGGATACGTTGCCTTCTGACTAGGATGTTTAGTGTGGCTTTATAGTTATTGAGATAGTTCCCACACTGAACAGTTGATCTATACTACTTTACTACGTTCCCTCTTCACCCTTGCGCAGTGGGGGAAACTGGCGAAAAGGTAAACCTCTGAGGTGGTTCCCCCTAAAAGCTGCTACCGGTTTGTATGGTTACCAGGAAAAACTGCTGCCGGTTCTAGCGAGCCGGTGCAAACCGGTTTCTGCCCATCACTGTATCCTTGTAACGAAGCTATCCCTCTTCTTTTTTGTAAATATTAGCATTTTATTTTCACGACATTAGGTTTTAGTAATTATTGAGGGATTTTAGTAATATTGTATTTTAGGTAGGCGGCCTGCTGCTATATGTAAATTCCCAGTAGGTTTTTAGTACAATCAAACCTTGCATAAAGAGTGCCTCGCTTAAAGAGTAACTCACTTAAAGAGCATAATTTTCTCTGAATGGTCGCTTCGCTTAACAAATAAAACCAACCAAAACTCACTTAACAAATAAATTGGGGTTCGTAATCCCCCCCCCCCACAATTGGTCACTTACAATGGTGTTTCGCTTAAAGAGCAAACTCGCTTAAAGAGCAAACCTGTGGAACGCATTATGCTCTTTAAGCGAGGTACCACTATACTATGGTTTCCTTTTATTACCTCTGTCTAGTCTAGCTTAGGATGTGGTGTTTATGCTTTTGTGTTCTTGATATGCTGGTCATGGACTGTTAATAAAATTGAATTGAATTGTCTAGGAGCTCTAACTCATCAACCCACTAGCAGCTCACCTTGAACCTAAGGTAATGTGACAACCACTGTGACTTATAGTGGATCATGACCCCACAGTCAAGAATGGAGCCTAAAGACTAATCAGTGTGTATTCTGACCATTGTTTAACCATGTCTATGTGTGTCCTGAACCTATTTTTGGGAAACAAGAATAGGCAAGGGGACAAAAATGCATTAAACAAAGGGTTAATGCCTTCATGGCTAGAGGTGACATGGTTCAAGTGTTGGGAAAGCCAAACATTTCCCTTTCTGCACTGGACTTTGTGACATTCTTGTCTCAAGGCCATCTGAGAACATTCATGTGGCTTTCCAAACCGTGCAAGTCAAACTGCTCTGGGGTGTTACGATCGCTGGAATGGGGCCTTTGCAAAGAGCTTGCTTAGGTGACACACTGCCAACAGAAGAAGCCATTGTGTATGGTCTCCAAAGCTGAAGTCATTGTGTATTGTGCATTGTCTCCAAAGCTGTTCTATCACCCTCTACTGCTGCTCCCGTCAAAATTAACAGTGCTGCAAAACAATTGTGTGGCCCTATTCTTCGTATGAGAGCTGGCCCATAAGGAAGGCTGAGCACAGAAGTGTGGGGCTGGAGAAGACATTTGAGACAGTTACGCACTTTTCATATCTTCAGCCTTGCTGGTGCATGGAGATAGGCCATTGGGTTGAGCATGAAATAATTAGCAGTCGAGTCCTTTAAAAAAAATGTGGGCAGACAACTTGTTTGCAAAATCACTGGTTTTGGGGACTTTGCAGAGCAAATAAACAGCTAATGTCCACTGTTTTAAACTGATAACCAAAGATATTGGGACAGCTCAAATTGCTGAAGTTAGCACAGGGAGCAAGAGAAGGATCTGGCCTTGCTTCTGTAATCTTTTAATGCCTTGCCTTGATGTTTTGTACTTTGATTTTTCAAAATCTTTTGTAATTTTGAAGTTGTTTGTCGACAAAAAGCCACGACTTAGAAGGAACTAGTTACAAAGATTTTCTGCAGTGGATTAGTGGTTAAGATGCTGAACTTGATGACTAGAATGTTGGAAGGTCAGCATTTTGAGACCTGAGTGCTACATGACGGAGTGAGCTCCGTCTCTGACCTAGCTCCTGCCAACCGAGCATTTCCAAAGCATGACATTGTAAGTAGATAAATAGGTACCACTTCAGCGGGGAGGTAACAGTGTTCTGTGCACTCTGGTGTCTAGTTGTGCCTGCCCCATGTCCATGGAAATGTCTGCAGACACAGACACAGACTGGCCCTTCGGCTATAAATAGAGATGAGCACTGGACCCTAGAGTTGGATACGACTGGCTTTCAAGCAAAGGCAACCTTTAGAGCAAATTACCAGCTATTGGCATCTGTTTTAGACTGGTAATGAAAGATATTGGAACATCTCCAGTTGGTGAAATTGGTTCATGGATGAAGAGAAGGATCTGACTTTGCTTCCATAATCTTTTAATTTCTTGTTTTGATGTTTGGTGCTTTGCTTTTTTTTTTTTAAAAAAAAAAATCCTTTTGTACATTTGAAGTTGCTTTCTTTGCTGCTTATCCAGAATTATAATATCCAACTTGTAAAAATCAACTGCTTTATCTGTCGTCGTTGCTGTAATGCTAAATAAAACTGTCCCGATGTTTCTAGGTTAAAAGGAGGCATCTCCTAAGACAATGCAGTAGCTAGTGGGATTTTATGCCCAGCCTATATTGCTTCCTTCAACAATCTTATAAGAACATCAAAAAATAAAAACTGGAACTGCGGAAACACTCAGAATTTCATATCATTCGTCGCTCATCTTTCAACAAGGTTCCTAAAATTGTTCCGACATCTCAGGGGAGCTCAAAAATTAAAATTCCTATATTGTCTATGTGACATGGGTGCCCAAATCTTTCAGGCTACAGGCTGGTTATGTGGTTCACCGAGACGGTCACATAGTTCAGCGACTTGATCACATGGTTCCTCCCACCAGACGTGGAGGTAAAACACACGTTGTAATATGTTTTGCAACAGGATGAGATAGATTTTAAGCTGCCATTTTCTCTGCTTAAACCAGGGGTGCCCAAACTACTGTCTGTGGGCCGGATCTGGTCCCCTGATGCCAATTTATCCGGCCCATGCTGCCCTCATCGATCCTGGAAGCGGAAGTAAAACATGCCCATACAGATCCGGCCCACGGGCAATAGTTTGGGCGCCACTGATCTACTAGAACATTCTTTACTGAGAAATGTAGGGCAACTTTTAACTTGTCCAGTGGTGTTTCATTTTTCTACCCCAGTCCCTGTCACTGGGTGAAGGTTCATTCAAATCACCGCAATGTTCTCCTGACATCCAACATGCTGGGATTTCTGTTGTTGTGTAATTTCCAGAGGACATCCAGGGTGAATTAAACTGCCAGGTTACTCTTCACCACTGTTCACCCCAAGCTTAAATACAAACTTTGACCTGAATGCCGATAGATACTTGGTGGCCAGTGGGTCAGTGTGTTGGGTAGCTGTACATAACCTGACTCCTTAAAGGGGCCAATGGTTATGTGCAGATAAGCCCCTCTAGGTGGGGGGATGGTCCCCCTCAGTGGAGGAAATGCCACTGGAAAACACAATTTGGGCCCAACGGCAAAATAAGTGGAGGAGGAACTCTTATTCCCAATGGTCATGGAGTCGGAAGAGGCCATGCCAGATGGACTGGCTGTGGAGGCACACCTTGTCCATTATCCCCATTGCAGTCCTGGTGTCAAATCCTGCATGTCTTGTTTCCTATGTGCCGCAGAGATGGATCCGTGATCAGAGTGTGCGGGTCACTTCATGGCAAACTGTGGTCCACCTTAAACAAATTCAAGCCAATGGGATTTTTCCTGTTGGGGGGGGGATGCATTCTCGGATGCTAGTTGCAGCTGGTGATGATGACTTGATTCCTTCTGCATTTAAGAGGTGAAATCAGCTCAAACTCGAGGTATTTCCCCCCAGGCATAAACAATGTATGAAGTGGAGCAACTTGATGTTGACTTGATTACCCAGAAAGAGGACCGCAGTACTTAAGAACACTTTGTACCAAGTTATGTTGGTTCCCACACCTTGAGAATAGGTCAAAGACCATGAGGCAGACCCTGAAGGTGGAAGACAAGATCAAAGACATATTACAAGAACACCAAGTAATGCCAGTGGAGGCCGCTAGAAGTGCCAAAGAACCTTATATCTCCCTCCATACCCGAAGGGATAGAAGAGGAAGCGGAGGAAGAGAAAGAGGAAAAAGAAGAAGACATCAACAATGATGATGATGATTACAACGATGACTGTTTAAAACAAGGGTGCCCAAACTTTTCGGCCCGGGGGCCGGATAACATTTTATCAGATGCTCCGAGGGCCGAACTATCTCTCCATGGTACATCAATCCACCCAGCCTTGCCGCCGCCGCCACCACCACTAACGCTTTTGCCGCCGGCTCCTCTTTCGCCGGCTCCTCCTTTGCCGCCTTCGCGGTGTCCTTTAAAAGTGTCCTTTTAAAAAAATATGACAGATCCTAGAAACTCACATCCAGCTTGGTCATTGTGGCATCCAAGGAGCTGTTGTTGTGTTCCAAAGCTTCAGGTAGGTGGGATTTTAATTAGCAATGAAAAGTCATTAGCCTTAGAAAAGATCTGCTTCCTGACATCATGTCAGGAAGCAGATCTTTTCTAAGGCTAGTGACTTTTCATTGCTAATTAAAACCCCACCTACCTGAAACTTTGGATTTTAATTAGCAATGAAAAGTCATTAGCCTTAGAAAAGATCTGCTTCCTGACATGATGTCAGGAAGCAGATCTTTTCTAAGGCTAGTGACTTTTCATTGCTAATTAAAACCCCACGTACCTGGAACTTTGGATTTTAATTAGCAATGAAAAGTCATTAGCCTTAGAAAAGATCTGCTTCCTGACATCATGTCAGGAAGCAGATCTTTTCTAAGGCTAATGACTTTTCATTGCCAATTAAAACCCCACCTACCTGAAACTTTGGAATTTAATTAGCAATGAAAAGTCATTAGCCTTAGAAAAGACCCGCTTCCTGACATCATGTCAGGAAGCAGATCTTTTATAAGGCTAATGACTTTTCATTGCCAATTAAAACCCCACCTACCTGAAACTTTGGAATTTAATTAGCAATGAAAAGTCATTAGCCTTAGAAAAGATCTGCTTCCTGACATCATGTCCTGCCTGGCTTGCTGCAGCCTCAGAGGGTGGGGGAACTTCAAAATTAGCGCGCATTGGGTCTCCCAATCAATTTAAAATCAGGAATTACACAATGCACAGCCATAATACTGTAAATCAATTTTGACTTCCAACTTATACCAATACTTGAATCAGTGTAAAATAAATCACTTCAGACCAGTGATGGTGAACCTTGGCACTCCAGGTGTTCTTGGACTTCAATTACCAGAAGCCTAAATCAGCACTTCTGGTTATCAGGACATCTGAGAATTGAAGTTCCATAACACCTGAACTACCAAGGTTTGCCATCACTGGTTTAGACTTTGTGCCCACTCCTGTTAATGTTTACCTGGGAAAGCCCAGATAAACTTGCAGCAGGAGGTGACATAGATTACAGCTGATTGGCAGAGGCAGCATTAACAGATCTGCTGCATCTCTCTACAGCTGCAGATCAGCTGACACCAGTTACTACCAATCAGTGGGAGCCCCTCTACTGCTATAGTGCATTGTTTTTTCAAAAAATATTTATTCAAAGTGTCATAGCACTAGGACTCTTCAAATAAACATTTTTTAAAAAAGAATTACTGGTGGGTGATTAGCTAGGAATAGCAGTTAGTCTTTAAAGTGCTACTGTGTATTTTATTTGTTTTGTTTTGTTTTCTGAGATAGCTAGGAATGGTCTCCCTTGATCAGCTGGAGTCTGTTTTCACTGATCAGTGGCTTTGATCTGCCCTGGTAGTGCAGACAGATTTCCAGCTGATGAAGGAGAACATAACCATTTGGTCCACAGCATCTCTGATGCCATCGTGACTGCCAATTGGCTTACCTGGGACATCTCTATACCGCCAGTCAGCTGATCAATGGGAAATCTCATGCCGGCAGCGGAGATGCCACTGATTAGCTGGGGACAGTTTGCCCCATCAACTGGAGCTACCTCTGCTGCCAGAGTAGAGTGCAGCCACTATAGACATACAGTGTATCTAAATAGCTTTACAGTACTGCATATATACATATGGGACTGCAGTGGCTCAAGTCACTAAGACGCTGACTGGGAGGCGGAAGGTCAGCAGTTCGATTCCCGAGTACTGCAGGACGGAATGAGCTCCCGTCTCTGTCCCAGCTCCTGCCAACCTAGCAGTTCAAAACCAAGAAATTGCAAGTAGATAAATAGGGACCAGTTCAGTGGGAAAGTAACAAGTGTTCTGTGGGCTGCAGTGTCTAGTCATGCTTGCCATAAGACCACAGAAATGCCTGCAGAAGCAGACAGCACTAGCTCTTTGGATTTGAAACAGATGAGCACTGACCCCTAGAGTCGGATACGACTGGCTTTCGAGGAAGAGAAACCTTTACCTTTATATATACATATAACCTAGCAGTTCAAAAGCAAGACATTGCAAGTAGATAAATAGGGACCAGTTCGGTGGGAAGGTAACAAGTGTTCTCTGGGCTGCAGTGTCTAGTCATGCCTACCACATGACCATGGAAACGTCTGCAGAAGCAGACAGCGCTAGCTCTTTGGATTTGAAACAGAGATAAGCATTGACCCCTAGAGTCGGATACGACTGGCTTTCGAGCAAGGGAAACCTTTACCTTTACTATTGCAAGTAGATAAATAGGGACCAGTTCGGTGGGAACGTAACAAGTGTTCTGTGGGCTGCAGTGTCTAGTCATGCCTGCCACATGACCATGGAAACGTCTGCAGAAGCAGACAGCGCTAGCTCTTTGGATTTGAAACAGAGATAAGCATTGACCCCTAGAGTCGGATACGACTGGCTTTCGAGCAAGGGAAACCTTTACCTTTACGATTGCAAGTAGATAAATAGGGACCAGTTCGGTGGGAAGGTAACAAGTGTTCTGTGGGCTGCAGTGTCTAGTCATGCCTGCCACATGACCACAGAAATGCCTGCAGAAGCAGACAGCACTAGCTCTTTGGATTTGAAACAGATGAGCACTGACCCCTAGAGTCGGATACGACTGGCTTTCGAGGAAGAGAAACCTTTACCTTTATATATACTTATAACCTAGCAGTTCAAAAGCAAGAGATTGCAAGTAGATAAATAGGGACCAGTTCGGTGGGAAGGTAACAAGTGTTCTGTGGGCTGCAGTGTCTAGTCATGCCTGCCACATGACCATGGAAACGTCTGCAGAAGCAGACAGCGCTAGCTCTTTGGATTTGAAACAGAGATGAGCACTGACCCCTAGAGTCGGATACGACTGGCTTTCGAGCAAGGGAAACCTTTACATTTACGATTGCAAGTAGATAAATAGGGACCAGTTCGGTGGGAAGGTAACAAGTGTTCTGTGGGCTGCAGTGTCTAGTCATGCCTGCCACATGACCATGGAAACGTCTGCAGAAGCAGACAGCGCTAGCTCTTTGGATTTGAAACAGAGATGAGCACTGACCCCTAGAGTCGGATACGACTGGCTTTCGAGCAAGGGAAACCTTTACTTTTACGATTGCAAGTAGATAAATAGGGACCAGTTCAGTGGGAAGGTAACAAGTGTTCTGTGGGCTGCAGTGTCTAGTCATGCCTGCCACATGACCATGGAAACGTCTGCAGAAGCAGACAGCACTAGCTCTTTGGATTTGAAACAGATGAGCACTGACCCCTAGAGTCAGATACGACTGGCTTTCGAGCAAGAGAAACCTTTACCAAATTTAATGCATTCTCCAGGGCCTTTTGTAGACTAACTCCTGTATTTAAATTTGAGCTTTTGTAGACTAACTCCTGTATTTAAATTTGAGCTGTACAGTATTTAAATTTGAGGTGGATTTGAGATTAAATCCACCACATCAGGCAGAAGAGCAAAGCTTCGTGGGTTGAATTTGTAAGAGCACATCAACTCCACAGGCACACAATGACAGGGCAAGCCTAAAGGTAAAGTAACGTCTCTTTTTGCAACTGATGAAAAATCCCAGGTTATTTAAACCTTTGCAATTGCAAAAGGTTGCAGAGCAAACTTCTTTGCACAAGCGAGCTGAAAAGCAACATTTGTTGCTTCTGACAGTAAGGGAACATCCCGGGGGTCTTATTCAAACCTCCTACAAAGGGCTGCAAAACAATCTTCTTTTGCCCAGCCAATGGATGGGTGGATGCATTATGCATTGTGGCACCTGATAAGTTGTGAACTTTTTTTGCTTCTCTTCTGATATCTTAAGTTTGCAATACACGGAGCCTGACAAAGAGATGTGAAGAACTCTAAACCTCGCTTCCCTCCCCCTCCCCCTGCTCCTGGCTTTCTTTTTTAATTGCTTTAAATCAGGCATGCCCAAACGACTTACTTTTAGCTCCCACTGAAGTCCCTCTCTCCACTCTGGCGTATTGATTCAGCCATTCTAAAGTAGATCCGGCTGAACTCCTAGTACTAAGCAGGAGGAGGAAGGAACTAGGCAAATCACTCTTTCACTGACTTGTGATCCCTCCGCCCAAAAAAAAAGTTCGCCCAAAAAATTTTTTTAAAAAAATAAAATAAAATTATAAGAGTTCTTATACCATGTCGGGGGCCGGATGAAATGGCCTGGCGGGCCGGATCCGGCCCGCAGGCCGTAGTTTGGGCATGCCTGGTTTAAAATAACCCATTGACCATTTAAAATAACCCATTAGCTGTACTTTGTATAGCTCCTATTCCCAAAGAATCCGTTCCACATTTGGCCTAGATCAGTGTTTCTCAAATGCTGGTTTTTGGACTTCAATTCCCAGAAGCCTAAGTCATTTCCCCCAAAGCACTGATCAGCCAATGTACTGACTTAGGTTTCTGGGAATTGAAGTCCACTAGTGGGCTGTGTACCCCTTGTTGGGAACCACTGGCCTAGATGCAGAAGAAGAAATGTATAGACCAGCCCTTTGGGTTATCTATCCCTTCTGAGGAATCAGATTTGCAGAGGAAAGTTCTTATTAACAAAACAAACTGATTTGCCCCTTACCAGGTGGGAGAGACTCTGCTATCACAATCACAGACAACCTGCACTTAAGGAATTCCCTCTTCTAGTGATAGGTTATTTGCAAGTGACTACTTAGTGTCCCATTTTCCCAGGGCAAATTACACTGTAAAGAAATCTTGGAAGAGCCAATATCACAACATTGGGGAGCTTGTGGGATGTAAAGTCAAAAAATAAACCTAACTCTTCTAGATTTCAAGTTTTTGGGCCACTGGAAGCCTAGAAGATTCTAGGGGTTCATGTAAAGCATCTGGCTGATCAAATTGGTCCTGCTGCTAAGTTTGTCAATAGAATTTCAGAGAAATTTAAACAAAACACACAACTTTATGGTTTTTGAAAAATCAAAGAGTAGTCAAAGGTCAAGCTTGGAATACTGTTGGAGACAAACTTTGTTCTCCTTATCAGCTCTGCTTTTTTTATATAAATACAGAGTAAGAGTTCAAGGTAGTCTCCCTTACTTGGAAACCAAAAAATGTGATCGTCCATGTGAACCTGCACTTGAATTTGATTTCCGCCCAATCTGTTCTTTGTTTTCTTTAAAAAAATAAAAATAAAAACGTTTAGCAATCACAGCTGTGAGTCAAACCAAAAGCGCATGGCCATTCCTCCGGGCCTCACATCTCTTCCTGAGGGAAAGATACCAAAGTTAATTTACAAACCATACCAACAGAGCCGGCACCTTCGCCAACACCTCTTACGTAACAACTCATTAAGAGTTACAGATTAACATGAGAAACTAGAATTGTCTCCTGATTCCAAACATTCCTGATTCCCAATGTTGTTACTAATAGGGAAGAATTTTAGGCTAAACGAGGAATGATTCGATGCTGTTTCTTTGCAATGTGCCAATTTTCCGCAATATATGGGATGTTAATAGTTCTGCCCAGGTTATTCTGCTATGGTAATAGAGTAGACCAGAAATTCTCAACCTTTTAAAACTGGAGTCCAGTCATGCTCCCTCAGACAGCTTTGGGGACCGGACGGCCATTTTGTCCTTCCTACACCACATGGCAATTCCTGGTGTAGTGGAGGTGGTGGAGGGCCCACAGGCTGCAGGTCGAGAATTCCTGGAGTAGTCCATAGCATCAGTAACCTAGGAAGCAGGGGCCATAGATTACTCACTTTGGCACCAAACCAGTTCTGCGGCTACCGATCACTTTGAAGGAGAACGCCGCAGACATGAAGAGGCTAAGCAACAAACACAGAAGCTTCATCAAACACAACTGCAGCCTCCACCATCAGTGTAACGTGTGTGGTCACAGATTTCATGCCAGGATCGGTTTATTGAGTCACCAGAGACACATGCATTAGCTGAGAAAATGACTTGCAGGAAAAATTTAATCTCAGATATGAGTAGCCGACGACAATGACATTGGTTCCCACACCTTGAGAATGGGACAAAGACCAGGAAGAAGACCCAGAGGAAGGTGGAGAGACAACTTCAAATTCATATTACATCAGGAGTTCTCAACCTTTTAAAGCCAGATGCTGGGGCACACTCTTTCAGACAGCAGGTGGGGGGCATTTTGTCCTTCCTCGACCACATGGCACTTCCTGGTGTGGTGGAAGCAGTGGGCCCCCCACATGAAAGTCCCTGTATTACATGAACACTAAATAATGCCATAGGAGGATGCTAGACGTGCCAGAGAAAGAACATTATATTTCCCTCAATACCCGAAAAGATAGAAGAAGACGAAGAAGATGAAGATGATGACAAAGATGACAAAGATGATGACAAAGATGACGATGATTTAAGGAGTAGTTTTAACAGTTCCACTTGCACAATGAATTTCAATGGCTTAGCATGAATTTGAACCCAGACTTTCTGAGTTGTAATCCATCACCCTGTCCACTCCACTCCACTCCATATCATTACAATGCTTTAACAATGTGGAGAACCAAGAACGAATGATTCTCCTACTAAACGGCAAACTGTGATAGAGTCATATCATAAGCCCCTCTCAGAATTATAATTCACATGGCTGCTTTGGAACGGTACTCCATATGCCATTGGTTTGTTTTGAATTCCCATCAGAGGGAACGGCAAGCCATTTCAGTAGAAGATGCTGCATTGTTTAGTACAGGGATTCTGTCATTGTTTAGTACAGGGATTCACAACCTACTGTCCCCATGCCTGGAAGTGGAAGCAGACACATTTATGTCAGCCATTAAATGCACCCACGCATGTGCAAACACACCTGTGCCTGTTGTAAATGTGGAAATGGGCACATTTATGGCCGTCATAAATGTGCCTGCCAACTTCCGCTTCTGGGGAGCATGGTCAGGCCCATTCAGCTGTCCGGGGGCATGGTCAGAATCCCTGGTGTAATAGGTAACATTTGCCAACAGAGATGGTGTTGGTAAGTTGATTGAGAGTTTGCATACGCTGCACTTCCCCAGACCATAATTTTTGTCCGTAACATTGCACAGAGAATTTGTGGGGATGGAATGCCAACTGCAGAATATTTCGGCCAAGACATAGCAAAGGTAGTTTTCTACAAGTAATTATATTCTTTATCCAATTCTATCAGTGCTGGGGGTGGGGTGTTGTCCATCTTTTGCCACCAGCTGCTCTCCATGGTACCAGACATGGAGAATTTCTAATATGGGGGTTGAGGGAGAGACTACAGAGACATCAATGCCTATTTCATTGAGTAATTCATTGAGTAATTATGTCTGACCGGACATCCTGCTATGGTAATGGAGTAGGATGTACAGGCAGTGACTCAATGCCAAGTGTCAGGTGGCGGTTAACTCACCTGACTCCCTAAAGGGGCCAATGGCTACAGGCGGATGAGCCCCTTTAGGTGGGTGGATGGTCCCCCTCAGTGGAGGAAATGTCACTGGAAGCCATCAGATTGGGCCCAATGACAAAATGAGCAGAGGAGGAACTCTGATTCCCAAGGGTCATGGAGGTGGAAGAGGCCATGCCAGATGGACTGGATGTGAAGGTACACCTTGCCCATATCCTCAAGGCTGCGGCAGCCCATTGCAGTCCCGGTTTTGAATCCTACATGTCTCATTTCATATGTGCCGCAGGAGATGGCTCCGTGATCATAATGTGTGGGTCACTTCATGGCAAGCTGGGATCCACCTTAAACAAATTGACACCAATGGCATTTTTCCTGCTTCAGGAAAAAAAATGCATTCTTGGAAAATGCATTCTCAGATAATCAGAAACACTTCTGACTTTCTCTTCTGAACTTTCTTCTTTAATTTGGCAGGATTTTAGATCTTTGCTCCTCTCCACACTATGCCAGCAGTTCCCTTCGTTCTGACAAGTATCCAGAGCTCCTTTCACTTGAACAGGTCAACACCCACTTTTGGTCGTCAGATAATTGGAAATGCTGCTGAGGCCTCTGGCTCTTCCTTAGGGGCGGGTAAGGAGGAAAAGAGAAAGAAATAAAAGAAAAAACTTCTCAGTTGTTCTTGGCGTGTTGTATTTTATGAGTTAAGCATGTTCAATCCCATCCTCGTAAAAGCACGGTGTCTCCCCATGTGGCAGAAACATCTCACAGCTCTGGAGATGGTTACAACCATTTGGCTTGCTTCCCTGAGTAAGTAGGATTTATCTAGAAGTGAGTTCCCAAGCCAGTGATATAGCTCAGAAATAGAAACAACTACACATGATTTGTTTAGTTGTCAATTGTAAGCCACAATAAGTGCCCAATGTCTACAGACTGGGGACTGCAGTGGCTTAGTGGTTAAGATGCTGAACTTGATGACTGGAAGGTCAGTAGGTCAGTAATTCAAGACCCAAGTGCTACACAATGGAGTGAACTCCCATCTCTGCCCCAGCTCCTGCCAATCTAGCAGTTCAAAAGCAAGAAATTGCAAATAGATAAATAGGGACCACTTCGCTGGTAAGGTAAACAGCGTTCTGTGCACTCCAGTGTCTAGGCATGCTTGCCACATGTCCACAGAAACATTTGCAGACAGAGACAGTGCTGGCTCTTTGGCTATAAACAAAGATGAGCACTGAACCCTAGAGTCAGATACAACTGGCTTTGTTGAAGCAATGGGCATAGAGGTGAGCGGGCTGCAGAGGATGGTGGAGGACAAGGGTGCCTGGCGTGCAGTGGTCCATGGGGTCACAAAGGGTCAGAATCGACTATGCGACAGAACAATAACAAAATCTACAGATATTGTTAGATAAAACAAAATACTGTACCAGAATCCCAACAAATGGCTAACTTCCTTCCTTCATGGCACAAATAAATATTAGAACTGTCAAGTTTATAGTTGGGGCCATTCAGAAGAGAAGATGTTTTATTAATCAGATAGGGGTTACATGTAAAGATGATGAATTTTAAAACAGTCTGTTTAAAATAACCCATTAGCTGCACTTTGTGTAGTTCCTAATCCTGAAGAATTAGTTCCTCCTTTGACCTAGATGTGGAAGAAGAAGAAATTTATAGACAAGCCCTCTGGTTAACTTTCCCTTCTGAGGAATTAGATTTGCACAGGAAAAAAGTGCCTATTAACAAAACAAAAAAAACCAAAAACCTGATTTGCCCCTTTATACCAGATCAGAGAAAATCTCCTGCTGTGACAATCACAGACAACCTGGACTTAAGGAATTCCCTCTTCTAGTGATAGGTTATTTGTAAGTGGGTATTTAGACTCCCTTTTTCCCAGGGCAAATTACACTGTAAAGAAATCTTGGAAGAGCCAATATCATAATGTTGGAGAGCTTGTGGGATGTATAGTCCAAAGATATCTAACTCTTCTAGATTTCTAGTTTTTGAGCAACTGGAAGCCTAGAAGATTCTGGGAGTTCATGTCTTTCCATATAAAGCATTTGCTTGGTCAAACGGGCCTTGCTGTTCAATGTGTAAATAGAATTTCAGAGAAATGTAAACAAAACACACAACTATCTGGATTATGAAAAATCAAAGAGTAGTCAAAGGTCAAGCTTGGAATACTGTTGGAGACAAACTTTGTTCTCCTTATCAGCTCTGCTTTTTTTAAAAATAAATACAGAGTAAGAGTTCAAGGTAGTCTCCCTTACTTGGAAACCAAAAAAGTGTGACCGTCCATGTGAACCTGCACTTGAATTTGATTTCCGCCCTATTTGTTCTGTTTTGTTTTCTTTAAAAAATAATAAAATAAAAGCGTTTAGCAATCACAGCTGTGAGTCAAACCAAAAGCGCATGGCCATTCCTCCAGGCCTCACATCTCTTCCTGAGGGAAAGATACCAAAGTTAATTTACAAACCATATCAACAGAGCCAGCACCTTCGCCAACACCTCTTATGTAACAACTCATTAAGAGTTACAGATTAACATGAGAAACTAGAATTGTCTCCTGATTCCAAACATTCCTGAGTCCCAATGTTGTTACTAATAGGGAAGGATTTTAGGCTAAACAAGGAATGATTCGATGCTGTTTCTTTGCAATGTGCCAATTGTCTGCAATATATGGGATGTCAATAGTTCTGGCCAGGTTATGCTTGTTAATGCGGACCATAGTGCAAGCTACTCAGCACTGAGTGTCAGGCAGTGGTTAACTAACCTGACAACTCTGAGAACTAACGGCTTGGGTGCCAAAGTCCACAAGGAAGGATGATGGTCCCCAAGTGGATTAACTCCCACTTGAATCAATTCTTGATGAAGGGCAGCAGCTTCATCCAGCCTGGCCTGAGGAAGACTTTGCGTGCCAAAAGGGCTCAAGACCAGAAAGTGACTTGTGGAACTGGTACAGGCGTCATGCTGTGATGCAGAAGGCAGATGAAAGGCCACTGCATTATATTCTCAGGACAGTCTTCATGACTGATCACCATAATGATCGGCTATATTCAGATTCAGAAGAAGAGAATGAAGGGGATGTCAAGATGTCACCATCCATGTTAGACTACAACCTCACTAGTTTTTCTTGTTGTTTTTATGTATATATATATTATGTGCTGTAGTGGATAGAGTGATGGGCTAGGACCCAGGGGGCCTGGGTTTGAATCCCTGCTCAGCCATGGAAATTTACTGGAAGAGTGGAATGGGTAAAACCACTACTTAAACATCTCAGCTACTCTGAAAGTCTTAGTAGGGTTGCTATACATAGTTCCAACTTGACAACACGTGCAATTATGAGCCTGGGGAATGAACCTCTGTGGCCCAGTGGTTAAGCTGCACTGCAGAAACTTTGCTCATAATCTGAGATGGATCCTGATGGGTCTCAAGGTTGATTTAGCCTTTATATCACACATTGTAAGCAATGGACCATAAACAACTGCTTGATTAGAAATATCTTTCAGCCCTAACATTTAAAGGCTTAATGCTTAAGGTGCCGGGGCACATTGATAAATCAGCGTCTCAATCCATATTTATGGTTTTTTAAAACCTTGATCTCTTATTTTATCTTGCTCAATCTGCAAACAATCTGATGTTCAATAAATTGAAGTCCATGCTCCATACAAAAGGTGAACTCTTATGGTTGGAAAATGGCCTGTGTTTACATAAGAATGACTCAAATATCATGGACTGTATCTTGATAATGGAATCTATTTAAATAGATCTTTATTGGTCAACAGAGTTCTTTCAGCCATACGGGATCTTGTGACTTCGCAGGATTTGCCAACTAATTGGAGGAGTAGGATTGTTGTGTCTGAGCATGAGTCATTCTCCTGTATTCTCCTCTTCTTACAGAGAAGGTCAGTCATGAAAAATCAAACTAATACAAGGAGAGACTCAGGTTCAAATCTCGATGATGTCATGTCCAATTTCTTTACGTCCAAACTTGATTCTGGCCTTATAACTTTTGGTCCATCCTATTTGAAGGACTAATATCCCTCCCCTTGTTGTTGTTCATCCGCGCAGTGAAGTCCGACTCTTTGAGACCCTGTGGACCATTGCACATCAGGCTCCTCTGTCATCCTCCACAGCCCACACAGATCCACACCCATTGTGTCAACCATGCCATCTAGCCACCTCATCCTCTGTCAACCCCCTCTCCTCTTGCCTTTGATCTTTCCCAGCATCAATGCCTTTTCAAGTGAGTCCTCATTTGGTGGCCAAAGTACTTGAGCTTCAACTTCAATATGTGTCCTTCCAAGGAGCAGTCAGGGTTGATTTCCTTCAGGATTGACTGATTTGATCTCCTTACAGTCCAGTGGATTCTCAAGAGTCTCTTTCAGAACCACAGTTCAAAGGTGTCTATTCTTCTGCACTCAGCCTTCCTTATGGTCCAGCTCTCACAACTGTACATTACTACTGGGAACACCACTGCTTTGACTATGTAGACTTTTGTTTGCAGGGTGATGTCTCTACTTTTTATTATGCTGCCTAGGTTTCTCATAGCTTGCCTCCCAAGAAGTAAGTATATTTTTATTTCATGGCTGCAGTCACCATCTGCAGTGATCTTAGATCACCGCTTCCATTTCCACCCCTTCTATTTGCCAGGGAGTGATAGGGCCAAATGTCATGATCTTGTTTTATTTGATGTTGAGTGTCAGGCTAGCTTTTGCACTCTCCTCTTTCACCCTCATCAAGAGGCTCTTTAGATCTTCTTCAATTTCTGCCATTAGGGTGGTATCATCTGCATATATGAGGTTGTTGATGTTTCTCCCAGTAATCTTAGTTACAGTTTGTGATTCATCCAGCCCTGCATTACGCATGATGTACTCTGCATATAAGTTAAATCTTCCTTGAAATGTTACAGTGTGACCTTCTCCAAAGCTCAATCATATCAGAGAGTAAATAGAACAGAAGAAGAAGAAGAAGAAGAAGAAGAAGAAGAAGAAGAAGATGAAGATGATGATGATGATGATGATGATGATGATGATGATGATGATGATGATGATGATGATGATGATGATGATGATGATGATGATGATGATGACGACGGCGACTGTTGTGGTACCTTAAAAATTAACTCCTGTATTTAAATGTTAAATGTGAGCTTTTGTGGACCATAACTCACATTTAGCATTTAAATACAGGAGTTAATCTTTAAGGTTCCACAACAGTCTTTGTCCTTTTTTGTTGTTCTGTTTACTCCACTCAGGGAACACCCAATTGAGGCTCCCTTCATGTCCCCAAGAGCTAGGACAGAGACAGGCACTCAACCCATCATGTAGCGCCGAGGTCTCAAACTGCCAACTTGCCAGCCTTCCAGCTAACAAGGCGAGTTTCTTAACCACTGGGCCACTGCTATGAAGGAGGCAGAAACTCTTATAAACAAGTACTCTGGAAAAGGTTCCTCTGCTCTGTGGTATGTAAATGGAAAACAAGGACATTTCACAGGGGCCACTTCCCCTAGGCCTGTGCAGGCCCAGCAGGATACCGGGACATGTTGCCGAGCACCCCTACTTATAACTTATAACGTCACACCACCTCAGCAGTTTCCACTCTCACTTCAGCTCCTCCTTGTGAGGAGAATTCTCTGAAGAAGGTTAAACTACTAGGAGGAGGAGAACTCTCTTTTGATATTCTGGTTAATGAACAGGGACAAAGTTAGCACATAAATAAATAAGCACAATTCACTGTAAAATAGAATAACCAATGCACACGTGTTCTCTTTCTTCCAAAATCACAGCCATGGCATTCCCAAAATTACATCTTGCTCTTCCAGCTGGAGGATTCATACCTCCTTCTTCTTTCGGGTGCCATATCTGATTTCAAATATTGGCTATCATTATGACGATCAGCCATGAAGATTGTCCTAGGGACAATATAATGCCATGGCCTTTCATTTGACTTCTGCATTGCAGCATGACATCCATACCACCAATCCGGTTCCATGAGTCACTTTCTGACTGTAATAAATATTTGATTTCATTTGATGTTCAATACAGTAAAATCCTGACTTACATATGCCTCGAGTTACATAAAATTCGACTTACATAATGATTTTTGCATTAAAACCATGTCCCAATTTACATAAATGTCCCGATTTACATAACACAATTTCCAGAATAGTGGCAATTTCCTATGGGAAGTAGCGATTTCCTATGGGTTTGCTTCAAGTTATGTAAAAAAATTCATTTTTCCTATGGGGTTGCTTTGATTTACATAAATATCATTTTCCTATGGGTTTGCTTTGAGTTAAGTAAAAATCCATTGTTCCAATGTATTTGCTTTTAGTTAAATAAAAAACTAAAAGCCAATGGAATGGACTTTTTATGTAAGCAGGGGTTTTACTGTACAGTAAAATTCCTACTTATACAAAAAGTCTGTTACGTAGGCTTTTGTGTAAATAGGTTTTTATGTAACTCAAAGCAAACCCATAGGAAAAATTATTATTTTTAATGTAATTCGAAGCAAACCCATAGGAAATCATGCTATGTAAATTTATGTAAATCAGGCCATTTATATAAATTGGGACATGGTTTTAGCACAAAATCATTATGTAAGTCGAATTTTATGTAAGTCGGGGCATTTGTAAGTCGGAGCTTTACTGTACAGGGTATATGTATTTGTGATATTTATTCTTCATCCAGCTTCCTTCTTTTTGTTAAATTATTAGCATTTGCTATGTTTACAATTAACTAATTATCCTTGCATTCATTTATCTTCAGCAAACAGCAAGTAGAGAATCAGGGCATGACTGTGGCTTTTCATTATTATCTTCTTTGCTGCAACATAAACACTGTCTTTTGTTCCCCACCCAGGGTGGATTTCATTCAGAATGGAGGGGCTTGGTTACTCAACGTCAGAAGATTGCCTAAGCTCTAATGGATGGGAGGGACAATGCAGCATGACAGATGGTTTTCTCACGCACATGTCATGCCAAGCCATTTCTCTGTACAATGCCAGGTTTGATACAATGAAAAACATGTAAGGTGTGTTGTATGCCCCTAGATACAAGAGGCAATAGCGATCTATCAGTGTTGTGCTGTAGCAACAGCTTGATCTGATGTCTCTGAGGAGTCTGTAGATTCTTGTCTCAACAGAAACATCAAGATGACTCAGAGATTCTGGGTGACCTTTACCTTTCTGGTTATATAATAATATATAACTGCATTCCATCCAGTTAATTCTGACTTATGGTGACCCTTTCTAGGATTTTCTAGGTAGGGAAGATACAGAAGTGGTTTCCCATTCTCTTCTTTTTGAGGGTGTCCTGGGATTGTGCAGCAGCCCCAAGCCATTCAGGTTGGCTCTTCTCCCAGGAGGCAACGTGTGGAAGCGAACCGTCAGTGATGTGGGGAAGCGAACCATCAATGATGTGGGGAAGCGAACCGTCAATGACGGCTCTGTAGCCAAATGCCTAACCACTGAGTTATCCAGCCAGCCATGAAGCAAGAAAAGTGAGGTGGGTTTGGGGTGTTGTGTGTGTGTGTAACTGCATGCTGATGGGGTTGGGGAATTTCCCAGAAGCATCTTAAATAGAAAATGAGGGTGTCTTCACTCACAGTTATGATAGAAAATTACAATCAGAAGAGTAAAATAGAAATGTTTCAGTCTTGTGATGTTTCAGTCTTGTGATGAGTCCTCCTTGGTCCATGGCTGGAGATCAGAAAATGAGAGAGAGCAATACACATAGGACTGCAGTGGCCCAGCAGTTAAGAAACTCTTCTTGTTAGCTAGAAGGCTGGCAAGATGGCAGTTCGAGACCCAGGTACTGCATGACGGATTGAGTGGCCGTCTCTGTTCCAGCTCTTGGGGACATGAGAGGAGCCTCATTTGGGCGTCACCTGAGCAGAGTTTCTTCCACAAAAATCCATTCAACCCAGAATAATTTCTGACACGAAATTATTATTATGTAACTGGAAGGGGAAAGGAGCAAGCTAGGGGAATGATAAAGAACTTTGTTCATTGATTAGTGACAGAAGATAACCATTTTAAGATGTAAAAGCCCCCTTCCACAGTTAGAATGCATGCCAGTTATTTTCTCAACACCCACGAGGTTTTTTGTGAAGTTAAAATATGGAGTAACCAAGCTATATGCACTGCCTCAAGTTCATTGGAAAGAAAGCAGGATATGACTGCAACAAATACATAAATTTAAAGAAGATAAGTCTGTCAATGGCTGCTAGTCCAGTCCAAAGACTTTGTATTCTTCTCTTAGAAGAAGTTCTCCATTGAATACCAGTTGCCAAGAAATGTGCCTAGGAGCCTTTCCTGTGATTATATGCTATCTTTTGGGCTTTCCATAAATGTCAGGCTGACATTGTGGGAAAGGACCATGGGATTACACAAGACTTTGGTCTGAGCCAACAGAGTTTCTCTTCCATATGTTGAATCCTACTGTTGGCAACCATAAATGCCGAAGGGTTTCCTACACAGGAAACCAAGCACTGAGATTTTGAAAGAGTTCAGGTAGAAGAGAAATACATGAAGTTTTCATGAATGTATACTACTTGTCCCATGAATTCTTCTCCTGCAGGGGAAGGAATATAAAGATGAATAATATTTATGAATTATATATGAATATATGAATAATATAAATATGAATAAATAAATAAACGAATAAATAAATAAGGAAGAAATGTGATGGGCACCAAACAATAGCAGAAGTGTTGTACTACATTCTTGGCTCAAGATGGATTAACTCTGAATTCTCTTTTTCAACCCTTTAGAAAAGGAGGATCAAGGAAAGAGCTTCACTGTTTGGCTTGGACTTGTCTAGATCTCTTCCCTACTGCAGGCAAAATGTCCTTCTAAATCCAACAGCATTATCATGGTGTTGGTATCAAAAGCTTAGTTCTCACCAAGAAGGTGAGATCAAGACATGGCTGAACCCGTTTCTACTTTTGTGTACCTTGTTGTTTGGTTTTGTAAGCCGAAATGGAGCACACCTTCTTTTGTTTATTGATGCAAGCAGCTTTGACAGGCAATCATGGCACCATTTTCCCCTCTCCACCTTAATCCCACTCTTGAACCTGGTTCTTCCTTCTCTGTCTCTACGTGTCTTCCTCATCTTCTTGCTTGCCATTTTCCTCTATCTCAGAGGTTCCCAACCTGTTCAAGCTGGGGACCAGGTCACGCTCTCTCAGTCAGCTTCAAGGGCCAGACGGCCATTTTGCCCTGCCTGCACAATGGGGGGTGGCCATTTTGTTTCGCAAATTATTTATTTATTTATTTATTTATTCGTACTTGCTACCCCGCTCCAATCGGGCAAGCCCGACTCTGAGCGGCAATTACAGACTAAAATATCGATATCCTAAGACTCGATGTTAAAACTTTAAAAATTCATAAAAGCATAAAAATCACACCAAATGAACTGAAGGGTGGCTGTCACTAAATCAACCACCCTATATGAGACCCCACGACCCTATTTCCCCACACTTGCTTAGCCAGCCAGGTTTTTAGGCCTTTCCGGAAGGGTAGGAGCTCTGTCTGTAGGCGCAGCTCGATTGGCAGGAGGTTTATTTATTTATTTATTTTATTGAATTTATTACCCCACCCCACTCGGGAGAACCCGACTCTGGGCGGCTTACATCATAATAAATAAAAGTAAAAGATAAAAACATATAAAATCGTAAAAGTTTAAAAGTTATCTGAGCTAAAAACAGTGCTAACTGCACGCCAGTATTCCCATAGATCAGCCCCAAAGCGGCACTCCTTAAATGAGCCACTTAGTATGGGAACCCATGTTCCCTAGTCCCCAAATATGTCCTGCCAGCCAGGTTTTCAGGCCCTTCCGGAAAGGCAAGAGCTCCGTCTGCAGGCGCAGTTCGGTGGGCAGGAGGTTCCAGAGGGTCGGGGCGGACACGGAGAAGGCTCTCCTCCTCGTACAGGCGAGGTGCGCCTCTCTCGTCGAAAGAACAACAAGGGAGCCTCTCCGATCCGCCCTGGTGGGCCGGACAGATGTTCTTGGGGTGACGCGGTCTCTTAGGTATCCTTGCCCACTACCATATAGGGCTTTAAAGGTAATAACCAGCACCTTGAATTGCACCCGGAGACATACTGGCAACCAGTGCAGCTCCCGGAGTAGCGGCGAAGCACGAGCATAACGCCCACACCCCACCACTACCCGGGCCGCCGCATTTTGTACCAGCTGGAGTCTCCGGATGGTCATCAGGGGCAGCCCCATGTAGAGCGCATTACAGTAATCAAGTCTGGAGGTGACCAAGGCATGTGTGACCATGAGCAAGGAGTCCCGGTCTAGGAGGGGGCGTAACTGGCGTATTACACGAAGTTGTGCAAAAGCCCTCCTGGCCACGGCTGCCACCTGCTCCTCGAACAGTAGCCGTGAGTCCAGGAGGACGCCCAGATTACGCACCGGGTCTGTTTGGGGCAGAACTGCCCCATCCAGCACCAAAGATGGCAACTCCTGTGTTAACACAGGACCCCGTACCCACAGCCACTCAGTCTGGCCGGGATTCAGCTGTAGCCCGTTGTCCCCCATCCAGACCTTAACAGCCTTCAGGCACCTGGAAAGGACTTCCACCGCACCACTTGGGTCCCCACGGGCAGAGATGTATAACTGGGTATCATCAGCATATTGATGATACCTAACCCCGTGGGAACGGATGATCTCACCCAGCGGCTTCATATAGATGTTGAATAGGAGAGGAGAGAGTACCGAGCCCTGAGGCACCCCATATTGCAGGGGCCTAGGGCTGGACTTCTCCTTCTCCAGGCACACCGACTGGGTTCTGCCCCTCAGGAATGAGGAGAACCAGGACAACACAGTGCCCTGGATCCCCGGACCCTGGAGCCTTCCCAGACGGATGCCATGATCTACAGTGTCAAAAGCCGCTGAGAGATCGAGAAGAGCAAGGACAGACGGCTCCCTTCCGTCCCGCTCTTTCCAGAGATCATCCACCAGAGCCACTAGTGCGGTTTCGGTACCATATCCGGGCCTGAATCCTGACTGAAACGGGTCCAGATAATCCGCTTCATCCAGGACTTCCTGTAACTGCAGCGCCACAGCCTTTTCCAAAACCTTACCTAAAAAAGGTAGGTTGGACACTGGACGGTAGTTGGAAATTACCGTGGGATCGAGGGACGGCTTCTTCAAGAGGGGGCGCACTAAAGCGTGTTTGAAAGGTGATGGAAAATGCCCCTCTTTTAACGAAGCATTGATAATCGCCTCGATCCAACCAAATGCCACGGTCTTGGAAGCTTTAATTAACCAGGCAGGGCATGGGTCCAGTGCACAGGTTGTGGCGCGAACAGATACAAGAAGCCTGTCCACTTCCTCAGGGCCAACAGGGTCAAACCGATCCCAGATAACATGGCTAGACTGTGCCATGGTCAACCCCAGCTCCGTACATTCCACACCGGGATTCAACTTCGAGCGGATCTGAGTGATTTTCTCCGCCAGATAATCAGCAAAATCCTCAGCCGAACCCTGCCACCCAGGGCCTGGCCCCCCTCTACCGAGGAGGGACCTGGTCACCCGGAACAAAGCCGCTGGGCGATTATCTGCGGAGGCAATAAGGGTGGTGAAGTATTGGCGCTTCACCACCCTTATCGCCACTAGGTAGTCTTTAATAGCAGCTCTAACCAGTGATCGGTCAGACTCGCTCCAAGTCTTCACCCAGCGGCGTTCTCGGCGTCTCTTAGCCCGTTTCAGCTCCCTTAGTTCTTCTGAAAACCAAGGGGCAGATCGATCTCCACGGACTCGGAGAGGCCGTAGTGGCGCGATTACGTCCAAGGCTGCCGTCGCTCTCTTATCCCACGCGGCGACAAGGGCCTCAAAAGAATCACTTTGCAGGTCAAGAGGACAATCCCCCAGTTCCCTCTGGAATCCTCTGGTTCCAAAGGGCAGGGGCGGACACGGAGAAGGCCCTCCTCCTAGTGCTAGAGAGGTGTGCGTCTCTAGCTGATGGGACAACAAGAGAGCCCCTCCGGTCCGCCCTGGTGGGGTGGACAGATGTTCTCAGGGTGACGCGGTCTCTTAGGTATCCTGGCCCACTACCATATAGGGCTTTAAAGGTAATAACCAGCACCTTGAATTGCACCCGGAGACATACTGGCAACCAATGCAACTCCCGAAGCAGCAGCGTAGCATGAGCATAACGCCCGCGCCTCGTCACTACTCGGGCCGCCGCGTTTTGGACCAGCTGGAGTCTCCGAATGGTCACCAAGGGCTGCCCCATGTAGAGCGCATTACAGTAATCAAGCCTGGAGGTGACCAAAGCATGTGTGACCATGAGCAAGGCGTCCCGGTCTAGGAGCGGGCGCAACTGGCGTATTACATGAAGTTGTGCAAAAGCCCTCCTAGCCACGACTGCCACCTGTTCTTCTAACAGTAGTCGTGAGTCCAGGAGGACCCCCAGATTACGCACCGGGTCTGTTTGGGGCAAAACTGCCCCATCCAGAACCAAAGCTGGCAACTCCCGTGATAACACAGGGCCCCTCACCCACAGCCACTCAGTCTTGCCGGGATTCAGTTGTAGCCCGTTTGCCCCCATCCAGACCCTAACAGCCTCCAGACACCTGGAGAGGACTTCCACTGCACCGCCTGGGTCCCCACGGGCCGAGATGTACAGCTGGGTATCATCAGCATATTGATGATAACTTACCCCGTGGGAACGGATGATCTCACCCAGTGGCCTCATATAGATGTTAAATAGGAGAGGAGAGAGCACCGAGCCCTGGGGCACCCCATATTGTAGGGGCCTGGGGCTGGACTCCTCCTTCTCCAACCACACCGACTGGGTTTTGCCCCTCAGGAATGAGGAAAACCAGGACAACACAGTGCCCTGGATTCCCAACCCTTGGAGCCTTCCCAGAAGGATGCAGTGATCGATGGTATCAAAGGCCGCTGAAAGATCGAGAAGAGCAAGGACAGACGGGTCCCCTCCATCCCGCTCTCTCCAGAGATCATCCACCAGTGCGACTAGTGCAGTTTCAGTCCCATGTCCGGGCCTGAATCCTGACTGAAAAGGGTCCAGATAATCCGCTTCATCCAGGGCATCCTGTAGCTGCCGCGCCACTGCCTTTTCCAAAACCTTACCCAAAAAGGGTAGGTTGGACACTGGACGATAGTTAGTAATTTCCATGGGGTCGAGGGATGGGTTTTTTAGGAGGGGGCGCACAATGGCGTGTTTAAGAGATGTTGGAAAAAGCCCCTCCTTTAACGATGAGTTAATTATTGCCTCGACCCACCCAGCTGTCATGGTCTTAGAGGCTTTTATCAGCCAGGCAGGACATGGGTCCAGTGCACAGGTCGTGGCGCGGACAGATCCAAGAAGCCTGTCCACTTCCTCAGGGCCAACTGGATTGAACCGATCCCAGATAACATGGCTAGACTGGGCTTCAGTCAACCCCAGTTCCATACCTTCCACGCGGGGATCAAGCTTTGAGCGGATCTGAGCGATTTTCCCCGTCAGAAAATCAGCAAAAGCCTCAGCCGATCCCTGCCAACCCGGGCCAGACCCCCCTCTACCAAGGAGGGACCTGGTCACCTGGAACAGGGTGGCTGGGCGATTATCTGCGGAGGCAATAAGGGCGGTGAAATATTGGCGTTTCACCGCCCCCATCGCCACGAGGTAGTCTTTAACAGTAGCTCTAACCCGTATTCGATCAGACTCACTCCGAGTCTTCACCCAGTGGCGCTCTCGGCGTCTCTTAGCTCGTTTCAGCTCCCTTAGCTCCTCTGTGAACCAAGGGGCAGATCGATCCCCACGGGCTTGGAGAGGCCGTAGTGGAGCAATTACATCCAGAGCCGCGGTCGCTCTTCTGTTCCAAGAGTCGACAAGTGCTTCGGACGAACTGCTTTGCAGGTCAAGAGGACAACACCCCAGTTCCCTTTGGAATCCTACTGGATCCATTAGTCGCCGGGGGCGGGCCCATTTAATCGGCCCTGCCTCCCTGCAGTGGAGTCTCGCCCCCAGAAAGTCCAGAGTCACCAGACAGGGATCTGACCATGGCACAGGAGTGATGTCTAATTTCTGTATTTTCAGATCACTTTGCCACAGCTCTGACAAAAAGATTAAATCCGGGGTGTGGCCGCTGCTCCTGGTAGGACCCTGAATTACCTGGGTCAGGCCCATGGTTGCCATGGAAACCATGAACTCCCGAGCTACCTCGGAGCCGGTCCCCAATGACGGCAAATTGAAGTCCCCCAGGACCATTAACCTGGGAGTCTCCAACGCCAGCACAGAGACCGCCTCAAGGAGCTCAGGCAGGGAATCCACTACCCTGCAGGGAGGCAGGTACACGAGTAGGATTCCCGACTGACCTTTAGGGCCCACACGCAGGAACAGAGCCTCACAGCCCGGAATTTGCGGAGCCGCGGCCCTGGCGACTCCTAACGACTCACTGGCTACTACGGCGACTCCACCGCCCCTTCCCCTCTCCCTAGGCTGGTGCCAAATACCGAACCCGGCTGGGCACAATTCCGACAGAGGAACCCCATTCTCCGGGACCAGCCAGGTCTCAGTGATGCATGCCAGATCAGCCCGCTGCCCCGCGATGGTATCTGCAAGCAGAGGAGCCTTGTTGCAGACCGATCTGGCATTCACCAGCAGCAGCCTAAGGGAGGGGTCACTCTTGACCGGCTGCTCAGGTCCCAGAGGTGCAGCCAAGGGGCTAGAACACGGGACAGCAACCAAACATCTGGCCCGCGTTCTCCGAGTGCGGTCCGCCCCTCGGCTCCCGCTGTAACACCCCATGCCCGTCACCACACCAATTTTGCCCCCCCGGAACCCCCAGGGGCCAACAGACAGAGTCCAGCCCTTACTTCCTGGCTGGCCAACTCTTCCTTCTCTCCCCCTATATCCCTTCTCCCAGCTCCTGTTGTGACACTGGCCGGCTACAGATAGTCCAAACTGCGGCCATGATGGAGGGGCCATACAGACCTCTCCCGCTTTCGTATCTTCCGTCAGAGCTGGGCTGGAGGGGAGGTGCCGACAGCTTGAGCGCCAGATGTAACAGTGGCCATGGCAGTTTCCCTGCCCGGCTGCAGGTTCTTCAAGCCGCGGTGGTGGGGTCAAGCGGTCCAAATCCTCTCCTCTTTTCAAGTCTCCCGCCGAGGCGGGGCTTGAGCGCAGCTGTCCACAGTTCGGCTGAAATCTGTGGCGGTGTCCACGGCGGTCTCCTCGTCCAGCCACAGGTATCCCGGGCCGAGGTGGTATTTGGGGAGCCCGCCAGCCCTGCCGCTCGCCTGCTTTTAAGTCTCCCGCCGAGGCGGGGCTTGGGCGCAGCTGTCCGCAATGTCTGTGGAGGCGTCCGCGGCGGTCTCCTCATCCAGCCACAGGTATCCCGGGCCGAGGTGGTATTTGGGGAGCCCGCCAGCCCTGCTGCTCGCCTGCTTTTAAGTCTCCCATCCTTGGAGGGGATGGGAGCCACATGAAATGGCACCATGAGCTCCATTCAGTCCATGGGCCTTAGGTTGTGAACCCCTGCTGTATTAACACTGGCTTACTAAAGAGTCTTGGGGTACACAGAAAGAGCCTCCACGAAGATTGTGAACATACTTAGCCATAACCTGGGCGGTAACCTTGCCAGCTAATCTTCCTAACACCAGATCAGACTAAAGGAACTGAAGAATGACTCCACCAGAAAGGTCTTTGTCAAGACCAACAGTAACAATGATCTCAATAAATATGAAGGACTTTCAACTAAAAAAAGCAATCTACTGGCGGAGATTTGCAGGAACTACAAATGTGACACACTTCTGCTCCAGAAAACGCATCGGGGGACAGCAAGGCATAGACCCAAAGTGGCTGAAATTGAACTAGTGATTGAGACCGCAGGACGATTATGGGAGTGCAATTTTTCTTAGACCTGGCTTCAGGATAATATCAGCTGCACTAATGGAAACAAACAACACTGAAATTCTCACCATCCAAACCCCACAGTCCTCTGTTACTTCTGTCTTTAAGCCACCAGAAGCAAATTTTAGTTTTCATGAACGGGACAATTTTACTTACTTACCTTTAGTCTTCATACCTCAAACTACATTTAGAACTTGGAAAGATGCCTCTTTGGAAGACAACTCCTAGAATCTCCAAACCGTTGCCGTTACGGATGTTGAATTTCTGAAACTCAATTTTGATGCAAAAATTTGCATACAGTAATACCTCGGATAACGTTTACCTCGGATAACGCTAAAATCGCATAAACTTAAGTAATCTGGGGAGGAGAATTGGATCGAATAACGTTAAGGTCCTATGGGATGGATCGGATAACAACCGCTAAAGCCTGTGCGGTTACAATGTATCCAGAGATGGGATGTAACAGGTTCTCACCAGTTCGCCAGAACCGGTAGTAACTTTCCCCAGTGTCACAGAGAACCGGTAGCAGTTTTTTGGGGGAAACCACATTTGAGGCTTACCTTTTCACTGCACATGTGCGCCAAGCACTTGGTGTGCATGCACGCCCACATGAGTTACCTCATCAATAAGCTGTTCCAATTGGAGAACCCTTAAGGAGGTACAGCTGTTTTACATTTACATTAAGGCATATTATCCTAGAGAACTGGTTAGGCAAAGACTTAGTACCTAACTTCTTTAACTGTTGAAAAGTTGAAAAGTGCCAAAATGAAGCCATCTTGTGGTGAGTTCATTCTGTAGTAACTTCCATCTGACCAAGTGTGGGGTGGGTGGGTGTATTTTAATGTATTTTTTAAATTTTTATTTAATTTATTTACGGGTATGTGTTGTAGATGGGTGGGTGGGTTGAGGGGTGTGTGTGTGTGTGTGTGCTTATTTTTATTTTATTATTTATTATTATTATTTATTATTATTTTTTCTTTGGCCCTGCCCACAATGTCATGACGTTGGCTCTGCCCATGATGTCATGATGTCATGACGTTGGCTCCGCCTACACTGTGATGACATCACGGTGGGGTAGTAAAAATTTTGACATCCCACCACTGAATGTATCTCTATGGAACTTTAACGTTATCTGATCCATCCCATAGGATTTTAACATGCATCGGATAACACTAAAATTGGATAACACCAAGACTTGTGGAACCAAGTCTTAGCGTTATCCGAGGTATTACTGTACAGTATTTGCAAGGGTTGGAGGGGAAGAAATTCTCATCATTTTTCTGCCTCCTTTCCCCCCTACATTTTTGCTAAGCCTAGAGGGAATTTAGGGGTATAATTTGTTTTTTGTTTCTTTTCTCTTTTTTTGTAGATGAATTGAGTGAGAAAATAATTGGTTCACCATCTGCGAAATGGACATAAATCATAATACAGTAGAACTTCTCATAATGAAAAAACTCAATTCCACAGACTTCTTCGCTATGTGGTTTTTATCGTTATGCGAAGTTAATGGGAGATGCCCCATATAACGAACAAATGATGTTCATTATCTGGGGTTCCCATTGACCAGGTATACCCTGGTTATCAAAAAACCCTGCATAACAAAATAAAAATTCTGTTATGCAGAATATCGCCATTCCCTAATGAACAGTTTGTTATGCGAGGTACCACTGTAATTTGTTGTGCATTTGATTATGTAGCTAAACGTGTGCAAATATTCTGTAGATTTGTTTCCTGGGGGCGCAGGGTCTGACCCCACAGGAATTGCTTAAGACATTTCGGTGCCCACTGTCTGGATCCAGGGAGGAAATGTTATACAAGCTTTGCATTGTGTGCCAAAAGACAGTACCACTGAGAAAATATGCAAAGTCTGGCAGATGGTATAATACAGTCCTTCCTCAGTTTTTCAATTCTGGGATCATGGGATACAATTTTTAAAAAATAGCTCCAGCACAATGTGTGCTGCTTGCCAGATTATGCAACCTTTGGATGAAGTGCAATCCGTGAACTGAGAAACAAAATTTGGAACAGATGCTAAATAACGTCAAGTGTGCTCTGTTTTGAACTCACTGCCAAAATCTCCCGGCTCCTTTGGCATTCTAACTGGTTTCATGTTTTAGAAGCTGCATGCAAAAACCAATGGAAAATATCATTGCATCACAAAATAAATAAATAAATATTGTCTGCTACTTGGTCTAATTCATGTGCTTTATACTAAACCAAGTGTGCTGAATCCAAATCTGAAGTCCGATTCTGCCTAGAATGTCAGGATTTTAAGTTAGCAAATCCCTCTTGGTTAGATTTGTGTGTTGATCACACAGGACATATTTGCCACAAATGTAGCAAAGATTTTCTGGTTTATTACCACAGCTGCACCTAATCCTCTTTAGCTCAAAACAGACTCACTATGCTGTACTCTCCAATAAGACAGTTTCGTACTAAAGACAACCCCTTGGTCCATCTCGACTTATTTACCTATTTCTGATGTCAGCTCACTGACTTGTCCAGACATGCCCAGCCACCACTGGAACATGCATGCCACTAAGGGATGTGATTCAGCTGAGGCGGCAGTAGGCATAATGGTAGCTGCAACTGTTATAATGTTCCCATGTAAACATACATTACCCAACTGCTGACCCTTTGAACAGCTATGGCACATCTTGAAATCTGTACACGACAGGCAAATTCTGAGTTCAGATTTGGAATCAACACACTCAATATCATGTAAATCACATATGCTATTCCCAGTAGTAAAATTGTTGTTGTGCAGCAATTCAGACGCAATTTGGCCAAGTGGTCTTTTTTTCCAGGGGAAGAAAGAGTGGAAATAAAAATCTTGGAGATCTTCTCATTAAAAAAAAAAATCCTTTAGTAGAACTTGGCTTCACTCCACATTGCATATTGCATTGCATTTGTGCATTCGTTTACTCTGTAATGTTCTGTCCTTCTTCACCATTTAAAAAAAAGTGAGGTTGATGCTTGTCCTTTGTAGTTGTAGACCGAACTGAGAGATCTGAAAACAAAAGTTGTTTTTAGTCAGGTAATCTAGTTCTCCTGGAGTCTGTTATCAACAGTTCACAACAACTTCTGCAGCAGCATGTCTCAAATTCTTCTCGTTTGGAGTGAATGCACAAGAACTCCAAACAAGATCCATCCGGCCCCAAAGTGGGGTTGAATTATCGACTCAAGGAAGGCAACCAATTCGCAAAGTGCGACGTTTCTAACAATTTGTTGGGGACAAAATGCTAATTGTGAACCACTCAGAGCGTGCACTACGCACTACAGGGAAAGGTTTCCCTTGTTTGAAAGCCAGATGTATCCGACTCTAGGGTTCAGTGCTCATCTCTGTTTCAAAGGTAAAGAGCCAGCGCTGTCTGCTTCTGCAGGTGTTTCTGTGGTCATGTGGCAGGTGTGACTAGACACCGAACACTGTTTACCTTCCCACCGAAGTGGTCCCTATTTATCTACTTGAAATTTTCTTGCTTTCAAACTGCTAGGTTGGCAGGAGCTGGGACAAAGACGTGAGCTCATGCCGTCCTGCAGTACTCGGGAATTGAACTGCTGACCTCCCGCCTTCCAGCCAGCATAAGCAAGCACTATGGGGAGGTATATACGTGTGTTTGCTTTGCTTTTTAAAAAACCATGTCAGTGTAATAAGTAACCTGTAAAAAGTATTCAGGTCTCAGAGTTCTTTTCAGACACAGAAAAAACTAAGTGTCACGCTAGATACTGAACTCAATGCATTTGTTCTCCAGTTCATCTGTTTTCACACTGACAGTGGGATTTCCTTGGAGATCTGCCACTCAAGTTCATTTACAGCTGCCAATTACCAGTCAAGAAACAAAGCAAGAGAAATGCAAGATACACCCATGCTACAACAACCACCTTTCACCGCTTGAGGGAATACCTCTTCTCAAAACATTTTCCAGGTATTGTCTGATGTGACATGTATTCATTCAACATTGATCCCTGCAGAAGAAAAAAAGCGCTAGCTAATACCACTATGAAAATTTCACAGATGAAAAGAGAAGCCATCGGTCTTCTAGAGGCACCATGGAAAGACAAAACTCTTGCTCTTGTTCACTGTGACCGAAGATGGAGGTTGTAACCAATTTTATCTCTAAAACAGTGTTTCCCAATGTTTGATTTTTGGACTTCAGTTCCCAGAAGCCTAAGTCAATTCCCCAAAGCACTGATCAGCCAATGTACTGACTTAGGCTTCTGGGAATTGAAGTCCTCCCCTGTGGAGTGTGGGCCCCACATTGGGAAACACTGGTCTAATGGATTACCCAGATGGGACATTTCCCTCAATACTAAAGTAATGGTTTCTGCATTGCCAGCTTTACTATTTTGCTTGCAAAATACACAGTTCAGGTCTTGTACTTTTCTCTATGCCTTACCATCTTTTTTCTTTTTGGCCTTTCTGAAAGCATGGTTTGTTTTGTTGCAGGGTTTGTTCTATGAGAGAATGTAATTAATGTTATGTTGCCTCCTGCAGAGTTTATTTCCCCACAAGAAGAGAAAGCTTTTAGTTAGCGCAGAAAGAGCTTCCTTGAAGGTTGTGGTATTTGTGAACCACAATCAGGCATGTGCCAGGCAATGGCAATCCTGTTGTGCCAGCTAATGTTTCTCACACTAGGTCAGATGAAAGGAATTACAGAATGAGCTCCCTAAAGGGGCTTCATTTTGGAAGTCTCACGCCTGGCCTAGACACGGAAGAAGAAGTTATTATAATATTCAGAACAAAATACTCTGGTGGTAACCTTAAGAAGAAAAGCTGGTTTCAATACCTCTTCAAACAACTTTCAGTTCCATTCAAATTGAACTTTTATCTCAGGGACCTAAACCTCTCTTGTTTCTCCTGCTTTAATAGACAATTGTTGCTTTGTAATATGAACAATTTCTGTTTTGAGTGGAGACCGGGAAAACCCAAACAATACTCTTTTACACTTAATCCTTTCCTTTCAGTTCCCTTCTGAGGCCTGTTCTCTGGTCTCCTCCCAATCTCCTGCCCTCTGTAATTCTCAAAATCTCCAACCAGTGATGATGATGGTACCAAAGAATGAGGAGTGTTGGAGTGGGTGCATTTTAGACCAGTGATGGCCATCCTTGGCACTCCAGATGTTCTTAGACTTCAGTTCCCAGAAAACCTGATCAGCAGGAGTACTGACTTGGGCTTCTGGTAATTGAAGTCCAAGAACACCTGGCATGCTAAGGTTCACCTTCACTGGTGGATACGGCGTTGGGATTGACGTTTCTGATTAATTTGGCTACAACTCTGAAAACTTCATCTTGTTTGGCATTCTGTTCCCATAGAGGCCAATCTCTCACACGGAGAAGTTACTTTTCCAGACCACATCTCCCAGTTTGCCTCATTAAGCATTTAAGAGCAGTTCAAGGCAAATTCATAAAGAAGTCCCCACGATGCCCTAAAATTCACTGGGTCCCACAATTTCAATTTAGCCATCTTCATGGATGGTTGTGAAGATGAAGCAAGGGAGAGAAAAGGCACGTTGGGGAAAGTGAAGGGTGCAAGTGTGTCAAGGAACAAAATAAACCATAAACACTGGATGGGGTAAAAGAGGAAGCAAAGGGGAAGATGAAGAAGAAAGAGAAATCTCAACATCTGAACAAAGAAGGCTAATGAAAAGCCAAGCTGAATAAAGAAAAAAGTATGATAGTCTGCTACTGCCACCTAGTGATAAAAACGTCAATGATGGATCTTCTGTGTACATCTGATTTGGGTTGATCCTTCACCATTTCACTCTCTCATATGAAGGGGGGATTTTTATTGGAAAGGATTGTGTGGGTCAGGCATACTGACCCCTTGTCCCTACACTGACAGATCAGGCGGCTATACAGATTCTTGGATAAGGGTTGTTGTTCAGTTGGACAGTCAAGTCCAACTCTTAGCAAGTCCATGGACCTCATCACTCCAAGGTTCCTCTGTCATCTGCCATCCTCCATAGTCCTCCTAGATCTACGCCCACTGCATCAATGATGCCATCTAGCCCTCTCATCCTCTGGTGCCTCCTTCTCCTTTTACCTTCGAACTTTCCAAGCATCTGGGCCTTCTCCAGTGAGTCCTCTCTTCTCATTTGGTGGCCAAAGTACTCGAGCTTCATTTCCAGTATTTGTCCTTCCAAGGAGCAGCCGGGGTTGATTTCCTTTAGGATAGACTGATTTGATCTTCTTGCTGTCCAGGGGACTCTCAATAGTCTTATCCTGCACCACCTGGCTGGCAGGGCAGGTGTGGGGCTCCAGGAATGTGGGGTCCCATGTTGAGTGGCTGATCTGATGGGACAGCCACCCCTCTCGCTGTTTTAAACTTTTAAAACTTTTTAAATCTTTTTAGTATTTTGTAAATTACAGTTTAATTTTTTTAAAATTAATTTTAAACCATATTGCTGAATTTGTAGGGGTATAGTGGGATTGTTTAGTTTGTTTTGCACTCATGTGGGATTTTGCATTGTTTAGTTGTTTTGCACTCATGTTGTAAGCCGCCTAGAGTCAGGTTCGCCTGATTGGGGTGGGATAATAAATCTAAATAAATAAATAAAATAAATAAATAAACCAGAGTTTGAAGGCATCTATTGTTCTGCTCTCAGCCTTCCTTAGGGTCTAGATCTTACAGTCTTATGTTACTACTGTGAAGGCCTTCACTTTAACTACGTGGACTTTTGGCAGCAGGGTGATGTCTAATTGGTGCGGAAATTCAAATCAGAAATCATGGATTACAATCCAGATAAAACTGAAACAGGTATGGAAGCCTGGATAGGGTGATTCTGGATCAATAGAGAAAAGGGACCACTCTTTCATCCCACCTCAATGCAAGCCACACACCTCATTGGCTCAAAGTCAAATAGGAGCATGAAGCGGTGGATGGCTTAAGGTGTGGAAAAAGTCAAACCAGAAGAATCCAAGTTGCCTTCAACTGGAACAGATTTAGAAACTCTGCTTGAGAGATTCCAAAGCTATGACAGAACTCATCTTCCAGCTAACCACATGCCTCATGTGGAAAATCTCTGAATTAGAAGAAGTCCAGTTAGGTGTAAACTAACCTTGAGTAAGGTCCCCCCCCCCCCAGTACCTCTTTGAAATTCAGGATCAACTGAGTTCCTTTCCTTTGCAATTACAGTAAAACCTCGAGATATGAAATTAATTTGTACCTCAGGGTTTTTCATACTGTAGCTTGAAAAATTCATATCTTGAAACGTGGTTTCCCATTGGAATGCATTGAAAAGCAAACAATCCATTCTGGACCTCAGGTAAAAAGCAAAAAAAAAACCCTCCATATTTTTTCTGTTCTAAACTTTTCATATAGTGCACTTTGGAATTTCTCGCTGAATTTTGGTCACTTTATGATAATGTGGAATTTGTGACTGTTATGCTGTTATTTTTTATACTTTGTAAGCCACCTAGAGTCAGGTTCGCCTGAGCAGGGCTGGGTATAAATTTGAAATGAAATGAAATGAAATAAAGCTATAATTGTATGATTTTTTTATATAGGGAAAATTGTTATGCAGGATGCCAGTTCCCCCCAAAACCTAATTGTTGTGCAATTTCGTTGTTATATGGGGCAATTGTTGTATGAGGTTCCACTGGTATTTGGCTTTTTTCTGAGCTTCAGAACTTATTACTATGTTTTCCAATTCATATTTGGCACATTTCTGATAGCGCCCTCTAGTGACCAGCTCTGGTAATTGCTGGCTCAGTATCTTACTTTCAGCTGTAGAGGGGACAGGAGACTTTTCAACATTTCCTGGTTGCAGGAAAAGCTCATGAAAAAAAAATTCAAAAGGGAAGCAGAAATGCTCTAAACACCCTCCCACCACCATGGGAAACACTGGAAGTCCCAAAAACATTTTGTATCTCACAAAAAAATTGTATCTGAAAGCAAACCCCCCCCCCGCCCCGAGATTTCTTTCATATTGTGAGTTTTTCATACATCGAGCTGTGTTTAATGCAAGATTTTATTGTACCATTAAACTTCTGTGACCTCATCTGAAACATTAGTTAATAAGAGAAACCGGGACATGCTTCTCCCCCCCCCCATCTATCTTTATCAGCTGGTCAAAAGATCGTTCTAGATTAATTATTAATCCTTAGGGTGAAAAGAACATATTCCTTATTGCCATGAGAAGAGAAATGTTTGCTATTATGAATTCTGCAGAGAAGATGTGTGGCGTGCAGAACTCAAGTAGAATTCCCAGAATGGGAAATTGGCCATTAAGGAGTCCAAAAAATCAAACATTCCCTCCCCACTTGAGTTTTCACTTATCAGTTTTAAATGATGAACATCCAAACCAAAACAACCAAGGTCTCAAACACGTTTCTATGTATCTGCTCCTTCTTTGGAAAGTTGGATAAACATTTATTTATTTCTATTTCCTTATTATTTACATTTATACTGAAGCCTTCCCCCAATGAGCCAAAGCAGTTATTAGGTCGGAGGTTCCCAAATGCATGAAGCCAGATGTTCTTTCTCTACAGCTGCCAAAAGCTGAGCCACAGGCTGTTTCACAATGGAACGCTGGACATTTCACTTCCGGCATCCCTGGGGCTCCAAAGTTGGGGAGAATTAAATCAAATCAAAAATCATAAATAAATCATACACATTTTGCTGTCCCTTTGGCCACAAAAAATCTGGTTCCCAAGAAGGCTACCCCAAACTACATAACCAACGGAAGAGCCCTTGTCCTTCATTCTTAACATTCATTGTGTTGGCATAGTTCATATAATCATATAATCACACCAACAGCCAGGGAAGAAGCAGCCAGGGCAGGTTGAGGACTTTGCCGCCCCTCCCCCTGTGCCCACATCAACATATTGTAATGTAATATATTGTTTGTAAGCTGACCTGATTCGCTACAGTGAGTGGGTGGCAATATAAATTTGAAATAATAATAATAATAATAATAATAATAATAATAATAATAATAATAATAATAATAATAATAATAATAATAATAATAATAATAATAATAATAATAATAATAATAATAATAATAATAATAATAATAATAATATACAGTGGACCCTCACTCAATTTGCATAACAAAAAGAAACCCATAGAAAATAGCAGCTCAGTTAAGAAAAAGTTTTTGGAATGGATTAATTGGTTTTTAGTGCATTCCTATGGGAAACTGTGTTTCGGTTAACAAATTTTGGTTTTCAATGCATTCCTGTGAGAAATGTGCTTTACAAATTTTTCATAGTAAAAAAGGTCCCGGAGAATGCATTACATTTGATAAGCAAGGGTCCACTATACAATGAGTTTTTTCAAGTCCCTTCTTCACCCAGGCTGTAATCTTGTGAAATACATATTATTATGAGTGAGTTTGATTATTTCTTGAAAGTAGACTTCCTATCTTGTTTTAACACACCCTTCCCTCCTCCTCAACCTTTGCACTGGTGAAAAAGAAAGTACTGTTCCCATTGGCAGACAACAGTGTTCCTCCTTAAACTGCACCCTTGCACGCAAACAAGAGTATAAAGATCTCAGAACTTTTTTTCCTTCTGTAGAACTGCCGCAAAGAACAGTAGAGTGTAATTCACATTAACTTTTACCATGGCTGTCTTCATCTGGCTACTGGTGAGCGCCTTCGTAATCTACTGCTTCTGGAAGTCTGCTCGTCCCAAACATTTTCCTCCAGGACCTTGGAATGTCCCATTTTTAGGCAATGTGTCTCAATTCACTTTTCACAATCCCATGATTGGATTAGAAAAGGTAAGGTTCTTTTTCCAATCCTAATCTCAGGTGATGAGAATTTGGATGAGTTATTCCTATAGTTTGATCAGTCTGTTGTAACAGTATATAACATTAGAATAAATCAGGGCTTCCCAACCTTTTCAAACCCAGGGACGGGCCACGTTCTCTCAGTCAGCCTCACGGGCCAGATGGGGGCAGGGCAGGGCAGGGCAGGGAGGTGGGTGGGGCGGGGCAGGGCAGGGCAGGGAGGTGGGCATGGCCACCCAATTTTATCACTCCACACACACACACACACACACTCGAAGGCCACCCAATGTTACCACATACACTCCCGCTCAGACTAGTGCGGACCGGTCACTGCCCACCACTGGGTGTAACGTCATGCTGCTAATTGAGCCACTGCATATGAATTGGGCTCAGAGTGCTTGTAAGGAATCTGTTTGGCTGGAAATATGATTCTCAGGTGTTCCTCTCCTCTAGCATAAAGCTAAAAGTACAGTACAGTATTCTAACTGCAGGTACATTATGAATATTTAATCTTGCCTCTCAAAATATATGACTGGCCAGATTATTCTGCTATGGCAGGGATTCCCAATCTAAAGCTTGTGGGCTGGATCCGGCCTGTTGGTGCCAATTCATGTGCCCACCCCACCCCTCCAAGGGCATTTGAGAAACAGAATGGCCACCCCCTTTGAAGCTGTTGGGACAAAATGGCTACCCCATCATACAGACAAGGCAAAATGGCTGCCCAGCCCATGAAGCTGACTGAGAGAGCATGACCTGGCACCCAGCTTGAAAAGGTTGGGAACCCATGTGCTATGTTAAGAAGTCTGCAAATTGCCACCACACTAACCACTGGCTATTTTTTTTTTCAGTTAGCAAAACTATATGGCCCTGTCACCAGTGTATATCTAGGGAGAACCCCTATTGTCTTTGTTCAAGATTTGGCATCTGCAAAAGAAATCTTACTGACTAAAGGAACAGAATTTGCTGGGAGACCAAGCAATCCTATTAGCGAACTCATCAGTAAGAATAAAGGTATTTCAATATAAATTCTAATATATTTTCCTTAACACATAAGTATGCAATTAAAATATATTTATCAGGATATTCTGTGATGACTCTTTCTTCCAAGATAATGCATGAGGGAAAAGGAAAACCACAGGAAAGGTGAATTAATGACATTGCTGAATGTAAGGCAGGGCAATAGGGCTTTGTCCTCATGGGTAAAGGTCATCCTTGCTCAAAAGCCAGTCGTATCTGACTCTAGGGTTCAGTGCTCACCTGTATTTACAGCCAAAGAGCCAGTGCTGTCTGTGTTTGCATATGTTTCCATGGACATGTGGCAGGCATGGAACACTGTTTACCTTCCCACTGAAATGGTCCCTATTTGTCTACTTGCAATTTCTTGCCTTCTAGAAAGGCAAGAGCTTGGACAGAGATGGGAGCTCACTCTATCATGCAGTGTCAGGGGGGTTTGAGTGGTCCTAAGAGGCTTTGGTGGTGACAGAGTGCTGTGTATGATGCAGTCCACCACAACATCCTCCTTCCAGCCTCTGCCAGCCTCTCTCAAGGACCCAGGAACCCTGATCTTACCCAGTAACAGTGAGCATGGTTTTTTTAATAGTAGTATGAGAAATAGCTTCCAGTTCTATGTTCAAGTAGAAGCCAACAGGGTCAAGTCCCAAAACAGAACTTTATTTTCTATTCTATAAGAAGAAATATCTGTAGAGAATAAAATCCCCAAATCCCAAAGTCCATAGAAATATTTATCAGTTCATGAAATGGCAAAGTGCTGAGATGTTGCAGGCAAGGCATTTCTCTGAGTCCATCAGAAATCCATCATCAATCCATTGGGCAGAGTATATCTGCAAGATAGAATACAATTGGCCCCGTTGGGCTGCATCTTGTCTTTGGGGTGTTATTCCTTCCTGAGAATACCGTTCAGCCAACAAGAACCTTGTGGTCCTCCGTTAGAGAACTGGTTTTAGGGCTCAAAACCTCCTCTTTTTAAAGAGAAATGAGGGACTTTCTCTCTCCCTAGGAATGCATTAGGTAATGTGGTTACATCATGATTTCATTATGGGAAAGCTCCTGTTCTCACAGGTGTCCTCCCAAAGGTGTCTGGGAGCTAACCTTTCAAGGTCATGGAACCCAGCCAATAGCATACTTTGAGCTAGAGAGACATTGAGTATCCCACGGACTCACTCTCATGGATGTCATCCCTCTGGTATCTCTGAGGTATATGCACTCAGAGAAACTGGTCTTTTAATCCAGCTCAGGCTGACTCTCAACCTTTTTGAATACTGCACATGAAAGCAACTAAGTGATTTCTATCAACTTAACTAAACATTTTACTTAAAATCTAGATAGCTAACTTAAAGCATACACACACAAGAAAGAGGTGCAGCTAGGCACTGTGTTAAGCTTCTCAGGACCATGACATGCAGTACTCGGGGAATCAAACTCCAACCTTCCAGTCTTTGATCTCAGTGTCTTAAGCACTTGAGCCACCGCAGTCCCGTTGTCCCCATAAGAAACCACTAAAATGTGGAGAGTATAAAGATGCATAGGTTGAAGAGCATGAGCTCACTCATGTTAATTTGCTGGTGGAAAGGGATGAAGTTGGGTTTTGAGCCTTCTTTTAATTCCCTGGCTGCTTTGTCCTTCAGGAATTGTCATGGCACCTTATGGACAAGCATGGAAGGAACAACGGAGGTTTGCCCTGATGGTTCTCCGAAATTTTGGGCTAGGCAAGAAATCAATGGAGGAAAGGATCCTGGCAGAAGCATCGTATTTGAACCAAGCATTCACAGAAAACATGAGTAAGGTTTGCAGGGGAGAAGACAGTACGACTAGGAATACTCATTTTATTATTTCTTCTGGTGGCAGATCTCAGGCCTAGGTCTGGTTAATTGGGGATTTGGGAGCAAGGAAAGGACTGGGAGACGACAAGATTGCTGTTCCATTTTTATGCATAGAAAGAGAGTGTTGCTGGATATTATTAGAAGAAGCTGGCCAAGGGGTAAAGGAGATCGAAACTCAATCTCAATGCTAGAAACTAAATTCCTGTAATTGACAATAATGTAAGAGGTTTTCTGTGAAGAGCTACAAATCTCAGGATTTTGAGTGGGGAATTCCATAGGTTGTGGTTTAAAAAATTGAGCTCTGTTCAGGAAAATCAGAAGACTATCACCTTGAGAGTTCCACAGATCTCTCCTACCACATGGTGCCTAGGTGTATTGAATTTTCCAACATTTAATCTGTAACAAGCTGCAAGTCACAAGCCACCTCTAATGATGGTCTACTTAAGACTTGCTCATGAGTACTTCTTTGTGTGTGAATCCCTTCTTTTTCAGCTGCTGCCTCTGTATCCGAATCCAAATCCGAATATTGGCGATCCTCATGGTAATCAACCATGAAGACTGTCTTGAGAATATAGTGCAGTGGCCTTCCATTTGCCTTCTGCATCACAGTGTGACACTTGTATCACTGCTCCAGTTCCATGAGTCACTTTGTGGTCCTGAGCCTTTTTGGCACACAAAGTCCTCCTCAGCCCTAGGCCAGGATTGATGAAGCTGCTGCCCTCATTCAAGATAGATTCAATCCTCAAGTGGATTAAATCCTGACACTCAGTGTTGAGTTGTTGGCAGTAGGGTCTACTCTAGTACCATAACAGGATAACCTGGCCAGACTGGTGTAAATCCCTATTATTCTCTAAATGGGCTTTTTTCAACAATTGACCAAATATCTGTAAGTGTCCAGTAATGACAAGTAGGAGATAGCAGTTGGTGCATCTACAGTGATGGCGAACCTTTTAGAGACCAAGTGCCCAAACTGCAACCTCAAACCCACTTACGGTATTTAACGCAAAGTGTCAACACAGCAACAGGGGAGGGAAGAAACGCTCCCATTTGCCTGCTGGGCAGAGGGACTGGGTAAATTCTGTGCTGGGGTGATAGTGTGTGTGCCCACACAGAGGGCTCTGAGTGCCACCTCTGGCACACATGCCATAGGTTTGCCACCACTGGCCAATTATATCATTCTTTTAAAGCAGGGGTTCCCATCCTAAGGTCCACAGGCCAGATCTGGTGTGTGGTGCCATATCATTTGGACCCCCTCCAAGGGCATTTGAAAAACAAAATGGCCAATGCTTTGAAGCTGTTGGGACAAAATGCCCACACACATGCCTCATGCAGGCAGTCCAAAATGGCCATTGGCCCTCACAGCTGACTTAGAGAATGTGACTCAGCTCCTGGCTTGAAAAGGTTGAGGAACAATGTTTTATAGCAAATACTGTATACATTTTTATGCTCTTCAAATATTACTCTCACTTGTTCTGCAGCACCATCTGACGACAGGCCCAGGATGTTGTTCTAGCCATCATTTATGGATTAATGTGTACAGAATAAGGACAAGGGGCTTTGGAAGCATGACAGCTATTTGTTTGTTACAACTCAGTAAGAGAATTTTAATAAAAGTGATACAGAATGATGTGGCCTCCCTGCTACTTGCTGTCCATCATTTCCATGATAGGCGCAGCTTCAAAGAGGGGCACACTTGTTTATAAGTGTTATTGTGGGTTTTTGCAGGTCCCATCGTTGTCTTCCAGCATCATTAGTTTTATCAGATACTGAAGATGGAAGTACTGTATGGGGTTGAGAATTGATGGGGAAACATATTTCCATGTGTATAGCTGTCAAGGATACATCTAAAACAGCTGCAAATCACAATTGTTAAGAAAATGATTGACTCATCTATTTCCTCATTGTTTTATGTTACAGATGGTCCTTTTGACCCTCTCCGTTTCATCGACAATGCAGTGACAAACATAATTTCTATCGTTATCTTTGGGAAGCGTTTCGAATATGATGATGCCACTCTCCGGAAAGTGCTGGACCGCATACACGAGAATTTTAAACTTCTAGCAGGATTCTGGGCAGTGGTAGAACATTTATTTCTTTATTTATTTATAATAATTTTACACCATGCTTCTCTTATGAAAAGGATACAAGGCAGCTAACTAGCTAACTGAAACTAACTAACCAGAAAGACAATCCAAACTAGCCAAGATGTACAATTGTTTGCAAATGTTGTCAGAGGATAAATATTAATTTGTGGTACAGGTTATAAAGAATAGAGGAACAGTCAGCTTATTTACAGATGATGTTAACAATAGAGAAACCATTGGTGGCTATGGATAGATTCAGAATCCATCTGGAAGAATTTGGGGAGATAATAGGACTGCAGATAACTTGGAGCAGTGCAAAGATGATAAAGTATGATACAGTATTGTTTAATTAATCAGGGAAGAGAGATAATTTAGGAAAATATGAAGTTAAGATTCATAAAACACATTGGTATTTTTTCAATTAATTTAATATATTTGAAAGAGGAACACTTTAATAAATTGAGGATTAAATTTGGGAGGAAGTGGAGTGTTTTAAGAAGATTGGGCTTTCATGGTTTGAAAGAATAGCAGATTTTATATAAAATTTCCTTTATACGGTATTACTGATATAAATAACTGTGGAGGTGGAAGATTTTTATTGTTCAGTCGCACAGTCGAGTCTGACCCTTTGTGACCCCCATTGATCACATCACACCAGGCTCCTCTGCCATCATCCAGAGTCTGCCCAGATCTACCCCCTCTGCATCAATGATGCTATCTAACCATCTCATCCTCTGCCATCCACTTCTCCTTTTGCCTTCAATCTTTCTTAGCTTCAAGGCCTTCTCCAGGGAGTCCTTTCTTCTCATTTGGTGGCCAAAGTACCTGAGCTTCAGTATTCGTCCTTCCAAGGAGTGGTCAGGGTTGATTTCCTTTAAGATTGACTGATTTGACGTAATTAACAAATGTTGTAATGGAGGAGAAGTAAGGATAAATAAAAATAATAAATGTAGTGATTTTATAGAATTTGAAGAATGTCTTTTACAGCAGGAAAAGGGAAGTGATAATAACAAAATGCATAATGATGTAAAATATTATTTGTTTATTTGTGTGTGTTTTTCCTGATAGCTTTACATTGAAATCCCACTGTTGAGGTGGTTTCCCCTGCCTCATCAAGCTATGCTTAGAAATCTAGAGAAGGTGCAAGCTTTTTTCCGAGAAGAATTGGAAGAACACAAGGCAACCTTTGTTCCTGGAGAGCATCGAGATTTAGTTGATGCCTATTTAGATGAACTGCAAAAGGTATTTCAATATGAGTTCTTATATTTTTATGTCACCTTTTCTCCTACCATAATGAATGTCTCTATATGTTTGTGTGAGAGAACCTGGAATTACTTTTTTGGGCCACTGTGCACATTTTCTTCAACCAGCTAGATATCTCAGCTGCATAACACTCCTACCATTTAGAAGGGCCTTATCTTTTGGCAGATTTACCCATATATGCTCGAGTAAAAGCCGACCCAAGTATAAGCCAAGGTTCCTGAAACCCAGGAAAATAGATTGACCAGTATATAAGCTGAAGGTGGGAAATGCAGCAGCTGCTAGTGAGTTTCTATATCAAAATACATGAAAATATGGTAAAATTAATTAAATTGTTGGCACATCTCAATCTGGCATGGTTCTGGGACCCTCGTGGTCATTTACCCGAGTATAAGCTGAGTCCCCTTTTGGGGGCTCATTTTGGGCTAAAAAACTCAGCTTATAATTGAGTATATGCGGTAATGCCCTTCCAACAGCTGTTACCAAAGGGAGATATCAAAATACTGTACAGTAATACCTCGCATAAAGTTTGCATCAGATAACGCTAAAACCGCATAACGTTAAGCAATCTGGAAAAAGAATTGCATCGCATAACGTTAAATCCTATGGGGTGCATCAGATATTTATTTGTTTATTTATTTTTCATACTTCTATACCGCCCTCCTCACCAGGGCGGTTTACAACATCATAAAAAACTACATAATACAATCCAAACCCATCGTCCCAGAGCTTCAGATAACGTTCGCTAAAGCCTGTGCCGGTTACAATGTATCTCTATGGAGTTTTAATGTTATCCAATGCTTCCCATAGGATTTTAATGTTATCCAATAGATGCATCAGATAACATTAAAAATCAGATAACACTAGGGCTTGTGGAACCAAGTTTTAGCATTATCTGAGGTTTTACTGTATCCCATTTGACCAGAGAGGTAGTTTAAATGATGGAGCATGTTAAACTACCTCTCTGGTCAACTCTTTTTATCAGACCAGTCTTTATATCCCTGATCTTAGCTAAATATTGTTTTATAATTTGTACAATGCATCATAATACCATTCTTAATCCTTTTTAGATTTTAGAATGGTAATTTTTTTTAAAAAAAAAATCTATCATTATTTCCCTGCATCAAATTCTTGTGTTTGTAACTATAACTATAAGGTTTTTTTAAAAAAAAATCCCTTTCTTGATGTCTGGTGTTGAGTTATTTCTCTTCTCTGAACCCTCTTTTTCTTTCACATTTCTTCTTTTAGATCAGGACAGGAGTTCTCAACCTTTCTAAGCCAGGGGCTGGGTCACGCTCCCTCAGACAGCTTCGGGGGCTGGACGGCCATTTTTGGCCTTCCTCCACCACATGGCACTTCCTGGTGTGGTGGAGGCAGGGGGGGCACATGAAATGGTGCCGTGCATTGCAGGTTGAGAATCCTTGTTTTAGATAGTGTACCTGGGAATGTTACCTGAACTGGGGGTGCCCCTGGCAAGGAGCCCCCTTTTACCTGTCTTACCTGAAGCCCAAACTTTGTAGAATTTGGGTCATTGAACCACACAAGCCCCCTCATCTCAGTAAGGCAACAATCTACCCTGGCTGATTTCCTAGCAAAAAGTGCTCTGAAGCTGTAATTAAGGAAGGAATGCTTAATGTAATAAATGTGTCTGAATATAAAGTAATCTCTCCCATTTTCATTCCCCTGATCAACAAAAAGCCAGAGAATAAAGGGTCAAGTTTTGATCATGAGAACTTCTTCTCAGTTATATCCGATCTCTTCATTGCTGGGTCAGAAACAACGTCGGCAACTCTACAATGGGGCTTGCTCTATATGATGGCCTACCCAGAGATCCAAGGTAGGTAATGGCAGCATCTTGACAAATAACAGAGAAAGCTTTGGGAGGTGGTCTGAAATTCAAAGCACTCTTGAATGCCAGGAGTGGTATAGCATATAACTTTGTGTACCAAAGGTCCCAGGTTCAGTAGCCATCAGCATCTTTAGGTCAAGTTGAAGAGAAAAAAACTATCTGAAATGCTGCAGAGATAGTCACTTTAAGTGAAGAATGACAACCCACACCTATGTGATGAGATTCATGTGTTGGGGGGCAGTTTCCTACAGTTTTGGAATGTAGATGGTATTCAGATGATAACAGATAGAGCAAGGGTTCCCAACCTAGGGCAAAATGGCCGTCCAGGTCCAGCCCTTAAAGTTGACTGATAGCGCAACTTGGACCCCAGCTTGAAAATGTTGGGAATCCATGAGATAGAGCCATGGTAGCCAAACAATTCCAGAAATGTGTCTGTGTATGTCATATAAGTGACTAGCATGGAGCAAAATGGATTTCCTATGTTCAGAGGTTAAGAGGAGACTTTGACCTCTCCACACTTTCCTTGACCCTGTCTACACTTAAGCCGCCTACGGTTGGGGCCCAGAGCAAAATCCCAATTGATGTGATCTCAATGTCCAAATGACATTATGCTCCCCTGAGACCATTGATTCTGGTCGCACCAGCAACAACTCTGACAGTGACAGTAGGGAAAAAATTACCTCAGTGGCCCGGCAGGGATGGCAGGAGCAAAATTATATGGAAGCCAATCCCCTGAGAAAATCAAGTCTTTGTGTGCTGGAGACGTTAATTAAAAGTATCTACCAGCATAGAACTGTAAATAATAAAATTATGCTTGTTTCTTTTTATAAAAATACCTATCATGTGACCAATCAATGTTTTAAGAGAGAAACATAACATGGTTGACGTTGAAGAATTATAAAATTGAGGGGGGGGGTTTCTACATCTACTGGTGGTTCCACACAACACAGGAAAGAGAATGCTGTATATACTCGACTATAAATCTAGTATTTTAGCCCCCAAAATGAGGTCCAAAAAAGGGACTCGACTTATACTTGGGTCAGCTACCCCAAGCATCCTAAATTGAGGTGGTGTAACTTCAAACATACATTTTTAAAAAGCACTAACACTACCGTAAAAACTCAAAAACAAACCCACACAAACATCTAAATTAATTAATTTTTACATATTTTCATGTATTTTAATTATTGAAACTCACTAGCAGCTGCTGCATTTTCCACCCCTTTTTATACTCAGGTCAATCTACTTCCCTATTTTTAGAGGTCCAAATTAGGTAGTTCGACTTATATTCAGGACGACTTACAGTCGAGTATATATTTCTGTTTGTCCAAGGCAATGAATTGTGTAGCTTATGATCTGGATCAAGGAATGCTGCAGCCATCTTGGTATTAAAGGACAGGAGGAGAGAATAATAATTGGACATGCCTTGTGCCCATATCACAGGAATGAAATTTGATTTATGCAGTTAGTAACTGAGATTTTTGCTCTTCAGAGAAATGCCAGGAAGAATTAGACACTGTTCTCGGAAACAATGCATACGTGAAATATGAGGACCGAGAAAGTTTGCCTTACACGAATGCCTTCATTCATGAAGTCCAGCGTTTTGCAAGTATCCTACCCTTGGGAGTATCCCATGCTCCAATCAAAGATATGCCACTTTCTGGATATATAATTCCCAAGGTAAGACCAGAAATGTTTAGCTGTGAACCATATAGCCAAGAATGTGTATCTCTTTTCAAATTACGCCTTCTTGCCTATTTACTGCATCAAGGAAAGTGAATCTGCAGAGGTTTTGGTCTATAAAATTATCTGACCTTCACCTTTACCTTGGGTTGTAGTTAGGGGGTGCCGGGGGGGGGAATCAGCCCCCCATGAGCTAACAGCTTCATCCCAAGGAAAGTTCCAATGGTGTCTGTGTGTGTGTGTGTGTGTGAGAGAGAGAGAGAGAGAGAGAGAGAGATTGTTGCCCCTCCTGAAAAAATATTCACCCTCCCCCATTAAGAGCACTCAGCGATTGGGGAATGGAAAAGAAAGGAGTCTATTAATAAGCAATTGCATGGAAATGAGCTGTGTTTTGCAGAAGAAGCTGCCACATGGAATTGTGTAATAGGCATGTATATTTGTTTTCATCTTTTAAAAAACAAATATACAGTGGTACCTTGCTTAAAGAGCATAATGCGTTCTACGGGATTGCTCTTTAAGCGACTTTGCTCTTTAAGCGAAACACCATTGAAAATGACCAATTGTGACTTCTGGGGGGGGGGAGGGGATTGCGAACCCTAATTTAGTTGTTAACCAAGTTTTTGGTTGGTTTTAGTTGTTAAGTGAGGCGACCATTCAGAGAAATTTCTGCTCTTTAAGCAAGTTAGTCTCTAAGCGAGGCACTCAGAGGTGGGATGTCAAAATTTTTACTACCCCACTGTGAAATCATCACAGTGTGGGTGGAGCTAACATCATGATGTCATGATGCCAATAATAATAATAATAATAATAATAATAATAATAATAATAATAATAATAATAATAATAATAATAATAAGCACCTACCCACACCCCTCATCTTAAATACACATTAAAATACACACAGACCCACCACATCCAAAGGTGAGTCACTTACCCTGGGGAGCAGGCTATAGGGAGCTTCAGGCTAGCAGCTTCTCTTCCTCCTCCCCGCTTGGGAGAACAGCAAGGAGGCTGTGCATACGCACTAAGCACTGTAGGCATGCATGCACACCAAGTGCTTGACGCGCATGCGCAGTGGGGAAACCAGTGAAAAGGTAAGCCCCGAAGGTGGTCCCCCAAAAAAAGCTGCTACCGGTTCTCTGGGACACTGGGGAAATTACTACCGGTTCTGGCAAACTGGTGCTAACCTGTTACATCCCATCACTGCTCTTTATGCAAGGTTTTAATGTACTGCCTTAACTCCATTCTAGGAGTTACCTCTACCACACTTCAGTTGTGCACACTTGGGATGGAAGGCATCATAATCTAGGATAGGCTGGGCTCTAGACTAGTTCCAGTTGGAAAACAAAGCTACCCTTTGCACTTGCCCTTTTTTGTTGTTCAGTCGCACAGTCGATTCCGACCCTTTGCGATGACCCCATGGACCACAGTCCGCCAGGCACTTCTGTCCTCCACCATCCTCCTCAACTCGCTAAGCTCTGTGCCCATTGTGCCTACAATACCGTCTAGCCATCTCATTTTTGGCCGCCCCCTTCTTCTTTTGCCCTCCACCTTTCCCAGCATTAAGGCTTTCTCAAGCGAATCCTCTCTTCTCATTTGATGTCCAAAGTACTTTAACTTCATCTTTACTATTTAACCTTCTAAGGAGCATTCTGGGTTTATTTCTTCTAAGATTGACCTATTTGTTCTCCTTGCTGTCCAGGGGACTCTCAAAACTCTCCTCCAACACCACATCTCAAAGGCGTCTATTCTTCTGCGCTCAGCTTTCCTAATGGTCCAGCTCTCACAACCATACATTGCCACAGGGAATACCATTGCTTTGACTATGCAAATTTTTGTTTGCAATGTGGTGTCTCTACTTTTCACTATGTTCCTCAGGTTTCTTATAGCTTGCCTCCTAAGAATCACTCGCCTTTTTATTTCATGGCTGCAATCACCATCTGCAGTGAGCTTTGATCCTAAGAATGTAAAATCTGTCACTGCTTCTACTTCTTCCCCATCTATTTTCCAGGGACTGATAGGGCCTCTGGCCATTATCTTTGTTTTCTTGATATTGAGTCTCAAGCCAGCTTTTGCAATTTCTTCTTTCAACCTAAACAGGAGCTTGTTAAAGTCTTCCTCACTTTCTGCCATTAGGGTTGTATCATCTGCATATCTCAAGCTGTTGATGTTTCTCCCAGCAATTTTGATCCCAAATTGTAATTCCTCCATCTCTGCATTGCACATTATGTGCTCCAGTGATGGGATGTCAAAAATTCTACTACCACGCCATGACGTCATGGACGTCATGGGCGTGGCCAATGTCATGATGTCATGACGTCATGGGCGGAGCCAACGTCATGACATCATGACGTTGTGGGAAAGGCCAAAAATAAAATAAAAATAAAAAAAATAAACACGCACCCAGACCCGTAAATAAATTAAAGAAATAAAATAAATAAATAAATAAAATAAAAATTAAATAAAAGTACAACCACCCACCCAAAACACAAATAAATCACCCACCCACCCTAAATATAAAACCCTCACTTACCTTCCTTAGCGCCGACGAACCTCCATGTGGCCCAGGGCCACCTGGCAAGGCACGCTGCCCCCGACTGCGGCCGCTTCCTCCTACGAAGGCTTTTCGGCCTTTTCGGCCTGGCTCTGGCTGAGGCCACGGGCGGCCAGGGCCTGGGGGCAGCAGTGGGTATGGTGGCGGCTCCAGCCGCGGCCAGGGGCTGGAGCCACCGCTGCCCCCAGGCCCTGGCCGCCCGTGGCCTCAGCCAGAGCCGGGCCGAAAAGGCACCGCCCCGAGGAAGCTGCAGGCGCCCGGCAGAGGAGGATGCAGCGGTGGCGAGCCCTGCCGGGCTTACCCAGGGCATGGGGGTTTGTTGGGCCCAAGTCCCTAGGAGGACGTGGCGTGGGAGGACGGCCCGGGCAGACACCAACGTGCCCGTGGGAGCTCGGTGGCCGGCTAGGGGAGGTGCCCTTCTCTGAGGGCTGCCGCCGCCGCTGCCGGAGCCACTCTAAAAAGGGGCAGCTCCAGCTTCGGAAGAATTTTTTTAAAAAATTGGAGCCATTTGGCTCCAATTTAGTGTGCATGACCAGAAACTCAATTTGACGCATGCGCAATGCGTCAGATTGAGTTTCTGCACATGCGCAGTCAATTGGAGCCATTTTAGCTCCGATTTTAATTTTTTTTTCTTTCGGTGAGGCGTCCGGAAACGGACGCCTCAAAAGTGGACTCCCCTCCCAGAGAACCCTCCGGGATTGGTCCTACCAGTTCCAGGGAACCGTCTGGAACCGGGGACATCCCATCACTGGTGTGCTCTGTGTATAAGTTGAATAAGCAGGGTGACAAAATGCAGCCTTGTCTTACTCCTTTTCCTATTCCAAACAACTACGGTATGTTCTTCCATATTCTGTCTTTAACTGTTGCTTCTTGATTCATGTACACATTTCTCATGAGGTATATAAGGTGCTCTGGTATTCCCATCTCTTTGATTACTTGCCACATTTTGTTGTGGCCTATCTTGGACTATAAGGCCTTCCAGCCAGATGTCTTCCAAGTGAGCACAATTTGCCTGCCTCTCTGGAAGTTGAGACTCCCAAATTTGGAATCCAAAAGAACAAAACAAAATAAATGCACATATCTACTGAGCTTTCTCTTCTACACCAGGAAGCTGGTACATGGGGTTCATCTGGGATGCGCAGTTAAGATGAAGAGACAAGACAGAAAATTGGATGGCTAAACATCCTCCTACCTTAACCAAACTCCTACTTGGGTACAACGTCACATAGTTTTCCCAAATTAGTACCTGGGCAACTTCCTTTTGAACAGAAAAATGAGGAAACCTTGTTCTACGAAAGGCCACAAAATTTTCTGGATCAGACTTCCCCTGCCCCACATGACCCACATTTAGGTGTTTCTACATGCCTGCCCACTTGTCAGTGTCAGGGTTCTCTTTTCTAGTGTTACTTTCTTTCTAGATACTTAGGTATAATGGGTCCATTGCTCTCAAGTAATCCCTTAGGGCTACAAGTAAGTGGGACCACACCTGAATTGATGCCCTCCAGCTGAGCAATCCAGGATTTTAGCTTCCCTTCTCACATGTCCTGACCAAAGTCAGGCTGTTACTAAGGTAGCAAACATAAAAATAAACAACTCCAGTCATCTTTATGTCTTTTAAAAGTATATTGTAGCAAAAGTAAGTTACATGAACAAAGTTTCAGGAAGCAAAACAATTCTAGGTGAACGAAGCATTTTAAGTTCAGATAGCACATTAAAAACAATGAAAACCTGACTGGGTGTGGAAGTCGGGGGGCACTTAAAAGATTACATGATTGCTTGAGTTCAAAGCACCCCCAAAGAACTACTTACAGAGCAAAAGACCCTCCAGGCCTTCCTCTGAAGGAGTCCAGTCAATCACTACTCAGTACTCCTTGTCTATCAAACTGTAGGTTTCATTCTCCAAGAATACGAAGGTTAGAATGTTTAGTCTAGCAAGCAATTCCTGCCCAGTGACAACCCATAATGCAACACTCCCACTTCCCTCCCTGTGTGAATACCACATGGCCACCTCCCTGTGTGAACATTACACAGAAATTCACGTCACTATTCTAAAAAACCCACAGGCCCCATTTCTATCCCATGACACTAGGTACTTCTTACGAGGCACAAAATGCTTATGCTGATATCTTGCGGCAGTTTGCCACTAAACGATAGAACACTGCAGTTAAACCAGTGGTCTCATAGACATCTGGCCAATGCTTATCAGGTGATGCAATTCCACTTGGTTTTTGCAGGGAATTGAAACAACAATCAACATTCACTCAATCCATCATGATGGGGCCTATTGGAAGTACCCTAACAAATTCAACCCTTCTAACTTTCTGAATGAACAAGGGGAGTTTGTGAAACCCGAAGCCTTTTTACCTTTCTTGGCAGGTAAATTCTCTCTGTGTGTTTTGCTCCCCTGATGTCTTTTAACATTTCAAATAAGGGAATGGCTGAAGAATGTCTCTTCATTACTACAGATGTTTCTTCTGGGAGGTCATATGTCTTTTTTATCTTTGTAATGAGGCCCTGTACAGGCTGCATGGGGACTACAATGGCTTAGTGTAAACAGGTTATGTGCATTCTAGTCATGCCTGTCATATGTCCATGGAAGTGTCTGGCTCTTTGGCTATAAACAGAGATGAGCACCAAGCCATAGAGTCAGATACGACTGACTTTCAGCAAGGGCAACCTTACAGCCTACATGAATAGGCTTTTTCAACCCCTTCTTGTGTTGAAGGGAGGGCCAGGATAGAGCTGGGATGTTCCAGCACCCCTGTTTAATGCTCAGGGAGGCAACACCCACCATTTTGTTTCATCTTTCATTGCTCCTTTTTGCCTCAATTAGCAATTAATCTTATCTGAAGGAGAGTGTATTATTTTGAGTGTGATTTTCGGATTCTGTCCTGATCTATTGCTTTCAAATTGTGGCAGCGTGGTTCTGGCCACCATTTTGGCACGGCAATTGCACCTGCCATTTTGTTGCATTTGAATATTTGTTGGCTGTGTTCATTAATTTTAACTTTTAACTGCCACCCGTTGATACATCTTTGTAGTAGCAAGTAACAGCCAGCTTTGTTTTTTGTCCTCAGATCCTCTTTATCATTTCACTTTCAGGGCCAAGGGTTTGCTTAGGAGAGAACCTGGCTAGGATGGAACTGTTCCTTTTCTTCACCAGCATCCTGAGGAACTTCCAGGTCTCATGGCCGGATGAGTCAACGGAACCGGATCTGATGCCCCAGTTTGGGGTCACTCTAGTGCCTTCTCCCTTTAGAGTGTCGTTGAAACAGCGTCAGCAAAAATGAGAAATTCTATGTGTCATCCAAATCTTGTCTGCAAGAAGTTACCAATATTTTACAAAAAGTGTAACATCAAATAAAGGTGATCAAAGTGGTACAATAAATAAATGTGAATACTACTGGAATAATAATAATATCATCTCCCCCAGGCTATCTATCCGTCCCACCAGAGCGGACTGGAGAGACTCCCTGTTTGTTCCATCTGCCAGAGAGGCACACCTCTCTGGCACTAGAAGGAGAGCCTTCTCCGTGTCCGCCTTGGCACTTTGGAAGCTCCTGCCTCTAGAGCTGCACCTCCAGATGGACCTGTTGCCCTTGAGGAAGGGTGTGAAGACATGGCTGGCGGGACAGGTGTGGAGCAGCGATGGTTCCTTGACCCCTACCCCACTGGCTTATTTAATATCTTATACCCACCCTCTCCCTCCTCAATGTTAAGAAATTGTTTTTAGCTTGTTTAACCGCCATTTTAACTGCTTTTTAGATTTTAATCTTGTTTTTATGACCTGTGATTTTCCATTTTCTTCATGACCCTTTGCAATACATCCTGAGTCGCCTACGCGAGTAAGGCGGAATATAAATGTGAAGAAATAAATGCATAAATAAATGTCAGAAATTATTCTGGGTTGAAATGAATTTTGCTGGAGAAACTGTGCTCAGGGGATATCTGAATGAGGCTCCTTTCATGCCCCCAGGATTTTTTTTCCATCGAAGTGGTCCCTATTTATCCATTTGCAATGTCTTGCTTTCAAACTGGTAGGTTAGTAGTGTGAGAAATAGGCTTTGACCTGGCCGTTGCCCTTAGGGCTCTTCCGTTCCTTCCGAGTGACTTTTACCAGCCCTCCCCTATGGAACTTCCCAAAAGACTCTAAGCTCAGTAGGCCTAGATGTCTTTCTGCAAAGCCTGCAGCAACCCAGGACTTATCTGTATGAACAGAGCCCAGCAGTATTGTGAAGAGTCATGTTTAAAATTTGGTAGCATGTGGCTTATGGCTTAACTCTTGTCTTACCCCCTTTTCCAATGAACAGACATTGTTGAAAAAGTAGAGATGTTTATTGTTCTCAAAGTTTTTCATACATTGAGCTGTGTTTAACCCAAGATTGTATTGTACCTTTAAACTTCTGTGACCTCATCTGAAACATTAGTTAATAAGAGAAACCTGGACGTGCTTCTCCCCCCCCCCCATCTTTATCAGCTGGCCAGAAGATCATTCTAGATTAATTATTAATCCTTAGGGTGAAAAGAACATATTCCTTATTTATACACTTGCCATAAGAAGAGAAATGTTTGTTATTATGAATTCTGGAGAGAAGATGTGTGGCGTGTAGAACTCAAGTAGAATTCCCAGAATGGGGAATGGGCAGTTAAGGAGTCCAAAAAATCAAACATTCCCTCCCCACTTGAGTTTGTACTTATCAGTTTTACATGATGAACATCCAAACCAAAACAACCTAGATTTCAAACACGTTTCTATGTATCTGCTCCTTCTTTGGAAAGTTGGATAAACATTTATTTATTTCTATTTCCTTATTATTTACATTTATACTGAAGCCTTCCCCCAATGAGCCAAAGCAGTTATTAGGTCGGAGGTTCCCAAATGCATGAAGCCAGATGTTCTTTCTCTACAGCTGCCAAAAGCCGAACCACAGGCTGTTTCACAATGGAACGCTGGACATTTCACTTCCAGCATCCCTGGGGCTCCAAAGTTGGGGAGAATTAAATCAAATCAAAAATCATAAATAAATCATACACATTTTGCTGTCCCTTTGGCCATGAAAGATCTGGTTCCCAGGACGGCTACCTCAATCTGAATAACCAAAGGACGAGCCCTTGAACCTCATTCTTAACATTCATTGTGTTGGCTTAGTTCATATAATCATATAATCACATCAACGGCAAGGGGAAAAGCAGCCAGGGCAGGTTGAGGACTTTGCCGCCCCTCCCCCTGTGTCCACATCAACATATTGTAATGTAATATATTGTTTGTAAGCTGACCTGAGTCGCTACAGTGAGTGGGCGGCAATATAAATTTGAAATAATCATAATCACAAGCACAAGCACAAGCACAATCATAATCATTCATTCATTTCATTTACAGTAAAACCTCATATAACACTAAAACATGGTTCCACAAGTCTTGATGTTATATGATTTTTAGTGTTATCTGATGCATGTTAAAATCCTATGGGATCCATAGAGATACATTGTAACCACACAGGCTTTAGCGGTTGTTATCTGAAGCATCCCATAGGATCTTAATGTTATCTGATGCAATTCTTCCCCCCAGATTCCTTAATGTTATGCGATTTTAGTGTTATTCGATACTAATGTTATATGAGGTATTACTGTATTCGATTTGTATACCGCCCTACTCGGTACAATCGACTCAGGACGGTTTACAGAAACCACTCATATAGGACAATCAAAAGTAATATAACAAAATCAAATGTCATATAGTACAGTACAATAAATACAACAATACAGTCATAATCATAATCATAATCATAATCATAATCATAATCATAATCATAATCATAATCATAATCATACACAGTTGACCCTCACTTAACAAGCAGCTTGCTTCATACAAAATTTGGATAACAAAAGGAAACCCATAGAAAATAGTAGCTCAGTTAACAAATTTTTTTGGAATGGATTAATTGGTTTTCAGTACAGTACATTTTTATGGGAAACTGTGTTTCGGTTAAGAAATTTTGGTTTTCAATGTATTCCTGTGGGAAATGTGCTTTACAAATTTTTCATAGTAAAAAAGGTCCTGGAGAATACATTAAATTTGTTAAACATGGGGCCAATGTACAATGAGTTTTTTCAAGTCCCTTCTTCACCCAGGCTGTAATCTTGTGAAATACATATTATTATGAGTGAGTCTGATTATTTCTTGAAAGCAGACTTCCTATCTTGTTTTAACACACCCCTTCCCTCCTCCTCAACCTTTGCACTGGTGAGAAAAAAAGTACTGTTCCCATTGGCAAACAATCCTGCTTAAACTGCACCCTTGCACGCAAACAAGAGAATAAAGCTCTCAGAACTGCCGTAGAACTGCCGCAAATAACAGTAGAGTCTGTAATTCACATTAACTTTTACCATGGCTGTTTTCATCTGGCTACTGGTGATCGCCTTTGTAATCTACTGCTTCTGGAAGTCTACTCGTCCCAAATATTTCCCTCCAGGACCTTGGATTGTTCCATTTTTAGGCACCGTGTCTCAATCCACTTTTCGCAATCCCTTGATTGGATTAGAAAAGGTAAGGTTCTTTTTCCAATCCTAATCCCAGGTGATGAGAACTTGGATGAGTCATTCCTATAGTTTGATCAGTCTGTTGTAACAGTATATAACATTAGAATAAATCAGGGCTTCCTAACCTTTTCAAACCCGGGGCCGGGTCATGTTCTCTCAGTCACCCTCAAGGGCCAGATGGGGCAGGGCAGGGAGGTGGGTGGGGCGGGGCGGGGCGGGGCGGGGCAGGGCAGGGCAGGGAGGTAGGCACGGCCACCCAATTGTATCACTCCCCTTGCTTAAAGGCCACCCAATGTTACCAAACACACTCCCGACCGAACCGATGCAGACCTGTCACTGCCCACCGCTGCTAATTAAACCGCTGCTAATTAAACCACTGTTGGGCTGGAAATATGATTCTCAGGTGTTCCTCTCCTCCAGCTAAAAGTACAGTATTCTAAGTACAGTTACATTATGAATCTTGCCTCTCAATATATATGGCTGCCCAGATTATTCTGCTATAGCAGGGGTTCCCAATCTAAAGCTTGTGGGCTGGATCCGGCCTGTGGTGCCATTTCATGTGCCCACCCCACCCCTCCTTGAGAAACAGAATGGCCACCCCCTTTGAAGCTGTTGGGACAAAATGGCTGCCCCATCATACAGACAAGGCAAAATGGCTGTAAAGCCTATGAAGTTGACTAAGAGAGCATGACCCAGCTTGAAAAGGTTGGGAACCCATGTGCTATGTTAAGAAGTCTGCAAATTGCCACCACACTAACCACTGGCTATTTTTTTTTCAGTTAGCAAAACAATATGGCCCTGTTGCCAGTGTATATATAGGGAGAACCCCTATTGTCTTTGTTCAAGATTTGGCATCTGCAAAAGAAATCTTACTGACTAAAGGAACAGAATTTGCTGGGAGACCAAGCAATCCTATTAGTGAACTCATCAGTAATAATAAAGGTATTTCAATAGAAGTTCTAATATATTTTCATTCACACATCAGTATGCAATTAAAATATATTTATCAGGATATTCTATGATGACTCTTTCTTCCAAGATAATGCATGAGGGAGCAGGAGAAGCACAGGAAAGGTGAATTAATGTTATACATTGCTGAATGTAAGGCAGGGCAATAGGGCTTTGTCCCCATAGGTAAAGGACACCCTTGCTCGAAAGCCAGTCGTATCTGACTCTAGAGTTCAGTTTTTGTTGTTCAGTCGCACAGTCGACTCCGATCCTCTGCGACCCCATGGACCACTGTCCGCCAGGCACTCCTGTCTTCCACCATCCCCCTAAACTCGCTCAGCTCTGTGCTCATTGTGTCTACAATACCATCTAGCCATCTCATTTTTGGGGGGCCCTTCTTCTTTTGCCCTTGACCTTTCCAAGCATTAAGGCTTTCTCAAGTGAATCTTCTCTTCTCATTGGATGTCCAAAGTACTTTAGCTTCATCTTTACTATTTGACCTTCTAAGGAGCAGTCAGGGATGATTTCTTCTAAGATTCACCTATTTGTTCTCCTCGCTGTCCAGGGGACTCTCAAAACCCTTCTCCAACATCACATCTCAAAGGCGTCTATTCTTCTGCGCTCAGCTTTCCTAATGGTTCAGCTCTCACAACCATACATTGCCACAGGGAATACCATTGCTTTGACTATGCAAATCTTTGTTTGCAATGTGATGTCTCTACTTTTCACTATGCTCCCCAGGTTTCTCATCGCTTGCCTCCCAAGAATCAGTCGCCTTTTTATTTCATGGCTGCAATCTCCATCTGCAGTGAGCTTTGATCCTAGGAAAGTAAAATCTGTCACTGCTTCTACTTCTTCGCCATCTATTTTCCAGGGACTGATAGGGCCTGTTGCCATTATCTTGGTTTTCTTGATATTGAGTCTCAAGCCAGTATTTTCACTTTCTTCTTTCAACCTAATCAGGAGCTTCTTTAGGTCCTCCTCACATTCTGCCATTAGGGTGGTATCATCTGTGCTCATCTGTATTTACAGCCAAAGAGCTAGTGCGGTCTGTGTTTCTAAATGTTTCCATGGACATGTGGCAGGCATGCCTCAACACCGGAGTGCATGGAACACTGTTTACCTTCCCACTGAAATGGTCCCTCTACTTGCAATTTTTTGGCTTCTAACTGCTAGGTTGGCAGGAGCTGGAACAGAGACAGGAGCTCACTCCATCATGCAGTGTCAGGGGGGGTCAAGAGGTCCTAAAAGGCTTTGGTGGTGACAGAGTGCTGTGTATGATGCAGTCCACCACAAATCCCTCCTTCCAGACTCTGCCAGCCTCTCTCATGGATCCAGGCACCCTGATCTTACCCAGTAACAGGGAGCATGGTTTTTCCATAGTAGTGTGGATGTATCAGTAGCAGTGTGTGGCAGAAGCAGAGAACTAGGTGCCAGTGTTATGCCCAAGTAGAAGCCAACAGGGTAAAGTCCCAAAACAGAACTTTATTTTCTATTCTATAAGAAGAAATACCTGTAGAGATTAAAATCCCCAAATCCCAAAGTCCATAGAAATATTCGTCAGTCCATGAAATGGCAAAGTGTTGAGATGTTGCAAACAAGGCATTTCTCTGAGTCCTTCAGAAATCCATCATCAATCCACTGGTCAGGGTATATCTACAAGATAGAATCCAATTAGCCCCATTGGGCTGCATCCTGCCTTTGGGGTATTATTCTCTCCAGGGAATACCGTTCAGCCAACAAGAATCTTGCAGTCCTCGCTTATAGAACTGGTTTTAGGCCTCAAAACCTCCTCTTTTTAAAGAGAAATGAGGGACTTTCTCCCTCCCTAGGAATGCATTAGGTAATGTGGTTACATCATGATTTCATCATGGGAAAGTCCCTGTTCTCACAGGTGTCCTCCCAAAGGTGTCTGGGAGCTAACCTTTCAAGGTCATGGAACCCAGCCAATAGCATACTTTGAGCTAGAGAGACTTTGAGTATCCCACGGACTCACTCTCATGGATGTCATCCATCTGGTATCTCTGAGGTTATGCACTCAGAGAAGCTGGTCTTTTAATCCAGCTCAGGCTGACTCTCAACCTTTTTGAATACATGAAAGCAACTACGTGATTTCTATCAACTTAACTAAACATTTTACTTAAAATCTAGATAGCTAACTTAAAGCATACACACACAAGAAAGAGGTGCAGCTAGGCACTGCGTTATGCTTCTCAGGATCATGACATGCAGTACTCGGGGAATCAAACTCCAACCTTCCAGTCTTGAGCTCAGCGTCTTAACCACTTGAGCCACCGCAGTCCCGTTGGTCCCATAAGAAACCACTAAAATGTGGAGAGTGTAAAGATTCATAAGTGGAAGAGCATAAGCTCACTCATGTCAATTTGCTGGTGGAAAGGGGTGAAGTTGGGTTTTGAGCCTTCTTTTAATTCCCTGACTGCTTTGTCCTTCAGGAATTGTCATGGCACCTTATGGACAAGCATGGAAGGAACAGCGGAGGTTTGCCCTGATGGTTCTCCGAAATTTTGGGCTAGGCAAGAAATCGATGGAGGAAAGGATCCTGGCAGAAGCATCGTATTTGAACCAAGCATTCACAGAAAACATGAGTAAGGTTTGCAGGGGAGAAGACAGGACAAATAGGAATACTCATTTTATTACTCTTTCTGGTGGCACATCTCAGGCCCAGGTTTACCGGTAGTTAATTGGGGATTTGGGAGCAATGAAAGGACTGGGGGATGATGACACTGCTGTTCCATTTGTATGCATAGAAAGAGAGAGTTGCTAGATATTATTAGAAGAAGCTGGCCAAGGGGTAAAGGAGATCGAAACTCAATCTCAATGCTAGAAACTAAATTCCTGTAATTGACCATAATGTAAGAGGTTTTCTGTGAAGAACTACAAATCTCAGGATTTTGGGTAAAGAATGCCACAGGTTCTGGTTTTAAAAATTGAGCTCTGTTCAGGAAAATCAGAAGACTATCACCTTGAGAGTTCCACAGAGCTCTCCTACCACATGGTGCCTAGGTGTATTGAATTTTCCAACATTTAATCTGTAACAAACTGCAAGTCACAAGCCACCCCTAATGATGGTCTACTTAGGACTTGCTCATGAGTACTTCTTTGTGTGTAAATCCCTTCTTCTTCTGCTGCTGCTGCTGCTGCTGTATCCAAATCCGAATATTGGCGATCCTCATGGTAATCAACCACGAAGACTGTCTTATGGCCTTTAACGTTATCCGATCCATCGCATAGGATTTTAACATGGATTGGATAACACCAAGACTTGTGGAACCAAGTTTTAGTGTAATCCGGTGTTTTACTGTATCTGTAAATGTCCAGTAACAACAAGTAGGAGACAGTAGTTGATGGCGAACCTTTTAGAGACCGAGTTCCCAAACTGAAACCCCAAACCTACATATTTATCGCAAAGTGCTAACACAGTTCCCATTGGGCTGCTGGGCAGATGGACAGGGCAAACACTGTGCTCGGGTGACAGTGTGTGTGCCCACAGAGAGGGCTCCTAGTGTCACCTCTGGCACACATGCAATAGGTTTGCCACCACTGGCCTATTATATCATTCTTTTAAAGCAGGGGTTATCAACCTAAGGCCCATGGGTCAGATCTGGCCTGTGGTGCCTTATCATCTGCACCCCCTCCAGGGACATTTGAGAAAAAATATGGCCACCACTTTGAAGCTGTTGGGACAAAATGGCCACACACACCCCTCATGCAGGCAGTCCAAAATGGCCGGCAGCCCTCACAGCTGACTGAGAGAATGTGACCCAGCCCCTGGCTTGAAAAGGTTGGGAACCCTTGTTTTAAAGCAAATATACATTTTTAACCCTTTTTAATTTTAACATTTTTAATAAAAGTGATACAGAATGATGTGCCCTCCCTGCTATTTGCTGTCCATCATTTCCATGATAGGTGCAGCCTCAAAGAGGGGCACACTTGTTTACAAGTGTTATTGTGGGTTTTTGCCACTCCCATCGTTGTCTCACAGGAGCATTAGTTTTTTCAGCTACTGAAGCTGGAAGTACTGTATGGGGTTGAGAATGGATGGGGAAACATATTTCCATGTATCACGGATGCACATGGATACATCCAAAACAGTTGCAAATCACGATTGTTAAGAAAATGATTGACTCATCTATTTTCTCATTGTTTTATGTTACAGGTGGTCCTTTTGCCCCTCTCCATTTCATTGAGAATGCAGTGACAAACATAATTTCTATCGTTATCTTTGGGAAGCGTTTCGAATATGATGATGCCACTCTCCGGAAAGTATTGGACCGCATACACGAGAATTTTAAACTTCTGGCAGGAATCTGGGCATTGGTAGAACATTTATTTATTTATTTAAAATAATTTTACACTATGCTTCTCATATGAAAAATATGCAAGGCAGCTAACTAGCTAACTGAAACTAACTAACCAGAAAGACAATCTAAACTAGCCAAGATGTACAATTGTTGGCAAATGTTGTCAGAGAATAATTATTAGTTTGTGGTACATGTTATAAAGAATACAGGAACAGTCAGCTTATTTACAGATGATGTTAATAATAGAGAAACCATTGATGGCTATGGATAGATTAAGAATCCATCTGGAAGAATTTGGGGAGATAATAGGACTGCAGATAACTTGGAGCAGTGCAAAGATGATAAAGTATGATACAGTATTGTTTAATTAATCAGGGAAGAGAGATAATTTAGGAAAATATGAAGTTAAGATTCACAAAACACATCAGTATTTTTTCAATTAATATTTATTTATTAAAATTTGATACCCCGCCCCAATCGGGAGGACCCGACTCTGGGCGGCTTACATCCCACTAAAAGCAAAACAAAACCCAAACACTCAATTAAAAACATCAAGATTAAAAATTATCAGAAATTTAAAAACAAAAACAGAACTACACCCCAGTATTCCCCCAATCCAACTCAGGAAGGCAGTCCTTATATAAGCCACTTGGTGTGGGAACCCACGCTCCCGGGTCCCCAAACCTGACCTGCCAGCCAGGTTTTCACGCCCTTCCGGAAGGGCAAGAGCTCTGTCTGCAGGCGCAGTTCGGTGGGCAGGAGGTTCCAGAGGGTCGGGGCGGATACGGAGAAGGCTCTCCTCCTCGTGCTGGCGAGGTGCGCCTCTCTCGCCGAAGGGACAGCAAGGGAGCCTCTCCGATCCGCCCTGGTGGGCCGGACGGATGTTCTTGGGGTGACGCGGTCTCTTAGGTATCCTGGCCCACTACCATGTAGGGCTTTAAAGGTAATAACCAGCACCTTGAATTGCACCCGGAGACATACTGGCAACCAGTGCAGCTCCCGAAGCAGCGGCAAAGCACGAGCATAGCACCCACACCCCACCACTACCCGGGCCGCCGCATTCTGGACCAGCTGGAGTCTCCGGATGGTCATCAGGGGCAGCCCCATGTAGAGCGCATTACAATAATCAAGTCTGGAGGTGACCAACGCATGTGTGACCATAAGCAAGGCATCCCGGTCTAGGAGTGGGCGTAACTGGCGTATTACACGAAGTTGTGCAAAAGCCCTCCTGGCCACGGCTGCCACCTGCTCTTCGAACAGTAGCCGTGAGTCCAGGAGGACCCCCAGATTACGCACCGGGTCTGTTTGGGGCAGGACTGCCCCATCCAGAACCAAAGATGGCAGCTCCTTTGTTAACACAGGACCCCTTACCCACAGCCACTCAGTCTTGCCGGGATTCAGCTGTAGCCCGTTGTCCCCCATCCAGACCTTAACAGCCTTCAGACACCTGGAAAGGACTTCCACCGCACCGCTTGGGTCCCCACGGGCGGAGATGTATAACTGGGTATCATCAGCATACTGATGATACCTTACCCCGTGGTAACGGATGATCTCACCCAGCGGCTTCATATAGATGTTGAATAGGAGAGGAGAAAGTACCGAGCCCTGAGGCACCCCATATTGCAGGGGCCTAGGGCTGGACTTCTCCTTCTCCAGGCACACCGACTGGGTCCTGCCCCTCAGGAATGAGGCAAACCAGGACAACACTGTGCCCTGGATCCCCAGACCCTGGAGCCTACCCAGAAGGATGCCATGATCGACTGTATCAAAAGCCGCTGAGAGATCGAGAAGAGCAAGGACAGACGGTTCCCCTCCGTCCCGCTCTCTCCAGAGATCATCCACCAACGCGACTAGAGCGGTTTCGGTACCATATCCGGGCCTGAATCCTGACTGAAACGGGTCCAGATAATCTGCTTCATCCAGGACTCCCTGCAACTGCTGCGCCACAGCCTTTTCCAAAACCTTACCTAAAAAAGGTAGGTTGGACACTGGACGGTAGTTGGAAATTATTGTGGGGTCGAGGGAAGGTTTTTTTAAGAGGGGAAGCACCAAAGCATGTTTAAAAGGTGCGGGAAAATGCCCCTCTTTTAGTGAAGCATTGATAATCGCCTCGACCCAGCCACCTGCCACAGACTTGGAAGCTTTTATTAACCAGGCAGGGCATGGGTCCAGTGCACAGGACGTGGCGCGAACGGATGCAAGAAGCCTGTCCACTTCCTCAGGGCCAACGGGATCGAACCGATCCCAGATGACATGGCTAGACTGTGCCATGGTCAACCCCAGCTCCATACGTTCCACGCCGGGATTCAGCTTCGAGCGGATCTGAGCGATTTTCTCCGCCAGATAATCAGCAAAGTCCTCAGCCGAGCCCTGCCACCCAGGGCCCGGCCCCCCTCTACCGAGGAGGGACCTGGTCACCCGGAACAAGGCCGCTGGGCGATTATCTGCGGAGGCAATAAGGGTGGTGAAGTATTGACGCTTCACCACCCTCATCGCCACTAGGTAGTCCTTAATGGCAGCTCTAACTAGTGTTCGGTCAGACTCACTCTGAGTCTTCACCCAGCGGCGCTCTCGGCGTCTCTTAGCCCGTTTAAGCTCCCTTAGTTCCTCTGAAAACCAAGGAGCAGATCGATCCCCACGGACTCGGAGAGGCCGTAGTGGCGCGATTACATCCAGGGCTGCCGTCGCTCTCCTGTCCCATGCGTCGACAAGAGCCTTAGATGAACCGCTTTGCAGGTCAAGAGGACAACACCCCAGTTCCCTCTGGAATCCTTCTGGATCCATTAGTCGCTGGGGGCGGGCCCACTTAATCGGCCCTGCCTCCCTGCGGCGGAGTCCAGCCCCTAGGAAGTCTAGAGCCACCAGATAGTGATCTGACCATGGCACTGGGGTGATATCTAATTTTTGTAAAGACAGATCACTCTGCCACAGCTCCGACAAAAAAATTAGATCCGGGGTGTGGCCACTGCTCCTGGTAGGACCCTGAATTACCTGAGTCAGGCCCACGGTTGCCATGGAAGCCATGAACTCCCGAGCCACCTCCGAGCCGGTCCCCAATGATGGCAGGTTGAAGTCCCCCAGGACCATCAGCCTGGGGGCCTCCAATGCCAGCACTGAGACCGCCTCGAGGAGCTCAGGCAGGGAATCTGCTACTCTGCAGGGAGGCAGGTACAAGAGCAGGATTCCCAACTGACCCTTAGGGCCCATACGCAAGAACAAGGCCTCACAACCCGGAATTTGTGGAGCCGTGGCCCTGGTGACTCCCAGTGACTCCCTAGCTATCACGGCGACTCCACCGCCCCTTCCCCTCTCCCTAGGCTGATGCCAAATACCGAAACCGGCCGGGCATAATTCAGACAGAGGAACCCCGTCCTCTGGCACCAGCCAGGTTTCGGTGATGCATGCCAGATCAGCCCGCTCCCCTGAAATGGTGTCTGCGAGCAGGGGAGCCTTATTGCAGACTGATCTGGCATTCACCAGCAGCAGCCCAAGGGAGGGGTCACTCTTGACCGTCTGCTCAGGGCCCAGAGGTGTAGCCGGGGGGCCAGAACACGGGACAGCAACTAAGCATCTGACCCGTGTTCTCCGAGTGCGGCCCGCCCCTCGGCTCCCGTCGTAACGCCCCATGCCCGTTACCACACCAATTTGGGCCTCATGGAAACCCCCAGCCCCAACAGACAGAGCTCGAACCCAACCTTCTGGCTGGCAGACATTCCTTAGTAATCCCCCATTCGCATTCCCCCAGACCCTCTCCAAGAATTGTCCATCTGCCGTTACTCCTGATGGTAATGGTAACGGTGGGGCTAGGGAGACTTGGTATGAGGACAAGTAATGGTAATTCTGATGGTGGCCGTAACAGCTGCCACAACAACAGGTGGGGAATACGGTGCAACAGCGGGGCTTTTTAAAGTTCCCGCCGCCGGCATCAGCGCAGGGACCCGGCGTCTTCGTTCCCCCGCCGCAGGTGTTTCTCGAGGCGGCGAGGGAGACAGCGAAGCTGGTCCAGCCGGCACGGGGCTTTTTAAAGTTCCCGCCGCCGGCATCAGCGCAGGGACCCGGCGTCTTCGTTCCCCCGCCGCAGGTGTTTCTTGAGGCGGCGAGGGAGACAGCGAAGCTGGTCCGGCCGGCACGGGGCTTTTTAAAGTTCCCGCCGCCGGCATCAGCGCAGGGACCCGGCGTCTTCGTTCCCCCGCCGCAGGTGTTTCTCGAGGCGGCGAGGGAGACAGCGAAGCTGGTCCGGCCGGCACGGGGCTTTTTAAAGTTCCCGCCGCCGGCATCAGCGCAGGGACCCGGCGTCTTCGTTCCCCCGCCGCAGGTGTTTCTCGAGGCGGCGAGGGAGACAGCGAAGCTGGTCCGGCCGGCGCGGGGCTTTTTGAAGTTCCCGCCGCCGGCATCAGCGCAGAGACCCGGCGTCTTCGTTCCCCCGCCGCAGGTGTTTCTCGAGGCGGCGAGGGAGACAGCGAAGCTGGTCCGGCCGGCACGGGGCTTTTTAAAGTTCCCGCCGCCGGCATCAGCGCAGGGACCCGGCGTCTTCGTTCCCCCGCTGCAGGTGTTTCTTGAGGCGGCGAGGGAGACAGCGAAGCTGGTCCGGCCGGCGCGGGGCTTTTTGAAGTTCCCGCCGCCGGCATCAGCGCAGAGACCCGGCGTCTTCGTTCCCCCGCCCCAGGTGTTTCTCGAGGCGGCGAGGGAGACAGCGAAGCTGGTCAGGCCGGCACGGGGCTTTTTAAAGTTCCCGCCGCCGGCATCAGCGCAGGGACCCGGCGTCTTCGTTCCCCCGCCGCAGGTGTTTCTTGAGGCGGCGAGTGAGACAGCGAAGCTGGTCCGGCCGGCGCGGGGCTTTTTGAAGTTCCCGCCGCCGGCATCAGCGCAGAGACCCAGCGTCTTCGTTCCCCCACCGCAGGTGTTTCTCGAGGCGGCGAGGGAGACAGCGAAGCTGGTCCGGCCGGCACGGGGCTTTTTAAAGTTCCCGCCGCCGGCATCAGCGCAGGGACCCGGCGTCTTCGTTCCCCCGCCGCAGGTGTTTCTCGAGGCGGCGAGGGAGACAGCGAAGCTGGTCCGGCCGGCGCGGGGCTTTTTGAAGTTCCCGCCGCCGGCATCAGCGCAGAGACCCGGCGTCTTCGTTCCCCCGCCGCAGGAGTTTCTCGAGGCGGCGAGGGAGGTAGCGAAGCTGGTCCGGCCGGCGCGGGGCTTTTTGAAGTTCCCGCCGCCGGCATCAGCGCAGAGACCCGGCGTCTTCGTTCCCCCGCCGCAGGTGTTTCTCGAGGCGGCGAGGGAGACAGCGAAGCTGGTCCGGCCGGCGCGGGGCTTTTTGAAGTTCCCGCCGCCGGCATCAGCGCAGAGACCCGGCGTCTTCGTTCCCCCGCCGCAGGTGTTTCTCGAGGCGGCGAGGGAGACAGCGAAGCTGGTCCGGCCGGCACGGGGCTTTTTAAAGTTCCCGCCGCCGGCATCAGCGCAGGGACCCGGCGTCTTCCTTCCCCCGCCGCAGGTGTTTCTTGAGGCGGCGAGGGAGACAGCGAAGCTGGTCCGGCCGGCGCGGGGCTTTTTGAAGTTCCCGCCGCTGGCATCAGCGCAGAGACCCGGCGTCTTCGTTCCCCCGCCGCAGGTGTTTCTCGAGGCGGCGAGGGAGGTAGTGAAGCTGGTCCGGCCGGCGCGGGGCTTTTTGAAGTTCCCGCCGCCGGCATCAGCGCAGAGACCCGGCGTCTTCGTTCCCCCGCCGCAGGTGTTTCTCGAGGCGGCGAGGGAGACAGCGAAGCTGGTCCGGCCGGCACGGGGCTTTTTAAAGTTCCCGCCGCCGGCATCAGCGCAGGGACCCGGCGTCTTCGTTCCCCCGCCGCAGGTGTTTCTTGAGGCGGCGAGGGACACAACGAAGCTGGTCCGGCCGGCGCGGGGCTTTTTGAAGTTTCCGCCGCCGGCATCAGCGCAGGGACCCGGCGTCTTCGTTCCCCCGCCGCAGGTGTTTCTCGAGGCGGCGAGGGAGACAGCGAAGCTGGTCCGGCCGGCGCGGGGCTTTTTGAAGTTCCCGCCGCCGGCATCAGCGCAGAGACCCGGCGTCTTCGTTCCCCCGCCGCAGGTGTTTCTCGAGGCGGCGAGGGAGACAGCGAAGCTGGTCCGGCCGGCACGGGGCTTTTTAAAGTTCCCGCCGCCGGCATCAGCGCAGGGACCCGGCGTCTTCGTTCCCCCGCCGCAGGTGTTTCTTGAGGCGGCGAGGGAGACAGCGAAGCTGGTCCGGCCGGCGCGGGGCTTTTTGAAGTTCCCGCCGCCGGCATCAGCGCAGAGACCCGGCGTCTTCGTTCCCCCACCGCAGGTGTTTCTCGAGGCGGCGAGGGAGACAGCGAAGCTGGTCCGGCCGGCACGGGGCTTTTTAAAGTTCCCGCCGCCGGCATCAGCGCAGGGACACGGCGTCTTCGTTCCCCCGCCGCAGGTGTTTCTCGAGGCGGCGAGGGAGACAGCGAAGCTGGTCCGGCCGGCGCGGGGCTTTTTGAAGTTCCCGCCGCCGGCATCAGCGCAGAGACCCGGCGTCTTCGTTCCCCCGCCGCAGGTGTTTCTCGAGGCGGCGAGGGAGACAGCGAAGCTGGTCCGGCCGGCACGGGGCTTTTTAAAGTTCCCGCCGCCGGCATCAGCGCAGGGACCCGGCGTCTTCCTTCCCCCGCCGCAGGTGTTTCTTGAGGCGGCGGGGGAGACAGCGAAGCTGGTCCGGCCGGCGCGGGGCTTTTTGAAGTTCCCGCCGCTGGCATCAGCGCAGAGACCCGGCGTCTTCGTTCCCCCGCCGCAGGTGTTTCTCGAGGCGGCGAGGGAGACAGCGAAGCTGGTCCGGCCGGCGCGGGGCTTTTTGAAGTTCCCGCCGCCGGCATCAGCGCAGAGACCCGGCGTCTTCGTTCCCCCGCCGCAGGAGTTTCTCGAGGCGGCGAGGGAGGTAGCGAAGCTGGTCCGGCCGGCGCGGGGCTTTTTGAAGTTCCCGCCGCCGGCATCAGCGCAGAGACCCGGCGTCTTCGTTCCCCCGCCGCAGGTGTTTCTCGAGGCGGCGAGGGAGACAGCGAAGCTGGTCCGGCCGGCGCAGGGTTTTTTGAAGTTCCCGCCGCCGGCATCAGCGCAGAGACCCGGCGTCTTCGTTCCCCCGCCGCAGGTGTTTCTCGAGGCGGCGAGGGAGACAGCGAAGCTGGTCCGGCCGGCACGGGGCTTTTTAAAGTTCCCGCCGCCGGCATCAGCGCAGGGACCCGGCGTCTTCCTTCCCCCGCCGCAGGTGTTTCTTGAGGCGGCGAGGGAGACAGCGAAGCTGGTCCGGCCGGCGTGGGGCTTTTTGAAGTTCCCGCCGCTGGCATCAGCGCAGAGACCCGGCGTCTTCGTTCCCCCGCCGCAGGTGTTTCTCGAGGCGGCGAGGGAGGTAGTGAAGCTGGTCCGGCCGGCGCGGGGCTTTTTGAAGTTCCCGCCGCCGGCATCAGCGCAGAGACCCGGCGTCTTCGTTCCCCCGCCGCAGGTGTTTCTCGAGGCGGCGAGGGAGACAGCGAAGCTGGTCCGGCCGGCACGGGGCTTTTTAAAGTTCCCGCCGCCGGCATCAGCGCAGGGACCCGGCGTCTTCGTTCCCCCGCCGCAGGTGTTTCTTGAGGCGGCGAGGGAGACAGCGAAGCTGGTCCGGCCGGCGCGGGGCTTTTTGAAGTTTCCGCCGCCGGCATCAGCGCAGGGACCCGGCGTCTTCGTTCCCCCGCCGCAGGTGTTTCTCGAGGCGGCGAGGGAGACAGCGAAGCTGGTCCGGCCGGCGCGGGGCTTTTTGAAGTTCCCGCCGCCGGCATCAGCACAGAGACCCGGCGTCTTCGTTCCCCCGCCGCAGGTGTTTCTCGAGGCGGCGAGGGAGACAGCGAAGCTGGTCCGGCCGGCACGGGGCTTTTTAAAGTTCCCGCCGCCGGCATCAGCGCAGGGACCCGGCGTCTTCGTTCCCCCGCCGCAGGTGTTTCTTGAGGCGGCGAGGGAGACAGCGAAGCTGGTCCGGCCGGCGCGGGGCTTTTTGAAGTTCCCGCCGCCGGCATCAGCGCAGAGACCCGGCGTCTTCGTTCCCCCACCGCAGGTGTTTCTCGAGGCGGCGAGGGAGACAGCGAAGCTGGTCCGGCCGGCACGGGGCTTTTTAAAGTTCCCGCCGCCGGCATCAGCGCAGGGACCCGGCGTCTTCGTTCCCCCGCCGCAGGTGTTTCTCGAGGCGGCGAGGGAGACAGCGAAGCTGGTCCGGCCGGCGCGGGGCTTTTTGAAGTTCCCGCCGCCGGCATCAGCGCAGAGACCCGGCGTCTTCGTTCCCCCGCCGCAGGAGTTTCTCGAGGCGGCGAGGGAGGTAGCGAAGCTGGTCCGGCCGGCGCGGGGCTTTTTGAAGTTCCCGCCGCCGGCATCAGCGCAGAGACCCGGCGTCTTCGTTCCCCCGCCGCAGGTGTTTCTCGAGGCGGCGAGGGAGACAGCGAAGCTGGTCCGGCCGGCGCGGGGCTTTTTGAAGTTCCCGCCGCCGGCATCAGCGCAGAGACCCGGCGTCTTCGTTCCCCCGCCGCAGGTGTTTCTCGAGGCGGCGAGGGAGACAGCGAAGCTGGTCCGGCCGGCACAGGGCTTTTTAAAGTTCCCGCCGCCGGCATCAGCGCAGGGACCCGGCGTCTTCGTTCCCCCGCCGCAGGTGTTTCTCGAGGCGGCGAGGGAGACAGCGAAGCTGGTCCGGCCGGTGCGGGGCTTTTTGAAGTTCCCGCCGCCGGCATCAGCGCAGAGACCCGGCATCTTCGTTCCCCCGCCGCAGGAGTTTCTCGAGGCGGCGAGGGAGGTAGCGAAGCTGGTCCGGCCGGCGCGGGGCTTTTTGAAGTTCCCGCCGCCGGCATCAGCGCAGAGACCCGGCGTCTTCGTTCCCCCGCCGCAGGTGTTTCTCGAGGCGGCGAGGGAGACAGCGAAGCTGGTCTGGCCGGCACGGGGCTTTTTAAAGTTCCCGCCGCCGGCATCAGCGCAGGGACCCGGCGTCTTCGTTCCCCCGCCGCAGGTGTTTCTTGAGGCGGCGAGGGAGACAGCGAAGCTGGTCCGGCCGGCGCGGGGCTTTTTGAAGTTCCCGCCGCCGGCATCAGCGCAGGGACCCGGCGTCTTCGTTCCCCCGCCGCAGGTGTTTCTCGAGGCGGCGAGGGAGACAGCGAAGCTGGTCCGGCCGGCACGGGGCTTTTTAAAGTTCCCGCCGCCGGCATCAACGCAGGGACCCGGCGTCTTCGTTCCCCCGCCGCAGGTGTTTCTCGAAAGAGGAACACTTTAATAAATTGAGGAAGAAATTTGGGAGGAAGTGGAGTGTTTTAAGAAGATCAGGCTTTCATGGTTTGAAAGAATAGCAGATTTTATATAAAATTTCCTTTATACGGTATTACTGATACAAATAACTGTGGAGGTGGAAGATTTTTATTGTTCAGTTGCACAGTCAAGTCTGACTCTTTGCGACCCCATCGATCACATCACACCAGGCTCCTCTGCCATCATCCAAGTCTGCCCAGATCTGCATCAATGATGCTGTCTAACCATCTCATCCTCTGCCACCCCTTTCTCCTTTTGCCGTCAATCTTTCTTAGCATCAGGGTCTTCTCCAGGGAGTCCTTTCTTCTCATTTGGTGGCCAATGTACTTGAGTTTCAGTATTCGTCCTTCCAAGGAGAGGTCAGGGTTGATTTCCTTTAAGATTGACTGGTTTGTCGTAATTAACACATTTTGTAATGGAGGAGAAGTAAGGAAGTAAGGATAAATAAAAATAATAAATGTAGTGATTTTATAGAATTTGAAGAATGTATTTTACAGCAGGAAAAGGTAAGTGATAATAACGAAAGGCATGATAATGTAAAATATTATTTGTTTGTTTGTGTGTGTTTTTCCTGCTAGCTTTACATTGAATTCCCACTGTTGAGGAGGTTTCCTCTGCCTCATCAAGCTATGTTTAGAAATCTAGAGAAGGTGCAAGCTTTCTTCAGAGAAGAATTGGAAGAACACAAGGCAACCTTTGTTTCTGGAGAGCATCGAGATTTAGTTGATGCCTATTTAGATGAACTGCAAAAGGTATTTCATTATGAGCTCTTACATTTTTATGTCACCTTTTCTCCTACCATAATGAATGTTTCTATATGTTTGTGTGAGAGAACCTGAAAATACTTTTTTGGACCACTGTGCACATTTTCTTCAACCAGCTAGATATCCCAGCTGCATAATGCTCCCACCATTTAGAAGGGCCTTATCTTTTGCCAGATTTATACTAGAGTAAAAGCTGACCCAAGTATAAGCCGGGGTACCTAATTTAGACCTCAAAAACTAGGAAAATAGATTGACCTGAGTATAAGTCAAGGGTGGAAAATGCACAACTGCTAGTGAGTTTCAATAATTAAAATGCATGAAAATATGGTAAAATTAATTAAATTGTTGGCACATCTCAATCTGGCATGGTTCTGGGGGACCCTCGTGGTCATTGACCCGAGTATAAGCTGAGTCCCCTTTTGGGGGCTCATTTTGGGGCTAAAAAACTCAACTTATAATCGAGTATATACGGTAATGTGCTTCCAACAGCTGTTACCAACGGAAGATATCAAAATACAGTAATACCTTGGATAACATTTGCATCAGATAACACTAAAACCGCATAACGTTAAGCAATCTGGAAAAAGAATTGCATCACATAACATTAAATCCTATGGTGTGCATCGGATATTTATTTATTTATCATACTTCTATACCACCCTCCTCGCCAGAGCGTCTCAGGCATTGAACCACGCAAACCCCCTCGCCTCAGTAAGGCAACAATCTACCATGGCTGATTTCCTAGTAGAAAGTGCTCTGAAGCTGTAATTAAGGAAGGAATGCTTAATGTAATAAATGTGTCTGAATATAAAGTAATGTTTCCCATTTTCATTTTCCTGATCAACAAAAGGCAGAGAATAAAGGGTCGGGTTTTGATCATGAGAACTTCTTCTCAGTTATATCCGATCTCTTCATTGGTGGGACAGAAACAACGGCGGCAACTGTGCAATGGGGCTTGCTCTATATGATGGCCTACCCAGAGATCCAAGGTGGGTAATGGCAGCATCTTGACAAATAATGGAGAAAGCTTTGGGAGGTGGTTTGAAATTCAAAGCACTCTTGAATCCCAGGAGTGGTGTAGCATATAACTTTGAGTACCAAAGGTCCCAGGTTCAGTAGCCATCAGCATCTTTAGGTCTAGTTGAAGAGGGGGGGAGCTATCTGAAATGCTGCAAGGATAGTCACTTTAAGTGAAGAATGACAACACACACCTATGTGATCAGATTCATGTGTTAGAGGACAGTTTTCTTCAGTTTTGGAATGTAGAAGGTATTCAGATGATAACAGATAGAGTAGGGGTTCTCAACCTAAGGCCTGTGGGCCAGATCCAGCCCCACAGCACCATTTCATGTGGCCCCCAACCCTCCAAGGGCATTAAAGAAACAAAATGGCTGTCCCCTTTGAAGCTGTTGGAACAAAACAGCCATCCCCCATTGTGCAGGTAGAGCAAAATGGCCGTCCAGCCCTTAAAGTTGACTGAGAGCGCAACTTGGACCCCAGCTTGAAAAAGTTGGGAATCCATGAGATAGAGTCATGGTAGCCAAACAATTCCAGAAATGTGCCTGTGTATGTCATAGAAGTGACTAGCATGGAGCAAAATGGATTCCCTATGTTCAGAGGTTAAGAGGAGACTTTGACCTCTCCACACTTTCCTTGACCCTGTCTACACTTAAGCCGCCTACAGTTGGGGCCCGGAGCAAAATCCCAATTGATGTGATCTCAATGTCCAAATGGCATTATAAAAATACCTATCATGTGACCAATCACTGTTTTAAGAGAGAAACGTAACATGGTTGACGTTGAAGAATTATAAGATTGAGTTTTGTTTTTTTCTACATCTACTGGTGGTTCCATACGGCGCAGAAAAGAGAATGCTATATATACTCGACTATAAATCTAGTTTTGTAGCACCCAAATGAGGTCCAAAAAAGGGACTCAACTTATACTCGGGTCAACAACCCCAAGCATCCCAAAACGAGGTGGTATAACTTCAAACATACATTTTTTTTTAAAAAAAAAGCACTAACACTACCATAAAAACTCAAAAACAAACCTACACAAATGTCTAAATTAATTAATTTTACCATATTTTCATGTATTTTAATTATTGAAACTCACTAGCAGCTGCTGCATTTTCCACCCCTGACTTATACTCAGGTCAATCTACTTCCCTATTTTTAGTAGTTCAAATTAGGTAGTTCGACTTATATTCCGGACGACTTATAGTCAAGTATATATTTCTGTTTGTCCAAGGCAATGAATTGTGTAGCTTATGATCTGGATCAAGGAATGCTGCAGCCATCTTGGTATTAAAGGACAGGAGGAGAGAATAATAATTGGACATGCCTTGTGCCCACATCACAGGAATGAAATTTGATTTATGCAATTAGTAACTGAGATTTTTGCTCTTCAGAGAAATGCCAGGAAGAATTGGACACTGTTCTTGGAAACAATGCATATGTGAAATATGAGGACCGGGAAAGGTTGCCTTACACGAATGCCTTCATTCATGAAGTCCAGCGTTTTGCAAGTGTGCTACCCTCTGGACTACCCCATGCGCCAATCAAAGATATGCCACTTTCTGGATATATAATTCCCAAGGTAAGACCAGAAATGTTTAGCTGTGAACCATAAAACCAAGAAAGTGTATCTCTTTTCAAATTACTCCTTCTTGCCTATCTACTGCATCAAGGAAAGTGAATCTGCAGAGGTTTTGGTCTATAAAATTCTCCAACCTTTACCTTTACCTTGGGTTGTAGTCAGGGGTGACCCGGGGGGGGATCAGCCCCCCATGAGCTAACAGCCTCACCCCAAGCAAAGTTCCTATGTTGTGTGCGTGTGTGTGCGTGTGTGTGACAGACATTGTTGCCCCTCCTGAAAAAATATTTGCCCTCCTCCATTAAGAGCAGTCAGTGATTGGGGAATGGAAAAGAAAGGAGTCTATTAATAAGCAAGTGCATGGAATTGAGCTGTGTTTTGCAGAAGAAGCTGCCACATGGAACTGACTTATAGGCATGAAGAGACAAGACAGAAAATTGGATGGCTAAACATCCTCCTACCTTAACCAAACTCCTACTTGGGTACAACATCCCATAGTTTTCCCAAATTAGTACCTGGGCAACTTCCTTTTGAATAGAAAACTGAGGAAACCTTGCCCTACAAAAGGCCCCAAAATTTTCTGGATCAGACATCCCCTGCCCCACCCACATTTAGGTGTTTCTACATGCCTGCCCGCTTGCCAGTGTCAGGGTTAGCAGGGTTCTCTATGCCAGTGTTACTTTCCTTCTGGATACTTAGGTATAACGGGCTCGTTGCTCCCGAGTAGACCCTTAGGCTTACGAGCTGAGCAATCCAGGATTTTAGCTTGCCTTTTCACATGTCCTGACCAAAGTCAGGCTGTTACTAAGGTACCAAACATAAAAATAAACAACTCCAGTTATCTTTATGTCTTTTAAAAGTATATTGTAGCAAAAGTAAGTTACATGAACAAAGTTTCAGGAAGCAAAACAATTCTAGGTGAACGAAGCATTTTAAGTTCAGATAGCACATTGAAAAGAATGAAAACCTGACTGAGTGTGGAAGCCCTGAAAGGGGGGGGGGCATTTAAAAGATTACATGATTGCTTGAGTTCAAAGCACCCCCAAAGAACTACTTACACAGCAAAAGACCCTTCGGGCCTTCCTCTGAAGGAGTCCAGCCAATCACTACTCAGTACTCCTTGTCTATCAAATTGTAGGTTTCATTCTCCAAGAACATGAGGGTTAGAATGTTTAGTCTAGCAAGCAATTCCTGGCCAGTGACGACCCATAATGCAACACTGCCACCTCCCTCCCTGTGTGAACACCACACAGAAATCCACATCACTATTCTAAAAAACCCACAGGCCCCATTTCTATCCCATGACACTAGGTACTTCTTATGAGGCACAAAATGCCTATGCTGATATCTTGTGGCAGTTTACCACTAAACGATAGACCAGTGCAGTTAAACCAGTGCATGCATCTCATAGACATCTGGCCAATGATTATCAGGTGATGCAATTCAACTTGGTTTTTGCAGGGAACTACAACAACAATCAACATTCACTCAATCCATCATGATGGGGCCTATTGGAAGTACCCTAACAAATTCAACCCTTCTAACTTTCTGAATGAACAAGGGGAGTTTGTGAAACCCGAAGCCTTTTTACCTTTCTTGGCAGGTAAATTCTCTCTCTGTGTTTTGCTCCCCTGATGTCTTTTAACATTTCAAATAAGAGAATGGCTGAAGAATGTCTCTTCATTACTACAGATGTTTCTTCTGGGAGGTCATATGTCTTTTTTATGGAAGGACTGGGAACTGTATCTTTTTACTATTACTTACTCAATATCTTTGTAATGGGCCCCTGTACAGGCCACATGGGGACTGAAATGGCTTAGTGGTTAAGATGCTGAACTTGATGACTGAAAGGCTGGCAGGTAAGCAGTTCAAGACCTGAGTGACTGAGTGAGCTTCTGTCTCTGTCCCAGCTCCTGCCAACCTAGCAGTTCAAAAGGAAGAAATTGCAAGTAGATAAATAGGTACCACTGTGGTGGGAAGGTAAACAGTGCTCTGTGCATTCTAGTCATGCCTGTCATATGTCCATTGAAGTGTCTGCAGACGCAGACAGCTCTGGCTCTTTGGCTATAAACAGAGATGAACACCATGCCTTAGAGTCAGATACAACCGAGTTTCGTCAAGGGCAACCTTACAGCTTGCATGAATGTTTTTTTTTAATCCCTGTTATGTAGAAGGGACAGCCAGAATAGAACTAGGATGTTCCAGCACTCCTATTTACTGCTCTGGAAGGCAACACCCACCATTTTGTTTCATCTTTCATTGCTCCTTTGCCTTAATTAGCATTTAATCCTATCTGAAGGACAGTGTGTATTATTTTGAGTGTGATTTCCAGATTCTGTCCTGATCTATTGCTTTCAAATTGTGGCAACGTGGTTCTGGCCACCATTTTGGTACGGCAACCGCACCTGCCATTTTGTTGCATTTGAATATTTGTTGGTTGTGTTCGTTAATTTTAACTTTTAACTGCCACCCGTTGATACATCTTTGTAGTAGCAAGTAACAGACAGTTTTGTTTTTTGTCCTCAGATCCTCTTTATCATTTCACTTTCAGGGCCAAGGGTTTGCTTAGGAGAGAACCTGGCTCGGATGGAACTGTTCCTTTTCTTCACCAGCATCCTGAGGAACTTCCAGGTCTCATGGCCGGATGAGTCAACGGAACCGGATCTGATGCCCCAGTTTGGGGTCACTCTAGTGCCTTCTCCCTTTAGAGTGTCGTTGAAACAGCGTCAGCAAAAATGAGAAACGCTATGTGTGATCCAAATCTTGTCTGCAAGAAGTTACCAATGTTTTACAAAAAGCATAACATCATGTAAAGGAGATCAAAGTGCTACAATATATAAATGTGAATAATATTGGAATAATAATAATTTCATCTCCCTAAGGCTATCTGTCTGTCCCAGCAGAGCAGACTGGAGAGGCTCCCTGGTTGTTCCATCTGCCAGAGACGCACGGCTCTCTGGCACTAGAAAGAGAGCCTTCTCCGTGTCCTCCCCGGCACTTTGGTTTGGAACCACCTGCCTCTAGAGCTGCACCTCCAGATGGACCTGTTGGCCTTTAGGAAGGGTGTGAAGACTTGGCTGGCGGGACAGGTGTGGGGCAGTGATGGTTCATTGACCCCCACCCCACTGGCTTATTTAACATCTTATACCCACCCTCTCCCTCCTCAATGTTAAGAAATTGTTTTTAGCTTGTTTAACCACCATTTTAACTGCTTTTAAGATTTTAATCTTGTTTTTATGACCTGTGATTTTCCATGTTTCTTCATGACCCTTTGCAATACGCCCTGAGTCGCCTACGCGAGTAGGGCGGAATATAAATTTGAATGAATAAATAAATAAATAAATAAATGTCAGAAATTATTCTGGGTTGAAATGAATTTTGCTGGAGAAACTGTGCTCAGGGGATATCCGAATGAGGCTCCTTTCATGCTCCCAGGAATTATTATTTTTCACCGAAGTGGTCCCTATTTATCTATTTGCAATGTCTTCCTTTCAACCTGCTCGGTTAGTGTGAGAAATAGGTTTTGACCTGGCCGTTGCCCTTGGGGTTCTTCTGTTCCTTCCTAGTGACTTTTACCAGCCCTCCCAGTTGGAACTTCCCAGAAGACTCCAAGTTCAGTAGGCCTAGAACCTAGATGTCTTTCTGCAGAAATCCGGGACTTATCTGTATTAACAGAGCCCAGCAGTATTGTGGAGAGTCATGTTTAAAATTTGGTAGCATGTGGCTTATGACTTAACTCTTGTCTTACCCCCTTTTCCAATGAACAGACATTGTTGAAAAAGTAGAGATGTTTATTGTTCTCAAAGTTTTTCATACATTGAGCTGTGTTTAACCCAAGATTTTATTGTAACTTTAAACTTCTGTGACCTCATCTGAAACATTAGTTAATAAGAGAAACCTGGACATGCTTCTCCCCCCCCCCCGCCCATCTTTATCAGTTGGCCAAAAGATCATTCTAGAAGATTAATTATTAATCCTTAGGGTGAAAAGAACATATTCCTTATTTATACACTTGCCATGACAGGAGAAATGTTTGTTATTATGAATTCCCTCCTAAGTAAAGAACCCAATTCATTGCAGATCATTGTAGCAAACAGCCTGACCCTGCATCAAGCTAGGCTTTCCTGGTAAGATGTGCTGTGCGCAGAACTCAAGTAGAAGTCCCAGAATGGGAAATTGGCCATTAAGGAATCAAAAAAACCAAACATTCCCTCCCCACTTGAGTTGGTATTTATCAGTTTTAAATGATGAACATCCAAACCAAAACAACCAAGGTCTCAAACACGTTTCTATGTATCTGCTCCTTCTTTGGAAAGTTGGATAAACATTTATTTACTTCTATTTCCTTATTATTTACATTTATACTGAAGCCTTCCCCCAATGAGCCAAAGCAGTTATTAGGTCGGAGGTTCCCAAATGCATGAAGCCAGATGTTCTTTCTCTACAGCTGCCAAAAGCCGAACCACAGGCTGTTTCACAATGGAACGCTGGACATTTCACTTCCAGCATCCCTGGGGCTCCAAAGTTGGGGAGAATTAAATTAAATCAAAAATCATAAATAAATCATACACATTTTGCTGTCCCTTTGGCCACGAAAAATATGGTTCCCAAGATGGCTACCCCAAACTGCTTAACCAATGGAAGAGCCCTTCTACTTCATTCTTAACATTCATTGTGTTGGCATAGTTCATATAATTAATCATATACAGTGGACCCTCACTTAACAAGCAGCAAGCTTAACACAAAATTCGCATAACAAAAGGAAATCCATAGAAAATAGTGGCTCGGTTAACAATCCCCCCCCCCCGAATGGATTAATTGTTTTTCAATGCATTCCTATGGGAAACTGTGTTTCGGTTAACAAATTTTGGTTTTCAATGTATTCCTGTGGGAAATGTGCTTTACAAATTTTTCATAGTAAAAAAGGTCCTGGAGAATGCATTAAATTTGTTAAGCAGGGGGGCAATGTACAATGAGTTTTTTCAAGTCCCTTCTTCACCCAGGCTGTAATCTTGTGAAATACATATTATTATGAGTGAGTCTGATTATTTCTTGAAAACAGACTTCCTGTCTTGTTTGAACACACCCCTTCCCTCCTCCTCAACCTTTGCACTGGTGAGAAAGAAAGTACTGTTCCCATTGGCAAACAATCCTGCTTAAACTGCACCCTTGCACGCAAACAAGAGAATAAAGCTCTCAGAACTTTTTTCCTTCCGCAGAATAGCCGCAAAGAACAGTAGAGTCTGTAATCCACATTAACTTTTACCATGGCTGTCTTCATCTGGCTACTGGTGATCACCTTTGTAATCTACTGCTTCTGGAAGTCTGCCCGTCCCAAACATTTCCCTCCAGGACCTTGGATTGTCCCATTTTTAGGCAATGTGTCTCAATCCACTTTTCGCAGTCCCTTGATTGGATTAGAAAAGGTAAGGTTCTTTTTCCAATCCTAATCCCAGGTGATGAGAACTTGGATGAGTTATTCCTATAGTTTGATCAGTCTGTTGTAACAGGATAGTAAAGGTAAAGGTTTCCCTTGCTCGAAAGCCAGTCGTATCCGACTCTAGGGGTCAATGCTCATCTCTGTTTCTAAACCGAAGAGCCAGCGCTGTCTGCTTCTGCAGACGTTTCCATGGTCACGTGGCAGGTATGACTAGAAACCGGAGCGCATGGAACGCTGTTACCTTCCCACCGAAGTGGTCCCTATTTATCTACTTGCAATTTCTTGCTTTCGAACTGCTAGGTTGGCAGGAGCTGGGACAGAGACAGGAGCTCATTCCGTCCTGCAATACTCAGGAATCGAACTGCTGACCTTCTGCCTCCCAGTCAGTGTCTTAGTGACATGAGCCACTGCAGTCCCTTATAACAGGATATAACATTAGAATAAATCAGGGCTTCCCAACCTTTTCAAACCCGGGTCATGCTCTCTCAGTCATCTTCAAGGGCCAGACGGGGCAGGGCAGGGAGGTGGATGGGGCGGGACAGGGCAGGGTGGTGGGCATGGCCACCCAATTGTATCACTCTCCTCGCTCGAAGGCCACCCAATGTTACCACACACACTCCCGTCCGAACCGGTGCAGACCGGTCACTGCCCACCACTGGGTGTAACGTCATGCAGCTAATTAAGCCACTGAATATGAATTGGGCTCAGAGTACTTGTAAGGAATCTGTTTGGCTGGAAACATGATTCTTAGGTGTTCCTCTCCTCCAGCTAAAAGTACAGTACAGTATTCTAACTGCAGGTACATTATGAATATTTAATCTTGCCTCTCAATATATCTGACTGGCCAGATTATCCTGCTATGGCAGGGGTTCCCAATCTAAAGCTTGTGGGCTGGATGCGGGCATTTGAGAAACAAAATGGCCACCCCCTTTGAAGGTGTTGGGAGAAAATGGCTACCCCCATCATACAGACAAGGCAAAATGGCTGCCCAGCCCATGAAGCTGACTGAGAGAGCATGACCCGGCACCCAGCTTGAAAAGGTTGGGAACCCATGTGCTATGTTAAGAAGTCTGCAAATTGCCACCACACTAACCACTGGCTATTTTTTTTTTCAGTTAGCAAAACAATATGGCCCTGTCGCCAGTGTATATATAGGGAGAACCCCTATTGTCTTTGTTCAAGATTTGGCATCTGCAAAAGAAATCTTACTGACTAAAGGAACAGAATTTGCTGGGAGACCAAACAATCCTATTAGTGAACTCGTCAGTAAGAATAAAGGTATTTCAATAGAAGTTCTAATATATTTTCCTTCACACATCAGTATGCAATTAAAATATATTTATCAGGATATTCTGTGATGACTCTTTATTCCAAGATAATGCATGAGGGAGCAGGAGAAGCACAGGAAAGGTGAATTAATGTTATACTGTACATTGCTGAATGTAAGGCAGGGCAATAGGGCTTTGTCCGCATAGGTAAAGGCCGCCCTTGCTCAAAAGCCAGTTGTATCTGTCTCTAGAGTTCAGTGCTCATCTGTATTTACAGCCAAAGAGCCAGTGCTATCTGTGTTTGTAGATGTTTACATGGACATGCGGCAGGCATGCCTCAACACCGGAGTGCATGGAACACTGTTTACCTTCCCACTGAAATGGTCCCTATTTGTCTACTTGCAATTTTTTGTCTTCTAACTGCTAGGTTGGCAGGAGCTGGGAAAGAGACAGGAGCTCACTCCATCATGCAGTGTCAGGGGGGTTCAAGAGATCCTAAGAGGCTTTGGTGGTGACAGTGTGCTGTGTATGATGCAGTCCACCACAAATCCCTCCTTCCAGACTCTGCCTGCCTCTCTCAAGGACCCAGGCACCCTTATCTTACCCAGTAACAGGGAGCGTGGTTTTTCCATAGTAGTATGGATGTATCAGTAGCAGTGTGTGGCAGAAGCAGAGAACTAGGTGCCAGTGTTATGCCCAAGTAGAAGCCAACAGGGTAAAGTCCCAAAACAGAACTTTATTTTCTATTCTATAAGAAGAAATACCAGTAGAGAATAAAATCCCCAAATCCCAAAGTCCATAGAAATATTCATCAGTCCATGAAATGGCAAACTGCTGAGATGTTGCAGGCAAGGCATTTCTCTGAGTCCATCAGAAATCCATCATCAATCCACTGGGCAGGGTATATCTCCAAGATAGAATCCAATTAGCCCCGTTGGGCTGCATCCTGCCTTTTGGGTGTTATTTCCTCCAGGGAATATCTTTCAGCCAACAAGAACCGTTAGGGAATTGGTTTGAGGGCTCAAAACCTCCTCTTTTTAAAGAGAAATGAGGGACTTTCTCCCTCCCTAGGAATGCATTAGGTAATGTGGTTACATCATGATTTCATCATGGGAAAGTCCCTGTTCTCACAGGTGTCCTCCCAAAGATGTCTGGAAGCTAACCTTTCAAGGTCATGGAACCCAACCAATAGCATATTTTGAACTAGAGAGACTTTGAGTATCCCTTGGGCTCACTCTCACTGATGTCATCCCTCTGGTATCTCTGAGGTATGCACTCAGAGAAGCTGGTCTTTTAATCCAGCTCAGACTGACTCTCAACCTTTTTGAATGCATGAAAGCAACTAAGTGATTTCTATCAACTTAACTAAACGTTTTAATTAAAATCTAGATAGCTAACTTAAAGCATACACACACAAGAAAGAGGTGCAGCTAGGCACTGCATTAAGCTTCTCAGGATCATGATATGCAGTACTCAGGGAATCAAACTCCAACCTTCCAGTCTTTGAGCTCAGCGTCTTAACCGCTTGAACCACCGCAGTCCAGTTATCCCCATAAGAAACCACTAAAATGTGGAGAGTGAAAAGATTCATAGGTGGAAGAGCATGAGTTTACTCATGTCAATTTGCTGGTCGAAAGAGGTGAAGTTGTGTTTTGAACCTTCTTTTAATTCCCTGGCTGCTTTCTCCTGTAGGAATTGTCATGGCACCTTATGGACAGGCATGGAAGGAACAGCGGAGGTTTGCCCTGATGGTTCTCCGAAATTTTGGGTTAGGCAAGAAATCGATGGAGGAAAGGATCCTGGCAGAAGCATCGTATTTGAACCAAGCATTCACAGAAAACATGAGTAAGGTTTGCAGGGGAGAAGAGGAGATGAATAGGAATACTCATTTTATTACTCTTTCTGGTGGCACATCTCAGGCCCAGGTTTGGTTACCTGTGTTTTGGGAGCAATGAAAGGACTGGGGGACGACAAGACTGCTGTTCCATTTGTATGCATAGAAAGAGAGAGTTGCTGGCCAAGGGGTAAAAGAGATCTTAACTCAATCTCAATGCTAGAAACTAAATTCCTGCAACTGACCATAATGTAAGAGGTTTTCTGTGAAGAGCTACAATCTCAGAATTTTGAGTGGGGAATTCCACAGGTTGTAGTTTAAAAAATTGAGCTCTGTTCAGGAAAATCAGAAGACTATCACCTTGAGAGTTCCACAGATCTCTTCTACCACATGGTGTCTAGGTGTAATGAATTTTCTAACATTTAATCTGTAACAAGCTTCAAGTCACAAGCCACGTCTAATGATGGTCTACTTAGGACTTGCTCATGAGTACTTCTTTGTGCGTGAATCCCTTCTTCTTCTTCTGCTGCTGCTGCTGTATCCGAATCCGAATATTGGCGATCCTCATGGTAATCAACCATGAAGACTGTCTTGAGAATATTGTGCAGTGGCCTTCCATTTGCCTTCTCCATCACAGTGTGGCACTTGTATCACTGCTCCAGTTCTGTGAGTCACTTTGTGGTCCTGAGCCCTTTTTGCACACAAAGCCCTCCTCAGGCCCAGGCCAGGATTGATGAAGCTGATGCCCTCCATCAAGAGGGATTCAAGTGGGATTTAATCCACTTGAGGATCATCACCCTTCCCTGTGGACTTCAGCACCCAAGGCTGTTAGTCCTTAGGGTTGTCAGGTTAGTTAACTGTTGCCTGACACTAGGCGGTGAGATGCTGGCAGTAGGGTCTACTCTACTACCATAGTACAATAACCTGGCCAGATTGGTGTGAATCCTTATTACTCTCTAAATGGGCTTTTTTCAACAATTGACCAAGTATCTGTAAATGTCCAGGAATTACAAGTAGGAGACAGCAGTTGATGCCGAACCTTTTAGAGACCGAGTACCCAAACTGAAACCCCAAACCCACTTATTTATCGCAAAGTGCCAACACAGCAACAGGGGAAGGAGGAAGTGCTCCCATTGGGCTGCTGGGCAGATGGGCAAGGCAAACTCTGTGCTGGGGTGATAGTGTGTGTGCCCACAGAGAGGGCACCGAATGCCACCTCTGGCACATGTGCCATAGGTTTGCCACCATTGGCCTATTATATCATTCTTTTAAAGCAGGGGCTCCCAACCTAAGGTCCACGGGCCAGATCTGGTCTGTGGTGCCATATCATTTGCACCCCCTCCAAGGGCATTTGAGAAACAAATGGGTGAGATCATCTGTTCTCATGGGGTGAGGTATCATCAGTATGCAGATGATACCCAACTGTATATATCAGCCCGTGGGGACCCTAGCGATGCAGTGGAAGTCCTTTCCAGGTGCCTGGAGGCTGTCAAGGTCTGGATGGGGGACAACGGGCTACAACTGAATCCTGGCAAGACTGAGTGGCTGTGGGTTGGGGGTCCTGTGTTATCTCGGGAACTACCACCTTTGGTTCTGGATGGGGCAGTCCTGCCCCAGACCTGGTACGTAACTTGGGGGTCCTCCTGGACTCGCGACTACTGCTCAAAGAGCAGGTGGCAGTCGTGGCCAGGAGGGCCTTTGCAAAACTTTGTGTGATTCGCCAGTCACGGCCGTTCCTTGACCAGGACTCCTTGCTCATGGTCACACATGCCTTGGTCACCTCCAGACTTGATTATTGTAATGCGCTCTACATGGGGCTGCCCTTGGTGACCATTCGGAGGCTTCAGCTGGTCCAGAAAGCAGCTGCACGAGTAGTGTTGGGATGCGGGCGTTATGCCCGTGCCTCACCGCTACTGAGGGAGCTGCACTGGCTCCCAGTTTGCCTCCAGGTGCAATTCAAGGTGCTGGTTATTACCTTTAAAGCCCTTTATGGTAGTGGTCCAGGTTACTTGAGAGACCGCATCATCCCAAGGACATCTACCCGGCCCACCAGAGCGGACCGGAGATGCTCTCTGGTTGTGCCATCGGCCAGAGAGGCGCATCTCTCTGGCACTAGAAGGAGGGCCGTCTCGGTGTCCGCTCCAGCCCTGTGGAACCTCCTCCCGATAGAGCTACGCCTGCAGACGGAGTTGCTGTCCTTCAGGAAAGGAGTGAAAACCTGGCTGGCAGGTCTGGTCTGAGGAGTGGATGGTTCAATTTCCCCAGCCAGTTGGATGGTTTGACCCCCAGTACGTCCAAGTTATAATACCTAGCTTTTAATTAAGTTTTTAAGCTTTTTAATTTTTTAAAATTTTTTAAGTGTTTTTAAAATTGTTGGAAATCATCCTGGGTCCCTTCGGGGAGGAGGGCGATAAACAAATATAAATAAATAAATAAATAAATATGGCCACCACTTTGAAGCTGTTGAGAGAAAATGGCCACACACACCCTTCATGCAGGCAGTCCAAAATGGCCGTCAGCCCTCACAGCTGACTGAGAGAATGTGACCCAGCTCCTGGCTTAAAAAAGGTTAGGAACCCCTGTTTTAAAGCAAATATGCATTTTTATGCTTTTCAAATATTACTCTCACTTGTTCTGCAGCACCATCTGGCGACGAGCCCAAGATGTTGTTCTAGCCATCAGTTATGGGTTAATGTCTACAGAATAAGGACAAGGGGCTTTGGAAGCATGACAGCCATTTGTTTGTTACAACTCAGTAAGAGAATTTTAATAAAAGTGATACAGAACGATTTGCCCTCCCTGCCACTTGCTGTCCATCATTTGCATGATAGGTGCAGCCTCAAAGAGGTGCACACTTGCTTATAAGTGTTATTGTAGGTTTTTGCAGGTCCCATCATTGTCTTCCAGGAGCATTAGCTTTTTCAGCTACTGAAGATGGAAGTATGGGGTTGAGAATGGATGGGGAAACATATTTCCATGTGCATAGCTATCATGGATGCATCCAAAACAGTTGCAAATCACGATTGCTAAGAAAATGATTGACTCATCTATTTTCTCATTGTTTTATGTTACAGGTGGTCCTTTTGACCCTCTCCATTTCATCGAGAATGCAGTGACAAACATAATTTCTATCGTTATCTTTGGGAAGCGTTTCGAATATGATGATGCCACTCTCCGGAAAGTACTGGACCACATACACGAGAATTTTAAACTTCTGGCAGGAATCTGGGCATTGGTAGAATATTTATTTATTTATTTATTTTAAATAATTTTACACTATGCTTCTCTTAGGAAAAGGATGCAAGGCAGCTAACTAGCTAACTGAAACTAACTAACCAGAAAGACAATCGAAACTAGCCAAGATGTACAATTGTTGGCAAATGTTGTCAGAGGATAAATATTAATTTGTGGTACAGGTTATAAAGAATAGAGGAACAGTCAGCTTATTTACAGATGATGTTAACAATAGAGAAACCATTGGTGGCTATGGATAGATTCAGAATCCATCTGGAAGAATTTGGGGAGATAATAGGACTGCAGATAACTTGGAGCAGTGCAAAGGTGATATTGTTTAATTAAACAGGGAAGAGAGATAATTTAGGAAAATATGAAGTTAAGATTAATAAAACACAGGTATTTTGCAATTAATTTAATATATTTGAAAGAGGAGCACTTTAATAAATTGAGGAAGAAATTTGGGGGGGAGTGGAGTGTTTTAAGAAGATCGGGATTTCATGGTTTGAAAGAATAGCAGATTTTATATAAAATTTCCTTTATATGGTATTAATGATACAAATAACTGTGGAGGTGGAAGATTTTTATTGTTCAGTCGCACAGTCGAGTCTGACCCTTTGTGACCCCCATTGATCACATCACACCAGGCTCTTCTGCCATCATCCAGAGTCTGCCCAGATCTACCCCCTCTGCATCAATGATGCTGTCTAACCATCTCATCCTCTGCCACCCACTTCTCCTTTTGCCTTCAATCTTTCATAGCATCAGGGCCTTCTCCAGGGAGTCCTTTCTTCTCATTTGGTGGCCAAAGTACCTGAGCTTCAGTATTCGTCCTTCCAAGGAGTGGTCAGGATTGATTTCCTTTAAGATTGACTGATTTGACGTAATTAACAAATGTTGTAATGGAGGGGAAGTAAGGATAAATAAAAATAATAAATGTAGTGATTTTATAGAATTTGAAGAATGCCTTTTACAGAAGGAAAAGGTAAGTGATAATAACAAAAGGCATAATGATGTAAAATATTATTTGTTTGTTTGTGCTTTTCTTTGTTTCCTGATAGCTTTACATTGAAATCCCACTGTTGAGGTGGTTTCCTCTGCCTCATCAAGCTATGCTTAGAAATCTAGAGAAGGTGCAAGCTTTCTTCAGAGAAGAATTGGAAGAACACAAGGCAACCTTTGTTCCTGGAGAACATCGAGATTTAGTTGATGCCTATTTAGATGAACTGCAAAAGGTATTTCATTATGAGTTCTTATATTTTTATGTCACCTTTTCTCCTACCATAATGAATGTTTCTATATGTTTGTGTGAGAGAACCTGAAAATACTTTTTCGGGCCACTCTGCACATTTTCTTCAACCAACTAGATATCTCAGCTGCATAACGCTCCCACCATTTAGAAGGGCCTTATCTTTTGCCAGATTTACCCGTGTATACTAGAGTATAAGCTGACCCAAGTATAAGCTGGGGTACCTAATTTGGACCTCTAAAACTAGGAAAATAGATTGACCTGAGGGGGTGGAAAATGCAGCAGCTACTAGTGAGTTTCTATAATCAAAATACATGAAAATATGGTAAAATTAATTAAATTGTTGGCACATCTCAATCTGGCATGGTTCTGGGACCCTCGTGGTCATTGACCCGAGTATAAGCTGAGTCCCCTTTTGGGGGCTCCTTTTGGGGCTAAAAAACTCAACTTATAATCGAGTATATACGGTAATGTGCTTCCAACAGCTGTTACCAAAGGGAGATATCAAAATACAGTAATACCTCGGATAACGTTCGCATCAGAGAACGCTAAAACCGCATAACGTTAAGCAATCTGGAAAAAGAATTGCATCACATAACATTAAATCCTATGGTGTGCATTGGATATTTATTTATTTATTTTTCATACTTCTATACCGCCCTCCTCGCCAGAGCGTCCCAGGCATTGAACCACGCAAACCCCCTCGCCTCAGTAAGGCAACAATCTACCATGGCTGATTTCCTAGCAGAAAGTGCTCTGAAGCTGTAATTAAGGAAGGAATGCTTAATGTAATAAATGTGTCTGAATATAAAGTAACGTTTCCCATTTTCATTTTCCTGATCAACAAAAGCCAGAGGATAAAGGGTCGAGTTTTGATCATGAGAACTTTTTCTCAGTTATAGCCGATCTCTTCATTGGTGGGACAGAAACAACGTCGGCAACTCTACAATGGGGCTTGCTCTATATGATGGCCTACCCAGAGATCCAAGGTGAGTAATGGCAGCATCTTGACTAATAACGAAGAAAGCTTTGGGAGTTGGTTTGAAATTCAAAGCACTCTTGAATGCCAGGAGTGGTGTAGCATATAACTTTGTGTACCAAAGGTCCCAGGTTCAGTAGCCATCAGCATCTTTAGGTCTAGTTGAAGAGGGGGGGAGCTATCTGAAATGCTGCAGAGATAGTCACTTTAAGTGAAGAATGACAACACAACACACACCTATGTGATGAGATTCATGTGTTGTGGGACAGTTTCCTACAGTTTTGGAATGTAGATGGTATTCAGATGATAACAGATAGAGCAGGGGTTCCCAACCTAAGGCCCGTGGGCCAGATCCAGCCCCACAGCACCATTTCATGTGGCCCCCACTCCTCCAAGGGGATTAAAGAAACAAAATGGCTGTCCCCTTTGAAGCTGTTGGAACAAAACGGCCACCCCCTATTGTGCAGGTAGAGTAAAATGGCCGTTTGGCCCTTAAAGTTGACTGAGAGCATGACCCAGACCCCAACTTGAAAAAGTTGGGAATCCATGAGATAGAGTCATGGTAGCCAAACAATTCCAGAAATGTGCCTGTGTATGTCATAGAAGTGACTAGCATGAAGCAAAATGGATTCCCTATGTTCAGAGGTTAAGAAGAGACTTTGACCTCTCCACACTTTCCTTGACCCTGTCTACACTTAAGCCGCCTACGGTTGGGGCCCAGAGCAAAATCCCAATTGATGTGATCTCAATGTCCAAATGGCATTATAAAAATACCTATCATGTGACCAATCACTGTTTTAAGAGAGAAACGTAACATGGTTGACGTTGAAGAATAATAAGATTGAGGGGTTTTTTTCTACATCTACTGGTGGTTCCACACAGCGCAGAAAAGAGAATGCTGTATATACTCGACTATAAATCTTGTAGCCCCCCAAATGAGGTCCAAAAAAGGGACTCGACTTATACTCGGGTCAACGACCCCAAGCATCCCAAAACGAGGTGGTATGACTTCAAACGTACATTTTTTAAAAAAAAGCACTAACACTACCATAAAAACTCAAAAACAAACCTACACAAATGTCTAAATTAATTAATTTTACCATATTTTCGTGTATTTTAATTATTGAAACTCACTAGCAGCTGCTGCATTTTCCACCCCTGACTTATACTCAGGTCAATCTACTTCCCTATTTTTAGTGGTTCAAATTAGGTAGTTCGACTTATATTCGGGACAACTTATAGTCGAGTATATATTTCTGTTTGTCCAAAGCAATGAGTTGTGTAGCTTATGATCTGGATCAAGGAATGCTGCAGCCATCTTGGTATTAAAGGACAGGAGGAGAGAATAATAATTGGACATGCCTTGTGCCCACATCACAGGAATGAAATTTGATTTATGCAATTAGTAACTGAGATTTTTGCTCTTCAGAGAAATGCCAGGAAGAATTGGACACTGTTCTCGGAAATAATGCATACGTGAAATATGAGGACCGGGAAAGGTTGCCTTACATGAATGCCTTCATTCATGAAGTCCAGCGTTTTGCAAGTGTGCTACCCTCGGGACTACCCCATGCGCCAATCAAAGATATGCCACTTTCAGGATATATAATTCCCAAGGTAAGACCAGAAATGTTTAGCTGTGAACCATAAAGCCAAGAAAGTGTATCTCTTTTCAAATTACGCCTTCTTGCCTATCTACTGCATCAAGGAAAGTGAATCTGCAGAGGTTTTGGTCTATAAAATTCTCCAACCTTTACCTTTACCTTGGGTTGTAGTCAGGGGATGGCGGGGGGGGGGGGGATCAACCCCCCATGAGCTATCAGCCTCACCCCAAGCAAAGTTCCTATGGTGTGTGCGTGCGTGTGCATGTGTGTGACAGACATTGTTGCCCCTCCTGAAAAAATATTTGCCCTCCTCCATTAGGAACAGTCAGTGATTGGGGAATGGAAAAGAAAGGAGTCTATTAATAAGCAAGTGCATGGAAATGAGCTGTGTTTTGCAGAAGAAGCTGCCACATGGAACTGACTTATAGGCATGAAGAGACAAGACAGAAAATTGGATGGCTAAACATCCTCCTACCTTAACCAAACTCCTACTTGGGTACAACGTCCCATAGTTTTCCCAAATTAGTACCTGGGCAACTTCCTTTTGAATAGAAAACTGAGGAAACCTTGCCCTACAAAAGGCCCCAAAATTTTCTGGATCAGACTTCCCCTGCCCCACATCACCCACATTTAGGTGTTTCTACATGCCTGCCCGCTTGTCAGTGTCAGGGTTAGGGTTCTCTATGCCAGTGTTACTTTCCTTCTGGATACTTAGGTATAATAGGCCCGTTGCTCCCGAGTAGACCCTCAGGCCTATGAGCTGAGCAATCCAGGATTTTAGCTTGCCTTCTCACATGTCCTGACCAAAGTCAGGCTGTTACTAAGGTACCAAACATAAAAATAAACAACTCCAGTTATCTTTATGTCTTTTAAAAGTATATTGTAGCAAAAGTAGGTTACATGAACAAAGTTTCAGGAAGCAAAACAATTCTAGGTGAACGAAGCATTTTAAGTTCAGATAGCACATTGAAAAGAATGAAAACCTGACTGAGTGTAGAAGCCCTGAAAAGGGGGGGGCACTTAAAAGATTACATGATTGCTTGAGTTCAAAGCACCCCCAAAGAACTACTTACACAGCAAAAAACCCTTCGGGCCTTCCTCTGAAGGAGTCCAGCCAATCACTACTCAGTACTCCTTGTCTATCAAATTGTAGGTTTCATTCTCCAAGAACACGAGGGTTAGAATGTTAAGTCTAGCAAGCAATTTCTGGCCAGTGACAACCCATAATGCAACACTGCCACCTCCCTTCGGTGAACAGCACACAGAAATCCACGTCACTATTCTAAAAAACCCACAGGCCCCATTTCTATCCCATGACACTTGGTACTTCTTACGAGGCACAAAATGCCTATGCTGATATCTTGTGGCAGTTTACCACTAAACGATAGACCAGTGGAGTTAAACCAGAACATGCATCTCATAGACATCTGGCCAATGATTATCAGGTGATACAATTCCACTTTTTTTTTTGGGCAGGGAACTACAACAACAATCAACATTCACTCAATCCATCATGATGGGGCCTATTGGAAGTACCCTAACAAATTCAACCCTTCTAACTTTCTGAATGAACAAGGGGAGTTTGTGAAACCTGAAGCCTTTTTACCTTTCTCGGCAGGTAAATTCTCTCTGTGAGTTTTGCTCCCCTGATGTCTTTTAACATATCAAATAAGGGAATGGCTGAAGAATGTCTCTTCATTACTACAGATGTTTCTTCTGGGAGGTCATATGTCTTTTTTATGGAAGGACTGGGAACTGTATCTTTTTACTATTACTTACTCAATATCTTTGTAATGGGCCCTTGTACAGGCTGCATGGGGACTGCAATGGCTTAGTGGTTAAGATGCTGAACCTGATGACTGAAAGGCTGGCAAGTTAGCAGTTCAAGACCAAAGTGCTGCATGACAGCGTGAGCTTCTGTCTCTGTCCCAGCTCCTGCCAACCTAGCAGTTCAAAAGGAAGAAATTGCAAGTAGATAAATAGGTGCCACTGCGGTGGGAAGGTAAACAGTGTTCTGTGCATTCTAGTCATGCCTGTCATATGTCCATGGAAGTATCTGCAGACACAGATAGCGCTGGCTCTTTGGCTATAAACAGAGATGAGCACCAAGCCTTAGAGTCAGATACGACTGACTTTCAGCAAGGGCAACCTTACAGCCTACATGAATAGGCTTTTTCAACCCGTCTTGTGTTGAAGGGAGGGCCAGGATAGAGCTGGGATGTTCCAGTATCCCTGTTTAATGCTCTGGGAGGCAACACCTACCATTTGGTTTCATCTTTCATTTCTCCTTTGCCTTAATTAGCATTTAATCTTATCTGAAGGACAGTGTATTATTTTGAGTGTGATTTCCGGATTCTGTCCTGATCTATTGCTTTCAAATTGTGGCAGCGTGGTTCTGGCCACCATTTTGGCACTGCAATTGCACCTGCCATTTTGTTGCATTTGAATATTTGTTGGCTGTGTTCGTTAATTTTAACTTTTAACTGCCACCCGTTCAGTGGTGGGATGTCAAAAATTTTACTACCCCACCGTGATGTCATCAGTGTGGGCAGAGCTAACATCATGATGTCATGATGTGGGTGGGGCCAAAGAAAAATTTTAAAATACAAAATAATAATAAAATAAAAATAAGCACACACCTCAACCCACCCACCCACCCAAGCACCCATAACACAAACCCATAAATAAATTAAATAAATAAATAAATTTTAAAAACACATTAAAATACACCCACCCAGTGGGGGAACCAGTGAAAAGGTAAGCCCCGAAGGTGGTTTCCCACAAATGCTACTACCGGTTCTCCGGGACACTAGGGAAAGTTACTACTGGTTCTGGCGAACTGGTGAAAACCTATTACATCCGATTACTGCACCCGTTGATACATCCTTGTAGTAGCGAGTAACAGTCCGCTTTGTTTTTTGTGCTCAGATCCTCTTTATCATTTCACTTTCAGGGCCAAGGGTTTGTTTAGGAGAGAACCTGGCTCGGATGGAACTGTTCCTTTTCTTCACCAGCATCCTGAGGAACTTCCAGGTCTCATGGCCGGATGAGTCAATGGAACCGGATCTGACACCCCAGTTTGGGGTCACTCTAGTGCCTTCTCCCTTTATGGTGTCGCTGAAACAGCGTCAGCAAAAATGAGATGGACCTGTTGCCCTTTAGGAAGGGTGTGAAGACTTGGCTGGCGGGACAGGTGTGGGGCAGTGATGGTTCATTGACCCCCACCCCACTGGCTTATTTAACATCTTATACCCACCCTCTTCCTCCTCAGTGTTAAGAAATTATTTTTAGCTTGTTTAACCACCATTTTAACTGCTTTTTAGATTTTAATCTTGTTTTTATGACCTGTGATTTTCCATGTTTCTTCACGACCCTTTGCGATACACCCTGAGTCAACTACGCAAGTAGGGTGGAATAGAAATTTGAATGAATAAATAAATGTCAGAAATTATTCTGGGTTGAAATGATTTTTGCTGGAGAAACTACGCTCAGGGGATGCCCGAATGAGGCTCCTTTCATGTCCCCAGGATTTCCCCCCCACCGAAGTGGTCCCTATTTATCTATTTGCAATGTCTTGCTTTCAAACTGGTAGGTTAGTAGTGTGAGAAATAGGCTTTGACCTGGCCCTCATCCTTGGGGCTCTTCCGTTCTTTCCGAGTGACTTTTACCAGCTCTCCCCAATAGAACTTCTCCAAAGACTCTGAGCTCAGGAGGCCTAGATGTCGTTCTGCAATGCCTGCAGCAACCCAGGACTTATCTGTATTAACAGAGTCCAGTAGTATTGCAGGATTAAATCCAGTGATGGGATGTTACCGGTTCGGACCGGTTCACCCAAACCGGTAGCACCCCATCAGGAGGGGTCACTGGGGGTTGGTAAAACCCCGGGTGACCAGTTCAGTCACCTCTCCGCCCCCCTCCAAAAATGTATTTCCGGGCAGCCAAAATGGCTCCCTGGATCTATGCATGCATCAAAACTCCGATTGATGCATGCACAGTTCTATTTTTTAGTGTGCATGCTGTCATGAGATGACATCTCTTTTCTCACGTTCCCAAAGCCTGGAGGGGACCTGGTTTAAACTAGGCCTCAAAAATCATTTCCTCTCTGTCTCACAAGACTGCTTGTCACAAGATAGCTTGTTTTCAGTTCAGTGTTCCCATTCCTTATCTGTAGTTAGCCTTATTGTGGCTACCACAGAGACAATGCCTCCACATGTTCCCATGTTTTGAGAAACTTTCTGTTTCAATAAGAGCGTACCCTGATTGGTCAGAAGGTACCCCACCTGACTGCAGAATCTCCATCTTGGGGGAGAATAGGGGGAGTTCGCTTTTGGATGTCTATGGGTTAACATCTTTGCCTGTGGGAGTATGCCTTTTTGCTTCTTCAAAATGATTACCTAGAGTGATTGGACTGTTTTTGGACTGACTATTGTTTACTGAACTTATTTACGCTTTTCCGGATTATCCTTTAAGAAGCCTACTACAATAAAGCTACTGTTTTTACTTGAAGATCGTCTCTTTCCTTAACAGAAGCTGACACCCCACACACAAGGCCTAGCTACCAGACCTCCCTTGTTTGCTTCATTGCCTGAGCATAGTAAGAGTTCTGTTAATGCAGACCAGCTCTCCCATAGAGCTGACAAGGGCTACAGTTCCCATAAAGAGACTGGCCGGATTCTGACACTTGCATCAAATAGAGGTTTGATGCATGTCCACTAAAAAAAGAACTATGTATGCGTCAAACGGAGGTTTGATGCATGCGCAGACATTTTTTATTTTTTATTTTTGTTCTCCACCCACGACGTCATGATGTCATGACATCGGCTACGCCCATGATGATGATGACATCACGGTGGGGTAGTGAAGATTTTAACAACCCACCACTGATTAAATCCCTCTTGAAACCCATCTTGGTGGAGGGCAGCAGCTTCTTCAACACTGGCCAGGGGCTGAGGAGGACTTTGTGTGTCAATAGGGCTCAGGACCAGAAAGTGACTCACAGAACTGAATCAGTGGTACGGGGGTTCTTCTTCACTCACACTGTTCTGCTGGGGTGATCTTGTGAAATTCATAAAATCAATAGCAATCAATCAAGATCAGAACAGCATAGCAAAAAGAATAGGAGTTAAAATGAGGGTATTTAAAATATATCAAGAGACAGAAGATAAAATGAAGGTATTTAAAATATTTTTTTTTAAAGGAGAGTTTCTGCTCAGAGTTAAAGAGTTGTAAAATTGGTAATTAAGCTTAATAATGTTACAAATACTGTACTCCAAGGCCTATGATGTCGCTCTAGTGGTTTGTTTAGCTGAAGGGGAAGCACCTTGATGATATAATGCAGAGGTTCCCAGCCTTTTCAGTCACATGATTGAGCCTCTCAAAAAGAAACGGAAGTAAAATGCACCTATGCATGTGCATAACGCTGCTGTCATAAACACATTTACGACCACATTTATGGCAGCATTTTGTGCATCCATGGACATGTTTTACTTCCACTTCCTGGAGCAGTGAGGGTGCCAGGAGCTAGATGGAATGACACTGAGGGCCGGATCCAGCCCATGGGCCGTAGGTTAAAAAAACCCTGGTATAATGAATAAACCAGATTATCCCTTTAAAGCAGAATTCCGGCCCTTTTTGACACACCCCTGCCCTCTTCAACCTTTGCACTGACTAGGATGAAAGTACAGCTGTCATTGGCAAACAGCAGCATTATTTTAAAAGAAGACAATTTTCTGTTTAAACTGCACCCTCTTGCATGCAAAAAAGAGAGTAATGCTCTCAGCTCTTTATTTCCTTCCATTAGAACAGCCACAAAGAACAGTAGTCTCTGTAATCCACATTAACTTTTACCATGGCTGTGTTCATTTGGCTGCTGGTGATTGCCTTCATAATCTATTGCTTCTGGAAGTCTGCCCGTCCCAAACATTTCCCTCCAGGACCTTGGAGTGTCCCACTTTTGGGCAATGTGTCTCAGTACACTCGTCGCAACCCCTTCCTAGGATTAGAAAAGGTAAGGTGCTTCTTCGAATCCCAATACTAGGTCAAGAGAATCTGGAAAGGCTATTTCTCAGTGATGGCAAATCTTGGCACTCCAGCTATTCCCAGAAGCCCTGATCAGCAGATAATTGAAGCCCCAAAACACCTAGAGCAGTGATGGTGAACTTTGACACTCCAGATATTCTGGAACGTCAATTCCCAGAAGCCCTGATCAGCAGGAGTGCTGACTTGGGCTTCTGGGAATTGAAGTCCAAGAACACCTGGAGTGCCAAGATTCGGCATCACAAATCTAGAGTGCCAAGGTTCACCATCACTGCTAGTTTGATCAGTCTTTTGAAGTGGGGCATAAAGTTAGAATAATGCTTGTGTGGAGCTGATACTTTCACTTGAGAATCAAATATTGGCTTCCAGACTGGAGTAGAGAAAATTGCGTTCAACAGGTTGTGTAAATGGAGTGTCACCACTTGATGCTAATTAAGACACCACATATGGATTGGGCTCAGAATGATTGTAAGGAATCTGTTGTGACTGGAAGTGTGATATTATGTCACTCCAGGTATTTTTGGACTTCAATTCCCAGAAGTCCAGGTCAGCACTCCTGCTGATCAGGGCTTCTGGGAATTGAAGCTCAAGAACATCTGGAGTGCCAAGATCAGCCATCATTGTTCTATACCCAGTGTTCCTTTCCTCCACCCAGTACAAGCTAAAATTATTCTGTCTGTAGTTATGAGGTCTAATCTTGCCTCTCAGTATAGTCAATAGCTATATCTGGCTAACTGGAGATACTCATGGGAGGTAGCCTATAACATTTAGAAAAGTTATTTGAATCACAGATGATTGTTTTGATGACAGAGTAATAGGTTTTGAAATTAGAAACAGACCAACAAAGGCACCAATTGATAAAAATATAAGTGGGGGTGTGACTTGTACTTTTTTGGCTGCACATACTGTATCTTAAATCTATCTGGGGAATTTCTGGAGAATTTAGAAACGAGTCCACAACAACAGAAAAAATCTATTTCTTTCTTACAGCAATACAAAGGAATTCACAGAAGCTTCTCTATGGATTATTTTGTAATACAAACAATTCTTTACTTTTAGTTTATTAAAACCTGTCTCTGGGATTTTATTTTAGTGATGGCGAACCTTGGCACTCCAGTTGTTCTTGAACTGCAACTCCCAGAAGCCCTGATCAGCAGGATTGCTAGCTTGGGTTCTGGCAATTGAAGTCCAAGAACACCTGGTGTGAAGGTTCACCATCACGGGACTAGGTAGTTCCTTAATTAATGTACAGACAACTGAGATTAACATGAGATGCTCCCAAATTCCAGAGAGCCATTTGGCAGCTCCGTGTTCTGCTGCTCTCAGCAAGGCCTTGAAATGTCTTCATTGATAGAAAAGGAGAGGAAAACATGAAAATGTGTTTATAACAGTCATAAATGCACCTGTGGCTATCGTAAAATGCATTTACTACAGCCGTGGATGTGTTTTGCGGCAGGTTTGTGGCAGGAGAACCACCAATCTGGCCCACTCAGCTGTCTGAGGGGGTGTGATCTGGCCCATGGCTATAAAAGGTTGAGAACCCCTGCTCTTGATTTATTTATTTGCAAATTTGATATACCGTATATACTCGACTATAAGTCATCCCAAATATAAGTCGAGGTACCTAATTTGGACCTCTAAAACTAGGAAAATAGATTGGCCCGAGTATAAGTTGGGGTTGGAAAATTCAGCAGCAGTTAGTGAGTTTCAATCAAAATACATGAAAACACGATAAAATTAATTATTTAAGACAATTGTGTGGTTATTTTTTTGAGTGTTTATGTTGACCTGAGTATAAGTCGAGTCCCATTTTTGGACATCATTTTGGAGGCTAAAAAACTAGACTTATACTCGAATATATACAGTTCCTTCTGTCTAGTATATATCATTTTGTCTTTGGTACAAAAAAAAATCCCCGACAACAAATACCTCTAAATCCCCTTTCTAACAATAGCTTTTCCTAGAGTCTTATTTAGACTTATTTATGTCTCATAATAGAACAAGTATAAATTAAGACAATTCAGCAACTGCCACCACACTAACAACTAACAGTTTCCTTTCAGTTAGCAAAACTATACGGCCCTGTCACCAGTCTCTACGTAGGGAGGACGCCTGTTGTCATCGCCCATGACTTGGCAACTGCAAAAGAAGTCTTACTGACTAAAGGAACAGAATTTGCAGGGAGGACTAGCAGTCCGATTACCGACCTCCTCAGTAAGAAAAAAGGTACAATATTTCAATATACATTCTGATATGTTTTCCCTTCACACTTCACTGTGATATTAAAATATATTTATTCTACGATGATTCTTCCAAGATAATGAGGAGGGGTGGAGGGGAGATGCACAGGAAAAGGGAATTAATCTTATACAGTGCTGAGTGTAAGGCAGGACAAAGGGATTTGTCCCCAAATTAAACGTAAAGGTTGCTCTTGCTTGGAAACCAGTCGTATCCAACTTTGGGATTCGGTGCTCATCTCCATTTATAGCCAAAGATCCAGCACTGTTGGTGTCTGCAAACGTTTCCGTGAACATGTGGCAAGCATGACTAGCTGCCAAAGTGCATGGAACACTGTTACCTTCCCACCCTAGCTACCTGGGTTTTTAGCTTAGTTTAAAAATCACAATATGGCTGTTGGGGGTGGGTTTGTGAGTTTTTAAATTTTAACCTCAAAATTTTTAAACAATGTTATATTTTAATGTCTTTGTATGCAGTGATTTTATATGTTGTAAGCTGCCCGGAGTCACTTTGGCGAGGGGGCGGTAGGACAAATATGAATTATTAAATTAAATTATTAAAATTAAATTAAAGCCGTAACTATTTATATATAGTTAAACCTCGGTTAACATAATTAATGCTTTCCTCGGGACGTTTCCTAAAGTGAAAATTACTTAAACAGAATTTTCCCATAGGAATGCACTTTCTCATAGGAATGCATTGAAAACCAAAATATGTCAACAGAAGCAGTTTCCCATACAAATGCACTGAAAACCAAAATATGTCAACCGAAACACAGTTGACACAAAATATGTCAACCGAATGCATTGAAAACCATTTAATCTGTTCTGAATAAAATCCTTAAACCATGCCACTATTTTCTATGGATTTCCTTTGGTTATGTGATTTTTTTATGTTAAACAAGACATTTGTTAACAGAGGTTCCACTGTACAAATAATACCTCGGACAACGTTTACCTCAGATAACGCTAAAATCGCATAACGTTAAGTAATCTGGGGTGGAAAATTGGATCGAATAACGTTAAGGTCCTATGGGATGGATCGGATAACAACCGCTAAAGCCTGTGCGGTTACAATGTATCTCTATGGAGCTTTAACGTTATCCGATCCATCCCATAGGATTTTAACATGGATCAGATAACACTAAAAATCGGATAACACCAAGACTTGTGGAACCAAGTCTTAGCGTTATCCGAGGTATTACTGTACTTGCAATTTTCTGCTTTCAAAATGCTACATTTGTAGAAGCAGAGACAGGAACTCACTCCGTCATGCAGCGTTCGGGTCTCAAACTGCTGACCTGCCAGCCTTCCAGTCATCATGTTCAGTGTCTTAACCACTAAGCCACTATAGTCCCCATAACAGGCCACTAAAATGTGGAGGCTGTAGCTAGATTTTTAGCTGGAAGAGCATGAATGCATTCATGTCTATTTGCAGTTGGAATGGGGTGAAGCTAGATTCTGAGCCTTCTTTTCATTCCCTTGCTACTTTCTCCTGCAGGAATTGTCATGGCACCCTATGGGCAAGAATGGAAGGAAGTGCGGAGGTTTTCTCTGATGGTTCTCCGAAACTTTGGTCTAGGGAAGAGATCGATGGAGGAAAGGATCCTGGCAGAAGCATCGTATTTGAACCAAGCATTTACAGAAAACATGAGTAAGGTTTGCAGGGGAGAAGACAGGACGACTAGGAATATAGTCAAACCTCGCATAACGAGCGTTTCACTTAGCGAAAAACTCGCATAACGAGCAAGTTTTTTGCTAAGCGGTCCGACTCGCATAACGAGCGAGTTTTTTACTAAGCGGTCTGACTCGCATAATGAATATTTCACTCTGCGAGTCGGACCTTTCCCTATGGAAAAACTCGCATAATGAGCGTTTATACGGGGGAAACTCGCATAGCGAAAAAAATTTGCTATGCGAGTTTTCCCCCTTGAAACGCTCGTTATGCAAGTTTTTCCATAGGGAAAAGTCCGACTCGCATAGCGAAAAATTCGTTATGCGAGTCTGACTCGCATAGCGAGCATCCTCACAGAACAAATTAAATTCGTTATGCAAGGTATGACTGTACTCATTTTATTATTCCTTCTGGTGGCACATCTCAGGCCTAGGTCTAGTTTACTGGGGATTTGGGAGCAAGGAAAGGACTGGGAGATGACAAGACTGTTGTTCCATTTGTATACATAGAAAGAGAGAGTTGCTGGATATTATTAGAAGAAGCTGGCCAAGGGGTAAAGGAGATCTAAACTCAATCTCATTGCTAGAAACTAAATTCCTGTAATGTAAGAGGTTTTCTGTGAAGAGCAAATCTCAGATTTTTGGGTGGGGAATTCCACAGGGCCTAGGTCTGGTTTAATGGGGATTTATGAGGTTGTCATGACCCAGTGGTTAAGGACTTGTACTCTTTCAGCATTATAGGTTTTCTCAGCTAGTGAAGATGGGGGAATGAGCTGAGGACGGATAGAGCAAAAACTCATCTATGAATGGATAATCCCCAAACAGTGGCAAATCGTGGGTTTTAAGATGATGCTTGGTGCATTAATTTTTCCATTGTTTTATTTTACAGGTACTCCTTTTGATCCTTTCTGTTTCCTTGACAAAGCCGTGACAAACATAATTTCTATTCTTATATTTGGGAAGCGATTTGAATATGATGAAACCACCCTCCGGAATGTGCTGGACCGCATGCATGAGAATTTCCATCTTCTAGCAGGATTCTGGGCTTTTGTAAAGCGTATATTTATTCATTTAAAATATTTTTATACCATCCTTCTCCAATTAAAAAAATGCAAGGCAGCCAACTAGCTAACTGAAACTAACTAAGTAAAGCAGGGGTTCCCAAACTTTTTACGCTGTGGGCCAGACCGCACACCCCAGACAGCTGAGCGGGCCAGACTACACCTCCCTGAAGCGGAAGTGGCTGCATTTACAGCTGTCATAAATGCATTTACAACAGCCATAAACGCACCTGCTTCCACATTTATGACAGCTGTGGCCACATTTACGGCTGTTGTAAATGCATCCAATTTTGCTTCTGGTGTGGTGGCAGCAGTGGCAGCAGTGTGAGCCACATGGAAAGGTACTGTGGCCTGGGTCTGGCCTGCAGGCTGTAGGTTGGTAACCCATGGACAGTCATCACTAGCCAAGATGACAGAGGACCAGCTGAGCTTATATTTGGTCTGCTAAGAATGTACTTAAATAAACCTTACACTATACAAGAAGTTGGGCAAAGTTTAGCCATTCAGATGTTGTTGGAAGGCAGCTCTCAACAACTTCCTCACCCACGTAGAAAATGATTGATGGGAACTGCTGTCGAACCCTAACATCTGGAGGACCATACAATGCCTACATCTCTAGCAACATCTGAGCATCTTAACAGACTCAACATCAAGAAAACCAAGATAATGGCAAGAGGCCCTCTCAGTCCCTGGAAAATAGATGGGGAAGAAGTAAAAGCAGTGACAGACTTTATCTTCTTAGGATCAAAGATCACTGCAGATGGTGATTGCAGCCATGAAATAAAAAGGTGACTGATGCTTGGGAGTCAAGCGATGAGAAACCTGGAGAACATAGTTAAAAGTAGAGACATCACCTTGTAAACAAAAGTCCACATAGTCAAAGCAATGGTATTCCCAGTGGTAATGTATGGTTGTGAGAGCTGGACCATAAGGAAAGCTGAGCGCAGAAGAACAGATGGTGCCTGAAAGGTGCCCTCTCGGTTTGCTCTCGTGGGACAGGTTGATGCCCTAGGGACGATGCGGTCCCTGACATTGTTCATTCTGATTATACAATTGTTTGTAATTGCTCTTAGACAAGAAACATTGTTGTGGCATAGGCTTCAAAAATACAGGAAAAATCAACTTATTTACAGATGATATTTTATTAACAATAGAGAAATCAATGATGGTTTTTGATAGGTTAGGAATCCATTTAGAAGAATTTGGGGAAGACGATGGGACTGCAGATAAATTGGAATAGTACAAAGATTATGTTGTTTAATTAAGATAAGGAGGGGAAAAGATAATTTAGGAAAATATGGGGGTAAGATTCAGAACAGATATGGGTAAATTAGCAAAATATACTTAACACATTTTGTGATGAAGGGAGAAGTCAGGATAAATAAAAATAGTAAATATAGTGATTTTACAAAATTTGAAGAATACATTTTACACAAGGGAAAAGTAAGTGATAATAATGAAAGGCATACCAAGTAAAAGACTCTTTCTTTGTGCTTTTTTCCTTTGTTTCCTGATAGCTTTACAATGAAATCCCACTGTTGAGGTGGCTTCCACTGCCTCATCAAACTATGCTTACAAATGTTGAGAAGGTACATGCTTTCTTCAGAGAAGAATTGGAAGAACACAAGGCAACCTTTGTTCCTGGAGAGCAACGAGATTTAATTGATGCATATTTAGAAAAAATGCAAAAGGTATTTCATAATCAGTTTTGCTACTTTATTTCATCTTTCCTCCTACCATAACAAATGTCTATGTATGTTTGTGTGATATAATCTTGAATCTGTTACATCTCACACCAGGGGTTGGCAATCTACAGCCTGTGGACAGGATCCAACCCAGGGCGCCAATCATCCAGCCCCCCACGCCCTCGCTCCCGCCACCACCAGAAGTGGCGTAAACAGCTGTAAACGTGACTGCGGCTGTCATAAATGAATTTACGATGGCCATAAATGTGTCCACAGTTGTCGTAAACACATTTACGACAGTTGCAGATATGTTTTACAGCAGCATTTACAGTGAGGAGACCACCAGTCCAGCTCCCTCAACCGTCTGAGGGAGCGTGACCTAGTCCCCAAACAAAAATGGGTTAAACAGAGGAAAATATACATATACCGTATATGTCCCATTTCAAAATCCAAAGCTTTCTGTGTCTGTCTTCTGGACAGATTTTTAAAAAGCAGTTTTAGAGATCTGTAAGTTGCTATAACAACTGCAGCCTCTCCATCCAATTAAACTAATTATTTTCACCAACAGGTCTTGTTGACTGCTCAGAAGATCGGAATTTGGCTTCGGGCAGGAGAGGGAAGGAGCAAGAATGGGGCCCTTGTTATCTCTCAGATAGCTGATAAGCTTCTGAATTACTTTCTCTAGTTAGCAAAAATAAATCTTGAAAAGCACTACAAAGTCCATTAACCGGTCAAGCTCATGACACTCCCATGCGCCATTGGGCTGCTGGGCAGAGGGACGGGGCAAACTCTGTGCTGGGGGAGGGATAAAGTGCTTCCATTGGGCTTCAGGGCAGAGGGGCGGGGCGAATTTTCTGCTGGGGCAATGGCATACATGCCCACAGAGATGGCTATGAGTGCCACCTCTGGCACGCGTTCCATAGGTTTGCCAGCACTGTCCTAGCAAAAAGAGCTCTGAAGCTGCATTATGCAAGTTACAAACAAGGAAGGGATGCTTAATGTAACAAATTGGTATGATTAGAAAGTATTATATATATTTCAATTTCTTGAACCACAAAAGCCAGAAAATACAGGATCAAGTTTTGATGATGAGAACTTGTTCACCGTTATATCCGATCTCTTCATTGCCGGGTCAGAAACGACAGCAGCGACACTGCAGTGGAGTTTGCTCTACATGATGGTCTACCCAGAGATCCAAGGTTGGTAAGATCAGCATCTTGACATGGTGAAGGAAGGTGTAGGAACTGGTCTGAATTGCAAAGCAGGCTTGAATGTTTTGTGTACCAAATGTACTGTACCAAGATCAACAACCTTGTGTACCAAATGTACCAGGTTCAATTTTTGTTGTTGTTACTCAGTCGCACAGTCGACTCCAACCCTTTGTGGTCCCATGGATGACCACATGCCAGGGTCCTCTGTCCTCTGCCACCCTCCACAGCCCGCCCAGAACTACGCCCATTGCATCAACGATTCCATCCATCCATCTCATCCTCGGCCGCCCCCTTCTCCTTTTGTATGCTGGAGACTTTAATTAAAAGTATATACCAGCATCTTCTTGTTGTTGTTCTGTCATACGGTAAAGCTAAAGATTTCCCTTGCTCGAAAGCTATTTGTTTTCTGACTCCGGGGTTCAGTGCTCATCTCTGCTTCATAGCCAAAGAGCCAGTGCTGTCTGCTTCTGCAGATGTTTCCATGGTCATGTGGCAGGCATGGCTAGACACCAGAGCACAAAGAATGCTGTTTACTTTCCCACCAAAGCGGTCCCTATTTATCACCTTGCAATTTCTTGCTTTCGAACTGCTAGGTTGGCAGGAGCTGGGACAAAGACAGGAGCTCATTCCGTCTGCTGTACTCGGGAATTGAACCGCCGACCTCTCGGCTTCCAGTCAGCATCTTAGCCACTTGAGCCACTGCGGTCATGCACTGTTTCGCCGTATCCAACTCCAAATATTGACGATCCTCATGGTTTATCATCCATGAAGACTGTCCTGAGAATATAATGCAGTGGCCTTTCATTAGTCTTCCACCTCACAGTGTGACACCCATACCACTGATCCAGTTCCATTTTCTGGTCCTGAGCCCTTTTGGCACGCAAAGTCCTCCTCAGCCCCAGGCCAGGATGGATGAAACTGCTGCCCTCCATCAAGAGGGATTCAAGTGGGATTTAATCTACCTGGGGACCATCACCCCAGCATAGAACTGTAAATAATAATATCATGTTTGTTTCTTTTAAAAGAAAAATTAAAATAGCTGTCTTGTGACCAATCAGTGTTTTAAGAGCAAAATGTAACAAGACAGACCTTGAAGAATGATTCCACTGCGAATTGTTTTTTTCCCTTCTAAATCTACTGGTGGTTCTGCATAATACAGAAAAGAGAGTAGGTGAATACATTTCTGTTTGCCCAAGGCAGTGAGTTGTGTAGCTTAGGATCAGGATAAGGGAATGCTTTAGCCAACCTCATATGTAGAGATGGAAGGAGAGAGAAAAATAAAAGGAAATGCCTTATTCCTACATCACAGAAATGAAATTTGATGTATGTAATTAGTAACTGAGATTTGACTCTTCAGAGAAATGCCAGGAAGAAATAGACACCGTTGTCGGAAACAATGCATGTGTGAAATACGAAGACCGGGAAAGGTTGCCATACACGAACGCCACAGTTCATGAAACCCTGCGTTTTGCAAGCGTGATACCCTCTGGAATAGGCCATGCTCCCATCAAAGATATGCCACTTTCTGGATATATAATTCCTAAGGTAAGACCAGAAATGTTTAACTGTGAACCATAAAGCCAAGAAAATGTACTGTATCACTTTTCAAATGACTCCTTCTCGCCTATCTGCTACATCAAGGAAGGTGAATCTGCATATGTTTTGGCCTATAAACTTCTCCAACCCTGAAAAGCAGCCAGTGATTGGTGAATGGGAAAGAAAGGAGTCTATTAATAAGCCACCGCATAGAAATGAGCTGTTCTTTGCCTGTCAAGAAGCTGTTGCATGCAACTAAGTTGTGGTTTGCAGCTGAAGAAGCTGCCACATGGAACTGAATTATAAGCATGTACATTTGGTTTTCTCTTTTGAAAAGAGATTATCTACTGAGCTATCTCTTCTAGACCAGGAATCGGGTACATGGAATTGAACTGGGGCTTGCAGCTAATGAAGCTAAGGATGAAACGACATAACACAGAATTGGCCCATGCTTTGTACTCTTGACAAGAATAAGTGCACACTGATAAGTTACATTTAACTTAGTTACTCTTGGCTCCCCTTCCTATGTGAGAGTGCGGGGGGCTTGAGCATTCTAACTAGGCAGTGTTACCCATCCCTTATCAATGATGTTAGGCCGGGACTAAAACTTGCCAAAGCATCTTCTGTCGGATCTCTTGGGCCAGGCGAAAGCAGAGTTCACACGTAATAGTCCACCTAGCTAGTGGGTGACGTGATATCCATATGGCTAAAAAAGATGCATGCAAATGGACTTTATTCCTCAAGTCCATTTGCATGTATTTATTTATTACTGTATATACTCTAGTATAAGTCTAGTTTTTCAGCCCCCAAAATAAGGTCCAAAAAGGGGACTTGACTTATACTCAGGTCAACGACCCCGGGGGTTCCAAAATGAGGTGTTACAAATTCAAACATGCATTTTTAAAAAGCACCAACACGACCATAAAAACTCAAAAACATACCCACACAAATGTCTAAATTAATTAATTTTACCGTATTTTCATGTATTTTAATTATTGAAACTCGTTAGCAGCTGCTGCTGCATTTTCCATCCCTGACATACTCCGGGCAATCTATTTTCCTAGTTTTAGAGGTCCAAATTAGGTACCTTGACTTATATTCGGGATGACTTATAGTCGAGTATGTATGGCAGTTACACTTATACCCTGCCCCTCTAGGGAAGAATGAATCCCTACATGAGGTGGTTAACAGCATTAAATCCCCTTATATTTCTCCTAATTAGGTTGCTTAGGAAAATGGTCTGCTATATTTTGGCCCATTTTTAGGGACTGTTTTACTGTGAGCTTTTATTGTAGTTTTATGGGGAGGAGGGTATTTTTTAATAGGTTTAAGAAATTGGAAGTATTCCCACTTTGGTGGGAAGGTAACAGCATTCTGTGTGCCCCGGTGTCTAGTCATGCCTGCCACATGACCACAGAAACGTCTGCAGAAGCAGACAGCGTGGCTCTTCAGTTTTGAAACAGAGATGAGCACTGAACCCTAGAGTCAGATACGACTGGCTTTCGAGCAAGGGAAACGTTTACCTTTACTATATGCCTGTCAGCTTGTCAGGGTTCTTTATGCCAGTGTTAATCTCTGTATGGCTACCTGCCTATGTTGACATCTTGTGGCACTAAAAGATAAACCAGCTCAGTTAAACTGGTGCATGCCTCTCATAGGAATCTGGCCAAGGATTGTCACGTGATGTGATTCCATTTGGTTTTTACAGGGAACTTTAACGGCAATCAGCATTTACTCGATCCACCGTGATGCCTCCCAGTGGAAGTACCCTAATAAATTCAACCCTTCTAACTTTCTGAATGAACAAGGAGAGTTCATGAAGCCCGAAGCCTTTTTACCTTTCTCAGCAGGTAAATTCTCTCTCTGTCTGTTTTACTCCCTGGTGTGTTTTAACACTTTAACAAGGAAATATCTGGAAAATCATCCTTCATCACTTTTCCTTTGCTTCTTCTTTTACCCCATTGGGTGTTGAGAGTTAGGTTTAGATATCTATTCTGGGAGGTCACATTTCTATTTATGGAAAGAATGGGGATTGTATCCATTTACTATTTCTTAATACCTTTACCTTTAATATCTTTGTAATAACATTCTGAGCCAAAAAAAAGGTCTGGAAAAGCAAAGACAAGACCAAAAAACAAGAAAAGAGTTTCTATCTACAGGCATTCATTTAAAAAGCTATCACACCAAAGGGAAAAAAGGAATTGAGAAGGGAAGAAGAAGGAAGAAGCAAAAACTCTCCGTCTGATACTTAAATATTATTTATTATCTCAGCGATAAGGGCTGTGGTGGTTTAGTAGTTAAGACATTGGACTTGGCCACTAGAAAGGTCAGCAAGACAGCAGTTCGAGACCCGAGTCCTGCATGACGGAGTGAGCTCCTGTCTCTGTCCCAGCTCCTGCCAACCTAGCAGTTCGAAAGCAAGAAATTGCAAGTGGATAAATAGGTACCACTTTGGCGAGAAGGTAACAGCATTCTGTGCACTCTGGTGTCTAGTCACACCTGCCACATGTCCACGGAAACATCTGCAGATGCAGACAGCGCTGGCTCTTTGGCTATAAACGGAGATGAGCACCGAACCCTAGAGTTGGATACGACTGGCTTTCGAGCAAGGGAGGCACATATCAGCTTCCTAGCCTCTTCTCTTCTAGCATGATGGAATGAGTGTTTTGTGATGATTACTGCACAGCAGCCCCGCAGAGTGGGCCCGTCAATAGAGAGGACATCTCATCGTTGCATCTTAGCAGTAGCGAGTGATGGTTAACCTTGTTTTGGTGCTCAGATCCTCTTTATCATTTCATCTTCAGGGCCGAGGGTTTGCTTAGGAGAGAACCTGGCTCGGATGGAGCTGTTCCTTTTCTTCACCAGCATCCTGAGGAACTTCCAGGTCTCATGGCCGGACGAGTCAATGGAACCGGATGTGACACCCCAGTTTGGGATCACATTAACTCCATCTCGCTATAAGGTGTCACTGAAGCCACGTCAGCAAAAATGAGGAATGCATGTTTTCTGGAAGTTATCAGATTTTCAGAAAAGCATAACAATCAAGTAAAGGAGGTCAATATGTGCCACATTAAAGAAATGTGAATAAAATATTGCAATGAAAGGAAGAGTCATTCAGACGTATATTTGAACCAGATTGTACAGCCTAGTGAGCCGCCTGGGGCATAGGACAAATTTGCTGCCCCCCTGAGGCACCGCGCCCGTCCCCATAGTACTCTCTTCACCCTGGCTGCTAGTAAGTCCAGAGGGGCAGCAAAGTCCTGCCGCCATAGCAGCCTATTTATAGTGAAATTTTGCTGCCCCAAAAAATTGCCACCCGGGGCATGTTGCCTCCACTGTCTCCCGCTACGCCACTGGGTTGGGAAAACCCAACATGAAATGAATTGAACAAAAAATGATTGTCAAATCAATCAAATCTGTATTATGGTCCAATCCAGCATAGAACAGCAAAAGAAACAGAAGTTAAAATGAGGGTACTTAAAATATTTGTTGTTCAGTCACACAGTCGATTCCGACCCTTTGCGATGACCCCATGGACCACTGTCCTCCAGGCACTTTTGTCCTCCACCCTCCTCCTGAATCCACCCAGCTCTGTGCCCATTGCATCTACAATACCATCTAGCCATCTCATTTTTGGCCGCCCCCTTCTTCTTTTGGCCTCCACCTTTCCCAGCATCAAGGCCTTCTCAAGTGAATCCTCTCTTCTCATTTGATGTCAAAAGTACTTTAGCTTCATTTTTACTATTTGACCTTTTTGTTCTCCTCGCTGACCAGGGGTCTCTCAAAACTCTCCTCCAGCACCACATCTCAAAGGCATCTATTCAAGAGACAAAAGCTAAAATGAGGGTGCTTTAAAAAGGATCATTTCTGCTCAGAGTTAAGGAGTAGTAAGATTGCATAAAATCAGTAATGTTACAACTATTACTAAGCCTAGGCTGCAAGACTTCTGTGTAGGCCTCTTAATGATCAAACCTTTGGGATGTCATTAACACCTGCGCTGTTCTGCTCTGGCAATCCTGTGAAATACAGATGATTATAAGTGAATCTGATTATCTCTTCAAAGCAGACATCCAGCCCTGTTTTGACACACCCCTGTTCTCCTCCTCAACTTTGCCATTGGTTAGAAAGTAAGCACAGCTCATCTTGGCAACCAGTAGCCCTAAAAAAAGTAAAGATAGGCTTCTGTACCTATTTATCTATTTGCAATTTCTTGCTTTCAAACTGCTAGGTTGGCAGGAGCTGGGACAGAGACTGAAGCTCAATCTGTCATGCAGCACTCGGGTCTCGAACTGTTGACCTGCTGATCTTCCAGTTATCAAGTTCAGTGTCTTAACCACTAAGTCCCTAATCCACAGGGGTACTCATACACTTTTATCATGGCTGTTTTCACTTGGTTGCTGGTGATAGGTTTCATAGCCTGCTTCTTCTGGAGGACTCCCCATCCCAAACATTTCCTTCCCGGACCATGGAATCTCCCAATTTTGGGGCAATGTGTTTCAATTTGCTCTCTGCAACCCATTAATAGGCTTAGAAAATGTAAGGTGCTTTTACCAATCCTGAAACCAGAGAACCTGGACAGGGTGTTCCTATAGCTCAGGGATTCTCAACCTCAGCCCACAGGCCAGATGAGGCCCACATTTCATGAGGATCCCCGCCACTGCCTCTACCACACCAGGAAGTGCTATGTGGTGGAGGAAGGGCAAAATGGCCATCCAGCCCCTGAAGCTGTCTGAGGGAACGTGACCCGGCCCCCAGCTTAAAAAGGTTGAGAACTCTTACTATAGTTTGATCAGTCTGTTGTAGTGGCACAGAATAATCCTTGTGCATTAGAATAATCCTTGTGTATTTTGAAAGCGGTCTGGAAGGCTGGATTGAGTGATTCCGGATCAATGGGGGGAAACAGACCACATTTTTAACCTGCCCCAGTCCAAGCCACACGTCTTGTCTCTATGTTGTGTGTAAGTCAAGTAGAAAGACACAAAGAAGACGATGTCTTAAAGTGTGGAAAATCAAACCAGAAGAATCCAGATTGCATTGAAGTGCAGCAAGTTTGGAAGCTGTGAATGAGAGATTATTTATTTATTTATTTACTCTAATTTATATTGCCGCCCAGCTCCGAAGACTCTGGACGGCTCACAGAAACAAAAAACAGTCAAAGTTTAAAAGCAATAAAACCCAATTAAAATTGCTGACAAATAATTACACAATTAAAAGAGAGAGTGTGTGTTCTACTAACTTAGCCAGATTTATGAGGGAAAAGACTTGGTTCTTCCAACTAGCCACCTGCTTCATATGGATTAGCTCTGATCCAGTTAGGTGTAGACTCACCTGGAGTAAGGTGGTCCTCCCCCCCTCCCAGCTACCACTTTGTAATTCAGGGGCAACTGAGATCCTTTCCTTTGCAATTGCCTTTTAACTTCTGTGACCTCATTTCAAACATTAGCTAGCAAGCGAAGCCTTCTCTCCCTCTTTATCAGTTGACCCAAGGCCATTCTGAATAAATGATTAATCTTTAGGGCGTGAATAACATATTTGTTATTTCTACTCTTGCCGTGATATGAGATATGCTCACCATTATGTATTCTGTAGAGAAACTGCAAGGTGTACTGAACTCAAATAAAACTCTGAAAATGGAGAATAAGAAGTCCAAGAAAACTTGAATTTCCCCTTTGCAGTTCTAAATCAATGAACTTTCAAATCAAAACCAAGGTTTCAAATATATTTCTATGTATCTGTTTCATAATAGGAAGTTGGATGAACATTTATTTACTTCTAATTGGTTATTATTTACATTTCACACAAAGCTTTCCCACAATGAACTAAAGCAGTGCTGATGGTTCTTTTCACATCTCTGTGAGAAAGAAGGAATAGATCATCATCTGCCATTATCTTGGTATTTTAAAGCAGGGGTGCCCAAACTATGGCCCATGGGCCAGATCTGGCCCCCAATGCCAATCAATCCAGCCCATGCCACCCTCATCGCTCCAGGAAACAGAAGTAAAACGTGCCCATAACAGCTTAAAATCTATCTCACCCTGTTGCAAAACAGATTGCGAGGTGCATTTTACTTCCACTTCCGATAAAGGAATGCATGACCGGCTCACTGAACCATATGACCAGCCCACAGCCTGAAAAATTTGGGCACCTATGTCTTAAACCATCCTTTCAGTGGTGGGCTTTTTTTTAAAAAAAAAATACTGCCACACTGTGGGCGTGGACAACTCTGTAGGCATGGCTAACTCTGTGGGCGTGGCCAACTCTGTGGGTATGGCCAGGTGACTGAGTGGGTGTGGTTAAAGTGCTGTATTTTAATGTGAACTTTTGTGGATTGAATCTACTTCATCAGACCGTTAGTTAGCAATTACACCTCGATGTTCTAATTTTCCTTTAAAGAGTAACTACAGCAGAGCAACTGCTGGCTCAGCCTCACCCTGCTCCCAGCGCCTGGACCCAGCAGCAAGGATGGTGGAGTCACATCTGGAGTAGGATGAGAGGAGGAGGAGGTGGGCGGTGCAGGGCAGTGGGCGGGGCCAGCCAATTTTACTATCAGTTCTCCCAAACCTGTCCGAACCTGCTGGAGCCCACCACTGCATACTTTTCATGTCTCATGGAAGAGTATCACCATAACAGTAATAGGAATTTTACAGTGAAAAAACATTAAAGTCACAGGACAGATTTCAGACAATCACTTATACAAAATAAAGATAATTAATGGAATCATCCTTTTTTGTTAGCAAATATCTAAGTTAATTGGTTTTAAAATGTTTATATCTATCCCTGGACATCAATCATTAAATGGATAAGATGGGTGGATGGAATCGTTGATGCAATCATTAGAGCAAGGGATCAGCAAAAGAGCAAGAGATCAGCAAACTTGGCTCTCCAGATGTTCTTGGACTTCAATTCCCAGAAGCCTTGATCAACAAATGTCCTGGCTTGGGCTTCTGGTAACTGAAGTCCAAGAACACTTGGAAAGCCAAGTTTGCTGACCTCTGTCCTAGAGAATGGTAGAAATCCATAGAGGTGAAAAATCTGTGTCGGTATCAGCGTTCTCGAACTCAACCTTTGAACAGGCTAGAAAGAAAGTACACTTTTAATTGGCAAACAGCAGTCTTTAAAAAAAACCCCACAAAGACAGGTTTCTGTTCAAACTGCATCGAAACAAGAGAGAGCGGCTGTCAACCTTTCCTTCGTGTCGGGAAAATTGCTGCAAAGAAAAGCAGAGACTGTAATCCACATTCGCTTTTGCCATGGCTGTTTTCATTTGGCTGCTGGTGGTTGCCCTCATAGTCTACTGCTTCTGGAAGAGTTCCCGTCCTAAACATTTCCCCCCAGGACCTTGGGTTCTCCCCTTTTTGGGCAACGTGACTCAGTCCAGTCTCCAGTACTCCTGGGTTGGATTAGAAAAGGTAAAGTGTTTTTTTTCCTCCAGTCATAACATTGGGTCAAGAGAACTTGAAATTCTTCATACAGTTTGATCAGTCCATTGTAGTGAGACATAACATTAGAATAATGCTTGTCTGGAGCTGGTACTTTTACATGAGGACTGGATATTTATTCCTGACTGGAGTAGAGAAAATTGTGTTCAACTTGTTGTGTAAATGAGGTGTTTCTTCTTCTTCTTCTTCTTCTTCTTCTTCTTCTTCTTCTTCTTCTTCTTCTTCTTCTTCTTCTTCTTCTTCTTCTTCTTCTTCTTCTTCTTCTTCTTCTTCTTCTTCTTCTTCTTCTTCTTCTTCTTCTTCTTCTTCTTCTTCTTCTTCTTCTTCTTCTTCTTCTTCTTCTTCTTCTTCTTCTTCTTCTTCTTCTTCTTCTTCTTCTTCTTCTTCTTCTTCTTCTTCTTCTTCTTCTTCTTCTTCTTCTTCTTCTTCTTCTTCTTCAATCCTCATGGTGATCAACCATGAAGACTGTCCTGAGCAGGGTTGCCATAATTCTCTCCCACCAAGGTCACCCCACCCTCCCCTTCACACACACCACACTGAAATAGATTCACCCTCAAACCCCACACGAGGATCCCTTGGAAGAAAGTTCTAAAGAGGGGCCTGCAATGGCAAGGTAGTCCATGGTGCCTCCATTTCCCTCTGGAAGGAGAAAAGCAGGAGACAGGAAGGGACTTATTTTGGAGGAAGATCTTTGCAATGGAGGACTCTTCAATTTCTGTCCACCCTGTTCCCTTCCTCTCTAGGAATACTGACCCTATGCAATTAACCCTTTGTGGTCACATGAAGAAGGAATCATCTGTCCCAGTGCATGGTGGAGTTTTGGCTTCTTAGATATGGGTATTTCTTGTTACCTCCTGGCTTTCGAGGAAAAGGGCTGAGGACAACGCCTTGTCCCCCAAACTTCAAAGTGAGCCAAGGGATTTTTTGCAAAGAGTTATTTCACTGCCTCTGTGCCTTTCTTTAAATTACAGTAATACCTTGGATAAAGTTTACCTCAGATAACGCTAAATCACATAACGTTAAGTAATCAGGGGAGGAGAATTGGATCGAATAACGTTAAGGTCCTATGGGATGCATCGGATAACAACCGCTAAAGCCTGTGCAGTTACAATGTATCTCTATGGAGCTTTAACGTTATCCCATCCATTCCATAGGATTTTAACACTAAAAACTGGATAACACCAAGACTTGTGGAACCAAGTTTTAGTGTTATCCGAGGTTTTACTGTATCTTGCTTGCAAATGTCTCTCCTCCCTGGTGGGCCTCTCAGGGTGTTGTTTTGCCTTCACCACTATCAAGCAGGATAACTGAAAGAAAGGCAGGGAGGCAGTGAATTAACTCATTGCAAAAATCTCTTGGTGAGGGGTGATCTTGCTTCCTTTGTTCAAATTTAAAAATCCAGGACTTTTACTTGTTTTTTCTTAAACTGGCCGGGACAGCTTGAATCCAAGAAAATCCTGGAAAACCAGGACATATGGCAACCCTAGTCCTGAGAATATAATGCTGTGGCCTTTCATCTGCCCTCCACATTGCAGCATGAACCCCTTACCACTGATCCAGTTGGGCAAGTCACTTTCTAGTCCTGAGCCCTTTTGGGATGCAAAGCCCTCCTCAGCCCCAGGTGGGATTTAATCCACTTGGAGACCATCAACCTTCCCTGTGGACTTCACCAAGGCTGCTAGTCCTCAGGGTTGTCAGATTAGTTAACTGCTGCCTGACACTTGGTTTTGAGTCGCTGGCATTACGGTCTACTCTATTACGAGAGCAGGATAACCTGGCCAGACCTGCAGGGTGTTCGTAAAGGTAAAGGTCACCTTTCCTCAAAAGCCAGTCATATCTGACTCTATGGTTCAGTGCTCATCTCTGTTTCACAGCCGAAGAGCCAGCGCAGTCTGCATCTGCAGACGTGTTTGTGGTCATGTAGCAGGCATGACTAGACACCAGTGCGCACATAATTAAGCCAACACATATATATTGCGCTCAGGGTATCTGTTTGTGACCTGAAGTGTGAAACAAGGCATTTATTTCCTCCATTACAGGTTAAACATACCATAACTGCAGGTACATTGTTCTTTCCTTTCAGCTGGCAAAACAATATGGCCCCGTCACCAGTGTCTACATAGGCAGAACCCCTGTTGTTTTTGTCCATGACCTGGCATCTGCAAAAGAAGTCTTACTGACTAAAGGAACAGAATTTGCTGGGAGGCTGAGCAATCCGATTAGTGAACTCTTCAATAAGGAAAAAGGTATTTCAATAAAAGATCGGGCCTATGTTTCCTTCACACTTCAATTAAAATATATATTCAGGATATTCTAAGACTGTGATGGTGAACCTTGGCACTCCAGGTGTTCTTGGACTTAAATTCCCAGAAGTCCAAGCCCCCGTGAATCCACACAAATGGGTTTGCTGTGATTCATCCGGCCTGCGCCACCCTCGTTGCTCCCGGAAGTGGAAATAAAATGCGCCCATGTGGGTGATGAGGGCAGCGCAGGCTGGATGAATTGCAGCAAACCCATTTGTGTGGATTCATGGGGACTTGGGCTTCTGGGAATTGAAGTCCAAGAACATCTGGAGTGCCAAGGTTCTCCATCACAGTTCTGTGAAGAGCCTTCCTTCCAAGATAACAGGTGAGAGAGAAGGAGATGTACAGGACCAGGGAATTAATCTTATACAGTGCTGAGTGTAAGGCAGGGCAACAGGACCTTGTACCCATAGGGAAAAGCTGTCCTTGCTCGAAAGCCAGTCATATCCGACTCTAGGGTTCAGTGCTCATCATGGACATATGGCAGGCATGATTAGACACTGGAGTGCACAGAATGCTCTTTACCTTCCCACCAAAGTGATACCTATGTATCTACATGCAATTTCTTGCTCTCAAACTGCAAGATTGGCAGGAGCTGGGCCAGATGACTGGTGCCACTCCATCTTGACCTGCCAACCTTCCAGTCTTAACCTATAAGTCATCATAACTGACCACTAAAATATGGAGGGGTGCAAAGATTTGTAACTGGAAAAGCATGAGCTCATCCTTGTCAATTTGCTGGTGGTGGATGGGGGTGAAGATGGGTTTTGAGTCTTCTTCCCATTCCCTTGCTTTCTCTCTCCTACAGGAATAATCATGGCACCCTATGGGCAAGGGTGGAAGGAACAGCGGAGGTTCTCCCTGATGGTTCTCCGAAATTTTGGGCTAGGAAAGAGATCGTTGGAGGAAAGGATCCTGGAAGAAGCATCGTATTTGAACCAAGCATTCACCGAAAACATGAGTAAGGTTTTCAGGGGAGAAGACAGGATGATTGGGAATACTTGTTTTATTACTCTTTCCCAGTACAAATGGCAGACCTAGGTCTGGGGATTTGGGATCAATGAAAGGGTTGGGAGGCAACACAATTGTAGACTGCTGTTCCATTTGCATGCGCACAGAGAGAAAGTGTGTTGATATTAGTAGAAGAATCTGCCCAAGACCTTGAGGAGATGTATTGTAAATGTAATCTCCATGCTAGAAATTACATTCCTGTAACAGACTGTAATGAAAGAGGGTTTTCTTGAAGGACTACAAATCTCAGAATGTTGGGTGGAAAATTCTACAGGTTGTAGTCCAGAAAAGTAAGCTTTGCTCAGGAGTATCAGACGATTAACATCTTGTTGAGATATCCCACCAATGTTTTCTAGCACATGGTGCCTAGCTGCAATGGGATCCCCAGGCTTTTATCTGGAACAGAGCTGCAAGTCACAAGCAACCTCTAATGATGGTCTACTTAGGACTTGCTCATGAATACCTCACAGTGCGTAAATCCCTATTACTCTCTTAATGAGTACGTGTTTTTAACAGTCGACCAAGGCTGTATCTTTAAAAATGTATTTGTAAATGTCTCATAATGACAAATAGGAAACATATCAGAAAACAAAAACAATAAAATAAAATACACTGTAGCACTTTAAAGACTAACTGCTATATTTTTACTGTGAGCTTTTGTGGATCAAGTCCACTTCTTCAGACATAGGAGTGAAATTTCCAGGAATTGTTTATATACACCAGATACAGAGGTAAAGAGGTAAAGGTAACAAGGAAACAAGGCTTGATTACTCTTTACCTTGTAACCTCTTAGCCTTGTTACCTTTACCTCTGTATCTGGTCTATATAAACCATACTGAAAATTTCACTCCTATGTCTGAAGAGGTGGACTTGATCCACAAAAGCTCACAGTAAAAATATAGCAGTTAGTCTTTAAAGTGCTGCAGTGTTTTTGTTGTTGTTTTGTGTTGTGTTTTTCCCCCTAATATGCCTGAACCACAGACTAACATGGGTACTATTCCAAAAGATAGGAGACAGTAGTTGGTGCTCTAGTGTATCATTCTTTAAAGCTAAAGCAAAGGTACCTTTTTTCCATGTTCTTCAAGTATTAACATCACCTGCAGTGATGGGATGACAAAAATTCTACTACCACGCCATGACGTCACGGACGTCATGGGCGTGGCCAATGGCATGACGTCATGACGTCACGGCCGACGTCATGACGTCATGACGTTGTGGGCGGGGCCAAAATAAAAATAAATAAATAATAAAAATAAACATACACATACACCCCTCCCTCTCAGCCCACCCACCCAGACACAAATAAATAAATAAAATAAAAACAACCACCCACCCAAAACACAAATAAATTACCCACCCACCCCAAATAAAAACCCCTCGCTTACCTTTCTTGGGACCCGGCACCCCGATTGCTGTCCACAGCTGCCGCCGCCGCCGGAGCTGCCTGCACCCCTGTGGCGTCCTCCTTGGGCCGGTACCTTTTTAGCCCGGCTCCGGCCATGGCGAGGGGCGACGGGCAGCCGCGGCTGCCGCGCCTCCCTGGGCCGTCCCCATGCCGCACCGCCACCGCCTACAGCTTCCTCCTCCGCAGCGCGCGGCAGCCGAGCTCAAAAGGGACCGACCCAAGAAGGAGTCCACAGGGATTCAGGCAGCGGCAGCTCCGGCGGCTGTGGACGGCGGGTGCAGGCACCCGGCCCACAGGCGCCCGGCGGAGGCGGCGGCAGCGGTGTACCCCGCCGGGCGTCCCCAGGGCATGGGGCTTGTCAGCAGCGGACGGCCGAGGCAGCCCTCAACGTGCCGCGGGGAGGCGCCCCCCTCAGAGGGCTGCTGCCGCCGCCGCTGCCCTGAAAGTTCTAAATGTTTTGAAAATCGGAGCGAAAATGGCTCTAATTGACTGCGCATGCGCAGAAACTCAATCTGACGCATGTGCAATGCGTCAGATTGAGTTTCTGCGCATGCGCAGTCAATTAGAGCCATTTTCGCTGCGATTTTAATTTTTTTTTTTCTTTCGGTCAGGCGTCCGGAACCGGACGCCCCAAAAGTGGACTTCCCCTCACGGAGAACCCTCCGGGATTGGTCTTACCGGTTCCAGAGATCCGTCTGGAACCGGTGACATCCCATCACTGATCACCTGGACATTACCTGTCATGCAGCACCATCTGGTGATGGGTTCAGGACATTGTTCTAGTCATTATTTATGGGCTATTGTCCACAGAATGAGGACAAATGGTATGAAGCCCACTTGTTTGACATCTTACAACACAGTAAAGGTAAAGGTTACCCTTGCTCAAAACCCAGTTGTATCTGACTCTCAAGTTCAGTGCTCATCTCTTTTTACAGCCAAAGAGCCAGTGCTGTCTACGTTCACAGACATTTCCATGGACATGTGGCAGGCATGCTTAGACACCGGAGTGCACAGAACCCTATTTACCTTTCCACTGAAGTGGTCCCTATTTATCTACTTGCAATATCTTGCTTTCAAACTGCTAAGTTGGCAGGAGCTGGGACAGAGACAGTAAGAGGGTTTGGATAAAAGTGATACAGAATGAAATGCTCCCTCTTCTCTTTGCTGTCCATCATTTCCGTGGTATGTGTGGTCTCAAAGAGGGGCACACTTGTTTGTAAGTCTTATTGTGGGTATTTAGACATCCCATTGTTGTCTTCCAGCAGCATTGGTTTTCTCAGCTACTGAAAATGGAAGTATGGGCCGAAGGTGGATTGGGCAAAAAATAAATAAATAAAATCTATGCATCGGTAATCCCAAAACAGTTGCAAATCATGGCTTTTAAGAAGAAGCTTGACACATTAATTTTCCCATTGTTTTATGTTACAGGTGGCCCTTTTGATCCTTTCTGTTTCATTGACAATGCAGTGACAAACATCATTTCTATCCTTATCTTTGGGAAGCGTTACGAATACGATGATGCCTCCCTCCGGAATGTGCTGGACGTCATCCATAAGAATTTCCAACTTCTGGCAGGATTCTGGGCTTTTGTAAAACTTTTTATTTATTCATTTGCACTATTTTAGAACATTGTTGTCATATTATAAAAGGAATGAAGGCATCTAATTAGCTAAGTCTAACTAACTAACTAAAAAGACTATCCTAAGTGGCTAAGATGGCCAAGGACCAGCTGAGCTGACATTTGATGAGCGGAAAATGTGCAAAAAAAGTCCAACCTTTCAATTTTGGATATTAACTAGCCAAAGGCTGCACTGATGGCTGGCATCTCCCTCCCTCCTTCCAGGGAGAGAAAAATGGCTGTCCCTTTGAAGCTCTTGGGACAAACTGGCTACCTCAAAATGACCACCCCCGTTGTGCAGGCAGGACAAAATGGCTTCCCGGCCCACTCGGCCGTCTGAGGGAGCATGACCCGGCCCACGGCTTGAAAATGTTGAGAACCCCTGACCCAGTCCAATGTGGTGCTCAGTGACTACGTCACTCGCATGGGAAAGATTCAGCTCTGACATTTCCTCCTTACTTACTCTGGCCTTTGTCCACCTCTGTTTTTGGCTCTTCCACAAGCAGTTCCAGCTGGAAGTCTTATAGCTGGTAGACAGTTCTGTAGGCAGATCTCTCTGCCAGATCCCTAAGTGAAGGAAAGGGTTTTTAAGAAGATTGCTTTGAAAGAATAGCAGCTTTTTCCTATAATTTCCTACGGATTTGCAGATATAAATAACTGAAGAGTTGGAAGAGTAGCAAAATCTAAGTGAGGATAAATAAAAATAGCAAATGAAGTGCTTTTGCAAAATTTAAAGGATGCCTTGTGCAGAAGGAAGAGGTTGAGGGCAATAGGTAGGTGGTCATAATGAACGGCATAACAAGCAAACTGTAAAATTGTTTGTGGGTTATTTTCCTGATAGCTCTATAAAGAAATCCCACTGATTAAAAGGCTCCCTCTGCCTCATCAAACTATACTTACAAATGTCGAGAAGGTTCGTGCTTTTTTCCGAGAAGAAGTGGAAGAACACAAGGCAACTTTTGTTCCTGGAGAGCATCGAGACTTAACTGATGCATATTTAGAAGAAATGCAAAAGGTATTCCATAGTCAGGTCTGATATTTTTATGTCATCTTTTCTGTTACCATAATGAATGTCAGTGTACATTTGTGTGAGAGAATCTTGAATCTGTTACACCTTAGGCCAGGGATCCACAAGCTACACACAGCCCGTGAGCCGGATCTAGCCTGCGGCACCAAGTCATCTGACCCGCGTCCTTGTTTCAGCCACCTCAATCCGTGTCCCCTGTGCTTGACTTAGTGTGTCCCTGCTAGCACTCCATAGCAGGGCAGAAGTCGTAAGGCCTATAACATTAGCCCTGCTACAGCGTGCTGTTAGCCCTGCTACAGATATGCCAAGCCGAGCAGAGGGAACAAGGATTGAGGCAGAAGTGTTGGAAGTGGCAGAAGCAGAAGCAGCCACATGCATCACTCCCTGTGGGCCACTCTGGCTGAGTGTGTCTTTCCCGGCAGATGCACATGGCCACCTGCATTTCTTCCAGGGAGCTGCTCTGGCCAAGTGCAGATAAAAAGCACAGCATGGACCTCTCCTTCACCCACACCATGTAGCTCCTATAGGTCAGTAAGCAGGGAAGTGTTGGGGGGCAGTAGGAGGTGGCTTGGGGTGGGCCCACTGGTGGTGGGGGGGGGAGTGGTGGGTTGCTCAGGGTGGTCCCTCCAGCTGTGCTGGCAGTGGTGGGGCATGGTGGGGGCTGGTGGTGGTCCCATCAACAGTGGCAGCTGTGGGGAGAGTTGGGGGCTTGGAGACACCAACCATGGACACATTTATGGCTGTCATAAATCCTTCTGCTTCCGGTACAGTGGTGGTAATGTGAGCCACATGAAATGATGCCATGGGAACCCTTGTCTTTCACTGTAAGAATTCTAGCTTGCTTTAAATGAAACAGAATGAAAACAGTTCTTTAAAACGGAGAGTTGATTTAGTTATCAAGCTGTCTCACCTGGCTGGCAGGAAGCAGGATGGCTTCTCCTGTTATGCTTTCGGCAGCTCTGCCAAAGTTTATAGTGTGGGAATCTGGCTTGTAAACCTTCTGAATACAATTACACAATGCAGTTCAAAGTTACCTCCTCCTGTTTTACCCCTCTGTCAGCTGTACACTGAAGCAAACTTTTAGCTTTTTCTCTGTGGTGTTTTTAGTTTTCAGGAGGAGGAGAAATATTCCCCATGAGCAGGCCACAAGTGGCCTCTTGTGGCCACAAAACGCTTAGTAAAGGTAAAGATTTCCTTTGCTCAAAAGCCAGTCATATCTGACTATAGGGTTCAGTGCTCATCTCTGTTTCAAAGCCGAAGAACGAGTGCTGTCGCTTCTGCAGAGGTTTCTGTGGTCATGTGGCAAGCATGCCTAGACACCGGAGGGCATGGAACACTGTTTACCTTCCCACCGAAGTGGTCCCTACTTATCTACTTGCAATCTCTTGCTTTCAAACTGCTAGGTTGGCAGGAGTTGGGACAAAGACGGGAGCTCATTCCGTCCTGCAGTACTCGGGAATCGAACTGCTGACCTCTCACCTTCCAGTCTACCTTCTCTATAATTAAGCTTGCCAGCATGTCATTCAGACCAATCTCTTGCTTTTCAAACAGAGTGCTTTTCAGAGATGCTAACATGAATAACCATACAATGACAGTGTAATAAATGTGCCTGACAATCAAGTAATGTTTCCCCTTTTTCGTTTTCCTGATCCACAAAAGTCAGAGAATAAAGTGTCAAGTTTTGATTATGAGAACTTGTTCACTGTTATTGCCGATCTCTTCATTGCTGGGTCAGAAACCACAGCGTCAACTATACAATGGAGCTTGCTCTATATGATGGCCTACCCGGAGATCCAAGGTGGGTATGGGCAGCGTCTTGACTAATAACGAAGAAAGCTGTAGGAAGTGAACTTAAATGCAAATCAGGCCTGAGTGCCAGGACTGGTAGAGCATATACTATATATGCTCAACTATAAGTCATCCCGAATATAAATCGAGGTACACTAATACCTCGGATAACGCTAAGACTTGGTTCCACAAGTCTTGGTGTTATCCGATTTTTCATGCTATCCGATGCATGTTAAAATCCTATGGGATGGATCGGATAACGTTAAAGCTCCATAGAGATACGTTGTAACCGCACAGGCTTCAGTGGTTGTTATCCGATACATCCCATAGGACCTTAACGTTATTCGATCCAATTCTCCTCCCCAGATTACTTAACGTTATGCGATTTTAGCATTATCCAAGGTAAACGTTATCCAAGGTATTACTGTATCTAATTTGGACTTCTAAAACTAGGAAAATAGATTGACCCGAGTATAAATCAGGGTGAAAAATGCAGCAGCTGCTAGGGGGTTTCAATAATTAAAATACATAGAAATACGGTAAAATTAATTAATTCAGACATTTGTGTGGGTATATTTTTGAGTTTTTATGGTAGTGGTAGTGCTTTTTAAAGAATATATGTTTGAATTTCCACCACTGTGGTTTTAGGACCCTTGGGGCTGTTGACCCGAGTATAAGTCGACTCCCTTTTTTGGACCTCATTTTGGGGACTAAAAAACTAGACTTATACTCGAGTATATATAGAAACTTTGTCTGGCAAAGGTAACAGGTTGAATAAAAGACAGCATCTCCAGATTTAGCTGAGGAAGACTCCTGCCTGAAGTCCCTACATTGCTGTTGACTTTGAGCAAGGGATGACAACTCAGATTCATGTGTTGGGGACTGTTTCCTACATGCTTGCATGGATGGAATTCCACTGAAGTGCCTAGCATGGATCAAAATGGATTCCTATATTTAAAAGTTAGAAGACTCTTATCTCTCCACATTTTCATTGCCCCTGTCTACAGTTAAGCCACTGAAGGTTGGGGTGGAGAAGCAAAATGCCAGATGAATTGGCGTTGGCAGCCGGATCTGGGCCCTGGGCCATAGTTTGGGCACCCCTGACCTTATGGGTTCCTTCTGCCCCTTCTTCTTATGCTACCTGGGAGGTAGCACGGGACATCTTTCTGGTCCAAAGGAGCTCTAAATTCTGATTCTAAAACTCTTCCTTATATACTGTAAATATGCTGTGTCGTCAGTCTTTGTTCTACACCACTATGCTCAGAAGATGTCCAAAACTTGTCAACAACTAGGCGGAGTAATTAACTGACCCCTCATCCCTGCAGCTGGACCCATTATGTCATAAGCTTGAGAACACAAGGAGGGGCACTGTGGCCTGGATCATCTCTTTCTTTGTCTAGCCTGAGATTTCCTACTCACCATACATCCCAGGTGTCTTATCTTAAAACTTGGCAGCTGTTTGTCTGCCTACCCTATCAGATGATTTACTAGCCAAGGATACACAGATGTCCTCCCGGATATACTGTAATACACAAAATGTTAGACATCTTTTTTATTATTATTATTATTTATTACATTTGCTACCCCGCCTCAATCGGGTGAACCCGACCCTGAGCGGCTTACATCAAAGTTAAAGGTTAAAGGTTAAAACATAGGATAATCTATATTAATGCTATTTATAATAAAAACTTAATGTTAACTCTAAAAATCATAAAAAGTTAAAACAGTGTACAAGCTACACACAAATTATATAAAATTCAGACCCAAAAGGGTGGCAGTCCATTAAATAAGCCACCTAGCATGAGAGCCCACATTCCTGGGTCCCCATACTTGTCCTGCCAGCCAGGTTTTTAACATGTGTTCTCATGTCAAAATACCTCCTTCTGTCTTACAAATTTCATGGAAAAACATCTTTGTCTGGTCATCATGTACTTGCCAATCCTGATTATCAAACGTATTCAACTACTTTAACACACGGTTATATGATTTTAACCATTTTTAGAGATGGGGGGGATGGGAAATATCACTAACTCCACGCAATTACAATCATATTCAAATCATTCCTTGTGGTCAATCCTCTTATTTAAAGACAGAAGTAGAGCAAAATCAAGTGGCATTCCTTAGGTCCACATCAGAGAAATGAAATGTATTTATACAATTAGTAACTGAGATTTTTGCTCTTCAGAGAAATGCCAGGAGGAAATAGACACTGTTCTTGGAAACAATGCATGCATAAAATATGACGATCGGGAAAGGCTGCCCTACACACATGCCGTCATTCATGAAATCCAGCGTTGTGCAGATGTGCTGCCATACGGAGTAGCCCATGCTACCATCAAAGATACATCGCTTTCTGGATATGTGATTCCCAAGGTAAAATCAGAAACGTTCAACTGTAACGCATTTCATACGAATCTGGTCAACGATTTTCAGGTGATGCAATTCATCTTGGTTTTTGCAGGCGACTCAAGTAGCAATCAATGTTCACGCTATCCATCACGATGCGTCCCAGTGGAAGTACCCGAACAAATTCAACCCTTCTAACTTTCTCAATGAACAAGGAGAGTTTGTGAGGCCGGAAGCCTTTTTACCTTTCTCAGCAGGTAAATTCACTCTGTGTGTTTTGCTTTCTGGAATGTTTTAACATCTCAACAAGGAAATGGCTAAAAAAATGATCCATTGTGACTTCAGGTGTCACTTCTGGGAGGTCACATTTCTATATATGGAAGGACTGGAAACCATATCAATCTGCTATTTCTTACTCAGTAACTGTTTAATAAAATTCTCAGCCAAAAAAAATCCAGAAAAACCAGATAAAGGTAAAGGTCGCCCTTGCTCAAAAGTTAGTCGTATCTGACTCTAGGGTTCAGTGCTCATCTCTTTTTAAAGCCAAAGAGCCAGCACTGTCTGTGTTTGCAGACCTTTAAATGGACATGTGGCAGCCATGACTAAACGCCAGAGTGCACCGAATGCTGTTTACCTTCCCACCAAAGTGGTCCCTATTTATCCACTTGCAATTTCTTGCTTTCGAACTGCTAGGTTGGCAGGAGCTGGGAGAGAGACAGGAGTTCACTCCATCATGCAGTACCCGGGAATCGACTTCTGACCTCCCAGTCAGCGAGTTCAGTGTCTTAAACACTTGAGCCACTGCAGTCCTTATACTTAAATATTATTTATTATATCATTGATATAAAAGTTTAGGTGAGGAAGGAGACAAGAAGGTTTTAATTCCAAGAGGTTTCCCACAGGCATTGTCAACCTACGGCCCATGGGCCAAACACGCCCTGTTTTCTTCCAGCCCTGGACGTCCTCCTCGTTCCCACCAGCATGGCCTGGAAGCACTGAGAACTGGCAAAAACGTGCATTTTTGGTGAGTTCTCATGTGAATTCTTGTGAGATCTCACCAAAAACATGTTTTCACACGTGTACTAGCATAGAAACACATGACCAGCCTGCACCACCATTCGGAGGAGAGTGATCTGGCCCTCGCCCCAAAATGTTTGAGACAGCCTGGTTGAGCAAAATGACAGAGCTTCCTAGCTTCTTCTCTTCTAGCATGATTGAATGAGTGTTTCCTGGTGATAACTACACAACAGCCCTGGAGAGTGGGCCTTTTAGTAGAGAAGACGTATTACCTCCTGTTGTTACCTCTTGGCTGTAGCAAAGAACAGCCAGCTTTGTTTTGTTGATCAGATCCTCTTGGCCATTTCATTTTCAGGACCAAGGGTTTGCTTAGGAGAGAACCTGGCACGGATGGAGTTGTTCCTTTTCATTACCAGCATTCTGAGGAACTTCCAGGTGTCGTGGCCGGATGAGTCAAAGGAACCGGATCTGACACCCCAGTTTGGGATCACGCTAACTCCATCTCGCTATAAGGTCTTGCTGAAGAAGCGTCAGGAAAAATGAGCAAAACTCTGACTCAGATCCCAATCTTGTTGACAGATTTTCTCATATTTTCAAGCAAACAGCACATACACCCACTGGCTGCTATCAGCTGAAAAGCCCACCTTCACCCATGACACCACCAGATTCTGTACCGCATCATGTAAGATCAGAAGTAGATTGACCCGAGTATAAGCTGCTAGTGAGTTTCAATAATTAAAATACATGAAAATATGGCAAAATTAATTAATTTAGACATTTGTGTGGGTTTGTTTTTTTGAGTTTTTACGGTAGTGTTAGTGCTTTTTAAAAATATATATATTTGACTTTACACCTCCTCGTTTTGGGACGCTCGGGGTCGTTGACCCGAGTATAAGTCGAGTCCCTTTCTCGGACCTCATTTTAGAGGCTAAAAAACTAGACTTATACTCAAGTATATACAGTAATAAAAGACATTTATTGTAATATAGAAGTCTCTTTAACTAGAGAGTTCTTCATCCCACCATCCATGTCTGTCACCTGTGACTCCATGTGGCCCAGGCTAGTGAGTATACAAGGCTCAGATAACTTAGATTAGGTAGCAAAATGTGGGCCATTTTAGCATGGTCAGGTCAGCTCCTTATCCCAGTACAACAGACACAAAGGATCTATATTTTATGAAGTTTATTTAAGTAAATTAAAGAAATGAATATAGCATAGGAAACCAGACTTGCCATCTAGTCATTGAAAGAATACATACGAAAGTAAGAAAACTTAACTTGTCTTGGCATTTCTGGGGCCCCTTGTACCCTCCGGTCCACCTCCCTCCCTGGACTTCCATGACAAAAGAGGAAGTAAAATTCCACCCGCTCTGGTGTTGTTCTTTTGACATCAACCTCCCCATGTGTGGATTCTTATCCAATTGAAATAACAGCAGTACCTCGAGTTACAAATGGTTCGAGTTACAAAATTTTCACAATACGAATAAAAATCAATTGAAAATAATGGCTCGATTTATGCATTTTTCTGGAACAGAGTAATTGGTTTTCAGTGCATTCCTATGGGAAACCATGTTTCAAGTTGTGAATTTTTGTTTTCAATGCATTCCTATGGGAAAATTAGGTTACACATTTTTCATAACATGAAAAATGCCTTGGAACGCATTATATTTGTAACTCAAGGTACCACTGTAGTTTACATTCCAATCTCTCTGTCTGGTATGTGTCCTAAAACATCTCCCACACATTGAAATCTCCATCTTGGATGGGCTAAAGCACAAGGTAATTGGGTGGGCAAGATCTCATGAAAAAGCGCAGCTCAGAAATCAGCTTTCTCGTGACATTTATAATTTTTCTTTATTCGTTATAAGAACTTTAAATAAAATTTACTGCAACTGAAATAGCCTAGTGTCGTCTCTAGTTCTGCTATCATTCCTACCAGGGTGAAAAGAAGCCCATTTTCACATGCTGTTATGATCTAGTAATCTCCCAAAGGACACCAATGTCAGAGAAACGATGCATCTGTGACACTGGAGAAACTGAAACCATAGAACATATTCTCTGCATCTGCCCCTTTTCTAGAGACATCTGGAACAAGTTCATCTCTCCGCTGCTCTGCAAGTATCCTGGTGGGCCAAACCACACATGCACCCACTGGTCGCTATCTGATGAAAGCACTACCTTCACCCACAACGCTGACAGGTTCTGCACCACAGAAGAACAATCCTGGCAGATCCTTCCACTGAATAAATCATTAGCGCAGGGGTTCCCAATCTAGGGCCCATGGGTCAGATCCGGCCCACAGCACCATTCCATGTGGCCTCTCACTTCTCCAAGGGCATTCAAGAAACAAAATGGCCACCCACTTTGAATCTGTCGGGACAAAATGGCCACCCCCATCATGCAGACAGGGCGATTATGATTATGATTATGATTATGATTATGATTATGATTATGATTGGCTTAGTAATAGTTGTAACACTATTACTGAACATACTCGACTATGTCATCCTGAATATAAGTCAAGGTACCTAATTTGGATCTCTAAAACTAGGAAAATAGATTGACCCGAGTATAGGTCGGGGTAGGGGTGGAAAATGCAGCAGCTGCTAGTGAGTTTCAGTAATTAAAATACATGAAAATACGGTAAAATTAATTAATTTAGACATTTGTGTGGTTATTTTTTTAATGTTTACATTGACCTGAGTATAAGTCGAGTCCCATTTCTGGACCTCATTTAGGGGTAGCTAAAAAACTAGTCTTATCCTCGAGTATTTACAGTTATCTCAAATACTCATTTTACCACTCCTTTACTCTGAGCAGAAATGCTCCTTTTTAAAAATGCTTCTCTCTTGATATATTTTAAGTACCCTCATTTTAACGTCTGTTCTTTTTGCTGTACTAATACTGGTCTTGGACCGTAATAAAGATTGATTGATAGTAATCTTGTGAAATACATAAAGTTCTGGACTCAACAGATTATCTCATGAGAGCAGAATTCCTGTTTGGTTTTGACACACCCCTGCCCTCAAACTGAACCTTTGAATTGACTCGGGAGGGAGCCCAGTTCCCATTGGCAAACAACAGCCTTTTAAAAACAAACAAAGAGGTTTCTGTTCAAAGTGCGACCCAACAAGAGAGTACGGCTCAAAACTTTCTCTTTGCTCCTGGAAAAATAGCTGCAAAGAACAGCCAAGTCTGGAATTCAAATTCATGTTTACCATGGCTGTTTATGTCTGGTTGCTGATGATCGCCTTCGTAGTCTACTGCTTCTGGACGACTGCCCGTCCCAAACATTTCCCTCCAGGACCTTGGATTGTCCCATTCCTGGGGACTGTGTTTCACTTCAATGTCCGCAAACCCTTGATGGGCATAGAAAAGGTAAGGTGCTTTTCCATTTGCAACCCCAGGCGAAGAGAACATGGACTGGTTATTCCTATACTTTGATCAGTCTGTTGTAACAGGACACAGAATCAGAATAAATGTTTGTGTGGAGCAGGTTCTTTGGGACGAGGACCAAATATTTATTCCTGAATGGGGTCAAAAAATTGTGTTCAGCATGTTATGTAATTGGGGTGTTGCAGCTTGCTGCTAATTAAGCCACTGCATATGAATTGAAGGGACTGCAGTGGCTCAAGTGGTTAAGATGCTGAACTCGATGACTGGAAGCTCAGAGTTCAATTCCCGAGTACTGCATGACAGAGTGAGCTCCCATCTCTGTCCCAGCTCCTCCCAACGTAGTACTGTAGTTTGAAAGCAAGATATTGTAAGTACTGTAAATACTCAAGTATAAGCCTAGTTTTTCAGTCCCAAAAATGAGCCCCTAAAAGGTCCTAAGAACGCATTGGACTGAGATGCGCCAAAAATTTAGTTAATTTTACCATATTTTCATGTATTTTGATTATTGAAACTCACTAGCAGATGCTGCATTTCCCATTCTTGGCTTATACTCGGATCAATCTATTTTCCTGGGTTTTCAGGTCAAAATTAGGTACCACGGCTTATATTCAGGTCGGCTTATACTCAAGTATATACTGTAGATAAATAAGGGACTTTGGTGGGAGGGGAAACAGCATTCCATCCACTCCGGTGTTGAGGCATGCCTGCCACATGTCCATGGAAACATCTGCAAAGGCAGACAGCACTGGCTCTTTAGCTAGAAACAGAAATGAGCACTAAAACCTAGAGTTGGATACGACTAGCTTTTGAGCAAGGGCAACCTTTACTTTTACCTATGAATTGGGCTCAGGGTGATTGTAAGGAATTTGTCTTGGCTGAAAACGATTTTCTACAACATTTTCAGTATGAGATGAAATTATTCTAGCTGCAAATATGAGGTCCATTCAGAATATCTAATCTTGTCTCTCAATATATCCAATAGCTGCGACTAACAGATGTAAAACACTTGTGGGTAGTAATATATAAATTTAACATATTTTGTTTGATTTAGAGAAGAGCAAAGAGGTTCAGTTCTTTGAACCACAAATGATTATTTTGATGGCAAATTCATAGGTTTTGGAATTAGAAACAGGCCAACGAAGGCACCAATGGAGGTAAATATAAGTGATGACAGCAGGTTATCCTGCTATGATAATAGAGTAGACCCTACTGCCAGTGACTCAACACCAATTGTCAGGCTAAGTTAACCTGACAATCCTGAAAGACTAACAGCTTTGGGTGGCAAAGTCCACCAGGAAGGGTGATGGTCCCCAAGTGGATTAAATCCCACTTGAATCCCTATTGATGGAGGGCAGCAGCTTCATCCATCCTGGCCTGGGGTCGATGAGGACTTTGTGTGCCAAAAGGACTCAGGACCAGAAAGGGACTCATGGAACTGGGTGGGTATCATGCTACGATGCAGATGGCAAATGGAAGGCCACTGCACTCTTTTGTCCCCAGGACAATCTTCATGGTTGATCGCCATGAGGATAGCCAATATTCAGACTTTGATTGGGCACCAGAAGAGGAAGAGACTTGTGCTTTTTGGCTTCACATTCCAGAAATCCATTTAGGGCAGGGGTCCCCAATCTCTTTTCTACCACGGTCCTGCCAGCCACACTGTTTGACAGCCCGTGGTCTGGTACCAGTCTGTAGCCCAGTAGTTGGGGACCCCTGATCTAGGGGATTTTTGGAGAATTCTGGGAGCTGGAGGTGTGCTGACTCGGGCTTCTAGTAACTGAAATCCAAGTTTGGGGACCCCTGCTCTGGGCCATTGATCATCGGCCCTGTGAACAGACTGGGATACTGAATAGGCCTTTGTAAAGTTTTCATTTTTCCTAACCTCTTTCTTGATGCTTTCAGGGTATATTTATTTTGACTGGTCTGGTTATAACAATTGTGCGAACCACCACTACCTTAACCAACGGACTGCTTTCTTTCAGGCAGCAAAACAATATGGCCCTGTTGTGAGTTTGTGTGCAGGGAGAACACATGTTGTCATTATTCAAGACTTGCCAACCGCAAAAGAAGTCTTACTAACTAAAGGAACAGAATTTGCTGGGAGGCCAAGCGATCCTATTACCGACCTCATCAATAAGAAAAAAGGTATTTCCATATAAGTTCAATTTTTCCATCACAGCTCAAAGAACAATAAAAAATATCAGTATCATGTTACTCTGTGATGGATCTCTTCCCCAAGATAATGGGTGAGAGACAAAAAGATGCACAAGAAGAGGGGAATTAAGTTTACATAACGCTGAATGTATCATGCAGGGAATCATGGCTTAGTCCCCATAAGAGGCCAGTAAAATGTGGAAGGTCCAAAGATTCGTAGTTAGAAGAACATGAGCGCATCCATTTCTATTTGCTGCTGGATAGACGTCAAGTTGGGTTTTGAACCTTCTTTTTATTCCTTTGTCTTTTCTTCCTACAGGAATAATCATGGCACCCTACGGGCAAGCATGGAAGGAACAGCGGAGGTTTTCGCTGATGACTCTCCGAAATTTTGGACTAGGCAAGAGATCAATGGAGGAAAGGATCCTGGAAGAAGCATCGTATTTGAATCAAGCATTTACAGAAAACATGAGTAAGGTTCTGGTTGACATGTCATGGCAAGGTCAACACTGGTTTACCAGGGAGTTGGGAGCAAGGAAGGGACTGGGAGAATAATAGACCAGTGACAGTGAACCTTGGCACTCCAGATGTTCTTGAACTTCAGTTTCCAGAAGACCAAGTCAGCAGGAGTGCTGACTTGGGCTTTTGGTAATTGAAATCTAAGAACACCTGGAGAGTCAAGTTTCACCATCACTGTAATAGACCATAGACAGCTGGTCCATTTATCTGGAGATAGACATATTAACAAGCATTGGCAAAAGAAAATGTGCCAAGACTTGAAGGAGATCTAGTCTAAACTCAATGTCAATACTAGAAACTAAATGCCTGTTATAGACCAAAATGTAAGAGGGTTTCAGTTACAAATTCAAGAATTTTGGATGGGAAATTCTACCAGTTGTAGCCCAAAAAAAGGGCACATTAATTTTCCCATTGTCTTATGTTACAGGTGGTCCGTTCGATCCTTTCAATTTCATTGACAGCGCAGTGACAAACATCATTTCTTGCGTTGTATTTGGGAAACGGTTCGAATATGGTGATGTCACCCTCCGAAATGTGCTGGACCGCATACATGATAATTTCAAACTTTTAGCAGGATTCTGGACAATGGTGAACATTTTATACATTTACTTAAAATATTTTTATAACACTTTCCTCCCGTTAAAGGATCCAAGACATCTAACTACCCAACTTCTTCTTCTTCCATGTCTAGGCCAGACATGAAACTGCCAAAACGAAGGCACCTTTGGGTGAGTTCATTCTGCAGTTCCTTTTGCCTGACTTTGTGTGAGAAAGATTGGCTGGCAACCCAAGGTTTCCATTACCAGGGTACACCCGATTGAAGTTCAAAAATAATACAGTATTCGAGGAGGCTCTCTCTGTGTACCTCAGCTACCTAGCTAAAACTAACTAAAAAGGACACCCCTAAATAGACAAGATGGATGAGGGCCAGTTGAAGCTGGGCTAAAGGCAAACCTTATCCAACCTTCAGAGATGGAAATTACTTTCCCAAAGTCATGCTCAGTGGCTATTCCATCGTGTGGAAAAGATTCAAATCTGGCATTCCCTGCTCACTAAAGGTAAAGGTAAAGGTAAAGGTCACCCCTGCTTGAAAGCCAGTCTTATCCAACTCTAGGGTTCAGTGTTCATTTCCATTTATAGCACTGTCTGCATTTCCAGATCTTTCCATGAGCATATAGCAGGCATGCCTAGACACTGGAGTGCAAGGAACGTTGTTTACCTTCCCACCAAAGTGGTCCCTATTCATCTACTTGCGATTTCTTGCTTTTGAACTGCTAGGTTAGCAGGAGCTGGGTAAGAGATGGGCACTCAAACCATCGTGCAGTCCTCGGGTCTCAGACTGCTGACCTGACACCTTCCAGCCAGTGTCTTAACAACTTGACCCACTGCAGTCCCTGCTCACTGGCTTTGCCCTTATCTAGCTCTCATTTTGGCTCTTCCACAAGCAGTTCTGGCTAGACGTCCCTTAACTGGAAGACCAGTTCTGTCGGCAGATCCCTCTAGTGATCAGTCAAACCACTCCTGCCATCATAGGAGATACCTTCCCATTTGTCTTCATCTTCTTCCATGTCTAGGACAGACATGAAACTGCTAAATCGAAGCCACCTTCAGGTGAATTCATTCTGCAGTCCCTTTCGCCTGACCTAGTGTGAGAAAGAGGAGCTCTCACAACACAAGGTGGCCATTTACCAGGGTACACCCAATTTTGGTTGAAAATACCACAATCTTTGAGAGGAGGCTTTTTCTGTCTGCCCCCTTCTTCCCAATCAAACCCACCACAGATGGTCGACTTGTTGAATCAAGACTGTATTGTAATCGGCTGAAGTAGCTTTTGCTACACATTTCCAAGCCAGTAGGGAGAATGTACTGAAAGTGACTGGTTATTCGACAAGCTGACTTTGAGACCAATAAAGATCAAAGGCCAAAGAATTCCACAGAACTGAATTTTGTGTACAATGGGAAGCGGTGTTGCTTCCGCTTTCTGGATCTCAAAAGCTACTAGACAATTCTTCCTGCATTTTTAACTGGGATTATTAATTATGTATCATATAGTCAATTTTGACTGACAGTGGTCTTTTCCAGAGTTTCCTAGGAAGGGAATACACAAAAATGGTTTGCCATTTCCTTATTGCAGGGATGGCCAACCGTTTGTCGTCGTGGGCCTCACCACGCCCCTCCGGACAACTGAGAGGGCATGACCACACACCCCAGAAGTGGAAGCGGGTGCATTTATAGCTGTCATTAATGCGCCCACTTCCGCATTTACAATAGCCATGGGTGCGTTTATGCATGCACAGGCGCATTTTACACCTGACGTAAACTTACTCACTTCCTCTTCCAGGTGTGGTGGTGGTGGGCCAGATGGAATGACACAGTGGGCTGTATGAAATCCAGCTGTGTCTGGCCCACGGGCCATAGGTTGGGAACCCCTGCCTTATTCTATGGGTGCCATGGGACTGTGCAGCTTGTCCATGTCTACACATGTTAGCTTTTTATACTACAAGACATAGTGGGAACTTAGAGTCCCAACCTATGACCATTGGAAATATGAGAAACCCAGGGAAGAAAAAACTTAGAATGCATCCACAATGCAACGTTTTAATACTCTAACAAGCAAAAGTATATAAACCCATCTTTTTTTTTTACTTTGTTTCTTCAATCCCTGATAGCTTTACAATGAAATGCCCCTGTTGAGATGGCTTCCTCTCCCTCATAAAACTATGCTTGCAAATGTTGAGAAGGTGTATGATTTCTTCAGAGAAGAATTGGAAGAACACAAGGCAACCTTCTTTCCTGGAGAGCACCGAGATATAATTGATGCATATTTAGATGAAATGCAAAAGGTATTCCATAATCTGTTCTGATATTCTTATGCCGCCTTTTTCACCAAGCATAACAGATAAGTGTATACATTTGTGTGTGAGAGAAAAAAAATACCGGTACTTTCTCTTGAATCTGTTACACCTAAGACTCAAGACATTACTAAACGTGATGATGAACTTACCATTTTTAAAGGTCCTCTTTCTAGAGGAAAACAACATCTTGTTGACATAATGTGTGATTTTCCCCTGCAAGTCTGGCCAGGTTATCCTGCTATGGTAACAGAGTAGACCCTACTGCCAGCGACTCAACGCCAAGTGTCAGGCGGCAGTTAACTAACCTGACAACCCAGAGGACTAACAGTGTGGGTGCCAAAGTCCACAGGGAAGGGTTGGGTGGAAGAGGAAAACCTAATAGCAGAGGAATAAACAAAGTCCACAGGGAAGGGTGATGGTCCCCAAGTGGATTAAATCCCACTTGAATCCATCTTGATGGAGGGCAGAAGCTTCATCCATCCTGGCCTGGGGTTGAACAGGAGGACTTAGGGTTCAGAGGTTTTCGTGGACATGTGACTTATACTCAAGTATAAGTTGGATTTTTTTTAGCCCCCAAAATGAGGTCCAAAAAGGGGATTCAACTTATACTCGGGTCAACGACCCAGAGGGTCAAAAAACTGTGGTGGTGCAAATTAAAACATACAGTTTTTAAAAAGCACTAACACTACGATAAAAACTCAAAAACATTCCCACACAAATCTCTAAATTAATTTATTTTACTGTATTTTCATGTATTTTAATTATTGAAACTCACTAGCAGCAGCTGCATTTTCCACCCCGACTTATACTCAAGTCAATCTATTTTCCTAGTTTTAGAAGTCCAAATTAGGTACCTTAACTTATATTTGGGACAACTTATAGGAGAGTATATACGGTACTTGTAATTTCTTGTTTCTGAACTGCTAGGTTGGCAGGAGCTGGGACAGACGACGGGTGCTCATTCCATCATGCAGTACTTGGGTCTTGAACCGCTGACTTGCTGACCTTCCAGCTAACAAGGCGAGCTTCTTAACCACAGTCCCTTGTAATGTTATGTCACAAATGGTTTTGACTATAGAGTAATGATTTCAATTTTCATTTTCCTGGTGAACACAAGCCAGAGAAGAAAGGGTCGAGTTTTGATGATGAGAACTTGTTCATAGTTATATCCAATTTGTTCGTTGCTGGGTCAGAAACAACAGCAGGAACTCTGCAGTGGAGTTTGCTCTACATGATGGCCTACCCGGAGATCCAAGGTAGGTAACAGCAGAATCCTGACAAATAATGAAGGAAGCTTTTAGGACATGGATGCCCAAATTTTTCAGGTCACAGGCTAGTCATGTGATTCGGCAGGCCGTTCACATGATAACCCTCCCACCGGAAGCAGAAGTACAACATGCCTTGCCATTTGTTTTGCAACAGGATGAGATAGATTTTAGGCTGCCATTTTCTCTCCTTTAACCAGGGGTGCCCAAACTTTGGCCCATGGGCCAGATCCGGCCCCTCATGCCAACTCATCAGGCGCAAGGCACCCTTGTCGCTCCCAGAAGCAGAAGTGTGCATCCTCACTCAAGAGACTAGCCTGGGAGAAAATTAAGTTCGCACTTCAGCTGCTTAAGGTCAGGGGATGAGAAAATCCCATTTGATGAGGATCAGGATAAAGGAATGCCACAAACGTCATCATATCAAAAGATGGAGGGAGAGAGAAATCAAATGGTGTGCCTTAAGTTCACATCACAGAAGTAAAACTTGAATCATGCGATTAGTCACTGAGATTTTTCTCTCTCTCTTCAGAGAAATGCCAGAAGGAAATAGACACTGTTCTTGGAACCAATGCATGTGTGAAATATGAAGATCAGGAAAGGTTGCCTTACACGAATGCCGTCCTTCATGAAATCCAGCGTTTTGCGAGCGTGGTACCTGTGGGGATACCCCATGCCCCAATTAAAGATATGCCACTTTCTAGATATGTAATTCCCAAGGTAAGACCAGAAATGTTTAAGTATGAATTGGAAAGCCAGGCAAGGGTATCTCCTTTCAAATGCCTCATTCGCACTGAACCACAACTACACCAAGGAAGGGGGGTCTGCCAGTGGCGTAGTGAGGGGGCAGCCTGCCCCAGGCAGCATTTTTTTGGGACAGCAAAATTTCATAATAAATAGGACTTCACCACTGCCCCCAGACTTCCTAGCAGTCGGGGCAAAGAGGCCGCTGCAGGGATGGGTGCCAGGACCCTCTACCACTGCCAGCATCCTGGGCCCTGCCCAGGGGGCAGGAAATTTGGCCTATGCCCCACGTGGCTGAAACCCACACTATGCCACTGGGATCTGCAGAAGCTTTGGCCTGCAAATTTCTACCCTTAAAGCCAATCTGTGATTGGGGAAGGGCAACTATTAATATCCTGATAAGCTGCTGCATGAAAATGAGCTGTGCTTTGAGTGCCAGGAAGCTATTGCATGGAACTGAGCAGTGCTTTGCATGCCAAGAAAGCCACTGCATGGAATTGAAGTTAAGACAGGAACATTTGCCTTCCTGTCCAGTCTTTCTCCGGGTGAGCATAATTCACTTGTCCGTCTGGAAGGCAGAACTCCCAGAAAGGAGAATTCTGGGACTTGGAGTCCAATAGAACAAAAGAAAATGAATCCATGTGTCTATTGAGCTACCTCGTCTTGGCCAGGAAGGTGCTACAATTATGAAGAGACATGAACATTGGATTGATTGATCCATGCTGTGTATTCTTGACAAGATGTCGACATGGATAACAGTTACATTTAGCTCCACTGGGATTCTGGAAGGTCAAACTCAGCAGTGGTACTTCCTCCTTGCATTAACGAAAACTCCTGCTGGGGTACATTTTCCAATGCTGTCCCCCAAATTAGTACCTGCACAGCTTCCTTTTGGAACACAAAGTTGGGTATAGCTTGGCCTACATTAAACCACAAACCATTCCAGGTCAGCCCGTTCCCGCAGGTGATACATATTTAGGTGTTTCTGCAGGTCTGTCAGATTGGCAGGATAAAACCAGTATTAATTTCTGTATGTCTACTTTGGTACTTCTTATCAGGCAGGAAACACCTATGTTGATTCCTCTTGGCAGTTCGCCATTGAAAATTACACCAGTGCAGTTCCTTTGCGTGCAACTATACAAATTGAATGAATGAATGAATGAATGAACGAATGAATCTTATAAGAATCTGGCCAGTGATTTTCACGTGATACAATTCCACTTGGCTTTTACAGGGAACTCCAACAGTAATCAATATTCACGCTATCCATCACGATGTGTCCCAGTGGAAGTACCCAAACAAATTCAACCCTTCTAACTTTCTGAATGAACAAGGAGAGTTTGTGAGGCCAGAAGCCTTTTTACCTTTCTCAGCAGGTAAATTTTCTCTCTTCTCCCACCACCCCTTTTCCTCCTTGGTGTGTTTTCTCATTTCAACAAGGAAATGGCTGAAATTGATCCATCTTGACTAATGATGTCATATGTCTCGCAAAGGAAAAGAGTTTCTACCTACAGGCATTTATTTGAAATGCTAGGATACCTGTGGAAGGACTTGGAAATATATTTACTATTTATTTTCTTACTCAATACAGTGGAACCCCAGTTAATGTAATTAATGTGTTCTCCGGGACGCTTCTTACAGCGAAAATTACTTTAATCGAATTTCCCATAGGAATGCATTGAATGCGATTTCCCACAGGAATGCATTGAAAACCAAAATATGTTAACCAAAATGCTGCTCCCCATAGGAATGCATTGAAAATCAATTAATCCGTTCCAAAAAAATTATCTGTAAACCGAGCCACTATTTTCTATGGATTTCCTTTTGTTATGCGGTTTTTATGTTAACCGAGCCATTTGTTAACCGAGGTTCCACTGTATCTTTGTAACAACATTCTCACTCAAAAAGAGTTCCAGAGATGCTTCTTCTGCCATATTCAAATCCAAACATAGGCAATCATCATGGCGATCATTTTGCATCCACACTACTAATCCAGTTCTATGAGTCACTTTCTGATCCTGAGCCCTTTGGGCACACAAAGTCCTCATCAGCCCCAGGCCAGGGTGGATGGAGCTGCTGTCCTCCATCAAGGTGGATCCAAGTGGTGTTTAATCCACTTGGAGGACCATCACCCTTCCCTATGGACTTAAGGACCCATGGCCGTTAGTCCTCGGGGTTGTCCTGTTAGTTAACTGCTGGCTGACGATCAGCACTGAGTTACTGGCAGTAGGTTCTAAGAAACTTACACAGGACCTATAAACAACAACAAAAGTTCCTACCTACAAGCATTCAGGTAAACAGCTATGAAACTAAAGGAACAAGGAGGTAGAAAAGAGCAAGCATAAACACCCAGTCTGACACTTAAGACACCAGTTCTTATACAACTAGGTAATAGTTCAGACCAGGGAGGAGACCAGAAAGCTAGTAGAATAACTGCACCTCCTCCAGCATAGTAGAATGAGTAGTAGCTGGAAGAAACTGCACAAAAGAGTAAGTCTTTGATTACGAGATGTCATCTGCCGCAGCCTGGTTGTAGTAAGCAATAGTTAGCCTTGTTTTGGTGTTCAGATCCTCTTTATCATTTCATCTTCAGGGCCAAGGGTTTGCTTAGGAGAGAACCTGGCTCGGATGGAGCTCTTCCTTTTCTTCACCAGCATCCTGAGGAACTTCCAGGTCTCATGGCCGGATGAGTCAACGGAACCGGATCTGACACCCCAGTTTGGGGTCACTGTAACACCCTCTCGCTTTAAGGTGTCCCTGAAGTTGCGTCAGCAAAAATGAGAACCTGCCTGGTTAGATCCAAATCTTGTCCACAAGAAGTGAAAGAACTCGTCAGAGTTTAAGGAAATCATAGCAAAGAAGAAAAAAGTAGACATTCTCAAATTTTGATACACTTTGCAAAGGATCTTCCAAGCTTTGCAAAGGCGACTCAAACCAACAATTTCCAGTGATCCATGGGGAAAGTACATGACAAACCCTAGATCAGTGATAGCAAACCTCGGCACTCCAGGTGTTCTTGGACTTCAATTCCCAGAAGCCCAAGTCAACACTCCTGCTGATCAGGGCTTGTGGGAATTGAAGTCCAAGAACACCTGGCGTTCCAAGGTTCACCATCACGGCCCTAGATCTTAGAGGGCCATCTTTGCTCATCAACCCTGCCATTCCCCACCCCCTTCAAACTCTAAGTTTCAGAAATAAGCATCAAATGGCTTATTCCATATACAAGCTAAAATGTTCAGGATCAACAGTTTGATTAGCAAGCAGGTGACTTTAAGCCTGGTTACAAGGAAGCACTGATTTCCACCTGAAGATTCAAAATGTGGGGGAGAATGCTTCCTTCCTTGAAAAAGCTGCTTGTGAAAATCCTTCCCCTTCACATCCCAAAAAGTTAAGGAAAAACTAATCATAAATAATGTATGAAATTAGCTCAATTGTGTTTAATCACATAGATGTTAAATTACTATGCCATAACTACACGGAAGTATTAATTTACTCATGCTGTCATTCTGATTTAGTCACTCTATGACGCTGTATCTGACGTGTATATATAAGCTCATGCCTACTATTTCATTCCTATGTCTGATGAAGTGGGCTTGATCCACGAAAGCTTGCATTAAAAATATAGCAGTTAGTCTTTAAAGTGATGGAGAGGTTTTATTTATTTGCTTTCTATTATGTCTTAATTTACTCCAGGGATTCTCAACCTGCGGCCCGTTGGCTGGATGTGGCTCATGGCACCATTTCGTGTGCCTCCCCACTGCCTCCACCACACCAGGAAGTGCCATGTGGTGGAGGAAGGGTAAAATGGCCACATGGCCCCCAAAGCTGTCTGAAGGAGTGTGACCTGGCCCCTGGCTTTAAAAGGTTGAGAACTCCTGATTTAATCAGTTACATTTTTAATATTTACTTTTAAAATTGATACCACAGGTTCTCAACCTTTTTATCCCAGGGGCCTGACCATGCCCCCCAGATAGCTGAGTAGGCCAGACCATGCCCCTGGAAGTGAAAGTAAAAATGCCCACTTTCACATTTATGACAACTGCGGGCACATTTATGGCTGACGTAACAACATTTACGCATGCGCATTTTACAGCTGTCATAAACATGTCCGTGTCTGCTTCCACTTCCAGGTGAAGTGGTGACAGGCTGAACGGAATGGTGTTATGTCCTGGGGGCCGGCCTGTAGGCCGTAGGTTGAGAACCCCTTGTCTGTACATTCAAGTTATAATGTGTAAGTGACATATTTTTTCTGCTAAGTAATAAGTACATCTATAATGTAGGAAGTAAGCTCTTTGGAGTAATTCTGCCTGTTGTTTTACAAAGTCTAATTCTAAAGTCATTGAGTATTCACAGTTCCTCAGTTAATTACTGATATAAGTCATTATTACTTTATGTTTTTGTTATTCATCCAAGATTTATGCTTTCATTTATTCATATTTACTCATAAAGTTAAACAAACGGGAACTGTCATGATAATCCGCCTCTCAGGGATTGCTAGAAGGGTGTGTATCTGCTGATTAGCTTATGCGTGTGTGCTGAGACATAAATGTTCAGAAAACACCTTTGCGTGCTTGTGACACGATATTTAAAAATCACAAAAAGTAGAGTACATTTTAAGGAAATTTTATTGCAAAAATAAGTTACACAAGATTCTTTTTTTAAAAAAGGTCAACCTTCCATTAAGTGAGCAATCATATCCCCTTTTAAGTGGTGAATCGGTTACAAGAGTGTATGCCACTCTTTCACAATTCAGCTGTTTCAGGAGTTCAGTTTCCAAAAAGGTGGCTGCATTTCTTGGGGTGGGTGGGTGGGGAGTGGCGGGAAATATGCTGACATCCCAAATATTTTAAATATTGTAGACTATTAATTTCTTCAGGGGGGGGGGAGGGTTCAAATCTTTGCTGTTACACAACTCATTTATGCCACTGTCCAATTGCACACTCTACCACAGGGGTTCCTAACCTAAGGCCTGTGGGACGGATCCGGCCCATGGCACCATTTCATGTGGGGTCCCCCATCCCTCCAAGGGCATTTGAGAGAGAGAAAAACCGCCTCCCCTTTGAAGCTGTTGGGACAAAATGGCCACACACCCCACACCCCAATGTGCAGGCAGGGCAAAATGGCCACCCAGCCCTCGAAGCTGACTGAGAGCGTGACCCAGCCCCCGGCTTGAAAAGGTTGGGGACCCCTGTTCTACTATGTCAGGTTGATGAATGCTATACCTACCGGATTGTAGAGAGTGAAAGCAGGGGAAAGAAGGAAAGACTGTGGTTCATGAACCACACAGACGAGCTTGCCACAAGAACGTGAGTGGCAAAGGGTTGAAAAAGAAATACATTTGCAAAAAGTTGAGACATAGACTCAAGACTCTTTCGAAGCTGCATGAATAGAAATTTAAAAGCTTTATTAGTGAAATAGCTTGCATTTTGGACTGGTGATAGCATGGTCGGATGGGAGCTATTTCTTGGTAATAATAATAATAATGATTTCGTGTCAGAAATTATTCTGTGTTGAAAGGATTTTTGCTGGAGAAACTCCGCTCACGGGACACCCGAATGAGGCTCCTTTCATGTCCCCATGATCTTTTTTTCCCAACGAAGTGGTCCCTATTTATCTACTTGCAATTTCTTGCTTTCAAACTGCTAGGTTGGCAGGAGCTGAGACAGAGATGGGAGCATATTCCGTCCTGCAGTATTCAGGTATCGAACTGCCGACTTGCCAGCCTTCCAGCTAACAAGGCGAGCTTCTTAACCACTGAGCTACCACAGCCCCTGTTTCCTGGTGACTATGTGACATACAGGAGATCATGAACCAACCCTACCCTGATCCATGCCAAAGCTGGGCTTTCTCTGTTCTAGTGGTGGGTTATTCTTTTTGAAGCTAGACTGGGGCGATTCCTGGATGGGTGGAAGGGACACTTTAAAAGAGATTAATTGCAGCAAAATGACCTTTGCCAGTGCAATCAGAAACGATCTAGCCATCTGACTGCACCTTCAATTAAGGGGGAAGGTGGGGAGAGACATGCAAGCAAATGGAGGCATTTGGGAGAAAGTCTTGCAAGTGAAATCGTGAAATGCAAACAAGCAAGGCGTATTGACTTTCAGCAGGGGTTCTCAACCTAAGACCTATGGGCCAGATCTGGCCCATGGCACCATTTCATGTGCCCCACACCCCTCCAAGGGCATCGAGAAACAAAATGGCCACACTTCTTTGAAGCTGTTGTGACAAAATGGCCACCACCACCCCATCGTGCAGGCAGGGCAAAATGGCCATATGGCCAGAAAGCTGATTGAGAGTGTGACTCCGGCCCCAGGCATGAAAAGGTCAGGAATCCCTGATTTATAGCTATGGACCAATCCCCATCTGGATCTTACAGTCGTTTTCAGGAACTGTAAGGAGACCAAAGATGTGTGCTAATAATAATTTTGCTTCTGAAATTATTCTGGGTTGAAAGGATTTTTGCTGGAGAAACTCCACTCAGGGGACGCCCGAATGAGGCTCCTTTCAGGTCCTCAAGATCTTTTCCCCACCGAAGTGGTCCCTATTTATCTACTGGCAATTTCTTGCTTCCAAATTGCTAGGTTGGCAGGAGCTGGGACAGAGACAGGCGCTCAAAGCATCATCCAGTACCCGAGTCTCGAACTGCCGACTTGCCGGCCTTCCAGCTAACAAGGCAAGCTTCTTAACCACTGAACCACTGCAGCCTCAAGCTACATCAGCTGCTTTTGTTTCCAAACACCTCTACCAGAAAGTCCACTTTTGAGGAAGTGGAAAGTTTTAAAAATCCCAAGAACTCTTGTTTAAGTCCTTTGATACAATTTCCACCCTACCGGTTTTTGAATCTTGAAAATAAGCAAAACCAAAATATTTAAGTTGTAAAACAGGTGCATGTTCAGTACAAACAGTTCTAAAATGTGCTGTGAACAAACTGTGGTGAGAATATTTTTCAAACTGCACATACAATGACTTGGTTTTTTAAATAGAAATCAAATCATGTTTTAGAATAAAGCAAGGTCACAATTTCATTAACCTGACAGTATATCCACAAACATTATTTTGTCTTTTTTTTTTTTGCTGTTGTTTTGTTTACTCTCAGGTATGCTTGCACAGACTAACATAACTATCACTTCAAACATATATCCACAGAGAATGAGCGTGAAATAAAGCCCTGCATAAAAACTTTTACCACGCTGAAGGAATCTTGAAAGTTGGCCAGATGCCAAAACTTGGTTGGGATTCCCAGAAAACATGAGTTTGATTCCTGCTTTCTAGGGCTGAAATGCTGCCACAAAACCATTTTTAACTCAAATACATTCCTTCTCCTTGTATTAGATGCCTAGAAGGAGAAAACTAGGAAGCAATTGACCACATCCTTCATAGAATGACTATCGAAAATGTCAGTGCCCAACTCCCTATGGTATGTTTTAAATTAGAGGCACTTGTGTAACCCCTGAAAGATGTAAAAATGAGCATTCTTCTTCTTTGTTGAGTGACATGATTAAGTCGAGAACTTCTCTTGGCAGGGTCAAAGAATCTGGAACTTTAATTCACAGTGACATCTTCTAAAAAGCGGGGATCGTCCACCTCTTCCTCCCTTAGTCTTCCTCATTCAGGTGCCGATATTTGAGATGCACAACCAGCATGACGATGCCGGTGACAATGCAGGCAGACCCGCAGACGAGATAGGTGATGCCCAAGAAAGGGTTCTTGCTGCCCATCCAAGAGAGAGTGCTGCAGATGACCTTCTTGGTGCCCCCAAAAGGCACGGTAGGGTAGTTGTACGTGATGTTGATGTAGTAGCTGCCCTTGGCCATCGCCACCGAGGAGTTCCTCTGGCGGATGCAGGCGTAGAGTTTACGGAAGGTGGGCAGGGCGGCGGTGCGCATCCAGACGATGAACCCCTCGTTGACAAAGCCGGTGTTGTTGGGTTCGTCTTTACCCAAATCGTAGACTGGGTAGGGCCAGAAAGGGGGTTTGGCCGTGCCTTTAAAGGCCAGGGCGAGGCTCCCGTTGACTGGCTCTGGGTTCCGGAACTTGACGTTGTTGTCAGTCCACCACGAGATGCCCCTTCTGTCCAGGGGCATGTTGGCCAAGGACCCGTTGGCCAAGATGCGGTAGAGGCCGAAAGTGTCGTTGAAGAGGCTGTTGGCCACGGAGCCGCAGGGCGCGATAGGCAACCCTTTGCCGTCCTTCTGGTAAGGCTTGCATTCCTGGGCAGGGTCCCGGAGGGCCGAGGCGCTGCCGCTGAGCTGTTCATCGTCCCGGGAGATGCTGTAGCGCCGGTTGTTCTGGAAGAAGTTGGACAGTTGGTAGTAGAGGCAGACCGGCGCTGGGAAGTCCTCGGAGAGGTTAAAGTGCACCCCGCAGGTGCAGGGCCCGTGGTTTGGGCTGGCACTCAGGTTGGCGCACCTTGAGCAGTTGGAAGGGTCGCCGCCCACACCTGTGTAGCTCAGCTCCACCTCTCGGATGTCCACCGAGGAGAAATAGAGGCCCAAGCCTATGGCCAGGAAGGCCACCCCCAGGATGAAGAAGAGGGGCAGCGCCGTCCCGGCCGAGAGCAGGGGCTGCCAGGCGGGCAGGCGCTGCTGGGTGAAAGCCGTGTTGTCAGGCTTGTTCCTCGACGGCGGAGAATCGGAGGAGGAGGAAGAGGCGATCTGGGGCGAGGAGGCGCGGCGGACATCGTAGGAAGCCGAGGCCAGCATGCTGCGCACGGGCGGGGGCCGCTGGAGCCCACGGAGAGGGATGAGGTCTCGCTTCCTCCCGGTCCGGTCCAGGTGGCGACTTCCCCGGGCGCCCCGCCCAGCCTCGCCACCAGGTGAGCGAAGGGAAGCGCGCGCCCGCCTCGCAGGCCCCGCCCCGCTCAGGTGAGGCGCGCAGGTAGGCAAGAGCGCGCCCGTCCTCTCCGACTAGGAAGAGCGCCCAGGACCAACCCTGGGAAAGGGGGAAGAGGCGGCCTCACCTGTCCCGCGGCCTCACCTGGTCACGCAGGTGTGGCAGGTACGACAGGTGAGGCTCGGGCGCCCTCCTCCGGCTGCCCAGCGCGTGGGGAAAACCATCGGTGGTAACGCCAGGGCGGGGCTGGAAACGCTCCTCTTCCGGGACTCGATCTTCCCTCATCCCCGGGTAGAAAGCGGATTGGGGATTCTGGGAATTGTCGTCCGAGCAAAGGAAAGCTTTTGAACACTCTGTCCAGACCTCACGGGACCCATGGGGAGGGGAGGTTACTCTGCGGGCATGTTATACAACTCAAGTCCACAGGGAAGGGTGATGGTCCCCGAGTGGATTAAATCGCACTAGTAATTTCGTGTCAGAGATTACTCTGGATTGAAAGAATTTTTAGAGGAAACCCGAATTAGGCTCCTTTCATGTCCCCAAGTATAGCTCTTGGGTATTGAAACCCGACCTTCCAGTCTCCAGCTCAGTGCCTTAACCACCAAGCCATCGGGGGAACTTAAATCCCATTTGAATTCCTCTTGACGGAGGACAGCAGCTTCATCCATCCTGGCCTGGGGCTGAGGAGGACTTTGCGTGCCAAAAGGTCTTAGGATCAGAAAGGGACTCATGGAACTGGATCAGGGCTATAGGGGGGGGGGGAGGCAAGGGGGGTGAAAACCCTCCTGAACTAACAGCCCACCTGCCCCAAACCCACCCTGTGGTGCCAATGTTATAGATGTGAGTGTGACATTGTTGCCTCTCCTGAAATTTTTTTTTGCCCCTCCTGTAAAAATTTTCACACACACACACACACACACACAATCTAGAATCCTAATGGAATACCACGGCATTATATTTTTACCAGGACAATCTTCATGGCTGATTAATTTAACTAATTTAATTTAATTAATTTAACTAATTTAATTTAATAGATTTATATACTGCCCTATCCAATAGATTTATATACCGCCCTATGTTCATTGCCATGAGGATAGCCAATACAATACTTGGAATCTGATAAATAAATAAATTTCGTGTCAGAAATTAGAGTTGAAAGGATTTTTGCTGGAGAAAGGCACAATAATAATAAGAAGGAAACATTCAAGGCTGTAGCCAGAGGCCCCCCAGGATGGGCTTGGCCCCCCTTGAGTTAGCAGTTCGCCCACCCTGGCAAAGCGTGGTTTCCCATAGGAGTGCATTGAAAAGAAGCTTTATTGCCCACCCTGAGAAAATATTCACCCACCCATATCTAGAATCCTGACTACGCCCCTGGAAACATTTCCTTGAATAAGCTCCCAGCATCCCTTCATAGCCAGCTACTGTGGTGGTCCAGTGGTTAAGAAGCTCACCTTATTAGCTGGAAGGCTGGCAGGTCAGCAGTTTGAGACCTGGGTATTGTGTGACTGACTGAGTGCCCATCTGTCCCAGCTCTTGGGGATGTGAAAGGAGCCTCATTTGGGCGTTTCTTGAGTGGAGTTTCTTCCGCAAAAACCCTTTCAACCCAGAATAATTTCTGACACAAATTTATTATTACTACAACAAGGAAGGAAAAGAGGGAGGGAAGGTCAAGAAAGTAAAGAGTTACCTTTTTAATCCACATTTTATAACATGTTTCAGTGTTTTTCGGGGGGGGGGCTTTTCATCCTCCAATGTACTTCTAGTAGGCAGAAGACCATGGAATTGTGCGGCTTAGTGGAGTTTTCAAAGTAGCAGCTGTGAAAATATGTGCAGGCATATTGGAAAAGAGACAGAACAAGCAAAAGGAACAACAAGAACAACAACAAAACAAGAACACCACAAATGAAAACAACAATAGGAACAGCAACAAAAATATTGTGAACACCTTAAAGAGTAACTGCTATATTTTAATAGTGACTTGCATAGATCTTTCTTTCTTTCTTTCTTTCTTTCTTTCTTTCTTTCTTTCTTTCTTTCTTTCTTTCTTTCTTTCTTTCTTTCTTTCTTTCTTTCTTTCTTTCTATCCCTCCTTCCATTTCTTTCTTTTTTCTTCTATTTATCCATCCATCCATCTACCTACCTCTTTCTCTCTTTCTTTCTTTCTCTCATTCTCTTTCTGTCTCTCTATTCCTCCCTCCCTTTCTTTCTTCTATCTGTCTACCCACCCATCTATCCATCCACCCACCCACCTCTTTCTTTCTTTCTTTCTTTCTTTCTTTCTCTCTCTCTCTCTCTCTCTCTCTCTCTCTCTCTCTCTCTCTCTCTCTCTCTCCATTTTAGGTCCCCATCAGCTTATATCCCACTCATGGTGATCCTAATTGGATTTTCAAGCTACAACATGACTAATATTTAAGAAGTCATTTTATCAATGCCCATGCGATTGTGTATCATGCTCATATGCTAGGTTTATTCGTGATTAATAAAAGAGGTTCTTCTTCCTTATCTTTGTTACTGTTACAATTCACTTTCCTTCTGGAGGTTTATCTCATAAATTTGTGTTAGGCTTGTCAGAATCCAATTATTATTACCAGGGGAACCTGTTCTTCACTTTCTTTTTTCCTCTTACAGTCTTCTCCATCACTGATTTTCTGCAAATTTACCATGCGTGTATAATAGCATAGAGGGCTGGAAGAATAATGCTGTGCTGGTTTGTAGACCATAATAAAGTGGAGTGATTAAAGGATAATGCTTTTCCTGATAGCCTTTGCCATTTGAATCCTTCTTCTAGCCTGCCAGTTTCTTCAGGGACTGGCATAGAAAGCCGGGACATAATCCTCAGAATAGCTAGGGGAGCAACAGACAAGCCTCTTTTGCTGGCTGCTGAAATCTTAGAAGTATTTTAGATGTCTCATTCTTCCCCAGATGTTCCAGATGTCCTCTTAGATTCATGACTTGTCCCATGGAGAAGAAGTTGTCCCAACTAAAGAGTCATGGATCTGCAGTCTGAAGGAAAGATAATAATAATTTCGTGTCTGGGTTGAAAGGATTTTTTTCTGGAGAAACTCCACTCAAGAGATGCCTGAATGAGGCTCCTTTCATGTCTCTAAGTGCTGCTCTTGGATATTGAAACCCAACCTTCCAGTCTCCAGCTTAGCATCTTAACCACTAAGCCACCTCGCTTTCTGGTCCTCTCATTGTTCTCCACAGTTTTGGAAAGAGCAGGATTCAGAGACTCTCACTTCATGGTTACTCTGTTCCTATCTGACTTCTCCTTCTTCTGCCATATCCAAATCTGAATATAGGCACTACTCATGGTGATCAGCCTTGAAGACCATCCTGAGAATATAATGCAGTGGCCTTTCATCTGCTTTCTGCATCGCAGCATGACAGCCATACCACTGAGTCACTTTCTGGTCCTCTGAGCCCTTTTGGTACCCAAAGTCCTCCTCTGTGCCAGGCCAGGATGGACGAAGCTGCTGCCTTCCATCAAGATGGACTCAGGTAGGATTTAATCCACTTGAGGACCCTCACCCTCCCCTGTGAACTTCAGCACCCGAGACCATTAGTCACCACGGTGGTCAGGTTTGTTAACCACTGCCTGACACTCGGCGTTGAGTCGCTGGCTGTTGGGTCTACTCTATGACCATACCAGGATAACCTGGCCAGACTAGAACCAGTCCAGTCTGTGACTGAATGACAGCAAATACAGTTGTACCTCGCTTAAAGAGCATAATGCGTTCCACAGGATTGCTCTTTAAGCGAGTTTGCTCTTTAAGCGAAACACCATTGTAAATGACCAATTGTGGGCGGTATTGCGAACCCTGATTTATTTGTTAAGCGAGTTTTTGGTTAGTTTTATTTGTTAAGCGAAGCGAACATTCAGAGAAAATTCTGTTCTTTAAGTGAGTTACTCTTTAAGCGAGGTGCTCTTTATGCAAGGTTTGACTGTACTAGTATTGAATAACTGATAGCAATCCACACACCAGGTCTGGATAATAAAATAATAATGTTTCAGCAACAATAATGTTTTTGCAGAGTTTCTATGGTCTCACTTGAAAGGTTTTTCTTCCCCCTTCTTATGTGGTTTAAGCTACAGTTTGAACACTGGCCTTTACCACACATTGACCTTACTTTATTTGTGCATTGGCTCAGTTGTGAGAGAATTAATTTGTCACTTCACACAGGGTTTCTTTTTCCTTCTAGTCTCTTTAGAGCATATCTGAGAGTAAATAAAACAGAAGAGCAAAAATTAAAAAGCCTCTCGGAGCAGTAACTAATGGACATTTCCTGACCTTCAGTTGATTTCCCTTACAAGGCAAATACACCCTTTCTTCTTCCAAAAGGTTAAGCTGTTTAAAATGTGTTCAATGCCTTCTAAATTTAAAAAAAAAGATTGCATGTTGTGGTGGTATTGGGGAAAGTACCTTCCCTTGCTGAATTCCACTCCTTCAACAGAGTCAAAAATAGGGCTGGGTAATGTTGGGCAATTTTTCAATGCCTGGAAATCCCCTCTTCATTTTTGTTAACATAAAAAAAAAAGACCACTGCATGAGGAAACATAAGGTCTGTCCAGCCCAACGACGCATGGCCTTCAAATTGTTAGACTATGGCTCCGAGTGTCCTTCTTTAGTGTACCCAAGGGGTGGACAAGTTTAATATTTGGACGATTACATTCATATTCCACCAATAGTGTTCCACCTGCTCTAAATCAGTAAAGGTCGCCTTTGCTTGGAAGCCAGTCGTATCCAACTCTAGGGTTCAGTGCTCATCTCTGTTTATAACCAAATAGCCCATGTTGTCTGTGCCTGCAGACATTTCCATGGACATGTGGCAGGCATGCCTAGACAACGGAGTGCACGGAATGCTGTTTCCCTTCCCACCAAAGTGGTCCCTATTTCTCTACTTGCAATTTCCGGCTAGGTTGGCAGGAGCTGGGACAGAGGCGGGAGCGCACTCCGTCATGCAGGACCCGGGAATCGAACTCTGACCTTCCAGTCAGTGAGTTCAGCATCTTAACCGCTTGAGCCACCGCAGCTCAAAATTAGGCGACATGAAAATGCTAAAAGTCATAAATGAATAAATGCCTGGCTGGGGAATTGACCGAGGTGTATATTTACAAAACAACATGGTGAAGATCTGGCTAGGGTTGATGGGGGGAAGCAGCTGGAAAACAGCTGGAAGGATAGAGTTAGCAACTTCTAGGTCACCATTGCTTAAAAGCCAATTATACAGTATATGACTCTAGGGTTCGGTGCTCATCTCCATTTTCAGCCAAAGAGCCAGCACTGGCTGTGTTTGCAGACATTTGCATAGTCGTGTGGCAGGTACGACTAAACACCAGAGTGCAAGGAATGCTGCTACCTTTCCCACCGAAGTGGTCCCTATTTACCTACTTGCAATGTCTTGCTTTTGAACTGCTAGGTTGGCAGGAGCTGGGACAGAGAAGGGACCTCACTCCGTCATTCAGCACTCGGGTCTTGAACTGCTGTCTTAACCAATAATCCATCACAGTCCCAGGATTGTGTCTGCTTCCTTGGAAACACAGATTAGCCATGGGACTTTTCTTACCAGTAAATCATAGCTCTCCTGACAACTACTGAAGTGTAGACGAGGCCATAGAAATTATGGACTTTTAGCTCTTGGGTTATATCATGATTTAATATTTCTTTTCAGCATCCTCTTTGTTTGCAATCAGCAGGGCATTAAACTGTTTCTCCTTTGCTGTGGCAGATTGTGTAACTCTGGACATTCTCTGGGTCTTCCTGCTGAATGTTAGTAAGTTTGATTCCCAGTTAAACATCAACCCAGCAGGAGGCTGAGACTTTCAGTTTGGAAAATAGTTAAACCGTGATCTAATCCCTCCCAGAGATTATAAAAATAGAAAGATATGACTTCTGGAAAATAGCATGCTCCCCCACAGAGCTTAGAGTGGCAGCCATTTTTGACTAGAACAATTCCTGGAATCTCCCATCCAGAATGGACTGTTGACCGATGCTAGTTGGGGAATTCCAGGTCCAAAAAAACCAACAACTCACCCACACTTTATGTGGCATCACAATGTTAGTGACATAAGCTGGTGTCTATGTGGCATTACTTGCACTGTCAGGGTCAAGCTCCGTTTGTTCAAAGGCGCATTGTGAAGCCACGATCTGGCGAAATTCCCAATGGAAGCCTGCCCTGCTCAGGGATAGAAAACATTGGAGGGGTTTTGGATTACAAGTCTCCAGATCACACAAGGCTGTTCCATGATTAATCAAAAAGCTTGAGCGCTTTCACCGACAGAAGCTAAGGTCCATCTTGAACATCAAGTGGGGTGACTATGTCACCAACATCACAGTTCTCGAGAAGGCACATGCAAACAGCATTGAAGCTTCCATCATGGACCATCGTCTTAGATGGATAGGGCATGTCCACCATATGGATGGTTCCAGGCTTCCTTGTCAAATTCTTTATGGGGAACTTAGCGCCAGTACAAGACCTCATGGAGCTCCGTTGAATCGTTATATGGACCAGCTGTAACAAACCACAAAGGTGTCAGGTATAAACCCACAAACCTGAGAGGCAGAGGCCATAGAGTGCCCACGTTGGTGCCAAACCATCTCTGCTGTTACTGATCACTTCGAAAGAGACTGTTGCAGACATGAAGAAGCTAAGTGACAAAGCTTCATCAAACTCAACTACATCCACTACCATCTATTCAGTGTACTGTGCATGGTCGCATGTTCCATGTCAGAATCGGTTTATTGAGTCACCCAGAGACACATCCATCAAGTGAGAAAATGACTTCCAGGAAAAATGTATGTTCGGATATGCCACCGAATGTGTTAGGAAGAAATTGGCTGTTCAGAAGCCATCATCAGTTCAGACCAGTTCTTCTTCTGCTGTATCTGAATCCAAATATAAGCGATCATCATGGCAATCAGCCATGAAGGTTGTCTCAAGAACAATATAATGCTGTATAAACGGAGATGAGCACTGAGCCCTAGAGTTGTACATGACTGGCTTTTGAGCAAGGGAAACCTTGCATTAAGACAGTCCTGTAAGTCAGAACTGGGTTTCAGGGAGCAAAGGCAAAGCAGGGAAAAATACGATTTGACAGCGTGTGAGCTGCAAATTGTCAAAGAGGATGGAATCGTTATACTCATTGAAATGGTTGCTACAATTTTCCCATGAACAACAGGTACACGTTTCTGAAGACAGTTTTCACTCCAGTTATAGGCTTACCTCTAATGCCTTGATCCGACAAGGCATGAATTGTCAATTTCCCCCTCTTCTATTGTTTGTTTTTGCAAAGGTCTTATTGGTGATTTGTTTCGGCCCTGACTTTGGAAAAGCTATTTTAAAAACTGCTTAAAGGGAATTGGCAACCACACGAATACCTGTTATGTATTCTTCCATTGGGAGATGTGCTTCCGAATGCACAGAGGTCACGCTATTCCTGATCTTTTGATCCAGAATCCTGGCTCATGGGTCACTTATGCATCATGTGCCACTCATCCTCTTTGCATTGAAGCGAAACACCAGGCAACTCAATGTCAGATAGATCTATCTCTAGTGGCTGGGCACATGAAGATGTTCAACCTGAAGAACTAGTTCACTAGATCATTTTCGCAGCAGTCCGACAGGTGCTTTCAAAAACACTGGTGTGCAATGCCTCTGGTATGTGGTAACCTCTCCCCCCCCCTCACAATGTTTTGCTACCTGATACTGTGACTCATTTGTTCTCATTTGATGCTCGCACGCAATGTATATTATGCTTTCTAAACATTATTATAGGGTCAGATTGGTGTTCTGTGCCTGCTTCTTTTGTAGTGTGCGATTCTCTCATGCTTATTTTCAGTTGTCCTGGAGCGGCTATCTTTGGTACAGTTCCTAGATGTGCACTTTTGACAATAGTAATAATGCACGAGGAGTGGCTTAGTGGTTAAGATGCTGAACTCGACAAGTGGAAGGTCGGCAGGCCAACAGTTCAAGTGAGCTCCCATTTCTGTCCCAGGCCCTGCCAACCAAGCAGTTTGAAAGCAAGAAATTGCAAATAGAGAAATGGTTTCCAATTCGGTGGGGAAGGTAACAGCATTCCGTGTCTGGTCATGCCTGCCAAGTGACCACAGAAATGTCTGCAGACGCAGGCAGCACTGGCTGTTTGGCTGTAAACGGAGATGACCACTGAAGCCTAGAGTCGGATATAACTGGCTTTTGAGCAAGGGTGACCTAATAATGCACACTAACATTACAGAGATATGTGGACAATTTTGGGGATGTGCTTGTTGCTAGGTGCCACCGGGTCATCTCCGGCTTATGGCAACCCTATGAGTGAGTGCTATCCAAAATGTTCTGTCCTCAATAACCCTGCTCAAATCTTGCAAGTTATACTCTGCAGCTTCATGATGGAAGAATGATGATGAGCAGATGGATTTTGTATTTGATTATCAAACCCAGGGGTTCCCAAACTACATCTCACAGCGCCTAATAATCTGGCCCACGCTGGCGGTGCACTCCTGGAAGCAGAAGTAAAACACGCCCACACATGTGCAAAACACTGCCATAAATGACCCCATGGCTGTTGTAAATGCATTTACTACACCTGCGGGGTGCATTTATGGCAGTGTTTTGCGCATGTGTGGGCGTGTTTTACTTCCGTTTCCAGTGAGAGGAGCCATCTGACCGACCTGCTCAACCGTGTGACCGGCCCACGGCCCGAAAAGTTTGGCAACCCCTGATCGAAACAATCCCTTCCTGTGTTTTTGAGGCAGTTCATTTCATTTCATTTATTTGATTTATATACTGCCCGACACAGTAAAAACCGACTCATTTAAGGAGTTAGGCTTAGTAGATAATGAAAGTGAAGGCAGTTTGAGGCAGGAAAGAGTTACAGCTGTAGCACAAACAGCCTGGGGGAATTTTGTTCAGTCAGCTGCCAACCGAGGAGGAGTTTGGCAAGACAGTTGACTCATAACCAGGCAAGCTTAAGACTGCTTTACGGATCTATCTCTTTAGTGGAGACCCTGTCCAGAGAAGGGTTGGACCTTATCAGCTCTGAGGATTTTTAGGATTTTGTGCCTTCCAGGTAAGTCTCAATTCATTAATGCCAGCATATCCTTCCCTCACTGTTGTGGTCCAAAATGCTTCATGACTTTGAATGTTAGCGTCAAAACCTTGAACTTGGCATAATATGCAACAAGCAACTAATGCAGAACTGCCACGATTGAATTTATTAATTTTTTTGTTGCTTAGTTTGGAAAACTCACTTAAAACTTTTTTCCCCCCCACCTCCCAGATGAAGGGGTCGAGAAAAGAATGAACAACATGTTTATTTCATCCATGAGCAACTGGCAGCTGAATCTTTGTGCCAGATGTTTCTGACCTCAGTGTAGAAATAACTTTTTGGCCCTAACTGAAGTGCAGAAACAAAAACGGAAATGTCAGTGTGGGGTGATGGAACGAAAGTTCGTGTGCCGCTTGGTCAGACGATACAGCTCAGTATTTAAGATGCTGAGTTGGGGAATGGAAGGTTGGGTTTCGATACCGGAGGGCTGCGCTTGGGGGCATGAAAGGATCCTCGTTCGGGCGTCCCCCGAGTGGAGTTTCTCCAGCAAAAAATCCTTTCAACCCAGAGTAATTTCTGCCACAAAATTGTTATCATTATTAGATGATAGAGTAACTTAGATTTGGCCAACCCTACATCTTACAACCCTAGTTTTACAACCCCAACCAGAGGATAATGAGAGTGGCAGTCCAACCCAGTTTGGGGATGGGAGATCATGGAAAACTTGTGGAGCACCAGTCACGAGAGAAGTATGATGCTCAGAAAAATTGTGACTAAAACAGATGCTAGATGGACTCTTAAAGGATTTCCCCATTGCCCTAGAATTTCCAATTGGATTTCAAAGTAGCTGTCAGGATTATCCATTTTGCAAAATTAACAAAACTTGGGTTGTGATGGGGTGGGGAGAAAGGATCACAGCTGATCAAGTCAGAAAGCGTCGCTTTGATGGAAGCAATCCTCCTTGTTGTTATTGTTCAATTGCACAGTCCAACTGTTTGCGATCCCATGGACTACCGCATGTCAGGCTTCTCTGTCATCTGCCATCCTTGGTAGCCTGCCCAAATCTACGTCCACCACATCAATGATTCCATCTAGCCATCTCATCCTCTGCCATCCCCTTCTCCTTTTGCCTTCGATCTTTCCCAGCATCAGGGCCTTCTCCAGGGAGTCCTCTCTTCTCATTTGATGGCCAAAGTCCTTGAGCGTCGGCTTCAGTATTTGTCCTTCCAAGGAGCAGTCAGGGTTGATTTCCTTTAGGATGGACTGATTTGATCTCCTTTTGCCATCCAGGGGAGTCTCAATAGTCTCCTCCAGCACCACAGTTCAAAGGTATCTATTCTGCGCTCAGCCTTCCTTACAGTCCAGCTCTCACAGTGATCCATCTGTCCTTCTGGGAATTGCTTTAGCCCAAGGGTGGCCTATCTTTGTGCACCACGAGCTTGACCATGCCCCCGGAACAGCTGAGCTGGCCGGACCACCCCCACCCCCAAAGTTTATGTCAGCTGCAGGTGCATTTGCGGGTCCGTGGGTGCATTTTACAGCTATGTAAACATGCCCACCTTTACTCCTGGATGCAGGGGAGACGGCGACTGGCCGGTTGGAATGGCATCAAGGGCCGGGGCTCGGCCATAGGGTGTAGATTGGGAACCCGCGCTTTAGCCAGGCCCCCTACTCAAGAGCAGAGCCCTTCCATTGGATTCAAGAATTCCCGCCTGGATACAGATCAGGCTTAATCAGGATTCACATTGTCTGTCCATGTGTCTTGTAACTGCCAGAAGACTGCTTGCACCAAACAGTCCCAAAAGCAGCCCAACATGCCAGCTATTTGTGAATCTGATTGCACTCTAGATTATCTCAAAAATTATTTGATGGCACCAAATTAAACCTGTTTGTTGGAAGACAAAACCCACATGGAATCTATCCTCAAGCTCCGCTACTATTAAATTTCACTATTGATTGGATCTGTTGTTTCCCAGTCCAGCATTACACAACCTAGGCCAGGAGTGCCCAAACTTTTCAGGCTGTGAGCCGGTCACACGGTTCAGGGGGCCAGTCACCTTGCCCTGTGGGCCATCCGGCCCTTGATGCCAATTCATCCAGCACATGAAGCCCTTGTCGCTCCCCGAAAGCGGAAGTAAAACGCATGGGCACGTTTTACTTCCACTTCCAGGAGCGATAAGGGCTTTGTGGGCCAGATGAATTGGTGTCAAGGACCAGATCTGGCCCATGGGTTGTAGTTTGAGGACCCCTGACCCAGGCGAAGACAGCTACTGAAATCTGACCTTCCTCTTTTCTTTTGAAGGCAAGGGAACCCAAAATGCTGAATTTCATCCAAGCTAACTACTCTAGCGAAACATTTTACATTTGGGAACAACTAAGTTCCCTTTTCTATTCATGCTCCAATTAAAGTGAAGTGCTTAAGGGGTGGGCTTCAAATACGGAAGTCACATGAATTTGTTGTTGCAAAGCGGAAAGCAAAGTCATGCTGGTTTGTGTAACTACCTTTGGTCTGAGCAAAAGGCTGTGGTCTTGGGTTGGGTCAAATACAACTCATGTTTCAGTTTCCAAATCTTGGGTTACTAGCAGCAGAAAGTATATTTCCTACCTTTCTAGCTCCAGAGTTGCACAGATCAATCTTCTGGTTCTGCTGTATGCAATCCCCAATATTGGTGGTCCTCGTGGCAATATCTGAAAGTGAATATGTGCTATTTAGATGCAAAGATCACACCAAATGGCATGTCTCTCCTTCCTTCCCCACCTGGATCTCAGGCAACCCTACTTAGGCCCTTGGCCGAAAGGCAGTTGTATACAACCCTAGGGATCAGTGCTCATCTCATTTTAAAGCCAAAGAGCCAGTAATGTCTGTGTCTGCAGACATTTCCATGATCATGTGGTAGGCATGACTAAATACCAGAGTGCACAGAATGCTGTTACCTTTCCACTGAAGTGGTACCTATTTATCTACTTGCAATTTCTTGCTTTCGAACAGCTAGGTTGGCAGGAGCTGGAACAGATAGTGGATACTCATGCTGTCATGCAGCACTCGGGTCTCAAGTGCGACCTTTACCTATGACGAACCTGGCTGCCTAGGTAGTTCAGTAAGTTGTATAACTCTCTGTGGAATGAGACATTGGGAGTCTGATTCCCCACCCTGCCTTCCAACACAATAGTCAGCCTGTGTAGCCCTAGCCAAGTGGAACAGTCACAAGGGCACCCCTTAGATCAGGGGTGCCCAAAATTTTGGGGCATGGGCCAGTCACGTGGTTCAGGGAGCTGGTCACTATGGCCTGGGGGCTGGATCCGGCCCCCAACACCAATTCATCTAGCCCATGAAGCCCTCATCACTCGGGCCATAGTTGGACACCTCAGCCTTAGAGGAAGGAAATGGTAAACCACTTCTGTGTAATCTACTCAGAAAACTCTAGAAAGGACCACCATAAGTCAGAATCAACTTGACAGTATACAGTTTATGCCTACCTACCTACCTACCTGCCTACCTACCTACCTACCTACCTAACTAACTAACTAACTAACTAACTAACTGTGAAGCCATCAACAGCTTCAGGCTGTGCCTTCCTTGTCTGTACATCTTAAGACAGGCATTCTCAACCTCCGTGCGTGTGCAGAATGCAGAAATACATTCTGTGCATGCACGGGACGCGTTTTACTTCTGTTTCTGGGTGGAAGGAACCACGTGACTGGCCCCTGGCATGAAAACATTGAGAAAGCCTGTCTTAAGATATTAAGTATATCTGTATCTTTGCAATGTACTTTAATAAAGGCTCTAATGCATCCCTGTGTTTCTTAGATCTGGCACAGCAGTGTTAGACATGATTAGGAACTTAGCTATTTTTATCTACAGTATTTATTATATTTATACCCCGACCACCAAGGGGATTACCCTACTACTCTATGGAGCAATATGTTAATTTTTCTTTGAAAAACTCTGCAAAAGCCATTGTGCAATCTTGACTGTTCTCCCTTCCTAAGTCTTCAAGGAAGGAAATGCACTCAGGTTCTTATGTTACAATTTGAAATATAACACAGCAAAGGACAAAGGTGCAGTTGTGTGAGAATCTGATTGGATTTTATGCCTCCTCTTGTGATTTGCCACAGACTTCCTGACGCACCGAACACAAAGGGATCCTGGCTCATGGAAACTGGTGGCGCAATAAATTGGCGAGGACAGATAAACGCCTTTATTGGACGAGTCTTCTTCTTCTGCTGTGTCTAGGCCAGACGTGCGACTGCTAAAACAAAGGAGCCTTTTGGTGAGTTCATTCCGCAGTTCCTTTCACCTGATCCAGTGTGATGATAGCTAATATCCAGAACAAAGATGATACCTGAAGAAGAAGAAGTGTGAGAAGGATTAGCTGGCAATACAAGGTTGCCATTACCAGGGTATGCTGGTATATACTCACATATCAGCCGACCCGAATATAAGCCAAGGTACCTAATTTTGACCTGAGAACCCAGGAGAATAGACCAACCCAAGTATAAGCCAAAGGTGGGAAATACAGCAGCTGCTAGTGAGTTTCAATAATCAAAATACATGAAAATGTGGTGAAATTAATTAATTTTTGGCGCATCTCAATCCGACACGGTCTTGGGACCCTCATGGTCATTGAGCCAAATATAAGCCATTTCTCCTTTTGGGGTCTCATTTTAGGGACTGAAAAACTAGGTTTATACTCGAGTAAATACAGTCAGTGTTTTTCCTGAACAATGCCATGCCAAGATCTTTCCAGTGCAAAATGGTCTTTCATCATACCATTATTCATTGTCTCCGTCTGAATCCCTTTCTATTATTAGAACACCTTCCTGTGTTTACCAGTGTTATCTCTTAATCGTCCTCAATGGCACTGTGCGTGGGAGAAATTCACACCTCAGATTCCATGCGCCTCATCTGTGAGGCATGGGTCCACATTTTCCTGGGGAATCTGGGTTAGATGTTGCTGGAGATAAGGTATCCTTGTTAAAAAAACAAAACTCATCTCATGAGAAATTTCCAAGTTAAGCCAGCCTTCCCAACTAGAAACTTCTCAAGTAGAAATCCTGGAGAAGTTACTTTTGAAAGGTGCCACAAATCTCACAGTCCATAACTCCTGCAATCTAGAAGATTGTGGTTCCATCACAGTTCCTACAAGTTAAGGGAATCTACGAGTTTCCATCTCAAAAAGTAATTTTCCACAGTTCCTATAGAGCAGGGGTGGCCAAACTATGCCCCCCCATGGGCCAGATTCAGCCTGCAACACCCTCACCACTCCCAGAAGTGGAAGCAGGCACATTTGTGCATGGTGCCCACACCTGCTGTAAATGCTGCCGTAAATGCACCAGCAGCCGTCGTAAACACATTTTTATGACAGCCACAGACATGTTTTATGGCAGCGTTTCTGGTGAGAAGAACCATGTGATCAAGCCTACTCAGCTGTCTGTGGGGCATGGTCAGGCCCATGGTACAAAAAGTTTGGGAACCCCTGCTATAGAGTTTCTTCAACTGTGTCTCAAAGAGGAACTCTTGCTGGTCCCACACAAAAGCCCTAATCCATCATTCTCACAGTATATGTTCTTCATATACCATGTAGAGAACACAGTCTCCCTGGTTATCTCCTGTCATCACTTGAAATGGTCAAAAATGATGGTTTGAAGAGGAGCAGGATCCTGTGTCATTGCTGGTTCCCTACATGTTAACGTGGGACAGGCTGTGGTTGTGACTCATGTGGAAAACTTCAGCTCTCTTGGGTTGGGGTTGTTTTTTTTTTGAGCAATGGTAGAAAGTGCATGTTTTAACAATGACTTGCATGGGGAGGGTTTAAGACAATGTATGAGAGTCTATTGCCTGTAACTTTCCCAGTGATTATCTTCTGTTTGATTAGGCAAAGCTTACCCTTGCTTGAAAGTCGGTCGTATCCAACTCTAGAGTACAGTGCTCATCTCTGTTTATATCCGAAGAGCCAGCGCTGTCTGCCTTTGCAGATTTTTTCCATGGACATGTGGCAGGCATGCCTAGACACCAAAGTCCATGGAACACTGTTTAACTTCCCACTGAAGTGGTACCTCTTTATCTACTTGCAATCTACAGTGCCGCTCTGAGTCACACTGTTGAGTAGGGCGGCATTCAAGTCTAATAAATGAAACGAAATTTCATGCTTTCGAGCTGCTAGAATGACAGGATCTGGGACAGAGACGGGAGTTCATTCCGTCATGCAGTACTCACATTTTGAACAAAAAGCAGAGGCAGGGTATGATTCTGGGTAGATCACCAGTAATGATGAAAGATGATTGGGGAAATGCTATGTCTGCAATTTATTATTTATTTGTTTAATCAAATTTCTATTGCCGCCCAACTCGGCAATGAATCTGGGCGGCTAACAACGAGTAAAAGCAATATCAAAACTAACTTAAAACACTTAAAAATAGGCAATTGCCATTTCTCTTCCAGTTTCCTTTGCCTGGAGCCACAAAATGTCATCCAATTCAATACCGATCATTAGCCAGAAGGATCTGGAGAATATTTGCCTGACTAGGACTGGATTTAGCTTTGCTCTCAAAGCTTTTGATGCATCTCGGAACACAGACGTTTCCTTGAAGCTGTTGACAAGCCAAAACGTGACAGAGAGGTAGGTCTCGTCTTGCTTTCATGGAGAGCTGCAGTTGTTCCTATGATTCATAGCGGAAGTATATCATACGGGAGCAAAACATTCATAGCTAAATTGCAATCAGACGCATGCTATGAGTGAGCTAAAGACAAAGATTACCCTTGCTGGGAAGCCAGTCATATCCGACTCTAAGGTTCGGTGCTCATTTCTGTTTATAGCCAAAGAGCCAGCCCTGTCTGCATCTGCAGATGTTTCCGTGGTCATGTGGCAGGCATGACTAGGCACCGGAGTCCATGGAATGCTGTTACCTTTCCCACCGAAGTGGTACCTATTTATCTACTTGCAATTTCTTGCTTTCACTGCTAGGGTGGCAGGAGCTGGGACAGATGATGGGAACTCACTTCATTGTGCAGCACTCAGGTCTTGAACTATTGACCTAGAACTGTGTTCTTTTCAATGCCCAATGTATTTGCAGAGATCTGAAGGCCCTCCTAGAAGAGGTTGCTGGTACCCACTGCATTCAGCATGACAGGCTCATGCCTTCTATGGGCATTTGTCAGTTCCAGGGAGTCCTCGGGGTCATCTCAAGATGGATGCATCATGGCTCTCTCAATGCGCTCATCCATGAGGTAAGTGAGAGAAAGAGGTCTATCGTTCTCTTCTCCTGATCGTGCTGTCTTCCCAGGAGCATCTTTTGTCCACAACGGAAGGAGAATATTGAGCTAGGATCAGTGATAGCCAACCTTGGCACTCCAGGTGTTCTTGCACTTCACTTACACTGCACAACCATGATTTTGCTACTGGGACTAACACGCGTGAATCACATGATATTGAGTCTGCTGATTCCAAATCTGAGCTCAGAATTTGCCTATCACATACAGATTTTAAGGCCTGCTATAGCTGTTCAAATGGTTGGCAGTTGGGTAATGTATTTTTACATGGGAACATTATAACAGTTGCAGCTACCACCATGCCTGCTACTGCCTCAGCTGAATCACATCCCCTGGTGGCATGCATGTTCCAGCAGAGGCCGGGCAAGTCAGACGTCTGAAATATGTATATAAGGCAAGAGGGACCAAGAGCTTGTCTCTAGTGTGAAACCATCTTATTGGATAGTACAGCTAGGCCAGAGTGAGTCTGTTTTGAGCTAAAGGTGAGTAGGCACAGCTGTGAGAGAATGTATCTAATCACATCTATAGGCATAATTAACTTAAGATCCTGACGTCCCAGGCAGAACTGGACTTCAGATTTGGATTCAGCACACTTGATTTAGTATACGACACATGGATTAGACCAAGTAGCAGACAATTTTTTTTTAATTTTATTTTTTGTGATGCAGTGTTATCAGAAGCTCAAGTCAGTACTCCTGCTGATCAGGGCTTCTGGGCATTGAAGTTCAAGAACACCCGGAGTGCCAAGGTTGTCCATCACTGAGTTAGATAAATCTTTGACCTGTTCCAGCTGTGCACTTATGCCCTAATGTTTTTCTCTCCTCCTTAGTAGTCTTTTTCTTCTTGTTGTTGTTCAGTTCTTCTACAAAGCTATTTTAGAGCTTAAGAAAGCTGCTCTTCAGATTCCCAGATTCCATAGCTAATCCTCCTGGCTAGTAAGAACTATAGTAAAAAACAAACAAACATGGAAAAAAGTAGCCATGTACAGAGGGTGCCAAAAATGTACAGTTGTACCTCGCTTAAAGAGCATAATGTGTTCCACGGGAATGCTCTTTAAGCGAGTTTGCTCTTTAAGCGAAACACCATTGTAAGTGACCAATTGTGGCTACTGGTGGGGGGGATTGCGAACCCCGATTTATTTGTTAAGTGAGTTTTTGGTTGGTTTTATTTGTTAAGCGAAGCGAACATTCAGAGAAAATTCTGCTCTTTAAGTGAGTTACTCTTTAAGCGAGGCGCTCTTTATGCGAGGTTTGACTGTATACTCATTTTAAGAGGTGTTATTTATGTATAATAAGGGGCTGCAGTGGCTCAGTGGTTAAGAAGCTTGCTGGAAGGCTGGCAAGTCAGCAGTTTGAGACCCAGATACTGCATGATGGATTGAATGCCTGTCTCTGTCCCAGCTCTTGGGGACATGAAAGGAGCCTCATTTGGGTGTCTCTGAGCAGAGTTTCATCTGCAAAAATCCTTTCAACCCAGAATAATTTCTGACACAAAATTGTTGGCGGCAGTGGCATCACTTTTTGAAGTTGAATTGACATCAGCAAAACATTTGATAAAGTACCTCGAGTTACAAATCTAATCCGTTCCAAGGCATTTTTCATGTTATGAAAAATGTGTAACTCAGATTTCCCATAGGAATGCATTGAAAACCAAAATTCATAACTTAAAATATGGTTTCCCATAGGAATGCATTGAAAACCAATTAATCTGTTCCAGAAAAATTCATAACTCAAGCCATTATTTTCAACTGATTTTCATTCGTATTGTGGAAATTTTGTAACTCGAACCTTTTGTAACTTGAGGTACCACTGTACCTCATGTTGGTTACATGATGGTAAATTGAGATAAGATTACTCTGGCTGGATTTGCCCTAGCCAGATCAAAATATCCTTTCCTAGAATGTTTATACAATTTTTGGCACCCTCTGTATAATGAAGCAAAATACCCCATGAATAAGGTCTTGAAGTATTTTTAACAGACTTAGTTGCAGTTTGAGAATTCATGAGTTCAGTGAAGTACAATATTTAGGTCACAGGTTTAGATATTACTGTGCATAAACTCTGTTCTTCTTCTTCCGTGTCTAGGCCAGGCGTGAAACTGCCAAAATGAAGGCACCTTTGGGTGAATTCATTCTGCAGTTCCTTTCGGCTGACCCAGCTTGCCGTTACCAGGGTACGCCCGATTGTGGTTCAAAAATGCCACAAACTTCGAGGACGCTCTTTCTGCTAGAGAGCTATCAAATTTAGTTCAAATAAAAGAGAAATGGGATGTGGACATTTTATTTTCACATTACAATAGTAAACCAGTTTTCTAATCTTCTCTGAGTGAGGGTACAAATTGCTAGTTCTATCAGGTAAATCAACTTGGTTTCTTATGTGTTATCTGAGTCCAGAATCCTGGTTTGCTCCATCCAGATAAACCACAATTTGTAAACCAACAGCCAAATCTAGACTGCGATGTTGGTTTATATATCACACTGTATAGCCAGGATTCCAGATTTGGACAGCCAGTGAAGTGTTATATGTGAGCGTAGACAAACATTATATGTTTTGCTTTCTTCTCTTAGCCTGAACTTTACCCACAACTACCTTCCATTCTGTGTGTAAGAATCCTATCAGATGTGGCTGAAGGTCTGAGTTACCTACATGGTCTGGAGCCCCCTCTCCTTCAGCACAGCCTGAAGCCCTCCAATGTCTTGCTAGATCTGGAGTACAGAGCTAAGGTAACCTTCATGAAACGTCACTTAGGTAAACATCACCCTTGCTCAAAAGCCAGTCATATCCGACTCTAGGGTTCAGTGCTCATCTCCATTTATAGCCAAAAGCCAGCTCTGTCTGCATCTGCAGATGTTTCTGTGGACATGTGGCAGGCACGACTAGACACCGGAGTGCACGGAATGTTGTTTACCTTCCCACCAAAGTGGTACCTATTTATCTACTTGCAATTTCTTGTTTTTGAACTGCTATGTTGACAGGAGCTGGGACAGAGATGGGAGCTCACTCTGTCATGCAGTACTCAGGTCTCAAACTGCTGACCTGCCCACCTTCCAGTCATCAAGTTCAGCACCTTAACCACTAAGCCACCACAATCACCTGAAACGTCCCTTACCTTTATTCCTCACCCCCTTTAATAAGCAGTCAAACTGAATGAACGGCACATCCTGTTTCTTAATTTGCACTTCCTTCTTGCAGATATCAGATTACGGCCTGGGCACCTGGAGGAAGCAGCAAATGCGGGTTCTCGCGCAGAACTGCAACAACCACGGGTGCTGGGATTTGCTATGCCTCTCCCCTGAAATACTGCAGGGAGGTAGCTTCTCCCAAGAAGGCGATGTTTACAGGTGAGCATCTCCAGAACCTGGAAGCAACTACTTGTAAGTGTCATAGTAACTTATAACTAATTGCATCGTGAGCAATGTTAATGTCTGGCCAGACATCCCGCTACTGTAATGGAGTAGACTGTTTGTCATTCTTCTTAAATGTGCAAATGATTTCCAAGAAAAATGTATACCTGGATATGCACAGTAACCGCCGCTGCCGATGAGCAATGTTAGTAGTTATGCTGCTTTTTAATTACAGCAAGTAACCAGTAAGTTCTTCAGGTGTAACAAGTAACACCTAATTACTTTCAAAGGGTACCTTAAAAGGGTAATTATTTAGCTTAATGCTATCTTGTTATCAATCCTAAGTGGTCTTGCACGTGCTTCTGGTTTTGTCTTTTTAGAAATATTTCTAGGGAGCAATATCAGTACTGACCACTAGAGAGAAGAAGAGAACAGTCTCTTATATTCCTACCCATCCCTGCTCAACATCTGTATCCTGCCCCTTAATATAAAAATATCTGGCTGCTATGTGATAATCTGGGTACCATAGGATAATCAAATGGAAACCACTTATTTACAAACAACAAAGCCATGCTCTTTGATAGCTAACAGTACATCTAGTCAGTTAAATGATATTCTGCTGTTTTGAGAGGGGAAGGGAAAAAATCTGCCTGACTGCTTTCTGCATCACATGAATAATTTTACATGCCTCTGCTGTGTTCCCTTTCTCCTACTGCTTTTTACACCCTCCCTTTGACTACCGTATATACTCTAAGCCAACCTGAATATAAGCCGAGGTACCTATTTTTGTCCTGAAACCCAGAAAAATAGATTGACCCGAGTATAAGCCGAGGATGGGACATGCAGCAGCTGCTAGTGAGTGTCAATAATCAAAATACATGAAAATATGGTAAAATTAACTAAATTGTTGGCACGGTCTTGGGACTCTTGTGGTCATTGACCCGAGTACAAGCCAAGTCCCCTTTTTGGGACTCTTTTTTTTTTTTTTTGCTAAGAAACGTGGCTTATACTCGAGTATAAACAGTAAATGTAAGAGCTTCAAAGACTCTTAAACTTTGAGAAGCTTGTGTTTCCAGAAAAGTTGGACTAGGAAATTCTGCCAGAGAGGAGAAATAGAGAGAGTTCTTGTGTAAAGCTTGCATTGAACAGTGTTTCAGACGGTACGTATTCTGAACTAAGTTATGCTTTTCTCTCAATAGCTTCGGAATGATGTGCTGGGAAACTCTGAGCCGACAGAAACCATTAAAAGGTAAGCATTTGGGTCCTCATGTTCTATCGGCAGACCTGGCAGGACTACAGAAATACAACTGGATCCTGGCTGATGCATCTTTGTCCATTCCTTTTCTTTTGTGTCCTGACCAAACTCTGTACTGACAAAATGAAGTCACTTTCTTTGCTTTGTCATTGGCCAAACTTAAGTCCTCATCGGTGAACGTTTCTGCCACTAATCGGCAGACCAGTAAATGAGCTGGATTCTGAATCTCTACACATTCACATCATGTGTTATTGTCCACCCCACTTGAGCATGTTAGTCTTACATTTAGTCACTTCAACCCTCAGCCTATTCAGGGTCCTCTAAGTGATGTAGGGGAGGTGGAGTTCCTCATCTATATCCTCCTTTAATGTCATTCCTTGTCCAATGGGCTCCTTCCTCTATCTTCTAATTTGGCTTTGCTCTTGTGTACCCTCAAGAATGTTTGTTCTTGCCATAAAGCTCTTCCTGGATTTAATCTGACAGGCTTGAGGCTCAACCATTCAAAGGTTGCCAAGGGTCCTTCCCTTGCTTAGTTCTCTCAGCGTCCACTGCTCCTCTCCTCATCTTCGGTGAAGTGATGCCAACACGAGGGTATAGTTTCTCAACAGGTGTAGATATGAGGCATCCTGTCACTCTACGGATGGCTTCATTTACAGGGTTAGGAACTGAACAATTTGCGGCCGTGATTCCTAATCCAGTCCTGCTGCCACTTTGGCAAAAGTGTGTTTTCTTTTCCTGCTGTAGACAAGAAGACTTTGCTTGAAGCTGTGACCGGGATTTGCAGCGGGATGCGCCCTGGAATTGAACCAGAATTCATACCCCACAGCCTGCCCCATCGTGACAAGTTCCTGCGGCTCATGGCTTTCTGCTGGCACCAAGAACCCTCTTACAGGCCAAGTGCAGCGGGTAAACTTTCGTATTTGTTTGCAGAATATCTGGTTGCTTGTTCATAGGTTAGATCGGAAGAGAACCACAGCTGTTGAGGAAGGAAAGATAAAGCCGTGAAGTTAAAGTCCCTGATGGCACAGTGGTTAAACTGCTGTACTGCAACCAAAAGGTTGTAAATTCAATCCTGACCAGGGGTCAAGGCTGACTCAGCCTTCCATCCTTCGAAGGATGGTAAAATAAGTACTCAGCATGTTTGGGGCAAAATGCTAATTAACTTGTGAACCGCCCAGAGACTTAAGTGCTATGGGTTGTTATATAAGTGTGATTTCTTTGCTTTAAAGTCCAGAGTTATGAGCTGTGTCTGCCACAGGAGGGAGTGGCAAAGCAGCAAATCTGTTCCAGATTTAGGTCATGGTGCTGGTTATTATTTTAAAAACAACATCCATTGAGCACAAGGCTGCATTTTGTCACCCTGCTTATTCAACTTATACACAGAGCACATAATGTGCAATGCAGGGATGGAGGAATCACAATTTGGGATCAAAATTGCTGGGAGAAACATCAACAATTTGAGATATGCAGATGATACCACCCTAATGGCAGAAAGTGAAGAGGACTTAAAGAAGCTCCTGATTAGGTTGAAAGAAGAGAGTGAAAAGCTGGCTTGAGACTCGATATCAAGAAAACCAAGATCACGGCAAGAGGCCCTATCAGTCCCTGGAAAATAGATGGGGAAGAAGTAGAAGCAGTGACAGATTTTACTTTCTTAGGATCAAAGCTCACTGCAGATAGTGATTGCAGCCATGAAATAAAAAGGTGACTGATTCTTGGGAGGCAAGTGATGAGAAACCTGGGGAACATAGTGAAAAGTAGAGACATCACATTGCAAACAAAAATTCCCATAGTCAAAGCAATGGTTTTCCCTGTGGCAATGTATGGTTGTGAGAACTGGACCGTTAGGAAAGCTGAGCACAGAAGAATAGATGCCTTTGAAATGTGGTGTTGAAGGAAAGTTTTGAGAGTCCCCTGGACAGCGAGGAGAACAAATAGGTCAATCTTAGAAGAAATCAACCCTGACTGCTCCTTAGAAGGTCAAATAGTAAAGATGAAGCTAAAGTACTTTGGACATCAAATGAGAAGAGAGGATTCGCTTGAGAAAGCCTTGATGCTTGGAAAGGTCGAGGGCAAAAGAAGAAGGGGGCGGCCAAAAATGAGATGGCTAGATGGTATTGTAGACACAATGGGCACAGAGCTGAGGGAGTACCATGATGGACTTTAGATGGCACTGTAAGCAAAGGAGTTGCATTTGCATTCATAGTACAGTATCATTGTCTAAATCCATGGTTCCCACAGGGGGGCAATTTGATTTCTAAGGGGGGGACAATTCAAAGCTTTTTCATATCAAGTTAATGGCCTTTGAAGCTTCCTCCATGTGAATAGGGAGTTCACTTTTTGAATAATAAGAATTATATCTCATGGGGGGCATTAGGGGCATGGCCAATAAAAGGTTGGGAACCACTGGTCTAAATACAGTTTGTGCATTTCTTCTTCTTCTTCTGCAGAATGCAGCGCTCTTTTGCAAGATATTCTTAGCACATTTAGGAAGGAGGACATTGCTGACGCGATATACAATTTGATGCATGCAAAGGTGAGACATATTGATGGTTGTTTTGAACATTTGTCACCTTTAGTGGTTAAGACACTGAACTTGATGACTAGAAGGTCAGCTGGTCAGCAGCTCAAGGCCCGAATGCTGCATGACGGAATGAGCTCCCATCTCTGCCCCAACTCCTGCCAAATTAGCAGTTCAAAAGCAAGACATTGCAAGTAGATAAATAGGTATCACTTCGGTGGGAAGGTAAATACCGTTCTGTGCACTCTGGTGTTTAGTCGTGCCTGCCACATGTCCATGGGAACATGTGCTGATAGTGCTGGCTCTTTGGCTATAAACGGAGATGAGCACTGAAAGCTCACCTTAATTTCAACCTACTAGTGACTCAGTAAAGATAATATTCCCACTCTATTTTTTCTACAAATGGATCCCACAGTTCTTTTTTCTATTCTTATTATTTTTCCATTGGTTTTTCTTAAATGAATGAATTTTTTTTAATATATATATATTAATTATTTTCGATAACTAGTATGTTCTGGAAAGAGTCTCATGGCCCAGTGGCTAAAGTGCAGCCCAAAACTTCTCATGAGGCAAGATGACTCAGCCTTCCATCCTTTGGAGATTGGTAAAATGAGTACCCAGTATGTTGGGGGCAAAAAAATGCTGATTACCTTGTGAATTGCCCAGAGCATGCTCTAAGCAGTATATAATTAATGGCTATGGCTATGGCTATGGCTATGGCTATGGCTATGGCTATGGCTATGGCTATGGCTATGGCTATGGCTATGGCTGAATAAATGAATGAATGTTTATTAATTGATTGGTCTTGTGACCTTATCAATAACATAGCAGAAGAATTAAAATCTGTACAATACAATGGGCTGTGGCATGAGAAGGCATACATCAGGGGTTCCAAACTTACAGCCTGTGGGCCAGCCCTGGCCTGTGGTACCATTTTATGTGGCCCACCACCACTGCCACAGCTGGAAGTAGAAGCGGGTGCATTTATGATAGCTGTAAAATGCACCCACACATGTAAATGCGGTTATGTCAGTCGAAAATGTGTCCACAGCTGTTCTAAATGTGTAAGTGGGTCCATTTACTTCTGCATGCTCCGGCCCGCTCAGCTGTCCGGGGGCATGGTCAGGCCCAGGGCATAAAAAGGTTAGGAACCTCTGGCATACATCTTTAACACCATTTCATGGTTTACATCTTTCTTTCAGGATTGCGCAGTAGCTGCTGCCAAAGGTCCAGGCGGCCATGTTCTTGGAACAGACATACGCAATTTGGAGGTGAGCAGCACAGAAACACAGGAAGCTGGTTTCATAGCCAATCAGAATTTTGTTCTATCTAGCTTAGCACTGAAGATACTGACAGTAAAGGGTGGAGAATGGAGGAAGAAGGATCTATAATTCAAAACAAGAGTGATTTTTAAAAACTCTCATATAATATAATGCAATTGGTTCACATTGTTTTGGGTAGGTCATTTATACTGAGAACACCACTGGATGCAACGAGGAAATTAACCAAAAAGCCAAGTGGTTGTCAAACATTCAACTTGAGAGCCATGCAGAAAACCTAAGGAGTGATGCCAGCAACAATCTTCTTGACTCAGCATTAGGAAAAGGTAGTATTTTTGCTTCTTTCCATGTAGGTTAAAATGAAACAAAGGGAATCAGAACCACGGCCAGGGCAAAGCTTGGACAAAGTTGACTTTCAAGTACAGCTTCCATCTTCCCCAAGCCACATACGGTTGGGGGATCTTGAGAACTATAGATCAGAATGGTAATATTTCCAAACTCTTAGGAAGCCCCCTGTGTCAACTATTTTTTCTTTGTTTATTTTATGTATTTATACCTATATTTCTGCTAAAGGATTTTTTAAAAACATAGCCAGCAAGGTTCAAACCACATGATACAGAGTGGCGTAGGAAGGCGGGGGCGAGGAGGGGCGACTCACCCAGGATGGCACATTTGGGGCTATGGGTATTCTTGGACTACAATTCCCAGAAGCCCTAGCAGGCACCTGCGTCCACCAGGGGGTGGCAAATTTGGCTTATGCCCTATTGGGCTGAAATCAATGCTACTTTGCTGATGACACACATCATTTCTTCTTATCTATCATCTTCGAGACCAAAATCTGTTGCATCAAGTGCACATGCATAAGGGTGCTGACCTCACTGGCAGAAGTTTAGGTAACAGTTCCCGCTCCCATCCTGGCGCTTGTCTGACTTGACACATGATGTGGCCACATGAGTTGAGCAAACCATAGGACAGGGGCAGGAGCTTGTTAATTTCCAGAAAACGTCCCCCTCCTGGTGACATCATCTTCCTTAGGTAAGCATAATTTATGGAACAGGATCCTGGCCAGTTGCACTTAAGCAGCTTTCATAAGAAGTGCTTCTATTTAGTTTCTCATAGCTCTGATGTCACACCAGTGTGTGTGTGTGTGTGTCTGTCTGTCTGTCTGATTTGCGTATGTATTTTTTGCTATTTGCTCAGGATTGCTAATCCTCAGAGGCTGTTTTCACCCCAAGAGAATGAGACCAAACTGTTTCATTTTGAGAGTTGTACAATCAGTTTTTCTAATGGTGGCATGACAGCAAAAGACGGTCTTGGGTTTGGCAGGGAAAATCAAAAGGGACGACTCTCATGCATCTGCTTCTCTGAAAATGCCCCTTGCCTTTACAATACCTTATGAAGTTCAGATGTGGGAGTATGCATACCTTTACCATGATTAATCACATCACACAGTTTTGGGACAAAGGATTGCGTGCAGTTGTGTGGATAGAAACAGTTTCATTTTGTCAATCTCATCTGCGGTGGCTCAGTGGTTAAGAAGCTCACCTTGTTAGCTGGAAGGCTGGCAAGTCGGCAATTTGAGACCCAGGTACTGCATGACAGATTGAGTGCCCCTCTCTGTCCCAGCTCTTGGGGACATGAAAGGAGCCTCATTTGGGCATTCTTTGAATGGAGTTTCTTCCACAAAAATCCTTTCAACCCAGAATAATTTTTGACACGAAATTATTATTATCTCATCTTCAAAGGACTCAGGCCAGTTCAATGGCTTGAAATGATAATACAGTCAAACCTTGCATAAAGAGAGCCTCACTTCAAGAATAACTCATTAAAGAGCAGAATTTTCTCTGAATGTTCGCTTCGCTTAACAAATAAAACCAACCAAAAATTTGCTTAACAAATAAATCGGGGTTCGCAATCCCCCCCCCCAATTGGTCATTTACAATGGTGTTTCGCTTAAAGAGCAAACTCGCTTAAAAAGCACTCCTGTGGAACACATTATGCTCTTTAAGCGAGGTACAACTGTAATAATAATTGCACGCCGTCAAATGAATCCCACATTATGGTGATCCTTTCTAGGGTTGTCTAGGCAGAGACGATTGTCTGGCCGGATATCCCGCTATGGTAATGGAGTAGACTGTACAGACAGCAACTCAATACCGAGTGTTAGTAAAGGTGAAGGTTTCCCTTGCTCAACAGCCAGTTGTATCCGACTCTAGGGTTCAGTACTCATCTCTGTTTCAAAGCCAAAGAGCCAGCACTGTCTGCTTCTGCAGATGTTTCCGTGGTCATGTGGCAGGCATGACTAGATACCGAAGTGCAGGGAAGGCTGTTTACCTTCCCACTGAAGTGGTCTCTCTTTGGCTATAAACAGATGAGCACTGAACCCTAGAGTTGGATACTACCAGCTTTTGAGCAAGGGTGACCATTGCCTTTTACAGCAGTTTAACCACTGCACCACTAGGACTGTATTCACAAGGCGATTGGCAGATCCATGGCAGGGGAGATGTTGTCTTCTTTTTCTCACGTTGGCTGGTGGACCTTCCCTTAGAATGGTTTCCTAAAAAGCAAACTGAGGACAGGCTGAAAGCCAGAAAACAAGTGCTAAAGGACAATACTCTGTAACCTGAAAAGTGGGGGCAGCCTGCTACGTCCTTCCTTTGGCACGGGACACTGGCTGAGCACTGTGTTGCTTTTATTGACAGAGGGGAAATATCTGTCCAGTGAGGAAACCAAGACAAAGTCTAGATACACAGCCAAAAGCTAGACATAGTTGGATCCTGGCTGGCTTCCCCTGCTGTTTTCTTAACAGGATCCCTAACTTGTCGGCAGGATGCAAAACAAGTCTGAACAAACAAGTCTAAAGTGTGAAGGTCACCTGGGAATTGTGTTCTTTCAAACATCTCCCCTGCGCTCTCCTTAAGACATGTAAGGAGTGCCTGAGAACCTGGCAAAGAAGCATAAAACAGTAGATGAGGAACAAGATGAAAGAAAGGTTTTTTTTAAATAGAGAGGCAAAAATGTTGCAACTATTTTAATTTTTGAAATGGTAGTCATGCTAGTCTGATCTATGAAAGTAAAGGTAACGGTCTCCTTTGCTCAAAAGCCAGTCGTATCCAACTCTCTTTATAGCCAAAGATCAGTCTGTGTCTGTAGATGTTTCCATGCACATATGACAGGCATGCCTAGACACCAGAGTGCAGGGAATACTGTTTCCCTTCCCACCTAGAGTTGCCATAATTCTCTCTCACAAAACTGGGACAGAAGTACACTTGGCAAAAATGGGTGGGTTATCTACAAAATAGCTTTTATTTTAAAACAAACATAATATAATGACCGCTATAAAACACTTTCACGTTAAATATATCAATACATAAATGAATTTATTTACAACAGTGAATTCTTACTGTAAGATGATCTGTTGTACTTCTGAGAAGTCACATCGCAGTCAACCCTTAAAGTCCTCAGTTCCAGAAAATACACTGGTCACACTTATTGGATGGTGGTGTGAGACAAGGATGTTAAGATTTGTCTCCAGGTATACTCCAGTGTGGCAGAAAATAGCTTGTTTGATGGCGAGAGTTCTAATTTATTTTAATGGAGTGTTATAATGCACAATCAGGAAGTTTTAAAAATCCAGGAATTTAACATGATTTTTTTATTGAACTGGCCGAGACAATTTTTCTGACCTGGAATCTGGGACAAACCCAGTTTTCCGGGACGTATGGCAACCCTATTCCCTCCCAAGTGGGCTTATTTTTACTGCACTTTTGTTTCTCGCCTCATATGTCTGCACAGATTAACACCGCAACCAGTCCAAAAACTACCGCGAAGAAAGACATCTCTTTGTAAACATGCAAAAACTGGAGAAGAAATATAGTAAGATGACATCTAGGAAGCCTTTCCAAAGCTTATTCTATAACCATCTCTTCTTCTTCTGGTGCCGTATCCATTCCAGATATTGTCTATCATCATGGTGATAGTCTTCCTGTTCTTAACACCTCGGAACAGTTCTTCCGAGGACCTTTCAAACCAGTTTCTCAGGATCTTCAGCCATGAAGGCCTTCTATGTCCAAAGGCCTCTTTCTTCCCAGGGATCTTTCCTTGCAGAGTGAGTTGGAGTGAAAACTGATTGGATCTTTGCCGCAAGTGTTAGATTTCTGGCCACTCTAACCATCTCTGGACACTCACAAACATATCCACACAGGATTCCTTCACTGCACAGATACAAGTGAAAAAGAGCTCACTTTGAAATGCAAATACTGTCTCACAAAAACTCACTGCAGGGGCGTCAGTCACAAACTGCTCCTCAAACATCTCAGATGCCTTAAAACCCTTTATTAGGGTCACCATAAGTTGGGAGCAACTTGATGGCACAGAATAGCAATAATTGAAAGTAAAAAATCGTGGTGATGAACTTAAAGATGGGTTATTTGCTTCTTAGTATGAATCCTGGTGGTACAGTTAAACTGCTGTATTGCATCCAAAAGGTTGTGCGTTCGATCCTGATGAGGAGTCAAGGCTGACTCGGCCTCCCATCCTTCTGAGGTCAGTAAAACGAGTTCCCAGCCTGTTGGGGGCAAAATGATAAGTAAATTGTGACCTGCCAAAGAGTACAAAGTGCTATGGGGTGGTATAAAAGTGTGATTGCTATTACTAGTCCAACCTCAGAGTCTCAACTGCATAGCTGGATTCAGTTATCTGGTATTTGCTGCCTACTCACTGTCCATTTGGCCATGTGGGTAAAGCCTTGTGCTTGCAAGAATTATTGTCTGGATTGTACTTCCCAGATGGCTTGTGTGGCATTATAAATGTTTAATGTATCCTATTTTCTATTTAACACTAAAATGGTTGAATGGACCATCTAAGGCAGTGATGGCCAACCTTGGCACTCCAGATGTTCTTGGACTTCAATTCCTAGAAGCCCAAGTCAGCATTCCTGCTGATCAGGGCTTATGGGAATTGAAGTCCAAGAACACCTGGCATGCCAAGGTTGGTCATCACTAATAATAATTTTGTGTCAGAAATTATTCTCGGTTGAAAGGATTTTTGTTGGAGAAACTCCACTCAGGGAACACTCAAATGAGGCTCCTTTCATGTCCCCAAGAGCTGGGACAGAGAAGGGTGCTCAAACCATCGTGCAGTATCCGGGTCTCAAACTGCTGACTTGCCAGCCTTCCAGCTAACAAGGCAAGCTTCCTAACCACTAAGCCATCACTGATCTAAGCTTTCTGGATTCAGTTGCATGTGAAACTCTTATGGAAGTCACTAATCTATCCCCATGTACTCTTAAACCAACCTTCCTTGCTTGCTTGCCATTGTAGAGCATCCAGTCTGTGACAGCAAAGGACATGGTCTTCCTCCTCTTTCTGATTCCACCTACCTGGGAACCAACTCAAGTGTGAACAGAAGAAGCACCTTGCCCTTCTGCAGAGAAACAGAGAGTTGGAAGCAGTTGCCACCACCACAGTTAGAGCAAGGACATGGTCACCACCTTCCAGACCACAATCTTCAGAACAAATGGCCAGAAAGCACATTAACAGGTGAGGATATCTTATTTATGGCTGGAATGTTACAGAATGGGGATAGAGAATTGCAAAAAAAACCCTTCAATGGGTTCCTCTGATATGACCAAGTAGTAGGACAAGAGAGTGATTCATTCCATAGTGAAAGTGTATATTGAATATTGAAAGCTATTGCTCAGTTTTGGAGTACCTGTAGATTGATTTTGTCTCAAAACAAAAAGACAACAGTGCTGGAGGGTGAGAGTGTAGAGTGACCTTTCAAGACACGTGGATTGTGAAGTGGCACAATTAGAGAAAGGACTCTACATCATTATGACATTTCACCCATCATTCAAACCATAGTAAAGATCTCCCTTGTTTGGAAGTCAATCATGTCATCTGCAGATGTTTCTGTGATAATGTGGCAGGCATGACTAGATGCCAAAGTGCACGGAAGGCACCTTTCTTGCCAAAGTGGTACCTATTAATCTACCATATATATACTCAAATATAAGCCAACCCGAATATAAGCTGAGGTACCTAATTTTGACCTGAAAACCCAGGAAAATAGACTGACCCAAATATAAGCCAAGAGTGGGAAATGCAGCAGCTGCTAGTGAATTTCAATCAAAATACATGAAAATATGGTATAATTAATTAAATTGTTGGTGCGTCTCAATCCAATGCAGTCTTGGAATCCGCATGGTCATTGACCCGAGTATATACCATTCCCCCTTTTTGGGGCTCATTTTTGGGAGTAAAAAACTAGGCTTATACTCGAGTATATACAGTACTTGCAATTTCTTGCTTTCAAACTGCTAGGTTGGCAGGAGCTGAGACAGACGACAGGAGCTCACTCTGTCATGCAGCACTCAGGTCTTGAACTGGTGACCTGCTGACCTTCTGGTTGACAAGCTTAGTCTCATAATCACTAAGCCACCATGTCCCTATTGAAAGTATTTATATGGGGTGAAGGGGGGAATAGAAGGAATGATTAAAACTTTCAGTGCTTATTAATTTTTAACCCTTTGCATGCCAGGGCATTGCTACAAACAGAGAAGCTGCTCCCTCCTAGCCTATGGGCGAGAAACCATATTGAGTCATATGACAGAAGGGCGGCTGAACCGCCTCTTGGATGTTTTGCGCTCTCAACAGCTCTTATCCAGGACCGACTACGAAATGATCACTTCCTTCCCTACGTTGACCGGCCGGGCCCGGGCTTTGCTTGACACTTGCCTTAACCTCGGGGAAGACGCATCCCAGACAGTCGTGAATGTATTGTCCGCCATCAAATGCACGCCTTGGTTGCCAAGCCTTAAGACGAATGCAGTGAATTAAATTGTCAACACCGTGGGCGGAGAAAGCAAAAAAACCAACACACAACCCAGAATTTCTGTGCATTTGCATAAGCCTTCCTTTCCTCTTCTCATGGATGAAAGTCTTGCACTGTGTCGGCTCAAAGCCTTTTATCCTTTTCAGAAAAGAAATGTGAACTGGCTTAGAAGTCGTGGCACCCAGTGCCAGCAGACAGATTAATAACCACAGTCTTTCAGGATTGATGGTCACACAGTTGGACACAGGAGACCTTGGGACTTATGGCATTCCTGTTTGAAGTTTGGATCCTGGCCCCTCTCTTGCCAAGAACAGACAGCCATGGCCTTGGTTTCACAGGGCTGCAGAGATTTGGCAGATGGAAGAGGAAAAGGCCAAGAGTCTGTGTTGCTCCAGCAGAGCAGGAAGAAAATGTTGATGGGGCGAGGTGGAATTTAAGGACAGACATCCCAGCAGACACTTTATTTAAAGTGAAATGTTATTAATGACCATATTTCAAGTGAAGTGAGGTTGATGGATCAATGTTCCAGGAGAACCAAGGGTTCAAATCCCCACTCAGCCTCTCCATACTCATGGACACCATTCGTCTCCATGGTTTACTGAGGAGCTTAGGGTGCTCAAACGGGCTAAGATACACCAAGAGTACCGCTGGGTGAAGATACAGCATTATTAATGCTGGTACATTAATGTGTTTTTAAAACTGTTTTTGATACTGTTGATTCTTTAGTATCATTTATTGTCATTTCAGTCAGGTTTTTTAAGTATATATATGTATATATATATTTTTAAGTATATGTATATGTAGCATCAGAGCTGATTGTGGAAAGAGGGGCATGAGGTGAACGGTCTCAGAATCTATTAAAACCTGTCTAACCAGATAATACGGTGACTCAGAGTTGGGAGGGAAATATTTGAGGATGGCTAGGCGGGTGCTTCAATGCATCCAACAATGCCAGTAGTTACTGATGTTTCTCATAAGGTGTGCACTCCAAATCACACCCACAATTCAAATTCCCTTCTTTTCCCACACTACTCGATCTGAAATACATGCCCCATAGACCTTAGAAAGTACTGGACATTTGAGGAGAATCATAGATTTATGTCAATTTCTTAAGATGATATTATAATTTGGGCCAACCCCAAAGTCAAGAAGGTGGTTTCATTTTGGCAGTTTAAACTTTGAGCTGCATGCAAAAGAAGAAGAAGCAGAGGTCTTTAATTAAAGCAAATGTATGCATACGATGAAACAACGGTCTTCTATGGAACTGAAATCTTGTTAGCTATAACCCTGCGTGGCTGTTTCGTTTTTTGCAAAATGTTTGGTTATTGTTTTACTTTGAAGACCTTCCTTTTCATTCTGCTGAGATATTTTTTCACCTGGGAGACCATTCTTTGGACCAGAGGGAGTTAGGAAAGAAGTATTGGTTTTTTAAATATATATATATATATATTACCGGCACACCTGTTTTCCAGCTGAAATGTTTTCCCATACAAAGCAAACTGAATGATGTAGCCTACCTCCAGAATTTCTCATAGTAGAATGAAGTACACATTGCATATTGCTTTAGCAGTCATTGTTATTCATACTTGACTGAAGGAAAGTAAAACTTAGAACAGATGAAAATGGAGAGAGAGGGGGGGAGAGGGGGAGAGATGTGTTTTGGAACTGGTGGGATATTACAATATCCTATGCAGAGGGTCTTCTACAAAAAGGCTGTAGAAAATTGAAGGAATAAGTTATTGTTTGTAACTTTTCCTAGATTGGAATGTTTAGAAATTTGACCCAGAAGAAAGTTTGGATGGTAACCTTTGATACACGGTCTTCAGTATCCATAAAGATCATAGATTTTTTTTTATTCTCCCAAGAATTTTTTTTCTATTTCTCTGCTTCTTTTACTTCATCTGAATTATTTTGTTCATACAAGAAAAATGCTGTGTGTTAAATGAATATATTTCATCTCAAACTTCTAACTTGTGGGGTGGTGGTGGTGGAATTACACTGTGGATATAAACTCACCTGTTTTAGTGTTGTTCCTTATTTAGGTACACCTTTGATCTTTGTCTAAAGTTAGCTTGGGGGCATTTTCTTTTGACTCTTTCTTCCCCTTCCTTTGTTGATGCAGCAGTTAATTTTTAATCTGCTGTAAGAGGCTCCAGAAACTGATGTAAAAATCAGGTTTACTTTCCTCTTTCCCACTCTACTATGTGACATAAAGGGGACTTGGAAACTGACTAGTCCTGAGGGGCATATCTAAGGCCAATGAGTAAAAATCAGACAATCAGAAAACATGTAAAATGTAGAAAACTGGAATATTTCAGTTACATGATGAACAATAAGAAGTATAGGTTGTTACAGCTGATCATTCATGGCAAAATAACCGGGGGGGGGTCAAGGAGAAGGTTTTTGAGGTGTAGCAAAACATTACCATTTAAAGCCAGTGTATCCAGTGTTTGAAAAGTCATAATTGAACCTAAAGTTAAGGGGGAAAACCAAGAACAATCTGTTTTTCTCTTTATAGCTATTTATTTGTTCCCTTTTTCACAGATTTATAACATCTCACTTTTTCTCCAAAGGGACCATACATAAATACCTACATCCATTTTATCCTCAGAACAACCCTGCAAAGTAGATCAGCTTCAGGGGTTGCCATTGGACACTGCTCTCCAGTCAGCATCATGGGTGACCTGAACCTCAGTCTCCCTAACCTTAGTCTTACACTCACAGGAAACTGTTACTTTTGTCTTATTCTAGGAGAGAGTAACTGTGACTCTCTAAATACTGTTAAATTAAAACTGTGATAATATCACACTGTTGGTTATGCTAGTTGTGGTGGAAGTGAGGAGTAGAAAGCCACAACTGCTGACTTTAAACACATTTGAACCTGGCAGTCTTCACTTAGGAAGAACTACAGCTCCCATCATGCACAGTCAGTAGGGCAAATGGCTGGCGGAAGATAAGGAGATACATAGTCCAACGTACTTGGAGGGCATCAGGTTGAGAAAGCCTGATCTACATTGGCAGTGGGTCTCCAGAATTTCTCTCTAAAGATTCTGTAATTTCCCTCTGTTAGTTAATTTATTATATCCCATTGTTCTAAGATCTTAGGTATCATAGAAGCCTCTTTCCCTCATCTGATCTTTGCAACACCTTTTGGAGATAAGGCTCCCAGTCAGGAATCTTCCCTGTCCAAGTTCCATGTCTGGGCTCTCTGAGATGTCAGAGATTGGACTTTGAACTTTTGGACCTGTGGATGACTATTAAACTGTAACCCATCCCTGACCTCACCTCACAACTATTCTCACATCAGATGATCCTTGCCTTTTTAAAAAACCTGGCCACATTTAGAGTGATGTGGCAGAAGCAAAGACCGAAAGAGAATCCTGCAGCATCTTTAAGAATGTGATTTCTTTGGCATAACTGTACATGAGTTTGAGAGCACTACTTCCAATGTATTACACAGATAAAAAAGAACACAGACTACTACAATTTAGAGAGGTAGGGTATTGTGCTTAGTGTGAAAGGTTCAATTCCATCATGTCTAGCTGGGTCTGGAAAAGCTCTCTGTGTGAAGTTTAGCTTCCTCTGATCCAACCCATCATTGACAGTCTTCTTGCTGGTTTTCTTGGATGCTTAGCTCCAGATTTCCAGAGCTAAGTGGCAGGACAGGACATTCAAGAAAACCAGTCCCCCCCTACACCGAGTTGTCCTCTAAAAGCTCACATCTGCTTTTGGCTGTGTCTTTGCCAGAATTTAAGGTGTTCTACTGTAACTGCAGCTAAGTAAAATTGCCCAGTTCATTACAACTAAAATTTGCTTCTGGCGGCTTATAGACAGACATGACAGAATTGTGGAGTTCGGATGGTGAGAATGTCAATGTTATTTGTTTCCGTCAGTGCAGCTGATATTATGCTGAGACCAGGTCTAAAATTGCACTCCCATAATTGTCACACAGTTTCCCAATCACTAGTTCCATTCCAGCCAATTTGGGTCTGTGCCTTGCTCTTCCCCCATGTGTTTCCTGGAGCAGAAGTATGTCACATTTGTATTTATTTCACACGTCCACTGGTAAGCTAATCTTTTTACTCAAAAGTCCCTCAATATTTATTGAGATCATTGTTACTGTTAGTCTTGACAAAGACCTGTCAAGTGGATTTATTCTTCTGTGCCTTTGATTCCTTTGGTTGCACCCCACAGCCATCCCTGACTGTATTCACAATCTTAGAGGAGGCTCTTTCGGTGTATCCCTCACGAGAAGACTGCAAGATCCTATGACTGTAGCCATCCTCTTCTCACTCACCTTCTGCTTTCTTCTTTCATCTGACAGGGATGGGTGTCTTGTAGGCAATGTTTGTAGCAATGAGTAGCCCTAAGAAATAAAGTTTTAATCACTGCCAATTCCGGTCTAAATAGGACCAGCAAAAGCCATACAGAATAATAATGAATTCCTGAAAGGATTAGGCACACTAATCTATTGTGGATAGGTTATAGATTTACTGTGGCAAGAATCTTTCATGGACTTAATCTATTTCATTGTTCTTGTCAACTGAGAGGGACTGCAGTGGCTCAAGTGGCTAAGACACTGACTGAGAGGCAGAAGGTCAGCAGTTCGATTCCCGAGTACTGCAGGATGGAATGAGCTCCCCCTCTTTGTCCCAGTTCCTGCCAACCTAGCAATTCGAAAGCAAGAAATTGCAAGTAGATAAATAGGGGCCACTTTGGTGGGAAGGTAACAGCGTTCCATGCACTCTGGTGTCTAGTCATGCCTGCCATATGACCACGGAAACGTCTGCAGAAGCAGACAGTTCTGGTTCTTCGGCTTTGAAATAGAGATGAGCACTGAACCTTAGAGCCGGATACGACTGGCTTTCAAGCAAGGGAAACCTGTCAACTAAGAGGCTGGAAGACTTTGAAGTACAAAAGACAGACCACAAGGAGATCTCAAATGCATACAAGATAGTAACAGCAGTGGCAGACAAGAGTTGGATCCACATTTGGAGGGCAACTAGTCTGGAAGAACTTGTCAAATTTCTCATATATTACATACAAATTAGGCAGAAGTTTAGCTGCATGGGGACTGTGGTGGTTCAAGTGGTCAAGATGCTGAATTCGCTGACTGGAAGGTCAGAGTTTGATTCCTGAGTACTGCAGGATGGAACAAGCTCCCGTCTCTGTCCCAGCTCCTGCCAACCAAGCAGTTCGAAAGCAAGAAATTGCAAGTAGATAAATAGGGACCACATCGGTGGGAAGGTAAATAGTGTTCCGTGCACTCTGGTGTTGAGGAATGCCTGCCACATGTCCATGGAAACATTTGCAGACACAGATAGTGCTGGCTTTTTGGCTATAAACCAGTGGTGGTGAACCTTGACACTCTAGGTGTTCTTGGACTTCAATTCCCAGAAGCCCAAGTCAAGCACCCCTACTAATCAAGGCTTCTGGGAATTGAAGTTCAAGAACATCTAGAGTGCCAAGGTTCACCATCACTGCTATAAACAGAGATGAACACTGAATCCTAGAGTTGGATATGACTGGCTTTCGAACAAGGGCGACCTTTACCTTCAATGCACAGAATTCTCTAGTTTAGCAGTGAAGGACTAAATGTCAACTACAACACATCCTTAAAGTAGGATATTTAACAGTGTAGACATGAATGACTCTGAATAACATGGAATTAGGATTTTTAAAAGAAAATGATTTTTTTTAATCTGAAGTAAATATTTTTCCAAGCTTCCCTTTCTTAAATTTGTAGACTTCCAGGCACTGTTGTAGAATATAAACTTGTACTGACCTTCTAATACAGTACCTGTTTTCTAAGTTACAAATTAACAATCCAATAATGGTTCTGCAATTCAGTCACACATGAAATGAGCATGGAGCTTGAATAAATGCAGGCTGGGCAGAAGAATGCTCATGTTCTGAGACCTATTGGACACCTAATGCACATGTAGTTAAAGAATCTGAATGAAATTGTTTGATCTCTCTGATGGAACTTAACATATGCTAGTTTTGAAATTAAAAAAGAAAACTAGAATCAAAGATATATTACAGCAAACATTTTATTTTCAGTAAGTCCATCACATATTGGGCAGTCACTGGCATTTTTTGCTACTTCGTAAGGGCACATTTTACTTCCGCTTCCCGGAGCAACGAGGCGGGATGAATTGGCATCAGGGGGCCAGATCTGGCCCATGGGCCGTAGTTTTGGCACCCCTGATCTAGTAGCACATCCCAAACCTTTAGTCGAGTTTAAGAAAGCATTATACCTCATAGGCTGAAAGTAAACAATATTGCATTGTTCTCTGAGCACCAGATGTTAAATACTGAACACCAAGACCACCAGATTGGAAACCAAGCAAGGGGTAAATTAGCTAAAGTGCTCATTTGGACCAAAGAGACCAAAGCAATGCACCATAAAAATGGTAAAGGTCAGTGTGATAGAGGTTTGCTCAGTTTGGCTTGCAATTTCTAAAGGTTGCCAAAGGTTGGTATCACACTTCATGTCCTTCTCTTTAAAAATTAACATCTTGTTCCTTGCTTATCTCTGCTTCTTATTTCCATATTAATCCTCTTTTTCCTTTTTTTTAAATTCTGCAGGAAATTTTAGATTGCAAGCTTTTCAGGGCATGGAGATATCTTAAGCAAAGTAAAACCAGGGTCTTGTAGTAATAAATATGATGCTTATGGCTAACATATTGATTACATATGGTCACCTTAAAGTAAAACTTTGCATAAAGAGTGCCTCGCTTAGAGACTAACTTGCTTAAAGAGCATAATTTTCTCTGAATGGATACCTTGCTTAACAACTACAAGCAACCAAAAATCTGTTTAACAACTAAATTGGGGTTCGAAATCTCTCCCAGAAGTCACAATTGGTCGCTTACAATGGTGTTTCACATAAAGAGCACACTCACTTAAAGAGCAATCCCGTGGAACACATTATGCTCTTTAAGCGAGGTACCACTGTGCTTGCAATACTGCAAGCCTAGGCAAGCTTTTAATTAATTTGGCAGTTTTTGATCTTGTGTGCCAGATGTAGTTTTTAACAAAAAATTAATACTGTTGCTTGTCCAGTTATTTAATGTTATAACTAAGGCAAGGATTTCTATGACCTAAAAATGGTAAAGGTAAAGGTTTCCCTTGCTCTAAAGCCAGTCATATCCAACCATAGCTGAAGAGATTTGGGACCTACAGTCCATCCCTCCTGTCAAAATAAGTAACTTTTCCAAAATTTGGGACAGAAACAGGGGAAGATTTGTAGTCGATTTGTAGTCGAAAAGAGACTATAGCTGAGGGGAAATTTAGTTGCTGGCTGAAGAGATTTGGGACCTACAGTCCATCCCTCCTTCCTGTCAAAATAAGTAACTTTTCCAAACTTTGGGAAAGTGAGAATAGCTGCCTGAGGGAGAGATTTGCAGTCCAAAAAAGAGACAGAATATGGCTGAGGGGAAATTTAGCTGGCTGAAGAGATTTGAGACCTACAGTCTGTCCCTCCCTCTTGTAAAAAAAAAAAGTAACTTTTCCAAAATTTGGGACAGAAACTGAGGAGAATTTTTTAATATTTATTTATTTATTTATCAAATTTATATTCCGCCCTACTCGCACAAGCGACTCATAGCCGTCTGAGGAGGAGATGAAAAGAGACAGACTATGGCTGAGGGGAAATTTAGCTGCTGGCTGAAGAGATCTGGGATCTACAGTCCGTCCTTCTCTCCTGTCAAAAAAAGTAACTTTTCCAAAATTTGGGACAGAAACTGAGGAAAATAGCCGTCTGAGGGGGAGATGAAAAGAGACAGACTATGGCTGAGGGGAAATTTAGCTGGCTGAAGAGATTTGGGAACTACAGTCCGTCCTTCTCTCCTGTCCAAAAAAGTAACTTTTCCAAAATTTGGGACAGAAACTGAGGAAAATAGCCGTCTGAGGGGGAGATGAAAAGAGACAGACTACTATGGCTGAGGGGAAATTTAGCTGCTGGCTGAAGAGATCTGGGACCTACAGTCCGTCCTTCTCTCCTGTCAAAAAAAGTAACTTTTCCAAAATTTGGGACAGAAACTGAGGAAAATAGCCGTCTGAGGGGGAGATGAAAAGAGACAGACTATGGCTGAGGGGAAATTTAGCTGGCTGAAGAGATTTGGGAACTACAGTCCGTCCTTCTCTCCTGTCCAAAAAAGTAACTTTTCCAAAATTTGGGACAGAAACTGAGGAAAATAGCCGTCTGATGGGGAGATGAAAAGAGACAGACTACTATGGCTGAGGGGAAATTTAGCTGGCTGAAGAGATTTGGGACCTACAGTCCGTCCTTCTCTCCTGTCAAAAAAAAGTAACTTTTCCAAAATTTGGGACAGAAACTGAGGAAAATAGCCGTCTGATGGGGAGATGAAAAGAGACAGACTACTATGGCTGAGGGGAAATTTAGCTGGCTGAAGAGATTTGGGACCTACAGTCCGTCCTTCTCTCCTGTCAAAAAAAAGTAACTTTTCCAAAATTTGGGACAGAAACTGAGGAAAACAGCCGTCTGATGGGGAGATGAAAAGAGACAGACTATGGCTGAGGGGAAATTTAGCTGGCTGAAGAGATTTGGGACCTACAGTCCGTCCTTCTCTCCTGTCCAAAAAAAAAAGTAACTTTTCCAAAATTTGGGACAGAAACTGAGGAGAACACCCGTCTTGGGGGGGGGGGGAGAGATTTGAAGACGGAAATCCCTAATAAAAGCGTTGAAGCAGAGGACTAAGGACGGCCGACTGAGGCGGGCCCAACGCTGCCCTTGAGGCGGAGCCGAGGAGGCGGAGGAGGCCTCAGTTTGGCTCCTGCGCCGCCTTCGCTGAGGTAAAATAAACACGGCGGGGAGAGCGAAGGAGCGGCTGCAGCGGCTGGGCAGGAGGTCGCGGCTCGGCTCCCCGGCTCGTGTGGCGGCGGCGGGGACGGGACGGCGTAGCCCTCCCTCGTCTCTTCCTCCTGCCGCCGCCGGGGCCGAGCGAGACACGGTGAGGGGAGAAGGCGCGCCGGTGAGGGAAAAGGAGTTGGGCGGCAGCGAGAGAATTTACCTCAGCCCGGGCCGCGCTGACAGAAAAAGAGTCTAGAAACTTCCTCCTTTTCTCTCCCCAATTCATTTCCTCTTCTTCTCTCTCCCCCGCCCCAATCATTACTCTACCCCCTTTCTTTCATCTCCCACCCCCCCCTTTTCAAGTGCCACCTATTAACAATTATAGTTTTTTGTTCCTCCCCACACCCTTTTTGTTCCCCCACACACTTTTTTGTTCAGTCTCCCTTCCTAAAGCTTTTCTGGGGGTAAGTGTGTAGACCGGATAGGCACCTCGTACCCCCCTATAACTTGGAGAGTATGGGAAAAGATATAAAGAGGGGGAGGGGTGATATAAATTTGAAAATTAAATTAAAATTAAATAAAAAGAGGGAGTGGGGGAAAGAGATAAAGAGGTGGAGTGGGAAAAAGATATAAAGAAGGGGGAGTGGGGAAAGAAGGTGGTTTGTGGGATGGTGAGTTGGAAGTTGGTAGCTGGGTTGGTGATGATGGTGCTCTTCAGCTTTATCTAGTTATGTGTCCTACTGACCTGCTTATTGGGGTGAGTGTCTGGTTTTCTTTTTTTTTTTTTCTTCACATTTTTATACTGGCCACCTTAATGAGGACACTGCTCTGGGCGTTTAAAACAAATTTTTTTTTTTTAAAAAAAAAAACCATATTAAGATTACAGGCTGGTATGTCTGGAGGGCGACAGTTTCAGGAAGGTTGGCAGGACTGTGCCATTAGGTACAGGGAGGCAGGTGGCTTTATGAAGCTGGTTTTGCATGTCATGTGAGGTAGAAAAATTGATATTTTTGGCTTTGTTTCTAGGCCATGGGGAAAACAATTTGGGGGGGGGGAGAGAGAAGCCCTCCTTTTGCAAAGCAGTAGCACCGGTTGGTTCTCTGTTCACAATTTATTTTGTTCTCTGCTCCTAAAGGTAAAGGACACCCTTGCTCAAAAACCGACTCTAGGGTTTGGTATTCATCTCCATTTACAGCCAAAGAGCCAGCGCTGTCTGCATCTGAGGATGTTTCTTTGGTCATGTGGCAGGCATTACTAGACACTGGAGCGCACGGAACACTGTTTACCTTCCCACCCAAGTGGTCCCTATTTATCTACTTGCAATTTCTTGCTTTCAAACTGCTAGGTTGGTGGGAGCTGGGTCAGAGACGGGAGCTCACTCCGTCCTGCAGTATTCGGGTATCGAATGACTGACCTGCCGCCTTCCAGTCAGCATCTTAGCCACTTGAACCACTGCAGTCCTGGGTACATTTTTAGGTTTTAATTGGTTTTAAATATGTAGTTTTACCTGCCCAAAGTGGCTTGAGCCAGTATTACTGTATATAAGTGCATCATATAAAAATGAATATAAAGCAAAAATAGAGTCTGGCATTAGAATAGCAAATTTCAAAATTGTCATTATTGTTCTTATTATGGCCTAGGTTTACTTGTTTACAAGAACTTAAGCCAACATAAATATTTTAGTCCCTAGGATGCCACAAACTTTTCAGTTGTTGCTTACTCCTAAGGAGGAAGAGAGTCACATACGGGATTTTCTGCCTTGGGAGGCAAAATAACTTGGCTGGTTTGGTTGATTCATATGTGCCTTAACTGTTTGTGAGTGGAAGAGGTGAGCGAGGGAGGGGTGTGTTGTTTTGCTGTTCTGCTTCTGGCAGCAAAAAGTCTTGGCTTCAACATTGCCCTGTTTTATGCTTACCTTTCCATGCTGTTTTTCCTTGTTGTTGCGTGCACACACACAGAGAGAGAGAGAGATTCAAGAAGTTATTGATACTGCTTGGAATGTTACTAGACAGGATTTATAAAATATTGGGAAATTGTCTTATTTTGTTGTTACCTTGAGAAATGCAAATGGTTGTGGGATGTGTCTAGTCTTAGTTATTTGAAAGGCCAAGTCCATCCATATTTACTATTTAAGACTTAAGATTAAAACCCCAGCAAGGTTTATGGAGGCTGGTATCTTGCCGCTGTGCTTAAACGTGTACAATCTTCCTCTCTTTACCTTTTATGCTTCCCATAACAGGCAGTTCAATGCCACAGAAAATTAATTCATGTTTCTGTCTCTGCCCTTCTTCAGGTTCTGTAGAAGAAGAGAAACAAATCTTATACAGAAGATAAGGCATGTTGTTTTGTTGTTTTATAATGTGATCTTATTCCCCTCTTATTTCTCAATCCTATTTTTCTTGGTTCCACAAAAATTGCAAGTAGATAAATAGGGACCACTTCGCTGGGAAGGTAAACAGCGCTCCGTGCGCTTCGGTGTCTAGCCATGCCTGTCACATGAGCACGAAAACGTCTGCAGAAGCAGACAGTGCTGGCTCTTTGGCTTTGAAACAGAAATGACCACTGAACCCTGGAGTCGGATACGGCTGGCTTTCAAGCAAGGGAAACCTTTACCTTTACTACAAATTTTTTTTAAAATATGACATTGCTGAGCCATTTTCAGTAAGTGGAATGCTGCTGATCTTTACAGAATTTGCAGTTTAAGCTTAACGACATGTGAAGCTAAAGAACAGTACTTTAATTTGAGAAGACTTACTGAAATCTATAGAACTTGAGTTTTGTGACTAACAAGTCCATTTCAGTGGTTTTCTCTGTTTGGGATTAACATTAATTTAGCCCATTATCTGTTGCAACCAATTGGATTTATTTCTGAATAAATCCTTTTAGCTCATGACATTAGAACCCAGCAGAAGCTCATAAAACAGTTAAAATATCCTTTTTCCATTATGACTCAGCCTAATTAGTGCTTTGATTTGATCATTTCTATCATATTATGTCAGAATTTTGTTCCTATGGGTTGTCATTGATTTGGTACATGTGGAAATCCCAGAAATGTTTGCATGGGAGATACAGAATTGTCATATTGAGTAAATTGGTCTGAAGTTAAACAATCTGTTATGAACTTTTGAGAATGCATCTCTGGGGCTTTTTGTACATTCCTGGCCTTGGCACAAATCTTCTGGGCCTTGGTGATGACCATGAGTGTAATTTGGGAATATTATTTAATTGTTGAATAAAATGAGACAGATGCCCAGTCAAAATTTAATTTTGAAATTAAAAATTAAAATTAAAAATTAAAATAGCTAAAATTGGAATGCTGCAGTAAAAATATAATAACATGTCATGAGATTCTTGTGTCTATTCCTATAAATAAAATTATTCAGTCCGACATTAATCTTCTACCATAAGGGGGAGTCCCAATTTTCAACAGTTTAATTTAAAAAGAGATAACATAAATAGGAGGTGAAGAAGTAGATAACATAAATAGATGATGGAGAAGTAGAAGCAGTGACAGACTTTACTTTTTTAGGATCTAAGATCACCGCAGATGGTGATTGCAGCCATGAAATAAAAGGTGACTGATTCTTGGGAGACAAGCAAAGAGAAACCTGGGGAACATAGTTAAAAGCAGAGACATCACCTTGCAAACAGAAGCCAGCATAGTCAAAGCAATGGTATTCCTGGTGGTAATGTATGGTTGTGAGAGCTGGACCATAAGGAAAGCTGAGCGCAGAAGAATAGATGCCTTTGAAATGTGGTGTTGGAGGAGAGTTTTGAGAGTACCCTGGACAGCGAGGAGAACAAATAGGTCGATCTTAGGGGGGGAGGGATCAACCCTGACTGCTCCTTGGAAGGTGAAATAGTGAAAATGAAGCTAAAGTACTTTGGACATCAAATGAGAAGAGAGGATTCATTTGAGAAAGCCTTGATGCTGGGAAAGGTGGAGGGCAAAAGAAGAAGGGGTCAGCAGAGAATGAGATGGCTAGACTGTATTGTAGATGCAATGGGCACAGAGCTGAGCGAGTTGAGGAGGATGGTGGAGGACAAGGGTGCATGGCGGGCAGTGGTCCATGGAGTCGGAAAGGGTTGGAATCAACTGTGCGACTCAACAACAACAAAACATAAATAGGCCCATTGTCATCTAGTGTATAGGGAAATTCCCCAACAAACTGTAGATGATTAATTGAACCCCTGGTTAAGTCCCAGCTAGGCCATTCCTAAGGCTTCTCTTTTCTCTCCTCTCCTCTCTCTGTCTCTTTTCTGCCAACTTCCTTATCGTCTCAGATAAGGCTCCAGCAGCAAAAGATAAAATGAATTTATAGAGTCAATTTGTTTGGCTTGAGAGGCCATGAAGTAAAAATAACCCAGGAACATTGGGATGTGCTGGCTCCTACCTCAGTCGGTAATCCATTTGGACTATTGTAATGCACTCTACATGGGCCTGCCCTTGATGACCATCCAGAGACTTCAGTTGGTTCAGAATGCAGTGGCCTGTGCAGTGGTGGGGTGTAGTCGTTTCGTCTGCACCTCGCCACTGCTGTGGGAGCTGCACTACCTGCCTGTATGTCTCCAGTTGCAATTCATGGTGCTGGTTGTCACCTTTAAAGCCCTTCATGGTAGAGGACCAGTATACCTCAGGGACTGCATCATCCCTAAGACATCAACCTGTCCCACGAGAGCAAACCGAGAGGGTATCCATCAGATACTATCTGTTGGGGAGGTCCACCTCTTCAGCATGAGGAAAAAGGCCTTCTCGGTCATAGCCCCCACATTATAACCGCCTCCCAGTAGAACTATGCCTCCAGTCCCAGTTGCTACCATTTAGGAAAGATCTGAAGATGTGATTGGCAAAATGAGTCTGGGGGCCAAGATTGTCAACAAGCTCCCCTTTCTGACTTGTCTGAGGCTTCCTCCCTCCCTGTAACCAATTTTAATGTTATGTTGATTTTAAATTTGTTTTTAGATAGCAAAATGACAATATTGCCAAATGTTCTTAAGTGTTTTTAAATTGTTTTTCTATTGGTTTTAACTTGTTTCATTGTATGGTCAGTGAGGTGCTTGCTGGCCTATGTACACCGCCCAGAATCCACCAGATTAGGGTGGTATATAAATCTATTAAATAAATAAATAAACCAGAAGTCCCCTGTGATTTGGCAATCAGACTTGCAAATTAAGCGTGTGTTTACCTTTTAGCAACCAGTCACACAGCAAAGAATTCTAAATACAAGATACTGTTTGTCAGTGAGGAAAATTACATGGTATGGCGAACATATGCCTTTCTGTGCTTTTGAGTGGTGTTACTTCTGAAAACTTGCTAAATGTATCATCTGTTTAGCTTTGAATGTGATTGTGTAAAATGCTAATCTGGGAGCTGGTCTGCAGACCCTAGTTAAAAGGGAATGTATTTTGAATTAACATGGCTAATATTTGAGCAGATATTGTTCTTGACCATAGCCATGAATGGTGAAAGCAATTAATGTGTGTAAAAAACAAGGCATGTATGTGCTTCGAGTCTATACCAGTGATGGTGAACCTTGGCACTCCAGCTGTTGTTAGACTTCAGTTCCCAGAAGCCCAAGTCTCCATGAATCCACACGATTGAGTTTTCTGGGAATTGAAGTCCAAGAACAGCTGGAGTGCCAGGGTTCACCATCATGGGACTATACTCAATATGTTAATAGAGGCAGTGGTGGGCATCAGCAGGTTTGCACCAGTTTGCCAGAACTGGTAGCAGAAATTGTGGCTGCCCCCACCCATCCATGTTTTGAAATAAAGTAGTCCTAATTCAGGTGCAACACAGGGCTTTCCCGCTGGCCATGCCCACCACACCATGCCCACAGTATGGTAGTAAATTTCTTTTAACCCACCACTGAATGGAGGGGACATAACATCTGCAGTGGGCATGTTTCTTGAAGATTATCTGTGATCATAATGGAATACATAGTTTTCAGATTCTTGTTTTAGACTGTATCCAGTCTTTTGCATCTCAATTGAGCCTCCATAGAACCATTTGGGGAGAGCAATTAGCAGAGGCCTGGTTTCCTGTGTTTGAAAAATGGGGGACGAGCATCAATTCAACTGCTGTTTTTAAGGACAGAGCCTGGCAGACCATCGTGCCATGAACATTTGAATGCATGCCTGAAGAAGTGATCATAAATCACAAAAGCTTGCAATGATTTTTTTAAATATAGTGATTCAGAAAAGGTATCACCTTCTATTACATTTGAGATTCTTTTTCTTCCCACAAGAGAAGCTCAGATTATCCCGAAGCAACTTCCTACTAAAAATAAAAATTAACTTGTTTGAAAAGCAGCACTCCCTTTTACACATGAAAACACTGTTTATTTTTTTAAAAAAGACTGCTCTCATCAAATGTAATTCAACATTAATTATGTGAAAGCCAAATTATTTTTCATTCCTAGCATAACGGTTTATTTCTTTAAGGAAAAATTAAAAGTTATGTCGAGGGGGAAATTGACAGTGTTAGCAAAAGAGAAAAAGGCTTATATGATTCAAAGTTGCTTAATGACTTTTATGTAGGATTATTTCATTTGAAATTGGCACAAAAGCTGATCTAAATTGAATTTGCTAGTTATACATTGTATTTTTTCTGACCAGTGATACAAATGTGACCACTAAACCACATTCATTAACAATGAAACATTACAATTATTTATACTGTTTCATTCTTAACAATGAAACAAGATAAAGATATAACAGGCTTTATATCTCTTTGTTCTACCATTTAAACATCCCTCTTATTTTTAACCCATAAAGAAAATTTCTTTAATATAACTACTGTATTTTTATTGCAACTATAAATCACTTTTTTATGACTAGCCCTCAAGTTAATTTGCATAGTTTATTTCTCTCTCTTTATACACTGTTCTTCTGTTAACTAGATAGTTTCATTTAATTTTCTTCTAATTCAAAAATTGTATGAACCTATAAGATTTTTATTGTTATTGCAATACAGGATCTTTGTTTTTCAAATTTTTAGATCTAGATAGAGTAGACCTGCTATAATAATAATTTTGTGCCAGAAATTATTCTGGATTGAAAGGATTTTTGCTGGAGAAACTCCATTCAGGGGACACCCGGATGAGGCTCCTTTGATGTCCCCAAGATCTTTTCCCACCAGAGTGGTCCCTATTTATAAACCGCCCTGAGTTGCCCCAGTAAGGAGGGCAGTATATAAATACGAATAAATAAATAAATAAATCTACTTGCAATTTCTTGCTTTCAAACTGCTTGGTTGGCAGGAGCTGGGACAGAGATGGGCCCTCAAACCATCATGCAGCACCTGGGTCTCGAACTGCCAACTTGCAGTCCTTCCAGCTAACAAAGCAAGCTTCTTAACCACTGAGCCACCACAGTCCCTCAGTGGACTTGCTGAATCAAGGCAACTTGATAAATCAAGACTAATGCAACCTCCATTGATTTCATGGTTCTACTCTAATTGGGATTAACTAGTGGAATTAATAAAGCTACTCTTTGAATATTGTATGTACTTGCCTTGAAAGTCCTATCAGGGTCTCTAAGTTGGTTCTGTCTTAATGGCACATAACATCAGTTTATACATAAATCTGTATATGTATACCTGTCTTCATGTAAGCTACTTAAAATTCTTAATATAAAAAGTATTGAAATTCTAAGAGGGCTAATATTCTTTAGCTGACACATGTTAGTCTGAATTTCCCAGACAGGGCATTAAATCCATAGAAATAATTGTAGTGGACTAATTGGGTGCTTTCACCCTCAGATGTCTGGAATGTAGTAAATGCCAAGCTGAGGATTGTGACCTGAATATTTGATGTCTGAAATGAATGGGGCTGTGTAAGAACAGGGTTTAGTAATGGATGTAAAATGGCATTCCGTAAATAAGACAGTGATAACTATATAGGTCATTTACATATTTATCCTCGTTTATTTTATGTTGATCAGAAGCACATCGATTCCAAGGGTATAGCTCCATGAATTATCTTTCCTTTTTGTGTTTAAGATTTTGTATTATGACTACAGGAAATTTCTGTCATCCTTCAGTCACCCCATAAGTGCTAGTCTGGAACTTTCACTCTTTCTCAAACATCCAGGTGTATCAGAAAATTTTAGGAAAAGAGGATTAGTTACATTCTGCCTGTCACTAAGAGTATCCACTGGTATTGTAGCTGTATGTGCAGACTTCCATGTGATGCTGAATCTGTTCTCTTTCTAGATGATGTGTTGTGAATCGCCCTGGGTCCCCTTGGGGAGGAGGGTGATAAACAAATTTAAATAAATAAAATAAATTACTTAGAATTTTAGAACTGCAATGCTGAAAGGGACCCTGTGGATTATCAGGTTCAGCCCGTCCCAGATTCTTAAACTCACAGGCTATCCTTGGAAACTTTTAAATGAAAAATTCCTTGTCTGCATAGTGAAAGGAGGTGCTATTTGATGCTTAATGCTTCACAAGTATGTTGAGTTTATCTGTAAGATAGGGGCTGTGGTGGCTCAGTGGTTAAGAAGCTCACCATGTTAGCTGGAAGGCTGGCAAGTCGGCAGTTTGAGACCCAGGGACTGCATGACAGAGTGAGTGCCCATCCCTGTCCCAGTTCCTGCCAACCTCGCAGTTAGAAAGTAAGAAATTGCAAGTAGATAAACAGCGACTATTTCATTGGGAAAAGATCTTGGGGACATGAAAGGAGCCTCATTCAGGCATCCCCTGAGCGGAGTTTCTCCAGCAAAAATCCTTTCAGCCCAGAAATTATTATTATCTGTAAGATTTGATAGGAACCAGCTGTTTTGTTCTGGTCACCTGTAATGCCAAGAAATAGTTAATTACATTATTTTTAGAGGTGGGAAACTGCTTTCAGTATAGAAATGTGTTTTTGTCATGTTACCTGGAATAAAAACAACCTATTTCTACAATGGATTGTTTTGTGCCTAGCCAGACATGAAACCACCAAAATGAAGGCACCTTTTGGTGAGTTCATTCTGCAGTTCCTTTCGCCTGACCTAGTGTGAGAAAAATTAGCAACACAAGGCTACCATTACCAGAGTACACCTGATTGTGGTTCAAAAATATCACAATCTGCTGTGGATAATAAGGCAACTGTACTTTGAAACTTATTTTAAAATTTGTGCATGCTTCAATGTGATTGTTTGTGGGTAGTTACTAGGATATTTATTACGAAGTTATTCTTTTTGTTTTGTTGTTAATTGAATCGTAAGGCTTAATATGTTAAGATAGCTAAGAGTCAGTAGTTCTGTAATAATTGATTATATAAATCAGGAGTTCCCAAACTTTTCAAGCTGGGGCCCAAATCATGCTCTATTAGTCAACATTAAGGGCTGGATGGCCACTTTGCCCTGCCTGCACAGTGAGGTTGGCCATTTTGTCCCAACAGCTTAAAATGGATGACCATTTTGTTTCTTGAATGCTTTTGGAGGATTGGTGAGGCCACATGAAATGGTGCCATGGGCTGGATTCGTCCCACAGGGCCTTAGGTTGGCAACCCCTGATATAAAGTATGAGTACAATACTGTTAGTCATATAGCACATATTCTATATTAGCATGTCTTTTAAGTTCTTCCTGACAATTCTAATTAGTTTTCTTTTCTTGTAGTTTAGGATTGGCATCGACAGTGGATTGCAACTGATATCACGATGGCAGAGACAGAGAACTTTTCACCTTTGAATGTGCTGACTGATTATCACTCAGTCGACGAAGACGGAAAAAATGATAGAAGCAGGAACTCTCCAGTCAATAAAGAAAGCCACAGAACAATGCAGCTGAAAAAAGAAATCTCTCTTCTAAACGGAGTCAGTCTGATTGTAGGAAATATGATTGGTTCAGGCATCTTTGTTTCCCCTAAAGGAGTACTGTACTACAGCACTTCCTACGGATTGTCACTAGTCATTTGGGTTATAGGGGGTATTTTTTCTGTGATTGGTGCTCTCTGCTATGCTGAACTTGGAACCACTATCACTAAATCGGGAGCCAGTTACGCATACATCTTAGAAGCATTTGGAAGCTTCATTGCTTTTATACGCCTCTGGGCATCACTGCTAATAATTGAGCCAACCGGCCAAGCTATTATTGCAATAACTTTTGCTAACTATATTGTGCAGCCGGTCTTCCCTTCCTGCCAGCCTCCTTATCTCGCTTGTCGTCTCATTGCAGCTGCTTGTATATGTAAGTATTTTGTGTGCATGGATATGAGTGTATATCAGTTTTGGTTAGGCTTGATAAAAATTGGACCAAATGTGAACTGATCCATATAAAGATGACTGGGCATAAGGATTTGGAAATTGCATGCTAAAACATTTGGAGTGACCGAAGGAGGGAAAGACTATCTTAGGAAAATAGCCAAGAAATATTTCAATGTCCTTTCCAATCTTGGTAGAGTCATGGTTGTCAATTACTGTTCAACCGTCGCCCCCATTGCCTTATATCACCTACCCTTGTATTCAAATAATGACCACAATTTTTATCCAGGTTTTGTCTCCATAATCTGGTACTGTACATCTTCCTCTGAATTGAGGTGTTTTTGTTTGTATTTTCATTTCATTATTGTGTCTTGTGGTGTTTATATATTTCTTAAACAACCATACATTATTTACTAATTAATTAGTAAAATGTATTGGCTTATAGCCTGTAGTTTACCTTGTGTTGCATAAGGCTAATGATATTATCAGAAATAACAATAGTTTGTTGTTCAGTCGCACAGTCGATTCTGACCCTTTGCAACCCAATGAACCACTGCCCGCCAGGCACCTCTGTTGTCCTCCACCATCCTCCTTAATCCGCCCAGCTCTGTGCCCATTGCATCTACAATATCATCTAGCCATCTCATTTTAAACTTATATACTGCCCCATCACACTTAGTGCACTCTCTGGACAGTTCAAAAGGTAATTATCATTTTGCCCCCAAACATGCTGGGTACTCATTTTACCAACCTCGGAATGATGGAAGACTGAGTCAACCTTGATCCCCATCAGAATCAAACTCACAATGTTTTGGCTGGAGTAGAGCAGTTTAACCACTGCACACTTTCTGGTGTCTTTGTTATTCAGGAAGGCTGCACTGTATTTCTACTGCCCCTTTTAGATGAGTTGTATCCACTTAATTAGTTTGTGGAACTAGGCAGAAAAGGACATGGTAATAAATAGCTTTCTTCTGCTTCTTAGGTTATGCAAAAACTTCCCCAATTTAAGTGTAGGTTTGAAATTAGAAGTTTTCACTGAATTCTTTTTTTTTTTAATAAAATAAAATAAAAATAAAATAAGCCCTCTCAAATATGGGAATCAATGCAAAGAAAAGACAGTGTTTAATTTCCTCTCCACACCCAAAGGGATAAAAGAGGAAGTAAAAGAGAAGGTGTGTGTAATTTTGAACTAGTTTTTGTTTGATTCCCGAGTGCTGCAGGACGGAATGAGTTCCCATCTTTATCCCAGCTCCTGCCAACCTAGCAGTTTGAAAGCAAGAAATTGCAAGTAGATAAATAGGGACCACTTTGGTGGGAAGCTAACAGCATTCCGTGCGCTTCCGTGTCTAGTCATGTCTGCCACATGACCATGGAAACATCTGCAGAAGCAGACAGCAATGGCTCTTTGGCTTTGAAACAGATGAGCACTGACCCCTAGAGTCGGATACAACTGGCTTTTGAACAAGGGAAACCTTTACCTTTTACTTTTGTCGATGTCATGCACTTAGAATGTTAAATCTTTCTACCCAAATATGAAATTTGCCCATAAGAACTAAGTGCTTTTCTTTTCATTGAGAATTTGTTTATTGCTTTGCACACCGTCCTTTGGTATGTCAATGAAAGAAATGTAATCTGCAATCTCTTGATTATTCCATGGCAAGAAAAAATATTGAGGGGTTGTGGTGGATAGAAGCATGAAGAAAGTTAGTGCAGACCTCTGAAATTTTACAGATTTCCTCAGGCAAAATTAGGATTATAGAGGAAATGAATTTGGAAGGGGCGTATAAGGGCATGAAGTCCAACCCCCTGCTCAGTGCAGGAATCCAAGTCAAAGCAGATATGACAAATGGTTGCTTCTAGATTCCACTCACCTGGATCAGAGCTTTGTCTGAAAGGGGGCAACACAGCGTTGGGCCAAGGAACGGCCTGGATTTCTAGATAAAATTCTTTTGTCATTCCAGAGATCCTTTTTGTTTGTTTTTGAAAACATTTATTTGGTTTCTGTTGATTTTACTATTGAGTAATGCTGGAATCATGAATGATATGTTTCTGTGGAGCAAAGTATTTTTAATATGAAATCTTTCTCTTCCCTTTTTCATTCTTTAGCCTACATTTATTCATGTGTTTTAATTTTTATTTCATTTACTAAGTGGGACCAGGAAAAAGTTCATGTGGTGGAGGAATCACAAAGGACATAGAGGGCTCACATGGTGTCTTGACCTTTCCATTGTGTCAAATTACTTCATATACAGTACTTGGATTATTCAGACTGAAACTGTCTTGCCATTCAGAGTGAGCAAGTGAACAGTGGTTAGTACAAGCTAAGTTCAGTAGCATGGCTTGAAACTATAGTTTGAAGTAGGCTTTGAAACCAGGATTAGAGGTTGTTACTAACTGTAATCTGCCTGATTTGGGTGTCATGGGATGTTGTTAGTTGACCTATCCTAAAATGCAAGAAACAAGAGAAGGAGAAAACTATTATTAATACATCACATCATAGTTGACTTGCTCTCTAATTCAGTCATTATTTTTGGAAGGCAGTTCTAATGGCGAAAGATTGTATTTCTGTTTCTGTAAATCATAACGTGAAAAATGGAAAAGCAGATTTGTAAAGTTTGAGCTGTTACAGTATGATTTACTACTTCTATAAAACTGACTTTACATAATGGTGTTCTCTTATATTTAGCTTTGCTAATAATAGTTTTAACCAAACTTTTTAGTAATAAATAATTGTATTTTTTGAGTGTACAATGCAGGTAATTGCTTAATGAAGAAATGTTTCAAAATCTAATTATATAAACACCATGTGGATTTAAATAAATCCAAAAGCATTTTGGAACTGCCTTTGAGTTTTTCTAATGTTCAGATGCCTTTATTGTTTAAAAATAAATCCTAAACTGACCCAGTTTGGTATACTGCATAAATTGACAGACTAGGATTCTGGATACAGTACTAGGGTTCATATCTCCACTGGGTCATGGAAATTTGCTAGAGGAGTGGAATTAGTAATAGTAAAATTTTAGTTACCTTTAAATCCCTGTTAGGGGTGAAATAAGTCACTTCCAGTTTGAGAGTATATAACCTAATGTGAGACTGCAGTGGTTCAAGTGGCTAAGATGCTGACTGGAAGGCAGAAGGTCAGCAGTTCGATTCCTGAGTACTGCAGGACGGAATGAGCTCCCGTCTTTGTCCCAGCAATTTCTTGCTTTTGAACTGCTAGGTTGGCAGGAGCTGGGACAGAGATGGTTGCTCACTCCATCATGTTGTACCCGGGAATCAAAGTCCAACCTTCCAGTCAGCAAGTTCAGTATCTTAGCCACTTGAGCCACTGCATAGCTTATAACAAATAAGATATTTTATTATGAATGCCTTTAAATGCTATAGTTCTGCTTAACCCAGCCTGTTAAACTTGTTTGCACTAATATGTAGTTATAACATGTTAACCAGTTGTGACATTTTTCATGCCAGTGCTCGATTTTAAAACAACAACCAGGAACATTGCCTCATATCTTCATTGCTTCTCTCTCTCTCTTTTCCTCTTGACTCCCAGGTCTTCTAACATTTATTAATTGTGCCTATGTTAAATGGGGAACCAGGGTGCAGGATGCATTCACCTATGCCAAAGTCATTGCCCTAATTGTCATCATCGTCACAGGAATCATTAAACTATGCCAGGGTAAGATTTACAGCTTAATGTACAGGAAGTTTTATTGCTCCAGAAAGGATGGGGGGGGGGGAGAGAGAGAGAGGAAATGCCATGGAGACCCGGTTTCATGGAGGGGGGGAACCCCCACAGATGTTGGTCTATCCCAAAACTGGACTGATTGATGAAGTAGTTACATTAATCAACTTTTCAAACTGGAATAGCATCTCTTTAGCCTCATGTGTTTTTAAACAGAAGTGCAAACAGAACGTATAACGCTCAGAACACTCAGAAAATATGAAAAGTAGAATTTACATCTTCACGTCCAGGAGTGAAAACAGATGTGCTGATGTGAATCCTCAAAAATCAATGATTTGACATGAATCCGAGGCCCAAACATTTAGTTGCATAAAGCTGCATGTGGTTTTTACTGTGAAGTAAATACATACATGGATGGAGGGAACTTGTTAGTGGTGTTTTTCTTTAAAAAGAAAGAAAGAAAGAAAGAAGGATCTTATCCACCCCTGCCAGATAGAAGAAGTGGGTTGCTTAGAACTTGGTGAATTGTTGGTTTTGTGCATGTTGTATATAACAACTCCACTTGATCAGTCAGGTGAAAACATTTCACACTCAGTTTAGGTTTCCCCCTTTGGAAAACTTTTGTAAGGTGAGAATACCTGGCTACACATTGCTTTTCAAATGTGAATTTGTGTTACCTTGGTCCTGATATACTTGAAAGTATAATAATCTTAATACTAGCTGCAGTGGCTCAGTGGTTAAGAAGCTCATCTTGTTAGCCGGAAGGCTGGCAAGTCGGCAGTTTGAGACCTGGGTACTGCGTGACAGATTGAGCACCCATCTCTGTCCCAGCTCTTGGGGACATGAAAGGAGCCTCATTTGGGCATTCCCTGAGTGGAATTTCTTCCACAAAAATCCTTTCAACACAGAATAATTTCTCACACAAAATTATTATAATACTAGCTTGTTCTTAGAGGCAATCATGTTAATGGCATTAAAAGCAATCTATGTGGCCTGAATTTGCAAAAAGTTGAAAAAATTGCTTCTAAAAGGAAGGATCATTCTGCGTTTTGCCCTTCAGATTTCCCCCCCTTTTTATCCATAGTTCAGCTTTCAACAGCTGGACGTGCAGCTTGTTTTTTCTATAGCTATAGTGTGCCAGCTATTGTAAATTTATCAGGGTTTTTCCCTTTTAAGAAAGACATTTTTTCCTGTTTATTTTGGAAGCTTTCTTACTGTGCTGATATGAGAAATTGAAAAAGCCTGCATTTCCACTATGCTGAAAATGCATTTTTAAAACCATTTGTATATTTTGTATTGAGAAAGAGTTATGTGTGTACTCCACACCCACACCCTTCATCTGTTGGGTTGGTGTAGAGTAGTAATATAACACAACTTTTGTTTTCTGATAATATGCTTATAATTTCATTTGTTCTTCTAATTTAGATATTCTTAATTCTTCCTAATGCTTTATAGCAGTGGTTCTCAAGCTTTTTGTGCTGTGGGCCAGACACACACCCTTAGACAGCTGTGTGGGCCAGAGTTGTAGTTCTTCCTGCTGCGTCCGCCCCTTCCAGCGGTGGCTGTGGCGGTGGCATGTGTGGGTGCATCCACAGTGCTTTTTCCAATTTTTCTGCCACTTCCACTGCTTCCCATGACAGGAGGCGTGAGGGCAGCGCATCTTCAGGGTTCTTTGATGGTCTTTTTGGTGTGTTTTTTGAGTGGTTGGGTGGGTGTTAGGTGGGTTTTCAGCACTTCTGGTGCATTTTCAGTGCTTCTGGCATGTTTTTAATGTGTTTTCAGCATTCCAGTAGCAAAGGTGGCTGGGTCCTCACCACAGGCCAGATTAATTGACACTGCAGGATGCAGCTGGACCACAGGCCATAGGTTGTGAATCCCTGCTTTATAGAGAAATAAAAAAAGAAAATGTTGGTGAGAGCTGGTATAGCTGAATGAGTTGGGGAGTCTGGCTGAAGAGCTATTGACTGGGAGTTCAGATTCAGACTCTGCTTCTGGGAGGGGCATCAGCTAAGATCCGTCAGCATGTTCATTGCTGGCATGAGTTATATGCCATGCCATCTGTGTGATCTTAGGCAGGCTGCTTGATCCCAGAGTGCAACCAGAAGGAAAGGCTGGTAAACCACTTCCAGGTACTGTATTTTATACCTAGAAAGGTCCTGGAATGGTCATCATGAGGTGGACTTAGGAACAAAGAGATAAAAATAATGAATAGAGTCAGTATGGCATGCCATCATAATCTTTTAGCAGAGATGTCATGGAATTACTTCTGCAGTTCATATCAGATAAAACCAAATTAATGTATAAGTTTGGTTTATGAAGCTTCTTTTCACCAAATTAAAAATACAATTGGAAAAAAATATCAAATCAGACAATACTGAATATTGGGCTCTTTACAATGATCAGCTGCCATTGTTTATTAATGTACAGTCAAACCTCACATAAAGAGTGCCTCGCTTACAGAGTAACTCGCTTAAAGAGCAGAATTTTCTTTGAATGTCCGCTTCACTTAACAGAACCAATCAAAAACTTGCTTAACAAATATTCCCCCCCCCCCCCAGCATCCTTTGATAGTTACAAAATATGTCTTTGAGGAACTCTCTCTATAGGTAGTTTTGCACATCAGCAACGTAGAATTTAAATCTAACTTGAGGTTGCCGTAGTTATGGGCTCACATACAGTGCAGCCACAACTCAAACTTAGTGGGCTTGGAATGATTGTCAGATGTCTCTTGTGCCAATACTACTCCTCTGTGTTGGTTGATCTGAGATATCTCCTGGCAGTAGCATTTCTCAGCAGTAGTAGTTTTTGGCTTGGCAAAGATCAGCCAGCATTAAAACAAAAAGATGGTTCAAGACAGAGAGGGATAGAACAGGCCTGACCACACTCCCCGGTCAGCTGAGCGGGCCAAACCACACCCCCAGAAGCAGAAGTAAATGCGTCCACTTCCGCGTTTACGAAAACATACCCGCATGTGCGGGTATGTTTTATGGCTGTCATAAACTCTTCCACTTCCAGCTGTGGCAGGCCACATGGCATGGTGCCCTGGGCTGGGGCCGGCCCATGGGCCATAGGTTGGGAACCCCTGGGGTAGAGTGGAGAAGCAGTTAGGTTATGGAAGATTTGAAATTCTTCCAGTTCAGAGACATAGGCCCTAAGACACAACAAAGTTAAGCTAAGCTGAAGATGTGGATAATCAGTCCTAAATAATTTCCAGTGATCTTGTGCTGACTCACAGGAAAAATATCTGTTGCCATCTTGAAAGAACTTGAGACTTTGTCTCATTCTTTTCTCTCTCCCCCCTCCCCCCCCCGCCATGTTTACTGAGTAAACCGTTTTCCTCTGGTTCTAACATGGCTTCTCTGCTTCTCTTTTGTACACAGGATACTCACAGCACTTTCAGGATTCTTTTGAGGGATCATCTTGGAACCTTGGGGGCATTTCTCTTGCCCTGTATTCTGCCTTGTTTTCTTACTCAGGTTGGGACACCCTCAATTTTGTAACTGAGGAAATAAAAAACCCAGAAAGGTAAAAATGTAATGGAGCTCTTGCTTCATTAAAAAGCATTTGAAGTTATTTACCTGTGTCTGCTACTGAACATTTGTTCCAAGCTAACAGGATACTTGGCCTCGCTAAGTGAGGAACCATTTTCCTCTGTGTATTTTCATGTCAGAGATTACTCTGGGTTGAAAGGACTTTTGCAGGGGGTGCCTGAATGAGGCTCCTTTCATGTTCCCTATCATGCAGCACTTGGGGAATCGAACCCCATTATTTCAATCTCCAAGCACAGTACTTTTACCCACTGAGCCACCACGGAGCTGAAAACATCAGTTTTCCACTGATGTTAACTATATCAGACTCTTAACAGTATAAGAGGCAAACAACAGGATTTTGAAGGCTAAGAGTATCTCATTAAGAAAAGCTTATCTAAGCTGTAGCAAACTGCATATAGTTTCTAGCTTGCAGGAATAACATGCCTAGGTTTCCATAATCTAAACAATATTGACTTGTAAATTAAAGTCATGTTTAAGTCTGTTTTAGGAAATTTCCATTGATTTTTTTTTCATTGTTTCAAAATATGTTCATTATTTGTTGTAATGGAAATCTTTTTTTTTATTTAATCAAAAAAACCACCACCAACAACAACACACACAAGACATTACTATCCGTCTAATGTGATTGCAAGTAACATTGGTTGTGCTTTGTTTAACCAGGAACCTCCCTCTGGCTATTGGAATTTCTATGCCAATTGTAACTGTTATCTACATCCTGACCAATGTAGCTTACTATACAGTGCTGGATATTAATGCTGTCCTTTCTAGTGATGCAGTGGCAGTGGTAAGTTTGATATCATATCTTTGAGAGTGTATTCACTGACTATACAGGTCTCTCTGCGGAAATTCAGGTGCTGAGCCGTGTAGTCTTTCTGTGCCTCTGGTGCATCTGCATCTATGTGGTCTACAGTTTTGGGCCAGTGTTCCTAACCTTGTGCATATCTTTCAACTTCTGCAGCCAAGGGAGGTTAAATAATCATTTACACCTAAGTGAATTGGCAGCCAAGCAAGATGAACATATTTCATCAATGTATATTGAAGCTATATATGTGGTGACTCACTGACAAGCTTGCATTTTCCACAAGCTCAGTTTAAATCAGAATCAGGGGGACTTAAACTTTGGTTATGACTGGTAGCTCAGTTCTGTTTTGCTGCAAGTATTGTATTGTTAGTTCTAATTAGAGTAGATCTATTGAGTCCTTGGGATTTACACAAGCATTCACCTGCCATCCAGATGATTCATCAGTAGGATACTGACCAGTGAAAACTTAAGGGGAAGGGATGTAATCAGGATAAACTCATTGTGCTTTTGGCAGTAGCTTGAGGATTGGCAATATTGGTTACTTGCACAGTAATGAATTTACTGATATGAAAGCCCTGTCATATTTGTGTTACACAATGCCTTTACTGAAGTGGGACACCCAACCAGTAGCATCTATTATCTTTCAGGTGGCTGAACTCTATATAAAGTGAAAAGTCTGTAAAATCTCAGGAAAGAGATGTTAGGTTTGATACTGTACAGGAGGCATGTGGTGCCCAGTCCATTACCTAGTATGGTAACGATGATCGGGGGCTACCTGTTAACTTACCAGATCACTGCTAGTAACACGAGGTTGCAAAAACATGCCGAGAACATTCTCCTTGGAGATCTGCAAAAACCTAACACCAGTCTTCCTATATTACTTTTCCTCAAGTAGCATGAAATATTTTGCAAACTTTTAACTGATGTACAAAAGTTACATAATAGATGCTGTTGTATTTTCTGTACCATTGCCATCCTGTATTGCCAGGTTCTTCTTTTGAAATACATTGGAAAAGATTCCTGCTATCTTAACTCCATCTCTTCATCTTGCCTAGATATGGAAATGACTAAAGTGTGAACTTATTGATAGGGTTTTGTCTCTTCTTTGTTCTCTGATCCTCCTTTATGATAGTTGAAACTCTTAATGTGTTAAAGATTTGCCTTATTATCAGTGTGGTGTGTTTTTAAACAAGTTTGGGGGCTCTGAATTATTGTTCACACACATGAGTTAATATTTCTTATACTGCAGCTATTCTATGCAAATATGGAAAAATGTGGTATTATATCTTTTTTAAGTGGTGCAGTACCTGAACTCAGTTTCTTCAGTTAGCATAAACCTTTAGTTAGCCAATTGTGTTGTATCTTGCTCATCCTCTGAGGGACTTTGAAGGCTAGAAGTTTGTTTGCTGTGGGCTGCAACTTGTTGGTACAGGAAACTTGGCAACATCTAACATAGTGGTACAGCTCCTGCAATTCTTTTCCTACCAGTGAAGTATAGTTAAAGTACTGTAGTTGATACAACATTATAAGCAATCCAGGTATATTCTTGGCACTTCTTCAGTTACTGCTTCTTGAGATGGGAAATTTTGACCACAAGGATATTGTTGAATTTCATATGGATTAGTTTAGCAAAGGTAGCTATACTAGTCTTGCCCCAGCAACAGAAGTACAGTAATACCTCAGATAACGCATAATGTTAAGTAATCTGGGGAGGAGAATTGGATCGAATAATAAATTGGAAATAAAATAAAATATTAAGGTCCTATGGGATGGATCGGATAACAACCGCTAAAGCCTGTGCGGTTACAATGTATCTCTATGAGCTTTAAGGTTATCCGATGCATCCCAAAGGATTTTAACATGCATCGGATAACACTAAAAATCAGATAACACCAAGACTTGTGGAACCAAGTCTTAGCTTTATCCGAGGTATTACTGTACAGTATTTAGATGCCTTTTGTGTAATCCACAAAAATTCACTCTGAAATAAATGTGTCATTCACAAAGGTTCCACAGTACTTTTATGTTTGTTTTATGGCTTATTTTGCTGTACAGTGCTCTGGGGGTGGAGGGGGAACAAATGTGGGATTGTTGCATTCAGGATAGTTTTTCTACTTGCAGTATAATAAAATAGAACATATTACAAACCGGGAGCCCAATTTTGATCCAGTGTTTAAAAATATCAGGGAATGTGTTCTTATTTAGCATATGTTAACAAGCAAAACCTATACACCTTAAATCTGAAAAGTTCTTTGATAACACAACTGTGATTGCTTTATTCTTGCTATAGAACCCCTCCTTTAAGGGGAAAAAATTAATATGATACCCCTGAAACAGATGAAGCAATTGTTGTATTTTTATATTCACTACTGTAGTCCTTCAGTATTCATTGAAGTCTATACTTTACACTTTTTCTAATGGTTTTGGAAACAGTCCTTCTTGGCTTTATATTACCCTGATAATGAAGAAGTGTGTGTTTTGTCACTGATGCCTGAACCAGAAACAAATGTAGAAACTTTTGTGAAAGTAATATAAATGCTGGCCTTTTAGTTCTGGTTTAGGAACTAGGCAGTTATTTTAAGAGATTTGAGTAATTCAATTATGTTATTGTTTACTTTAATCTTCTATTTTGGAATTAGTTGTCTTCTGTTTCTAGCCACTTGTCTTCCAACACTAGCTATTGGCATCATTGCTGTATCACAGATGCAAAATTGTGATCATCGGCAGCTACTCCTGTCTGAGCATACAGTACTTTCCCCCCGAAAGTCATTATTTTCTCTGTTGATAGATGTGTCTCTGGTGACTCAATAAGCCAATCTTGGCATGATTTTGCTTTAAAAGTAGTAGTTATAAGAGAAAATCTAAGTGACAATGTGGCACTTTATTTTAGGAAAAATAAAAATAACACTTGGCATTTAGAATATTAGAGTTAACAATGATGTGGTGACTCAGTGGTTAAGAAGCTTGCCTTGCTAGCTGGAACGCTGGCAAGTCAGCCATTTAAGACCTGGGTACTGCATGACAGATTGAGCGCCCATCTCTGTCCCAGCTCTTGGGGACATGAAGGGAGCCTCATTTGGGTGTTCCCTGAGCTGAGTTTATCCTGCAAAAATTCTTTCAACCCAGAATAATTTCTGACACAAAATTATTATAACAATTGTCCAGTCTCATACTGTAAATGCTGAGTGGAGCATGAAAGAGTTTGAAGTCCAAATGCTGCTTCAAGAATCTGAAATGTAGCAAGTGGACTATGATTTAGAATGGCTTGTGTGCTTTCAGTTTTTAGCTTGATAGTACATAGTTTAGCAGTGATATTTTCACCCCATGGTCCAGCAGCCTTTGAAGGTAGAGCGAGTGGTTTTCCATGTGAGCACATATTACTGGTGGGCAAAACAACTGATGTATTTATGAGCTGTCAGTGCATTCATAATAAAGCAAACTTGTATGCAACTCCTAGACTAGAACTCTACCTTACATTGTGGTTTCTGATTTTGGTTTGCTAGTTAGTCACAAATCACTATTCTTTGAGTTATCAGATCAATCCATAATTAAACTTCCTAATTCACATGCCATGTCAAGACATTGTGGATTATTTCAGGCCAGCTAGAGTTTATGACTGAAATGAGATTTGAACCAGGTATTAAAATACTGGATGGTATCAACTGCTTCAAACAATTTAATGCATTTTGTAATATCTCAAATGTGGTTAGTCTTGCCACATTTCCTTTGGAAAACCTTACTTCATGTAGGGCACTGTGTAAGTAATTGTATGGGCTGTATGGAAAAATATAATCCTGTATGATGATCAGAAACATAATGTGCTGAGCAAAATTCTTAATTGTAGAGAAATAAACTGAGCAGTTCAAGTTTTTTTTTTTAAAAAAAACAATCATATTAATTTTCCATGGCTTGCTTATTCTAGCAAAATTAATCTAGAATAGCATCCCAAACACTGCAGACTCAAGTACTCAGTCAGAAACTCTTGGCACCCTGTTTCTGCATTCGCCTTTCATTAATATCTGTCTGATGATTTCAGCTGCCGCTAAGGTCAAATTTACAGATGTGTGTGCTCATTTATGATTTAATCTTTCTAATTAGGGAGGATTATTGGGGCTTTAGCTTTAATCAGATTTCTTTATTAATCCACTTACTCCACTTTTTTATAATTTTCTGGCAGTTCAGGGAGGTTGCACTCCTGGACGTGTCAAATCATAGTGCAAAATGATTGAAATATTTTAATGCTTCTTGCTCTTCAGGCTTCCTCAGAAGAGGCCCTGACTTTTATGAAATCGACCATCCCCCTCCTGTTGACTTTCTCCTGTTATGGTGGACTAAATGCTTCTGTAATACCTGCCATCAGGTAGGCCTTTGGATAACCACCAGATTATTGCCTATTACCCCCTTCATATATTCCCATTTGTAGTCCTCTGTGTGGACATCTATGTTTAAGCAAAAAGGTTGGCTACTGATAAAAGATATATTGAAGTGATGACCTTACTCTTAGTTGTGTGTTAGATTTTGGTGGCACTCATGAGTTCAAAAATTGTCATAACTAATTTCTCTTCTTGTGTTACTCCCAAACCACAGATTTAATTTTGTGCATATCATACTCTTCATTCCTGTGTTTGGTTTTTTTGTTTGTTTGTCTGCTTCATTCAACTTAGTAAGGAAAACTATTTGCAAAGACTCCATCGCTTTAGTTTTATGTTGTAGGACTAGAAACTGCAGTTCACCAATGCTCACTTGAAACTTCATGTATGGTGAGGAACTACAAAATGTATATAGTTTTTCTATTCATTTATAGAAATTAAGGTGGAACTCCGTACCTGTGTCCCTTTGCACCAAACATGAATCTGTGCACAGGGTGTTGAATGGGGAAGGTCTCATTTGTCAGATGCACTGTGGAATGTTCATGAAGCATTTGGATTAACAATAGCAATTACCCATTTATTTATTTATTTATTTATTTATTTATTTATTTATTTATTTATTTATTTATTTATTTATTTAAATTTGTTTATCACCCTCCTCCCCGAAGGGACTCAGGGTGATTCACAACACATCAGCATATCAACAACAATTTAAAACCAGTTCAAAAATTAAAAGTTTTAAAAGAAGCTTAAAAACTTAGCATTAAAAACTAGGCGTTGTAGCTAGGAGGCCAATTGCACTTCGTTCACTTTCTTGGTGGTTTGCAAAGTAATCAGCATTTTTTACCCTACCCCAACATGCTGGGTACTCATTTTACTAACCTTTGGAGGACAGAGGGCTGAGTCAACCTTGACCCCCAACAGGATCAAACTTACAATGCCAGCAGTTTTGTCTGCAGTCTAGCAGTTTAACCACTGCACCACCAGGACTCAGTGCTGGCACATGACTCAAATATTTCTTTTATCACATTAAGGGGAATGAGTATAGAAACTTACTTAGAGGATTATTTGGCTTGAAATATCTATGTGAAACTGGTTAGTGTTCTGCATTTAAGATGTATTTTTACCACAATTAGTCGCATCTAAATTAGGCCCATTTGAATCAATGGAACTTATGGAGAAGTTGATTTACGAAATCTTCATTGATTCAATAGGCCTATTATAGTGTGAGTTGCTATGCCAAGCAGGAGAATTTCAGCCAATATGCAGCCAAAATGTATAGTTTTATAGGTGCTAGTGCAAAGGAGAGAGAAGCATCACCATTGTCTGGTATACTGAAAAAAGTCATGTTTCTGCTGTAACTGATTGGGGGGAAGGGTGAGAGATATGGCCTAAACTTTACAGCATGCAGGCATCCATGTATCATCCATAAAAGATACCACTGAACTTGTTTTAGTACGATGCTAGTGTATCTAAGTCTTGGATACAGTGAAAAAGACAGTAAAGCACGAAAATAGTATCTAATGCATTGGCTGAAATACTTTTGAGTGGGTTTGCCTGTATAACAGTAACAATTTAGCAGTAGCAGCAGATAACATTTATCTTCTTGCAATTTTGGATGCATGCTACTTAGTTGCTCTGTGTAAGAGTTGCGCATACTCCAGAATTGCAAAAGGAAGCCGTTAATGATTGCTTGCCTGTTGCTACTACTCTGTTTCTCATTGAGTAGGCAGAACTATATGTAGTCTTTTGCAGACAACTCAGCATTGGAAGTTACACATTCTTGTATTCAAGCTACAAATACAGAATCTTGAGAAACTGGTAGGATTTCTAGATTTAAAGAAGCTGTCAAACTGGAGGCAGAGTTACCATTACAAAGAGAACGTGGCTGCCAAAGAAAATAGCAGCTGTGTGTGTACAGCTGTTTTAGCTTAGCTTGTGCATTGCTGCTGTTAACTTAGGTGTCTTGCTTGCTCTCCAGTTTGTAGGACTGGTGAAATAAACAAGGTAATTTAAATGTCAACAGAAAATGGTCTGGTCTGAGTAAGACACTGAAAGAAGGGGTGCAGGGAAATCTGACATAAAGCTGACATTTTCATGGCAACATCTTGCATTCTATCATATAACTAGCAGTATAAAAAGTACAGTAGTATCCCACATAATGAAAAAGCTCCGCTTCACTGAGCTCTTTGTTACGTGGTTTTTCCTGTTATGCGGATTAAATGGGTGATACCCCGCATAACGAAAAAATGTTCATTATACGGGGTTTACATTAAGTGTAGTATACCCCGGTTAATGAAAACCCCATCTAATTTTTTTCGTTATGCAGGGTATTGCGATTGCCGCCAAATGCTTCATTGTACAGATTTTACGCTATACGAAGCATTCGTTATGCAGACTGTAATGCAAATGTTGCATGGTTGTTATACTGTATATCTGCTTTTGTGTTGGAAAGTGCAGTGCTGTCAAGGGTTATTAGTCAAAATGACTCAGATGGCTCATAAGTTCTTTATTCCTGGTAGCTGATCGGTGAAGAGTAAGAGAAGTATATTTCTGTTTAGGATGGTTTATGGAACCTTATAACACAGCATTTATTTCTACTGTCTTGAATCTTCTTGGGCACTTTCCACAGTTTCAAAAGTTTAAGAAGGTTGTGTGATTTTTGCTATCCATCTGCATCACTCCAAAACTTTGTTCTTTTGCCTTAACAAGCTACAGAAATTAGAGCAATACATTTGTACCAAATAGGTAGTTCCTCCCTTGTTTTTGTACAACCATATGTACGAGGGAAGCCTGTAGGCACATCTACCTCTATGTGGAGCTGAATTTCCACACTCTTAGTGCTCCAGTTCTCATGGGGGAACAGTTGGTAAATTTTGAGGACTTCTGGACTTTTTCTACTGGTGATCTCTGAAATTATTTGGTATGTTATTTATTTTGAGCATTCTGTGTTGAAGAAGGTGTGCAAGGGAGACCGACTCCTCATCGTTGGTCAGTTTATTACATAGTTGTGCTGGTAGCTACTAATTCATTATATTAAACAGCACAGGAAGCAGTTGATGTTTCGGAGCTTTTACTAAGTGTTTGTAATTAAACAATCTGTTACAGCTTGTGTGACCAGTTGAGTATAGAACACACTTGCCATAGCTGACTTGTATGTTTGTTGCTTGTCAATTCAGCAGTTCCACATAATTTTTTTATACTGCATTAGGAGTTTGCCTTGTTCCTTGTGATTATGATCATGGCGATTTAGTTTGGCATTTTGACCACAAGAAATGACTTAGCAGACTATCACCTCTCTACGTTTTATTAAGTGAAATGTAGACAGAGAAGGCATAGAGCCTCTGTTGCCTGAATTTTGAGAAATGTGCTCGTGTGCACTTAAGGACAATTTGCATATACAGTCATGCCAAACTGACTTGGCATTCATCCTATGGCCATAAGCTTCCATGTTGCAGCTTCTCTTTTGTGTCTTCGTCATTGTCATCATCATTGTCATCATCATCATCTGCAATGCTGCTGCTTGTTTATATTCCTTTGGTTGTGTTTTAGCAGACTCTTGTAATCTCTATTTTTGGATAGTTGTGGTTTTAGGCAGGTGTAATTTATTGCTTTAAATTTGTGATGTTAGATAGAGACAATTTGTTCCTTTAACTATGGTTTGTATGTGACTTGACATCTGCCCTGGGCTCCCATCAGGAATGGAAAGACCTAAATCAGAGGGGAAATGGTTTACTGTATTATAAAACAGTTAAAGCATAGTAGTAGGATAGAACCTGCCATGATGGCTAAATCTCAGTATGACTTTCATCTCGACTAGCTTTGCATGACGCAAATGTACAGGAGGTTTGCAACTTGAAAGCCAGTGCTAGGGGAATACTATTTTTCATCTCTCTTTCCTGGGTCAGTCTCTTTCTCTCTTTTATTTCTTAATGACACAAATCTAGTATTGTGTTTCATAACCATGGTTTGCAAATCTATTTCAAACAATTCTTTCAGAATTTGATATGGATTGCATAATGTCACTGCCTTATAATGCCATGTTGTGGTCAACACTGTGAACAACAGACAGACAAGGGAAGGGGAGGAAGATGCATGTAACTCGTTAGTCCCCAGTTTCATTCTGCAAATCTTGACTTGTGAGAATTCAATTTACATCCATCCTGCCTAGCACAATTTGGATTTTGTTTTTAAGGTCTATGGTGTGTAGTGACCTTCTTCTTCCCAGAGCACATTGCATAAAATATGTGATGTGCAGCCAACCTGCTTCTCATGCTATCTCTCTGTAGAACAGTAATAGGACACCATTAATTATTGACGTGGAGCAGAGAGAAATGCTATGATACAGGCAGTGTTTGTGAGTAGGAAATGCTTCACCTGGTTTTAAAGAGAAAATGGCTGGCTGGCACTGAGGAAATAACAGCACCAGTAAAAACAAAACAAAAAACCACAAAGGCAATCATCAGGAAAGCATAGAGCACAATAAAGAGTACCCATAAAATAGTTGGGACAGAGCATATTTCTTTCTGAAGCACTCAGACTAATAAGATGCTGTTGAATATCTAAAAGCCAACTATTCCTTGGACCCTTTTGTTTAATGGATCCAGTCTACTTTATTATATTTTTTAAAAAAATAATTTAATATTCAGTATTGTGTCAATGTGAGGAAGACAAGATGAATCGTATTGCAGTCTACCTTGTGCAAAATCTATTCCTAATTCTCTGTACCTTGCACTTTCTAAATGGCAAATTTAAATTGAATTGCTCATTGAAACTTAGTTTGAGTGATCTGGAGTTCAGAACCAGGCACAAGTTTTTCCCATATTTTTGTTCTTAATTTGCTTACTCGGTGGTGCTGGTTGGGCATTTCTTGAATGTTAGAGTTTTACAGAAAATTCTTAATGTGTTTGAGTAGAATTTGACATATTCTATTTTCCCTTTTTTTCTTCTATTTGCTTTTATTAGACATTTGCTGAAGAGGTATTTGGCTTCTTCAGTTGGACAATTCCAATTGCTGTAGCCTTATCTTGTTTTGGTGGACTCAATGCATCTATTTTGGCATCGTCAAGGTAAGGAATTTCTGATTTCAATATTGAAGATTATGCATCTGTCTATAGCCATGATGGTGAACCTTAGCACTCTAGGTGTTCTTGGACTTCAATTCCCAGAAGCCCAAGTCAGTACTCCTGCTGATCAGGGCTTCTTGGAATTGAAGTTCAAGAACAGCTGGATGGCCAAGGTTCACCATTACTGGTCTAGAAAACTGGTGGAGAGGGAAAATACATCTAGTATAAAATTGGCAACCTTGCTGAAAATTAATACGATCTGTGCATTTCTGCCGGAGAGGCTCTCTGGTTGTACCATCAGCTAGAGAGGCACATCTCTCTAGCACTCGAAGGAGGGCCTTCTCTGTGTCTGCTCCGGCCCTGTGAAATCTCCTGCCAACTGAGCTGCGCCTCCAGGCAGAGCTGCTGCCCTTCCGTAAGGGTGTAAAAACCTGGCTGGCAGGGCAGGTCTGGGGTACTGGAGGCACAACGACCTCAGCCTGCAGGCTGGTTTGATCTCCTCCCCTCCTCCCTTAAGTTCTTAAGTTTTAAATCATATAACGTTTTAGTCGTAGTTTTAATTGGTTTTAACTGTGGGTTTTTGAGAACTTTTAGAATTTTAGCCTTTTAATGTGTTCTAGGATGTGTTAAACCGCCCTGGGTTGCCTTTGGCGAGGAGGGTGGTATAGAAATTGAAATAAATAAATAAATACCTTGAAAATTGCCTCTTTTTCTTATGCATATTTGGACAATCCTTTAAAGACATGGATGTATAGTTAGAATTGATTCCATTATATGCACAAAAATAAAATGTTTGGAGTTAAAAAAAAAATACTTTCAAAGAATATTACAAAAGAAGAATAGAGGAGAGAATAGGTATGACATGGGAGGATTGAAGAGACATTACTATGAGCACCAACCAGTTGGAATTTTTGGCTAGGTTTGTGAGTCTGAATCTAAAATCCTTCGATTCCTAAGATTTTAATTAAGGCATTGCTTGCATGAACACATCTGTTTGTCCAGTGCAGCAAATGCCAGAAAACCCCTTTAATTCTCCTGTGTATAAAAGTAAGGAAGGAAATTAGTACAGTACATGATGCCTGAATCATTCAGAAGTATAGAATGCATTAAGGTTACTGATTCTTACTGGCTTTTGTTTCAGATCAGAAACGTTTAGCTGTGCCTTAGGTAACATAAACTATGGAGGGGTGCCTTGGGGGTTGTTCTTATGTTCAGTTAACTACAACCTGTCACTTTTTTTTTTGGCTAGGCTGTTCTTTGTAGGGTCCCGGGAAGGTCACCTACCCGACCTCTTGTCAATGATACACATAGGGAGATTTACACCAGTCCCGGCGCTTATTTTCAATGTGAGTTTTCTGCTGTGGTTCTTTCATAGGGATATTTCTACCTTGAATGTATCTTATAAACCTTTTAATCAGGAAGGTGGATAAACATTTTAGTGATACCTTTTATGCACATGTTGAAATGTAGAAACATTAATTTATCCACAGCTTCAAAATCCATTTCATGAGGATAATAGAACTGATAGAATTTCTAAAATGTTGTAATTTAGGTAAAAGTCATCCTTGCTCAAAAGCCAGTCATATTCCTCTTTAGGGTTCAGTGCTCATCTCTGTTTACAGCCAAAGAGCCAGCGCTGTCTCAGTTTGCAAACATTTCTGTGGACACGTGGCAGGCATGACTAGACACCTGAGTACCCAGAATATTGTTTACCTTCCTACTAAGGGGGTCCCTATTTACTTGCAATTCCTTGCTTTTGAACTTCTAGGATGGCAGCAGCTGGGACAAAGACAGGAGTTCACTCAGTTGTGCAGTACTCAGGTCTCAAACTGCTGACCTGTTGACCTTCCAGTCATCAAGTTTGGCATCTTAACCACTAAGCCACAGCAATCCCACTTTGTAATTTACTTTGTTCCTAAAATGTAAACTAAAATTGCGATATCTTTTTGCCTGCTTCAAATGCTAGATCAAACCAGATTAGGATATAATTTTGATGTTGCCTTTCCATAAATGAAACAACATCCAAGGTGGTCAAGCATTTTATTAAAAAATTAGGAATGGGATGCTGGGAGGATAGATGATCTCTTATTGTTGAACAACTGCTGAAGTAGTCCTTTTTAGTCTGAACTATGCAGAATTAGCACTGCTGAGAATTTTTAGATAGTATGGATGATTGTGCTATAGTCTAGGAAGCCAAGCCGTCACTCGGTATCTTAAGGTCTGGTTTCTTTTTTCAAATCATACAAATTCTGTATGCTGGAAGAGCTGGTTTTAGTGCAGGACAAGAATTTACAGTTAGTGGCATGGAGATTGGAAAAATACCTGCCTTGGAAATGTCCATGGTGTTCTCTTTTCTTTCCTAACAGTGTTCTATGACCCTCATATACTTGACTGTTGAAGATGTCTTCCAGCTTATTAACTACTTCAGCTTCAGTTACTGGTTCTTTGTGGGATTATCAATCGCTGGGCAGCTCTACCTTCGTTGGAAGCAGCCAAATCGGCACCGGCCACTCAAGGTAACCATAACTCTTAGAAATGGCACTTTTTTTGTAAAATGAATATTACTGCAGCCTTAATATGTTGGTTAGGATACTGGTGGCTCAAGTGGTTAAGGTGCTGATTGGATGGCCAGCAGGTCAGCAGGTCAGCAGTTTGAGACCCAAGTACTGCACGATAGAATGAGCTCCTGTCTCTGTCCCAGCTCCTGCCAACCTAGCAGTTCGAAAGCAAGAAATTGTAAGTAGATAAATAGGTACCACTTCGGTGGAAAGGTAAACGGTGTTCTGTGCTCCCTGGTGTCTAGTCATCCCGGACACATTTCCATGGGAACGCCTGCAAATGCAGACAGCATTGGCTCTTTGGCTGTAAACAGAGATGAGCACTGAAACCTAGAGTCAAATACAACTGGCTTTCAAGCAAGGGCTGTTCTTTACTGTCCTTGATGTGTAACCGCAGGCTATATAACTGTAGGTGTGAGATAAAGGCATGGGTACAAGTTTCTGGGTTAATCTTCCTATCCTTCACTGAATGATCATATCATCATCTTGTACTTCATTCATTCTACTAGGCTTACTGTTACTCTACATTTTATAGATAAATCTTGCAGCCAGAGAACTTTGCCAAGGTAAACAATGTCTTAGCTTTCAGACACAGGATACATGAAGGCCAGAACATGAAGGCCAGAACATGTATAGAAGCATGTGTTATCAGTGAGATAGAGGGCACACAGAATATTGTCTGGGTCATGCGATAGGCAAGCTGAGTATGTGATAGTTTCTGAACAGAAGTATTAGCAAGGTAAAAGGTGAAGGCACCTGATTAAATACTGATCAAGTTTCAGCAATACAGAGACCATGAATGAGAATGGTACCACTTCGGTGGGAAGGTAAACAGAGTTCTGTGTGCTCCAGTATCTAGTTATGCCTGCCACATGTCCACGGAAATGCCTGCAGATGCAGAGAGCAATGGCCCTTTGGCTGTAAACAGAGATGAGCACTGAACCCTAAAGTCGGATACGACTGGCTTTCGAGTGAAAGTGACCTTTACCTTTAATATGTTGGGTCCATTTTTTTAAAAAAAGAGTCAGATTGAATAGAAAGTGGTTGCCAGAGAAACTTAATGACTTTGTGGGAAATAAAGCAAATTGGGGTATCACTTGCAATACTTAATCCTAGTTACTTATTCATTGTACACATTTCCTCTTTTACAGCTAAGCCTCTTTTTCCCGATAGTCTTCTGTATGTGCTCAGTTTTTTTGGTGGTGGTGCCACTCTATAGCGACACAATTAACTCCCTGATTGGCATTGGTATTGCACTCTCTGGGATCCCAGTCTACTTCTTTGGAGTTTCCTGGCCTGTTTCCAAAAGACCTCCCATTATCAGCAAAATTTTAGGTAAGACAATTTTTAGGACTTATAAAAGACCACTTTGAATCCACAGAAGAACAGTGGAACCATATAAACTATTATTTTAGGCAATGTGTTAGCCATGTGATGGTCACTCTGGAAAAAAGAAAATCGCATGCTTTTATTTTAATTCATTTTTATATAAACAAAAATGTTCTGCAGGAGTACTGTCAGTTTCTTCTAAAAACATGTTTTCCGGAAAGATCTGTAGAAATGTTAAGTGATGGTGCTGTTGCGAAAGAGCCACACTTATGGCAAAAGATTTTTTTTTTCAGTGCAGGTTTGTCAATTTCAGAAATATGCCTGAGTTCAAATATAATACATGTTGGTTATCATTTTGTTTATGTCGACTGTTCTGACTGCGGTGGCTCAAGTGGTTAAGACGCTGATCTTGACGAGTTCGAGACGCGAGTACTGCACGATGGAGTGAGCTCCTGTCTCTGCTCTTGCCAACTTAGCAGTTTGAAACCAAGAAATTGCAAGCAGATAAATAGGTACCACTTGGGTGGAAAGGTAAACGACGTTCTGTGCTCCCCGACATCTAGTCATTCCTGACATTTCCATGGGAACGCCTGCAAATGCAGACAGCACTGGCTCTTTGGCTGTAAATAGAGATGAGCACTGAAACCTAAAGTCAAATACGACTGGCTTTCGAGCAAGGGCAACCTTTACTGTTCTGTACTATCCTTGATGTGTAACCTGAGGGTATATAACTGTAGGTGTGAGATAAAGGCATGGGTACAAGTTTCTGGGTTAATCTTCCTATCCTTTACTGGATGATCATATCATCATCTTGTACTTCATTCATTCTACTAGGCTTACTGTTACTCTACATTTTATCTTGCAGCCAAAGAGCTTTGCCAAGATAAACAATGTCTTGGCTTTCAGACACAGGATACATGAAGGCCAGAACATGAAGGCCAGAACATGTATAGAAGCATGTGTTATCAGTGAGATAGAGGGCACACAGAATATTGTCTGGGTCATGCGATAGGCAAGCTGAATATGTGATGGCTTCTGAACAGAAGTATTAACAAGGTAAAAGGTGAAGGTGCATGATTAAACACTGATCAAGTGTCAGCAATACAGAGAGCATGAATGAAAATGTAATTCAGTGACTGGGGGATTTATTGATTAATGTGCCAATCAATAACGTGTCACTGTATTAAATTCCTCTACATATAACAACTACTGTATTCATACATGGCTCATGTATGCCTTGTACATCTGGACCCTTCCCCTCTTCATTCAAGCCACATGAGCTTTGAGCTTGACTGAGTGGAGCAGAAGTCTCAGATGGTGTTACGGTGCAAAATGCTGGTGCAAAATGCGGCGGCACGGGTAGTGGCGGGGTGTGGGCGTTATGCTCGTGCTTCGCCGCTACTCCGGGAGCTGCACTGGTTGCCAGTATGTCTCCGGGTGCAATTCAAGGTGCTGGTTATTACCTTTAAAGCCCTATATGGTAGTGGGCCAGAATACCTAAGAGACCGCGTCACCCCAAGAACATCTGTCCGGCCCACCAGGGCGGATCGGAGAGGCTCCCTCGTTGTTCCATCAGCTAGAGAGGCACGCCTCTCTAGCACTAGGAGGAGGGCCTTCTCCGTGTCCGCCCCAACCCTCTGGAACCTCCTGCCCATCGAACTGCGCCTGCAGACAGAGCTCTTGCCCTTCCGGAAGGGCTTGAAAACCTGGCTGGCAGGACATATTTGGGGACCAGGGAACACGGGTTCCCATACTAAGTGGCTTACTTAGGGAGTGCCACTTTGGATCTGGACCAGGGGGATACTGGCGTGTAGTTTGCACTGTTTTTACTTCAAATAATTTTAGATAATCTTTTAAACTTCATGATTTTATATGTTTTTATCTTTTACCTCTGTTTTATGACGATGTAAGCCGCCCAGAGTCGGGTTCTCCCGAGTGGGGCGGGGTAATAAATTCAATAAATAATAATAAAAAAATAATAATAATAATACGGACAAAGTCAGGGACCAAGATAGACGCAGAGTTTCTATTACTTGGATTGCCAGGACAATCTAGGTAATATACCTGTCTTTCTACATGTATAGTATCTAATTAGCTAAAAGGATCATTTCCTGTGTGCACAAAGCATCTTTGATTTCATAAATTAGTATATCAGTTGTTAGAATTAAATTAATTCAGATAAATTTTGCTCTAAAGTATTCTTAGGATTGCTGAGCTGAGCTAGGCACTTAGAAAGAGTATTTTGTCAATACAGAATCCATGTTGTGCATTGTTTCATACATTATTGACAACAAAAACATCTTAGCACATGGATAGATATTATACTGTTATAATTTTAGAGTATAATTTTTATTTGTTTTTTTTTAAAAGGAGCATTCAGAAAGTCAATCACCAGTAAACATCCTTAGTCCCTTCTAGTACATTTAGTATTTTCTATTTTAGTGCAAATTTCTCATATTTTATTAGTAAATATGAGCTGCATTGCAAGGAATCTTGTCCACCTTTGCTATTATCCATTTTAATAAATATGTACACACGCACGCACATATTCCAGTGTTTCCCAGGCATAGTTCTTATCTTACTAGTTTTAATCCCATTATTTAGCACATTAGTAGCTAAATTTATGGATGGAAAAGTCATGAGTGTTCGTAGCTTTCCTATTCTTGCAAGATGTTAACACGATGGGACCAGGTTTAAACCTGTGTAGGGGAATTGGGTATGATTTAGATTAGCTTCCCCTCAACCTGGTGTCCTTAAAGTGTGCTGGAGTACTGTCATTGCTGACTGGCTGGAGATGATGGAAGTTATAATCCAACATCTTTGAAGAGAGGTCTACGGAAACAATTACCTCTAGAGTGGCAGAAGATGCATACCAGAAATAAGTTTGTGTGAACTTCCATTTCTGCTGTTTGAATCTGAACGAATAATGCATTGGTACTTTCTGTGTTCAGCCTATTTTTCCCCTTTCATGTAGGTGGCCTCACACGAGCTACTCAACTGCTTTGTTACAGTGTTCTGACAGACTTGGATAGTATTGAAGAAAAAGAAACCAAATCTTTATAAAGAAGCAGACGTGACTAGCAGGATAAACTGACTGCTCAAGAGATGGTGGTGGTCTGTCAGAAAGCACCACTGGATTCTGGAGTTCTTACTAAATTGGAATTCATGCCAGATCATACCGTGTCATGATCTAGGAGTTATTTGTTAAAGGCCAGTCCTCTCAGGCATAAATCTCATCAGGATTCTCATCTAAAGATCACGTTTCTTAGCAATGAAACTAAGTGACTGATGAAAAAGCTTGGGTATCAATTTGACTTTACAGAAATAGAGAGCGTGGCAACAAGCCATCTCATTTTGAAACTCCTAGAATTCAGAATACAACCATCTGTTATGACAGCTTTGTTATTTATATGGTATAGACCTGGGTGGGTTGATATTCATGACACAGTTGCTTCAAAGAGCTTGAACATGCCATTAAAATGTCTACTGCCTTTTCACCCCTAAGAATAAATGAAAAAGGAACACTGAATGACAATGTTCTAAAGCTGCTGGCCTCATATTCTTCATGTGAAACTGCTACTGAATAGCTACCATCAATGTGAACTTTTTATGCTGAAGGGAAAGTCGGTTAGTTAACTCTTCAAATTATATTGTGTACCTATGACTCTAAAACTATTTTGGTAGTTTAAACTGGGACGCCCTTAGTATGATATTCAAATAGTTGAGCTCTGAAGGAAAAAAAGTTGAAGTTAAGTGTCAGAGTGACTGATGTATTTTCCAACACTGTTTTATTATACAGTACAAGTTAAAAAATTGCTCACTCCCCATTGATAGTTTATATATATCAAGGACTTCATATAGCAGAATTGTTTTTTCAGTGCAGTAATTAAACTAGCCACATTGCTAATTGGATATATGAGAAAAGAGATCCTTCTAAGTAACTGTTTGTAGTCTTAATCTTACGAGTTCACGAAGACAATTTGCAGATTTCGGCCCAGAGGTGCCCGACGCAAGGGAGGAAGTGGTTGCGCTATGCATGTGGAAAACATCCTTGGTTGTTTTTTTTAAAGGTTATCCTTGAAAAACTATAGCCAAAAATAACATCACTTTGTGCATCTATTTTTTCTTGAATACAGTACGTACGTCTGCTTCTTTGTCACATTGGCTTTCTAATATAATTTACATTATCAATCTGTAGTAGCTGCACGGAACCAGAAGCCATTTCTCTATGTTGAGGCATTGTATCTGTGTGCCTCCACAAACATCATTAATATTCTGCACTTTCTTTTGGCTGGCTTAATGTGAGAAAGATTAGCCGGGGGTTGCCGTTACCATGGGATGCCCAATTGTGGCTCAAAACTACCCGTTTTCAAGGAGGCTCTTTCTAAAAACAAGCTTATGGGACATACTGGAGATAAGCTTTCTGTCTCTGTCACCAACACTAAAATACTGCTACATCCCACCACAGCCAGCCTTCAACTTAGTAATGATGGTTTTAAGAAAATATCACCAACCAAATGGTTCAAATTAGAATTTTTCTCCATGGGAAGTTTCTGGCCTCTCCGATATGAAGTCAAACCAACCTTGTATTGTTATGTGCATTTAAGTTTTCCCAGAATTTGACATGGCTGGCTAATAATGGTTGGCTATGTGCAACACAACCCTAGAGAAGGGCAACAATACAGCTGACGCTAGAGAAAAAAATATTCACTCTATAATTTAAGAGTACTTTGTTATAGTTGGATTTATAATTCAACCCATCTGCTTAGGAACTGGTGTATTTATTTTTAAAAGCTGTTTTAAAAAAGCATTGTTTCGAACCTTTACATCCCTCGCTTGATTTGTTTACCCAAAGAACAAAACAACTCAGTATCAATTGTCATCTCCACAGTAAACTTAAATGGCCCTTTCTAAATTGGTACACATTTCATCTATCTTTTAAACAGGTTATAATCTGCTGTGGATGTTTCATGTTCAGAACAGTAAAACCGAGCTGCTGGCTCGTATGAAACTCACAACTCTTGAAATAGATGTAATTTGCTTCAATGTATGAAGAAGCGGCACTTACCTCAGATTTCTTTGAATTATTACTACACTGCGGCATACAGTTAAAATGGTTTTGTAAAAATTAAATTAGTAACTGATGTGTCTAGTTGGTTGTCAATGACAGTGATTTTTTTATTGGGAAAGTGGACGTAGATTTTTAAAAAGGCAACCAGTTATCATGGGGGGAAAGCAAGAACATAACTCCTGGGTAGGAATGCAAAGCTGAGGTCACACTAGCTAAAAGCCTGTTCTAGTTATGTAACCTTCTGAAAAGAACTGCCATAAGATATCTTGATAGACATCTGTTGCATAGAGTCATGTGAGTCAGCATGTAAAACAATGTCTGGAGGGCCAACCAAGGATAGGGATATCTTGGCATATCTGCAGTTTATAAGCTGGTAGATTGGGAAATCAAAATGTTCACAGTGCCCAAGTCTAGCACTCTGCATCCCCTTGTAGGACTGAAAACAGAGAGTGAAGAGATCACTTGGATTTTTCATTCTCAGATTTAGGTTATGTAGGTATGCAGACTGGATCCAGCCCCTGACACCAATTCATCCGGCCTGCACTGCCCTTGCCACTCGTGGAAGTAAAACACACCCAAAGGTGGCACGGGCTGTATGAATTGGCATCGGGGGATGGATCTGGCCCACAGGCCGTAGTCTGGGCATCTCTACTCTAGGTAGCTTATCTTTTAAATGCCAGAAAAACAGGCAACAGCAGCTCAGAGAAGCCAGTGTTCTCTAAAACTCCAGTTAGTCTGATGTTTCAGTATTCTCACTCACATGCTAACTCAGTGACTTGTAGTATCACAGAGAAAATCAAGGAAACAAATCTGCTGTTTATTTACACACAAAAATTCATACAAATTGAAATTACTTGGCAATCCAGAGTAATAAAGTGCAAAGAGCCATGGAGGAGGAACAGTCTCTTTCTGTAGGTCTGCAGTGATTTCTTTACAATAGAAAAAAATAGAAGTTTTCAAAGAAGGAAATCCTAAAGTTCTCATACTTAACCTGGCAAGTACAGATTTCCATTGAGAAATGGCTTTCTTCTTGGAATCCCTTGCTGAACTTCAGAAAGAGCTTTCAACCATTCCAGCACGGTAAAACTAGTTTCTTGTCAGCTCACTGCTACACTAGAAAGAAGTTCTAGAAGGAGCAACTAGATTACTTCAGTTTAGCCTTATGCTTACTCTTCAAGTTGGCTTTGTTACCATGGCTTCCGCTAGCAAGAGACAGCCTTTACTGTACATAAACGGCACAACGGAAGAGGTTAGACTGCCGTGGAATGCCAAGGCCCCGCGTTGCAGGACAACTCTTGGTCCCCGGGTTCTGATGAACTAGTCAGAATCTGGCTCCTCTAAACCATCGTAGTCAAACTCTCGTAGAACATCAGCATGATACTTTTCCCATGTTCTTCTGACATATCCACTGTCTTCATCACTGACACTCCCGGGATTTGATCCTGCAGGGAAATATTAATATGAAACAATGGAGGACAAAAATTATACAACATGATGTGGCTTAAGGTATGAATTTTTACATACACAATGGACAATACAAAGCCTTTTCAGTCACTTAGGGTTGGAGAAATAGTTGCCCTTCAGATGCTGAATAACAGCTTGTACACTCCTTGGTCATGCTAACTGGCACTTGTGGGAACTAGAATCGGGAGTATCACATATTCCTGAAGTCTAGCGGGGATAAGACTTAACCGGTAATACTGGAGTAAACATTCATGGACTGCAGTCCACTTCATCAGATGCTATCCTAACCACAATATATAGCAATGGTGGTGGTAGGGAGAGGAAGAATCGCTGTCCTCTATAAATTGTTACTTGCTCAGTTACCAATAAAGAAACAACTAGCTTGTCTATTAGTCATTTCAACTTTATGGTGGAGAAGCAAATTCTTATTCTCAAGTAATACAGAAGCAGCCTTATCTGGGCTCTGTGGCTTCCAATTAACACATTCAATACTGCTATTTCACAAGGCTATGGGGTAATTTTTTTATGAGTATTAATATCCCACCCAACATAGTGCAAACACAAATCTGACTGGTTTCCCTCATTGCAACAATTACCATCTTCATCAGCAAGAAAATCATCTTCATCTGGGTAATCATTGCGCCAGTTGTTCTCACTGTTCTCATCATCCTCATCGTCATACATTTCTTCTGGTATGCGATCTTCATCTACCTGTATATCAACATTAAAAAGCACTTACGTAGGGGGAAAGTCATCACAGCAGCCCGTTTGCCATGTATACATGTGTCAGCCCAATTAAAAAGAAATAAATGGGAAATTAAGATGGATTGTGTAACCTAATTGTTTGGACCTATTTTGGGAGAACTGTGGAAAAGCATTTATGCTTTCAACAGCAGTTAGCATTTCACTTCCTGGCAACCTGTGGGTCTCTTCCTTTCCTCAAAATAAAGCTTGCTGAAATTGAAGAATGGTCCCCCCCCCCATACACGCCCCACAAAAACAAAAACCACCCACTCTTTCTTAGGCATGGTTGGCCATTGAGGGAAAATGCACCTTACTGTCAATTCAAAGACTCCCTTTGCCAGACCCAATGCTTGTTCAACAACACGATCTTTACATTTTATACACCTTTACTGTCCCTATGTTAGCTATAATTAAGACCAACCAAGTGTTGTATACATCAGCTTTCCTATAATAATTAAAAGTGCTGCTGTCTTGCATGAATTGGAAGCTTTTACTATCCTCATGAAAGAACCCCAAAGATCTGGATACAGCTATGAACCAATAAGGAAAACCCCTGCATTCAACCACTAAAGCAGAGACCCACTAAATTTAATGGGACTTATTTGCAAATAAGTGCGAGTAGGATGGCAATCTGGCATCATTTATCATTTGCTTACCAAATCATAATCCTGGGTATAGGGCTGTACAGATAAAATGTTATCGATCCATCCTGGGGAGGCTGTTTCCATATAGTAGATGTCATAAACATAGTAGTCTTCTTTCGAATTGTCTTCTACCGCTTTGCTACTATCAGATACGTTCAAACGCTGACGGATCATTTCTATAGCATTGCAGAGAATCACATCTGGATCATCTGGCTTCTGACAAGATTGAAAAAGTATTTCCACTGAATATAGAACCTACTAAAACAGCTTTTAAACATGCAATTCCGTGTCAATGGCACAAAGTGGACTTGATCCAAAAAACCTAACATTAAAATATAGCAGTTAGTCTTTAAAGTGCTACAATGTGTTTGTTTGATTTACTATCAGATATGTTTATTTTCAATTGCTTTTTCTCCTACACACCACCACTGTGGACCTTTCCTCTGCAGCATTTTTGGATTGGCAATCCATAATGATAACAGAAACATCCTTTTCAGAAATGATTGCACCTATGAACAGAGGGCTTACAAAACGTAGAACTGAAGCTCTAAAGCAGGGGTTCTCAGCTTACGGCGCCATTTAATTTGGCCCACCACCCTCACTCCTGCCGCCACCGCCAGAAGCGGCAGAAACAGCCGCGTCTACATGTTGTAAATGCACCCACGGCCGTCACAAACACATTTACAACAGCTGCGGATGCATTTTTGCAGCAGTGATTATGTAATATGGATTACAGACCACACAGAGTCCCAGACCAACCTGTAAACTGGTGTCAACTTCTGCATCCTCCTCTTGCACGATATCCAACAACTGGAATTTCTCACAGCTCTCTGCCTTAGTGGAACTTTTCTCCAGAGAAGTGTCCCTTTCTGCATCACAACCCAAATGGTTCTTTTCAATGGACCCCTCCCCGCTGGCATCGGCTTCAGGAACAGCATCCTCTTCGTGCATGAAATCTGGACGGTGGCTTGCAACCAGGCGATAACGGCTTTCCTGCCTTTTGATCTGCTTGGAGCAGCGAATGTCCTGTATTATTCTATGGGCACTTCCTAGAGAAGGTCGCAGGAGCTGGGCTGCCTTGTCTTTGACAATAGCTTCTTGTACATACTTCTGAACAGGCTCGTCCTGAAAAAGGGTAGAAAGTTTAGCTCAGGTGTTAAAATTGTCCTCTAAACATATATGCTTATACAATATTATAACAGTTCACCCCTCGTTTTTGGGGCTGACCATCTCCACCTGATTTATACATTGTTGTTGTTTAGTCACAGTTTTCTGGCCCTTTGTGACCTCATGGACCACAGCCACCCAGGCTCCTTTGTCATCCTCCGTAGCCCACCCAAATCTACGCCCACAGCATCAACGATGCCATCTAGCTATCTCATCCTATGCCATCCCTTTCCTCTTTTGCCTTCGATCTTTCCCAGCATCAGGGCCTTCTCCGTTGAGTCTTCTCTTCTCATTTAGTGGCCAAAGTATTTGAGTTTCAATTTCAGTACTTGTCCTTCCAAGGAGCAGTCAGGGATGATTTCCTTTAGGATGGACTAATTTGATATTCTTGCAGTCCAGGGGACTTTGAAGAGTCTCCTCCAGCACCACAGTTCAAAGGTGTCTATTCTTCTGCACTCAGCCTTCCTTAGGGTCCAGCTCTCACAACCATACATTACTACTGGCTTTAAGTATGGAGAATTTTTTATACATACACATGCTCAAACAATAAACATCAGGACCACAAGCCATGAAGGAATGCTTCGGCTGTTCCAATTATAGCTGTTGGGCATGGAAATCAATATATGCACGGCCATAATACATTTGTATAGCTTCATACATGTTTTCACTGCTAGCAATTACACCATTACCCTGCTAAAGGCACATATATGTGATTGAAGTGCACATAGCACTTCCTCCGTGCAATCTGGTGACTGCTAGGTTGGCAGCAGCTGCGACTGAGACAGGGACTCACTCTATCAAACTGTTGACATGCGGACCTTCCAGCTGTCAACTTAAGTGTCTGAACCACTTGAGCCATTGCATTCCCTGAAAAAGCTAATACAACATAGTAAGAGTGACTCAATAGATTTCAAGCATGGATTAGTTAACCCAATCCTAGCTGCCAGTTATAACAATCCATATTGATTTGTACACAGGGTGGCCTGTAAATCCCTATTTAATCTTTCTCTAAAGGTGCTACTTATTGTATCCAGGGTGTCACCAGTATTCTTGTGCTCATGTGCCCACATACTTGCCACAATATGCTCTTCAAGTGTACATGGGCTTAAATGGGCCATATTTCTCTGAAAATATATATATAATACATACGGGTAGGGACATATGAGCCACTCTTTACTTACCTGTCATGCTGACCAATCACTCTGTGCCTCTGTATCTGATGTACTGTATATAAATGGATACCATCAAATCTCACTGTTATGTCTGACCAAGTGGACTTGATCCACAAAAGCTCACATTAAAATATAACAGTTAGTCCAGGGGTGCCCAAACTTTTCAGGCCGTGGGCCGGTCAAGTGGTTTAGGGAGCTGGTCACTATGGCCCGGATGCAGCCCCCGATGCCAATTCATCCGGCCCGCAAAGCCCTCGTCGCTCCTGGAAGCGGAAGTAAAACATGCACGTTTTACTCCTGCTTCCAGGAGGCGACGAGGGCTGGATGAACTGGCATCAGGGGCCGCATCCGGCCCCCGGGGGCCATAATTTTTGGCACTCCTGAGTTAGTCTTTAAAGTGCTGCAGGGTTTAGGTTTATTCTCTGCTATGCCTGAAACACAGACTAAGGCGGCTACTACTCCAGTCCCAACTGCCATATTTATGGCCTCCGTGGCCACCCGCCTCCACCCCCGCCTCACCTCCGAGGCCACGGTGGCCACCAGCTTGAAGAGGTTCCTCGCCACGCCATCCCCCTCCGCCGAAGCGGCTCCTTCTTCTTCCTCCTCCTCCTCCTTCCGAGGCCGCTTGCAGGCCAAGACCAGCGCCTCGGCCGGCGAAGGCCCTCCGCGCTTCCTCTTCACGCGCAGCACCGCCGCCCGCTCCATGGCAACCGGCGGCGCAGGCCCCCGCGCGAGGGACGACGGGAAGGGGGAAGCACGCGCGCATGCGCACACCTGCCACCGCCTCCTCCTTCTTCGCCTCCTCCTGAAACTCCACCCCTTCGCGGGGATTGGCTGCGTTGCCTGGACCAAAACCCTCGCCGCTCCGCCTCCTTTTTTTTTTTCTTTTTGTCTGCCCCAAAGAGGTGCGGTCTGAATAGTGTTTCGTTTTTGGAGCAGCACGTCCGGTTTCGTGAGGTTGGCAAAAGCGCAAGGATTGCCACTGTAAATATAACAACCAGAGATCATCTGCTACCGCCAGATATAGGAAGCAGCTGATGGGATGTAACAGGTTCTCACCAGTTCGCCAGAACCGGCAGTAACTTTTCCCAGTGTCGCGGAGAACCGGTAGCAGCTTTTGGGGGGAACCACCTTCGGGGCTTACTTTTTAATTGGTGTGCATGCATGCCTATAGTGTTTGGCGTGAATGCACGGCCTCCTTGCTGTTCTCCTTGCTGTCTTGGTGTTGTGGGTGGGTGGGTTGAGGTGTGTGTGTGCTTATTTTTATTTTATTTTATTATTTTTAATTTTTTTATTTGCCTCCGCCCATGTCATGACATCATGATGTTAGCTCCACCCACACTGTGATGACATCACAGTGGGGTAGTAAAATTTTTGACATCCCATCCTGGAAGCTGTATTGATTTGCATATTTATCTGTCACCCTGATTAATCACTCTATGCCTCTATCTATCTATCTGTGACAATTTTTTCAATTTTTGCATGTAGCATTAATTATGCTTTCTGCCATGGCTCCACTGCGCGACCGAACAACTCGTTGTTGTTCATTGTTAGGAGGGCGGCATAAGTATGGTAAAGTAAAGGGTAAAAGTTTTCTCTTGCTCGAAAGCCAGTCGTATTTAGGGGTCAGTGCTCATCTCTGTTTCTAAGAGCCAGCGCTGTCTGCTTCTGCAGACGTTTCCATGGTCATGTGGCAGGCATGACTAGACACCGGAGCGCATGGAATAAATGAGCAATAAATAAATAAACTTCGATGGGATGTAACAGGTTCTCACCAGTTCGCCAGAACCGGCAGTAACTTTTCCCAGTGTCCCAGAGAACCGGTAGCAGCTTTTTTTGGGGAACCACCTTCGGGGCTTACTTTTCACTGGTTCCCCCACTGCGCATGTTCGCCAAGCACGTGGTGTGCATGCATGTCTACAGTGCTTGGCGCATATGCACGGCCTCCTTGTTGTCCTTGTTTTGTGGGTGGGTGGGTTGAGGTGTGTGTGTGTGCTTATTTTATTATTATTATTATTATTATTATTATTATTATTATTATTATTATTATCTTTGGCTCCACCCACAACATCATGACATCATGACATTGACTCCCCCCCCACTGATGACATCACGGTGGGGTGGTAAAAAATTTGACATCCCACCACTCATCACCCCCCAATTATTACTCAGCATATATGAGGAAGGATAGGTCTAACAATGACCGGAAGTTCCTATCTCCTTTTATCGTATCTCTTTGGGGGGAGGGGAGAGAACCTTCGCCTCGCGTTGCATCCTGGGAAGATGGCGGCGCCGACGACGCGTGGGTGCGGCCGGTCGTGATTGACAGGCGAGGAGCATCGGAGATAAGATACAGTACTGAATATAGCCGTTACGCGGGAGGAGGGATCGACTGGATCTCCACGCGGGATCCGGAAATGGTATGAGGGAAAGAATACCCACTGGGGTGGCTTGCAGGAGGGTTGAGATTCTTCTTGCCTGCCTGAATAGAAACCCTGGCAGGCGATGATGTCTCTGAGCATATGCAGAGTGCATTCCACCCCTGAGAGGTAATCTTTCATCTAAAGCAGGGTTGCTCAAACTTTTCGGGTCATGGGTCGGTCACGTGGTTCAGGGAGCCAGTTACTATGGCCCGGGCGGGGGCCAAATCCGGGCCCCCCATGCCAATTAATCCAGCCCACGAAGCTCTCATTAGGCGTGTTTTATTTCCACTTCCAGGAGCAATGAGGGTGGGCTAAATGAATTGGCGTTGTGGGCCGGATCTGGCCCCAGGCCATAGTTTGGGCACCCCTGGTCTAAAGGTCGGTATTTCTCTCAAAGGGAACAGAGGTTGTTCCACAGCACCTGCCCATGCCTTAAACTAAGGAGAGAAACAAAAATGAACTCTGGACATGGCTACCAGCCGTTGTGCTTTATGGTCATGTGCGGAGTTCGATTAAGTTTCCCTCCCCTTAAGGCCAACCGATTTATTGATTATTATTTATATTGTTTATTATATTTCTATGTCACTGATCTGCTGAGTTGTCTAAAATAATAATTGTCCCTTGTGTTCTTTTTCAATAGGTTTCTAATCATGTCCGCAAAGAGGACATGAATTAAGTTTCTATTCCATCAAGATCAAAGCAAGACAGTCATGAAAGTGTTCTGTGGAAGAGCCAATCCGACCACTGGAGCAGTGGAATGGTTGGAAGAAGACGAGAACTATGACTACCACCAAGAAATTGCAAGGTATGATGGACGCTGTTTTGGGGTTTGTTTCTTTTAAAAAAAGAGCCACTTCAGTGGGAAGGTAACAGCGTTCTGTGCGCTCCGGTGTCTAGTCATGCCTGCCACATGACCATGGAAACGTCTGCAGAAACAGACAGTGCTGGCTCTTCGGCTTAGAAACAGAGATGAGCACCGACCCCTAGAGTCGGATATGACTGGCTTTCGAGCAAGGGAAACCTTTACTTAGAGCTGTAGTGACAGGTTTGTATGCCATAGTGGCTGAAGCATTGGGTTGAAATATTTGAGATTGGATACCTGTCTAACGATAAAGCTTGTGTGATTCTTCCTGGCTATTTATTATTTCCCAGTCTAATCCCAGAGTTACTGGGCTAAAAAATGGGGAATATTGTACCTGTGTTTGACACCCTGAACTCTTGAGAGGAAGAGGTGCTAAAGACAAGAGGACATTTTACAACAGCGCAGTGGAAATAAGTACAGAAAGAAGAGTTCCAAAGAAAATTATAAATCTCTAAAATGTAGGCAGGTAATATGTCTTAATGGTGAAGTATATCTTGCTCCTTGTTTCAGCATTCCTCGGTGCACCTTGTAACCTCTAACATTTGTCACAATCGAATTAGTCTGTAAGGGGACTGCGGTAGCTTAGTGGTTAAGACGCTGAACTTGGCGACTGGAAGGTCAGCAATTCGAGACCCGGGTGCTGCAAAACAGGAGTGAGCTCTTGTCTCTGTCCCAGCTCCTGCCAACCTAGCAGTTCAAAATTGCAAGTAGCTAGATAGGGACCACTTTGGTGGTAAGGTAAACAGCGTTCCGTGCATTCCTGTGTCGAGGCATGCCTGCCACATGTCCACAGAAAAGTTTGCAGACAAAGACGGCGCTGGCTCTTTTGGCTGTAAGTAGAGATGAGCACTGAACCCTACAGTTGGATAAGTTACCATCTTACAGTGGTGGTGGAGTATATCATATGCCCATTGCCAAGAACACTATTCTTCTCTCTTTTTCATTCAACTCATACTTCCTTCACCCGCCTCTCCATTTAGTACCAAATGTTCTGTAACAATCATCTGTTTACGCTGGTTTGGGTGCAGTCACCTTGGTTTCTTCATCCCCCCTTTAAAAAATGATTGGTATTCTAAATGTATTCAAGAAAGTAGATTTTGTCAGAAAGATCGTAATAGTAAAATGGAAGGCAAAACACAAGCGCATATAAAATCTCGCTGCTAGCCATGCTGGAAAGTATTCCAGAATAATGTGCCCTGAATAGAAGTTAAACCAAGTCTGTCTAATGCCCTCTTCTGGTTATTGGTGGTGTAAATCTTTTAGAGAAAACATACCTAACCTTATTATGTGTAATTCTAAAGGTTTCAGCATTAAGCCAAATACATTAGTACCCCGGATAACGTTATGACTTGGTTCCACAAGTCCCGTCGTTATCCGGTTTTTAACGTTGTGCGATACATTGATCACACAATGTTAAAAAAAGCCCTGTTTCCCTGGAGGCTGCAGCAAGCCAGAACGTCGGGATTTGAATCCTGACATTTTGGCTTGCTGCAGCCTCCAGGGAGGTGGGGGAACTTTGGAAACAGCTTGGATCAGGTCTCCCCACCTCCCTGGACCTGGCAGGGGGGTCAGAGACCCCAAATTGGTAAAAAAAAGTCCATTTTGCTGGGTCCAGGGAGGTGTGGAGACCCGATCCAAGCTGTTTCTGGGCTTCCCCGACGTCCTCAGCCAGTGCAGCAAGCCAGAATGTCGGGATTCAAACTCTGACATTCTGGCTTGCTGCACTGACTGAGGACGTCGGGGAAGCCCAGAAACAGCTTGGATCGGGTCTCCACACACCCCTGGACCCGGCAGGGGGGGGTCAGAGACCCCCAAATTGGTAAAAAACCCTCCGTTCCCCCCCCCCCAAATTTTGGGGGCTCTGACCCCACCGCCGGGTCTAGGGAGGTGGGGAGACCCGATCCAAGCTGTTTCTGGGTTTCCCCGACGTCCTCAGCCCGTGCAGCAAGCCAGAACGTCAGGGTTCGAATCCCGACATTCTGGCTTGCTGCACTGGCTGAGGACGTCGGGGAAGCCCAGAGACAGCTTGGATCGTGTCCCCTGCCTGCTCCAGAGAGATCAGAGGACCCGATCTACAGCTGCAGGGTGGCTGGGGAAGCTGACGGGGACTCCCTGTCAGCTTCCCTAGCAGAGGCGTAGCTACCGCCGTATCTGCCGTATTAATTATACGGGCCCCCCCAGGCCACAGGGGCCCCCAACGTGCGTAAGCAAAACAAATCTTTACCCTTCCTAAGGGCCCCCAAACAAATTTTTATACGGGGCCCCGCCAAGGCATGCTACTCTTCTGTTCCCTAGCCACCCGCCCTTGCCTCCGCAGCTGTGGGGTGGTTGGGGAAGCCGACGGGGGAGACCCCCGTCAGCTTTCCAGCCTCCCCACCCCTTCCTCCGTAGCTGCAGGGTGGCTGGGAAGCTGAATGGAGAACCCCGTTCAGCTTTCCAGCCACCCTGCTGCTAAGAACAACTTTATCGGATAACGTTAAAAATCGCGTTATTCGATACAAGATTTTTCCGAAAATCTTGTAACGTTATGCGGTTTTCACACTATACGGTATTCACGTTATCCGGGGTATTACTGTAGTATAAATGTTGAGCCCTATGATGTCTCCAGATCTTCTAGCTAACATCTTGGCTAAGCAGTGGAGTTTGATTTTGAACAGCAAAAGCAAAATCGTTATGATTAATATTTTGACAATAAGACTGTTGATTTTTGGTCGCTGTCTTGTTCTGAATTGTTTCTGATCTTGTAATGTGTACTTTTATTTGCAGGTCGTGTTATGCAGACATGCTGAATGACAAAGATCGTGTGAGTATTTTTGCTAGACATATTACTCAAATGGTATGAGATTGCCTGGTGATGACAGTGTCTTTCTACTAACTCCTTTGACATCTCACTCGGAGCGATTCTCTTTTTTATCTTTCCCTGTAAATGTTTTCTGGTAGTTCTGGGAGTGTTGTAGGTACAGTCCATGCGGCATAAAATGTTCTCAATGCTTTCGCCAGACATTTCCCAACAGTAATTTCTAGTGTTAATTGGTTGCCATTCTTTACAAGCAGATGAGGTTGGGTTTCTTAGATCACTCTTATCAGATGTTCCCTATTATATTTTTAAGTGCTTTGTTCATAAAGGGTGTGTGTGTGTGTTAAGGCGTTCAGTTTGCCTGTATCCAGAATTATTATTATTATTCCAAATCTGAATATGGGTGATCCTCATGGCGATTAGCCATGAAGACTGTCCTGAGAATATAATGCAGCGGCCTTTCATCTGCCTTCCGCATCACAGCATGACTCCCATACCACAGATCCAGTTCCGCAAGTCACTTTGTGGTCCTGAGCCCTTTTGGCACTCAAAAGTCCTTATCAGCCCGAGGCCAGGATGGATGAAGCTGTTGCCTTCCATCAAGATGGATTCAAGTGAGATTTAATCCAGTTGGGGACCATCACCCTTCCCTGTGGACTTCACTACCCAAGGCAGTTGTCAGGTAGTTAACCGCCACCTGACACTTGGCATTGGGTTGCTGGCAACAGGGTCTACTCTATTACCATAGCAGGATAACCTGGCCAGACAAAAGTATCCAGAATTGGCTTGCTTATTAAGCCACTGTATGATATTGGAAATTGACATCGAAAGGAACTGAAGCGAATAGGGTTGTTTGAGGTCATTTGGATATGAGGATTGCACCAAATGCCATATGTCTCCTCTCCTTGGCCCCAAGGGACTACTAGCATTCTGTTCAAACCCCCCCCCCCCAAAAAAAAAAAAAAGAAGAAGAAGCTAAATCCTACATCTCAGGTTGTCCCATTGTGGGCCCATCATGAGAACGTAAGATTATCTGGAAGGGACAATAATGCTGGGGAACGGAGAAGCCAGCAGGAAAAGGGGAAGACAAAACATGAGCTGGATTGACTCCTTCAAAGGAAGCCACAGGCTCGTTTCCTGCATCAGTCCACACCAAAAGGGCCAGCGTAGTTGTGTCCTGAGTCTGATGCAGATGAGATAAGATATATGGCCTTAGAAACCCTAAATTAAGTTGGTGGATCTTATTTAGTAATGGGCATGTTTTAATGATAAGTATCTGTGATGCCATCTGTTTATCAAGGACAGCTGGGCGTTTGTTCCTCTGTTGCTAAACATTTCCAGTTCAAACGGCAAGTTTAAATATTTGTCAAAGTCATCCCGGGTGAAATTCAGGACAGTTTTCAACGAGGTTTGCCAGTTCAGTCTTGACAAAGCTGAGAGGCGTTTGAAGCGTCGTGCTGGTATACAAAACTACGAGCTTTTTGTAATGATTCCCTTTCATTTATATTCGAAGAAGGTGACATTTTCCAAAAAGGGAGGGGGGAGATCAAAATAGGCTTGTCAAACACAACTTTCTGCGGGGAATTACACCCATCTGTATCAGGCTTTCAAGAGCTGCAAATCCTCCATTGGCTCTTTATTTGAACATCTCTTTGAAGAATTTGGCAAGAAAGGGATGAAGATTCCTCAGTGAGTAAAAATCTCTGTTAAACAGAGCAGAGAACCAGTCGTTCCTTTCAAGACAAGGCAACCCAAGTCCCTCTTGCTGGAAAATCTTTCATTTAGCATGAAAGATTTAAAGGGCATCTTGCAAGGTTAGGGGAAAGTAAACTGGGAATATTAGTTGGTATAACTTTCCTCATCTGTTATTGCAACATACTGTGGGGCTGCGGTAATTCAGTGGTTAAGAAGGTTGCCTTGTTAGCTGGAAGGCTGGCAAGTCGGCAGTTCGAGACTCGGGTACTCCATGACAGATTGAGCGTCCATCTCTGTCCCAGCTCTTGGGGACATGAAAGGAGCCTCCTTTGGGCGTCTCCTGAGCGGAGTTTCTCCCTCAAAAATCCTTTCAACCCAGAATAATTGCTGATACAAAATTATAATTCGGGGCTGTGGTGGGTCAGTGGTTAAGAAGCTCTCCTTGTTAGCTGGGAGGCCGGCAAGTCAGCAGTTCGAAATCCAGGTGCTGAATGATGGAGTGAGCTCCTGTCTCTGTCCCAGCTCCTGCCAGTCTAGCAGCTCGAAAGCAAGAAATTACACGTCGATCAATAGGGACCACTTCGGGGGGGGGGGGAGATCTTGGGGACAGGAAAGGAGCCTCATGCGGGCGTCCCCTGAGCGGAGTTTCTCCAGCAAAAGTCCTTTCGACCCAGAAAAATTTCTGGCACAAAATTATTATTACTGACCTGGAAGGGACTTTTAGGCCATTGAGTCTATCACCACCACCCCGGCCCATTGCTCAAGGCAGGAATCCAAATCAAAGCAGATATAGCAGATGGCCAATAATAAATAAATTAATACATCTGAAAGATCATATATAAACAGCAATTTCCATGAGATCGCAATGGCAATTGCCATTTCTATACCATAGCGCTTTGTGCGCTCTCTAGGCGGGTGGCAAATCGATTAATATTTTGCTCCCAACACACTGGGGACTCAGTTTACCAACCTCAGGAGGATAGAAGGCTGAGTCAACCTTGTATCCCATCAGGATCAAACTCACAACATTTTTGCTGCAGTACAGGAGTTTAACCACTGTGTAACAAGGGCTGAGATGAAAAGATGGGTGTTTTTTTTTAAAGTGATACATTTTTTAAAGGCGAAAAGCTAAATCTCATAATTTATGATACCTTTGAACAATGTAAAATATAACAAATCTTATTTTTGTTTTTCAAAGTCATTATATATAGCATAATTTCATGTCAGAAATTATTCTGGGTTGAAAGGATTTTTGCAGGAGAAACTCTGCTCAGGGGATGCCCGAATGAGGCTCCTTTCATGTCCCCAAGAGTTGGGACAGAGACGGGCGCTCAGTCCGTCGTGCAGTACCCGGGTCTCGAACTTGCTGGCCTTCCAGCTAACGAGACTGGAAATCTGCCTTGCAGCTGGAATCAACCGGGTTCCTGACGAAATAACTGTTCCTCATGTTTTCCTTTACAGAATGCAAAGTATTTCCAAGGGATTCGTGCCGCAGTGGGCAGAGTGAAAGAGCGAGGGGAGAAGGCAATTGTCCTGGATATCGGGACTGGCACGGGGCTCTTGTCCATGATGGCAGCGAGCGCAGGAGCCGATTTCTGCTACGCTGTTGAGGTGGGCATCACTCCACAACCTGTCCTCACAGACCATATAGAGATCAGCTTGTGCAGAAGATAAAAGGAAGTGTGGCTTTGTGGTTAAGACACTGAACTTGAGAACTGGAAGGTCGGCAGGTTAGCAGTTCAAGACCCGAGTGCTGCACAACGGTGTGCGCTTTCGTCTCTGTCCCAGCTCCTACCAACCTAGCAGTTCGAAAGCAAGAAATTGCAAGTAGATCAATAGATACCACTTCGGTGGGAAGCTAAACAGCGTTCTGTGCACACTAGTCATGCCTGCCACATGCCCATGGAAAGATCTGCAGAAGCAGACAGCGCTGGCTCTTTGGCTTTGAAACAGCGATGAGCACTGAAGCCTAGAGTCAGATACAACTGGCTTTTGAGCAAGGGCCACCTTTACCTAATTGCTTTATTTCGTCCGTTTCTGCCGTCAAATCAGACTGCTGGTTTGGATCTACAAAAACGCTTATATTTTGGCAATTGAGCGTTTGACAGATTTCATTTTCCCCATGTATATTTATCTACCTGAGTCCTAAAATCATCAGCCAAGGCCCCTCAAGCATATAATTTTTGAAGAGGCAGGACTTTCCACTCTGCTTCTGGCTTAACCCACAGTTGTAGACGTTTGGTTCCACTTTAATTGCATAGCCTTATCCTTCAGAATCATGGGTTTTGTAGTCTTAGGGAGAGAGCTACATTGCTATCGTTCAGGCCCATGCAGGCGTCGCTGGCTATAAACAGAGATGAACACTGAACTCTAGAGTCGGAGACGACTAGCTTTCGAGCGAGGTCGGCCTTTACCCATCCAACTCCTTCGAAGGCTCCTGGGTCAGTAATTTGGAGGAGTAGATTTTATTTTGGTTTCTTTCCTACACGTGTAGGTTTGGAAAATCTGATAATATTAAGAATTTGTTTGGAAGAATACTGGTCAGTTTAGCTCCGGTTGAGATTCACGTGTCTCTTCTTGGCTTGGGGTTTATATTAAGCCCGTGGCTAATGAAAATGGACTCCCTGGCCACCAGGAGCCTGCAACCATCTGGGTTTCCCCCTCCTCACCTTTAGTTTTGCATTTACATTTTGATCAAAGCAAAATGTTCCTGGCAGCTCTGGAACTGGAACGCGGGCTTTGCCGTGCCAGCTTCCAGGCCATCATTAGGTCCAAAATTTAATACGGGCTGAAGTTTGCAGGCAGCTTCCAGCCGTGGACATCTGGTGAGCTGCCGTCTCATTTGCCAAGACTAACAGTCTTTTCTTTCCCTCTCCCTGCCCCCAGTATAGCTGAAAACCAATTAAGGATGAGAAGCCCTCTGAGGTTGGGGTTTTTTGAGGCACCGTGCAGAGCATCAAATACTGATTATTTTTTTCCTTGATGCCAAAGTACTCTGTTGGATCTTGGCCATTGTTCCAGTCGAGGTCTCAACTGTGCCTTTGATAGAGCAGATTTTGCAAAGAGTCAGGCGTGGGCTAGTTTACGTGAGCTTTCTCTTAGCTGCCCAGGCCAAAGCAAGGTTTATGTCAGGGTGAAAAGGCCTCAGCCCCTCTCGCTTTGACCCCCCACCACCACATCACTGTGCCGGCCCTCCAGCAGCCTGCACCCCTCCAGTGAAGCCCAAACCCCCTCGATGTGGCTTCCGGGGACCCAAAGCCCGGCTTTAGGCTAGAACAGTGATGGCGAACCTTTTATAGACTGAGTGCCGATGTGGGAGATGGGAGACAGGCATCAGATGTGCCGGTGATGTCACATGAATGCGTGCGCACCCACATGATGTCACCGGCCACTTCAACTGCACACACGCGTGCGCATGTGTACCATCCCTGTACCATCAAACTTCACACATACCACCAAGCCCTCTGACAAGCCCCCCCCCCTGACCAGTGCTGTGTGGTCAGGCACCATGGGCCATATCCAGCCTGCGGGCCGTAGTTTGGCCACCCCTGCTTTACAGTTTACACCTGAAGGGGGGTATTAGAGAGCTCAGACATTTCTATATTGACACCACAGATTGAGATTTGCGTCGTGAGAGGGGTATCAAGTGTCTCCCTGCCTCTCCCGGGATTCATCAGGGGCCCAAATTCATGAAGACAATAGCACAAAGCTGCTTCCTGGAGCTACTTAATTGGTTAGTCCAGGGGTGCCCAAACTTTTTGGGCCATGGGCCAGTCACCTAAAGAAGCTCCTGATTAGGTTGAAAGAAGAGAGTGCAAAAGCTGGCTTGAGACTCAATATCAAGAAAACCAAGATCATGGCCACAGGCCCTGTCAGTCCCTGGAAAATAGATGGGGAAGAAGTAGAAGCAGTGACAGATTTTACTTTCTTAGGATTTATTATTTATTTATTTAAATTTGTTTATCGCCCTCCTCCCCGAAGGGACCCAGGCCGATTCCCAACACAACAGCATAGACAACAATTTAAAACCAGTTCAGAAATTAAAAGTTTTAAAAGAAGCTCAAAAACTTAGCATTAAAAACCAGGCATTATAGACTCTGTAAGGAGGGAAATGAAGAGAAGGATGTTAAAATCTCGTCTTAGAATTTCTTTGCAATCCAACTCCTTTGAAGGTTCCCGCGTCAGTAATTTGAAGGAGTAGATTTTATTTTGGTTTCTTTCCTACACATGTAGGTTTGGAAAATCTGATAATATTAAGAATTTGTTTGGAAGAATACTGGTCAGTTTAGCTCCGGTTGAGATTCATGTGTCTCTTCTTGGCTTGGTGTTTATTTTAAGCCCATGGCTAATGAAAACGGACTCCCTGGCCACCAGGAGCCTGCAACCATCCATTAGGAAAGCTGAGCACAGAAGAATAGGAGGCACTGGGTGTCAAACCATCCAGCCAGCTGGGGAAATTGATCGATCCATTCCCCAGACCTGACCTGCCAGCCAGGTTTTCAATCCTTTCCTGTAGGACAGCAGCTCCGTTTGCAGGCGTAGTTCTATTGGCAGGAGGTTCCACAGCGCCGGAGCGGACACAGAGAAGGCCCTCCTTCTAGTGCCAGAGAGGTGCGCCTCTCTGGCCGATTGCACAACCAGAGAGCCTCTCCGGTCCGCTCTGGTGGGACGGACAGATGTCCTTAGGACGATGCGGTCTCTTAAGTATCCTGGTCCACTACCATGTAGGGCTTTAAAGGTAATAACCAGCACCTTGAATTGCACCCGGAGGTAAACTGGAAGCCAGTGCAGCTGCCTCAGCAGCGGTGAGGCACGGGCATAACGCCCACATCCCAACACCACTCGTGCAGGATTGAAGCTCACTGCAGATGGTGATTGCAGCCATGAAATAAAAAGGTGACTGATTCTTGGGAGGCAAGCGATGAGAAACCTGGGGAACATAGTGAAAAGTAGAGACATCACATTGCAAACAAAAATTCGCATAGTCAAAGCAATGGTTTTCCCGGTGGCAATGTATGGTTGTGAGAGCTGGACCATTAGGAAAGCTGAGCGCAGAATAATAGATGCCTTTGAAATGTGGTGTTGGAGGAGAGTTTTGAGAGTCAGTCCCCTGGACAGTGAGGAGAACAAATAGGTCAATCCTAGAAGAAATCAACCCAGAATGCTCCTTAGAAGGTCAAATTGTAAAGATGAAGCTAAGGTACTTTGGACATCAAAAGAGAAGAGAGGATTCGCTTGAGAAAGCCTTGATGCTGGGAAAGGTGGAGGGCAAAAGAAGAAGGGGGTGGCCAAAAATGAGATGGCTAGATGGTATTGTGGACACAATGGGCACAGAGCTGAATGAGTTGTTGAGGATGGTGGAGGACAGAAGTGCCTGGAGGACAGTGGTCCATGGGGTCATCGCAAAGGGTCGGAATTGACTGCGACTGAACAACAACAACAAAAAGAGGCCCATTTTACTTCTTCTGGGAGCAACGAGGGCTTTGTGGGTTGGATGAATTGGTGTCGGGGGGCCTCATCCGGCCCCCGGGCAGTAGGTTGGGCACCCTTGGGTTAGTCAAACGATGCATGTGGAAACGTTTTGAAGGTTTGACATGTACTACCCAAAGGTTATTTTTTTTGTAGGTCTTCAAGCCGATGGCCGAAGCAGCTGAGAAGATCGTGGCAAAGAATGGCTTTAGTGGCAAGATTAAAATCATCAACAAGCACTCCTCGGAGGTCACAGTGGGGCCTGGTAAGATCCAGGTGGACTCCTTTCTCCTGTGGCCACGTGGGACAAAATGTTTTAGTGTATTTTTAAAAAGCACTCTGAGTGGTTTGTGTATAAAACATTCCATGTTTATGAAGTTACAAGCCCAAGGCATCTAGAAAGCTGTGCGTTAAAATATATAAAATCTGCTGCTAAAAATAGATTCATTTTAAAGTCCTTCTTCTTCAAGTGCTGTATCTAATTCCAAATATTAGCGATCATCATGGTGATCAGCCATTAAAATTGTCCTGAGAACAGTATAATGCAGTGGCCTTTCATCTGCCGTCCAGTGGTTAAGAAGCTCGCCTTGTTAGCTGGAAGGCTGGCAGGTCAGCAGTTTGAGACCTGGGTACTGCATGATGGGTTGCGTGCCCATCTCTGTCCCAGCTCTTGGGGACACGCAAGGAGCCTCATTTGGGCATTCCCTGAGCAGGGTTTCTCCAGCAAAAAAAATCCTTTCAACCCAGTATAATTTCTGACACAAAATTATTATTATTATTAACTGCCTTCCACATCGCAGTGTGACTCCAGTACCACTGATCCAGTTCCGTGAGTCACTTTCTGGTCCTGAGCCCTTTTGGCATCCAAAGTCCTCCCCAGCCCCAGGCCAGGATGGATGAAGATGCTGCCCTCCATCAAGATGGATTCAAGTAGGACCATTTAATCCACTTAGGGACCATCACCCTTCCCTGTGGACTTTGGCACCCAAGGCCGTTAGTCCTCAGGGTTGTCAGGTTAGTTAACCCCTGCCTGATGATCTGTGTTGAGTCACTGGCAGTAGGGTCTACTTTATGACCATAGCAGGATAATTTGTTCATGCGAGCAAACATACAAGAATCGCACACCTGCTCAGTTTGTTGTATGCTTCCTCCCTCCCCTAGGACAAAGTTTGCTTTGCCAAAATGCCCAATGGAAGCACTTCCTCCCAACCTCAGCACAGAGTTTGCCCCGCCCCTCAGCCCAACAGACCAATGGGAGCCCTTCCTCCTGCCCCTCAGCACGGTGTTCGCCCCGCCCTTCTGCCCAGCAGCCCAATGGGAGTGTTTCCTCCCTCCCCTGTTGTAGTGTTAGCACTTTGCAATAAATAAATGGGTTTTGGCTTGCAGTTTGGGCACTCGGTCTCTAAAACGCCATCACTGCACTATGCTCATGGAGCCATCTCCTGCAGCACATGTGAAATGAGACATGCAGGGGCTGGAATGGATTGCCATAGCCTTGAGCGCCTTCACAGCCAGTCCATCTGGCGTGGCCTCTTCCGCCTCCAAGTCCGTTCGGAATCAGAGTTCCTCCTCTGCTCATTTTGCCGTTGGGCCCAATAGGATAGTTTCCAGTGGCATTTCCTCCGCTGAGGGGGGGGCACCACCCCACCTAAAGGGGCTCATCCGCCCATAGCCATTGACCCCTTAGGGAGTCAGGTGAGTTAACCGCCACCTGACACTCGGCATTGAGTCACTGGCTATACGGTCCACTCCATTACCATAATGGGATGTCCGGCCAGACATGTTTGGGAAAGAATACATTTCAGGCATGTAAATAGTTTATTAGGTATGTAAAACATTACAATCAAAACAAATACATAAAACAGAGAAAACGAAGTAAAGTTACATAACTCTAAATTATATAAAGAGAAAATTCAACAAAGAAGATAATATTTCGCATAGTTAACAATACTACATTAGGCATGTAAATAGTTTGTTAGAAGCAAGTCAGTTTGTTCACAATAACTTTCCTTTCAAAGGCGAAGCACCCACCATGCCATTATTGCTGGTGGCTACATTTTAATCTGGTTTAGTGCTTTTCGAGATTGCCTTGCTTAAAAAGGTACCCTGGGGGCTTCCTGGGCTGTGCAAGGATTTGAACTTGGATTTCCCATTTTTAAACCCATCTTTGCCATCTCAAATGAACCTGATGCATGAAATGCCTAGTTTGGCGTATCTTTCTGCCACTTTGAATTTGCTTTGAAATCGCAGGTCTGTTAATTATAATTTTGTGGCATAAATTATTCTGGGTTGAAAGGATTTTTGCTGGAGAAACTCCGCTCAGGGGACACCCGAATGAGGCTCCTTTCATGCCCCCAAGATCTTTTTCCCAAGGAAGTGTCCCTATTTATCTACTGGCAATTTCTTGATTTTGAACTGCTAGTTTGCCAGGAGCTGGGACAGAGATGGGTGCTCAGACCATCATGCAGTGCCCGGGTCTCGAACTGCCGACTTGCCAGCCTTCCAGCTAACAGGGCAAGCTTCTTAACCACTGAGTTCAACACAGTCTCACTCTGTTGCTTGAGAAGATAAAAGGCATTGATGCAGATGAAATGGAAGGCAGCATCAAAGCTCAAAGCATGTTCCAACCAACCGAGGTCTTTTAAAAAAATTTAAATCAGTTCCCTCTGCTTTTTAGATCGGGACATGGAGTGCCGTGCAAACATCCTGATAACAGAGCTGTTTGATACTGAACTGATTGGAGAAGGGGCGTTACCATCTTATGAGCACGCCCACAGGCACCTTGTCCAGGTAAGGCATGACCAGACCAGGCAGGAGGACATATCATTTGGTAATGTGGTGCAACAGCTCTGCTTACTGCTGTGATGGTGAACCTTGGCACTCCAGGTGTTCAAATTCCCAGAAGCCCTAGTCTCTGTGAACTCACACGTATGGGTTTACTGCGCATGTTCTTAGACTTCAGTTCCCAGAAGCCCAAGTCTCTACGAATCTACACAAATAGTTTTACTGCATGTACGGGCAGTAAACCCATCCGTGTGGATTCACAGAGACTTGGGCTTCTGGGAATTGAAGTCCAAGAACACCGGGAGTGCCAAGGTTAGCCATGACTTGCTTAGAGCTTCTGCATCTGAAGCTGGGTGGATTTTATGATGTCCAGACTCTGAAAGGAGGGAAATGAAGAGAAGGATGTTAAAATCTCATCTTAGAATTTCTTTGCAATCCATTTCCAAATTTATTGGTAGAATCCTGTTTTGCAGTTACATGTAACTCAGCATTGCCCTGTGCTAGTTATTGTAACTACAGTACCTACAAAGCACTTCTGCTGGCACGTTGCACTTTAATGATGCCGGGATATGCATTTGATTCTGCACTTGAATCATGCAACACCCAACACGTTTATAAAGATGCAACTATGTTAGGGACTTCAGTGGCTTAGTGGTTAAGATGCCGAACTTGATGACTGGAGGTTCAGTACTTTGAGAAATGAGTGTGCATGATGGAGTGGGTGCCTGTCGTCTGTCCCAGCTCCTGCCAACCTAGCAGTTCAAAAGCAAGACATTGCAAGTAGATAAATAGGTACTAATTCGGTAGGAAGGTAAACAGTGTTTTGTGCACTCCAGTGTTTAGTCATGCCTGCCACATGTCCATGGAAACTTCTGCAGATACAGACCGCCCTGGCTCTTTGGCTGTAAACAGAGATGAGCACTGAACCCTCAAGTCGGATACGACTGGCTGTCGAGCAAGGGTGACCGTTACCTGTAGCTATATCTTTTCTGGCCAGACTACATTCACAACTTGTTTTTCTAGTAGCGTTTGGCATGAATGTTACTCAAATTCTTTACTCCTTTCCCCCTCTACAATCAGGAGGGATGCGAGGCAGTCCCGCACCAGGCCACCGTCTATGCTCAGTTAGTGGAGTCGCCGAGGATGTGGTCTTGGAACAAGCTCTTCCCCATTCGTATCCAAGCAGAAGATGGCCAGAAAGTTATCATCTCCCCGCCGGAAATGGAGAACTGCCCCGGGGCACCTTCTGTCTATGACATCCAGCTGAATCAGGTGCCCTTGAGCGACTTTGTGCCTCTCAGTGAAGTTGTCACAATGTTCAGGTAAGTACTGAACTGCGATGGTACTTCTAGGGAGGGGTTTATTCGAAGCAAGGCCAGGCACGCTCAAGGCAATCCATGGGGTGGAGGAGACAATTTCCTAACCCCAGGACTTGCTAAAGATGCTCCTGCCCCTGGAAACGGAAAACAACACCAGAATTGGCCAAATTAATGTGTAAAAAACTTTTTTATAGTACTGTAATTACACTTACATACACCCTATAGTGCCTTTTTAAACACCTTGTTCCAGACCATTTAGACCCATGGGTACCCAAACTTTTCATGCTGCAGGCCGGACCACACACCCCTGGACAGCTCAGCAGGCCAGCCACGTGATTCCTTCTGCTGTAAACGCTGCCGTAAAACGCAACCGTGGCTGTCGTAAACGCATTTACGACAGCCGCGGTTGAATTTACGGCAGTGTTTATGGCAGGTGTGGGCGAGTTTCCACATGTGTGGTCACGTTTTATGGTTATTGTAAATGTTTCTGCTTTCGGTAGCAGTGAGGGCGGCAATGGGCCACTTGAAACGATACAGTGGACCGGGGCCAGCCTGCAGGCCATAGGCTGGCCACCTCTGATTTAGACCTTCAGTGGAAGAGGCTGCTGCTGGTGAACATCATGAAAGGATGTCTTCAGTTATTAGAAATGTTTCTAAAACTGATATAAATGTTATTTCTTTACCTATTTCATTATGTGATATTTATATACCACTGAGCTGGGTAGTCGACCCACTTTGGGTAGTGTAGAGCATAAAATAGAACAAAGAAATCTAATAGATAGATAGATAGATAGATAGATAGATAGATAGATAGATAGATAGATAGATAGATAGATATGGGTGAATAGATAGATAGATAGACAGATAGACAGATAGATAGATAGATAGATAGATATGGGTGAATAGATAGATAGATAGATAGATAGATAGATAGATAGATAGATAGATAGATAGATAGATAGATAGATAGATAGATAGAATGATGGTTCAGAATAGATAGATACCGTAGTTAGATAGATACAGTCAAACCTCGCATAAAGAGCGCCTCGCTTAAAGAGCAGAATTTTCTCTGAATGTTCGCTTCGCTTAACAAATAAAACCAACCAAAAACTCGCTGAACAAGTAAATCGGGGTTCGCAATCCCCTCCACAATTGGTCATTTACAATGGTGTTTCGCTTAAAGAGCAAACTTGCTTAAAGAGCAATCCTGTGGAACACATTATGCTCTTTAAGCGAGGTACAACTAGAGAGAGAGAGATATCACACACATCTTCACACGGACAGTAAAAAAATCAGAACAAGGAATATATCAATGGATTACAGGCTTAATATACGTCAAATTTTTTCACTTGGATAAGATTGCTGACTCAATTTCTTCAGCGTTGATTGTTGAGGCTGGTTTACTCAACACTGAGAAACCTCTGTAAAAAACAGTGTTTTAATCTGTTTATTAAATATCCCCAGAGAAGATGGCTGCCACAGGTCTGATGGCAAAACTTCCAGAGAGTAGGAGTCACCACCAAGAAGGCCCTATTCCTTATTATGGTCTGTTTTGCCATAGGCACCTAGAACTGGCTTGTTTGAAATTCCATGGTGGTTTGCATCTTAACACAAGACACACTGCAGTGTGGATGGAAAGGGTCCACTTTAAAAGGAACTGATTGTAACTCATCCTTTTCCACAGTGTAGATTTTAGTAAGCAAGTCAGCAGAGCCTCGACTTCCTACACGGTGGAGCTGGAGACCGTCCGGTCTGGCCAAGCCCAAGTGGTCCTCTCATGGTGGGACATTGACATGGACCCTGCCGGCTCCATCAACTGTACCATGGCCCCATACTGGGTGCAATCTGCCTCCGAAGACATCCCGGTAACGTACTGCATCTTCTTCACTTTACATGTCTCTGCTGACAACGTAATGGCAAATGAATAAACTAAGAACACATACCAGATGTCCCTTAGCTTATAGCTTTTTAAGCTGGGGGCCGGGTCACACTCCCTCAGACAGCTCGGGGGCCTGGTTGGCCATTCTGCCCTTCTTCCACCACATGGCATTCCTGGTGTGGTGGTGGTGGTGGGCCACATGAAATGGTGCTGCAGGCCACATCCGGCCCATTTTCTGCAGGTTGAGAATCCATGGCTTGTAGTCTAAACTAGTGATGGTGAACCTTGGCACTCCAGATGTTCTTGGACTTCAATTCCCAGAAGCCCTGATCCGCAGGAGTGCTGACTTGGGCTTCTGGGAATCGAAGTCCAAGAACACCGGGAGAGCCAGGTTTGAGGATCGCTGGCCTAGAAGATTCTGGGGATTCCTACGTTTCCATGTAAAGCAGAGATGGTCAACCTTGGTCCTCCAGATGTCCTTGAACTTCTATTCCCAGAAGCCCTGATTGGCAGAAGTGCTGACTTGGGCTCCTGGGAATCGAAGTTCGAGAATACCTGGAGAGCCAGGTTTGCTGACCCCTTACTTAGCTCTTGCACAATTTTTAATTTCCATGGTTAGTCCTAATTTAAATGGGTCTCTTGACAGGCTGTGGGGTGAGGGGAAGAAAATGCCATCCCTTTGTTGTGTTTTGTGATGCTTCACATATTTGGACAGTAGCACTGATGAGGTGCAGTCTTGGTGGGTTTAGTAGTTAAGGTGCTATGCTTGAGGACCAGAAGTTAGTCAAACGATGCTTGTCCCTTCTGTGTTATTGAGATTTGTTCTCTCTCTCCCCTGCCTCCCCATTTAAACGTTTCCAGTGGAGGGACCATTGGATGCAGTGCGTCTATTTCCTTCCGAATGAAGAACCTGTTCTTCAGGGTCAGAGTGTGAACCTGACCGCCTTTCGTGACGATTATTCTGTGTGGTATAAGCTTCAAAAAGGCAGGTAACTAAAGGCTGGGCGAAAACATGGGGCTGGAGATGAATGTACCCTATACGTCGTCCTGAATATAAGTCGAGGTACCTAATTTGGACCTCTAAAACTAGGGAAATAGATTGAAATACAGCAGCTGCTAGTGAGTTTCAATAATTAAAATACATGAAAATACAGTAAAAGTTAATTAATTTAGACATTTGTGTGGGTTTTTTTTTTTTTTTTAGTTTTTACGGTTGTGTTAGTGCTTTTATTTTTACTGTATGTTTGAATTTGCGGTTTTGAGACCCTTGGGATCGTTGACCCAAGTATAAGTCGAGTCCCCTTTTTGGATCTCATTTTGGGGCCTAAAAAACTAGACTTATACTCGAGTATATACAGTACATTGAGGGTTCATTATTTTATAGAAGACATTGGATCGCTGAGAAAAGCGCCTGGAAATACTGGCCGGGCTCCAGTTGAAAACTTTGGCCAGTGTGAATCCATCAGCGTAAACGTCTTCTGTGAATTGGCAGTAACAATCACACGTGTATTGCACCCTGTAGCGCTTTAGTGCACTCTCTGGGACGTTCCACAAGGTCGTTAGCATTTTGCCCCCAAACAAGCTGGGTCCTCATTTTGACAGACCTTGGATGGATGGAAGACCGAGTCAACCTTGATCCCCGTCAGGATGGAACTCACAAGGCTTGGGCTGCAGCACAGCAGCTTTGACTCACCATGTCTTAAGGAGCTGGAGTGTGCGGTCTAAACCCAGGGCGAATCGCACAACCAGTGTGCGACTCCAAATGCCTCCATTGTCTCGTTAGGTTGTGGCAGTCCACAGCTGAGTTTTATGCCGACGGACGTGCCGGCTAGCATAAGGGATAGGATTCCTGCCACCCAATATTGCAAGATAATAAATGCCTTCCTGTTTAAATACTGTAAGCCACCGTGAGTCCTGGCTAGGAGGAAGGCATGGTAAGAATATTTTGTATAAATCAGTAAATTAAAAATTATATTCCTCATCTCAGGGGGAGGGTGGATTAAGTTGCTGACAGGGATAACCGCCTTCCAGGTAGACCATGGGTGCCCAAACTATGGCCCATTCCATCCGGCCCTCGTCACTTCTGGAAGCAGAAGTAAAACATGCATACACAAAGCACTGTCGTATGACAGTATCTACAGGCACATTTTCCGCTTCCAGGGGGAGGACTCATGTGACCGGCCCGCTCAACCACATGGCCGGCCCTTGGCCTGAAAATTTTGGGCACCCCGGAGGTGGACAATTTTTACCTGATTTGGGGCTATTGGAAAGCAGCCAGTATGGTCCACAATCTGGAACAGTGGAAGCTAGAATACGAAACATCTGGAGGACAGCTTTTCAATTCTTTCCCCCTAAAAGCCCGAGTGCTTCGCATGTCATCTGATTTTGGGCAAGACCCACATGCCAAAGTTGCTCTGATATGTCTCGTTGCTTTCAGAAACGAAGAGGCCAAGATGGCCGCCGGCGATGGTTCGGTGTGTCGGTGTGAGGCCCACCTGCTCTGGAATCGGCCCCGGTTTGGAGAACTAAACGATCAGACCCGGACGGCTCAGTATGTGGAAGCTTTGAAAAAAGTAAGGTTACCTAAAGTGAGCAGGGCAGTAAACCCAGTCATGTGGATTCACAGGGACTTGGGCTCTGGGAATTGAAGTCCAAGAACAGCCGGAGTGCCACGTTTGCCAGCATGGGAGTAGAGTAACTCCTCACTTAATGGGAAAGCCAGGGGAGGGGAGTTAGATGTCTAATCCTCTTTGACTTTGCATAATAGAAGAGATCCAGCAATGGTTTCCTTATCCAGATCTAATTAGGGCCAAAACAGTGATCTATTTTGATTCTGTAGTGTATTACTCCTGCCATTCTAGCAGTTCGAAAGCAAGAAATTGAAAGTCGATAAATAGGGACCACTTCAGTGGGAAGGTAACGGCGTTCCGTGCACTCCGGTGTCTAGTCATGCCTGCCACATGACCACGGAAACGTCTGCAGAAGCAGACAGTGATGGCTCTTCGGCTTTGAAACAGATGAGCACTGAACCCTAGAGTCAGATACGACCGGCTTTCGAGCAAGGGAAACATTTACCTTTAATAAATGCTGCAAGTGATAAGATAATGAATGGGTCATGTCTTGCTCCTCCCAGATATTTTTAGATGATAATGGTAAAGGTCGCCTTTGTTCAAAAGCCAGTTGTATCTGACTCTAGGGTTCGGTGCTCATCTCTGTTAATATCCAAAGAGCATAGTCGACATTTGCAAACATTTCCGTGGACATGCAGCAGGCATGACTAGACACCGGAGTGCACGGAACCCTGTTTACCTTCCCACTGAAGCGGTCCCTATTTATCTCCTTGCAATTGCTTGCTTTCGAAATGCTAGGTTGGCAGGAGCTGGGACAGAGATGGGAGCTCACTCTGTCATGCAGTACTCAGGTCTCAAACTGCTGACCTGCCCACCTTCCAGTCATCAAGTTCAGCATCTTAACCACTAAGCCACCACCAGATTTATTTATTTATTGATTGATTGCATTTCTATACTTCCCACTCTGGGCAATGTACAAATAATTAAATCAACAATACATCAGACAAAATTGACCACTCACCATTTCCTTACTTGGCTACGGCTGATACAAATCGGCACCTAGAGAGCCACAGTTGACCACTTGTGATGCAATCGGTGAAAAGGAAAAGGAAGAATGTGCACTAAGTGACAATTTGGACAACGTCTTTATCCCTGAGAGCAGATTTTAAAGAAATCAATCCTATTGCAATGTTCAGAAAAAAATTATTTCCTTAAGAACTGAAATGTGCATTGAAGTATAAAGTTCTGACATGATTGAGGTGAAATTCAACGGAGAGTCATTAATATCCTGGGCTGCAGATTTCAGCTGGGATGTCTTTTTTTGTGTGTCCTTGATATTTTATCATAAATCTCCCTCTGTTGTGCTCAAAACTACACCCAGCCTGGCTTGACTGAAATTTGATGAACGATTAATAAAAACCCAGAGACCTGGTTCTCAGTCTTAATTATAGCGATGCTAAATTTCATTTCTTAAAGAAGATGAGCTGGAGTTCAGAGAAAATGAAAATAGATCCCAAGGTGGCACCTGGGGCATAAAACAAGAGTTTTATCAACAGGGGATGTAAGTCCTGAGCAGTGATCATATTTTATACTGTCTCCCCTCCATTTTAAGGTTAGCCTTCTCTGAGGGACTACGGTGGTTAAGATGCTGTACTTGACAACTGGAATGTTGGCAGGTCAGCAGTTCGAGACCCGAGTGCTCCACCATGGAGTTAACTCAGTCATCAGGTGGCGGTTAACTAACCTGACCACCTTGAGGACTAGCAGCCTTGGGTGCTGAAGTCCACAGGAAAGGGCAAGGGTCCCCAAGGGGATTAAATTCCCAGTTGAATCACTCTTGATGGAGGGCAGCAGCTTCGTCCATCCTGGCCTGGGGGATGAGGAGGACTTTGCATGCCAAAAGGGCTCAAGGCCAGAAAGTGACTCGTGGAACGGCAGCAGTGGTACGTACAGATGTCACGCTGCGATGCGGAAGGCGGATGAAAGGCCACTGCGTTATATTCTCAGGACAGTCTTCATGGCTGATCGGCATGATTATAGCCAATATTCGGAATCAGATATGCTACAAGAAGAAGAAGAAGACCTTTATTGATCTGTTTGTACTATTTTATTAGTTTATACTGTCTGTTTTCTGTTCTTTCCAGCTGCAAACTGGCCAGAGCGGCACACAGTTGCCAGATAAACTGTACATAAATACACTAAAATAGAATATGGTGCCCTCCTGGCTGCAGATCAAATTCTCTTTCGTCTTTGCCCACGTTGGCTAATCTTGGTTGCTGAATTTTTCCATCAGCGAGGCTGGAACTTGCTAACAAGCTTGTCTTTTCTCCCTGAAGGTCCTGAAGCCAAACAGCGTTTGCTTAAGTATCAGCGATGGTAGCCTCCTTCCTGCGTTGGCTCAACATCTCGGAGCAGAAAAGGTGCTTGGCTCCTTTCTTCTCAGTTGTGGCTTCCATGCACAAAACGTTTGCAGCATTTAACATGTGCCAACTCTTCTCTTCCTCCCTCTGAATTTTAAAATGCTATTTTATGGGTTCCTCCCTGAGTGCGGTTAGTGGTGTACGAGATCTAGGGAATCAATCTTCCACAACTATCCTGCTTTCTGGAATGTTTCCACCACCTATAGATGAGATTTTCTGAACCACAACAACCCTAATTAGCAATAGCAATTACACTTCTATAGCACTCGGTGCACTTTCTGGGCAGTTCACAAGTTAATTGGCTTTTTGCCCCAAACCTGACCAACCTCAAAAGGATGGAAGGCTGAATCAACCTTGGGTCCTGGTCAGGATAGAACTCACAACATTTTGGCTGAAGTATAGCAGATTAAACCCTGCGCCACCAAGTCTCTGGCAATCTCCATTCCGGAGTTTCTGTCTACCTTACACGGTAGAAATTCCTGGAATGTCATACATCTAAGACAGTGATGGTGAACTTTGGCACTCTTGGATTTCAGTTACCAGAAGTCCATGTTAGCACTCCTGCTGATCAGGGCTTCTGGGAATTGAAGTTCAAGAACAGCTGGAGTGCCAAGGTTGGCCACCACTGATCTTGAGGAAGGCCTAAATTAGGAGTTTTTGAGGTGTAGCTAGGCCATTTGCTATTTTAATTTCATTTTTCTTGGCGGGTACAGTAGTCACTTTGTATGTAGATGACAAGCTGGACCATAATTTTAATTTATATTGTGACTTTTGCTCCTGTTAAAGGGTTGATTATGTACCAGTAAGATTTGTCCAGCAATTTGAATTTTTGTTATATCAACACAACCCACAGCATTAAGCACCACTCTTGGTTTATTTAACTGCTTGTACACTGTCCAGAGTGAGAAACATCTGAGATGGTTGGTAATAAGAATGAAATAGGTTGGCTGGCTGGTTGGTTAGTTATTTAGTTTCTGGAAAACTAAGAGGTTGAACAGCCTCTGGGCAAAATGGGCCCATAACAAACAGCTGTTCACTGTAGGTGTAAGGAATGTAGATTTCTGAATGTCCTTCACTGCAGAGGCTAGAAATGTGGCCTTCAAAGTTGTTCCTGGGGAAAGATTGTGTGATAGACATAACACTGTGCACTGGGGAAACAAAACTTAAGTTTTGATGGGCATTTAATACTATTTAGTGATTGGTTTGAATCCTTCAGAGGAAGGTTAAAGGTGGAAAATTGGAGAGAGAAAGGAGGGTGTCTTCTTTTCGCCATGCTGTGGAATGCTTAGAAGTACTTTGCATCAGAGGAAATGTGAATAGAAAGAATTCGCCAAAATGTAGTTCTCTAAATAGATAAAACCAGACCATAGCCCAAAGCTAGAAAGGTTTTTATTTTCATGTGTGAAACAGCTAGATTGCAAATCATGTTCCTCTGCAATAATCTTTTGAAACTTACAAACTGTACATTAAATGAAAGTGTGTTCGGAGCCCAGAAGCATTGTCTGTGGTGAGTTGAGAGATAAGCTGTGATGGGGAGAAAATCTGATGCCTAGGCAATGCTACCATAACCTAAGGATGCATTTTTACTTATGTCCTACCTGGACTGGTTGAACTGTATCATTCTAATGGAGGTTCTTTGTCTCCTTCTGTTCTAGGTCTTCACACTGGAGAGTTCTTCCATTTCTCATTCACTCATGCAGAAAGTAAGCCTCTTTCCCCTGCCTTTGCATGTGTGACATCATCTTGCAGGCCCCATGACCTCATGATATTCTGCTCAGGTTACTAGAGGGCTGGGGGTGGTGGGGGTGGTGTCCTGTTGGCTCAGAAATCCTGGGAGGCAAAGCCCAAGGAAAGTAACTCTTCAAACTTGGAATAGGAATCAGAAAGCAAAAAATGCTGCAGCATTTTAAAGACCAACTACTATATCTTTAATGTGAGCTTTCATGGGTCAAGCCCACTTCATCAGACATAGGAGTGAAACTGCAAGGCACGAGCTTATATACACCAGATACAGAGGCATAGAGTGATTAAATCAGAATGACAGAGAAGCATGCAAATCAATACAGCTTCCTACAAATGGTCTCTGGCTGTTATTTGGATTAGATTTAAATGTCCCCTTTTCAAATTTAAATAGTGGGGAAATATAAAACATACCTGGCATTGAACATATGCTAATGAGTTTAAACTCTGTGTTAGTGTGTGAGCACCTCCCGGTTCTGTGAAACATGCTGTGAAAGAGAATATTACAGTAAAGTTATGAAGGTGGTATAATATAACAAAATATAATATACAAAATATATAACAGCATATAACAATCTGTGTATCAAATCTGATAATGTCCCATAAACCCCTGGCTAATATTCAAACCTTTTGTGGTGTATTTGATTTCTGCTGTCTCTCTCTGGATCCTAGTCTTGTAGTTCCTCTGTTCCAGAATTGCAACTTTCAGGTCTTGGATAGAGTGTCCAGGTAGATTGAAATGGTTTAAATCAGGTTTATTTAATTGAATTTATATTGCCGCCCTCTCACCTAGGCGACTCCGGGAGGCTCACAAATATGATTTGACTCCCATGCCTCTTAGCTGCAACTCCTAGTTTTAATCTTTTAATCTTCTTTTTAACTTTTAATCTTTTAATTGGTTTTAAACTGTTTGATTGTCATTGATGACATGTTGTAAATCGCCCTGAGTCGCTTCGGGGAGGAGGGCGATAAACAAGCATGAATAATAAATACATATAAATAAATAAAAACATCATACAACAATAAAATCACAAGAACCTTACTTAAAAACCATTAAAACTATTAAAATATTTAAAATTATATTAAGATACCCTCCCCAACAGCCACAACTTAAATTTAAAAACCATTCCAGATGTCTGATTTATGTCCGTTAGCTCTTTTGTGCAAAGATTGTCCTGTTTGTCCTACGTAGAGTGCAGAAGGGCATTTTTGGCAAGAGATGGCATAAAGAGGTGGAAAAAGGATTCGTGTGTGATAAGCGAGAGACAGGGAGGTTTGATTCGTCAGTGTTGTAATTGCTAGAGCGATAGAAAGCCAATTTGAAAAGCATCAGGTTTCCACTTCTTTTTTCCTGTACAAAGATTTTTAAGGCCAATCATCTAGAAGATAAAATCAAAATAATAGAGAAGAGTCCTGAATCGTTGACCCCTTCTGATCTTGAAGACAGAAAGGTAAGAGAACTAAAAAACCCTGTGTGATTGGAAGTAACTGTTTCTCTCACAGAATAGTTTTTTTATATATAGAATGGAGCGTACTTGTTCAATTCTGTGGTCTTGAAAGTGATGACATACAGCAGTGAAACGTGAGCTTTTAACAACTGCAGAGGGAAAACGGCTGCAAGTATTCAATGCATTCTTATGGGAAATTGCATCCAGTGCATTCCTATGGGAAATTCAGTTTTAAAGTAATTTTCGCTGTAAGAAACATCCCAGAGAGAGTATTCATTACATTAACCGAGGTTCCACTGTAAATAGGTACCACTTTGGTGGGAAAGATAACAGTGTTCCGTGCACTCTGGCGTCTAGTCATGCCTGCCACATGACCACGGAAATGTCTGCAGGCACAGATAGCACTGGCTCTTTAGCTATAAACAGAGACGAGCACCGAACCCTAGAGTCAGATAAAACTGGCTTTTGAGCAAGTGTGACCTTTATGTCAGTCAGTCACCAAGTAAGTAGGTAGGTAAGCAACCAAGCAAGTCAGCATATATGTAGGTAAGTAAATAAAGGAAAATAAAGCTCTTGATTTCATGCATCTTTGTCTTTTTTTAAGCATTTAGGTCATTTATCCTCTCTTTCTCTTCTCCAAGGTCTCCCTTTTAATTGGAGAGCCCTTTTTCTCCACAAGTTTGCTACCGTGGCACAATCTCTACTTCTGGTATGCCCGGACAGCCCTCTCCCACCACCTGGCGAGCAATGCGACCATCTTGCCCCAGTCTGCTTCGCTTCACATGATGATCGTGGAGTTTAAGGTAAAGAACTGGTGCTGGCTTTTGTGTTGTCCCTAAACCAGGAGTCCCTAACCTTTTCAAGCTGGGGGCCGGGTCACTGTCTCTCAGTCAGCTTCGAGGGTCGGACAGCCATTTTACCCTGCCTGCACAATGGGGGCGGCCATTTTGCCTCAACAGCTTCAAGGGGAGTGGTTGTTTTGTTTCTCGATTGCCATTGGAGGGGGCGGGGCGGGGCACATGAAATGGTGCTGGGGGCCAGAACTGTCCCATGGGCCTTAGGTTGGGAACCCCTGACCTAAACCTTTCATGCTTCTCAGGCCTAACTTAAATATCCTATGCTTTCCTGTGGAAGAAATCCCTTTCTAACCTCTTTGACAACATCCCAAGCAGGTTGGCAACCGTTTTTAGTATGCGTTGCTTGCCTGACTGTCACTAAGAGCTGCTTCCCCCTGAGCAAATCTTTTAGAAAGTAACTCCTCATTTTACCCACTTCTCTCCATCCATCTTACTGAAAGTAACCTCATGGTAAAATTCCCCCTTGCTCGAAAGCCAGTCGTATCCAACTCTCGGGTTCAGTGCTCATAGCATCTTGGCCGCCTGAGCCACTGCAGTCCCTGGTTTCTTCAAAAGCCGTCTGCAATGAATGAGTTTCCCCGTTCCATATTGTTACCCATGTTCTACTTTCAGGGTTGGGCTTCAGCAGAGAATCAGATGGACTCGTACAAATAGCTGTTCTCTCCTGCCTAATAATCAATGCTTCTGATTTCCTTGAGCCGGTTTCTTATTTTTAAAAAAATTGATTTCAAATCCCATAATTTCACATTTAATTTAAAATAATAATCTTTCTTGCTCTCTAGGATTTGTGGCGAATCCGCAGTCCCTGTGGCGTCTGCGAAGGGTTCGATGTGAGCATTATGGATGAGATGATTCAGGTGAGCCTTCCTTGGCAATGGGTCTGTGCCATGCCAACTGGATTATGGAATTGCTTGTGAGGAAGTGGATCATATAAAGTCCCCAACCTTTTCAAGCCGGGGTCACGACCTCTCAGTCAGCTTCAAGGCCCGGATGGCCATTTTGCCCTGCCTTCACAATGGGGGTGGCCATTTTGTCCCGGAAGCTTCAGTGGGACGGCCATTGTTTCTCAAATGCCCTTGGAGGGCTGGGGGCCACATGAAATGGTGCCATGGGACGCATCTGGCTAATGGGCCTTAGGTTGGGAACCCCTAATATAAAGCACTATTCCAGCCAACATCTATGTTATATTCCACATGACCTTCAGGTTAAGGATGGGATCTTTAGGAACTGAATTTTCAGTTCTATGGTTGAGGAACTCCACCTCTCCTATACCACCTGAAGGACCCTAAATAGCAGGGCTGCCCAAACTATGGCCTGGGGCCCAGATACGGCCCCCAATGCCAATTCATTCGGCCAATGAAGCCCTTGTCGCTCCCGGAAGCAGAAGTAAACACGCCTGTATGGGTGTGTTTTATTTCTGCTTCTGGGAGCGACAAGGGCTTCGCAGGTTGGCAATTGGCATTGGGGGCTGCATCCGGCCCCCAGGCCATAGTGACCAGCCCCGTGAACCACGTGAAAAGTTTGGGCACCCCTGCTAAATAGGCTGAGAGTCAGTCCCCTAAACGCAAGACCAACAGGCTCAAATGGAGAATGTTGGCGGAAAACAACACGTGCTGTGAATGTGGAGTGATACGGCTTGTTTGCTGGTCTGCCAATTACTACCATTTTCCTTCTGCTTCTGGGAGCGACAAGGGCAGCTCAGTCCAAATGAATTGGTGTCAGGGGCTGGATCCATCCCATGGGCCGTAGTTTGGGTATCCCTGGTTTAAGCAGAGAAAATGGTGGCCTGAAAATCTTATCTCATCCTGTTGCAAAACATACCAGTTGCAAAACAGATTGCAAGGTGCGTTTTACTTCCATTTCTGGTGGGAGGAACCATGTGACCGGCCCGCTGAACCACGTGACTGGCCTGCTGAACCACGTGACTTTTTCTCTCTCCTGTTTCAGCTGCTTAGACCTTGAATGCTCTTAACTCCAGTGTATAAGAAGCCAAGCTGAGATCCAGGAGCTTCCTATTTGCTTTCTGAAAGCTTTTATCTCTGAAGCATCGGCCATTAGTTTGACAAGTACTTTGTTGTCTTTATTACACAATCTTTCTGCTTCTTCTCAGCAGTGACCTCAGAGTTAGGAACTACATTTCTTATTCTGCGGATACACGATGAAGTGTCCTGTGCTGGTCAATTAGTGAAATACAGAACATGTATGACCCTTCCTCTCTCTCATGTTACAAAAGGGTTCTCAACCTTTTCAAGCTGGAGGCCGGGTCATGCTCTCTCAGTCACCTTCAAGGGCCGGACGGCCATTTTGCCCTGTTTGCATGGTGGGGGTGGCCATTTTGTCCCCACAGCTTCAAAAGGGTGGGCATTTTCTTTCTCACATGCCCTTTGAAGGGTGGGGGTCACATGAACTGGTGTCATGGGCCACATCCGGGCCACAGGCCTTATGTTGGGAACCCCTGTGTTTGTTCAAAAACACTCGGGGTGCACACTGGGATGACGAACCCACAGCAGACAGCGAAATCCCAAGACCCAGAGTGAGTGTGGCACTGGGGGCATCATGAAATGGTGCAGTGGACCACATCTGGCCCACTGGCCTTAGGTTGTGAACCCATGTGTTACAGCTTGCCCAGAAACTCTCAGGGTGCGCCCTGGCGTGACGAATCCCCGGCAGACAGCGAAATCCTGAGACCCAGGCTGAGTGTGGCGCTGGGAATAGAATTTCTTCTTAATTAAACAGATAAATTCGGTTCCCTCGCAACTCGGTTCAAGTCTCTGCCCTTTTCACGGCACTCTCGGCTACGCAGCTGCTAACATGACTCATTAAACTCGTCATCCCAGACATTTCTAAGTGGCACTTTCAAATACACATTTTTGCAATTAAGTTAATTGGCCCTCTGTTCTCGAACAAAGGCGGCTGAGGAGCCGCGAGCCGCTCCTTATTACCAGAAAAGGACATGATGCAGAAATTCTGGTGGGTTTTGTTATTTTAAGTGCCAGTGTCGGAGTTCGGTTTCACTCCCCCGTTTTTTGTCTTACCCTCGAAACTCTGTTGCAGCTGTTTTCTTTAATTGTTTGCTAATATTGTTGCGTGAGACGACTACCATTTATGGAGCCAATGTTAAATTCGCGGCAACACTCTGCAAATTGTTAGACTGGCTTTTAAGATCCATCCCCCCTATTAATTCAATATTCTCCTGTGTGAGAGAATGTACATGGTCTACCCAGAGGCAGAACCAGGTAGCCCCAACTCCCAAGTTGGTTGCCTCTGATTTTATTCATTTAATTAGCAAAAAAAAAAAAAAAAAAAAAACCACCAGGAAAATGTGCACAGCAATTCTCCTCCTTTAATGTTGTTCCTTGTCCAGTGAGCTCCTTCCTCCATATTCTAATTTGATTTTGCTCTTGTGTAACTCCTGCCAACCTAACAGTTCAAAAGCAAGAAATTGCAAGTAGATAAATAGGGACCACTTCGGTGGGAAGGTAAACAGCATTCTGTGCACTTTGGTGTTGAGGCGTGCCTGCCACATGTCCGCGGAAAGGTCTGCAAATGCAGACAGTGATGCCTCTTTGGCTGTAAACAGATGAGCACTGAACCCTAGAGTTGAATACGACCGGCTTTCAAGCAAGAGTGACTTTTACCCTCAAGAATGTTTGTTCTTGCCATAAAGCTCTTCCTGGAGTCGAGGGTCATTCTCTTGCTTGGGTGGAGTGGTTCAAACAAGAGGATATACTTTCCAGTGTAGGTTTGAGGCATCCTGTCACTATGCGCATTGTTTCATTAGCAGAAATGTCAACTTGTTTCATGTGTGTGGATGCGCTCCATACTGGTTGAGCTCCCCAACTATAGTTTGGGAGTTTTCTGATGATGTTGTTCCTCAAACTAATTTGGCCTTTGGTATCCAGGCAGTGCTGCTTAAAAGAGCGTGTCCTGTCAAATGTCACACCGAGGTATTTCAGTGCTGAATAGTGCTCTAATCCAGAGGTTTGCAACCTACGGCCCATTGGCCAGCCCATGACACCACTCCATCCAGGCTGCGGCGGCGACACCAGAAGCAGAAGTGGACGCGTTTAAGACAGCCGTAAATGCACCCGTGCATGCACAAACACATTTACGACAGCCATAAATGCTCCCACGTGTACACAAATGCGCCCGCTGTGGTTTACTGCAGCATTTGCAGCAGGGGGGGAACCATGGGTCCAGCCCGCGGCGCGGTCTGAGGGGGAGTTGTCCAGCCCATGGTGCGGTAGGGTTGAGAACTCTCCACTGTAATTGATGCCCTTGCCTCGTAATGTCAGGAAATAGTTATGTTCCAAGTTTTAAAGGCAATCCGTACCGTAGTAATCCTGTGCTTAGCCTTTGCGAGTCCCACATGCTGTTACTGTATGAAAGAGGTTACTGACCTAGATAGATCACGTGGCTGATAACTTTCCTTGAAAATGCCAAGATCTTTCCTGGCCTGCGAGGAATAGTTAATCTTGCTGGGGCTTGGTAATGAAACTTGGCCTGCAGGATCAAATTAAATCTTCGTGGCTCAAAAGCTTTCTCCTGTGCTGCAGAAATCTCTCCTGTGCCCCCATTAAAACTTTTGGTGAAGCAGATGTTATGCTCTTGATTTGTTAGAAAGTTGATCTCACTTCGCCGCTTGGTGACCCAGATAATTTTCCGAGTCTTGAAGCAAAAACAACAACAACACACACCAAACTCTTGTGCGTCCATGCACACTTACAATTACTCCCTGGATATTTTAAAAAAAATCACACCGTTAACAATAAACTAGCTGGTCAGCTGACCCCGTGTGCCCACAAAAGCCAGGTAATTCATTTTAATTTTAGTTTTCTGCTGGACTTATTTGGCTTTTTCTTATTGTGTTTTGCTGTTTGTTTTATTATGTTTTGTTACTTGTATATGCACCGCCCAGGGTGAGAAATATCCCAGAGGAGTGGCATACAAATAAATGGATGGATGACAAGGCTTCTATTTCCACCCTAGAGATCCTTAGATTTCCGGGAGTCGAGGCAGGCGGAGCCCCATCCTTTGTGGGAATATCCTTGCAGATCCATATCCGATCCTCTGGAAGTCTTGGCATTTAACTTCAAGCAAACGGTGCCAGAACACACAATCCATAGAGAAGGCGTTATAGACCTGTCAAGGTGAGGAGCGTCAAAAGAGAAGGCATACGGGGGGGGGGGGGCTTTGCGAAATGGGTTTTCAGGTGTATTGGCCACATTAGATTTGGGAGCTGAAGTTGGGGGGGATGTGTAAAGATCGTAGCCCCTACCCCTAAGAAGAGACCATGCGCAGCATTACAAACTATGAGCTTCTCTCTCTTCTCTCCTGTATCAGTCATTTGAGGATATGGACCAGGGGTGGTCAACCTTGGCGCTCCAGTTGTTCTTGGACTTCAATTCCCAGAAGTCCTGATCAGCAGGAGGGCTGACTTGGACTTCTGGGAATTGAAGTCCAAGAACAACCGGAGCACCAAGGTTGACCACCCCTGATATAGACTGACTTTATGTGGTTGTTGTAAAGATTGCAGTACAGGTATTTGCTTTGTTTAGAATATGCAAAGAGTGGTATGTCTGCCATTTTACTTGGATGCGTTAGACATCAGCGATAACAGTATTATTTTGGGTTTATCTGGCTGGGACTAAGTGAATACACTGTATAGCAAGTAGCAGACAAGGGTTTTTTTGATGCAGTGGAATAACGCATGCGATTTACATGATATCGAGTGTGCTGATTCCAAATCTGAACTCAGAATTTACCTATCATGTACAGATTTCAAGGCGTACTATAGCTGTTCAAATGGTTGGCAACTGGGTAATACATTTTTACATGGGGACACTATAACAAGTGCAGCTACTACCGTGCCTGCTGCCGCCTCAGCTAAATCATGTCCCCTGGTGGCATGCATGTTCCAGCAGTGGCCGGGCATGTCTGGGCAAGTCAGTGACGTCAGAAATAGGTCTATAAGGCAAGATGGACCGAGGGCTTGTCTTGAGTGCAAAACCATCTTATTGGATAGTACAGCTAGGCCAGAGTGAGTCTGTTTTCAGCTAAAGATGAGTAGGTGCGACTGTGTTAATAAACCAGACAATTTTTGCTACATTTGTGGCAAATCTATCCCGCGTGATCAACACAAGAACCTAACCAAGAGGGTGAGATTTGCTAGCTTATGATCCTGATGTCCGAGGCAGAATCTGATTTCAGATTTGGATTCAACGCACTTGTTTTAGTATAGGACATGTGGATTAGACCAAGTAGAAGACAATGTTTAATTTTTTTGTGATTGCAATGTAATAAACCAGCTCAATTCAACCAAAATTGTTTATATGAATTTAGAAGCAAACGTAATATGGCCATTAAAGCATAGAAAAGCCACTTTACCCTATCCTAGTGTCCTCCAGATGTGTTAAACTACAGATCCTGGCATCTCCAACCAACATTACCCACGGTCTCCAGAACATCTGGAAATGCAAAGTGTGTGGGGGGAGGTGGATTGGGGAATAGCGATGTATAACTACAGTCCACAATAAAATATTTTCACGAAAAAATATTCTTTCCTGTAATTTGGGATATTTGTAATATTGTTTTTTAAATCTCTCAGTTATGAAGCAACATGATTCTTTTAATGAATGTATGAATTACATTGCAACATATGATTGAATCGATTTATAGTGACGCTTGTTGCTCTTCTCCAAATATAGCCATCTGTTCCCTGTTCTGATCCTGTGTGGAGAGTATGGTGTTATTACCGTACCGTGTTGCAGTGTTATTGCTGCGCCAGCTGTAAAATATTGGAACATTCTGTGCGGCAAAGATCAATATTTGTCTGTAGAATGATCTCTATTTAAATATCAAATGCAGATTTTTCGAGACAATATTTTGTCGTTTGCACAAGCTGACAAGTGACATCAGTTAACGTAGGAGAGACATTTAAAGCAAAATCAAAATAGCAGACACTTGCTTCTAGGTTTGTGTTCCTAATGCTTTCCAACAGGGAAAGATCCAAGAGTCTGATTGTTTGAAAGGCTTTATTTCTTGGCAAGTGAGCAGAATGGGCATAGAATTTACGATAAGCCATTGAAAAGCAGAGTAAAACAGTGGTGGCTTAAATATCACTGAGAAAAAACTTTGATCCTTTAATATTGGCTCTTATCTCATGCCTTCTCTGGGTCGCCCTTGTAGGACATTTGTTCCCCAAGACGTGGGTTTTGTTGCAGAATCCGCACATATCTTGACATACAATGTAGGACTTTCTATAAGGCAGCTGCCTCTAGAGTTGTAGATGTTGTTTTCAGGAGAGCCGACTTCTCCTCCTTCTGCTGTCTCTGAAGATTGGCGATCCTCATGGCGATCAGCCATGACAACTGTCCTGAGAATATAATGCAGTGGCCTTTCATCTGCCTTCTGCATCGCAGCATGACACCCATAGTACCACTGACCCAGTTCCACCAGTCACTTTCTGGTCCTGAACCCTTTGGTACGCAAAATTCTCCTTGGCTCCAGGCCAGATAACAAATTGACAGTAGTGGTTGGCTATGGTAGTAGAGTAGGCCATACTGCCAGCGACTCAACGCTGAGCGTCCGGCGGTGGTTAACTAACCTGACAACCCCAGCTAATGGCCTTGGGTGCAAAAGTCCACAGGGAAGGATGATGGTCCCCAAATGGATTAAATCCCACTTGAATCCATCTTGAAGGAGGTCAGCAGCTTCATCCATCCTGGCCTAGGGATGATGGTGAGGACTTTGTCTGCCAAAAGGGCTCAGGACCAGAAAGGTACTTGTAGAACTGGATCAGTGTTACTATGGGCGTCATGCTGCGATGTGGAAAGGCCACTGAATTATATGGTTCCCAGGACAATCTTTGTGGCTGATCGCCATGAGGATAGCTAAGATCCAGAATCGGATATGCCACTTAAAGAAGGAAATGAAGAAGGTATCCTTTTGCTTTCTGTTTCAACTCCTGTTAGCATAACTGTCTGGATGCACAACTTTCACCCAAGCTGTCAGCCTTCTGCTGTTGGATGGTGTTTTTACCCTTTCATCTATCCGACCGAAGCAGCCAGTATGGGAAAATTGTATTCCTATTTCAATAAGAAGTGCTTAATGTTGAGTCTCTTCCAAATTTGCAGCAAATCAGTCATTGAGGTTCTTTCTTTCCAGGGCTGGGAAGAGTCACGGAGCAGTTCTGTGGATGGAGTATCATCTGACAAGCAGCCTTTTCGTTAATACAGGACTTCTGCAAGTTTCGGACGAAAAGGTATCTGTTTAAATCTCTTTTGTCCCTTTTTTATTGTAACTTTCCAAGGTCTGGAACACATCTCAACTGGAGACTCTTATCTTCAATGCCACATATCTTTAAAGATGACTATCAAGAGCAAGAGGTTTCCAACCCAAGGCCCGTGGTCTGGATCCGGTCCCCGATGCCATTTCATGTGGGGGCCCTACCCCTCCAAGGGCATTTGAGAAACAAAATGGCTACCCCATTGAAGCTGTTTGGACTAAATGTCTATTCCCATTGTGCAGGCAGGGCAAAATGGCCATCCGGCCCTCGAAGCTCACTGACAGAGTGTGGCTTGGCCCCTGGCTTCAAAGTCTAGACCAGAAGTTGCCAACCTTTTGAAGTTGAGGGCCGGCTCACGCTCCCTCAGACAGTTGGCGGGCTGGACTGGTGGCCACTGCTACTGCTAGGATCAGCCACTGACTCATTTATGGCTGCTCTAAATGCATTTACAACAGCCATAAATGATTCTGCAGCCGATTCCGGTGGCGGTGGTGACTGGAGCAAGGGCTTGGGCCGGTTGATTTGGTGCCATGGGGCAGATCCAGGTCATGGGCCGTAGGTTGCCTACCCCGGTCTAGCACAGTGAGACTGTACCAAATGTATCCTTAAATGGTTGTATTTCATTTTTGCCCACCAGACTGTGTAAGAAAATTGAACGCCTGGGCATGGGGGACGTTTCTATTTTCACCTGCAGCTTTTTGGTTGTTGACGTGTGTGTTTATTCAAGTTGTAATTTGTTTATGCAGGATTGCAACCGTAGAAGCCTTGTAGATTACGTGTATGCATGGCCTTTCCTATAGATTTTCTTCCCTTCCCCTGTTCTTAAAGTGTGCGCGCGAGTGTGCATATGTACCTTTGCAGCTGATGTGCTGCTTCTTTTTGGCAGGGCTACTGTCAGTGGACTCCGCACTGCAAGCAGGCGGTGTACTTCTTCCGAACCGTTACTGAACCAGAATCTCAAACCAATACCCCCTCTGCCGTTGCATACGCCGTAAGCTTCAACCCGAAGACGGGAGAGGTTGGCCTAGATTTTCAACTCGTAAATTAACGTTCCAGCAAAATAAATAAAATAAATTTTTTAAAAATCAATCTCTTTGTGGATAGATCAAAATAAAAACGTTGATGGATGGCTGTGTCAAACTTGCCTTCTTTGTCGACATGATTGCTTTTCTAGCTCTCAGCCATGGTCTACAGCAGGGGTGCCCAAAGTGTATGGCGCATGGGCCGGAAGCGGAAGTACAACAATCCTTGCAGTCTGTTTTTCAACAGGATGAGATTTTAAGCTGCCATTTTCTCTGCTTAAAGTAGGGGTGACCAAACGACGTTTTACTTCCGTTGCTAGGAGCGACAAGGGCAGCGCAGGCCGGATGAATTGGTGTCGGGGGCCGGATCTGGCCTGTGGGTCGTCGTTTGGCCACCCCTGGTCAGCAGTCACACAGGGTAGTACCCTTACTCGAGCTAAGCTGGTCTAATCAGGTTAAGATCATGTCGGAGAAACCAGGCATTTGACTTAAGCAGTGGCTCAAGTCACTAAGACGCTGACTGGGAGGCGGAAGGTCAGCAATTCGATTCCCGAGTACTGCAGGATGGAATGAGCTCCCGTCTCTGTCCCAGCTCCTGCCAACCTAGCAGTTTGAAAGCAAGAAATTGCAAGTAGATAAATAGGGACCACTTGGGTGGGAAGGTAACAGCGTTTCATCTGCTCCGGTGTCTAGTCATGCCTGCCACATGACCATGGAAACGTCTGCAGAAGCAGACAGCGCTGTCTCTTCGGCTTAGAATCAGAGATGAGCACTGACCCCTAGAGTCGGATACGACTGGCTTTCGAGCTAGGGAAACCTTTACATAAATAAATATAACTTAAAGGCAAAAAAAGGAAAGCATTGAGGTGGGTTATGAGTAGTTGTAATTCTGTCTGCAGAGGTAAATCCTATGGGCTCCTTTGGTTTGTTGTTCCAGGGTAATGTGAGAACTAGTTTGCTCCCGGGGGAGATTTGCTCATTGCTTCTGTAGGAGCCACATCATCACTGGAACCTGCTCTAACTACAGAAGGTCCAAGGGGCAAGTTTAGGCCCCTCTGCAAACCCATAACTTGTGCTGCTACCACTTTGCCTCGTGTAATTTTCCTTCTTTCTATGGCTGGAACAGTCATAATTTCCCAGTAACCCCATCCACCTATGTAAATATGTACATATATATGCACACGCAGTACTGTGCCAAAATCTTGGGCCCCCACCAGCTAGTGGTTTTGGGGAAATTCAGCGAGTGGTTTGAGAGACTATAACTCGGACACCTTAACCCCAAACTCCACCAAATTTGGGGAGGGCTGGGGGGAGAATCAGCAGAAGACCCTCTCCGCGTTTGGTGTGTCTGGGTCATCCCCCCCCCCCCAGTCACTAATTGAATCACAGGAGAGACCATTTCACCAAAGAGCTTCAACTTCTCACTTCTGAAAGGAAGCGCATTCATGAGTTACACAGAACGCTCCTTGTTTTAGAAGAGAGGACAAATAAATTCTTGGGAGACACGCTAAGTCTATCTTTCAGAACCCAGAGAAGCGATGTGTTTATTTATGTACAGTTCTGTCTTAGACACTATTTGAGATGCTGCAGGGTCTTTAAAGAAAACCAGCAGAGGCATAAAAGCAAATAGGAAACATGCTTTGCCTCTAAAGCACCAGTAGGAAAAAAAAATGCTTGAAATGGCTCGATAAAATGTGGCGTGCGTTTTTAAACACCTGAAATCCTTTACGCCAGAATCCGGAAAATAAAAGTCCAATTCAACAGTAAATATTGGAATTCTCCAGTCCTCTACCCAGTAAGCAGACAATTGCTTTGGGGCAGACATGTACAGGACTGTACGTACTCTGTAAAGTCTGGCCCAAGCGCACTGAGAGAGATGTTCTATTAAAGAGAGTAAAGAAAAAAATTCTGTATTTTTCATTAGGCAATTTCCGCGTCAGACTTCCTGTAGGTCAGATACAGAAGTCAGAACAGAACAAGACTGTTTAAAACGTTCCTCCCATGTTTGCCTATTATCTTCCAGCAGTAGCATATCTGGCAAACTTTGATTGCAAACACGCAATCTTTTCTCTCTACTGTACATTTCCTTTTTAATTGTAGCTCCCTGGAACAAGCACCAGTTAATGTTCAACATGCATATCTGTAAGGCAAGATTTCGTTTTAGCTGGATGGAGAACAGTGCTTTGGCTTTCAACACACACACACACAAATATTGTCTGCTACTTGGTCTAATCCATGTGTCCTATACTAAATCAAGTGTGCTGAATCCAAATCTGAAGTCCAATTCTGCCTAGGACATCAGGATCTTAAATTAGCAAATCTCACCCTTTTTGTTGGGTTCTTGCGTTGATCACATGGTATATTTGCCACAAATGTAGCAAAAATTGTCCAGTTTAGTAACACAGCTGCACCTACTTATCTTTAGCTCACAACAGACTCACTGTGGCCTAGCTGTACTATCCAATAAGATGGCTTCGCACTAGAGACAAGCCTTTGGCCCATCGTGCCCAGCTGCTGCTGGAACATGCATGCCACCAGGGGACGTGATTCAGCTGAGGCAGCGGCAGGCATAGTGGTACCTGCAACTGTTATAATGTTCCCATGTAAAAATACATTATCCAATTACCAACCATTTGAACAGCTATAGCACGCCTTAAAATCTGTACATGATAGCTAAATTCTGAGTTCAGATTTGGAATCAGCACACTCAATATCATGTAAATCGCATGAGTTATTCCATTGCATCACACCGTCGCTTCCAGGAGCAACGAGGGCGACGCAGGCTGCATGAATTGCAGTAAACCCATTCATTGGATTCACTGGGGCTGGGGCTTCTGGGAAGTGAAGTCCAAGAAGATCTGGAGTGCCAAGGCTCGCCATCACGGACCTAGAGTCAGACACGACTGACTATCGAGGGAGGGAGGACTTTACCTCTACCTTTAGGTCAAATTTAGAAAGATTACATCTTCAAGGAGTGCAGGAAAAGGAAAGCTGGTCAATACTTGGTGCCAATATTTTATCTTTGTTTGCATCAGAGCAAATCTTCACTTCATCCTTTTCCATCAACCGAGGCAGATGGTTTCAAAATACAGTATATGGGTTTTCCTGGAATAGGAACTTATTCCCAGCCTCAAAAGAGGCCAACTTGCTTGGCTCCACAGTTGACATGTTTTAGGTAACAAGTACAAAACCTGCAGGGACTGCAGTGGCTCAAGTGGCTAAGACACTGACTGGAAGGCGGGGAGGTCAGCAGTTTGATTCCAGAGTACTGCAGGGACGGAATGAACTCCCATCTCTGTCCCAGCTCCTGCCAACCTAGCAGTTCAAAAGCAAGAAATTGCAAGTAGATAAACAGGGACCACTTGGGTAGGAAGGTAACAGCGTTTCATCTGCTCCGGTGTCTAGACATGCCTGCCACATGACCATGGAAACGTCTGCAGAAGTAGACAGCGCTGTCTCTTCGGCTTAGAAACAGATATGAGCACTGAACCCTAGAGTAGGATACGACTGGCTTTCGAGCAAGGGAAACCTTTACCTTTATAAAACCTTACAAGGTTTCTCTGGCAGGTCTGTTGGGAAAGTTCAGATCTTTTTCTGCATCAACTTCTGTGTCATATTATCGTGCTGAGAGCATTCCAGGATTATTGTTGTTACGATTGACGTTGTAAACTCTTGCTGCTTTGTTACACGCAAAGAAAGAAAGGGACCTTTTCCCCCCAACTTGGCTTTCTTTAATATATATATTTATATATAATCATAACAAAAATGCCAGAAGGTTTGAATGTGCTTACCATATAAAACCATTCGTGTTTTTTTAGAAGGATACAATACAGAAAAAAATTAATTGAAATAAAAAAAGAAGGTTTCTTTAGGCTTTCTAAACCTATTAATACAATATTTAAAAAGACAAAGATTCATAGTTAAAAGGTGTGAGGGTTATGGATGCAGGAGAGTAAATGCTTCATTAATACCAGTTTTTTAAAAAATTCACCTGTATTATTAATGAGAACAATTATTGTGGGGTATTTATCTTACATCCGTTAGGCCTATATGAACTGTGTTTGCCTGGCTTGAAAAACGAAGGCAGGATCTTTTTATCTCTGTGAGCTGGACGGATATGTTTGAAGGACAGACGTTAACATGGACCATCTCAGTTCTGACAAAGTCCCACCAGAGATCTCTGTGGAATAGTTACAAGCTGCCATAGACAAGATCTAGTTTGGTCATGGATTGACCTCTTCCTCATCATAAGAAAGGCTCGGAAAACATTGCCCATAAAAAAATTGAGAAAACTGCCTCGGTGGCAATGAAGGAAGAGGAGGAAGAGGAAGAATCAAAGGAAAGAGAGACGTAGGCAAGAATTATCTGGGATGGTCATTCTGGCGTCATGCCGTTCCAGAAATGCTTAAGAACGGTCCTGCTGGGTTTAGAGCAAAGAGCATCTCATTCAGTCTTTCCTTTATGACAATAGTTTGTCAGATGTTTCTGGAAAATGTACAACCAGAGTAAGAAAGTACTAATTTACTCCTACTTTTTGTTTCCAGCACTGATGGTCAAATTACATGTAATGAGCAAAGCACAGACTACTACTATACCGTTTCCCCTCCAAGTAAAGTGGTACCTCAAGTTACAAATGGTCCAAGGAACAAAATTTTCACAATACGAATGAAAATCAATTGAAAATAAAGGCTCGGGTTGTGAATTTTTCCGGAACAGATTAATTGGTTTTCAATGCATTCCTATAGGAAACCATGTTTCAAGTTAAGAATTTTGGTTTTCAATGCATTCCTATGGGCAGTTTGAGTTACAAATTTTTCATAACATGAAAAATGCCTTGGAACGCATTACATTTGTAACTTGAGGGACCACTGTATATCATTCTTTCAAAGCCCAAACAATTAGCCTTGCAAATGAAGCTTGTGTTTCAGTCTAATTGGCCACATGCAGAGCCAGGAAAGCTTGTTCTAGAGTAAATTGATTTTTTAAAAATAGTTAAGAGAGTTCTGCTTCTAATGAAATGCTAAGTGAACCATCTAGCTTATTCTGAGACATGTACGTTAAACCATCATGGAGGAGCCAGTAAAATTCTCGCACTTGTCAACCAATAAAAGAGGTACACTCCAACATTTCTTCTAAAAGACACTGGCCTGCTTCAAGAGCCGGACAGCAATTTTGCCTTGCCTGCACAATGGGGTGGCCATTTTGTCCCAACAGCTTCAAAGGGACAGCCATTTTGTCTCTCAGATGGACTTGGAGGTGTGTGGGGGCCTCATGAAGTGGTGCCACTGGTCTTAGTTTGGGAACCCCTGCTTTAAAGCAATGAAGGTCAAATACATACAAACCAGTTCATGGGGGATATGTTCTGTGGATACCTGAATACAGTATTGCCGATCTTTTAGGTCAGCTCAGAGAATGATATCCCTGGAAACAATCCATTTCTTCTCATCATTACATTGTAGATAGTGGCCTCTAGTGGCCAGCTCTGGCAATGCACCTTGGAAATATATATCTATTGTGTATTTCAGGAATATTTTTGGACCTGTGGATAATTGAAACTGTAGATATTGAACCTACAGACATGGGAAGCAAGCTGTACTTTTTAGCTTCTGGATCACCCAACCAGCTAAGAGAGAAGTCAGCCCTGGCTTTCTCAAATTTCTACCACTAACCAATAAGCTTTTGCATTTTTTCTTGGACATGAACTGCCCCTGCATCGATATTAGCATATAGGATGCTTTCTGGTTCCAGCAAATTTAACAACAGTGCATTCCAGATGTAGAGAAAACGTTTTCCGATTCCCATATTATTTCCTTTTTAAATCTTATCCTCCCCTCCGAATGCATGGGAATGGAAATGCTCGAAAAAATTGATTAAAAAGCACCAGACAATGAAATGTACTGAAGTAAAACACAACACAATCTCCCATTTAAAAGTGACTCATAAAACAAATCTGTAGAGTGGAAGCCTTCTGTAACAATGCACATGGATTTGCTTGCAGAACATTTTCTTACCCCAGGGCACATATGCAAAACACCACTTCCAATCTACCAATATCAATTTTTTGTTTGGGAATCTAAAGAAGTTTCCCTTTACTTCCCAACTGTGGTCTAAGTGCTAGTCAGAAACCAGCACTGCAAACCATGTCATCCTGGTTTGCAAGCTAGGATGGTAGTCAGGACTCGAACCATATTGTCCCAAGTGGAATATAAGTGGGTGAATGTGGTGGTTTAACAGATTCCAGAAAGTGCTGTGTTTCTGTATCTTTCTACACAATATTTAACAAAATGCATGCTTATAGAGTCTTCAATATGATGTTATGGTGTCCTACTGATCATCTATCTCACCACCAAGCACATGGAGCATACACTGTGATGTCCCCACATCCTCCACAATCTGAGATATGATTGGAAGGGCTGGAAAGCAAATGTGACGTAAACGAGGCTCTGTAGGTTTTGTAAAGCACAGGTACGGAACCTGTGGCCCTCCAAACCTCTTGGACAATGGAAGCTTCTGTCTCCAATGTTAGTTGGGTGGTGAAGCTGCTTTGGATCTTCCCTTGAACTTTACAGAAGAAATGTCCAAAATATGGAGTCTTGTCTTCAATTCAGGCTTAGCACCATGGGATAAACCGTTCAAACGTGGAACTAAAACCTGGAGCCAGATTCGCTTTTCCACAGACACCAACATGGGTGATGTACTGAACTTCTCATAACCACATCCTCCATAGTGTGTCGGTCTTCTGAAAGCCAATGCCCAGAATGCTTGGAGGCCCATTGATTCCTCATTTCTATTGCCACATCAGATTTTCTCTTGAAAGAATAAGGGTCCTGCTTATTAAGTATAAATGCATTCATGCACACCTACAGATAACCACCTGTTTCAGAAATTCATCATGCTTTATCTACCCACAAAAACCACCTAGAGAACATGCTATGTTAGTTATATTAGGACGTCTACACCAGGGGTTCCCAAACTACGGCCTGTGGGCCGAATCTGGCCTGCGGCACCTAATAATCTGCCCCCACACCACCCTTGCCGCTCTTGGAAACAGAAGTTAAACACACCCGCACGTGTGCAAAACGCTGCCATAAAGCACCCACATAAACATGTTTATAACAAACGCAGGTGATTTACAGCAGTGATTTGCACATGCGCAGGTATGTTTAACTTCCACTTCCAATGGGAGGAACCACATGACTGGCCACATGAAAAGTTTGGCCACTCCTGGTTTGCACCAACACCATCTATGAATAGATTGTTTTGAAAAACAACAGTGTATGGAACATGGAAAAAAGTTACTTTTTTTGGCCCGCAGCCCCCAGAACCTTTCCACTCTGCAGACCAGGTTCAACCAGGATCATGGTCTACCTTCCAACACTTTCAAAGATAAGATCTAGGGGGCATGACCCTGATTCATTTAGATAAAAATGGAGTTTTGCACACTCAAATGAACAGAGGGAAGGACCTTCACGGGAGAAGACTTTGGTTCTCTTCCATGTCTCCACCAGCTCTATAATGGACGAAGAGCCATTTCAAGTCACTTCATGCTCAGAGAATGTCTATCCTAAAAAAAAAAAAATTAGGTGACAACCTACAGATTTTGGAAGAAAAACCAGGTTTGCAATACTTTGTGGTTTTCACTGACCAGTAAAGTGAACAAGAGAGGCATTCTGTAGCCTCCACCGAAAAACAAATATGCAAAAGGTGTCACTGATGATGTGGCATTCAACAAATCCATCAAACCTGAATTGGAACAGCAGTTGCTTTCTATTTTCTAATTTCAAGGCTTTGTGCAAATATTGAGCACAAAATGGGTGGTGAAGGAGATTAAAAAAAAACCCAACAATTCCAGAGGACATCCAATCTTCAGAGTCTTTCTCACAGACACCCATGGCCTCTGAAGAAAGAATCCTTTAACTGCGGAGAACATCTGATTATCACAGCCAGAGCTTTCCACGTACCCTGTAGGTTGTTTCATTTTGTGAAAGGTTACTGTTAGAGAAACAGAAGCTGCTTTCACCAATGGGATTGGTTTGTCATGTGTGAAACACACATCTGGAATACTGACGGCTCTTAGTTTTTAATAACAAGCGACTTATCAATCGTGCCCTTCACCCACCTTTGAATTTGTGCATACGTGCTGTAAACCCATCCGTGTGGATTCACAGAGACCTGAGCTTCTGGGAATTGAAGTGGCTGAGTCAACCTTGAACCCTTGTGAAGATCGAACTCAACCTTTTGGTTACAGTACAGCAATTTAACTACTCCACCACCAAACCCCCCCATTTCCTAATTCCATGCAAAGAAGCTGCCAAGACTGGTAAGTTGAATCTTTCTTCAGTCATAATAATAATTTCGTGTCAGAAATTATTCTGGGTTGAAACGATTTTTGCAGGAGAAACTCCGCTCAGGGGACGCCTGAATGAGGCTCCTTTCATGTCCCCGAGAGAGAACTGGGACAGAGACGGGCACTCAGTCCATCATGCAGCACCCGGGTCTCAAACTGCCGACTTGCCAGCCTTCCAGCTAACAAGGCGAGCTTCTTAAACCACAGAGCCAACGCAGCCTCTTCAGTCATGATGAGAGGGCAGCAGTTTCCATGCGCCAAGAGGACATATAGGAAACCATGTAGCTTCATTCTTCTGTCCTCAAATGTCTAGCCCAGAAGTTCTCAACCTTTTAAAGCCATGGGCCGGGTCATGCTCCCTCAGACAGCTTTGGGGGCCAGACAGCCATTTTGCCCTTCTTCCACCACATGACACTTCTTGGTGTGGTGGAGGCAGTGGGGGCCCCCACATGAAATGGTGCCATGGGCCACAGGTTGAAAATCCCTGGACTAGCCATTGCTCCCTACTCCATCCTCAACCACATGTGAACATATATTTTTAACTTCATGCAATGCTTCTGATGCATCTGATGGGAGTGGACTGCTGCCCAGAAAGCTTGGCATGATAAATGCAAGCCAGACAGAAGTTGCCCTGTAAGAGAAACGCTCAGCATTGCTTTAGGCTTCACTCACACAGGGTCTGATTGTATCCTACTGATAACCCACAATTAAAAGCCAAAATCTATAAAGAATTCTAGCCGGGTGTTCCTTGCAGACTTGTGTGGCAGACAATAATCATAACTGCAAATAAATCTTGTGGTTCCAGCTCAGAGATCACAAAAAGATGTTAATTTGCAAAGAACAGGAGATACAGAAAAAGCTGCTGGTGCAGCAACCAGATGTTGTAACTACTCAAGGAATTCCCTCTCCTAATGATGGGCTGTCTGCCGAGGTGGTGTTTTCCCTTTAAGATACGGGATTTTAGCAGAGGCGCGCGTGCTCGCCCATCCCGGTTAATTCACTCCTCAGCACAGGCCTGGGTCAGTGATGTCTAACCATCATCACTCCAGGACATCAATTACCAAAAGCCAATGTAAGCACTTCTACCGATCAGGGCTTCTGGGCATTGAAGTCCAGTGCCAAGGATGGCCACCACTGTCCTAAATTCTGCCTGTTTTCAGCACTGCACACCTGGAACAATACTTGTGCATGTTGCTCATTATAAACTATGGGATTTGGCTTTATGGTTCTTGAAGAACCCAGGTTTCTATTGACTCAAAAGTGACCCTGGATGAGGCACAAATGGGTTTTTGCTGCTTTGAATTTGCTCCTTCCGGGATCAGAGCATCTTGTGGGAGATTACGCAATCTGTCAGCATAGTTAATCAGCAAAGGTTAGCCAAACTCTGCGACAGCTTTCACAGTAGATTTCAAGTGCCAAAACAAAGGCATTTGTATTCACCTGTGAGACAAAGAAGAACATATGCTCCAGGATGGCTAAGATAATTCCTTTGAAGAACCTTACAAGCTTCTGAGCTCTGCAGAACATTTCAAGCAGGACAGAACCAAAGGAATTGACGGGAAGTCGAGCGTCCATAAATCAGACTAGCCTAACGTTGGTTTCACACCCACCCATTTTTCTACCAACCTGTCAACCTAGCAGTTCGAAAGCAAGAAATTGCAAGTAGTTAAATAGGGACCACTTCAGTGGCAAGGTAACAGTGTTCCGTGCACTCCGGTGTCTAGTTATGCCTGCCACATGACCACAGAAATGTCTGCAGAAGCAGACAGCGCTGTCTCTTCGGCTATGAAACAGAGATGAGCACTGACCCCTAGAGTCGGCTATGACTGGCTTCCGAGCAAGGGAAGCCTTTACCTATTCTTCTACAGTTAAAGCAAAAAAAAAAAAAAAAAATAGAGGACATCCAAGAATGGGGAACACTGGGAAAATTGACTTCAAAGCTTTAAATAATCCAGAATTACAATTCTCAGCCTTTCGAACGAACACTTTGCCTATCCATTTTCAGTGTCGTTGGGTTATTTAGAAAAACACACTTCATCCGAAAATAATTCAGTCAGCTGTTGTTGTTGTTGATTTTGTCCATGTGCTTTTGTCTTGCCTTGTAACATAATATAATAGGATACTGTTTAGTAGAAACCAGTAGAATTGCTTCTGTGCTATGTAACATGCCTACATCAGCATAGTAGAATACCCAACCAAATAATACATTATTAGGGAAATGATTAAAAACTGTATCTGGATTGGTATTTTGGCCACTAGAAAAGATCCCATGTTTCATTAGATCCTATGTCATATATTTCTCATACCTTGCAAACATCAAGGGTAAGAAGTATTGATCACACTTCTTGAGTTGATATGGGATATTGCATTGTATTGCTGGCCACAATGGCTACTGGTGTTGAACCAAACACCCTCGGAATGCTGCATCCTATTGCATTTGGGCCCCTGTGGATTTCTGCAGATTAATACTCTTCAATGAACCTATTACTGTATATCCTCGAGCATAAGCTGAGTTTTATAGCCCCAAAAAAGAGCTCCAAAAAGGGGGCTCGGCTTATACTTGGGTCAATGACCACGAAGGTCCCAAGACGATGCTGGACTGAGATGTGCCAACAATTTAATTAATTTTACCGTATTTTCATGTATTTTGATTACTGAAACTCACTAGCAGCTGCTGCATTTCCCACCCTCAGCTTATACACGAGTCAATCTATTTTCCTAGATTCAGGTCAGTTCATACTCAAGTATATCACAGGATTATTAATGTTGAACCATGCAGGAATGAAAGACAATCCACAAATCTGGGGGAATTCTGCCTTGGCCCTTCCTTTCTTGTATGTTACATATTTAAGACAGCCAGAAGATGGAGGAAATTGCTCACTGGACAAGGAGCAACATTAAAGGAGGATATAGCTGAGGAACTTAACCTTCCCAACGTCACTTGAATAGATTGAGGGTTGGAACCCCTAAATACAAAACCAACATGCTCAAGTGGGGTCTACTGATGGACAACAACACACTGTGTGAATGTGGAGAGCTACAGAATCCAGTTCATTTACTGGGCTGCCGATTACGGCCAGAAACATGCTCCAATGAAGACTTGAGTTTGGCCAATGACAAAGCCAAGAAAATGACTTCCTTTTGACAGTCCAGAGTTTGATCAGGACATGAAAGAAGAAGACAGCTATACTCTCAATGAAATCTGGAGAATTATCAACCTATTGCTCAAAAGTTACTCATGACTTATCGCTGGTGCTTCCAACTGCGTTCTTTTATGATGTAGTTTTCATCAATGTTGAAAATCTACAAGAAAAGAAGGCTGGGAATCTCTGTGATGTTTCATCTACCATACATTCTTAGGAGCAATACTGCCCTGGATGAGAGAAGGATTCTGCCAACATAATGTGAGACAAGTACTAGAAGCGGCGGTTGTCACCTGAAAAGAAGGAGGCTGAGAGGAGAGCAATGACAGGATAAACATATGGAAATAGGATAGAAGGGAGCATAGGAAATAGGCAAGAAGAGAGAGGTTGTGGCAAGCAAAGATCTCTCTGTGACTAAAGAGTTCATCAAACAGAATTGGGTTTATGAGTGAAATCACTTTCAATGCTGGAATACCTGTGAATGCTACAGTCAAAAGATGAAGTTGGAGAGGAGGGGAGAAATCACCTTGAAGGAAAATGCAAGTTTAATTACATAGGGAGTATTTGTATCATCTTGGCTGAAAATCATTTGTGCATTTTAATTGTTCAAAGATACCTTCAGTCTTTAAAAAGAAAAAGGAAAAAGAAAATGGTTTCTAATATACTGTATGATAAAAAGCATTTTTTTAATTGCACGCAGTCATAAAATATTATTGCCCTACCTACTCTAAAAAATATGCTTGAATTCAAAGCGGCAAGCCATCTGCCACAGCTTAATGTCTCAAAATGAGGTGCCATATATTTTGGAAACCCTGCCTGGACACTGGGCTTGGCAATGTCGCCTCCTGGATAACCACCCCCAGAATCCCCAGCCAGCATGGATTCTGGGACTTGCAGTCCAAAATGTATGTTTGCCAGTACAGCTGGGAAGGGAACAACTGATGTATCTCTGGCCCTTTGCACCTTCCTGATCTCATCTTTCGAAAGCTAAGCAGGGTCAAATTGGGCCTAGGATGTGTAAACCAACAGGGGAGATCAGCAAAGGACATCCAAGATTACAAAAGAATCATGCTGATGAAAAGCCACCACTAATCAACAACTCTAGTCAAGGTAGACCCATGGTCTTGATCCAGTTTATGGCAGGTTCCGAGGTTTTTGTCTGGTGAAGAAGGGAAAAGGTACTGAAAGTCTACAATGTTATATGGAAGGAAACCAACCAAACATCTGGAGAGATAACAGTGAAAAGATACAAACAGTAAATGTGGAGTCTTGTTCTCGTTGAAGTGACAGGCCAGCCTTCTGGAGAAAAACTTCATACACGACACTGCATCACATCTGTCTAAATCAGAACATGCAATAATATTTCCTGTCTTTTTCCTGTTCTAAGTGCATGCAGGGAACATATTTCTATGGCAGGGGTTCCCAACGTACGGCCCACAGACCGAACCCGGCCAACAGCATCATTTAATCTGGCCTGTTGCACCCGAACCTGGAAGTGGAAGCAGATGCATTTACCTCAGCCATAAAACATACGTGTGCAAGCATGAATGTGCCCACGGCTGTTGTGAATGTAGAAATGGATGCATTTACAGCTGTCATAGACACACCTGTTCTACGGGAAATGACATATTAATTCCACCTGAGAATGTTATTCAGCCACAAGGTTCCTCTTTCCAAAGGTTCTAGAGCAGTGGTTACCAATGTGGGGCACGTGCCCCACAGGGGGACTTCACTCCCCAGAAGCCTAAGTCAGTCCACTGGCTGAGCAGTGCTTTGGAGAATTGACTTAGGCTTCTGGGAATTGAAGTCCAAAAACCAAAGGTTGGAAACACTGGTCTAGAACATTGGGCTTCCTATCTGATCTTTGGTCTTGGGACATTTCTTGAACTTTGGCCATCAGTTGTTTATCGTATTCAGAAGTTGGAAACTACACATTTCCCCTTCTGGACGACAGCTCCCAGCTAGGAGAGATCTCAGACCCGCCATCCAAAACAAGTTAACGCTTCCAAGTTCTCCTCATGTTGTACATCCTGTCCTGTATGGCAGCATCAAGTGGCCTTGCTATTATTTACAACCGGGGTTCTCAACCTTTTTCAGCCATGGGCTGGACCATGCTCCCTCAGACAACTGAGTGGGCTGTACCGGTGGTTCCCCCCACTGTAAACACTGCCGCAAAACGTGTCCACAGCTGTCGTAAATGTGTTTATGGCGACCGTAAATGTATCCGCGGCCAATTCCAGCAGTGGCAGCTGCTGGAGCAAGGTCATGGGCCGGATTACTTGGTGCTGTGGGCCAGATCCAGCCTGTGGGGCGTAGGTTGAGAACCCCTGGTTTACAAGCTCAAATTTACACAAGTGAGTAAGTTTTCATTTTCTCATCTTAGGTCATTCTCTTATTAACTTGACTTTTTAAAAAAGAGTAACAGAAAGTAACAAAAAAAATCAGCATTTTAACAAGAAATGTAACAAGTTACTTTTCCAACACTGTAACAAATAATGTCGATTGGCTATTTTTCAAATACTTTAAATCCGTAACAGGGACAAATTACTTTTTTAAAGTAACTTGACTAGTACAGTATTGGCTGCTTCCTATCTTAGCCATCTGTTCAAACGTTGCTTCTTCCAGATGCTTCTAGAACTGGTGGGATTATGCCAGGCAAAATGAGTAATGTCTGGCAAGTTATCTCTTAGGTTGCTGGGCCACATTTATCAAGAAACTTGTGGTAAAGGTTGTCCCTAAGTTACCTTGCTTCATGCTGAAGGCAATTGGTTGGATCTGTACAGCTCAGTCTTGGGGTACACAGAAAGCGACTCCTCAAAGATTGCAGTATTTTTAAAACCACAATCAGGTTAAACGGCCGCCTTGTGCCGGCTAATCTTTCTCACACTAAGTCTCGTGAAAGGAACTATGGAATGAATTCACCCAAAGATGGCTTCATTTTGGCAGTTGCACATCTGGCCTAGACATGGAAGAAGATTTCCGAATTGTAAAAACAAAAATCCTAATATTTGAGGCAGAAGGATTCGAGCTAACTATTCCACTGAAATACTGATTTTCCGTGTCAAGGTTTTCCTTGGTGGGACCGGATGAAGAACCCTTCCAGTTGTGACACTAGCAGCTGAAAACTGGGTAAGTAAAGTTTGGGGGAACTTATTACCACTGGACTCATAAGGGTAACTCAGTCTCTTTTACAGATTCTTATGTCATGGGGAAATGAAATTAACCCCAAGTTTAAGTGCGGTTCTCCAGAGTGTTAAATACTAATCCCTCCATAGATTCAGCACCACATATAGCTACTTTGAAGTTTGGATGAAAACTGGGACAGATTCTTCACCCCTGGTCATCCCATGACACCATCAGCTTCCACTTCTTCCAGCATTTCTGAAAGAATGGGACAACTGCATTGATGGAGCATATCTCAAGTCCCGACTCTACAGTGGTTCAAACGTGGCACATGCGGAAAGCATTCCAGATGATTCCAGACATTTGCAAGTGAAGCCAGCCTGGTCATTTCCAGTCCTTGAAGGCGGCTTCTACCACTGACCAGTCACTGGGTCCCTTCTCCAGACCCGTCCCCCACCCTAACTCAGACTATAATGACCATTCCATCTCAAAATAAACTGGCATGCAATGGTGGAAACATGCTTCCAAAGCAGGCATGCAACTACATTAACAGGCTATTTTTTTTAAAAAATAAGGAAAGAGAAAAGGGAGAAGAATTAAAAAGATTAATTAAGCATTAGCTCATTCAAGGCATATAAAAGAAATGATGCAAAAGCTCGCTTCAGGAGCAGCACTAACAGAGACGGATTACAAACTAAATTGTGCTATATATCAGTATGTATGTATATATGTATAAAAACATTGTTTCGTAAGAATGGCACTGTTTTGGAGAAATCGAGACGTCGGTCTCTGGTTCCTTTCAGTCCACAGTGAAAGTATAGAAATAGAGGCCTGCGTGGTTGCCAGGGCAACTTATGGCCCTTCCTTGCAGGATCACTCCCCACTTCTCTGCCTCCCTGTGCCCATCTGTTCGTTGCTTCCCTTTTAAATATCCTCCCAGCTGGATTCGAATGGAGAGGGAACCTGAAAGAACGGTTGGAGTCACAGCTATAAAGTGGTCAGGGTGAACCTTGGTCCATCTCGAGGGGTCTGTGAGTTGGGGTGGGTTGGAACCGCATCTAGAAAATCCCACCCTTCATCTTCTCGCCGCTCTGTCACATGTTTGGAATTTGCCCCTTCGAAACCCTCAGAATGGCGGGCCTGCGTTTATGGGTCCTCGTCTCCTGTCGAAACCATTAGGCGCATGGCCACCGGCAGGTGATCTGTTAGACCTGCCAACTGGGTGATAAAACTGAATTCTTCCACTTCCTGCAGAGAAGTAACAAAGGAAAAGTTTCTCAGAAGACCAAGAAAAGATTGTATGTATTTGTTGCATCCCATCACTTTTTTCTAAGTCAGTGATGGTGAACCTTGGCACTCCAGGTGTTCTTGGACTTCAATTCCCAGAAGCCCAAGTCTATGTGAATCCACACAAATGGGTTTACTGTGCATATGTACAGTAAACCCATTCATGTGGATTCACAGAGACTTGGGCTTCTGGGAACTGAAGTCCAAGAACACACACAGTAAACCCATTTGTGTGGGTTCATAAGGACTTTGGCTTCTGGGAACTGAAGTCCAAGAACAGCTGGAGTGCCAAGGTTCACCATCATGGTTCAAAGTCTTGCCTTTGAATGCCCTGTGGAAGAGCCTGAAGGCAAAATTTACTTCAGACACTTTATGGAACTATCGTATATGCTGTCGTATAAGACCTGCTCCCCCCCCTCTTAAAACACACTGGAAAAATAGAATGCATCTTGTACCATATATAGTGGCCTATAGTGGGCTATTTTGGTAACAACGGGGTGTGTCTTTTACTCCGATGCATCTTATACACCAGCAAATTTATTTATTTATTTATTTATTTATTTATTTATTTATTTATTTATTTATTTATTAGTTCAAATTTATATTTAAATATAGTACTTAAACCTGGATCCTTCCTCTACAAATCAGAATAATAGGATTTTACCATTTAACATTTTAGAAAAATAGAATCAGAAAATAGCAGAGTTGTAAGGGGTCTTTTAAGCTCAATGCAGAAATCCAAATCTGACAGATGGTTGACCAAGTTTCTCTTGAATGCCTCCAGTGTTGGAGCGCTTCACTGCCTCCTGAGGTCATGGGTTCCATTGTCGTACTGCTCTAACAGTTAAGATGTTTTTCCTGATATTCAGCCTATATGTGGCTTCCTGTCATTATTGCCTGCTATTATGGGAATTGAAGTCCAAGAACACCTGGGGTGACAAGGTTCGTCCTCATGATCCTGGTGGATGCCATGAAAGCACTACTGGTCGTGAACAGCATCCTTTGTTTGGGTGTGGAAACATTATGTTTCCCCGAGACGCTCATGCACGGGCAGCTTACCACTTTCCACTCCAAGTAGAGGCCTTCCTCGGTGTAAAGCATGTAGTCGATTCGCCTCCCATTGCCTTTCAAAGCTCCCTTCCTCCCCTTCTGACTCGAGGCATGGCTCTTGATAGTGGGAAAGACGAGGTAACGTTTCCGTCCTTCTTCGCTTTCCATCGTCCTGGTGCACAAAACACACAGCATTTTTGTGAAACATGATACCAGCACCCCCTCATTATCACCAGTCATTTCATTAAGAACAATTGTTTCACCAGGGCACAAAAGGCGCAGGGAAAAGATGGTTTACCTACAAGCAGGATATTATTATTATTATTATTATTATTATTATTATTATTATTATTATTATTATTATTATTATTATTATTATTATTATTATTATTATTATTATTATTATTATTATTATTATTATTATTATTATTATTATTATTATTATTATTCAATTTATATGCCGCCTCACTCGCATATCTCCTCTATTCCCGAAGATCCATTCTGTATTCATTCATTCATTCATTTTCTAATTTGTATTGCTGCCCAACTCCAAAGACTCTGGGAGCTCACAAAAATTAAAACCAATCACAGTTTAAAAGCAATTTAAAAACCCATTAAAAACTACTGACAAAAATTAAAAAAAAGATTAAAATATTAAAAGAGAGAGTGTGTGTTGTACTGAATTAGCCAGCAGGCCAGGGTTACCATATCACTGGTCCCCCACACCTGCCCTGGCACCATGTATTTAACCCTTTCCTTATTAGCAGTTTTCAGCCAGAGTTTGGAAAGCTTACTAAGGATGGATTTTTGAGGACTACAAATCCCATGCTTCTCCAATTATGAAATTTCTAGCTTCCAGACCCAGACCCTACAGACACCTAAATTGTGCTCACCTGGAGAGGATGTTTCATGGCTTGGGAAGGCATAACTGTCTGTCTGAAAGCAAGGCTGGGAAGCTTTAAGTATCTGTAAAGTTGGCATCGGGCAGGTGGGAATCCCAGTATAAACTGTGGGATTTGTAGTCCAAAAAATTCAACACACCTAAAAGTTACTATAGGGCAGTGATAGCGAACCTTGGCACTCCAGGTGTTCTTGGACTTCAATTCCCAGAATCCCAAGTCAGCAACACTGCTGCTCAGGGCTTCTGAGAATTGAAGTTCAAGAACATCTGGAGTGTCAAGGTTGGCCATCACTGTTTTAGGGTATTACATCCCAGAATCTCCCCAGACACACTGACACTCTCTTTAGGCTTGCTTCTCTTGAATTATACCTGTATAGGAGTGTAACTTTGATATGGCATTGACAAAGCTCTACATGACAATTCTAAAAATTAGGGAAGGGGGCACTTTGAATACAACATTGAAACTTGAAACTGGATTTCAGATCAGCATTAAACTTGGCACAGAAACAGTAGACAGCCAAATATGTGCTCTGTGTCTAATTAATTAATTAATTAGGTTTCTATACTGCCCTATCCAATGGACTCTGGGCGGTGTACACAAGTTAAAACCAATATGAACAATTAAAAAAAAACCCTAAAAACATAGCAATATTGGGCAAAGACGTTTTTGAAGTATGTTTTTTTTTTTAAAAAAACTGTTTTATCCCCAACATGCAGAAACAAGTGATTTTTATATCCCCAGATTTAAAATACAGTAAAACCTCTACATATGATTTCCCTCCTGTTCCACATAGTTATTTGTATGTCAAAATTTTTTTGGTCAAAAACACATTGCATTATCAGAAGAGGCCACTAGATGTCACCATATTTTTTTTGTGTGTTGAATGTTTCCTATTAAAAATTTGTACATAAAATTATTTTTTAGCCAGGATTTCCATTTGTATGTTGAATTTTTCGTAAGTAGAACCGTCTGTATGTCAGGGTTCCACTGTAGCTTATATAAATAGAAAATACAAATACAGTACTGTATTGCTTATTTTGAAAGAGAATGGTTGATCCCACCCACTTTTTTTATTTAGAAGGGATCCCAGCTACAGCTGATGAAATATTGACCTTTAAAACAGGGGTTCTCAACCTATGGCCCACAGGTTGGACCCAGCCTGCAGCACCATTCCATGTGGCCTGCTGCCGCCGGCGGAAGCGGAAGCAGAAGCAGAAGCAGAAGCAGACTGTAAATCTGCCTGTGGCTGTCATAAATGCATTTATGAGAGCTGCAGGTGCATTTACGGCAGTGTTTACAGCAGGGGGAACCACCAGTCTGACCGGCTCAGCTGTCTGAGGGGGCGTGGTCTGGCTCAAGGATTAAAAAGGCTTCTCAATAGCATAAAACAGACTGTTATAAACTGTGTGCAACAGGTTTACCAGCATAAAAGATCCAAGGTATAGATACATGGTTGACAGTTCAGTGAGCTCTGGGAATCTGAACTTTTGATCCTGCCAGTCAAGACCCAATCAGCTGACTTTCAAGAGGAGAAAATTTTGACTCCTTCCTAGGCAAATAAACATTGCAAAGGATCTGTTTCTGATGCTGAAAATATCTTGATGCAGTTCTCACATCCAAAAGACACACCAACCTCAAGCAACCGTATCTCCTGTATCATAAAGTGGCTTAATAAATGAGCCACATCAGGATATTGGCAAATTGATTACTTCCCCTGCTTCTCTGTAGAGGTACAGTGGAGACCATATCTGATGCACTGAATGACTTAGATGAAATTAAAATTCTTTCTTTGCCTTTGTGTGATGTGCTGATCAAAACTGCAGCTGCGGGCAGCTTCTTGATCAGCAGGTTATGCAAAGGGAATGGTCAACTGAAATTGCACAAGCTGGGGATGGACTAAACTAAAATGCATTTATTTACATTGAAAATGTGTAAGGACCTAACTGGGGCTAAAAAGGATGCTAGTACGGATGCTGTGGGGATTGATTAACAGTATTGAAGTGAGATTTAAGCAGAAGTGTCCAGTCCTTTCCATACATGGAGTGAAGAAAGAGACTACAATTTGGCTTCAGACAGCAAAAAGTCATGGGATGGTCTGGACAACAGATCTTCAACTGCAATGCATAAAAGGGTTTGGGGCAGTAAGGTAAAGGTTGCCCTTGCTCAAAAGCCAGTCATATCTGACTCTAGGGTTCAGTGCTCATCTCTATTTATAGCCAAGGAGCCAGCGCTGTTTGCATCTGCGTATGTTTCCGTGGACGTGTGGCAGGGTTGACTAGACCCCAGAGTGCATGGAACACTGTTTACCTTCCCACCATAGTGGTACATATTTATCGACTTGCAATTTCCTGCTTTCGAACTGCTAGGTTGGCAGGAGCTGGAACAGAGGCGGGAGCTCACTCTGTCATGCAGAATTCAGGTCTCGAACTGCTGAGTGGCCGACCTTCCAGTCATCAAGTTCAGCGTCTTAACCACTAAGCCCTCACAGTCCCTTGAGGCAGTAAGTGTGCCCTAATCTTCCACCCACACCCATGAGGCAGAAGCAGAACAGCTGGATATGGCTGCCTTAAACAGGTTTACTGGTGCACAATTTCAATGCTCTTCCGAGGATTTCCCAAAATTAATTCCCACTTAGTCCCATGGGCCTCCTTCCCAAGTCAGGGTACGTAGGTTTGCAAGATTAAGGCGATTTAAAGAAAGATCATAAATGAATGATGGGGTTGATTTTCAAAGACTATCTTGCAACTGAGAATTGGTACTTGGACTTTGTGAATGATGGACAGATTTCACCCTCAATATTTAGGAATCAGAGAGAGAGACTATATAAAAAAAATAGAAATCTAATATCTAAAAATCTGCAGCTCCATTTCAGGGGGAAAAGGGACATATAAAAATATTTGCTGCCATTAATTCCTTTTACTGTATATATTCAAGTATAAGTCTAGATTTTTAGCCCTCAAAATGAGGTCCAAAAAGTGGACTCAACTTATACTCAAGTCAATGACCCCAAGGGTCCCAAAACTGCGGTGGTTCAAATTAAAACATACAATAAAAAAAATTACTAGCACTACCGTAAGAACTCAAAAACATATCCACACAAATGTCTAGATTGATTTTACCATATTTTCATGTATTTTAATTATTAAAACTCACTAGCAGCTGCTGTATTTTCCACCTCTGAATTAGACTCGGGTCAGTCTATTTTCTTAGTCTTAGAGGTCTAAATTAGGTACCTCGGCTTATAGTCGAGTCTATACGGTACCTTAAAAACATTGTATTATCTTAAAATTAATAAAAAATATTTTAAAACACAAACAAACAAAAGATCCAGCTTTAATATATTCTGAAGTCTTATCCCTACAGACCTAAACAACAACAAAAAAATCCTGCCTGTTTTCTGCTTCTGATTAATTTCAATACCAAGGGAATCAATACTCACCAGTGCTCCTCAGATAGCCAATTTTAATTATAAAGTGGGAGGTTCATTTTGGTTTGGTGGATTGGTTGCACTTTGGGGCCATTCTCTAATTAATTGTCTTCAGTGCTAGAGTTGACAGGCTATTCTTCAGTTGCTTGCTGGGCGGGGGAGGACGAAATGCGCTTCTTAAATATTCAACAGAAAGCTTTGGCCATTTTTTTTTTTGGGAAACATCTGAAGATTATATCCACTTCATCAAAACAAATTGAATAAGAAGCCAGGGTAAAATGCTGAGGCATGCTCAATTTGTTTGGTTGCCTTTTATTTTATGCACTAGAATCACTCAAGAGATGTCTACAGCTGGGGAGAGGAATTGACACATTATGCCTGGCTATAAGGGTCTCTCCAAGCATCCTGCAGAGATCTCTTGGAAGCCAAATCTTCCACCAGGCCGCACTCCCAGGGGAGGGTCCTCTGTGGCTCAGTGGTTAAGAAATTTGCCTTGTTAGCTGGAAGGCTGGAAGGCCAGCAGTTCGAGTCTTAGATACTGCATGATGGTTTGATCGCCCATTTCTGTCCCAGCTCCTGCTAACTTAGCAGTTCGAAAGTGAGAAATTGCAAGTAGATAAATCGGGACCACTCTGGCGGGAGACGAACTTGGGGGACACAAAAAGAGCCTCATTTGGGTGTCCCCTGAGTGGAGTTTCTCCATTTAAAAAATTCCTTTCAACCCAGAATAATTTCTGACACGAAATTATTATTATTACCCCCAGGGAAGTTAGTGGAGAAAGGATTCCCATTGCTATCTCTGATCACTCTTTGGAAGGAGCAGAAATTGCTCCCCTGGCTTTGTTTGGGTTCCAGCTGATGGGGTTAAGGACTACCTTCTCCATCTCTGTGCAGGTAGAAAGAAGGAGCAAGCAAAGCTGATTCCCACTTTAGACATTTGTGTGGGTATGTTTTATAGTTTTTATAGTAGTGTGCATGCTTTTTTTTTACCAAATGTTTGAATTTGCACCACTGCAGCTTTGGGACCTGAATATAAGCCAAGCCCCCATTTTTTGATCTCATTTTGGGGGCTAAAATCTAGACTTATACTCGAGTATATAAAGTACATCTATCCTTGTCTTGATTTAACAGTTCTGTTGGAATTGTGTTTCTCCTGCTCTTTTAAAAGTCATTTCTTTGAAGGAGGTTGGTAAAGAAATATACAGGTCATTCTTAGCATGGAGCTACCAAACACAAAACAGAACAATTCCACTTGAGTGATGGACTTAAGAATTGACAGAGTCTGCTTCTTTGTACAATGGTCTGGCATGGAATGGAAGAAACTAATAGTTAAGCCATCCCAGTGTTGTGAATATCTTGATTAAATGGTCTCTTTCACTCTCATTTCTAACAGTACCCCATTAATCAAGTCCGGGAAGGAAGCACACTGTAGTTCGGTAGCAACAACATTTATTGATCTCCTTAATAAGGAAATGGGCCAGTGTAGATTTAGAAGATCTCACTGATGTATTTAATATTGTGCGCTCCTGACTTTATTAATGGATTTCTAGAGGTTGGTGCTGTAAGTCTAATGGAAGCATAATTTACTAGGCTCTTCCAGAAATATCAATGCCAATATACACAGAGTGATAAATTACTCTCCCCCCTTTAATACCTTGGCCAAATTGTATTATCCAATGACTTTCGCACATAAGTCTATGTTAAGCCTAATCTAGTTTGTCAATGACTCCAGACTGGCTATTAGTGAGTAACACAGATCATTTTTAAAAAGATGATAATAATAATTTTGTGTCAGAAATTAATCTGGGTTGAAAGGATGTTTGCTGGAGAATCGCTGCTCAGAAGACGCCCTAATGAGGCTCCTTTCATATCCCCCAGATCTTTTCCCACCAAAGTGGTGCCTGTTAATCTACTTGCACTTTCTTGTTTTCAAACTGCTAGGATGACAGGAGCTGGGACAGAGATGGGCGCTCAAGCCGTCATGCAGAACTCGGGTCTCGAACTGCTGACTTGCTGTCCTTCCAGCTAATGAGGCAAGCTTCTTAACCACTGAGCCACTGCAGCCCGTTTTAAAAAGATGATACAATTTCAAAGCTGCTAAGTCCGTGATGGCGAACCTTGGCATTCCAGGTGTGCTTGGGCTTCAATCCCCAGAAGCCCAAGTCTCTGTGAATCCACACGAATGGGTTTACTATAAATAGGTACCGCTTCAGTGGGAAAAATAACAGTGTTCCATGTACTCTGGTGTCTAGTCATCCCCACTACATAATTATGGAACCATCTGCAGATGCAGACAGTGCTGATTCATTGACTGAAAACAGAGATGAGCACTGCTTCCTAGAGTTGGATACAACTGGATTCCAGCAAAAAGGGGGGGGGTTACCTTTATATTTACCACCTCTGCTTAGATGGCATTTGAACACAGAGCTGCCAAGCCCTAGGTTGAAACACAACCTGCTACATCACACTGTCTCTAAGCTATGTGTGTAAAGGAAACACAATGGAGTACATACTTTTGTAGGTTATCTGAAGTGCACACTTCCTCGTCGTATAGACCTTCCGGATCTAACAAAGTACCTGCAAGACAAAAGAAACACATGAACCTCCTGTCAATACTTACCTTTTTCTCAAGCCTCAAAGATCATCTTCACCAGAGCTGAATCTACCTGACCTCAGACGGCATTCTTCCCTTCATCAGTGTTAAAGAGTATAAGGCTAAAACTAGGGGGAGACTTTGCTTAGCCTGATATTCAACAAAACCTGACCAATACTTCTCTGATTACCGTATATACTCGAGTATAAACTGAGTTTTTTTAGCCCCAAAAATGAACCCCAAAAGAGGGATTCAGCTTATACTCGGGTCAATGACCATGAGGGTCAGAAGACCATGCCAACAATTTAATTAATTTGACCGTATTTTCATTTATTTTAATTACTGAAACTCACCAGCAGTTGCTGCATTTTCCACCCCCGACTTATACTTGGGTCAATCTGTTTTCCTAGTTTTAGAGGTTCAAATTAGGTACTGTACCTTAATTTATATTCGGGACGACTTATAGTTGAGTATATACGGGTACATAGCCTATTAACAGAGATTGCATCTAAAAAGATTTGTGTATGTAATATTATTTATTTATTTATTTATTTATTTATTTATTTATTTATTTATTTGTATTTATATACCGCCCTCCTCACTGGGGCAACTCAGGGCGGTATATAGAAATTGACACATAAAGTGAAATTCTCAGTAAAGAACGTTGATCTATCCATTGATGGGATGGGGTGGGAGAGGAAGCAAAGTTTGGAAAAGTTTCTTTCTTTGGACTCTGATTCCCAGAATTCTTCTGCCAAATGGCAGCAGATCTGCTGGGTATCCGCAGGCAGAGTAGAGGAGCCAAACTGCTAGACTGATGAAGTTGTCCACGCTGCTTCTTAGGCAGAAAGGGCTTTTTGCCAATGTCCTTCCCCATGAGACGTGATTTCTGTAGACACAGATAATCAAGCTCTCCAGAACCCTTCAAAAATGTGTAGCCTACTGATAATGGTACTTGAAAAATCACAGCTTGAGAATATTTAATTTCCATTAAGGGCTGTTTCAGCATCTGAACCCATTGGAGCACATGTTTCCTACGGAGAGCGGTTTGGAATGATATGCTACTGTTGAGATAGGATGCTTTTGTGTTGCCAGGAAATTAAAAGCACAGCAAGAGAGCAAGGCAAGGAGGAACTGCGATTCCTTGCTAAATAATTGCTCAGCACTTTACGAGAGCCTTCTCTCCCCATCTTAGAACAATGATGGTTAGCGTGCCTTCATTCTGCTTCATTTCCGAGTCAAGATTTTGGACTGCTTTTTGACACCATCTTATGGGTGGACAGCCCCAAACTATTTCTGCTTTGCTTAGCCCAGTGGCTTAGGAATTTGGCTGCAGAGCTAACAGTTGAGGGTTCGATTCCTTGCTGTGCCTTCTAGGAAAAGAGCAATCGGCATAGCCTTGGGCAAGCTGGACAGTCTTAGGGCACCCCCATCTTCTTCTTCTTGGGCCGTATCCAATTCCAAATACAGTAAAACCTTGCATAAAGGGCACCTCACTTAGAGACAAACTCCCTTGAAGAGCAGAATTCTCTCTGAATGGTCACCTCGCCTAACAACTAAAACCAACCAAAAACTCGCTTAACAACTAAATCGCTTAACAACCAAATCGCAATTCCCCCTCCATCAGAAGTCAAAGTTGGTCGCTTACAATGGTGTTTTGCTTAAAGAGCAAACTTGCTTAAAGAACAATCCTGTGGAACGCATTATGCTCTTTAGGCGAGGTACCACTGTATTGACGATCATCATGGTGATTAGCCATGAAGAATGTCTTGCGAATATAATGCCGTTGGCCTTTCATCTGCCTTCCACATCACAACGTGACACCCATAGTACCACTAATGCAGCTCCATGAGTCACTTTCTGGTCCTGAGCCCATTTGGCATGCAAAGTTCTCATCGGCCCCTGGACAGGATTGATGAAGCTGCTGCACTCCATCAAGATGGATTCAAGTGGGGATTTAATCCACTTGGGGACCATCACACTTCCCGGTGGACTTTGTCAAGGCTATTAGTCCTCAGGGCTGTGAGGTTAGTCAACCACACCTGACGATCGGCATTGAGTCGCTGGCAGTAGGGTCTACTCTATGACCATAGCAGGATAACCTGGTCAGACAGGCTAGGGCACTCCCAAAAGATGGAAAATGTGAACTACTTCTGTGTATACTTTATCTAGGAAGCTCTGGACTGAGTCTCCATTAGTTGAAATTGGCTTGTTGGCAAGCAATATTGTTACAGTACCCATGCTGGTTAAGAATGAAGAGAGTTATTTGGCACCAGCTAGAATGGGAAAAATCCATGAGTTACCTCTCTTATACAGTAGGGTTTCTCAACCATGAGCCTGTAAGGCTTGGACTTATTGGACTTCAATTCCCAGAAGCCCAGGTAAGCATACCTGATGATCAGGGCTTCTGGGAATTGAAGTCCAAAAACATCTGGGGGCCTAAGACTGAGAAACCGTATTGCAGTGATGGTGAACCTTAGCACTCCAGGTGTTCTTGAACTTCAATTTCCAGAAGCCCTGATCAGCAGGAGTGCTGACTTGGGCTTCTGGGAATTGAAGTCCAAGAACACCTGGAATGCTAGGCTTTGCCATCACTACCCTACTGTACACTACATTTTGGGAAAGAGTGACCTATGCATCAGAATCTGGTTTTTTTTTTTTACCCAAATAGACATGCAGATAATCAGGTCTGAGGCAGATGCCTCCATCCAAACCAAGATGTCTCTCCTGACCCAACAGGTGTAGCTTCAGATCTTACCAATTGCCCAAGACTTATCTTCCCCAGGACCAACGCGGCACGGATCCTTGTAGCGCATAAATAAGGAATGCTGCTGCTCCAACTTGTCATCTGCAGTGAGAGGAGAAAACATCAGTAAGACATGGAAGAATCATGTGTCGAGAAAGCACACGGAGCATGCAGCACATGGCTATACATCTAGGATTGGACTTTGGGGCATTTTTTTCGACATGAATGTCTGTTCTCTGTTGGATTTGGACACTGCACATGAATGACAATTTCATTTCAGATTTTTTAAAAAAAGAGGAATAAAGTAATTCATTTTTGCAACTCACATGTTCAGGATGGAAAGAAGTTATATATATATATTTTAAAAAAAACCCACTGCTAACTAACATTGAAACTAACACGGAGTTCTATCCATACTACTTCGGTGTCTAGACCAGAGGTGAAACTGCCAAAATGAAGGCACCTTTGGGTTAGTTCATGCTGCGACTCCTTTCTCCTGACCTAGGGTGAGAAAGATTAGCAAGCAGCACAAGGTTGCAGTTACCAGGGTACGCATTTATCACCTTTGAATGTGCAAGATAGGGCTCACTGGTTTTGCAGTCCGAAAACACCTGAAGGGGATGTGTTCCTTACCCCTGGGGCAAGGAATCAAACAGGATTTCAGAAACCGAAGACTGAATTCCTCAAGCCATCGGCCAATTCTATCATCCTGACAGTCTTTCCTGAACTGGAATATTTAAGGGGGGAATTCTGCATAAATGTCCCTCTGATACTTTTCTTTATTTTCTTATTTGAGGGAGAAGCTGAGTTTTATTCTTCTTAAATCTCTTTTAATCCAAGGAGGAGGGGCAGAAGTCCAGCACAAAGTTAGATCAAGACACGTGTTGTCATCGTCTGCTACTTGTATCTGAGAATACATTTCTTCTTTTCACGCCACTGGCGTGAATTTGTTTAAGCTGGATCCCAACTTGCCATGAAGTGACCCACACACTGTGACCACGGAGCCATCTCCCGTGGCACGTATGAAATGAGATATGCAGGATTTAACCCTGGGACTGCAATGGACTGCCACAGCCAGGATGGATGATGCTGCTGCCCTCCATCAAGAGGGATTCAAGTGGGATTTAATCCACTTGGGGACCATCGCCCTTCCCAGTGGACTTTGGCACCCAAGGCTGTTAGTCCTCAGGGTTGTCAGGTTAGTTAACCACCACCTGACACTTGACGTTGAGTCGCTGGTAGTATGGTCTACTCTATTACCATAGCAGGATTACCTGGCCAGACTGGGAAAATGTTCCAGGGGGGGGGGGTCAAATTCTGTACAAGAATATACGAACTGCACAGCCTTGTTAATAATTTTCCTCCCTGCAACCTGATAAAATTTCAGCATGCCATCCCGGCTTCTCCCAGGGGGAATCCCTGAAGCGGCTGCCAGAAGTGCTAACAATGTCGTTTGTCACTGTCTATTGTCAAGGCAACACAATCCATAAAAGTGAGGCTTGAAATAAAAAAGGGGAAGACAGCAAAGAATTGAAATAAGAACCCTAGCTGCTCCAGAGCTAAAAATAAAACAGTGCTTTGAAGGTTACATGGATCAGGTTGCTTTGGTTGGGAAATGCTCAGACTTCCAGAGTAGGGTTGCCATAATTCTCTCCCACCAAACCGGGACAGCCATGACTTCCAGAGTAGGGTTGCCATAATTCTCTCCCACCAAACCGGCCATATGAAATCATTGCATTCTTCAAACTGTGCATGTGTCATGGAGACCACAGCTCTAGGACTCCACAGAATCCCCGTCCAGGGCGGGCAGCCACCAGCATTTTACTTCCGCTTCTGGGAGTGACGAGGGCAGAGCAGGCCAGATGAATTGCAGTAAATCCATTCGTGTGGATTCACAGGGTGCTCGGACTTCCGGGAATTGTATTGTATCCTATTATTGAAACTATGTTATGTATATGTAACTGGAACTGTACCCTGTAACCTTATTTTGCAGTGTCATTTTGTTTTGTTGCACTGCTTACTGTATTGTTATATTTATTGCATTATATTGTATGACTTTTGATTATGTTTATTACCTCTGATTGTCTGATATTTATGGTTTCTGTAAACCGGCCTGAGTCGGTTGCACCAAGTAGGGCGGTATAAAAATCGAATGAATGAATGAATGAATGAATGAATCTGGAGTGCCAAGGCTCACCATCATGGATATAGAGGATGGTAGCATCCTTTAAATCTTGGTTTCCAGGAGCATCACAAAAACCAGCAGACCTGGGACTTTGCAGTCCCAGCATATAGTCAGGTTCTCCTGCTATAGTAATAGAGTAGTCCAGTGATGGTGAACCTTGGCACTCCAGCTGTTCTTGAACTTCAACTCCCAGAAGCCTTGATCAGCAGGAGTGCTGACTTGGGCTTCTGGTAACTGAAGTCCAAGAACACCTGGGGTGCCAAGGTTAGCCATTCCAGGAGTAGACCCTACTGCCAGCAACTCAACACTGAGTGTCACGCGGTGGTTAACTAACCTGACCACCCTGAGGACTAACAGCCTTGGGTCCACAGGGAAGGGCGATGGTCCCCAAGTGGATTAAATTATACTCGAATCCATCTTGATGGAGAGCACCAGCTTCATCCATCCTAGCATGTGGTTGATGAGAACCTTGTGTGCCAAAAGGGCTCAGGACCAGAAAGTGACTAATGGAACTGGATCAGTGGTACTATGGGTGTCACGCTGTAATACAGAAGGCAAATCGAAGACCTCTGCATTATCTTCTTGGAACAATTCTCCTGACTGATTGCCATGATGATCACCAATATTCGGAATGAGATATGACAGAAGAAGGAGGGACTTTGCCATCCATTCTCAATGCAGTCTAATTCAGTGGTTCCCAAAAAGGGGTACACAGCCCATAGGGGGACTTCAATTCCCAGAAGCCTAAGTCAGTACATTGGTTGATCAGTGCTTTGGGGAAATGACTTAGGCTTCTGGGAATTGAAATCCAAAAGCTAGCATTTGGGAAACACTGGTCTAATTCATAAGTAACATCTACAGCACTGAGGTGAAGAAGAAGGAAACCTCCATGGTAAGGAAAGGGGGAAGAGAGAGAAGTCTTGCATCTCACCTGATGAGCAGTTGTCAAAGTTGAGGTCTCCGCAGAGCACATCAAATGCCACCAGCTCCTCTGGATTGGCGGTGCTGGAAGAGGAGGTAGATTTTCTGAAATCAGACAGCCAATCCTGAACCATGTCGAGCTGTTCACACCGAACAGTAGTGTCCCCTGCAGATACACACATATAAAGAAAGGGGGGAAATGTTGAAGTGGCTCATGGTGAGCTGTAGATTTTACAGATTTTGGTTGACTTGGGACACTGATGGCCAATCTTGGTGCTCCAGGTGTTCTTGAGCTTCAATTCCCAAAAGCCCAAGTCAACACACCTGCTGATCAGGGGTTCTGGGACTTGAAGTTCAAGAACATCTGGAGTGTCAAAGTTTGCCATCACTGACCTAGGAGAACATCGACCTTGTTTTTAAATCATCATGGCCACATTTATTGGGAGTCTGATTTCCCGCTGTGCTCCCTGGGATAAGAGCCAGCCTATGCAGCCATGGGCAAACTGCAGGGTTCCAAGAGCTCCCCCAAGAGGAAGGGAAAGGGAACACCACTTCTGTGAATTATCTACCTAGAAAATTCTGGAAAAGGTCCCCATAGGACAGCACATAAAGGTAAAGGTGCATTTGGAGGAAAAGAGGGATGTGAAAACACTTAGAATCATAAAATAATTGAGCTGGAAGGGGCCTTTGAGCTCATTGAGTCCAAATCTCCCCCCACCCCCACAGGAGTCTGAATCAACTTACAATGAAGGAATCTGAATTAAACAATTACCAAAGGGCAACTATCATAGCTCAATATATTATGTTATCAGGATTTCTTTAGATTACTTCAGACACATTTGGCAAGACACTGTCAGAAAATGCATCCTAAACCAGTAATATATAGAGCAGTGATGACAAACCTTTTAGAGACCGAGTGCCCAAACTGCAACCCAGAACCCACTTATTTATCACAAAGGGTGAACATGGCAACAGAGGAAGGAGGAAACACTCCCATTGGGCTGCTAGGCAGAGGGGCAGGGTGAACTCTGTGCTGGGGGAGGGAGGAAGCACTCCCATTGGGCTGCTGGGCAGAGGGGTGGAGCAAACTCTGTGCTGGGGGAGGGAGGAAGTGCTCCCACTGGGCTGGTGGGCAGAGGGGTGGAGCAAACTCTGTGCTGGGGGAGGCAGGAAGCGCTCCCATTGGGCTGGTGGGCAGAGGAGCGGGGCAAACTCTGTGCTGAGGTGACCACACAGGTGACCACAGAGAGATCTCCAAGTGCCACCTCTGGCACACATGCCATAGGATAGCCACCACTGATATAGGGCACTTCCGATACTTTCATACTTCATGCCAAAAAGCTTTCTTCACAGCTTCAAGGAGAAAACAGGGAATTCGTCTGATGTTCTCCCTTTTTTCCTGCCCAGTGTCTGCTTGTTCTCTGTACTATGTAGTATAATGGGGTAGGATCCAGACTCAGTTATGGAATTAACTTTGATGATTTATGGGCTTCTAGCTTTATAGAATCCCATAAATGGGACTCTGGTGGGGTGGCTTATTGGTTGAGATGACGAACTTGATGCCTGGAAGGTTGGCATGTCGGCAGTTAGAGACCTGAGTGCTGCTCGATACTGAGCTCCCATCTCCATCCTAGCTCCCGCCAACCTAGCAGTTTGAAAGCAAGACACTACAAGTAAATAAATAGGTACCATTTTGGTGGTAAGGTAAATAGCATTCCATGCACTCCGGTGTCTAGTCATGCTTGCTACATGATCACGAAAATGTTTGCAGATGCAGGTAGTGCTGGCTCTGTGGCTATAAGCAGAGATGAGCACTGAACCGTAGAGTTGGCTTTCGAACAAGGGTGACCTTTACCTTTGCCTAGGTTTATAGAGTCTAGACCAGTGGTTCCCAGCCTTGGTATCCCAAGGAAGTAGAGCTCCCAGAAAGTTAGGATAGCACAGCCAACGGTGAAAGCTTCTGGGAGTTTTACCCCATGAACCTCTGGGGAACCCAAGGTTGGTCTAGAACAGTGATGGTGAACCTTGGCACTCCAGGTGTTTTTGGACTTCAATTCCCAGAAGCCCAAGTTAACATACCTGTCGATCAGGGCTTCGGGGAATTAAAGTACAAGAACATCTGGAGTGCCAAGGTTGGCCATCACTGGTCTAGAACCCTGGTCTAGACCGACTAAAATCAGACATGTTTGTATTCTGGAAGCTATACTCTCCAAAAACAGTAACTTTTCCCTGTAAATCCGAGGCTTCTGATTTAAACTGAGTCCGACAGCAATGAATGGAGCTGAAATTTGGCAAGGGATTTGAGCCAAAGAATGCAAATACTTCCTGCTGTATTAGGAAGATGTTGATACTCTGGATGCAAACTGAGCACTAGCAGTTGACAACGATGCCTTTGACTTGGGGTGGGGGAAAGAAGAATGAGAAAGTTGACACATATACATTCTCTAACACAGTCTAGTTCAGCTAATGGGTAGCTATCCAAGGTCGTCACGTTCAGTTGGGATGGAATTAGTGGAAAGCAGGTCCTCACCTGTCACTGTTTGATTTATGGCATGACATCGCAGCCTGAATCATAGGCTGTGAATGTCCTTGTCTGACGTCCCAAACACATCCATCATCCCCACTGCCCTGTTGACCATTTTCAACAGCAGGCATCTATGTCGGCATGCTCTGCCTATTTTCATTGGGACAACATTCAGTATAGCAAGACTGGTTTTTCTTCTTCTTCCATGTCTAAGCTGGACATGAAACTGGCCAAATGAAGCCACCGTTTGGTGAGTTCATTCTGAAGTTCCCTTTGCCTGGCCTAGTGTGAGAAAGATTAGCCGGTAACACAAGGACGATGTTACCAGGATAACGCCCGATTGTGGTTCATAAATACCACACTCCTTGAGGAGGATCTTTCTGTGTATCCCGCAGCAAAGCTGGTTGTAGCATTGGATGGGCAAATGCCAGTTCAAATCCAACCAGAGGCATAAACACCTTGGACTAATCTGACCTACCTTACAAAGTTGTTGTAAAGAAAGAGTGGGAAAAGGAGAGCATTATGCACTGCCTAGGAGCAACCAGAATCAAGACCCTTGGGTACTCAGCCCGCTCTTTTGTGCCACCAATGCAGATGTTTGGGAAGCATTACTACAGTTCAAAGTCTTAACAGCAGAACTTAGAATCCAGTGTTCCCCAACCTTTGGTTTTTGGACTTCATTTCCCAGAAGTCTCAGTCAAGCCCCCCCCCCCCGAAAAGCACTGACCAGCCAATGTACTGACTTAGGCTTCTGGGAATTCAAGTCATCCTGTGGGGTGTGGGCCCCACATTGGGAACCACTGCCTTTGGGTAATGATTGATGTTATTCTTACAGTTTGGGCGGTGGTGGCATAACTTGTATCTGAGAATGCATCCCCCCCCCAGCACAAAAAATGCCATTGGTGTGAATTTGCTTAAGGTGGATCCCAGCTTACCATGAAGTGACCCACACACTATGATCACGGAGCCATCTACTGTGACACATATGAAATGAGACGTGCAGGATTTAACACCGGGACTACAAAGGACTGCCTCAGCCTTGAGGATATTATCAAGGTGCGCCTTCACAGCCAGTCCATCTGGCATGGCCTCTTCTACTTCCATGACCATTGGGAATCAGAGTTCCTCCTCCACTCATTTTGCCATTGGACCCAATAGGATGGTGTCCAGTGGCATTTCCTCCACTGAGGGGACCATCACCCCACCTAAAGGGCCTCATCTGCACATAGTTGTTGGCCCCTTTAAGGAGGCAGGTTATTTACTGCCACCCAGCACTTGGCATTGAGTCGCTGGCTGTACGGGCTATTCCATGACCGTAGCGGGATGTCCAGCCAGACAAGTACAGTATAGCAATATGGAAGTTACATGGGTATAGCAAGTAGTTACTTTCAAAGTTACCCTAAAGGCATGTAAAGGCATTCTAGAGGTTGGGATTTTTGACCCTTTGTCCTATTTATCATCTCTTTTGTCAAACTTATAAGGCAAGGGAATTTTGTGTGTGTGTGTGTGTGTGTGTGTGTGTGTGTGTGTGTGTGTGTGTGTGTGTGTGTGTGTGTGTGGAGGTTCTGCCTTTTGTCATCGTATAAATATTTTCAAGGAGATCCCAGGAAATCCATACTGATTAAATAGAGATACATTAAAATCAGATGCGTGTTGCAGATAGATCTGTGCAATGCTATATATACAAGCACAGTTCCTGTGTGCATAATTCTAAAAACAGAGCCAGATTTAACTGTAGGCAAAACCCAACTCACCCTTCTCAAAATATTTCCAAATATGCTTTCTCTGAAAAACAGATCCTAGATCTGTGCCTTTTATGTGGTTGAAACTTCACCCTCCTCCTTTTTAAAACATCACTCTGCTTTGTTTTGGTTTGTTTAAACACGAGAGATGTTTTGGACCAGATAGGTAAGGCAGCCAACGGAACGCCGCTGTTATGAACTCAGGTTCTTCCATTTTGTTCCATAAAGGAAGGGAGATTTATTGAAGGACATCTAAGCTCTTAAATGTAAGCTCTCCTGTTTGAACAGAGGATGACAGATAAAGCCTGGAAACACGAAGCAAACACATGAAATTCAAACAGGAAAGGAACTTTGAAGCATTAAAGAAGACGGGATGGTGGCGCAAAATGGATTAGTTTGGTCTTTCTACTCCATGTTTCTCTCTCATCCTTAAGACTGGGTCAGATCTGACAGTAAATCCACCAAAGTCCAGCTAAACAAGGGGCTGTATTTCAAAGGAATGGAACAAACATTGAACAAAAGGTCAAAAGTAAATTAATTTGTGTGTTGGGTAGCAGGTCGCCCATGCTGAAAGACAGTTGAACTCTAGGGCTCATCTCTGTTTATAGCCAAAGAGACAGCTCTGTCTACATCTGCAGACGTTTCCGTAGACATGTGGCAGGCATGACTAGACACTGGAATGCACATAAAACACTGTCACCTTTCCCACCAAAGTGGTGCCTATTTATCTACTTGCAATTTCTTGCTTCCGAACTGCTAGGTTGGCAGGCGTTGGTACAGAGACAGGAGTTCACTCCGTCATACAGCACTTGGGTCTCAGCCTGCTGGCCTGCCTGCCTTCCATTCATCAAGTTCGGCGTCTTAACCACTTATATGCCGCCTACTCGGCTACGTGACTCAGGGCACCTAACAGCAATCACAATATATTTAAAATTAAATACAATTAAAAAGTACAATATAATACAATGCAACAACACGTGGGGGCATGTTTTATGGCCGTCATAAACATGCCCACTTCCACTTCTGGTAGTGTCAACAGCAGCAGCGGGCCGCATGAAATGGTGCTGTAATTTGGCCACCCCTGGTGTAAGGTATAGTTTGATCCTTCGACAGTTTCATGAGCTGGGCCTCCTGACAAACAATATTGGGGTTGGATTGGGACTTTTATGCTGGGATGTTTCACTTGTACCCATTAAACGTCTTTTGGGATTTTGAGGCTTTCTGCGATTCCAGAAGTTTATCACAAGTTCTGGGGACTGGGTGTTCTTTAAAAAGGATAAATCCAGACACAGGACAAAGTAGTTTGTTTTACGAAGGCTTATTCCAAAACAATGTAGAGGACTTCTCACCCCTCATTACTTTACTCCATTAAAAAAAAAAATCCACCAGAACCTTTATCAAAACTCTTTGCAACAGGAGAAGGAGAAGTCTTCCTTGCCAGGTATTAAATTTTAGTTGACAGTTTATGCTGGAAATAATCTGAGAAGTTGAATTTATCTGGTTGCTAAAAGGGGAGCTGTCCTATAAAATTGTAACGATACCTTACCCCCTCCACCGTTCCTTTGGGATGTTAAAAGAACACCTATAAATTTATTTAAACCTAGCCCCAAAGCTTCACTACATGACACAATATTTATCTTGAGATAAGATATAAATAATATTTAGATTATCAACCTTTTACACTGACAGGGTGAGAGAAGACAGTTTTATTTAATGAAATAGGGTCAGTAAAGAAACAAGTCAGGGCTCAATTTTCCTCTGGGTAGTTTCATGTGATTGCAGCATGATTCACCCCAAACGCCCTTTACTTAGTGGCCTCTCCGTAGAGTTTTGTGAGGAACTAGTGTAATGGGTAGATCAAGTGGTTAAGATGCTGGACTCAATGACTGGAAAGTCAGAATTCGATTCTCGAATACTGCAGGAAGGAATGAGCTCCCGTCTCGGTCCCAGCTTTTGCCAACCTAGCAGTTTGAAAGCAAGAAATTGCAAGTAGATAAACAGGGACCACTTCAGTGGGGAGGTAAACAGCGTTCCGTACACTCCGGTGTTGAGGCATGCCTGCCACATGTCCAGCTGGATCTTTGGGTATAAACAGAGATGAGCACTGAACCCTAGTGTTGGATACGACTGGCTTTCGAGCAAGGGCAGCCTAGTTTAATGGGAAAGGTCCGACATGCCCTAAAATGGGGAAAGGGCAGAATTCAACAGATATCTACTGGTCTGTGGTCCCAATCCAAAACACACCCTGTCTTGGAATTTCTGCTAATTGGCTGTTGCATTATTTATTTATTTATTTTATTTTTTTATTTCCTCAGATTTACTATCCCGCCCCAATCGGGTAAACCCGACTCTGAGCGGCTTACAATATTGGTTAAAATCACAAAGTTAAAACTAATGCTTAAAACTAATGCTTAAAACATGTCAATGAGAGCCCCAGGGAGCCTCCGTCCTTTGAATCCTGATTTAGAATCACAGAATAATGGAGTTGGAAGGAGTCTATAAGCCTATTAAGACCCAACCTCCTGCTCAATGCAGGAAGCCAAATCAAAGCATACTTGCCAGATTGTTGTCTAACGTTCCCTTGAAGACTAGTGCCTTAGAAGGTCTATGGTGTAGATCGCTGGTTTCAATGTTATCCATCTTAACATTTAATCTAGTTCTGCCCACCGCATTTTTAGACCTATGTGTTATGTGCTGTCAAGTCTGAAATGACATAGCAGTGATGGTGAACCTTGGCACTCCAGATGTTCTTGAACTTCAGTTCCCAGAAGCCCTGATCAGCAGGAGTGTTGGCTTGGGCTTCTGGTCATTGAAGTCCAAGAACACCTGGAGAGCCAAGGTTCGCCATCACTGACCTATAGTGGCCCAAATAGGGCTGTGAAGACAAGTGAGGTAATTAGGTAATTAGGTAAAGGTCGCCCTTGCTCAAAAGCCAGTCACATCTGACTCTAGGGTTCAGTGCTCATCTTTGTTTATAGCCAAAAAACCAGGAATATTTGGATCTGCAGACATTTCCGCGGACATTAACGGGCATGATTAAACACTGGAGTGCACAGAATGCTGTTTAGCTTACCACCGAAGTGGTATCTATTGATCTACTTGCAATTTCTTGCTTTCGAACTGCTAGGTTGGCAGGAACTGGGACAGAGGCAGGAGCTCACTCCATCATGCAGTATCCAGGAATCGAACTCTGACCTTCCAGTCAGCAAGTTCAGTGTCTTAATAACTTGAGCCACCGCATTCCCAGTGAGGTAATTAAGAAGCGATTATTACTAATTCCACATCCTGAGTGAGCTTTCATGGCCCAGTGGGGATTTGAACCAAGCTCCCCTGATTCCTTAGACATCGTGCTACACCCACTACTTTGCACTAGCCAGATGAGAAATATGCTATACGGATAGGAGCCCATCTAGAAGAGAATGATTTCATCTCCATAGCCCTGCTCTCTAGCAGGCAGCAAAACACAGATTGGCAAAAGGACTGGAAAGAATATCAAGAAAGCAATGGCATTTGGTACCTGCTAGGGCTTGCAAGTGAGTGCAGGAAATATATCCCACAATTCTTTGGTCCTGAGGTGTACGTCCTACTTGTACCTGGAGAAGAAAAAGAGAAAGAAAGAAAAATGAGAAGAGAGAATTTAATGGACCATTCAACTGCCCCCCCTCCCAGGAACAAAATTTCCATTATTTATTTATTTATTTATTAGTTCAAATTTATATTGCTGCCCACTTGCCATTGCCCAGTGCAAAACATGAAAAGGGTTTTAAAATAAATTAATAATATTTTTTTTTTTGGGGGGGGAACAATCATCTTGGGTCCTTGTTCACACTACAATGGAATGTGAATTTGTACAAAGTCAATTAGTTGGCACATATTTCAAACAGGATGAGAATCAAGTCTTACATTGGAATCCACTCATAAATATGATCACCTACTGTATATACTCGAGTATAAGCCTAGTCCCAAAAATGAGCCACAAAAAGGGGAAATGGCTTATACTCGGGTCAGTGACCACGAGAGTCCCAAGACCATGTCAGATTTAGACCCACCAAAAAATTAATTAATTTTACCATATGTTCATGTACAGTATTTTGATTATTGAAACTCACTAGTAGCTGCTGCATTTCCCATCTTCGGCTTATACTCGGGTCAATCTATTTTCCTGAGTTTTTAGGTCAAAATTAGGTACCTCAGCTGATATTTGAGAATATTCCATCCATCCATTCATCCATCTATTCATTCATTCCCTGCCTTTGTCCTCAAGAGGATCCAAGGTGCTTCACAATGTTAAAATAAACAATATTAAAATCTTTTAAACAAAAATAACAGCAACAAATAGAAACACCATTTGTAGGCAACCAGTGATTGAGAAAAGCATGGGGCTGCAGTGGGTCAATGGTTAAGAAGCTCCCCTTGTTAGCTGGAAGGCCGGCAAGGTGGCAGTTCGTGATCCAGGTACTGCATGATGGATTGAGCACCAATCTCCGTTTCAGCTTTTGGGGACATGAAAGGAGCCTCATTCGGGCGTTCCTTGAGTGGAGTTTCTCCGAAAAAAATCCTTTCAGCCCAGAATAATTTCTGACACAAAATTGTTATCGAGAAAAGCCTGCCCTGAAGAGGAAGGTCACTAGATCAATGGGTAGTTATGAGTAAGCAAGATGAGAAATTTCAGAATAGGAGTCCAAGGAATCTTTCTGCCTTTCCTCCTTCCTTCTGAAGAAGTACACAGGTTTGCCACCACAGAGCAAGGCTGACATACATGATGCATTTTATACTTCCTCTCCTTCTTTGGCATCATGTCTAGCAGTGACTTGTAGAATGGAAGGAGCACTACATGCCAATGTTTGTTTCCTGCTCCAGTCCAATATCACCTACGATGCTACACATGGGCATTCCTTAGCCTTGGAGGCAGGAAATGTGCCATAAAAGGGAAGCACACCCCCAACACCCACAGTGTGAGGAAGAACATTAAGGGGATCTAGCTCTTGCGATGCTGCTGTGACAGCAGAAAATTTACCCTCTCCATCTGTACTCTATCTCTGGCACCGGTGATTTACACAAGGAACAAATTTGTGGCAGATTTATGGGGTGCCAGCCATAAAGGAACACTTACATTTGACATTTAATATCTGGTAGTTGATATTTCTCTTTCAAATTGATTCATTTGAAATGTGGCGCTGGATGAGGGCTCTGCGGACACCCTGGACTGCCAGAAAGAAGAACAAGTGATTCCTAGAGCAAACAAAACCAAACTCTGCAGCTCAAAACACCCAAAGCCTGGACGTAAAGGTCCTTTGGGTATGATACTAAAGGCATTATTCCAGTATGAGTTGTGTTTTGGGCCAACACAGTTACATCTGCTTTTAACTGCATAAAACATAAGGGCTCCCCCTCTTCCCTTATTTGGGTCCAGGTAATCTGAAGAAGGGACTGCGGTGACTTAGTGCTTAGTGCACTGGGCTTCAAACAGCATAGGATAAGATTTGCAGAAATCCTGTTTTTATGAGCTTGGCATGTTTGCCCTCTTGCTGGTAGAGATTTGCTGTGTTGGCTGCGCTGCTTTAATATATTATTTAAACATGTTGAAACAGAATTAAGAATTTTATTATTGTTGTTGTTATCATGTCAGAAGCATATCAAGGTACTTTCTGGGTCGAAAGGATTTTTGCTGGAGCAACTCCACTCAGGGGGCGCCTTGAATGAGGCTCCTTTCATGTCCCCAAGATCTTTTCCCGCCGAAGTGGTACCTACTGATCTTCCAGCAATGTCGTGCTTTCGAACTGCTCGGGTGGCAGGAGCTGGGACAGAGACAGGAGCTCATTCCGTCCTGCAGTGTTTGGGTCTCGAACTGCCGACTTGCCAACCATCCAGCTAACAAGGCGAGCTTCTTAACTGCTGAGCAGTCAATGTTAAGGAGGTATAAAATCCTCTACGACCACATCTTGAGCCACTTGCATTCAGAGAGAGGCTGTATTCTGCTACAACGCGCATCATTCCACAGTGCCGGCCATGAGTCGGGTTTACCCGATTGGGGCGGGGTAGTAAATGTGAGTTAATAATAATAAATAATAATAATGATGTGGGACTCCAAGAACTGATCTCGGCTCACCTATCCTGATCTTGGCTCACTGTCATGAGACTCAAAAGATGAAAGCCACTCTCTCAGTTGGGACTAAAAAGAAAAGTGCTAATCAAAACACACACAGAGAGAGAGACAATTCATCATATGTTCCAGCTAAACAACAGGTCTGCCTTGCCCAATACTAGAAGCCATTGCATGCCATGCTATTGCCATAGAGCAGAATGGCCAGGTATGGGGGAGGGGAAGGCATATTCCACCTTTAACAGCAAACCTCACTTATGGATATATATATTTTAAAAGTTCTAAGGTCTTCCTCGCTTGAAAGCCAGCCATATCCAACTCTAGGGTGCGGTGCTCATCTCTGTTTACAACTAAAGAGCCAGCACTGTCTGTGTCTGCAGATGTTTCTAGTGGTCATGTTGCAGGCATGAATAGACAGTGGACCACACAGAATGTTGTTACCTTTCCTGCCAAAGTGGTACCTATTTATCTACCGTATATACTCGAAGATAAGCCAACCCGAATATAAGATGAGGTGCCTAATTTTGACCTGAAAACCTAGGAAAATAGATTGACCCTGGGGGTGGGAAATGCAACAGCTGCTAGTGAGTTTCAATAATCAAAATACATGAAACTATGGTACAATTAATTACATTGTTGGCACATCTCAATCCAGTGCAGTCTTGGGACCCTTGTGGTTGTTGACTCCAGTATAAGCAATGTCCCCTTTGGGGGGCTAAAAAGCCTAGGCTTATACTCGAGTATATATGGTACTTGCAATTTCTTGCTTTCGAACTGCTAGCAGGGCCGTAGCCCGGAGTCTAGATCTCGGTGAGGGAATATTTCCTCCCCCCCCATGTATTCCTATGGGAAACTGCACTTTGCACTCTCTAGTGGCCAGAGAGTTTGAGGGTGGGCAAAATGCTAACTCAGGGTGGGTTAAGCCCCCCCCCCCCCTGGCAATGGCCCTGACTGCTGTGTTGGCAGGAGCTGGGACAGAGGAGGGGTGCTCACTCCATCATCCTGCACACAGACTCTGCTAGCTAAGAAGAATAACCAAAGTTCCCATCAGGCCCTATCAACCAAGCCTGCAAATTGAAAAAGAACTGTCAAATGCTAGAGCATCCGAAATGTGTGGCTTCTTGCCAAATATTGCATTAGCAGAGGCAGCGTGTGTGTGAAATATTTAGAGTGCCACCCAGGAACGCAACGAGAAGCCTACTTCAGGAAGCTGGTGCAGATTTTGTCAGGGCAGATTTGTGGACACAAAGCAGGTAGACACAAAGCAGCTTGTAAACTGCCTACTTCTTTGTGACCAAGTAACAAAACAGTGGTGGTCCCTGGTGGGTCCACAGGATGAACTTGCGCCAGCACCTCTCGAAGAAGAAGAGCGCAGCTCCATGGTACATATCACAGGCCACTTGGACTTTGGTTATTATATCCACAAATAGCACTTTTTCCATGTTGGAAATTCAGAAAAGCTTCATGGGAGTATCTAACCATTGGTACCTGGGTCGAAATGGACTGCAATAGCTTAGTGGTTAAGATCCTGAACTTGATGACTGGAAGGTTGGCAGATCAGCAGTTTGAGATCTGAGTGCTGCACGACGGAGTGTGCTCCCATCTCTGTCCCAGCTCCTGCCAACCTGGCAGCTCCAAAGCAAGAAAATGCAAAGAGATAAATACGCACCACTTCAGTGGGAAGGTAACAGCATCCCAGTGTCTAGTCATGCTTGCCACATGGCCATGAAAACATCTGCAGACATCCAACACTGGCTCTGATGTGTGTTTCATGAATGATTCTTTCTTTGCTCTGTGTGGAGATGCCTAGGATCTTATTCTTTCAGGCCATGCTCCACTACTGAGCAATTGAGTCTCCACCACAGAGTGGTTGTCCCTCTCCGGTGGTCTCCCATCCAGGTACTCACCATTCCTGACCCTGCTTACCTTCCAAAATCAGAGAGAATCAGTGTACAGTATCACCATTTGTATGATATTCCTCTCACCCCAACAGCCTCTCCCAACCATTAAAGGATGTCTCATCATATAGCCATAGTAAGTCTGGCACTCTACCCACTATATTGCACTGCCTCTTTCGAACCGCCTTTTGACTAAACCTCAAGAGCTGCTCTTCCAAGTCAAGAAACCTTCCTTCAGCTCATGTCTTCTGTTCTTTCAATCAGGGTGGTCAGCTTGTTACCCTCTACATATTGCTGGACAGCACCTCAGCTTCAGCTGGGCTGACAAAGGTTGAATAGGGGGTTGAAACCAAACTCAACAGGTTTGGGCTTTATTATTATTATTATTATTATTATTATTATTATTATTATTATTATTATTATTATTATTATTATTATTATTATTATTATTATTATTATTATATTTAAATTGCCTTGCTTAGATCTGGGATAACACGGTAATCAAAACAAAGGCAAAATCAATATGAAGATGCAATTGCTGTCCTCCATCAAGATGAATCCATCTCGATGGAGGGCAGCAGCTTCATCCATCCTGGCCAGGGGCGGAGGAGGACTTTGCGTGCCAAAAGGTCTCAGGACCAGAAAGTGACATGTGGAACTGGATCAGTGGTACAAATGTCACGCTGCGATGCAGAAGGCAAATGAAAAGTCACTGCATTATATTCTCGGGACAGTCTTCTTGGCTGATTACCATGAGGATCACCAATATTTGGATTCAGATATGGAAGAAGAAGAAGAAGAAGAAGAAGAAGAAGAAGAAGAAGAAGAAGAAGAAGAAGAAGAAGAAGAAGAAGAAGAAGAAGAAGAAGAAGAAGAAGAAGAAGAAGAAGAAGAAGAAGAAGAAGAAGAAGAAGAAGAAGAAGAAGAAGAAGAAGAAGAAGAAGAAGAAGAAGAAGAAGAAGATTTTGCAAACTCTTGTTTCCACTCCTCTAGGGTCCAAAACTCACATTTACAATCTCTGGGTATATTTACATCACCACACAAAACAGCAAGGGGCAAACTGAGATCAGAGAGTAGGTGAGAAGGAGATCAGAAAGGAGACTGGAGACTGGAGTGTGGTATGGAGAAGATTTTGGAGGACTGAAGAAGAAAGCGGAGGCTGAAGTGGAACAAAGAAGGTGGCAGCAGACAACAGAAATGGGAGGGAAGACATTTATTTGGTAATTTTAAGGCATAGTTTTCTTTTTTCATCCACATACAAAGCTTATTTTAACCTTGGACTTCAAGCGTAAAAAGGGTTTGACCTATAACACTTTGCAATCATCTTTATGGGGAAATGAGGAGGAGGTCAAATGTGGTACACTGCAGTAATCCTCTGTGTGGGCTATGCTTAAGATGCTATAAAATGCCCAGGTTATTACTCAATAACTGGCAACAAATTAGAGGTTACTAGAGGGAAGATGTTTAGTGCTTGAAGCTGGTAGAAACTGGTCTTATCCAGCCCAGGGACCAAGTTGTTTACCTCAAATAACCCATACCCAAACCAGACAGTTCGAGCGGTGTTGTGTTTTGATGTTCATTATCCTTTGATGTCAATTTTTAACCAGTTTGCTCATTAGTGAGAGATGTTATTCTTTGGCAAATTAGTAGACTATAAACACCTGAGAAGCTGGTTGCACAGAGATGTGCTAATGATCAGGCACACTGCTCTAAAAAGGTATATATGAGTTAGGATTCTATCCCTTGCTGAGCTATGTGCGACACCTGATTCCTGGGGTCACCATAACTATTCTTCAGGGACTTCCAGTGCACAGAAGGCGCATATGGTTTCTCTTCATTCTTTTAGAGTTTAATGTGTTTTTCTTCCTCTTTGCTTTACTGATTCTCATTGCTTTAATAAAGGCACCCTGGTGAAGCAGTGGTTCAACTGCTGAACTGCAACGAACAGGTTGTGAGTTTGATCCTGACCAGGGCTCAAGGTCGACTCAGCCTTCTATCCTTCTGAGGTCGGTAAAATGAGTACCCAGTGTGTTGGGGCAAAATGCTAATTAATTTGTGAACCCCCCCCCCCCAGAGAGTGCACTAAGCACTATGGGATGGTATGAGGCATGATTGCTTTTGTGAGTGCCAGAAGAGTAGCGTGCCTTGGCGGGGCTCCATATAAAAATTTGTTTGGGGGCCCTTAGGAAGGGTAAATATTTGTTTTGCTTACACACGTTGGGGGCCCCCATGGCCCGGGGCCCCCGTATAATTGATACGGCAGATACGGCGGTAGCTACGCCTCTGGTGAGTGCATTACCATCAAACTCCATCTTTGGCAAGACAGCCCATTGGGTTGTTAAGAGCAAAAGTCTCTTGTACATGTCTGAGCATCGATTGGTAAAATCTCATTGCTATCCCTGAGACTGCAACAGGAGTACTGTACTTTTGCAGCCAGTGTGCTTCACCTCTAGAAAACACTGAACACTCTCTTCAAGGTTTTGAAATTACACTGAACTCTCCATGAATTTTCAGCCAAATGATGGGGGGAATCTCAGAGAGAACATTTACACCTATTTGGTTTTCTTACAATCCCAGCAGCCAAAGGATTCCCTCCTTCTAGCTTCAGTGCAGTGATGGTCAACCTTGGCACTCTAGGTGTCCTTGGACTTCAATTCCCAGAAACCCAAGTCAACACACCTGCAGATCAAGGCTTCTGGGACTTGAAGATCAAGAACACCTGGAATGCCAACGTTGGCCATCACTGCTTTAGTGGAACTTGAATGAAGACTTGGGATTATTAATTAAGCTTATCAATCTTTCTCCTTGCTCGAAAAGAGGTTTACTGCCTTGTAAGGAGGGTAAGTGGAAAAAACAGCTGCCAGTTTACCTAGTTTCAATGACTCAGGTTCTGACAGCTGGAAAGTGACTGATTTTTAATCCCTTAATCCTTATTATATGCCCATGCTGAAGTGGTTTCAGAGGTGCAAAAAAAAAAAAAAAAAGGTCCAGAATTTGGAGGTGTTTTGACTTCTTTGGTCTGTGCAAACCTTGTGCAAGATTTTATATCTTAAACCACCATGTCTATTAGTGGAGACAAAACCGTAGCTAGCTGAACCAATAATGGCAAGACTTCATGTAAGGTAGTTTCACACATTCACTGGGGTACACAGAAAGAGCCTCCTTGAAGATTGTGGTATGTTTGAACCACAATTGGGTGGCAACTTTGTGTTGCCAGCTAATTTTTCTCACACTAGGTCAGGCGAAAGGAACTGCAGAATGAACTCACCAAATGGTGCATTCATGTTGGCAGTTTCACTTCTAGCCTAGACACTGAAGAAGAAGAAGAAGAAGAAGAAGAAGAAGAAGAAGAAGAAGAAGAAGAAGAAGAAGAAGAAGAAGAAGAAGAAGAAGAAGAAGAAGACATTCACTCCTGTTGTGTTAGCATTTCTCCTTGTTGGCTTTACCTTCAACAATGTCCATAGTGGAAACTGAGGCTGCCCATTTAGCTTGGGTCGGGGAATCTCAGGAATCCATTCTACATCCTAGTCGAAGCCCTACAGGGAGCGATCCAAAGTCCCAGACCTGATCTTTGAAACAGGTTCAGGACTTTAGAGAGCTCCTCTACAATCCAGGGTCAAATCCAAAATTTTGTTGCCTTGGGATGATCACCTGCACTGAATGGAAGCAGTTCCTTGCACTACCATGTACTTGACTACTATGGCTTCATCTGTCTGACAAGAGGTAAGAGGTGCTTATCTCCAGTGGATTATGAAACATGGGCACGTGATATTTCCCCGCAGTTACATCCCCAAGTGAATTCCCAAAATGAAGGAAGCTAAGGTGACTCGAATTTGTTCTGCATCCAAGGAGACAGCTGTGAAGCCTACATGTGGATGAAAGGGATATATCTCTGGGAGACTTTCCCCTCAAAGCCCCTGACCCCATTTCTTAAAAAAATGTTCTGCCCAGAAATATGGAATTCTGCCTTTAGAGCAGTCGTTTCCCTGGTACCCAGAGGTTTTTAGAAGCCATACAGTTTGACAGGATCCCCAGCCATCTCATGTTTCAGTATAGACGTTGTGATAGACAACCATCCTGATCAAAAGTCATTAATGACCTTAACCTCCATGAACTTATCTTGTCTTCCTTTCAAATTAGTCAAGTTGGTACCCACTGCTATTTTCATGCATGGAAATTCTGAATTTTAACTATGTAGAGAAGCACTCCTGCCATGAGCCAGCATGAAAGAAAGAAAAAAATCTCTAACATGATTGTTAAAATTAAGCAGATGTGGATAGTCAATCTTATTTTGACACCACCATCCCAAGCCAGTTTTATTAGTGATAGCCTGGATATGCACCCTACTTTACAGATGACAGCCCTTTGCTGGGATGGCTGATTGAAGAGCTTCATTGTTTGAAGTGTCATTCAGTCCAAGTCTGGCTTATTGAAAAAAAGAACCATAAAAAGACAGAGCTACAGGGCAGACATTTTTGTAGCTCTCATGTAGAATGACAGAAACATTTGAAACCGTCCCCATGTCTATGACTCAGGTATACATGTCAAATATAGGGTTTGCTGTTATCTGAGGTTTCAGGTATCCATGGTAGGGCTTGGAAAGTATCCTCATGGATAAAGGGGTGGTGGTGACCTATACCTGGTTTCCAGTGTTTGTGGAATGGAGGATGATATCAAATTCAGCCTGCTGTTATTTTCCAACTCTCTTTTTAGAAACAAAGCCTGGCACCCTGTCATGAACTTTCTTGCACTATCCACAAGAAATTGTTGCTTGCCTGAAGAAGGGAGTTTGAGTCATGACATCATATCAGAGAGTAAACAAAACAACAAAAAGACAGCAAGTTGTGATACCTTAAAGCAGGGGTTTTCAACCTATGGCCAGTGGCCAGATTTGGCCCACAATGCCAAATAATGTGGTCCCCACCTTGCCCCAGTCACTGCCACTGCCACCACTGCTGGAATCAACCACGGACTCATTTATGGCCACCATAAACACATTTACCAAAGCTGTAAATGAGTCCTTAACTGTAGTAAATACATTTACAGCAGCTGTAAATGATGGTGGTGGTGGATGGTGGTGGTGGTACGACAAGTCTCGGCCCCTCAACAGTTTGAGGGAGTGTGACCCAGCCCTCAACTTGAAAAGTTTGAGAACCCCGGCTTAAAAACTAACACCTGCATTTAAATGTGAGCTTTCATGTTCAAGTCCATTTTGCCAGACCATAAGAGTGACATGGCATCAGTTTATACACATCCGGTACACAATGGTTGGCCAGCCAAACAGAAAAGTAACATTGTAGCTTTTTTACAATTTGCTGTGAAGCTTGGCCCTGTTGAGTTGCAAACGGTCGCAAAACAAACTTCTCTTGCAAGCCGATGCATCACACCCAAAGGATGGATGCAAAACAAGCATTGTGCCATTACACAGTTGCCAAGGAGTTAGCATCTATTGACAATGTTGTTGGTTTTTTGTGACCCAGGCAAAATTGCAGCATGTAACAACCTGTTAGTTGTGGTACATCAAATTTGATGATGTCCCAGAAAGATGAGCCGTGAAAGCTCATGTAATGTTTGATTTTTCAGTGAACCAATAAAGGTATTACTTTTCTCCTCTCTCTCTCTCTCTCTGTGTAGAGACTTGCTTGAAAATGGAAATGGAAAGCCACACTTAGGATGCTGATTTCTCTATTCTGTGTTGAAGGTTGCTCCTTTCCCAAACCCCATAAAATCAGAGAGAGAGAGAGAGAGAGAGAGAGAACAGACACATACTCTGTGGCATAGTGTGGGTTTCAGCCACCCGGGACACAGGCCAAATTCGCCATCACGGACGTACTTCCCCAAAGGGACTTACCCGCACCATATCCTAATTTGAAGGTGTTATTAGACAATATTGAACTCTATTCTTTATAAGAAAGAATTAATTCTCACTGAATATTTGTCGTGAACAATCCGAGCACAAAATAAAACATGGGGAATTACCACAAGGCAACGGGTTAGTACAGACAGTGTAGTGCGAGCAAGATGACTACTCTCATTTAAAGAAAGGGAATCCCCTGGTTCCGTCACAGATTAAATACTAAAAAGTTCTGTGCTCATTTTAATCGGTCCGAATTGTAGGTTACAACAAAAATATGAAATGAAATGGTTCAAATTTTTAGTTCAGATTGCAAGATGTATTATTATTATTTATTGTGAAATTTTGCCGGCCCCAAAAAGTGCTGCCCGGGGCCAGCCACCCTTACCACCCCCGCTACGCCACTGCACATACTTGTGAAAAAGGTAGCTATTAACAAACCTGGGGGCTACAGGCATCAACTATCACATAAACCCAGTAACTTGACTTTACTGCGCTCTGAATCGGGCTGTTTGTGACTTTGGCCAAATGTTGGCACTCCTGAACCCTCTTGCAAGTTTGGCTGTACTCTCAGTCCCACGTTTTTAATCAGCAATGAACAGTTTGCATACACATATAAAGAAGTCTTTTGCAATGGAATGCTATAAATCTCCCATTCTCAGAACCATCAGCTCCCATTTGCAAATTAAGCAGCGACCTCTAATTCCTACAAGGACGCCTTTTTGAAAACACAGGCCTTGCACCCAACTGGAATGATGTTTGCTTTTATTCTTGAAAATACAGCCACTTTAGAAACTGGGCACAATTAACAAATTAGCACTCTTGCTTTTCGCTTAGTTAGGTAGGAAGGGCCAGTCATTTTTTAGTGTTCAGTGTATATGGCTAGGCTTACCTTTTAAAGTCTAAATGGGTACCAATATTGTTTTATATATAATCCCAGCTGTTTAAAACAAAATCAGAAGTACTTAATTTCACAATCACTGAATTGGGCAGCATTTTGTGTCTCAACAGCAAAAGTTAAAATTGACCCCAAATTATTCAGCCTTAAAAGCAAGATTCTATGCAAAATGAGAAAAAAATTGTACTGTATATACTTGAGTACAAGCTGAGTATTTAGCCCCAAAAATGAGACCCAAAAAGGGAACACGGCTTATATCGGGTCAATGATCACGAGGGTCCCAACACCATGTCAGAGTAAGATGTGCTAACAATTTAATTAATTCTACCATATTTTCATGTACAGTAATACCTCGGATAACGTTAAGACTTGGTTCCACAAGTCTTAAGGTTATCTGATTTTTAGCCTTATCCGATGCATGCATCAGATAATGTTAAAATCCTATTCAGATGGATCAGATAATGTTAACTCCATAATGATAAGCAACAGAGGCTTCAAGGGAAAGTCAAGGAAACATGCTGGAAACTTAAAGAACTTTAAGAAATAATTGTCTAAAGGGTAAATACATTGCAAAAGCATGCCAGACCACCCTGACTTTAGGGGAACAAAGCCATACAGCATTTTTTAATGTTTGAAAATTTTATAAAGTGCTGTTTTAAAAGATCTGAACAGAAGCTAGGAAAATGTTTCCCTTTAGAATCAGCCCACCTACCATTGCTGTAATAAAGGAAGTTCCCTCGGGGCTTTGCAGGGTGTGAAAAGCTTAATTGCTTTGTAGGTGAAAGGTTTCAGTCTGCTTGTTTTCCATTGACAATGCACGAGGCTTGCGGAGCTACAATCTTGGGTTCAGGCTGTTTAGAATTTAAAGGGGAAACTTCATAAAGGTAATTGGGTCAAATTGTCTCTTTGCAATCATTTTTCTGCAAAGTGTTCTGGGTTACACTGGGGAAAGGGTCCTAAGCCTTTGCTTTGCTAAACTAGTCAGACCGTTTTTGCAAGCCTTTGTTATTCAAATGTGGCAAGCTTGAGAGCAGGCAGCCCCTCCCTTTCTGCCAAGAGAAACTGGTGAGTCACAGCCACACCTCAGGGAATTTGAGGCAAAGGTTATCTGATGGATCGGATAACGTTAACATAATGGTTAACATAATGTTATCCGATCCAAATGTTTGCCTCAAATTCCCCAACGTTATGCGATTTTAGCCTTGTCCGGTCCAATCGTTATCCGGTGTTTTACTGTATTTTGATTACTGAAACTCACTAGCAGCTGCTGCATTTCCCATCCTCGGCTTATACTCGGATCAATCTATTTTCCTGGGTTTTCAGGTCAAACTTAGGTACCTCAGCTTATATTTGGGTTGGCTTATACTTGAGTACATATGGTATCTATTTCATTCTACATGGGTCTGCAGTGGCTCAGCGGTTAAGAAGCTTGCCTTGTTAGCTGGAAGGTTGGCAAGTCAGCAGACCCATGATGGAATGAGCACTTGTCTCTGTCCCAGCTTCTGCCAACCTAGCAGATTGAAAGCAAGAAATAGCAAGTAGATACATAGGGACCACTTGGGTGGGAAAAGATCTTGGGGACATGAAAGGAGCCTTATCCGGCCATCCCCTGAGCAGAGTTTCTCCAGCAAAAATCCTTTCAAATCAGAATAATTTCTGACACAAAATTATTATTATTCTACATATTTTATTCTCCAATGGTAAGGGTATTTTGTGCCACACATTCTAGTTTTGCTAGTGATGTGAAACTATATATGGCATCAATAGCCAACAATTAGTTGACTGGAAATTTCTCTCTCTAATCCTTCTTAAATTGCACTTGCTCCTTTCCATGCACCTTCAGGTACTGTATATCTTTTTGAGGTGTGAAAGCTAGATATTTTTAAATTCTTTTGTAAAATGAATTTTCAGAAAACGAACTCTTTGTGCAAGATCCCAACTTTCCTGCCCTTCCTTCCTGCAACTCAACAGAACGAGACTTCACAATAAATCTGAATAACAACCAGAGGTCTTCTGCTATAAAGGTAAAGTTCACCCTTGCTTGAAAGCCAGTCATATCCAACTCTAGGGTTCAGTGCTCATCTCTGTTTATAGCCAAAGAATCAGTGCTGTCTACGCCTGCAGATGTTTCCATGTACACATAGCAGGCATGCCTCAACACCGACGTGGTCCCTATTTATTTACTTGCAATTTCTTGCTTTCAAACTGCTAGATTGGCAGGAGCTGGGACAGAGAAGGGAGCTCACTCCATCCTGCAGTACTTGGGATCGAACTCCAACCTTCCAGTCATCGAGTTCAGCATCTTAACCACTTGAGCCACTGCAGTCCCCAATTCTTCTGCTATTGCCAGATGTAAAAAAACCCCACCACATTGACTTGTGTATTTATCTGTTATTCTAACCTGCCATTGTGTCCCTCGGACCCTGATGTGTGTATAAATTGATGCCATGAAGTCTCACTCTTACGCCTGATGAAGTGGACCTGATCCACGAAAGCTGACATTAAAATACAGCAGTTAGTCTTCAAACTGCCACCATTTTTTCTGTTCTTTTGTTTGTTCACTCTCTGATGTGCCGTTCCTTAATTACCGTACTTATTTATTACATTTATATACTGCCCTTCCTTAATTACTTATTTATTACATTTACATAACACCCTTCCTTAATTACTTATTTATTACATTTATATGCCGCCTGTCTTGCAACTTGTGCAAAATTACCCCACCCTTTACACTGGATTCCTATTTAGCAATCTCACAATTTATTTTATTTTTCCTCTCCACCAATGCTGCACCGTTCTGTTTGTTCTGGCCACCTATTCCTTTCCCACACTCTCTGGGTTTATCAAGGCATGGGATAAATATTCTCCCACGTCTCTTTGAGAACTTAGCAGTTTGAAATATTGGTTCATTTAAAAAGAAATTAATTATCATCCTCGTTTGCTTTCTAACACACTCCCTGCTTCAACAGTTCACTTTGTGACTTCATTAGTGTTGTGTGTTTACTTCCCAAAATACCATCCATCACTCAAATCTACCTCTCAATCAACCACCTGTGGAGCTTCGTTAAGAGGAAAAGACTTAAGGCATTGTCTTATGAGAATGGGTGAACTTTAAAATCCAAAGTTAATAAATGGCAGGTTTCAAAGATCTGTTGTAACTTTAGATAAAGGTTGACCTTGCTTTGAAAGCCAGTCATATCCAACTCTAGGGCTCAGTGCTCATCTCTGTTTATAGCCAAAGAGGTGATGCATTTATGCATCTGCAGACTTTTCCGTGGTCATGTCGCAGGCATGACTAGACACCGAAGTGTATGGAACGCTCTTTACCTTCTCGCCAAAGTGGTACCTATTTATCTACTTGCAATTTCTTGCTTTCAAACTGCTAGGTTGGCAGGAGCTGGGACAGAGACAGGAGCTCACTCCATCATGTAGTACTCTGTTCTTGAACTATTGCCCTGCTGAACTTCCACTCATTAAACCAACATCTTAACCACTAAGCCAGCATAACCCACAGCATCTGCTACAGTAGTTATACCTTTGCTATTATGTTACCAACCAATATGACCAAAGTTTTCCCCTTTCATTGGCCTTCCATTCAACCTTTCCTTGGTGATCTAAGCTTACAAAGAAGACACACCCCTGCTTCCTAAGTATTTGTGTATTCTCCAGTACTCAAGCTTTGAGTATTTCTTTTGGACTACAACTCCCAGAATGCCTGAGTCACCATGGTAATAATAATTTTGTGTCAGAAATTATTCTGGGTTGAAACGATTTTTGCTGGAGAAACTCCACTCACAGGATGCCTGAATGAGGCTCAGTTCATGTCCCCAAGAGCTTTTCCCACCCAAGTGGTCCCTACTGATCTACTTGCAATTTCTTGCTTTCGGACTGCTAGATTGGCAAGAGCTGGGACAGAGACGGGTGCTCAATCCGTCATGCAGTACCCGGGTCTCAAACTGCCAACTTGCCGGCCTTCCAGCAAACAAGGCAAGCTTCTTAACCACTGAGCATGGCCAATTACCGTTGTGGTAATTTGCCGCGCTGTCCGGGGCATTCTGAGAACTGTTATTTATTTATTTTATTTTTTATTTAATAGATTTATATACTGCGCTAATCCAGTGGACTCTGGGCAGTGTACATAGGCCAGCGAGCACCTCACTGACCATACAATGAAACAAGTTAAAACCCATATAAAACAATTAATTAAACAAATAAGAACATTTGGCCATATTGCCCACAGCTGTGCCTGTTTGCTATCTAAAAACCTATCTGTATATACTCGAGTATAAGCCTAGTTTTTCAGTCATAAAAATGAGGTCAAAAAAGTGGGCTCGGCTTATACTTGGGTCACTGAGTGCAATGGAAAAAGGTGGCGGCAGCTAATAACCTTCACAACCCACTTCTCCCGTCCTGTCATCGGCGCATCTCAATCGGCATGGAGCAAAACTTTTTGCTGTATCTTATTTTCATGTACTGTATTTTGATTATTAAAACTCACTAAGCAGCTGCTGCATTTGCAACCCTCGGCTTATGTTCGGGTCAATCTATTTTCCTGGTTTCTCAGGTCAAAATTAGGTACTTTGGCTTATATTCGAGTCGGCTTATGCTCTAATATATACGGGTATGAAATCAGCATAACATTAATATTAAAATTGGTTACAGGAGGGGGGGAGCCTCAGACGAGCCAGAAAGGGGAGCTTGTTGACAATCCCGGCCCCCAGACTTATTTTGCCAGCCACGTCTAGTTCAACCCTCTTATCTCTGCTGACAAACCGGTTGCATACAGAGCGCGTCCTACCTTGAGAAACAGGGCCCCCTTAGAAGAGAGGGAGTCTGTTCCTTTTCCATTGGGATAACAGTGATAGGCAGCATCCATAACTGGATAACGACTGGCAAAAAGCAGGCCGCTGTTTACAAACTTAAACGTACAGTGGCCATGGCAGCTGTAGACACCGACATCGTACAGAATGTATTCAAAATAATGGTGGAGCTGCTCTTTCAACTTCTCCGCCGCCCTTTTGTCAAATACTTCCTGCAGGCATAGGAAGTCCAGGTTGGCAGGGAAGAAGGCTGAGATCTCGTGGTCAAAGGGCTCGTCTGTGTTCTTCTTCTTCCGCATGGAGGTCTTCTTCATGAGCGAGGCCTTGTAGAGCAGCTTGCTGTTGATGGTGCTTTGGTCCACCGGGCCATCGCCTGTGCGTACCTTCACCAGGGATTCCCGCGAGGCCGTGTAGCTATCCAAGCTTCCAGCGTCCCCTTCCTTCTGCTTATGGTTGGGGGTTTGGCCTTTCAGGCTCTCTGCTTCTGCTTCTGGGGAACGGTCTGTTGTCCCCCTGCTATTATTGACATGACCACCCCCTGTGCCATCAGCGTCTGGCTCTGAAATATGGCCATTGTCTTCTCCACTTATGCGCACGATGCACGTGTTCCCGTCTTCTCCCTCGTTGGCCTCTTTGTTGTCTTCGCTGTTGTTAGAGTTGTCCACTTTGTATTCCATGGACGTGGTCCTCTTGATGCCCGCGTTGACCGGCCGGTTATTGCTTTCCCCCCCTTGAGGCGAGACCAGGCTGCTAAAACTTCCGGCACTGATCGACGTGTTGGTAGGGGAATCGATGTAGATTTTTATCTGAGGCCTGCTGGCCCCATTCCTGATCCGCCGGCCAACCTCTTTGGCCCGCGCTTGAGTGTTGAAAACATTGTTGAACCTCGCCAAAGAGTCGGGGAGCAAGCAAACATTGGCACTGCCAAAACAAAAACTCTTTCCGTTGCTGGAAGTCTTCCATTCTGTCAGTAAGGTCCCTCCGTTAATCTGGTTCTTGTCCTGAAGTCTGGAGTAGATGTAAGGCCGGCGCGTGGACTGGAGTGGAGACCATAGAAGGAACCCAATCAGGGCAAAAGGGAGCGAAACCACCAGCAGTGCTAGGTAGATTGGCGTAGTGATGATGACACAAAGGGCGTGGAAGTAGCATGGGTCATCTCCCCGCTGGCGCTTCTCGTAGGTGGTAGGCACAAAGGAAGCGATGAGCCGGTCTCCGAGCCAGTAACATGGGAAAATTAGGCCCCAGGAGAAAGAGTGCAGCGCTGACAGAAAGCCGTTGGGAAATGGGGAAGTGTATAAAACCATTGCAACTCAGTTGGGACACCCCGTCGGGACTTTCAGCATGGCGTCACCACCGTCGCACATCCATCAGAGCAGGTGTTTACAGGGGAAAAAGGGGGGGGGGGTAAATTAAGAAGGAAAAACTCCTGGCAAGATTGCCTCTTCCCGACTGCAGAACTCAAGAACATCTCCTCATTTTCTTAATGGAAGAAGGAAGTCGCTGTGAAGTTACATCAGGCATTGGGCATCTATGGAGATCTGGGCTTGTCATTGTTCACAGTGAGAGACCAAGATGGGAAGGGGTAAAATCACCTGCAAAGGCAAAAAAAGAATAGCTGTAATTAACAGATCAGACCTGAGGAGGAAGGCATCAGAATCATAGTCTTAGACAGCATCCCCGCTCTATCTATCTATCTATCTATCTATCTATCTATCTATCTATCTATCTATCTATCTATCTATCTATCTATCTATCTATCTATCTATCTGCTATTCTGAACCATCATTCTATCTATCTATCTATCTACTATTCTGAACCATCATTCTATCTATCTATCTATCTATCTATCTATCTATCTATCTATCTATCTATCTATCTATCTATCTATCTATCTATCTATCTATCTATCTATCTATCTATCTATCTATCTATCTATCTATCTATAGGGGACTGTAGTGGCTTAGTGGTTAAGTTGCTGAACTTCATGACCAGAAGGTTGGCAGGTCAGTAGTTCGAGACCTGAGCGCTGCATGACGGAGTGAGCTCCCAGCTCCTGCCAACCTAGCAGTTTGAAAGCAAAAACTTGCAAGTAGATAAAGAGGGACCAATTCGGTGGGAAGGTAAACAGCATCATGGCGTCTGGTTATGCCTCCCACATGTCCACGGAAACGTCTGCAGACGCTCTTTGGGTATAAACAGAGGTGAGCATTGAACCCTAGAGTCGAATACGATGGGCTTTCTAGTAATCCGTCATGCAGTACCTGAGTCTCGAACTGCCGACTTGCCGGCCTTCCAGCTAACAAGGCGAGCTTCTTAACCACTGAGCCACCACAGGAAGATAAACGTGGAAGACTTAGCCTAGAGATGAACTTTGGTAGAGAATCAAGAAATAACAGAGTGGATCCCTGGCCCTCCAAACCAGAACCTGGCTGCAAATTTAAAAGACTGCGTTGGCAGTCGGAAGAGATTTTTATTCAAATGGTTTCTCTCTGTTTCAGATTCTGCTGACACTTATCTCATTCCTCTGACTGTCTCTTTGCAAACACCACTTTGCTAGTGATCTGAGCGAATTTGCTAGACAGCAATTATACATGTTGCATTTTAGCTCATCAGCTAATCAGCCTTGAAATGATAGAGAAGCCTACGGTTGGGGAACAGGAAAAGGATGGCAAGATGAACATAGGATCTTCATGGTATTGAAGAACCGAGAGATGTCTAAGGAAAATACAGTACTCCCAAACAGGACTCTGAAGTAATCACTTTATTTCAGTCTACGACCAGCACAGTAAAACAAGAGGTAATTTTAAAAAAATTAAATGCTTAAAATGTAGTTGTAATATATTATTTAAAAACATATCCAGATTTTTTTAAAAAAATTCAAATGCAGTTAAACCTCGCATAAAGAGCAACTCACTTTTCTATTTGATATTGTAACTGAGATATATTGTTCAGTTGTGAGCCGCCCAGAGTTGCTATAAGTGAGTGGGGCGGCATATAAATTGAACAATAAATAAATAAATAAAGAAATAAAGAAAGAAAGAACAGAATTTTCTCTAAATGCTCGCTTTGCTTAACAAAATTAAACCAATCAAAAACTCACTTAACAAATAAATCGGGGTTCGCAATCCCTCCCACCAGAAGTCACAACTGGTCACTTGCATTGGTGTTTTGCTTAAAGAGCAAACTCGCTTAAAGAGCAATCCTGTGGAACGCATTATACTCTTTATGCGAGGCACAACTGTGCTTTAAAATATATAATCCTTAGAATTCTGATTACACAGGTCACCCTTGCTCGAAATCCAGTTGTACCCAACTCTAGGGTTCAGTGCTCATTTCCATTTATACCCAAAGAGCCAGCGCTGTCTGTGTCTGCAGACATTTCCATGGGCATGTGGCAGGCATGACTAAACACCCGAGTGCACAGAATGCTGTTACCTTTCCTGCCCAAGCGGTACCTGTTTATCTACTTGCCATTTCTTGCTTTCAAACGGCTAGGTTGGCAGGAGCTGGGACAGAGATGGGAGCTCATGCCGTCATGCAGCACTCAGGTCTCGAACTGCTGACCTGCCGACCTTCAAGTCTCCAAGTTCAGTGTCTTAACCACTAAGCCACCACAGTCCCTTCAGTGAATCTACACAGTTAAATGGGATTTAACCTAAGAGCGACCAAAGGAAATCCTCTGGATGACAATTTTCAGCATTACCATTCTGATTCTTTTCCCCCCTATTTTTTAAAAAAATTGAAATGAAAAAACATTAATCACAAACAAAAGTAATCATAGAATCACGGAGTCAGAAGGGACCTTTTAGACCATTGAGTCTATCCCCGTGCTCAAGTGCAGGAGCCCCAATCAAAGCAGATATAGCACCTCTAAACAAACAAAACTTAATAATACAAAACCACAAAAAACAACACAATAACACAAAACATGCTCCCCCATCACCAATGGGACCATCTGGAGTTTTTGATACATTTTTCTTTGTTAGAGAGTCCCCTTCCTCTTCCTAAAACTGCATTCCCATATGTGAGGGTATAACATCTTTCCCTTTTATTAAGACAAAAATCAATAAAATCGCTCCATATATCACTAAAAACATCCTTATTTAACCTACCCTCCTTCCCTCCAACACTTCACACTAACCTATCATCAATAGCTGTATCCCAAATTTATTTATATCATTCATCTAATTCCAAGTCACACTTAACTTTCCAATTCCTTGCCACCATTAATCTTGCTGCTGTTAGTAAGTTTGAAATTAATTCTCTCATTGCTCGACTCCATCGCTAGCTATCAAATATTGATAAAAGAGCTATTTTAGGGCAAACTTCTGTAGGCCACTAATTTCCTTTCAGTCCAACCTCTGAAATTTCAATACACTCCCACATTCCGACCACATATAGAAATGTGTCCTTTTTCTTTTCATTTCTGGGAGCTCTGCTCCAGTAACATCTGGAGGGCATTTTGCCTTCTGCCACGGGGACCGATGGGTCTCTTTTCGTTTTCAAGAACTAAATTTGGTTTTTTTTTTCACAGTGTTGTCCATGAAATTTACTTGTTGTGTAGACTGGTCCAAACTGAGTTTGATATTTGGGTGAAAATTATTGAAGTCTTGGTGGAATTTGTTTTAAGAATAACCCATTTGTTTCAGCGCAATTCTTTATCACTCCTCCAGACTCATTTACTTGAAGCAGTAGATTGCGATCCACAAAACCAGCAAGTCTTGCGTAATGAAGGTAAAGGTTGCCATTGCTCAAAAGCCAGTTGTATCCAACTCTAGGGTTCAGTGCTCATCTCTGTTTATCGCCAAAGAGCCAGCGCTATCAGCCTCGGCAGACTTTTCTGTGGACATGTGGCAGGCATAACTAGATGCTGGAGTCAGAAGAGTAGAGTGCCTTGGTGGGGCCCCGTATAAAAATTTGTTTGGGGGCCCTTAGGAAGGGTAAAGATTTGTTTTGCTTACGCACGTTGGGGGCCCCCGTGGCCCTGGGGCCCCGTATAATTGATACGGCAGATACGGCGGTAGCTACGCCTCTGGCTGGAGTGCATGGTATGCTGTTTGCCTTCCCACCAAAGTGGTACCTATTTATCTACTGCAGCACTGCAGTGGCTTAGTGGTTAAGATACTGAGCTTGAAGACTGGAAGATCAGGGTTCGATATCCAAGTGCTGCATGACGGATCTTGGGGACACGAAAGGAGCCTCATCCGGGCGTCCCCTGAGCGGAGTTTCTGCAGCAAAAATCCTTTCAACCCAGAGTAATTTCTGACACAAAATTTATTTATTTAGTTATCTACTTGTTTTCAAACTGCCAGGTTGGTAGGAGCTGGGACAGAGATGGGCGCTCATTCCATCATGCAGTACTCGGGTCTCGAACTGCTGACCTGCCGACCTCCTAGTTGTCAAGTTCAGCATCTTAACCACGTGAGCCACCCAAGTCCCAAACCAAAAGGACTGACAAAGTTCCTCCCATACGAGCAAGCCAAAACGGGACAAGTTCAAAGGTGTGATGATCCTTCTGTATCCATCCTTATTGTTTGCTTTGTTGTTATTAAACCAGGTTACCAATGGACACCTTTTCTGAAAGGTAAGACAAATTCAGTAATTTTTAATGATCCTATATTACTTTCTGGAGATATCTGTTTGACAACTGTAACAATGGGATCAACTCTGGATCCAAGACACTTGATTCTGAATCAACAAAACCTCAGATCTGTCGAGTTTCATGACTATCCAGGACACGAAACCAACTCTCCATCTGGTGTACATACATTGCTTTTCAAACATCCCTGCCTAATCATGTAATTACCCAGCAGGCCGGAAAGCTGTAACCCACAACTATGGTGCAAACAGCATACGATTCTTTAGGGTGCAGAAGTGCCAGCTATGGAAGGACTTCATTATGTGCTCCTCGGAAACTGTCGCCCTGTAATTGTGGCGGACCGAACGTAGTACACGGGATTCAGATTTCACTTAATGGTGAGGTTATCCCTTTCTCTCTCTTTTTAAAAAAGAGCCACACAAGATAAGGCATCAAAGCCAAAAGAGAACCCGGGGTAATTTCTCTGTTTTTGAAGGCCAGAAATACCTTGTAACGAATGCTTTGAGTTTAGTATGATTAAAGGCCAGAATCATCTCAAAATGTTTGTCCGACTTCTGGTTACAATTTTGGTTCCTTTCGTGTTTTGGAACATGGTTCAGTGTCTCCACATAGTAATTAGGTTGCATGGCAAAATTAGATTTCTTGCTGTCACAGGTGCTATTTAAGAGGCACAATTTCAGTGATGGGCTGGGACCATGGTTTGGAGAGGAGGAAATTTTCAGTAAGTAAACACAATTTCCCTTGCTCATTACTATCCTTTTGCAACCTAAGAAAGAAGCAATGACCACAGCATGGAATTATAATAATAATAAGTTCATGTCAGAAACCATTCTGCATTGAAAGGATTTTTGCTGCAGAAACTCCGCTCAGGGGACGCCCGAATGAGGCTCATTTCATGTCCCCAAGATCTTTCCCCCCACCAAAATGGTCCCTATTTATCTACTTGCAATTTCTTGCCTTCGAACTGCTAGATTGGCAGGAGCCGGGACAGAGACAGGCACTCAATCTGTCATGCAGTACCCGGGTCTCGAACTGCCAACTTGCTGGCCTTCCAGCTAACAAGGTGAGCTTCTTAACCACTGAGCCACTGCAGCCCTTTGCAGCATTGAATCAAAATGCCACTATATACCTTGATGGACTGTGTTGACTCAAGTGCTTAAGACACTAAACTCGAAGTCTGGAAGGTCGGAGTTCAATTCCTGAGTACTGGATGACAGAGTGAGCTCCCAGCTCTGTCCCAGCTCCTGCCAACCTAGCAGTTCAAAAGCAAGAAATTGCAAGTAGATAAATAGGGACCACTTAGGTGGGAAAGTTAACAGCGTTCCGTGCACTCTGGTGTTTAGGCATGCCTGCCACATGTCCATGGAAACGTCTGCACATGCAGACAGCGCTGGTTCTTTGGCTATAAAAAGAGGTGAGCACTGAACCCTAGAGTCAGATATGATTGGCTTTCAACCAAGGGCAACCTTTACCCTTCTTTACCTATACCTTGATGGCACCTTCGGTCCATAATGGTCACTCAATGTTTTCCTGAAAGAACTACTTAACGTAATCCTGCCCTAGGAATGTAGGAGGGATTCTTCTGGCTTTTCTTGGAAAGGCTAGTACAGTGGTGCCAAAAATTTTCAAGCCGTGAGCCTGTCATGTGGTACAGGGGGCCAGTCACTATGGCCCCAGGGCTGGATCCAGCCGCCCGATGCCAATTCATCCAATCCGCAAAGCCCTTGTCGCTCCCAGAAGCGGAAGTAAAACGTGCCCATCCAGGCACGTTTTACTTCCGCTTCCGGGAGCGATGAGGGCTTTGTGGGCCAGATGAATTGGCATCGGGGACTGGATCTGGCCCCAGGGCTGTAGTTTGGGCACCCCGGGCTAGAAGCTTTGCATGTCTTCCACGCAAATGCTCAGAAGGAAGACTGGGGGATCCAAAAGATGCTGTTCCAGACCACTGTTCCCTCCGTCAGTCTCCCTCTTTGTCAACGCACAACAGGACCGATCGGGCCTCATGTCATTCAAGAAGCCAAACCCTCCCCCTTTGTTAGAGCCATCTGGCTTTTGAAGAGCAATGAATGTTCAGAAAGACACACAGACACACACACAGCTTACACTGCAGCCAAATGGAAGTTCCCACTTGCTTTTAATTTCTAATGTGGTCCAAAGGCAGCCCTTCAACGCTCCGGTGGCTCATGGGCTGGCTGTCAGTTGCAATTATTACTCGAGAAAATGTTTCTCGCTGCCAAAAGCTGGCGCACGGGGGAGGGGGGGCGAGGCTCCTTGGGCTTTCTGAAAATAGCACAGGGCCACAAGGAGTCAACATGTTAAATCAGGGATCTGTCTTCTATGGGGCAGAGAGGAGATTATCCACTCCCAGAAGGTCAAATGCAGTCATAAGTGACCCAGTTCGGCAAGGTCCTCCGCCTGGAGGGGAAATTCCTTGCCACCAGCCGGGTGACATGTGTACACGAGGCACTAGTCTCCTTCAATTCAGGACAAGTTAGATCACATCTAGAGTACTGTGTCCACTGCACTTTAAGAAAGATGCACAATAGAGCAGGTAGAGAGAAGGGCAACAAGGAGGATCAGAGGAGCGGAGACTAAGCCCTGGGAGGAAAGACGGAAGGGACTGGGCATGTTTCGCCTTGAGAAAAAAAGGAGACTGAAAGGGGATAGGATGATAGCACTCTTCAAATACCTGAAAGACGATCATATAGAGGAAGGGGGAGATCTGTTCTCCCATCAGATGCAGGACATGTAATAATAACACCTTGCACTGCAATGTCTTCTCCTTAAAGACAGAACAAAACTGCCAGAAAACCATTGAGAAAGCCTGCAAAACTTCCTACAAGATGATTTCCTTGTCATGCAGGAAAGCTTTGCTACCTTTGGCCAGGGGATGAAGAGCAGTTGTGGCCGCCGTCGCCGTTCCCCTGGCCCCACCTGTGGACAGGGGATAAAGGATGATGTGGCTGCTGATGCAAGAGGACCTCGCCACTCCCCCCCCCCGGACCACTACCATTGCCCAGGGGATGAAGAGCAGCTGTGGCCACCATTGCCGTCTTCTGGGCCCCATGGCATGATCTGTGCAGAGACGGTTACTTTGTTGACATGGACTTGTGAATTGAACGCATGGACTTTTTAAATGAATGTTGTTGTTTTTCCTTGCAATGTTTTTTAATGTTTTATAATGTTGTATTTATGACCTGTCTGATATTGTGATGTTTCCCTGTTCTGTGAGCCGCCCAGAGTCGAGCAATCAAAGGGGCGGCATATATATGTGAATATACAATACAATAATGGGCTGAAACTGCAGGAAGCCAGATATAGGCGAAATATTAGGAGAAACATATTAATGGTTAGAACAGTATGACAGCGGAACCAGCTGCCTCAAGAGGTGGCGAGTGGTCCTACACTGGTAGCATTCAAGAGAGAATTGGAAAACCATCTGTCAGATCTGCTTTGATTCAAAGTCCTGCATTCAGCTTTGTGCCCATTGCGTCTACAATGCCATCTAGCCATGTCATCCTCCGCCACCCGCTTCTTCTTTTGCCCTCCACCTTTCCCAGCATCAAGGCTTTCTCAAGTGAACCCTCTCTTCTCATTTGATGTCCAAAGAACTTTAACTTCATCTTCAATATTTGACCTTCCAAGGAGCAGTTGGGGTTGATTTCTTTTAAGATAGACCTATTTGTTCTCCTCACTGTCCAGGGGACTCTCAAAACTCTCCTCCAACACCACAATTCAAAGACATCTATTCTTCTGCACTCAGCCTTCCTTATGGTCTCACAACCATGCACCACTACCGGAAACACCATTGCTTTGACTATATGGACTTCTGTTTGCAAAGTGATGTCCTATCTAAGCTTCTCAAAGTGCTGCCTCATAGAAAATGGAATAAGCTTGTTTTTGTGTGGCCCAAGAGATAAAGTATTAGATTCAAAGGAGACTCCAACTAAAAATCAGGAGAGATTTCCTGCCTCTGACAGTTGTTTGACAGAGGGATGGAAAACCTTGTGAAGTGGCGATCTTTCCTTCCTCTGGTCTCCTCTGGCTCTATATTGTTTTGGTCCTATGGTTTGAAGCAAGAAGATAGTAAAGAGTTTTGCCCTTTGTTTCATAATATTAGAACCTAAACCAATTCAAATTTTATTCAATGAAACCAAATGGTCTGAAATTTCTGGAATAAAGATTAGTTTTGAACACTATAGTTTCCGAATTGCCAACCAGCAAGATATACTAGCTAGGGAGTTTGGGAATTGCAGTTCAAAAATTACCCTGTGGACAGATAAACAGAGTACTTTATATTCTCTTCAGTTAATGTTCGAAATATGCTACTTCAAAAGATTTTTTTAAAAAATATTTTGCTGCTTCCCTTAGTAGAGGCAAGTCAGCCCTCTGGGAGGGAAAAATGAAATATATTATCATTTGAAGAACTGTACACTTGATCCAGGTTAAATCCAGCCATCCTACATTTAACTGTGAGGGCTTCTTTGCACCTCTGAAGCACAACGTTGTCTAATATTGCCTCCAGACATGAAGTATAAGAGTTATCAAAAACTAGTTAACTTCCGATGTTTACCCCTTCATCTCAACCTCAAGAGCTAAAACAAATAGTTCCAAGCCTTCTCCAAATACGATGGACAGAGAAGCCCGTAAGCAACCACAGTGTTCTGTAAACAAGCTGTCAACTTAATTGGGATCTACTCTTTAAAAAATGCATTTTGAACATGTGTTTCAACATTACACGACAGGTTTGGCCATGGACAGCTCGCCACTAGGATTCATCTTTGCATAAAAACCCCCAAACAGTCCATCATACTTTGTTTAACGGAGTGGAGCCAGGAAGACTGGGCTGTGTATTCTGTATTAAATGAAATTCAGAGTACAAGGCCCTGGATCTATTTATACATGCATGAGGCACAAGGGACATTTAAAATGCAATTGTTCGTCGGCCAAGCAAGTGTGGAGATGAACGGAAAGATACACAGCTCTCGCTGGGCCAGCAGTTCATCAGATTGTGGCTTCATCAACTGGATTCAAATCCCATTTCAGCTGCCAACCTCGCTGGGTTGCTATGAACACATTTCTCTCTCATTTGCTTTCTCTGCACCATTTCCAGCCCACAGGAGTTCTTGGATCTGGGCTTAGGAGACCCCTGTGAGATTTGGGTTGAAATGTCACCACCAAATCCTGGAGTAGAAAAGAAGGCCCAGCTACAGGGAGATGAGTCAGGACCACAAACAAGGGTGAAAGAAAAGATTATGTCTCCATTCTTTCCCCTGAAGTGAAGTGGCTTAGGAAAGAAAGAGGAATTCGTCTGACACTCCCTGCTTGTTCTGTTCTGAGCATCTCTCTCAGTGATGGGCAGCTCCCGGATCGCACCGGTTTGTGCGGGGAGGGGAGGTAGTAGAAATTCCCCCTCCCCTTTCCTCCTTGTGGGGAGAGAGAAAAGGGATGGACCAGAAAGGATGCTTTTCAGAAAGGGACCATTTCCTTTTCCCTCCAGCCTCTGCTCCCCCTCCACTTTCCTCCTTTACTCTCTTGAGGGAATGTTGTCCTCAGAAGGTATCTTTTGATAACTCAGCCCTCCAATGCTTCTAAGAGCAAAAATTTGAACATATTGGTTTTTTCCTGTTTCTGGAGTTCAATTCTCATGTACTGCATGATGGAGTGAGCTCCGGTCCCTATCCCAACTCCTACCGACCTAGCAGTTTGAAAGCAAGAAATTGCAAGTACTGTAGATAAACAGGGACCACTATGGTAGGAAAGGTCATCCTTGCTCAAAAGCCAGTCTTATCTGACTCTAGGGAACATCTGAAGATGCAGACATAACTGGCTCTTTGGCTGTAAATGGAGATGAGCACTGTACCCTATAGTTTGGATATAAGTGGCTTTCAAGCAAGGGAGATTTTTACCTTTGATGTCTACGAGACAGGCAGAATTCCTAGATTGGAGATATATGGCACCATATATACTCGACTATAAGTTGTCCCTAATATAAGTCAAGGTGCCTAATTTGGACCTCTAAAACTAGGAAAATAGATTGACCCGAGTATAAGTCAGGGGTGGAAAATGCAGCAGCTGCTAGCGAGTTTCAGTAATTAAAATACATGAAAATACGGTTTAAAAAATCTGAACATCTCCTCCCTAGAAATGAGCAGGTGCCACTGAGTGGTGACAGAAGAAGAAGGGTACCCATACAAAACCTGGTTCTAAAGGCAGGCAGGCAATGTTTCAATCTCCCCCTGGTTCACACCACCTGATTGAGCCTGATTCTGAATTGTATGGACATGTCTGATTTTTGCCTGTCCTTTATGTTGTCCTTTCAAGTGGGTAACTTTTGCTTGAACATCTGGAGAAACATTGAATAGCCAGTGCTTGGAAGCAGTACCTTTGTTTTCGACTACAAAACCCCTAGATTCTGGGGAAACGTCAGGCAATTCTAGGGATCGTACTCCAAATGGACTAATCTTTCCAAGATCTAATAAAACCCATTTGACAGTGGTTGAATGTGACAGCCTACCCCGTCTCCATGTAGCGCTAAGATTTTTGTGTGTCAGGGATTTTGAGTTTCTGCAGTATGTTTACTCAGGGTAGTACAGAAGATTTATGTTGTGTAAAACACGACTGTTTACATTCTCCCTCCTTGCCTGCTAAACCGCCCCGGTGGAAAGAGAGTAATCTCTTTTTAAATAAAGCGCTGAGGAGCCTGAGCACCGAACAGGGGCAACCACAGGGAGAGGAAAATCAATGGCCTTGGGAGGCACATCCTGCCCAGTTAAAACAAACAAAACCAGGCAGTCAGTAAAGGTCTTTTTTCCCCTTTCACTTGTTGGTACCTCAATTCCTTTTCTGTGCAGGAAACACTCCCATTGCTCAGATATCAACAACGAGCATCCTTGAGACTTCTTCTTTCGTGTCCTGATCAAATCCCGGACTGCCGATATGAAGCCACTTTCTTGGCTTTGTCGTTGGCCAAACTCAAGTCTTCATCGGTGGGTGGCAAATTGCCTAAACTCAACCCTGTGCTTTTCATCTGAAAAACCGCAAGGCATCAAGAAGGCTGAGGGTGAACTGGGATGGCACCAGGCTTGAACACTTTGGCACACCCCAAATACCTGGGAGTTACCCGGGATCGAACTCTCACTTTCAAGACTCCACTGCCTTAAAACCAAACAGAAGGGTTTTTTTTGCCAGGGACAATCTTTTGAGGGAAATTACAGGCACAAGTCGGGGGTCCAACCCCTAGCACTTTGGAAGGCAAGCAGGGAGCTACCAGAGATCTGGGCCGAAACACATGACTCTCCACCGCCTGGCCAAGAACAACCATGGCATGCATGGAAAGCAAGGGTAGGAAGATCAAGGGCTAATCTGAGAAAGTGGGGATTCCATGTAGATGGTAGCCTGTGTGAATGTGGAGAAGAAGAAACTCTCTCCCATAGGATACAATGCACACAATGCCCTTCAACGTGCACTGAGGAGGACCTTATGTTGGCAAGAGGAAATGCTGTTGAGGTGGTCCGATATTGGGCAGATGTCATCTAATCCTTTTAATTTCTTTTTGTTTTCAATACACTAATTTTAGCTTTGTATGTTATTATGTGCTGGTGGTGCCTCGGACCCGAATAAAGAAAGAAAGATCGCTGTACGTTTCTGGCAATAATAGGCAGACCAGTAAGTGAGCTGGATTCTGTAGATGTCAGTTCCTTTGGTTCAATCCGGTGTTAGAAAGATTAGCCAGCAAGATTGCCACCCAGGGTACACCCGATGGTATCCGCAGTCTTTGGGGAGGCGCTTTCTAGGTACCCCAGCCTCCATGATGTTCATATACTATGAAACAACCTTCAACTCTGTGATTTGGGAGAGGAAGAAATAATGTCTTCTGGAGCTGTCATGGAGAGGGAAGGTAGAATATGAATCTTCTTCCGTTTTCTAACAATCATGAAGAGAAATGTGCCTCAAGTGGTCAAAGAAGAGAAGGAGAAAGGATGGGGTGGCCATGTGTCCTCTCATAAAGATGTCAGTCCTCTTGTCAATTAACCTTGTCTGGAAGGTGTGTTCTAGTTGAAGAACTCAACCTCCCCTACGTCACATGGAGGACCCTGGATAGGCTGGGGGTTGGAATCTCTAAATGCAAGACCAACATGCTCGAGTGGGGGCTGCTGGTGGACCACAACTTGCTATGTGAATGTGGAGACACACAGAAACCAGCTCATTTACTGGTCTGCCGATTACTGCCAGAAACATGCACCAATGAGGTCTTAGGTTTGGCCAACGGCAAAGCCAAGAAAGTGGCTTCATTTTGGCAGTCCTGGGTTTTGTCAGGATGAAGAAGAAGAAGAAGAAGAAGAAGAAGAAGAAGAAGAAGAAGAAGAAGAAGAAGAAGAAGAAGAAGAAGAAGAAGACGAAGACGAAGACGAAGACGAAGACGAAGAGAAGTCCATCTCAGACTTCAAAAAAAAAAAAAAAAAAAAAGGGAAGGAGATCAAGGACTTTGATGTTACCCATCCACCTCTACCTACATCTGCACAATGGAATCATCAGGTCTCTCACCCACCATGTTCTCCACACAAGTAAGATGTGCTGCAGTTATTTTTAGCCATAAAAACACTTTTCAAGTTTTCATCTGTAGGTGCAAATCAGCATATGCAGTGTTATGCAAATCAGCCTCCTCCTCTTGTCCTCTCTTTCCCCCAAAACCCTTGCCATATTTTTGGGTAAAATGCAAAGGGCCATACAAAGAGGGGAGGAAGATTCATGTCAACTGGAGGACCATAGCATTCAATTCCAAGTAAATGTGCCGGAATATGTATTTATCGAGACAGGCTGATTCCCATATTAGTTTACACGGGAAGTGTTTCCGACGTGTATCTGAGCAACAGAGCATGAACAGCTGGACAATAACCAGTGGTGGCTAAGCTGGACCATAGCTCTAGCTCATACATGCTTTTAGGTATAATTCAGTTCTCCAACCTGGCCCTACAAGGAGCCTAGGAAACCTTTAATTTATTCTCTGGTCCTGCATTGCTGGCTCTGAGAGATGCCTGGGGTTTAAGGAAGGATTATCTCGTAGCTTCATACATAGGAAGACTTCTTCTTTTAGACTGCACATTACAGAACACCACAGCCAGCTTGGCCACTGCAGCTCAAAACAGTAACTCTTCCTAGATCCGCCACCAGCCTGATCTGGAGAGGCTGAGGATTAAACCCGGAATGTTTGGCATGAAAACCATGTGCTTGAGCATTGTGTTAATTACTTTCCTATATTACTCTAAAATCTGGACAAGCTTCCAGGCATCGTGGCTTAGCAATAGAGCAGGGTGAGACCCACTAAGTCCTGAAACCCACCAACATGAAGCTGGAAGGGGGTTTCCAGAAATATCCTGCTTTGAGGATTTCTCTCCATATAATTTGCTCGTTTTCATGGCTGGTATAACCTGCAGAGGGTCCTGTTGATGGTTGTTAGGGCTGCAGAATTTCAGGGAGTTGACTGACTCCCCAGGGAATTGCTCTGCCATCCTGGGGAATTAGTCCTAGTCTGGCCAAGTTAGCCTGCTATGGTGATAGAGCAGACCAGTGATGTTGAACCTTTTAGAGACCGAGTGCCCAAGTTGCAACCTAAAACCCACTTATTTATCATAAAGTGCCAACACAGCAACAGGGGAGGGAGAAAGCACTCCCATTGGGCTGCTGGGCAAAAGGGGTGGGGCGAACTCTGTGCTGAGGGGAAGAAGGAAGCGCTCCCATTGGGCTAATGGGCAGAGGGGCAGGACAAACTCTGTGCTGGGGCAACGGTGTGCGTGCCTACAGAGAGGGATCTGAGTGCCCCCCCCCCCAGCATGTGTGCCATAGGTTCACCACCACTGGAGTAGACTCTACTGCCAGTAACTCAACACCAAGATTCAGACAGCAGTTATCTAACCTGACAACTGTGGGGATGAACGCCCTTGGGTGGCAAAGCCCATAGGGAAAGGTGATAGTCCCCAAGTGGATTAAATTCCACTTGAATCCATCTTGATGGAGGGCATCAGCTTCATCAGTCCTGGTCTGGGGCTGAAGAGGACTTTGTGTACCAAAAGGGCTCAGGACCAGAAAGTGACTCATGGAACTGGATCAGTGGTATTGTGGGTGTCATGCTGCAATGGAAAGCCACAGCATTATATTCACAAGACTGTCTTCATGGCTGATCGCCATGATGATCACCAATATTCAGAAATGGAAGAAGAAGAAGAAGAGGAAGAAGAAGAAGAAGAAGAGAAAGAAGAAGAGAAAGAAGAAGAAGAAGAAGAAGAAGAAGAAGAAGAAGAAGAAGAAGAAGAAGAAGAAGAAGAAGAAGAAGAAGAAGAAGAAGAAGAAGAAGAAGAAGCTGTTTGGGCAGAATGGCTTTAAATCCTAAGCACCCATTCCTAGATGGCTCATTCAACATCACAGTGTTTCTGCATGCAGTAGCTCAAGTGGTTAAGATACTGAGCTCGAAGACTGGAAGGTCGGAGTTCGATTCCCGAGCACTGGACAACAGAATGAGCTCCCGTCTCTGTTCCAGCTCCTGCCAAACTAGCCATTCGAAAGCAAGAAATTGCAAGTAGATAAATAGGTACCACTTCGGTGGGAAAGTAAACAGCATTCTGTGCATTCCGTTGTCTAGTCATGTCTAGCACATGTCCACAGAAACGTCTGCAGGTGCAGACAGCGCTGGCTCTTTGACTATAAACAGAGATGAGTACTGAAACCTAGAGTCGTATATGATTGGCTTTTGAGCAAGGGCGACCTTTACCGCCAAAGGCCAGAAAGAAGCGAGAGAAATGAGGAGAGGCCCAGGATACGCATCATGGCTCATCTGCAACATTTGCATCATCCTTTGGTGAGATGGCATTTAAATTAAATAAATAATGTGAACGCATTAAGATGGTGACATTTAGAAACCATGCACAGGCTTACTTCTGTCAAGAGTGGGGGATAGACATACAAAAAGGTATCTATGCCCATTAATAACTTTACTATACATATGCATCATTTATTCTAATGCAAGACAATTGTACAACTTCGTTAATTTTTTTTTTAAAGGAAAGTGATAAAATAGAGTCTGAAAGCATTGCTCAACCCTAATGACTACAGTGGTTTTTCCGGGTGTGTCTCTTCAATAAATTATATCCATTCCCCATTATGCTATTCTTGTGCTTGTGGCATCTACAGGGATTCTTCTCAGAAACTAATTGAAGTGACGTACACTAAGAAACCGGCTGAGTTTAGCACCTTTTATGTAATACTGCTCATAGTTATACAATGCCACTAATGCTACAGTAATATAGTTAAGATATATTTATTCTCGAGAAGGGGAGAGAGCTAAATTAATGTTTCATGCACACCTTACCTTGTTCCACCCTCATCAGCAGAATTTTGTCATCCCTTGGTGCCTACTTTTAAAGGTGTTTAACGAGATGTAAAAGAAGATAATCAGTATAATGGAACATCTAATGGACTTAATTACCATGTGGTTCCAGAGGAGGGAAAGAGTTTTATCTGTGACAATGGTCTAGATTTCTATCTGGGAGCTACCCTGGAGAGCTACGAGAGCCTGAGAAACATGATGACAAAAATAAAGACTGTTAAAAAGGTAGCCTTCGGGGTTATCGCATTTTAATTAAGATATTTCACACTGCAGAAAAATAGAGAATCAGTTCTATCTATGTGGCAACAGGTCAGCTCAAACACGCTATTTGCGCAATCCCTTTAAATGTTAAAGCAGTCTTTTCCAAACTACTGATTTGTATAAAACCAAAATCTGACACCCCTGCGTCTCTTCAGTCCTCTTTTAATTAATAAAAAACAGTTTGGAGTTCAAAAGCTAGGTAAAGGTGCAGGTCGCCCTTGCTCGAAAGCCAGTCAGATCCAACTCTAGGGTTCAGTGCTCATCTCTGTTTACAGCCACTGTCTGCATCTGCAGAGGTTTCCATGGACATGTGGTAGGCATGACTAGACAAGGATCATTGTTACCTTCCCACCAAAGTAGTACCTATTTATCTACCACATATACTGGACTATAAGTCATCCCGAATATAAGTTAAGGTACCTAATTTGGACCTCTAAAACTAGGAAAATAGATTGACCCAAGTATAAGTCGGGGGTGGAAAATGTGACAACTGCTAGTGAGTTTCAATAATTAAAATACATGAAAATACGGTAAAATTAATTAATTTAGGCAATTGTGTGGGTATATTTTTGAGTTTTTATGGTAGTGTTACTGTGGTTTTTTACCTGTATGTTTGAATTTGCACCACTGCGCTTTTGGGACCCTCATGGTCATCGACCCGAGTGTAAGTCGAATCCCCTTTTTGGACTTCATTGGGGTTTAAAAAAAAAAAAAACTAGACTTATACTTGAGTATATACAGCATTTGCAATTTCTTGCTTTCAAACTGCTAGGTTGGCAGGAGCTAGGACAGAGATGGGAGCTCATTCCGTCCTGCAGTATTCGGGTATTGAACTGCTGACCTGCCAGCCTTACTGTCATCAAGGTCAGCATCTTAACCCCTAAACCACTGCAAAAACTTCATGGAAATTATTTTAGAATTACAAATATGCATATCAACAAAGAAGAGTTCTACAGAACTCAAGTTTTCAGTAATCCAGAAAAGGCTGAACCTTTGATGCTCTAAATCAGGCTCCCTCAAGCTTGATGCTCCAGGTGTTCTTGGACTTCACTTCCCAGGAGCCCAAGTCAGCACTCCTGCTGACCCAGGGCTTCTGGGCATTGAAGTTCAAGAACAGCTGGAGGGCCAAGGTTGAGGGGGACTGCTCTCAATTAATCCATGTGACAAAAATGGATCACACGGGCATTTGGGTATTTGTATCATTTCCCAGGGCGATGATCCGTTACACTCACACAGGCAATTATCTCAAACAACATTGTTCCCATAATTGAATATCCCACGCGGCTCCTGGTTTTCTCATCCAAAGTGATACACCTATTGATTACACTGCGCTAGAAATCTGCAGCTCTTCTCTCTGAAAATGACTTGCTCACTTGACCAGCTGAGAACAGAGGCCACAGCTGCAAAACTTGGAGGGGAAGTCAAAGTTTGGAGAAGTTACTTTTTTTTAATCATGAGAACTTACGGTGGCTGGTGGATTTGGAGTTGTAGCCTAAACATATTTCCACAGTCTGCCTTTGGTCTATAGCAATGTTTCCCAAACTATATTCCACGGAACACTGCTGGACTTCAATTCCCAGAAGCCTAAGTCAGTACATTGGCTGATCAATCCTTTGGGGAATTGACTTCTTAGCAATGCTACACTTTCAAAGTAACATAGAAGTACCAAACAGCATAAGCAGCAACATAACAAATTACTTTTTAAAAAAACTTGCAACAAACTTTTCAAGCACTGTTATGTAATTACCTTTGAAACAGTGAAATATAACTTTGGGCTGGGGGGTGGGGGAGGAATTTCCCAAGTTTCTAAGTTGGAATCACCCAGTTTTTCCTCTCTGCTGTGGGACTGTGTAGGCTTTTTAGTCGGCTTCTTGCTGGCATGTGGACCGTAGGATGCTTTGAAATGACTCCCAGTGGCTCGCATGAGCAGCTGAGAGCATGATGGCGCAGCTGTTGCCTGGGAGACCAAATCCTATCAAGCACAAGGGATCTGGGACAAACTCAACCATAGATCAGACAAAGCCAACTTGGTGATGGGGAAACTAAGATGAAGCACGCAAAAGGTTGGTTCCTTACAAGCTTCACCTTAGTTTTCTCCTCCTTTGATTGATCTTAGTCTTTGGTCTCTCCTGAGATTACACTGGTTCCATATGTGCCAGTCTGGTCAGGTTATCCTACTATGGCATTAGAGTAGAGTCCATGATGGCCAACCTTGACACTCCAGGTGTTCTTGGAGTTCAGTTCCCAGAAACCCAAGTCAGCACTCCTGCTGATCAGGGCTTCTGGGAATTAAAGTTCAAGAACATCTGGAGTGCCAATGTTCACCATCACTGGTGCAGACTACCCAAAGAACTCCCCATATGGGCCTCTCCATGGTATCTGGCAGTGTCTTCTTAGACACTGTGATCCATCACAGATACTTCTTGCCTGATTAGCTTGCGGTGGGTGGAGAGAAGCCGCGTGTAACCTGCCCAGCAAAACTGATTCACAACCAACAAGTTAACATGGCCTCTGTGTAACTCTTCCCTAGCTTGATGATATCAATTAAATCACACAGCCCACTGACTAAATCTGTAAAGGCCATCAGTCAAATACAATCTCCATAACAACACCAACCCACTCCATACATATTAAAAACTACTTTGGCCTTAGCAGGGTGTGATAAAACACAAGATGCAAGGGGGAAGAAATACCAAGAAGGGAGTAACAGCCCTAAGGTGACGCCTTCTGTGATTTAGCAGCTGATTATCTCCTGTTGCAGAATTGAGATTAAAATCTTTATTCCATGAAGGGCTCTTAGTCGCTAATTAGGAATGTTGAAGTAATGGAGGTTTTTTCCCTAGTAGAAGGTGGGAGTAAAGCTTTCATAGAAATCAATTTTCCATGGTGGCCTTCTCAACTTGTGTGCTCTACGGCTTCCTGTTGGCGCCCAGCTTCACCAAATATGGTAGATTTCTTCTTCTTCTGCCTTATCTAAATCTGAATGTTGACGATCCTCTTGGCGATCAGCCATGAAGACTGTCCAGATAATATAATGCGGTGGCCTTTAATCTGCTTTCCGCATCGCTGCATGACACCCGTACCACTGATCCAGCTCCATGAGTCACTCAAGTATATACAGTACCTTCCCTACCCAAGTGGTACTTTGCAATTTCTTGCTTTTGAACTGCTAGGTTGGCAGAGCTGGGACAGATGACGGAAACTCACTCTGTCACACAGCACTTGCATTTCGAACTGCTGACCTTCCGACCTTCCGGTCATCAAGGGACTTTGCCGCCCTCCCCCTATGCCCACCCCAACATATTGTATTGTAATGTAATGTATTGTCTGTAAGCCGCCCTGAGTTGCCACGGCGAGTGGGCGGCAATATAAATTTTAACTAATAAATAAATAAATAATAAATATTCAATATTTTTTTCTCCATTGGCATGGGCTTGTTTCTTTGTATTTTAACAATTGCACGCATACAAATCTATCACATTTTAAAAGGCATGCATAGTTTTCTATGGCCTTCAAATTAAAGTACCCTGCAAATTTTGAAAACATGAATTCTCAAAATGAGGTGTCCTTCTTCATGGAACACATTTTTAGCCATTGGCATGAATGCCAAATACAGTAATACATCGGATAACGTTAAGACTTGGTTCCACAAGTCTTAACGTTATGCGATTTTCAGCCTTATCCGATCCATGCGTCTCTTGCTGCCTTGGGAACCATTCCTCTCCATTTTCTGATCTCTTGCATCAGCAGTCGGCTGCCTCTGCCTGCCATGAGGCATAGCTCTGTGCTCTGCAATCGGCTGGTCAAGCCTGGCTCAGTCGGAGCAAAGAGCAGCTAGGCTGACTCCACATGGGTGAGGCCGTTTTGATCGTGCACGCTACCCTTACAGCCATGAGTTCCAGTGCAAAGGGCTGCCTGGGGAACCTGGTGGGAGCAGCAGCTGTGGTGGCTTGAAGGTAAGCAGGGCCAGGGCTGGGCTGGATTCTCTCGACAGTACGGCACCCCATTGCTGGGGGTGGGGGGGAGGAAGGAGAGAAGTGGCAGGGAGAGGAGCTTTGGCCTCCTTTACTTCTTTATTACAATACATCGGATAATGCTAAAAAGAACGTTCTTCAGTGCAAATCTTCCCCTCAAATTTGTCATTGTTATGCGGTTTTAGCGTTATCCGGTGAAATCGTTATCCGGGGTATTACTGTAATATCATTCTCTTAAGACTGCCAAGAAGAAAGAAGTTCTTCCAAATCCCTCTTGGCCAAGTACAGTTTTCCATCTTTCCAAGGTCAGTAAAATGAGTACACAGCATGTTTGGGGCAAGATGCTAATTAACTTGTGAACTGCCCAGAGAGTGCACGAAGCACTATGGCACAGCATATGTGTGATTGCTTTGCTTTCCACTTGGTTTTGTAAATCAAATCCCAAATCTGATTTTGCAGGTTCTTTGAATCAGTGATGTTGAGTTACTTACTGTATATACTCGAGTATAAGTCTATCTTTTTAGCCTCCAAAATGAGATCCAAAAAAGGGACTCAACTTATACTCAGGTCAATGACCCCAGGGGCCCCAAAACCGTGGTGGTGCAAATTCAAACATACATTTTTTAAAAGCACTAACGCTATGATAAAAAATTGAAAAAAATACCCACCCGAATGTCTGAATAAATTAACTGTACCACATTTTCATGTATTTTTAATTGCTGAAACTCACTAGCAGCTGCTGCATTTTCTACCCCTGACTTATACTCGGGTTAATCTATTTTCCTAGTTTGAAGTACCTCGACTTATATTTGGGATGACTTATACTCGAGTACATACGGTAAACCAGTGACTAGAATTCAGGATGAAAATATTCCCAAAGCCAAGATCCAAATCTCATGGGAACCTGCCCAGGCTACGAAATATGATCTACTAGTAGAGGAAAAGGCCATGCCAACCCAATTCTTAATGCCCTGCACATTTCCAAGTTTGAATAACCTATAGTGACTTATGGCGCTGTTTATCTGTGCTGCTAAGAGGGTGCTAGGTACAAGATGAATGTGCATGATTAAATCAGAGCTTGGTCCCTAGCACACTTTAGGAGAAGCATTACTTATCCTGGTGTAAAATCCTCTTTTTTGTTCTTGCACTATCATACTCCATTGTCATAAAGCAGGGATTCTCAACCTTTTAAAGCCATGGGCCAGACCACGCTCCTTCAGACAGCTGAGCAGGCCAGACTGATGGTTCCCCTGCCACAAACATTGCTGTAAAACACATCCATGGCTGCCTTAAATGCATTTATGACAGCCATGGGCGCATTTACGGCTGTTGCAAATGCATCTGCTTCTGCTTCCAGTGGCATTGGCAGTGGCAGCACGGCCCACATGAAATGGTGCCATGGGCCAGGGCCGGCCCATCCGCTGTAGGTTGAGGACCCATGTCATAAAGGTAAAGAGGACATGCCTCTTTGAAAGTATTTCTTCCTCGTCGCCATTTTCTAAGCAGGAGTTCTCAAACTTTTAAAGCTGGGGGCCATTGGGTCATGCTCCCTCAGACAGCTTTGGGGACCAGTTGGCCATTTTGCCCTTCCTCCACCACATGGCACTCCCTGGTGTGGTGGAGGCAGTGGGGGACACATGAAATGGTGCCATAGGCAGCATCTGACCCACAGGCTACAGGTTGAGAATTCATGTTATAACCACTTGAATTTAACTTCCCTCCCCACTCCTGCCAGAAATTATCATCAGCCGTCTGATTAGGCCACCATTCTAATCGCTTGCAATGTGTCTATTTTTCCCATCCTGCTCATTCTGTAACAAAACATTTTCAGCTCCACCCCGGGGGTGGCCACCACACCACCGACCCAACCTGCCACTGAACAAGTTCTGCGCCACTAATTTCTCTCCTTCTTTTCATTTCGGCTTGCATCCTTTTGACACGGGAACACTTGCTTTGGGAAGCAATTTTGCACACTCCCGTCATGCCCAAGCGATGTGAACAAACCTTTTCAGGAGAAGATGCAGCAGAAAAAGGACGGGTGGTCTGAGGGGTGGCAGGAGCCCATCAGATGGGCCATGCGGCTGGGGTGGAAGTCAATATTTCCACCCTAAGCTCTAGGGGACAAAAGAAACAATCCAACCACAACCGTTTCCAATTCACTAGCCTCTAAGATAGGTTCCACATCCTTCTGCCACTCCAACCCATTGCCTTCCCCTTCTTCCCTACACCTCTTTGAACAGGCCACATGGATTTCATTTCATGGTTTCCAGCCTCTGACTGCACAGTGACGTCAGTGCAAACTCCTCCGGGACAGGCGCTGACCTAGTTCAGTGGTATCAATAGAAATCAATCGCCGGAGGGGCTGAGGGAGCTGCTTGATACCCAAAGAGCATTTGAAATGAGCCCTGGGTGATGGTTCGCTCCGTGGCGGCCAAGCGGAATCCAGACAAAGACTGTGAGCAACAAAAGCCAGATTCTTGCTCATATATGGAAGCGGAGAAGCAGCGAGCTGTTTGCAAACAATTGCAAGGGACCACACAAGATTCACAATGGGGTCCACGTGTGGCATAAAGTGGTTGATTTTAGCTAATGGCTTGTGCATAACAGGCAGGGATTTAAAAAAAATGTGCCAGAAGCACACAATGGTGCTTTCTGGGTTGAAAGGATTTTTGCTGGAGGAACTCCACTCAGGAAATGCCTGAATGAGGGCACCTTTCATATCCCCAGATTCCCCCCACACACACACACACACACTGAAGCGGTCTCTGTTTATCTACTTGCAATTTCTTGCTTTTGAACTGTTAAGTTGGCAGGCACTGGGGCAGAGACAGGTGCTCATTCCATCATGCAGCACTTGGGTCTTGAACCGCTGACTTGCCAACCTTCCTGCTAACAAGGTGAGCTTCTTAACCACTGAGCCACTGCATTCCCTGGGGTCTGCAGTTCAAGACCTGAGTGAGCTTCTGCCTCTGTCCCAGCTCCTTCCAACCTAGCAGTTTGAAAGCAAGAAATTGCAAGTAGATAAATAGGAACCACTTCGGTGGAAAAGGTAACAGCATTCCATGAGCTCCATTGTCTAGTTATGGTTGCCACATGACCATGGAAACGTCTTTGAACACTGACAGCACAGACTCTTTGGCTAGCAATGGAGATGAACACCAAACCCTAGAGTCAGATATGACTGGCTTTCGAGCAAGGGTGACCTCGAGTGTTACTGTGTATGGCAGACACAGGTTGTCGGGGGGGGGGGTTTCTTACCCACCACCCGCAAGAGATCTTGCTTCCAGGCCACATTTAGATGGCGGTTCTTTCTTGTCCAGGTCAGACTTTAAACTGCCAAAATGAAGACACCTTCTCGGCTTTGTCATTGGCCAAATCTACGTCCTCATCAGTACGTTTCTGGTAGTAATTGGCAGGCCATCAATTGTGCCAGATTCTTTCTCTCTCCACATTCAATAGCATTTTGTTATCTGCCAGCAGCCCCTGCATGAGCACTGAACCCTAGAGTCGAATATGACTAGCTTTTGAGTAAGGGCGACCTTTACTTACCCTCAAAAATGTTTGTCCTTGAGTTTAGATGGTGAGTGCTTTTTAAATATTTATCATCACAATTTTGGAAAATTGCAGGTAATATCTCTAGTGTTCTCCCCTGCAGAAAGCCCAGCACTCATACAACAAGCACAAGGGCCACATTGACAGTTCAGAAAAATGCAAACAACCCATCCGGTGCTTCAGCCTTCAATAGTCCATCCAACAAGGCAACAGTTATTGCCGTTTTAAATTCTGCACTTTTCCAGTAATGTACAAGAAATTGGTGTCGTGAAGATAACAACAGCAAGATCAATAAATCTTGTGTACAACACTTTTCGTCATTCAAAGTCGTTCATAAACACTACCCGTTTTTGATTCTCACAAGAACCTTGTAAGGTTAGATCTTCTGCCCTCCAAGCAGAGCACTAGAGAAAACACTTCTTACAAAGTTACCGAAGGCCTCAGCAGATGAGGTGCTAATTCTGTATCCACAAGTGGAAGATTGTTCTGGAATAAACTTGCTTCAGTCCATACTTGACAAGTTAACTTAGTTTCATTGGGTCTGCTGGAAAATACCATAATTTTGTTTAGCATCTCTGATGTCGCAGGCATGTCGCATTGAAAGATTTATGTTCCTGGAGGGAAAATGTTGTAAAAGAAAGGCTTATGCTTTTAGTATGCAACTAAACATTAACTCAAAGCCTTCGGACCTGTCTTTCTCAATTGTGAGCCTTCTAGACATGTTAGGCTACACTTTCTATCCTTCCCAGCTAACATCTTGTCTGAAAAAGATGGCCACTGTCAAAACGAAAAACAATACAACAACAACATCTGGTTCACGACAGTTTTTGGGTACCATCCAATGCTTCTGAGATGACGACAATATCTGGATTTTAAGAAGCAAGTGTTTCTCAGTTGATGAACTCTACCATGACTTCTAAGAGTCATCTTCCATCAGTTGCATTAGTAACTGATTTTCTTTTACAACATGTGCTAAACCCCCTTTCTTGACTTCAGTCCATTAATATCGATGTGGAGCTGAGAAGTCATTTTAAAAAGAGAGAGAGAGAGAAACAAGGAATTACCACTGATTGCTCCAACACCTGCTACACTGTTGAGTTTTGCTCCTGCTGGTTTTCTTGGAAATCTGCTGTTGGCATAACTAGTGGCAAAATCACAATTTCCCTCTTTCCCTGGACTGCATTAAAATTTCACGGAGCAAGAAATGAATAAGAACCAGCACTATTTAGAGAGGAATTTAAGAGATACACCCTTGCATGGTTAATGGTTTTGGTTTTGGTGGTTTCTCCCAGACCCAAAGCATCTTCTTTTATGATATCAGATTAATGCTTATTTATATGTCATTGCCACCACTGGCAAGAGTTATGTTTTCTTCTGAAGACTGTGAAAGCTTCTTTGTACAACACATTTGGGAGATGCTGGCAGGATGTGGGCTCAGCAGCAGATGGGGCTACACATTGGCCAGCGGATTCCTATGGTTCTACACATTGGCTGGTGGGTTCCTATGGTTCTTCACCTTTACTAGCCACATTTCCCTTTTCTCCAAAGGAAAAGAAGGTGGAATACAAGGCTGTGCTTCTCTCCACTGTATCTGCATAACAATTCCCATGAGGCTGACTGGCCCAAAGCCATCCAAAGTGAACTGGTTGGTTTAAAAGAGGGATCGTCTTTACCAGGACTGTAACTAAGGATGTGGCTTACTCCCAAACACCAACATTTAGAAAGGAAAATACTGTAATTGGTAAGTAGAAAAATAATATACAAAAAATGCTGGTCCTGGTCAATAACTTCCTTCCTTCCTTCCTTCCTTCCTTCCTTCCTTCCTTCCTTCCTTCCTTCCTTCCTTCCTTCCTTCCTTCCTTCCTTCAGCATAAATGGCTATCTGTGCTGCTTAGTGGTTAAGACACTGAACTTGATGAATGGAAGGTCAGCAGGTCAAGACCCGAGTGCTACATGATGGAGTAAGCCCCCATCTGTGTACCAACTCCTGCCAACCCAGCAATTCAAGAGCAAGAAATTGCAAATAGACAAATAGGTACCACTTCGGTGGGAAGGTAGACAGCGTTCTGTGCACTCTGGTGTCTAGTCATGCCTGTCATCGACAGCACAGGATCTTTGGATGTAAATGGAGATGAGCACTGAATCATAGAGTTGGATATGGCTGGCTTTCGAGCAAGGATGACCTTTACCTTTATTATGGCTGTGATCCTGTTTTCATTTTCATTGGAGAAAGGATTTGGGAACTAATAGAGAGACAAAAGAGGAATTGAACTCTCAGAAGTTGGGTTGTTATGAATACAACGTGGAGGGTGGTGGAGTACCCTAAAGCCTGCCAAGCATCTTCCAAAAGGACTGCTAAAGGTAGGATGAAATATTATGAGCTGCAGTGGGGCGATCTGAGAGCACAATGTTTTCTTTTCCAACACGTTCTCCAACAGCCTTTCTGCCTATACCTTTGGGAGGACCAGAAGAACAGGCTGAGCCTGCATAGGGCTCTTCGGCCAAGGTCCAAACACACCTGCCATCTGTTTGATAGATATTCTAGCTTAGTTGCCAAAACAATAAAAGCATGGGATGGTAAATCTCTTTACTTCCAGAAGTAACCTGCTCTTCCTCAATAGCTAAAATGGATGGACAAGAAAATAATGACAACATCTAGCATCAGGGATTGGACTAGAAAAATCTTGGTTTCAGGGACTTCTCTGAGTACATTATCCTTCCAGGTATACAAATATTTTGGTTCTTCTTCTTCTTCTTCTTCTTCTTCTCCTCCTCCTCCTCCTCCTCCTCCTCCTCCTCCTTCTTCTTCTGTACTTGATTCCAAATGTTGGTGACCAGCCATGAAGATTGTCCTGAGAATATAATGTAGTGACCTTTCATTTGCCTTTCGCATCACAGCATGACACCCATTGTACCACTGATCCAGTTCCACGAGTCACACTCTGGTCCTGAGTCCTTTCAGCACACAAAGTCTTCCTCACCCTCAGGCCAGGATGGATGAAGATGCTGCCCTCCATCAAGATAGATTCAAGTAGGATTTAATCCACTTGGGGACCATCACTCTTCCCTGTGGACTTTGTCACCCAATGCCATTAGTCCTCAGGGTGGTCAGGTTAATTAACCATTGCCTGACAATCGGTGTTGAGTTACTGACAGTATGGTCTACTCTATTACCATAGTAGGGTAACCTGACCATACTGGTACTAGATGCCTGATAAATAAGACTCACAAAGGAAGCCGTGTTCATCTCTCATTGACCAATTACATTTTTTAAAAGCAGACTAATTTACTAGCTATGGACTCAAGGAAGCCCATGGAAGAATAAATAGACAATATTTTCCTTTTAAGGGACTTCTGCTTCTATTGATTTGATAAATGTATCATCTTGTTTAGCCCTCAGGCTGCTTCCTAGCAATGTGGGTCTGGCTTCAGTGAAGCATGAAAATCCTTTTTAGGTACAGATAGGAAGGAATATCAGCTCATTGGCATATAGCATGATACCTCCATACTGTTCAGCTCTGCTCTAATTATGTGTTTGGATCAAATTCTAGCTGCAGCATGTTCAAGATTGCATCTTTTCTACAGAATGCACAGAAGCCAATGACGGAAGAAGTATTGCCTGCTTATATGAACTAACAAATGTTAAATCACAGGATGGGTTGTTTGTATCAAGTGAATGACTGAATTCAAACTTAGAGTGCTCTAATGAGCTGCATTCCAGTACAAAGGTATGCATAGTTAACTTAAAGCTTTTTGCTGCTGTTTTCTCTGCCTTGACAGTAAAAGTCTAACCTTCGGAAACCTGGGAAAGCAACACATGATGAATTTTGGGGGAAAGGGGCTTGGCCATCTGAGGAAATCCATAGGATCAGATCTGTCCCTGAAGAAGATTGTATTCAGTTTATCCAACCATTAACTACATCTTCGTTTCCAGCAAATTACTTCTTGAAGAAGAGGAACAGAAGGGAGAAGAGGAACAGAAGGGAGAAGATAAACAGGACGAATGAACGAACTAACAAACGAATGAACCAACGAACCAACAAATGAACAAACAAACCAACAAATGAACCAATGAACCAATGAACGAACCAACGAATGAACCAATGAACAAACCAACGAACAAACCAATCAACAAATGAACGAATGAACCAACGAATGAACCAACAAATGAACCAATGAATGAACCAAGAATAAACCAACGAACAAACCAATGAACAAATGAACGAATGAACCAACCAATGAACCAATTAACAAACAAACCAACAAACCAATGAATCAAAAAATGAACCAACGAAAGAAAGAAAGAAAGAAGGAAGGAAGGAAGGAAGGAAGGAAGGAAGGAAGGAAGAAGGACTGGACCGACTGACCTTAGTATCTTATAGCTGAGAGTATTTTTACTTCATCTCCCCCAAGATCCTTATTTTAAACTAGACCCGAAGACACTCTCTTCCTTGCGATTGGATTCGTTTAATAAAAGCAAGAAATAATAATCTCTCTTTGTGACCCCTCCCAATTCTAAACACCCCCCCCCCTTGTGCTGCTGCTTTTCCGTTCAGTAATATTTTCTTGCTAAGAATAAACTTCAGATCAACATTCTACAACCTAAGTATTTAATATTAGCTCTGCAGGCTGCACTTTCCCTAAAACATCTTTGTTATTACAAAGAATTACCATGCCAGCCCGGTGCAGGTTTGTAATGCTTAAGAAGGTAAAGCTTGGCACGTCCCTTGGAAGTTTTGTGTAAAATCCTGCTGTTATTTGAATTGGGTGGGTGTGAGGGGATTTGTGGTTCTGGGTTACGCACTGGATTCAGAATAGGACCCTGACTGTTTAGTTCTTTAATGGTACTCTTAACACAGCTTTTAAACTCTCTCACAATCTCTTGTTCTCTCTCTTCCCCATAACGTTCAAAATGAATATAAAACATTTCCTGTGAGTAGAAATTGTGTTTTACAAACGGGGACCACTACTAGACTTTTTTCTAGATCTGGTTCACATTTTAAGGCCAAGCAACTAGGGAGGGCTGCGGTGGCTCAAGTAGTTAAGACGCTGGACTCCCTGACTGGAAGGTCGGAGTTCGATTCCTGGGCACTGCATGACTGAGTGAGCTCCTGTCTCTATCCCAGCTACTGACAACCTGGCAGTTCCAAAGCAAGAAATTTCAAGGAGATAAATAGCGACCACCATGGTCTTGTTGCTGGCGTGACTAGATGCCAGAGCACCCAGATGCCAGAGCATCACTGTTACCTTTCCCACTAAAACAGTACCTATTTACCTACTTGTAATTTCTTGCTTTCCAACTGCTTGGTTGGCAGGAGCTGGGACAGACGGTGGGCACTCACTCTGTCGTGTAGCACTCAGGACTCAAACTGCTGACCTGCCAACCTTCCAGTGGTCAAGTTCAGCGTCTTAACCACTACGTCGCCGCATCCCTAAGGCTTAACAGTGCAGTGGTGTTAAGTCATTTAATATGGAACAGGGGTGGGGCCGCTCATGGCAAAATCTGAGGCCAGAAAAGGACATTCGACATAACTTGTGGCTCAAATGGAGAGAAACTTTAACTAACGAAAGCATTTGATTCTCACAGCAGGGATTCACTCCCAGCGTAAGGAATATGAAAATCAGCTTGTGATGTTTTGATCGTTGGCCTTGAGAAGAGAAGTATATCTCTTCTTTGATTTCACAAATGTGCCTCAATTGCTACTCTGCAGCATTACTGTGCATAGCATTCTAATGACCAGTTTTCTAGAATGCCTGTTGTCGGCCTCAGGCTACAAAACTAGAGTTTCCACAACATTTGATATCTAAATCAGGAGCTTGTCGATGATGGAAACTGCATTTCTCAGAGGCCCTGACATTATGATGCTAGAATGACTGTGTTCAAGGCAACAGAGGTGGAGAGGATGTGTACTTGACATCTTCACTTCGGGGGGGGGGGGTTGAAATCACTTTATTAAGGTCATAGACCAGCAAGGTAAAAAGGGTTTAAGTACACAAAATACAATCAAAATGTACTTCTTGGGAAGTGTCCTTTTTAAATTGCAGTTCCAAGAATCAACCAGCCAATGTTGCCTTACTGGCTGGTGGACAGATTGGGTTGTAATTCTGTAATCTGTTGAATCTGAGGGTCAAGAACTACTAGGCAAAGGTAGTCCTTGCTCAAAAGCCAGTCACATCCAACTCTAGGGTTTAGTGCTCTAAATGTCTGGCCAGGTTATCCTGCTATGGTCATAGAGTAGACCCTACTGCCAGTGACTCAATGCCAAGTGTCAGGTGGTGGTTAACTAACCTGACAACCCTGAGGACTAACGGCCTTGGGTGCTGAAGTCCACAAGGAAAAGTGATGGTCCACAAGTGGGTTAAATCCCACTTGAATCCACCTTGATGTAGGGCAGCAGCTTCATCAGTCTTGTGTGCAATCTTCATCAATCCTGACTCTATGTGACAAAAGGGCTCAGGATCAGAAAGTAACTTGTGGAACCGCATCAGTGGTATGGGGGTCATTCTGTGATGTGGAAGGCAGATGAAAGGCTACTGCATTATATTACCAGAAGAGTCATCATGGCTGATTGCCATGATAATAGCCAATATTCGGATTTGGATTTGGTTTTGGATTTGGATTTGGATTTGGATTCAGATGGAAAAGAAGAAGAAGAAGAAGAAGAAGAAATCACACACTATGTTAACTCCTATTGATCTAAATATACCTCTGCTAAGTAAAGCTAAATCTAGATCTAAACATTGCCTTCTGGGTATTGGGATTACACTCCAACACCCCCTGCCTGCTAGCTGATTCTTATGGCAGTTGTACTCCAGGTATTTAAAATTGCACTGAATCACCTTGACCCTACAAGATTTTAGGATTCATACCTGACTTCTGCAACCTCTCTCTCTCTCCACAATTTCCTTCTCTTCATTCTTCATTTAGAATCCTCCTGGATGTCCCGTTATCAGAATTTCTATTTGCAGAACTGTTCCTAACATTTAATGAATGGGAAAATGGCCCATTTCCTTATCTACTGAGAATTTGACTATAAATGGAGCCGTGGAGCTAACATCTCTTTGGTTAGCTGCAGCTAGAATCCTAGCTTGGTACACCAGCAATCATTAAACATGTATATATTTCTTCACCACCTCTTCTGAGTGATTTATAGATAAAGATCCCGCTGTTAAATATTTCAGTCACTGGTGCTCATCGTGGGCTGCTTTTTTGGCAAAGAGTCAGCCAGAAGGTTTCTGTGCTATGTTGATCAAAAGCTTTCAGCTTCCAGCAGAGCGCGAGCAGGAAGCCTTGATGAGAATCAACACAAGCAGAGAGCCACTGGAATCGGGTGAACCAAGACAACAAAAAGAAATGTCTGATGCACATTTTCCTCTGATGGAACAACCATCTCTTATCTTATATTTTCTGGCAGCAAGTCTCAACACCCTTTCTCTCAAAGAAAGCAAACACAATCCACCAGGCATGTACGGTGACCTGATAAACTTCAGTGTTTTGTAGGAGATGTACAAGTCCTCACAGACAAGATTTAATCAGTCAAGATCTAATCAGAATGGATTCCACTATATGCTGGACTCAGCTGAAGTCCAAATTACTAACTGAACCTCCTCTTCCTCCTCTTCCTCCTCCTCCTCCTCCTCCTCCTCCTCCTCCTCCTTCTTCTTCTTCTTCTTCTTCTTCTTCTTCTTCATTCAAATATTGACGATCCTCTTGGCAATCAGCCATGAAGACTTTCCTGAGAATATAATGCACTGGCGTTTCACTTGCCTTCCACGTCGCAGCATGACCCCCACCCCCCACCCCCAATTGTACCACTGATCCAGTTCTGTTAGTCACTTTCTGGTCCTGAGCCCTTTTTGGCACACAAAATCCTCGTCAGCTCCAGGCTAGGATGGATGAAGCTGCTGCCCTCCATCAAGATCGATTCAAATGGGATTTAATCCACTTGGGCACCATCTTCCTTCCCTTTGGCTTTCGGCATCCAAAGCTGTTAGTCCTTAGGGTTGTCAGGTTAATTAACCTCCGCCTGACACTTGACGTTGAGCTGCTGGCAGTATGGTCTACTCTATTACCACAGCAGGATAACCTGGCCAGACGTGTAACTGAACCAGATTGCAGCTGAATGGCCAGATATAATTTAGAGGTAAATGGCTTAGTAGTTAAGACGCTGAGCTGAAGACTGGAAGGTTGGGTTTTGAAACCCAATAGCTGCACTTGGGGACATGAAAGGAGCCTCAGTCAGGCATCCCCTGAGTGGAGTTTCTCCAGCAAAAATCCTTTCAAGCCAGAGTAATCTCTGACCCAAAATTATTATTTTGAGGTGAAGTGAATTTACACATCATTTTGGAAGGAGAACCCAAATTGAGCTGGATAAAACACAAGCAATTTCAGAATCTAAAAACCCACAAAGTGCACTGTGATCCCTAAAGTATTTTGTGTGTAATCTGCTGTCTGAAATCTGGCTGGTTTTCCTTCCCTTTAGGATGTATATTGGGTACAAACACAAGCAATCAAAAAGTTATGGCTATTATGCTTTTCCAAGGCAAATTAATGGGAGGGCAGGGAGTTGAATCTACAAAATGAGATGAAAGCAAAACATTCCCATTTGGAATCAGGTAGGCAGACAGTTCTCTGGACCAAAACAAGATTCATTGTGAATCAGGGATAGTAAAATGCAGAAGTTCTAGGCCTGGGGAAAGGATAATAGATTATCAACTGCATTTGAGTCTTCTTGGGTCACATGATGCATGGACCTGATTTTTTTATCACCTGCAATGTGCAGTCTGAGTGCAACTCCAGACCCCAAAATAGCTGCCTCACAGTAAACCATAATAGTAATATATCATTCACTGTCAGATGAAGCTGCTGTCATGCCAGGATAAAGTACTGGCTTTGAATGAAAGGTTCTCTCTCTCTGTGTGTGTTTTTTAAAAACATACATTTTAGCAATGGCAAAATATGTACAAAACCATACACACACTTGGAAAATGCACATGAGTTAACATGCACAGATTTCAGAAATGCACAAGTAGATGTATTCTTGGGATGTTAAACTTGGCTCACTCTGATGTAGCAAATGTAGAAAAAATCATATATATACAGAATGATCTAGAAGATGCAGAAAAAATCTAGTGCTTTCACATTTTCTAATTCATGCATGAAGTCAACACTTTCTGGATTTCCTGACAGTATGCATTTTTTTTAAAAAATGTGCAAAACCAATCATGAATATATATTCTACCCTTTCACAATTGGTTTCATACATTTTTAAAAAAATACATACTGTCAGGAAATGCAGAAAGTGCTGACTTCTTGCATGAATAAGAAAATGTGAAAGCACTGGAATGGTTTGTTCGTGTCTTTTAAATCAATCATTCTGTCTTTCTGTAATTTGGTGTGAGTGCTCTTGACTTCACAGAAAGAAAAGAGGCCAATTTGGCACCGGGAATCTTTGTGCAGATAAAGAAAATCTGTTGTTTCAGTCTTGGACTGGAGACAAGACCTCATAAGGCAGAGACTGAGAAAACTGTTTTACCATGTTAAAATAGCCCCATCTCAAGACAACAGTGAGGTTTTTTCACATCACTATTTGAGTCACTAGAACAAGGACACATTAACAAATATAAAGTAAAAAATGTACATACATCTTGGAAGAAAATGCGCATACTGTATATCAATATGAAGATGCAGAAGAAGGAGAAGGAGGAGGAGGAGAAGAACCACTGATCCAGTTCTGCAAGACATCCTTACCACTGATCCAGTTCTGCAAGACATCCTTACCTGCCTCAAGCCAGTACTGATGAAGTTGCTGCCCTCCATCAAGGTCGATTCAAGTGGGATTTAATTCACTTGAGGACCATCACTGTTCCCTGGGGATTTCGGCACCCAAGGCTATCTCAACGGAGAGTCTTGGTTATGCAATCAGCAATTCGAAGACATAAAAACAGCAGAAGAAAAGCCATCTGTGGAATTATTAACTCTTGTCATCTTGGTTTAGAACTTAATAATTAATGTTGGATCATGTGTTCATGTTATTATTTATTGAGATTATACTATGTACAGTAATACCTCGGATAACATTAGCATCGGATAACACTAAAATCGCATAACATTAAGCAATCTGGGGGGGGGGGGAGAATTGCATCGGATAACATTAAGATCCTATGGGATGCATCGGATAACAACCGCTAAAGCCTGTGTGGTTACAATGTATCTCCATGGATCCCATAGGATTTTAACATGCATCGGATAACACTGAAAATCAGATAACACCAAGACTTGTAGAACCAGGTTTTAGCGTTATCCGAGGTTTTACTGTATATGTAATTGTAACCGTACGTTTTGTAACTTTGTTTTGCGATGTGTTTTTTGTTCTATTGCACTGTTGTATTATACTGTTATATTTATTTTATTGTATTACTTTTGATTATGTTATATGTATGGATTCTGTGAACCACCCTGAATCAGTTTCACCGAGTAGGGCGGTATATAAATTTAATAAATGAAAATGAAATGAAGAAGAAGAAGAAGAAGAAGAAGAAGAAGAAGAAGAAGAAGAAGAAGAAGAAGAAGAAGAAGAAGAAGAAGAAGAAGAAGAAGAAGAAGAAGAAGAAGAAGAAGAAGAAGAAGAAGAAGAAGAAGAAGAAGAAGAAGAAGAAGAAGAAGAAGAAGAAGAAGAAGAAGAAGAAGAAGAAGAAGAAGAAGAAGAAGAAGAAGAAGAAGAAGAAGAAGAAGAAGAAGAAATGATTACAGCCTTATATGGAATCAGGACCGGAAAAGAATGCCAGTATAATAAGAATGACAGATGTTCACCTCCTTATGCTTTCAAATGCACATCCTGATTCAACAAAGCAACCATACTGGAAAGCGAGAAAAAAGGGTTAAGAAATGACTTCCTCTCCTAAAGTCGTAACAGAGGGACTTGAATGGATAAAGAGGGCAAGAGGGGAGGCAAGACCATCTGCTGATATTAGCTACATGCTTTAATGTTATTTCTATATTTAGAAGGGTTTAATATTTATGAGGCATAGTTCCAATCAGGTGGATAATTTCCTTTTTCGGGCATCTGGATGTGTTATTTCTGAACAGCATTTTCTACTTGAGCACTGAAATTCAAAGTTCCTTGCCATATCCAAATCCGAATACTGTATAGGCAATCCTCAAGTCAATCAGCCATGAAGACTGCCCTAAGAATATAATGCAGTAGCCTCTCATAAGAATTAGCCGGTGTGACCAGCAGGCAGAGGTTGTTGGAATGTAATCCCAATACCTAGAAGGCAATGTTTAGATCTAGATTTACCCTTACATAGCAGAGATGTATTTTAAATCAATGGGAGTTAACATAGAGTGTGACTTCTTCTTCCTCTTCTTCTTCCATATCCGGATCTGAATACACTACTGGTGATCTTCATGAAGACTGTCCTGAGAATATAATGCAGTGACCTTCCATTTACCTTCCACAGCCCTACATGAGACCTGTAACACTGATGCAGTTCCGTGAGTCACTTTCTGGTCCTGTTCCCTTTTGGAAAACAAAGTCCTCCTCAGCCCCAGGCCAGGATGGATGAAGCTGCTGCCTTCCATCAAGATGGATTCAAGTGGAATTTAACCCACATGGGGACCATCACCCTTCCCTGTGGACTTCTTCCCGCTACTCCACCGTGACATCATGGACGTCGTGAGTGTAGCCGACATCATGACGTCATGGGCGGAGCAAAATAAATAAATAAATAAATGTCTGAGCATGCATCAAACCTCCATTTGACACATGCACACTAAAAAAAAGAACTGCACATGTGTCAAACAGAGGTTTGACACATGCGCAGTTCTGGGCAGTCATTTTGGCTACCAGGAAATACATTTTTGGAAGGGAGCCAGAGAGGCGATCGAACAGGTGGCCGGGGTTTTTACCACCACCACCCCAGCGGACCCTCCTGATGGGATGCTACTGGTTCAGGCGAACCGGTCTGAACTGGTAACATCCCATCACTGCCTTTAGTCCTCAAGGTTGTCAGGTTAGTTAACTACCACCTGACATTCAGCATTGAGTTACTGGCAGTAGGGTCTATTCTATTAACATAGAAGGTTAACCTGACCAGACCTTCCTTCCCTACTGGGGTGAAAAGGTGAGTTCAAAGGCCGAAATATATTTCTTTATTCCTGAATTTCAGCCACGGGAAATATGTAGAATTCTGCCAGTTACTGTCCTGTGGAATATACTCCACAGCAAAACCTACTGTATATAATCAGTCTTCCCAGGAAACTGCCACAAAACTGTTCAGCTTGTCTGAATTTAAAATACAGCCATTCTCAAAAGCTGCTTGCATAAAATAAAAATTCAAGATGGCTCCTGAATTTATTGGGAGATTCATTTATTTCACTTATATGGCACCCAACTAACATAGATGTTACTCCGGGTGGTTTAAAACAAGCAAACCTCTATACACGTATATACCACAAAAAGCATCTAACTACGTAGCATAAATTTCGTACGAGGAACAATACCCTGAACAGGTGGAGGGTTGGAGTCCATAAATGAAAGACCAACAGGCATGGGGGAGAAGAAAATCTCCAAAAAATTCTCACATTGTAAAAAAATTGTGTTTTCCTAACAAAACAAAACCTTCAAGGAAAACTCACAGCCAGAACAATTGCACAAAACTCAGGTGACTGCAGCTTTGCTTAACATTTTAAAGCAGTGGATGGTTTGTTCGCATCTTTGATAATAACACTGCATCACAGAAAAATAAATATTGTCTGCTGCTTGGTCTAACCCATTTGTCCTATACTAAATCAAGTGTACTGAATCCAAATCTGGAGTCCAATTCTGCCTAGGATATCAGGATCTTCAGTTAGCAAATTTCACCCTCACGTGGGGTATATTTGCCACAAACATAGCAAGAATTGTCCAGTTTATTAACACAGCTGGACCTACTCATCTTTATCTCAAAACAGACTCACTATGGCTTTGCTGTATTATCCAAGAAGATGGTTTTGCACTAAAGACAAGCCCTTGGACCATCTCACCTTATAGACCTATTTCTAACATCAGCTTACTGACTTGCCCAAACATGCCCGGCTGCTGCTGGAACATGCATGCCACCAGGGGACGTGATTCAGCTGAGGTGGCAGCAGGCATAGTGGTAGCTGCAACTGTTATGATGTTCCCATGTAAAAATACATTATGCAATTACTGGCCATTTGGACAGCTGTAGCACGCCTTAAAATCTGTACATGACAGGAAAATTCTGGGTTCAGTTTTGGAATCAGCGCACTTGATATCATGTAAATCACATGTGTTATTCCCAGTAGCAAAATCGTTGTTGTGCAGCGCAATCAGCTCGTCCTGCTATATTTGTTTGCTTTTTGTTTGTTTGTTTTTCTTCTCAAGAGAAAACAACATCTTATGCAAAGTACTAAAACACTGAAGGGATGAAAAGAGCTTCTTGTTTCACTCTTCCTGAAAGATAAGAAATCCTTTGGGTATTTCTTTTCTTTCAAATTCTTCCCTGACGTCTTTCATCCTGTCCAGACAGTCATGCTCAAGCAGGATGAAGAATTTAGTTTGTGTTCTTTCCATCTTTCACCTGATCTGTTTTTAACCCAGTTCTTTGTGAGGTTATTCTGTCTAACGGTTTTGTGATGGGCCTGTGGCACAGCTGAGATACAGGTTTACGTGCCAGGTTTATTGTTGTTCCACAATAGCTTAATACAAAGGGAAAATTATTTGCCCTGAAGCCTGACATTTTCCGGATGCCCTCACATCCTATGAAATCTGATGGCTTAAGCGATGGTAAGAGGTATGAGAGGGTGGGGGTGGGGGATTAGAAAAGCACTGTGACGAAACAGTCCAATACAATTCAGGGAGCGATAAAATCAACTTGGGGTAAGAAGCCCAAGCTTTAATTTCATGGCATTTGTCTCTCCCTCGGTATCCTACTGGGAATGGTGTTGGCATGGAAACCATTGCCTGTATGGATGGTTGTTCTCTAAACTGACATATGCAATCCGTTTGCTTTGCACCCGGGCCTGGTAAATTCAGATGAATAGAGCTTTCTACAAGCTAATATTTGGGAACAGAGGGAGAGGGGAATGAGGAGAATTATCCTATCCGGCCCTCCTAAGGGGCAGCGCGAGGCTGTCACTTCAGTCTGCAGAACTAGGGTATCTGGGAATTTCTGCAAATTACTCACGATTCCCTAGTCTGGCCAGGTTATCCTGCTATGGTAATAGAGTAGACCCTACTGCCAGTGACTCAACGCTGAGAGTCAGGTGGCGGTTAAGTAACTTGACAACCCTGAGGACTAACGGCCTTGGGTGCCAAAGTCCACAGGGAAGGGTGAGGGTCCCCAAGTGGATTAAGTCTGAATGTGGAGATCTGCCATTCCGGCAGTCTTTGGGGACTGAACTTTACAATAACCCTGTTTCAAACAGATGGACAGACAGAGAGCTTGCTAGAAAGCTGCGTCTCAAATTCAGGCAGACTGCTTTTGATGTAATTGCCTCCATAATGGGTGCCTTGTCGATTATGAGTTTCCTTCGTTAGTCTTCTCTAACTGTTAAGTGGAGCGAATGACAAGCATGCAAAACCTGGATCGATGCAATTAAGTTGTGAGCAAGAAAAGCTACTCAATATATGGAGAAGCAACCTAGGGGAGAGGTGGTTAACATAATAGCATACGGTGCAGACAGGAGAAAAACAGGTTTCACCATACAGACCTCTTGAAAGTAGGCAAGGGAAAGGTCGCCCTTGCTCAAAAGCCATCAACATAGTCTGACTTTAATGTTTAGTTCTCATCTCCGTTTATATCGAAACAGCCAGCACTATCTGTGTTTGCAGATGTTTCAATGGACATGTGGCAACCATGACTAGATACCAGAGTGCACAGAACACTGTTTGCCTCCCTAATGAAGTGGTATCTCTTTATCTACTGTATATACTCGAGTATAAGCCTAGTTTTTTAGTCCCAAAAATGAGGCCCCCCCAAAGGGGGAAAGGCTTATACTTGGGTCAATGACCATGAGGATCCCAAGACCACGTTGGATTGAGGCATGCCAACAATTTAATTAACTTTACCATATTTTCATGTATTTTGATTATTAAAACTCACTAGCCGTTGCCGCATTTCTCACCCTCGGCTTATACTCGGGTCAATCTATTTTCCTGGGTTTTCAAGTCAAAATTAGGTACCTCAGCTTATATTCGGGTTGGTTTATACTCAAGTATATACGGGTGCAGTAAAACCTCGCATAAAGAGTGCCTCACATAGAGAGTAACTCGCTTAAAGAGCAGAATTTTCTCTTAATGGTCACTTCGCTTAATAACTAAAACCAACCAAAAACTCGCTTAACAAATAAATTGGGGTTTACAATCCCCACCACCAGAAGTCACAGTGGGTCACTTACAATGGTGTTTTGTTTAAAGAGCAAACTCTCTTACAGAGCAATCATGTGGAACACATTATGCTCTTTAAGCGAGGTACATCTGTACTTGCAATTTCTTGCTTTCCAACTGCTAGGTTGTCAGGAGCTGGAGCAGATGACGGGCGCTCACACCATCATGCAGCATTTGGGTCTTGAACTGCTGACCTGGCAACCTTCCAGTCAGCGTCTTAACCACTAAGCCACCTTGAAAGAAGGCTAACATGGGGGTTAATAACCTACTTGAAAATCAGAGGTGGGTGAGTTTTCACTTTAGTGCCTCTTTCCAAGGACAAAAAAACTACGATAGGACAATTTGGTGGCATTTAAGGACATCTCTTTGACTCTAAGCTGTCATCTTTGCCAACGTTCCTGTTTTCTTTGGTCTCACTGTAGAAAGGCAGAGAATGTATGTTTTAAACTCATCCATTCACTTGATTCGTTAAGCTAGTTCATTCAAACAATTGGTAGAAATTTTAGATGGACATGGAGAACTTTGCAAGTTTCCCCCTCCCCTTATTACACTTCTCATTGCTTTGCATGCCTTCTATTTCTCTAGAAAGACAATTCTGCCACTGAAGGCCTAGCCATGAGCAATGACCAAAAATGCGATTTAGCCAAAGGCTGTACAGGAAATGGGGGGTGGGGGGGAATGAGATTATACTAATTCAAACACTGCATAAGGAATGGAATGGCTCCCTTAATTCAGGCAATGTGAATTATTAATGATTTATATATAATTCCCCTCCCTTTCTGGGCCCACGTAGGCCTGTTTCTCCCAGCACAACGCTCCGCCTGCCTGGGTCAGGAAATTGGGGGAAATCGGTTTTGTAAAAGGTCAACTGCTAAACACGCTCAAAATTTGTTCTCTCATGCCAGGCCTAGATTCTTTCATGCTCACGAGCTGGAAATTGGAACCTCACTTGCTCCACGCAAAGAGGAAAGAAAGGAAAACGCACGCAGCCAAGAAATTGCAAGTAGGCAAACAGGTACCACTTTGGCAGGAAAGGTAACAGCTTTCCAAGACTGAGGTGCCAGGAGGTCACGTACCACAAGGGAATGTGTCAGGATGAGATGGCTTCTCTCTCTCTTTTTTTGCAACCAGTAGGAAAGAGAAGCAAAGAAAGAAAATTCACACCTGGTTCCAACCAATAAAACTCCCGCCCTCTGGCTATTCTGATTGGCTACTGGCGGCAGCCCTTATGATGCTTTTGGATGAGGAACAGGTGAAAGAATGGTTAAACAAGAGAAGGAAACAAGATTGGCAGAGCTTTGATCCGTGTCTCTTTTGTTAAGAGAAATCATTCATGTTTAAGAAGCCATCTTTTGTACACACACACACACATGCAAACACACATACACCAGAATGATGGCTACCTTCTCTGCTAGCGACGTTCTTACAAGAACAAAGAGATTATGATAAAGTTCGAAGCCCTTTCCCTGAGGGCTGCAATGTATAATGAAAACCACAATTCTACAATACAACTCAGAAGCAGCAGGAGCTGAAATATGACCATATAAAGGCCAAGAAAATACAATTAAAAGCTTGAGAAGGCACTTAGAGGCTTTCACATTATTGCTGTCCTTTCACGTCTGAGATCTGTAAATTAGATGCACCCCACAGGGCATTCCCCAATAGGATTTCTTCCCCCATTATGTTTAAGATCACTCTCCTTCTGTTACATTCCTCAAATCCTGCATCCATTTTACCAGGCTGAGGAAGAAAGAGACAGAAAACTTGACCTCCTAAAAAGTTGACCCATTAAAGCTTCGTCTCTCCTCAATTGTCATCTACCAGACACTCCATCAAGCCCAGAAAAATTGAAAAAAATTAAGTTATGCAAATATACTATTGTTTTCCTCTTGCCTATACTCTCACCCTCAACACACCTCCAGGGATCCAGCCTGCATCCTTTTAATGAGCAGCAATTGTAATGAGCACCAAAAATAACCATTAGGGATAGGGTTGCCATACGTCCCAAAAAACCAGGATTGTCCCTGATTCAAAGTTGGAAAAATTGTCCCAGCCACTTCAAGAAAAATCATGTTAAAGTCCCGGATTTTTAAAACTTACACACCATTAAAATAAATTTGAACTCTCGCCATCAAACGAGCAATTTCCTGCCATGTTTCCTGCTCGATTAAAAGTCATCCCGAATTTAAGCCGAGGTACCTAATTTGGACATCTAAAGCTAGGAAAATAGATTGACCCAAGTATAAGTCGGGGGTGGAAAATGCAGTAGCTCCTAGTGAGTTTCCGTGATTAAAATACATGAAAATGCGGTACAATTAATTTATTCAGACATTTCTTGTGAGTATGTTTTCAAATTTTTATGGTAGTGTTAGTGCTTTTTAAAAAAAAAATGGTTTGGGACCCTCGGGGGTCATTGACCCAAGTATACGTCAAGTCCCTTTTTTTTTTTTTTTGGATCTCATTTTGGAGGCTAAAAAACTAGACTTATACTTGAGTATATACAGTACATGACTTTTCAGCACATTGAAGAGTTGATAGAGGCAAGTTACTTACCTGGGAAACAATGCGTCTGCTTTCAGCTTTCTGCCTTCAGAGTTCATTCAGCCTCTCCTTCTTTCGCATAAGCTTAATGCCGTAGGATTCCTTTCCTAAAAGAAGATTTACATAATTCAGAATAATTTGCCGCTTTGGCATCTGAACACACCACCTCTCTCTCACTCAGCCTCTTGATGCCTCTTTCCCTGAATCATGAACTTGCTGGATTACATCCCAGTCTGAAATTTAGAATAATTATGCATCTCTATAGGAGACATTTTTTTGTGCGAGATGGCATTTATTTCTCTGGCTGGAAAAAATAAGATCTCTGAGTAAGTCGTATAATTTTCATTTTATTTTGAAAACTCTCTCAGACACATTTCAGTTCTTTCTGGGAAAATATTTTCAAAGCTGTGTATCACATCCTTGCTCTTTTTTAAAAAAACCAAAAGCTTTTTGATGATTTGTAACCCTGATTCATGTGGGCTCATCTGACACATGAGGAAATCAAGAGCGTAGTAAAAAGGGGAAGGAAGAGAATTTGGTAAGAAAACTTCCCTACAAAATCTACGGCTGCAGGTAGATTTTATCCAGTCATTTGAATCAAGCTTAAGTCTAGAACACTGTTATTTTTAAAATATCATGAGCTGGAAGTAACTAGATGTGTGTAATATAATAACTTGTAATTTGTTACATTTGAATAATATAGATAACAGCACAGTTACTTTTCATGTGCAATAAGTAAAACTTTGCATTAGGTAAAGGGTAAAGGTTGCCCTTGCTCGAAAGCCAGTCATATCTGACTCTAGGGTTCAGTGCTCATCTCTGTTTATAGCCAAAGAGCCAGCACTGTCTGCATTTGCAGACATTTCCATGGACATGTGGCAGGCATGCCTAAACACCGGAGTGCATGGAACGCTGTTTACTTTCCCACCAAAGTGGTCCCTATTTATCTACTTGCAATTTCGAACTGCTAGGTTGGCAGGAGGTGTGACAGAGACAGGTGCTCAATTCATCATGCAGCACTCGGGTCTCAAACTGCCAACCTGCCGACCTTCCAATCATCAAGTTCAGCATCTTAACCACTAAGCCACAACAGTCCCTTGACCTCATTGCTTACATACCCACTATTTCAAAGCCCCTGTGTATGCTAGCAGGGTCACTGCATGAGTTGCAACCTTCTTAAAGCCTCTGTGGATGCCATACGGGAGCTGAATCCACACCTCTGATCATCTTTCATGTACAGTATATGGGCATCCAATCTGACCCTCCAGCCATCTCTTGGAGCTATCCAAGGTTCTGTTTGCAGAAGCAGTCTTACTAAAGCCTGTCTCCTTTTGTGAATAATCATCTTCTGTTTGGGTACAGGCAGCAGAAGTCTGTGCAGATGTTCCCTGAACTCCTGGGAAAATGTGCATTTGATCTGCTCACAGCCCACAACTTGGAACAGAATGATATTTCCTAGGAGGAATTCCAGAGACAAGTTCCCATCTCCATGAACATAGACTTTATTAATTGGATCGATGTAATAACACATTTATCTCATAGAACCAACCAACCAACCAGCCAGACAGCCAGACAGCCAGCCAACCAACAGGCTGGCCGGCCAGCCAGCCAACCATCCTGCCAACCAACCAACCAACCAGTCAGCCAGCCAGCCAGCCAACCAATGAACCAACCAGCCAGCCAGCCAGCCAGCCAACCAACCAACCAACCAACCAACCAACCAACCAACCAACCAACCAACCAACCAACCAACCAATCTTTATTACGGACCAAGACCAGCATAGTACAGCAACAGAACAGAAGCTAAAATACATATTTAAATACAAATTAATCCTTATCTCATAGAACAGAATCTGTGTACCATATATCCTCAACTATAAGTTATCCTGAATATAAGTTGAGGCACCTAATTTGGACCTCTAAAACTAGGGAAATAGATTGACTGGAATATAAGTCGGGGGTGGGAAATGCAGCAGCAGCTACTGAGTTTCAGTAATTAAAATACATGAAAATATGGTAACATTAATTAATTCAGACATTTGTGTGGGTATGTTTTTGAGTTTTTACGGTAATGGTAGTGCTTTTTTTAAAAAAATTATGTTTGAATTTGCACCACGGTGGTTTTGTTGACCCGAGTATAAGTCGAGTCCCTTTTTTGGACCTCATTTTCCCCCGCCCCTAAAAATAGACTTATACTTGAGTATATACAGTAAGTAGGATTTCTGGAAGGTTTCATTCACAAGAGCTTTGAGAAGCAATCTGGATGGGCAAGCCATTCAACTATAGTCCCTCCCCCTCTGCCTGCCTGGTATGCTTGTCTAATAGAAATGTGTGTGTACATATTTATGGCATGGCAAATATTATAGGTTTCAAATAAAGATTTGGCAAGCCACTGGGAATCAAAATATTTCTGTTTTAATAGTTTTCTCTTGATGCTTCATTTAGCAACCAGGGAAGAGGAGAAAACATCCATCTCCTGAAGAAAATGAGAGAGGTGGAATTTTGAGATGTAGAACTTCTCTGTTTTATAGTCTTAGTAAAAGCTCCCGCCAGTCTCTGCAAATTGAATACAGCTAGTAGTAAGTCCTTTACAAGAAAGGAAGAGATGAACAGTTAACACACAGAGCCTGAAGAAGGGAATCATCTTTTGAACTACACTTTCCAAAATTCCCAGCTAGCAGGGCCACACCATGATGGCAAGTTGTAGCCCCGAAAAGTAACTTTTCAAGAGCTTTGGTATACCAAGCCTTGCTGACCTAAAATCATGTATATGTTTCCTAACCTATGGTTTGTGGACTTCAATTCCCAGAAGCCTAAGTCAATTCCCAGAAGCCTAAATCAATTTCCCAAAGCACTGGTCTGGGCTTCTGGGAATTGAAGACCCTCTTGTGGGGTGTGAGTGCCACTTTGGCAAACACTGGCCTAGAAGCTCATTGCCAATAGGTAAAGAGACCAACTTGAAATGGAAATTGATATGTCATCATAACAATCTTTGAAAATTATTCGGTTGTGCCTGACGGCAACTGGGGTGATTCATAGTCAAACCTACAATTTTGTCTGGAGACATCATAGTGCAGCAAATACTCATCTCTTAATCCTGTCTGTGTCTGCAGACCTTTCTGTGGACATGTGGCATGCATGACTAGACACCAGAGTGCATGGAATGCTGTTGACCTTCCCACCAAAGTGGTCCCTATTTATCTACTTGCTTTTTCATACTTTTGAACTGCTAAGCTGGCAGGAGCTGGGACAGAGACGGGAGCTCACTCCATCGTACAGCACTCAGGTCTCAAACTGCTGACCTGCCGACCTTCCAGTTGTCAAGATCAATGTCTTAACCACTTGAGCCACCGCAGTCCCTCAGATAGGATAGATGCACCAACTATTCTGTCATTTTTTTAACTTAAGCATACTACCAGTGTGAGAAATACAAACCACAGAAGTGATAAAAGCAAATTATATGCCGCAAGTAGGGTGGCATATAAATGTGAATAAACAAACAAATAAATAAATAAATAATTGCACACCAACAAACCACCATTCAAGGTTCAGTATTATGGTAAAAAAACAATGAATTCTTACTTCCAAGCATTAGAACTCGGCATCAGGATTATTCCTATTACTGTTATTATCATTTTTACGATGAATCAACATGCACCAGGAATTTCAGATTTATGCTAAAGACTTCCACTTCTTGGCTTTTTAAATGTCAGCAGACACACTACTGCAATCAGCTTCCTGCCAAGAGTAACAATCAAAGAGATTTTGACTTTTCTGCCATTTATTGAAACATGTGTACCTAAGGGGTTTTTTTTTTTAAAAAAACTTGGGACTCCTAATGGCAAGTTTCCTCCTCTTAAATGCTGAGAGAGAAATTTGCACCGCCTTCTCAAAATTACAGCACGGCACCCCGATTTTTAATCCATAAACAGGCTGAACAACAATTAAGCAGCATGCAAAATTGATGGGAAACTTTACCAGTCCAGCACTAAAAAGCACCTTCCCTTTTATTTATCATTGCAAACAATGCCAGTCATTTAAGACCTGCTTCCAGGCTGATTGTCTTTCTTGGGAAAGCGTGGTTTCCTATGGCTGCGCTTCAGTATGTTTTATACTAGCCACCCGTCATCAGACTCGCGTGCCCATTCATTGCCGAATTGGGCAGGAACCTACAAAACCTGTCGTCAATAGAACAGTTAAAGCAGAGCGTGTTCTCTTGAAAGAGCAAAATAGCAGAGTAGAAGCTGATTTGAAAAGCTGAACAGCAGTCTAAATGCACGGACACGATGCAATTTGAAAGGAGGCTGCTCAAGACGGAACAATAGAGCTAGAGCAATACATCACAGAGTATATAAAAACAAAATTGTCCCTGTAGAGAAGCAAGTCTTTAGGGAGGCAATTTAAAAATCTAAAATCCACTTGGCGGAAGGGGACTTTTAAAGCTCCCCCACGAAGCCTTAACATTAGGTGTGGACAGTGGAGGTGACCCCCAGGTTTAGAAACTTCATACCCTGATTTAAGACTGTCATGATGGAAGAAGACATTACGATGAAGAGTTTTAAGGTCGCCTTTGCTCTAAAGCCAGCTGTATCCAAACCTAGCGCTCAGTGCTCTTCTCTGTTTACAGCCAAAGAGCCAGCACTGTCTACGTCTGTAGATGTTTCCGTGGCCAGGCGGCAGGCATGTCTAGCATGCATGGAATGCTGTTTACCTTCCTATTACTATTTATCTACTTGCAATACTACTTGCACCTGTTTATCTACCGTATATACTCAACTATAAGTCATCCCGAATATAAGTCGAGCTACCTAATTTGGACCTCTAAACTAGGGAAGTAGATTGACCCGAATATAAGTGGGGGATGGAAAATGCAGCAGCTGCTAGTGAGTTTCAATAATTAAAATACATGAAAATACGGTAATATTTAATTAATTTAGACATTTGCATGGGTATGTTCTTGAGTTTTTACGGTCGCGTTAGTGCTTTTTTAAAAATGTATGTTTGAATTTGCACCACTTCATTTTGGTACCCTTGGGGTCATTGACCTGAGTATAAGTCGAGTCCCCTTTTTGGTCCTTATTTTGGGAGCTAAAAAACTACAATTGTACAGTTGTACCTCGCTTAAAGAGCATAATGCGTTCCACAGGATTGCTCTTTAAGCGAGTTTGCTTTTTAAGCAAAACACCATTGTAAGTGACTGATTGTGACTTGGGGGGGGGGGATTGCGAACCCAATTTATTGTTAAGTGAGTTTTTGGTTGGTTTTATTTGTTAAGCGAAGCGAACATTCAGAGAAAATTCTGCTCTTTAAGCAAGTTGCTCTTTAAGCAAGGTACTCTTTATGTGAGGTTTGACTGTACTCAAGTATATACAGTAAATTAAATGAAGGAAGCTAGTTTGATGACACAGAGAGAGAGCTCTTCTGTTTGTGTACACTTAGGTAAGCTGTTCACAGCTGGAAAACTAAATGGTCTCACAAGAAATGTGTGTTAAAAATAGAAAGGTCCGCTGGCTTGGAGGTGTTTTTCTTAGAAGCCATTTGCAAAAAAACATCCTTTCATTAACTTCATAACAGGGCTTGGAACTAATGCATTTTAAATGTAATTTGCACCCCCAAAATAGTTAATTTGGTGAACCACACTTTTAAAAGCCATTTTTTAAAAATTCTGGAATGAGGATAGCAGGTTGACGATGATTATCCTTTCTCGTCACTCCCCCCCCCCCCCTTAACTTTCCAGAGCCAGCTTGGCAGACAATGGGGCAGTTTTAGTACTGTAATTATAATTGACAGCTGAAATCTTTCAAAGCAGTTCACTACCAATAGTTAATAAAATTAATGCTTTTCGCAGAGACAATCCATGTTAGTGAGTTGATAATTCTCCTGCAGAAGAGATAGCTGCAAACTCCACCTATAATTTCTAGACCTACACAGTGAATCTGCAGTTCAAAGCTATGGATGGGAATATCTGCCGTATCCAATCGGAATATCTATCACCGATAAATATAACGATCATATACCATATATACTCAAGTATAAGTTGGGTTTTTTAGACCCCAAAATAAGGTCCCAAAATGGGACTAGACTTATACTTGGGTCAACATAAACACTCAAAAACATACCCACACAAAGGTCTTAATTAATTAATTTATCTTATTTTCATGTATTTTAATTATTGAAACTCACTAGCAGCTGCTGCATTTTCCACCCCTGACTTATACTCAGGTCAATCTACTTCCCTAGTTTTAGAGATCCAAATTAGGTACCTCGACTTATATTCAGGACGACTTATAGTCGAGTATATACAGTAGCAATTCAAAAGCAAGAAATTGCAAGTAGGTGCATTGGGACCACTTTGGTGAGAAGGTAAACAGTGTTCTGTCACTTCGGTGTTTAGTCATGCCTGCCACATGTCCATGGAAAAGTCTGCAGACACAGACAGGGCTGGCTCTTTGGCTGTAAACGGAAATAAGCACCACCCCCTAGAGTCAGATACAACTGGCTTTTGAGCAAGGGCGACCTTTACGTTTACTAAGACAACACAATAATTTTGTCTCTTTTTTTTTGTTCTTGTTTTATTTTATTCTTGCCTGATAGGTTTGCACAAACTAGCAGAACTTCTCCTTCAGTAACTATGCAATACACTACCTTCCTTCATATTACCTTCTGGACAACATTTTCTCTGACCTGGGATCGCTTCATGATAAAATACAATAATACAAAAAGGTGTTGTTTTTTAAAACCCAAAACAAAATCCTAACAAAGAAGGAGTGGCTGCATCAATGTGACAGCTTGCTAATTACTACTCAGTATTATTGCCTAACTAATTACCAGTCAAATCTGTAAGAATTGCTCAAACTTCAATGTTTGCTTGTGCATTTTTAGTTCAAGCTCTCTTACATTCTTTAAAAAAAGCATATATACCGTTCCTCCCCTCCACCCTCCTTACTGAAGGAAGCTAAACTAATAATAACAGAAACCAATTTGTCAGTATCATCATAACCCCTGTTGGTACAGTACTTAATATGTTCTTTCTGTAATAAAAAAAAATCCAAACAATTCAAATATCAAGAGCAGGTTACAGTCACATACCTAATGTGTTCCTTGAAGCTATTTTTACTAAATTGTCAACACAGAAGTGAATTTCATGTCTTAGCTATGCTCCAGAGTCTATGGAACAACAGAGCCTTTGTAAATTGATTTCTCTCTCTCTCTACATAGTGTTCCACAGACTAATAACTTTACCATGTGAAAGAGCCAGGAATGTATTTTAAGAACAGCAAGCCTATATTTTTCTGTACTTTCTTGTTTCTCCAAAATAAGAGTTTAGTTACTCCCTCCCCCTTGATACTTTGCTTTTACAAGTTCGTGTGGTTCCACTTGCACAAAATACTAAAAGTAATGTTGGGAGGTTAAAGATATGTGGCAAAAGGAAAGAAGTTACCCCTCATCTCAATATAAAGATTCACAATCCTAAGGCAACTGTTTTCACAGCTGGCACGAGTTGTGACTCATTCACATCCAATAATAGTAGTATTATTATTATTATTATTATTATTATTATTATTATTATTATTATTATTATTATTATTATTATTATTATTATTATTATTATTATTATTATTATTATTATTATTATTATTATTATTATTATTATATTTGGACTTGTATGCCATCACACCTGTATTTTTGCCAAAAGGGATGAATTACAAGTAAGTGTTTATAACTAATTACCTCTGACTTCCATGCTCCCATTCTTCATCTACGAGCAGCAAAATATTTACAGAATAATCTTAAATAGCAATATGAACACTTGAGGAAGAGTGACCTTTAACTTTACTTTTAACATAGGAATGGTTAAACTAAGATTTTTGGATTTGAACCTTTTTTTTAATATGCTGGCATACTAAAGGAGACAAAAGTCTGAGCAATCTCAACACTTTACAGTGTCTGTGATGTATTAAAAACAACCGCTTTGGAGTTGAGTTAGCCAAAATGTACAGGGATGATCCCAGAGTATTTCATCGTCATGAATAGTGAACTATTGCACGTGAACGAGTCACAACTCGTGCTAGCTGTGAAAACAGTTGCTATCTCCCCCCATCCCCAGTAGGCAATCCTTTCTTGAACTTTACCAGACAATGTCCATGAAAATGGTCAGTGCCCACAGCCTCTTGGAATGAGCCTGTTTCAGGGGAATATCTGGGGTACTGTATATACTCGAGTATAAGCTGAGTTTTTTAGCCCCAAAATGAGCCCCACAAAGGGAACATGGCTTATACTCAGGTCAGTGACCACGAGGGTCCTAAGACCACCCTGGACTGAGATGCACCAACAATGTAATTAATTTTACCATACTTTCATTTATTTTGAGTATTGAAACTCACTAGCAGCTGCTGCATTTCCCACCCTCGGCTTATACTTAGGTCAATCTATTTTATTTATTTATTTATTTATTTATTTATTTATTTATTCAATTTCTGTACCGCCGTACTCAGTAGGACCAACTCAGGGCAGTTCACAACACATGTAAAATTACATGTTCATACACAATAAATCAATACACAATGACTAAAAGTGCTTCATGACTATCAATGCACAACATAACTATCCAGGAGATGTTGGACGAAGGTCTGGTAAAGGTGACGGCGCGGATTTATCAGCCTGCCGCCTCCTATGGCTGAAGTCCATTCCTCCTCCCAGCCAGAGGACATTAGTCTTAGCCTTCTCTGGGCAGGGAGAGCCCAGAGTTAGGAAGTGGAAGCTTCCACCTAAAAACCATAGAACTGTTAAAATGTACAATTAAAATCAAAAAAAGATTAAAAACATTTTAAAATTTCCTGGATTTGGGGATCAAAATTAAGTACCTCAGCTTATATTCGGGTCGGCTTATACTCGAGTGTATGCAGCACACAGAAGTCGGCTCCTCGAAGATTGTGGTCTTTTTGAATCACAATTGGGCGTACCCTGATAATGGCCACCTTGTGTTACTGGCTAATCCTTCTCACACTAAGTCGGGTGAAATGAACTACGGAACGAATTCACCAAAAGGTGCCTTCATTTTGGAAGTTTCCTATATGACCTAGACGAGGAGGAGGAGGGGAATATCTGCTGGCCAATATCGTCCTCTCTCTCTCTCTCTCAAAAAAAGGAAAACATCTTCTAGGTAGAAGGAGGTGTTTGTAACTGACGGGAGCTGCAAAAGAGAATCTAGGAGGCATGAGTTCCATCGACTTGGTGAAGTGTGCTTGTCAGACCTTGAGACCATTGAAACACCTGCCGCTTTCACACGTAAAGCATGAGGCAAGACAGGCAGAAAGGCCGCATCTAGCAAGTGGCAATTAAACTTGTGGGTTTCAATAGGCTGAAGTGGAGCTTAAATCACAGGCTGTGAATCAAAGAATGGGAGCAGAAGGGGAAATGTGCCTGCTCTGTTCTGGGAACTCTTATAGAAGAGCTAATGGAAGACTGGATCCATATCCTGTCAAGGGTTATGTCTGTTACATAAGTAACAGCAAAGCAGGCAGAAGGAAGTTGTGGCGAGAAAGAGGGAAGGCATTAAGCTCAGATGTCGACTTTGTTCCTTAGCAGAATCTTTGAGGTCTACCAGCAGGGTGGAGAGATGGTTTAAAACAGGAGTTGTCAACCTTTCTAAGCCGGGGGCCAGGTCACGCTCCATCAGATAGCTTTGGGGGCCAGATGTCCATTTTGCCCTTCCTCCACCACATGGCACTTCCTGGTGTGGTGGAGGCGGTGTGGGCCCCACATGAAATGATGCCGCAAGCTGCATCCGGCCGACGGACTGCAGATTGAGAATCCCTGGTTTAAAATGTCTTGGATTATCAGGAATGGAACTCCTCACGGGGGGGGGGGCTTACAAAGGCAAGAAAGTGCAAAGCCACACCCCTCGCCCTACCAGAGTGAAGGTGGCCCCTGCTTCGTTTCATGAATGATTACATCCAATGATAGGCAGCAACAGGTTCGCACCAGTTCAGCAGAACTGGTAGCAACTTTTCCCAGTGTCCTGGAGAACCCGGTAGCGGCTTTTGGGGGGAACCATCTCGGGGGCTTACCTTTTTGTCAGTTCCCCCACTGCGCATGTGCACCAAGAGCTTGGTGTGCATGCATGCCTACAGCGCTTGGCACGCATGCGTGGCCTCCTTGCTGTCCTCCCAAGTGGGGAGGAGGAAGAGAAGCTGCTAGCCTGAAGCTCCCTATAGACAGCTCCCCAGGGTAAGTGACTCACCTTTGGGTGTGGGGTGTGGTTGTGTATTTTAATGTGTATTTAGTATGTATTTATTTTTAATGTGTATTTTTATGTGTTTTATGTGCATTTAATGTGTATTTTATGTGTATTTGTTTTAATGTGTATTTCATGTGTTTTATGTGTATTTTTATGTCTATTTAATTTGTATTTTTATGTGTACTTATTTTTATGGTTTTTTTATGTTGGCTCCACCCACATCATTGGCTCTGTCCATGACATCATGACATTGGTTCTGCCCACGATGTCATGATGTTGGCTCCGCCCATGATGTTGGCTCCGCCCACAGTGTGGTAGTAAAAATTTTGGCTGCCCACCACTGGTTATATCTCAGAAGCATTGGGTGTTTCTCAATGATTGCTCCATCTAAGACAGGGATTCTCAACCTGAGGTCCATGGGATGGATGCAGCCCATGATGCCATTTCATGTGGCTCCTCACTGACTCCACCACACCAGGAAGTGCCATGTGGTGGAGGAAGGGCAAAATGGCCGTCCAGCCCCCAAAGCTGTCTGAGGGAGCATGACCCGGGCCCTGTCTTAATAAGGTTGAGAACTCCTGTTCTAAGATAAGGAGAGAAGTAGCAAGATAATGACCCTCAACATCCTCTGAACCAATATGAGCCTCAAGTCTGAGTGTACCCTGAGTTTAGCCTAATTTCAAAATGGAGATTTCTAAGCATAGGAAGAGGTATGGCACATTCTGTAGAAGGATCGTTAGTCAAAACATGCTAGTCTCATGGTTTGGAATAAATGAAACTTAAGGTCTGATGGACATGTGATACTGTGTGGTCATTGACTGGAATCCTTTAGGAGAATGGCCAGAGGGTGAAACTTGTTGGAAGAGATAAAAATCAGAGGGAGGGAGCAGAATGTGTAAGTCATGTAGGGGCTTCTGAGCTAAGAGGAGGCCCCAGGCCTTCCACAATTAGATAAGCTTTCTTTGTTTTAATGTGCTTGCTGAACTTTTGAAACTAAGAAGTCTTTGCTTCCTAAAACTCTTTCATTTGCTCAATTAGTCTGTAAACTACTTTTGCTACAATATACTTTTAAAATACCAGAAGATGACTGGAGTGTTTACTTGGCTATGTGCTACCTTACTTACATCAAGCTAAAATCCTGGTTTGCTTAGCTAGGTGGGTGACAATTGAGGTGGAATCCCAACTACATGTAGGCCAGAGTCCTACTCAGGAGTAATGTGATTCTTTACACTCTCATGGCACTGGGCAGGGAAACCCAGTCAGGAATTGAGCCCAAACTTTAAATGAAGTACGTGCAATGCGGAATCTATTTATTTGTCTATCTGCAAATATTTGCGTGGACATATGCCAGAGTGTACTTTCCCATCGAAGTAGTACCTATTTCTCTACTTGCAATTTCATGCTTTTGAGCTGCTTGGTTCGCAGCAACTAGGACAGAGACGGGAGTTCACGCCGTCAGGCAGTACTCAAACTGTTGACCTGCCAACCTTCCCATTGTCAAGTGCAGCGTCTTAACCCACTGAGCCACTGCAGTCCCTTCTGGTGGGGTAAAGGTAAAGGTAAAGATTTCCCTTGCTCAAAAGCCAGTCATATCTGACTTTAGAGTTCAGTGCTCATCTCTGTCTCAAAGCCGAAGAGCCAGCACTGTCTGCTTCTGCAAACGTTTTCGTGCTCATGTGGCAGGCATGACTAGACGCCGGAGTGCACGAATGCTGTTACCTTCCCACCAAAGTGGTCCCTATTTATCTACTTGCAATTTCTTGCTTTCGAACTGCCTGCTTTTATGCCGCTGATTTTTTTTGGGAGCCAGCTTTCCTCTTTCACAACTTATCACAGTCTTAGGAAAGAGAAGTAACGGGCCCAAGATGTCACCAGCAGCAAATCCTACTTGATAAAAGACAAGGGTGATAGAATATAGCCAAGATTCTATGCTATATCTAGAGCCTCATTCTCAAGGCTTCTCCTACAGCTTACCCGTTTTCATGCCAATTCTGACCCCGCCACCACCATCACCTCTGCTTTCCGCCTCCATTACTAAGGGATATGCTTTTAAACCTCTCAAAACCAGGGGAAGTGGTCTAAACAAAGCCCTGCCTGAAGAGACAAGTGGCTTCCATTTGCCTTCACCTCCTTTTCAAAGACAGGGGGCTTTTTTTTAGAGGTTTCTCTCTCTCTCTCTAAAAAGTGCTTTGTGCAAAAAGAAACAAGTATTTCTCCCCTTGGAATAATAATGAAGCTATTACCTACGAGAAGAAAGAGAGAAGAAAGACAGGTTTATTAGCATTTTATCGCCAGCTGTCACACAATGACTGAACATAGCATCTCATATTCCCCCGCAATTTCCCAGCACTTGATAATCCACAAGAAGGGGACGAACAGGCAAGGATGTTATGCAAACAGGTAGGGGGAGATAAGAAGACTCCACTTCTGGGGTTGGGGTAATTTGTGGCACAAATTAAGCATTTTTTTAAAAAAAATAAAACTCCACAGACTTTTCAGCTTGTGTCATGCAGGCAGTGCCAGTCCTCACACGAGGCGTTGTTGATGCTCCGTCCAATGGTTTTGCAAGACTTGGCTCCCAACCCATCTGAATGCAACAATGGAATGGACAGGGTGCTCAAACTATGGCCTGTGGGCCAGATCCAGCCCCTGATTCCAATTCATCCATATGGACGTGTTTTACTTCCACTTCCAGGAGAGGCGAGGGCTTCATGGGCCATATGATTTGGTGTTGGGGACTGGATCTGGCTCACAGGCCATAGTGACCTCCCCACTGAACCACAGGCAGAAAGTTTCAGGCACCCCTAGAATAGAGCCTTTGCATCAGGTAGCCGAGTGCTACACGACAGGAGAGCAACTGTCTCCTGTCCCATCTCCTGCCCATCTAGCAGTTCGAAAGCAAGAAATTGCAAGTAGATAAATAGGTACCACTTCGGTGGGAAGGTAAAAAGTGTTCCATGCCTGCCACGTGTCCACTGAAATGTCTGCAGACATTTGGCTATAAACAGAGATGAGCACTGAACCCTAGAGTCTGGCTTTTGAGCAAGGGAGACCTTTACCTTTACTAGCTGAAGCAATAGAAAAGCAATGGATAATCAGACAATGTAACATTGCTACAGCTGGCCGTCTTTGTCTCTCTCTACCTCTACTAAACACACAGTATACTACACCTTCCTTCCTAAAAAGTATTAAAACCATGTGAATTTGGAGCCTGGTTGGAAGAGTTCTGCACATTGAGTTCACTGCTGTTCTGTACCCTTCCTTATTCGTTTCTGCCGGAATCTTATAATTCACAGACGACAAGACGAGAAGCTTTCAGGCAATGTCTACTGTGGCAAATCTCTTTCGAGACTTCACATTACGCAACCAAGCAATCGCATGGCTTCCTTTCTTGGCCTGATGAAAGTATTGGGGAGGGGGGAGGACATTCGGTCTTTAAAAATTCACTCCTGTGGCTGAGTTTATAGGGGACAGAAATTAAAGGACACCCATCTTACATGCTCAGGTTTTTATTAAAGAATTGCTCTTCCTCTGGTCCACTGGTGAAGGGACCATTTATGATGGGCGGGAAATAATTCGGGGGAGAAAGACGAACCCTGTCGATTTCCAACGTTGGCCATGTAAGACCTCAAAAAATGGAAACCCAGAACCTGAGCCACTATTCAGTCTGACGTAGTGATGGTGAACAGAAGAGTGTGGTGTCAAGGGCAACCCTACTCTTGGGTAGAGGAAGCAGCTGGTCCAGATTTCAAATTTGGGGTGGAAGGGGAAACATTGGTAGCGTTTTAACTATTTGTTTTGAAATAGGGGCTGGTGCTAATCTCTGTTTAAAGTCAAGGAGCCAGCACTGTGTCGGCAGACGTTTCCATGGACGTGTGGCAGGCACGCCTAGACACCAGAGTGCATGGAATGCTGTTCTACCATCCCACTGAAGCGGCACCTGTTTATCTACTTGCAATTTCTTGCTTTCGAACTGCTAGGTTGGCAGGAGTTGGGACAGAGACGGGAGCTCACTCTGTCGTGCTGTACCTGGAAATCAAACTCCGACCTTCCAGTCAGAGAGTTCAGTGTCTTAACCACTTGAGCCACTGCAGTCCCCCTACCTTGGCCCTGTACTTTGCATTTAAGAAGCCTTTAAACAAAAGACTTTCTGAGTGGTCGACAAATGAGCTTTAGATGTTTCCTTTTTGCCATCCTATCATAGTGAAGATAATATATCTTCACTATGAAGATGTGGTATTTCTAGGGGCCACTTGAAGGAAGTATTATTATCAAATGTGTACTTCTGGGGGCCAGTAGAAAGAAATACTATCATAATTGGCCACTAGATGGAACCAGAAAGTATTTCTCTGTATTTTGTTTGGGCAACGTAGAGCAATAACAAGGGTCTCCTAAGCTGCCAAGAAGTAATGAATAATGCAATTAGTTCCTTTTTCAAATATATCATTCTGAGCTATGAAAGGTACCACAAAGTAATATGATGGATCAGCACTGATAACTTTCTCCTCCATGATATATGCCTAATCCCTGTTCAGCCCAAATCAGATTGTGGCCATCACTACAAGTTGAAGCATTGGTGGGTTCCAAATTTTTTTTACTATCGCACTGTGGGTGTAGCCTACTTTGTGGGCGTGGCCTACTTCATGGGTGTGGCCTACTCTGTGGGCATGGCCATGTGACTGGGTGGGCTGTCTAGTCCTGCCTGCCATCTGTAATTTCCTCCTTCATGAAGTTCTAAGCTTCATAGGATGTCCCTTGCGTCTAATATTATGACCTGGAGAAGAGTATGCTGCTTTATAGGTAAAGGTCAATATCGCCACTGCTCAAAAGCCAGTTGTATCCAACTCTAGGGTTCAGTGCTCATCTCTATTTATAGCCAAAGAGCCAGTGCTGTCTGCATCTACATCTGCAGATATTTCCATGGACATGTGGCAGCATAATTAGACACCAGAGTGCATGGAACACTTTACCGCCCCACTGAAGTGGTACCTAATTAGCAATTACACTACTAAACCACCCCATAGCGCTTAGTGCACTCTCGGGGTGGTTCACAATAATTAACATTTTGCCCCCAACATGCCAGGTACTCATTTTATGACCTCAGAAGAATGAAAGGCTAAGTCAACTTTGATCCCCATCAGAATTGAACTCTCAATCTTTTGGCTGCAGGGCAGCAGTTTAACCACTTCCCCACCAGGGCTGTTTCTCCTAGCACAGTGATGGCGAACCTTGGCTCGCCAGCTGTTCTTGACCTGTCAGTTCTTAACAATCTGCCAGACCAGGGATGGCCAACCTTGGCACTCCAGGTGTTCTTGGACTTCAATTCCCAGAAGCCCTGATCAGCAGGAGTGCTGGGTTGGGCTTCTGGGAATTGAAGTCCAAGAACACCTGGAGTGCCAAGGTTGGCCATCCCTGGTCTAGCAGATTGTTAAGAACTGACAGGTGATGTCTCTCATCACTCTTGGCTAAGCAGGGTAGGGCTGATACTGCAATCCAAGAATATCTAGAAGACTTACTCCCCCTGCCACACACACACATACCTTCTGATATAGCACGAAGTGTGATTGCAATTCCTAGAATATTATGTCACTCTGCATTTCGCATCCTCATGATGTGCACTGGGGACAAAAATCTAATTAAAAGGAATTTTGCAAAGCTGACCAGCTGCTACACTTGCATGACCCAGAAGCCAAATGCAGTCCACGAGTCAAAACTGGATTTCTGGAAATGTCATAACATCTCATACAGCATTACAGCCCCCGTTCCTTGATTAATGGGACAGCAAGATTTCATGGTGCTGCCAAACAATGGTGAATTCCTATGAACATTTGCTTAAAAGTAAGATGTGTGTGACAGGTTTGGGTCCTATGGCTGCTAGGATCCAATGTTTGACATATTACCTGGGATGTAATGGTGCTTAATGGTTAAGATGCTGAACGTGATGAATGGAAGTTTTGCAGGCAGTAGTGTAGCATTGATTTCAGCTCCCCGGGGCATAAGCCAAATTTGCCGCCCCCTGGTGGATGCTGGTGCCCGCTCCTGCGAGGACTTCTGGGAATTGTAGTCCAAGAATACCCATTGCCCAAAATGTGTCGCCCGGGGTGAGCCGCCCCCTTGCCCCCTTCCTACACCGCTGTTGGTAGATCAGCAGTTCGAGACCCAAGTACTGCATGACAAAGTGAGTTCCCATCTCCGTCCCAGCAAACTGCCAACCTAGCAGCTCAAAAGCAATCAATTGCAAGTAAATAAACAGGGACCATTTTGTGGGAAAGGTAACCGCACTCTGTGAGTTCTACCATCTAGTCATCCCTGCCACATGTCAATGGAAACGTCTGCAAATGCAGACAGCGCTGGCTGTTTGGTTTTAAACAGAGATGAGCCCTATTCCCTAGAGTCAAATACAACTGGCTTTCGAACAAGGGAACCTTTTACCTAATGGTGCATGAACTCGTCCTTCCTCCATTGAAGTATTTTTCCTCAATCATGTAAGCACCCTCCTTTTGTCATTGTCATTATAGCTAACATACTGGGGGTCCCCGAAAAGCCCTGTTGAACAAGAGGAGAAATCCTGGTTGAGTCGATCAGTGCTGCTTACGGGGGTGGAATTAGGAGCATTATTGTCACTTTGGTGGAGGGAAGAACACAGACACAACTCCCACAATTCAAAAGAAAAGAAAAGCAGAATCGTTTCTCTTCTGTTAAAACAAACCCCCATTCTTTCCACGGAGTGAGCTGTGCTGTAAGAGCAAAAACTAGTTTCCTCAAAAATCCTAGGAGGAATTCAAACTCAGCCTCCTTCTTGGTGGGGTAAAAAAATATAACCAACCCCACATTTTATCTCAGTGATGGTGAACCTTTTAGAGACCATATGCCCAAACAGAGGGGGGGGGATGAACTCTGTGCTGGGGGAGGAAGGAAGCACTCCCCATTGGGCAGGTGGTTAGAGGGGCGGGACGAATTCTGTGCTGGGGAAGGAAGTGCTCCCATTGGGCTGGTAGTCAGAGGGGTGGAGTGAACTCTGTGCTGGGGAAAGGAGGTGGCACTCCCATTGGGCAGGTGGTCAGAGGGGCGGGGTGAACTCTGTGCTGGGGGAAGGAGGTGGCACTCCCATTGGGCAGGTGGTAAGAGGGGCGGAGTGAACTCTGTGCTGGGGAAAGGAGGTGGCACTCCCATTGGGCTGCTGGGCACAGGGGCAGGGTGAACTCTGTGCTGGGGTGATGGCGCGTGTGCCAACAGAAAGGCCTGGGAGTGCCACATCTGGCATGCGTGCCATAGTTTCTCCACCACTGCCATATCTCATCCACTATGCAACACAATTCATGTTACGAATCCTCTGTACAAGAGCCAGACTAGGAGGCAAAATAGAATAAAACTCAATTTCTAACCCAAAATCTGTGCCGTATTTATTCAGCCAACGAGTCTTCAATTACCGAAGCTACTGCCTCAGGGAAGCCTGCATGCATTTCATTTCATCCTCTCCATCACCCTTATTTCTTCTTGACATTGGTTGAGCATCTAAGTCCTACAATGAATGCATCACTATCTTTTCTGTCTCTTTTTTCGGTATATGTGCAACATTAATTCTGTTCAGCACAACCACAGAGGGGAAATTGGAGCGATCTGATTCATGCTTTAGAAGTTCTTATTTCCAGTGCAATCTCGGTTATCACTCACTTGAGCGATCCTTCCGTTGACTTGGGATGCTTTTCTTCTCCCAGACAGCACTTCAGACCTCTCCAGATTCTTCCCATTTCAATTATTAGTGGTCCTTTCTCTGTTTGCTCCCCTGAATTTTGTTATTTGCAGCAAGTTAGGCTTATTTTTGGAGAAATAAATTCTTCCCAATGAGTCATGGATGCATCAGGAACAATACAAGTATCAAAGGACACCTCCGATGTATCTAGACTTGCACTGCATCAGTTATGGAAAAGGTTTTTATAGACGCTGAGAGAACTAAGCAAGAACAAAGCAAGAAAATGACCCTCAACATCCTTTGAATGGAGATGAGCCTCAAGTCCACCAGCTCAGATCCAGGAAGAGCTTTATGGCAAGAACGAACATTCTTAAAGGTACGCAAGAGCAAAATCAAATTAGAAGATGGAGGAAGGCACTCACGGGACAAAGAACATCATTAAAAGAGGAGATGGCTGAGGAACTCAACCTCCCCTACAACACTTGGAGGAACCTGAACAGGATGAGGGTTGGAGTCCCTAAATGTAAGACCAACAGGCTCAAGTAGGGACTGCTGGTGGACAACAACACACTGTGTGAACGTGGAGAGGTACAGAATCCGGCTCATTTACTGGCCTGCTGATTACTGCCAGAAACATGCCCCGAGGATGACTCAACTTTGGCCAATGACAAAACCCAGAAGTTGGCTTCATTTTGGCAGTCCAGGGTTTTGACTGGGACATGAAAGAAGAAGATCATTTTTAAACAAGGTTAGAGGAGGCAAAAATCAACTGCACCAAATAAAGGGCGGTCCTAGTGTTATTTCAGGGTGGATCACTATAGGTGAATGCACATGCTGTTGCGCGAAAACATGGAGGACCAAACCACATCAAAAGTGACCCTAATAGCAAGCTGCAATATTGTGCAAAAGTCTTAGACCACCAGCAGCTGGTTTGGGTAAAATTCAATGAGTTGTTTGGGTGGCCGTAACTCGGACGCCCTAACTCCAAATATCACCAAACTTGGAGACGGTTGGGGGGGGGGAAGTCAACAGAAGAAGCTTTCCAGTTTTGGTGTGTCTGTGTGGCTCAAGGGCTCCCCCAAATCACTCATTGACTTTCCCCTCAAACCAGCCGGTGGTGGCCAAAGATTTTTGCACAGTACTGTATGTGCCCATCTGATCATCTTCTGGTACGATGTGAAATGCACATTTCATCAATGCATACCAGTCAGCCCTGCACATTTCCTTTCTTTTTGCAAAACTAGGACACATTAGATCACTACTTCCTGTTCTGTTCTTTCCACATAATCCTAAAGGTTCCATATGGGACACCATATGTTTCCAGGGGAATATACAGATATTTCATTGAGACGAAGCCTCGGTGTGAGAGGGTTTTTGTTTCCAAGATAATGAAGATTTTAATTTTTTCTTTAACTGCAACACCCAGAAATGCCTCAGGTAGAAATCTGGAGACTGTAACCATACTCAGGTATTTGATATAACTTATGAGGGACTGCAGTGGCTTAGTGGTTAAGGTGCTGGACTTGATGACTGGAAGGCCAGCAGGTCAGAAGTTTGAGACCCGAGTGCTGCACGATGGAGTGAGTTCCCATCTCTGTCCCAGCTCCTGCCAACCTAGCAGTTTGAAAGCAAGAAATTGCAAGTAGATAAATAGGGACCACTTCGGTGGGAAGGTCAACAGCGTTCCATCTAGTCATGCCAGCCACATGTCCATCGAAACGTCTGCAGTTGGAGACAGCACTGGCTCTTTGGCTATAAACAGAGATGAGCACCAAACCATAAAGTCGGATAAGAATGGCTTTCGAGCAAGGGCGACTTTTATTTTTATATCTGGTGCATAAAGGATGGATCCTATTGTGAAATACATTAAGTTCTGAAATACGTTAAGTAATACATTTGAAATACATTAAGTAATACACACTATTACCCAAGGAGCATTGGGGTCAACAAACCGTAAGGCTAGAATTTCAATTAGCCTGATTGCAATGCTGGATGGGTTTTTTGGACGCTTACTGGAGACTTAATTAAGCTTGATTGCCTCTGGTACTAGACTAGCCATTCTCTTGACTAACATTGTTTCCGAAATACTCCTGCCTGCTTCTTGACCAATCGAATTTCCAAGAAAACCATTCATTTTCAAACAAGGACGCCTCAGCAACAGCCTCACAGATGGGAACTGGGTGCTTCTGCTTCAGTTTGGAGTGGCTATGTGTGTGTACATGTATTAAGAAACCACAGCCCACGCGACAAATGAATCCAAACACAGGCTGTGGATATGGTCCGAACACAGCTACCCACCATAGACAAAACTCGTTTGTTCAACAAATGCTGGTCTATCAGCAAACAAAGACTAATTCTGAACTACTTCATGGTTTTTCCATAAGAAGAACCAGAGAAAAAAGGCCCGAAGTTCATTCTCCCCCCAAAATTGGAAGATATTTGGTAATTTTCAAATTTTATGTTTTGAAAATTAGAAGAAGGGGGGAAAAGCCTAAACAAAATGGAAGATATTTGCAAATTAAATTCCTTTCAAAGCGAAACGGAAACAAAATTTCAACCCCATCTTTGGCTAGGAAGGAATCTATGGCTTTATTTGTTTCAAATAAACATCAAATAAATGTCGAAAGCTATCTACCTACTGGGCGAGATTATGACCTTATCACAGACCTTTTTTGCATGAAACATCAGTGGAAGTGGGGATTTTTGTTTCTCTAATCTTATATTTGTTCAAAAAAACCTTTGTACCTTGCGTTCAAAATTACGCATTAAAAATTGTTTGCTCATTTGTTCGTATTAAATTCATACTTTTCACAGAAATACTTTTTTTGTGGGCATTGCAAGTCAACAGGCAAAATGCAAGGTTTTGCATAAAAACCAGTTGCTTTTCTTGGCTAACTATTGCTTGTTTAACAACTATCAGTCTCACAATTGTCTCCCCGATTTTATCCCTGGTTGTTGAGGCACACTGTTTTTAAGGCCAAGGTCAACGCTGTTTTCAAGTGTCTCATTAAGTTGTGGCACAGTTCAAGGTTTACCCAGAACAACCATAAGCAACGAGGTATTTCACCCAAATTGCTGCCTTAGGGGACAGGCTGAACTAAAGCAGTCTTCTTCTAAACAGAAGAAGAAATATTCTAAAAATGGAACGGCGGGCATAAACTCTTTATATTGACATGACAACAAACTAAAATTGCCCCTGGGGACCGCTTTGTTAGAATGAGCTGATGACAACAATTTTTCCCCTTCGCTGGAGCTGTAGGATTTGTATCTGTCTTCAAAAGGACAGAAGAATTTCATTAGCATTCCCTGGCCGTATCAACAACATCTGCCTTCTCTTTCCAGGAAAGCCGGTTGAACAACACCGCAACTGCTTGCTTCCTTGCAGTTTCCATTGTTTTGTCATTTGTTCAGGTCCAGAAGCGATAAAAGGGTACCGTTTATACTCGACTATAAGTCACCCCAAATATAAGTCGATGTACCTAATTTGGACCTCTAAAACTAGGGAAATAGTTTGACCTGAGTATAAGTCGTGGGTGGAAAATGCAGCAGCTGCTAGCGAGTTTCAATAATTAAAATATGTGAAAATACAGTAAAACTAATTAATTTAGACATTTGTGTGGGTATGTTTTTGAGTTTTTATGGTAGTGTTAGTGCTTTTAAAAAAAAAAACCCCTATATGTTTAAATTTGCACCACTGTAGTTTTGGGACCCTCAGGATCGTTGACCCGAGTATAAGTCGAGTCCCCTTTTTGGATCTCGTTTTGTGGGCTAAAAAACTAGACTTATACTCGAGTATATACAGTATCTGTAAATGGACATCAGAGTGACTGCGGTAGCTTAGTGGTTATAACGCTGAACATGACGACAGGAAGGTCGGTAGATTAGCAGTTCGATTCCCAGGTAATGCATGACGGAGTGAGCTCCCGTCATCTGTCCCAGTTCCTGCCAACCAAGCAGCTCGAAAGCAAGTCATGGCAAGCAGATAAATAGGGACCATGTTGGTGGGAAGGTAACAGTGTTCACTTCTGTTGTGATATCCAGTCTTGAACAGATCTCGTGCAGACTTGTTTGGAAATCTTTCTTTTTAACTGACTGTACTTAGACATATGCAGCATCAAACCCAAGAACCAGCCTCGCCTCATAGGAGGTCCACTGGCCTCGCGCATAAAATGCTGGAAATGTAATAATCAACTGTTAAATACGCTTGGGTTTCCGGTTCATCTTAATTCTTTGAGAATGAAATAACTCTGGTTTATTACTTGCTCTCCGCTGGATAGTCATTTGGGGCATGCAGAGTATGACCTGAATCACTTTGTACAAATGAAACTATAATCTCTAAGGATTTCTCACGTAGAGTATGACCAACTGCTGTTTCTCCTGTTTCAAGTTTTTCTATATCATTTCCAAGCCGTTTGTCATCGATTCTTCCTCTTCCCCACCTCCAGCAGGTGGGTTTTACTAAACATATTTTTCTTGCCCTGAAGATACCTCTGGCGCCGCGAATCTTCCACATAGCCTGCCTCTCTGTTTAAATGTAAAACTAACGCCTCGATGGTGGGATTTAATTAGGCAACCAAGACTGTTCTATGGGCAGATTCTTATTTCTTCCTTTCCACCTGTGGCACAGTTTAGTCTCAATTGGGTTTACGGGGTGTGGGAGTATTAACACATTAAATCTCAAACATTGTTGCTAAACTCTGTAGCCTTTGGGACAGGTCCTCCTGATGCCAAGCAATGCCAAGGCCTCAGTTTGCCTTTCTCTGGCCAGGTTATCCTGTTATGGCAATAGAGTAGACCAGCGATAGCCAACCTTGGCACTCCATGTGTTCTTAGATTTCAATTCCCAGAAGCCCGAGGCAGCACTCCTGCCGATCAGGGCTTCTGGGAATTGAAGTTCAAGAACAGCTGGAGTGCTAACCAAGTCTTAATCTGGAAGATGTAACCAAGTCTTAATCTGGAAGATGCAACCAAGTCTTAATCTGACAGTGACACAGTCTGGCCAGGTTATCCTGCAATGGCTATAGAGTAGACCACTGATGGCCAACCTCGGGCTTCTGATTCCCAGAAGCCCAAGGCAGCACTCCTGCCGATCAGGGCTTCTGGGAATTGAAGTTCAAGAACAGCTGGAGTCCTAACCAAGTCTTAATCTGGAAGATGCTACCAAGTCTTAATCTGACAGTGACACAGTCTGGCCAGGTTATCCTGCAATGGCTATAGAGTAGACCACTGATGGCCAACCTCAGGCTTCTGATTCCCAGAAGCCCAAGGCAGCACTCCTGCCGATCAGGGCTTCTGGGAATTGAAGTTCAAGAATAGCTGGAGTCCTAACCAAGTCTTAATCTGGAAGATGCTACCAAGTCTTAATCTGGAAGATGCAACCAAGTCTTAACCTGACAGTGACACAGTCTGGCCAGGTTATCCTGCAATGGCTATAGAGTAGACCACTGATGGCCAACCTTGGCACTCCAGGTGTTCTTGGACTTCAATTCCCAGAAGCCCGAGGCAGCACTCCTGCTGATCAGGGCTTCTGGGAATTGAAGTATAAGAACACCTGAAGTGCCAAGGTTGGCTATCACTGGAGTAGACCATACTGCCAGTGACTCAATGTTGAGTGTCAGGCAGCAGTTAACTAACCTGACGACCCTGAAGACTAATGACCTTGGGTGCCAAAGTCCACAGGGAGGGGTGATGGTCCCCAAGTGGATCAAATCCCACTTGAATCCATCTTGAGGGAGGGCAGGAGCTTCATCCATTCTGGCCTGGGGTTGAGGAGGATTTTGCGTGCCCAAAGGGCTCAGGAAAGTGACTCACACAACTGGATTCGCGATACAGGTGTCACGCTACGATGCGGCAGGCAAATGGAAGGCCACTGTGTTATGTTGTCCTCAGGGCAATCTTCATGGCTGATCACCATGAGGATTGTCAATATTTTGAATCCGATGCAGCACAAGTAGAAGAAACACACGCCCTGCAATGTAAATGCAATGTGCAATTCAGATCTGCATCTCTCCCTCCACCTCTGCCAACACCGCCCTGATAAACGATAAATCTGTCATCCGAATTAGAGGATTGCTTATCTCCTATCCACCCTCCGAAATGCCAAAACTGGCACACTTACCCTTTCCACTTCCCATTGCTTTGTCATCCAAAAATCACTCTTCCTGATCACTTATTTATTTATCTGTAGATTTACAACCAATTTTCCAGATACATTTTCCCAAGGAGCATAAAATGCTATTACTGTTGCTCCTACTGTTTACTACTGCTAATTAAAAATTTAAACCCACATTGGCTGTCAAATTAGAAAATAAATAGCAAAGACGCAGCAGACAATAAAGGAGCTAAAATCATTTCAGTTTAGCATAAAATCTAAGACATGTGAACTTGGAAATACTGGATCATTTTGTTGTTGTTCAGTTGCACAGTCGATTCCGACCCTCTGCGACCCCATGGACCACTGTTAAGTCACCATATAACATTAAAAAAAAAAAAACACAGATAGCATAACAACATTCCTTTTGTGAACTAACACAACAAATTAGACAACTGGTGACATCGTTTCCCCAAAAAACCTACAATGCTTACTTCATAACACTAAAATACTGATTGACAACTCATTTGAAGGAATTTGGGCTTTAATTTTTTTTAAAAAGAAATAAACAATTTTTATTTATAACAGAAGACACACATTTAAATTATATAATTCACCTCTTCTCTTACAAGTTTCCCTGAACTTGAACTAATATTTCACAAATAAAGATTAATTAATTGCATTAATTGTCTTAAATCTTGCACAGATTTCAGGTGAAATCAAGTTTTCCTTCAAGTGAAAGGTGTTCTCAGTTCGAGACCCAAGTGCTGCACAATGGAGTGAGTTCCCATCTCTGTCCCAGCTCCTGCCAACCTAGCAGTTCGAAAGCAAGAAATTGCAAGTAGATAAATAGGGACCACTTCGGTGGGAAGGTAAACAGCAGACGGTGCACTCTAGTGTTTAGTCATGGCTGCCACATGTCCATGGAAATGTCTGCAGACACAGACATTGCTGGATCTTTGGCTATTAATAGAGATGAGCACTGAACCCTAGGATTGGATATGACTGGCTTTTGAGCAAGGTTGACCTTTACCTAATTTGCATTGCCTGCTGAGTGCACAACTGATTGTGCTACTAATTGTGCAATTATTCCCATGATAGCACCCGTGAAACTGCTTGCTGGATGTGATTTCCATGTTGGTGCAAATTTGGCAGCTCCTTGCATAACTTTGTGTTGGGCAAGCATAGCTATGCAACAGGATCTTGACCCATACATTTATTTATTTATTTATTTATTTATTTATTTATTATTCGCATTTAATATCCCGCCCCAATCGGGAAGACCCAGCTCTGGGCGGCTTACAACGTACATTACCGTCATAGGTAATGGTCATAACAATATATAAAAACCTTAAAAGTTCATAATAATTCATAAAAATTTAAACACTAAAACAGATAAAACAGCTAAAAACCGATGCAAATACAGATACAGATGCCAAGTGGGGGGAAGGATGGCTGCCCTTAAATCAGCCATCCTAGGTGGGAACCTGCGTTACTGTGTCCCCACACTTGACCCGCCAGCCAGGTCTTTACGCCCTTTCGGAAGGGCAGGATCTCCGTCTGCAGGCGCAGCTCTGTCGGAAGGAGGTTCCAAAGGGCCGGGGTGAACACAGAGAAGGCTCTCTTCCTAGTGCTCGTGAGGCGAGCATCCCTAGCTGATGGAGTAACAAGAGAGCCCCTCCGATCCGCCCTGGTGGGACGGGCAGACGTTCTTAGGGTGACGCGGTCTCTTAGGTATCCTGGCCCACTACCATATAGGGCTTTAAAGGTAATAACCAGCACCTTGAATTGCACCCGGAGGCATACTGGCAGCCAGTGCAGCTCCCGGAGCAGTGGTGAGGCCCGAGCATAACGCCCACACCCCATCACCACCCGAGCCACCGCATTCTGGACCAGCTGCAGTCTCCGGATGGTCACCAAGGGTAGCCCCATGTAGAGCGCATTACAATAATCAAGTCTGGAGGTGACCAAAGTGTGTGTGACCATGAGCAAGGCGTCCCGATCTATGAGGGGGCGTAACTGGCGTATTACACGAAGTTGTGCAAAAGCCCTCCTGGCCACGGCTGCCACCTGTTCTTCGAACAGTAGTCGTGAGTCCAGGAGGACCCCCAGATTACGCCCCATCCAGAACCAAAGTTGGCAACTCCTGTGATAGCACAGGACCCCTCACCCATAGCCACTCAGTTTTGCCGGGATTCAGTTGTAGCCCGTTGTCCCCCATCCAAACCCTCACAGCCTCCAGACACCTGGAGAGGACTTCCACTGCACTGCTTTTTCTTCTTTTCTTGTGGTGGTTCCCCTATTCTGGCAATGTCTAGGTAAAGGTAAAGGTCATCCTTGCTTGAAAGCCAGTCGTATCCAACTCGAGGGTTCAGTGCTCATCTCTGATCCAGTCCTGTCTGTGCCTGCAGACGTTTCAGTGGACATGTGGCAGGCATGACTAGACACTGGAGTGCACAGAATGGTATTTACCTTCCCACCGTAGTGGTCCCTATTTATCTATTTGCAGTTTCTTGCTTTTGAACTGCTAGGTTGGCAGGAGCTGGGACAGAGATGGGAGCTCGTTCTGTCATGCAGTACTCAGGTCTCGAACTGCTGACCTGCCAATCTTCCAGTCATCAAGTTCAGCCTCTTAACCATTTGAGCCACTGCAGTCTCTCAACTGTATGTACTAGACATTTAAGCACCATATTCCCCTTTATAGTGAAATGTGCTGCATTTCGATTTAGACAATGACAGCTGTTTCTAAATGTGCATCTATGCATAGAAGGTGAAACCCTATTGCAATTGGCTTTGTACAACGCCACACCTGCCAAAGTCTGACGAGAATTACAGCCCAGGTAGTTTCCATTGCCTGCCTGAGTGCACAATTGATTGTGCTACTAATTGTGCAATTATTTCCAGGATAGCACCTGGGAAACTGCTTGTTGGATGTGATTTCCATGCTTCTGCAAATCTGGCAACCCCTTGCACAACTTTGCATTGGGCAGGCGTAGCTATGTGAGAGGACGTTACAGCCCATGTGGGCATATTCTATGCAAATATACATTATTTTTCTTCTTTTCTTGTGGTGGTTCTCCTATTCATTCTGTTGATGTATATTGTTTTGGGGATACGTTTGTGAGCCGCCGAGAATCGCACTTGATGAGTGGGCCAGCATATGTCGATCATCATCATCATCATCATTCTGGCAATGTGTAGGAGACCATGGACCACCACCACATCTGACTTACACTCTAAAATAATAATAAAAAGGAGAGACATCACCGTGTCAACAGAAGTCCACATAGTTAAAGCAATGGACTTCTCAGCAGTAATGTGGCATGTGTCATTGAGAGGTGGACCCTAAGGAAGGCTGAGTGCAGAAGAATAGACGCCTTTGAACTGTGGTGTTTGTGGAGACTCCTGAGAGTTCCCTGGACTGCGAGATCAAATCAGTCCATCCTAAAGGAAATCAACCCTGACTACTCCTCGGAAGGACAAATACTGAAGCTGAAGCTCAGACACTTTGGCCACCAAATGAGAAGAGAGGACTTACTGGAGAAGGCCCTGATGCTGGGAAAGATTGAAGGCAAAAGGAGAAGGGGATGGTTAAGACAACATTGTTGATGCAGTGGGCATAGATCTGGGAGGGCTACAGAGGATGGCAGATGGCAGAGTAACCTGGCGCATGGTGGTCCATGGGGTTGCAAAGGGTCAGATTTGACTGTGCGACTGAACAACAACTTCTTTCCATGACATTTCAAGAACACCAGAAGCTTCAAATGTTCATTTTCCAGCAAAGTCGACTCATTCAAGGAAGACTCTGAAGACCATCTCTGTGGTATCTGGGCTGGTTCCAAATTCCACCTGGTAAAAGTAGTCCTTTTGAGGGCTATTTAAGTCTAAATTATAGTTCCTGCGTGCCAATGTATGGGTATCAATGCCTTTTTTCTATTTCCCTCCTCTTTCTTTAGCCCTCTCTTGTTGCTAAAGTCAATTCAAGGATCTAAAAGGGCTTCCTGTTTTCTCTATCAAAGAAACAAGTCATGTCCTATTCACATGCCCATCCAGCAGCTATAAGCAGCTGATCACGCCTTGAGTCCTTAAGTCACACAACTGTCAAACGGCACTGGTGTTCTGTTTTTGGAAAGCAAAACATCAGTAAACAGCTCTGTTCTGTACATTCTCTTATTCCCACCACATATGATATTATGTACCTATTTTCTGGCAGCCTCTCCAGCACATCTTGGAATAATTAGGATCCGTTTGATTCAATTTCATTGGAGTAAAATACAAACTCGAAACTCAGTTCTAAAATATTTCCTTTATCATTACAGTTAAGGATTTAAATATTCTTATAGCCCATATATTGTTCCAAGCTTCCGTGCCTATTTTCTCTCAGAAATCCTTTTTCAATTCCATTTTAAGAAAATCTCGTGGATCCTTTGTTGCTACCAATATTTTATAAAATGTACTCATCAATCCTGTCACTTCGATATTATCTTCATCATTTTCTAGATGTAATACCATGTCTTCAAATCTTATAAACGCCTGACATTTACCACTTCTTTAAATGCAATCTTTAGACAACTGTTCTAATTGAACAAGATTAAACCAAGACAATCTGTTCATGCCTAATACTTCTTCGATTTGTTATTTATTTACCATTCCCCCCCACTCATCTTTTAACCAAACAACCTTTATCTCTTTTTTATCTATTTTCCAAATTTCCTTTCAAGTTTTCTGGAAATTTCTCCAATTTGACCAGGGATTCTAGAAGCTGAAGTCTAAAAATATCTGGAGTACCAAATTTCTGAAGATGTACCTGGCAGAAAGAACATTTATTCAGCCAATTTATGTAAGATCTCTTTGGCTTTGTTTGATGCTTTCCAGGAGCAAAATTCAACAGCTACAGAATTTTCTTGGCAAGGATTCTAGATGTTCTATTGGTACATCACAGAGCTTGTGGATGTTCTCCTACTGTATATACTCGAGAATAAGTCTAGTTTTTTTAGCCACCAAAATAAGGACCAAAAAAGGGGACTCAACTTATACTCGGGTCAACAACCTGACTGTCCCAAAATGAGGTGGTGGAAATTCAAACATACAATAAAAAAAGAAAAAAGAAGTAACACTACCATAAAAAACATACCCACACAAATGTCTAAATTAATTAATGTTACCATATTTTCATGTGTTTTAATTATTGAAATTCACTAGCACACAGGTGCCCAAACTTTTCAGGCCAATGGCCAGTCATGTGGTTCAGGGGTGCCCAAACGACGTCCAAGGGGCTGAATCCGGCCCCTGATGTCATTTCATCAGTCCCACACCACCCTCGTGGAAGTAAAACGTGCCACATCTGGGAGCGACTAGGGTGGCGTGGGATGGATAAATTGGCATTGGGGGCCAGATCTGGCCCCTGGGGTGTAGTTTGGGCACCCCTGCACTAGCAGCTGTTGCATTTTCCACCCCTGACTTATACTCGGGTCAATCTATTTTCCTTGTTTTAGAGGTCCAAAATTAGGTACTTCGACTTATATTCGGGACGACTTATAGTCAAGTATGTTTGGTAATTTTGTTTTCTGCCTTCCCTCGGTTCAAAGGCTCATCTGCAATCATATTTCCAGCGACGTGATTTTGCCACTTGGCTATCGCATTTCCATGATTCCAGCAGCCAGCCAGAAATAGCTTTTGTTTGAACAAGCCTCTCCTTTTAGTCTTTACAGCCGAGTCGTGCTCAAACGCAGGACAACTACATGGTATGGAAATTTGACTGAAACATGCAAACTTGATGAGACCAGCTAAACACAACTTGATTTATAAGCCAAAATTGGAAATGCCCTTAAAAGAAAGTCAACTCCAAACACGTTGCCTGGGATGGGACCAAATAGAATGTGGCAACATTCATCCCCAACTAAAATAGAACTATTGAAATCAATGGGACGAGTTACTCATTGGATTTGCTGATGGATGCCTCCTTAGAAAAAAATATGTGAAGCAAAATGCTTAGTTCTGTTAGAAATGTAAACTGTGGCAGTGTTTTGTCCTCATACACTAAATGAAAAATAATTTAAAAAGGATAAAGAGAGAGAGAAAACAGATTTAGGGTGTAGTGGTAAGATTTTTGGGACTGTGGTGACTTAGTGGTTAAGGCACTGGACTTGATGACTGGAAGGTTTGGCACGTCAGCAGTTCGAGACAGAGTGATTTCCCGTTGTTTGGCTCCTGCCAACGTAGCAGTTCAAAAGGAAGCCATTGCAAGTAGATAAATAGGGACCACTTCGGTGGGAAGGTCAACATCATTCCATGCGCTCTGGTGTCTAGTCATGCCTGCCACATGACCATGGAAATGTCTGCAGAAGCAGACAGCGCTGCTTCTTTGGCTTTGAAACAGAGATGAGCACTGAACCCTAGAGTCGGATACGACTAGCTTTCGAACAAAGCGAAACCATTACTGAATAGGTACCACTTTGGTGGGAAAGATAAACAGCATTCTGTGTGTCTAGTCATGCCTGCCACATGTCCACGGAAACCTCTGCAGACACAAACAGCTCTGGATCTTTGGTTGTTAACAGAGATGAGCCTGAGTCAGATACGACTGTCTTTCGAGCAAGGAAGACCTATAAAGACTTCTATTCCATTCTTGGAAAGCAGTTGTTTATCTCCAAGACTTTTGTGTGTATTTCTGGAAGTCGGTGAGGCAACTATTGACTTGTGGCTGCATGGCTTTTGTAAATGTGGAGGCACCAAACCAGCTTGGACAAAAATCCCTTTGTCTTTTGTGCTTGTCGTTTGCTTAACTTTGAAAAGAGGAAAATATGTAAAGATTTTGCACAAATTATGGACACAACAATGAAGCCAAAATGTGTGTGTTGTCTAAGAGAGGCCACAGTGCCAGCTATAATGGAGCTCCTGCATATAAAATCACATTGATTCACATCTATCCTATGTTAGATCCGATGTTCTTCCTTCATTCTCTTTCTTGAAACTTACACTGGAGGCTCCAAAGAGCAAGACCTACCCTTTCTTCTTACTCTCTATGCCGCCATTTGTATTGATGGAACTGTACAATTAAATTTATGATTGCAGGCCGGATCTCAACTAGAACAGATCCATTGAAATCAATACAACTTACATTAGAGTTAACTCATGATGGAAAGGATACTTGCTAAATTCCTTCTTATTGAGGTAATTTGCCATGACAGTACAGCGAGGCGATGAATTTTCAAGCTCCGTCAGATTTCTTCCTCCCTTTACGAGATACCCCTCTGGGGCAACCTACACAAAACTACCGTATATACTCGACTATATGTTGTTCTGAATATAAGTCGAGGTACCTAATTTGGACCTCTAAAACTAGGGAAATAGATTGACCCTATAACTCAGGGGTGGGGAAATGCAGCAGCTGCTAGTGAGTTTCAATAATGAAAATGCACGAAAATATGTTAAATTCAATTAATTTAGACATTTGTGTGGGTATGGTTTTAAGTTTTTACAGTCATGTTAGTGATTTTTTAAAGACAGTAACTGTATGTTTGAATTTGCACCACCTTATTTTGGGACCCTTGGGGTCCTTGACCCGAGTATAAGTTGAGTCCCCTTTATTGGATCTCATTTTGGGGGCTAAAAAACTAGACTTATACTCAAGTATATATACAGTATGTGTCCTATAAGAAGCAACCCACACATGTGCCTAGGAGAGGAATCATAGAAAGAACTGGCTGATTAAATACATGCAAAGAACTCAGCTGGGGCTTTGGATTTTTAAAAAAGCCAATGAAACCAGGCAACAACTCTCACGATTTTGCATAACTTTTTAAAGTTAGAGCTTATCCAGCTGGGCAATCACTCTGTTCTAGCTGATCACACAGTCAGCTTCAGTTCTTACCAGCAGTAACTGGGATTTGCATTTCCACAGCACAGCAGATGCCGTGTCTTTTTTAAAAAAAAATCTCTTGAAAGAAATGTTCAAAAACCAACTTCTCTTGTGAAGCGTTCCCTCCAGAGCCTTCCCCTCGCCCTGCAAAACTTCATTTTATTTTTCCAACGCAGAAAAGAAACTTCCCATTAAAAATGCCATGGTGCTAATCTCTGCCCCTCTGGAATAAAATAAATAGACTTTCAGCTACAAAGAAAAAAAAACATGCAGATAGACAGTGAAAAGCAATGAAAAGGCACTGATACTGAATAAATGCCTTGCATCGTAAGGATGGTATAATAAATACTGTATTCGCCGGTGTATAAGATGCATCGGAGTATAAGACACACCCAGTTATTACCAAAATAGCCCACTACAGGCCACTATATACAGTACAAGATGCCATATATGCTTGACTATAAGTTGTCCCAAATATAAGCCGAGTTACCTAATTTGGACCTCTAAAACTGGGAAAGTAGATTGACCCAAGTATAAGTCGGGGGTGGAAAATGCAGCAGTTGCTAGTGAGTTTCAATAATTAAAATACATGAAAATATGGTAACATTAATTAATTTTGACATTTGTGTGGGTTTATTTTTGAGTTTTTACAGTCATGTTAGTGCTTTTTTTAAATACAGTATATGTTTGAATTTACACCACCTCATTTTGGAACCCTTGGTGTCGCTGACCCAAATATAAGTCGAGTCCCTTTTTTGGACCTCTTTTTCAGGACTAAAAACCTAGACTTATACTTGAGTACAGTACAGTCAAACCTTGCATAAAGAGCACCTCGTTTAAAGAGTAACTCGCTTAAAGAGCAGAATTTTCTCTGAATGTTCACTTCGCTTAACAAATAAAACCAACCAAAAACTCGCTTAACAAATAAATCGGGGTTTGCAGTCCCCCCCCCCATTGGTCACTTACAATGGTGTTTCGCTTAAAGAGCAAACTCGCTTAAAGAGCAATCCTGTGGAACACATTATGCTCTTTAAGCGAGGTACAACTGTATATACATTCCGTTTTTCCCCAAGTGTATTTTAAGGGGGGGGAGTGGGTCTTATATGCCAGAAAATATGGAAATGGAAATCTCCAGTTCAGAATCCAGTACTTTTAATATGACAATTGCCTGGGGTGAATGACCTGTTACACAATCTGCATAAAACCATGAGCTGATACCGCGAGAAAATATATCATCACCCTGGAGGCAATGAAAAAAACAGAACAATTCCTCATACTTTATTGGTAGAGCAAGACAAGCAAGCATTCGCATTCCTCTGTGATAACTCACAAACTCTATTTACACCAGAGGGTCTACTCTAATCTGGGCTAAATGTTGGATTTAGCCCAATTATAGGAGTCTTCATCTTAGTGGTTAAGATGCTGAACTTGATGACTGAAAGATCAACAGGTAAGCAGTTCGAGACCTGAGTGCCACATGACAGAGTGTGTTCCTGTCATTGTTCCAGCTCCTGCCAATCTAGCATTTTGAAAGCAAGACATTGCAAGTAGATAAATAGGTACCACTTCAGTGGGAAGGCAAACAGCATTCCACACACTCTGGTGTCTAGTCATGCCTGCTACATGTCCATGGAAACATCCGCAGACACAGATAGCGCTGGCTCTTTGGCTATAAACAGAGATGAGCACTGAACCCTAGAGTCAGATACAACAGGTCTTTGAGCAAGGGCGACCTTTACCTTTTACAGCTGTTTCCAACAAAACTAGCCATTTAGTGAAACATGGTCAGTGCAGGAGAAATATGCTAATTAGGAGGAGAAAGATAGGAGATTAATAAATAAATATCAGCCAATCTGATTAAGGAGTAATTATGATTTCTAGGGCTTTGTAACAAACTCCTCCGTATGTTTTCTATGCCAAGCTCCATCTGCTGCCCTTCGTCTTCATTCCATTCCCCACTGGATCAGCCCTCACCACTGGCAGCTCGGGGTCTGAATTCAGGTTCTGAGAAGCGTTTGGGGACCCCATTCTTTGTAGACACCAGAACTTTGACCCGTTTCAGTATATAGCTCTTCCTGCCAGTAACATAGCAAAGCAATCACATTTAGTGCCATAGTGCTTAGTACATCTTCTGGGCAGTTCACAACTTAATAACATTATGCCCCCATCTCCCAACGTGATGGGTATTCATCTAACCAACCTTGGAAGGATGGAAGGCTGAGTCAACTGTAAGCCCTACATGAGGAATGTTGATCTCTTAGAACAGTGATGGTGAACCTTGGCACTCCAGCTGTTCTTGAACGTCAATTCCCAGAAGCCCAAGTCAGCACTCCTGTTGATCAGGGCCTCTGGGAACTGAAGTTCAAGAACAGCTGGAGTGCCAAGTTCGCCATCACTGTCTTAGAACATTATGAGAAGCAGACAAGAAGTGGGAAGACACCTAGCAATGATGGGGTGTATGTGTGTTAGAGATGGCTCTTTGGGTCCACAAGTTCAGATTAGAAGTGGAAGAAGAAAGATTCAACCCTGTGAGCAAAGATTTCCCTGCCGATTCTGTACATAATCAGTGATGGTGGACTTTTGTCAATTCCTCCAAAAATGGAAATCCTTTGAACCTGCAACCTCTGATGTTACAAAAGGTAACTTCTACGTATCCAGGACTCATGGGTATTTGGCCAAAAATGTATAGATTTTACATACTAAGTTCCACTTGAAATGGGGACTCAAGATACAATTAGAACCTAGGAAAATTACTCTTTATTTTTTGGACAGTTTCCAAAATTGCCAATCAATTTTGCTAGGGACGTTGGGAATTGCTATACTATCCTTCTCCAACCCAGGAGCCACACAATGCCATTCCATCCTCTGGACATTTTTTGTCTACCTAATTCACCCAGAACTGGGGTGTCCCTGAAAAATAGCTTTCCAATTTCTTCTTGGAGCTATCCAGAGGTCCATTCAACAGTATTCTGGATGTGGCCAATATGGGGTTGATGCTAGATAACTCTACACTCAAATATCCCTCTAACGAGTGGGGAGGGCAGCAACTCAGGACTTAGGGGAGGTATTTCAGGACTGGAATTTCCAAAAAACCCATAGCATTTTTTCATTTCCCTCATCCACCAGACTGCTGCCGGTACAGAAGAAAGCGTTTGATCACTGATAAAGGTCCCATAGCATCTGGGGGGGGGGGGGACTGAACAATTATAGTCTGCCACAAGGAAAAACTAACATTTCGTACTTCTCAGAAGTACTAGATTACCAAAGTTATTTAAAACAAAAAAATAGCCTTGAAACCTTCTTCTCAATGTTTCACTTGCAAAGCAAGCAATGGCTGACACCAGCATGGTATGTGTGGGCTTCTAGATGTTGTTGGGAGTACAAATTCCATCTTCCTTCGCCCCTTGGCTGTGGTGACAAAAGCTGATGGGAGTTGTAGTCCAAGAACATTGAGGGAGCACCTGGTCTCTGGAATGAAACGACTGCGATGATGTGCCCTCAAATCACATCAGACGTAGAGTTGCCCTGATAGGGGTCTCAAGGTATATGAGATGTTGGGCTTTAACCATCATCATCACACCATGAGCTTCCCCAGCCCAGTGTGGATTCAAATGCAAGTTGCCTAATACCTTGTCTGTTAAAAGAATGAGATGTGCAAAGAAGTGACTAAAGCTCAGATATATGTTTTTGAAGAAGTAAATAAAATATTACCACTTAAAAATACGAATGTGTTCTAGGATTGCCTTGTTAAATGAACTGGGAGGACTAAATGTAGAAAAGCATGAGAATATTATTACTATTCTGATGACAGTAGCAAGAATGTTACTAGCTAAAAACTGGAAAGTGTATAAATATCTAGGAATGGTATAAAGAAATGTGGCATATGGCAAAGAATGATAAACTGACATGTGAATTAAAACTGAAAAAAAGTATTATTAAGAAAAATGAATTTGCTGACATTTGGGGAGAATTTATTGAATATGTTTTGAGAAAATCCAAGGGAGTTAAACCTGGAAATGAATATATGACATTTTGGAGATGGGGGGAAATATTCATTTAATTTGTAGAGCAGGTTTAAGCAAAGTTTTAGATAAGAGGTAGGTTCCCCTGGGTGATGGGTTTACACTGTATTTGTACTTATATTTTATGTACAAAGATTTCTTTTAATTTTTGTTGCTGTTTGTATGTTTTTAGAAAATAAATAAAAATTAATTCATTAAAAAAGAATCTGGCCAGGATATCCTGCTATGGTAATAATGTCCTGCCAGCGACTCAACGCTGAGTGTCAAGCGGCAGTTAACTAACCTGACAACCCTGAGGACTCATGACCTTGACGAAGTCCACAAGGAAGGGTGATGGTCCCCAAGTGGATTAAATCCCACTTGAATCCCTCTTGATGGAGGTCAACAGCTTCATCCATATTGGCCTGGGGCTGATGATGAAGACTTTGTGTGCCAAAAGGGCTCAGGATCAGAAAGTGACTAGCGGAACTGGATCAGTGGTACTATGGGTGTCATGTTGCGATGTGGAAGGCAGAAGAAGAAGGAGGAGGAGGAAGAGGAGGTCCAGCCTGGAAAATGAGATCCTGCTTTTGGGCTTCTGCTTCTCTCTTGTGCTGATTTCCATCTTCTTCTTTCTCTGAAGAAACACTGGCTCATCAAATATTAACTGCATGTCTGATTTCTGGCTGCTGATACCATTAATAACCCTGGGGAAAAAGTCAAGCTCCCACTTCAACCTTCTTCCTCCCTCCTGTTCTTCCCTACATATCTACTGTATATGGTTGTCTTCTTCAGGTACTTGTTGTAACAAACCAGTGGAGCCTCACGGCACAGCACTAAAGCCATCACACACTGATTCATCTCCGTCCTTGGCATCCATTCTTTCTCTCCAAAAGGAAATGAAAAGTAGGCGCTTGGCCTGCCACACTCATTTGACATTGGCGGTTTTTAAATAATGCATCAGAGGCATTACTATGCAAAGGGGGGGCTGAGAGAAACCCACAGTTGACACACACACACATTGATATATCAGAAAACAACAACTCTGCAGCACTTTAAAGACTAACTGCTATATTTTTACTGTGAGCTTTCGTGGATCCAGTCCACTTCTTCAGATACAGGAGTGAAATTTCTAGGCATGGCTTATATGCACCAGAGACTGAGGTAACAAGGTAGAGGTAAAGAGTAATCAAGTGGAATGACAGATATGCATAGCAATACAGCTTACCACAGCGAACAGTAGCAGAAGATATTTGGTTTGTTATTCAGATTACTTTTAAATGTCCCCTTTTCGATCTTAAAAGTAGGAAGTTGCAAAACAGAGCATATGCAAATGCATTTAAAGTCTTACTGTGTAAGCACATCCTGTTCAGTTAGGCATGTTGTGAAAACAACGTTACAGGAAAGTTCGTGAAGGTGGTATAATACGCCAAAATATAGTATATAAAATATATAGTAGCATGTAGCAATCTGTGTATCAAATTTGACAATGTCCCAGAAACCCTTGGCTAATATTCAAATCTCTGCGCTCCCCCAGTTTTTCCAGGCATGGTACCCTTCAGTGGATGTGTCAAAAATCAGCTCATGTCCTAAATTATCAGCCCACAAGCTGTCTTGATTGTGTGTTACACAAGGTAGGTGTGTTAAGAAGGTGCCCAGCCCCGTTATGGAGTCTTGAATTGCAGACTCTACAACAGGGGTGCCCAAACTACGGCCCCGGGGGCAGGATCTAGCTCCTGATGCTAATTCATCTGGCTCACGAAGTCCTCGTCGCTCCCGGAAGTGGAAGTAAAACACGCCCAATATATATGTTACTGTATATTCATATCTTACATGATCCAGATGGAATCTGATTGAACACACACACATGCACGCATGCATGCACACGCACACAAATCTAACACAAAATCTTCTTGGGCTGTCACTTTGTGCCACTGTGGAAAGCACCGCAATGGCATGTAGAAGTTTTTTTAAAAAAATGTATCCAATAATTGCAGCTAGCACAGAAGCCATCAATAAAAAGGAGACACATTACAATAAAAATGGAGGACCTTGTCAAAATATACCTAGGCACACAATAGCCTGGCTATTGTTCTGCCACAGCCGATTCTGACGGTTATTTTATTAAAAAACAGACACACACACACATGCGCTGGCAGATTATCTGTCAGATGGACAACCTGGTGCTAAGAATCTAGAGGTAAAAAGAGAAAAACCCAGGCCATATGGCAGAGGTCTAATTGGTTTGCATTTGGTTTGCTCCTGGATTAGGCAAGGCGTCTCTGTCGGCTTCACGTCCCCCCTCCCTCCCTCCACATCCACACACACCAAGCTAAAGGCAAACCACACATTGTGCATCTTGACAATGTGCCCAACGTGTGCTCCTCTGGCCCCATCCGCCCTGCACTTTGCCCTGGGCGCCTCTGCTATGCCCACGGATCCCTGGCCACAGATCGAAATTATCTTACTCAATGGGGGACTGAGAAACTGTAAGGCCAGCATAATCCACCCTGACCCTGACCCAGCTGCCTCCATGCCGCGCACAGGCGGTGCAGAAAACCAGGACCTCACTGTGGCACACAAAGGGCTAATCCGGCACAAGAACACCCCAAACCCTGGAGCACGGTGAAAGGCATGGCATCCGTAGCTGATGAGCAAGTTTAGAGGTGAAATTGGGGGTGGGGCAGATTTCAATGCCAGGCTCAGAAATCTATGGAGCCAAGGAGCCTCCAGGCACACACACACACACACACACACACACACACACTGCTCAAAACCTCACAGCGAGAGACAGAGACACAACGGAGCTTACAGGGTTGTAGCATCCACCCCATCTGGCTTCTCTAACCCACCTGCTTCGGGCAAAGAATTGGGGCCAAAGGAGAAAAACAGCTGGAGTGGAAAACTATTCCAGGGCCATAGCCAGGGGGTGGCCAGGGGGAATAAGGCCCCCCCAGCTAACGGGGGGGGCAGGCAAAATTCCAGTTTTGTGTGTGTGTGTGTGTGTGTGTGTGTGTGTGTGTGTGTGTGTGTGTGTGTGTGTGTGTGTGTGAGAGAGAGAGAGAGAGAGAGAGAGAGAGAGAGATTGTTGGCCCTCCTGAAAAAAATATTCACTGCCAATCCCCAATCTAGAATCCTGGCTACGGCCCTGAACCATTCAAATGCAGTGGCACCTCCCTGGCACTAACCACTGGGCAGAGGCGTAGCTACCGCTGTATCTGCCGTATCAATTATACGGGGCCCCCGGGCCACGGGGGCCCCCAACGTGCGTAAGCAAAACAAATCTTTACCCTTCCTAAGGGCCCCCAAACAAATTTTTATATGGGGCCCCGCCAAGGCACGCTACTCTTCTGCCACTAGGCTATACTCCACCCTATCTGTCCCCCACTTTCTAAGACTCTTGTCTCCCAATAGTGTTTCCCTGGAGGAGGGGAGGGAGAGGAAAACCAGCCATCCCAAATGTCTCGGGGTTTTTTTGAGGGGGGCATGTTCACCCCCTTTCCAAAGGATAAGCCCCACCCACCCCCCACATCAACACGACGCCTGAAGGGGCGACAACTACAACCACCGTCGCCCCCCAGCCCCAAAGTCACGACCCGCCGGCTTTCTTTGTGCGCCCAGGCGGGCCAGGAGCGCACGCGTGGGGTGCACGTCGGGCTGAGTGAACACGCGTCTTGCACGCCCTTCGTGGGTGGCAGCGGGGAGAAAGAAGCAGAGGGAGGGAATGAAGGCGGGGAGAGAGAGGAGAGCGCGGGTCCGAGCAGGGGGAGAGGGGGACATTTCTGGGGTGCCCCCTCCTGTTACACACCCCTTCCCCTATTCACGCCTTTTGGAACGGCGGTTGCTCTTGTACGCCTTGAAATTCACACAAGCACTCACACACACCCAGACACGGCAAGAAGGAAGAAAGGGAAGGAGGAAAGAAAGAAGGGAAGGGAGGGAAGAAGGGAAGGAAGAAGGAAGAGAGGAAAGGAAGGAGAAAGAGAAGAAAGGTAGAAGGAAGAGAAGAAAGAAAGGGAGGGAGGAAGGGAAGGAAGGAAGAGAGGAAAGAAGGGAAGAGAAGAAAGGAAGGAAAGGATGGAGGAAAGGAAGAAGAAAGAGAGGGAAGGAGGGAAAGAAGGGAGGAAGAAGGGAGGGGGAAAGAAGGGAAGGGAAGGAAGGAAGGAAAGGATGGAGGAAAGGAAGAAGAAAGAGAGGGAAGGAAGGAGGGAAAGAAGGAAGGAAGAAGGGAGGGGAAAAGAAGGGAAGGGAAGGAAGGAAGGAAAGGATGGAGGAAAGGAAGAAGAAAGAGAGGGAAGGAAGGAGAGAAAGAAGGAAGAAGGGAGGGGAAAAGAAGGGAAGGAAGGAAGGAAGGAAAGGATGGAGGAAAGGAAGAAGAAAGAGAGGGAAGGAAGGAGCGAAAGAAGGAAGGAAGGAAGAAGGGAGGGAAGGAAGGAAGGAAAGAAGGAAAGGATGAAAGGAAGACGAAAGAGAGGGAAGGAGGGAGGGAAAAAGGAAGGAAGGAAGACGGGAGGGAAGAAGGAAGGGAAGGAAAGGACGGAGGAAAGGAAGAAAAGAGGGAAGGAAGGAGGGAAAGAAGGAAGGGAGGAAAAGAAGGAGGGAGGGAAAGAAGGGAAGGATCAAAGGGATTCTTAAGAGAACGGGCAGGAACAAAAGCCCACCGATAGAGCGAGAAAAAGGCCGATCCCTTCTCGGGAGAGATGGACCAAAATCACCCGCCTCTCTTTCTCCCTCTCGTTCACACACGCGCGCGTCCACCCCAAGCCACGAAAGGGACCGAGGGCTACTGCTCAAGCCGGGCTCGGGCATCCTCGCATGCTCGGCTTACTGGCTCTCGGCGGGGAGGCGATGGCCGCCCAGTCCCATGGTCCTCCAAGGCGAGGGGCCGCCGCGGGCCGCCGCCTCCTCTCCCTCCTGCTGCTGCTGCTGCTGCGAGGCACCCTCAGCACCCGGGCGCGCTGAACAGCTCCGCCGCCGCCTCTGCCCGCAGCAGCCGCTCCGCCGCCAGGGCTACTCGGGCGCCGCCTCCCCGGCCGCCCCCCCGGCCGCCCAGCGCCCGCCCCCCGGACCCGGCCATTGGCTGCCTGGAAGGATGGAGGGATGGATGTAGGGATGTGGGGAGGGAAAGATTGAAGGAAGGAGGGAGGGAGAGATGGATGGAAGGAGGGAAGGAAGGAGGGATAGATGGAGGGTTGACTCCCGAGGAACGATGCACCCCCCGGGGGGGAACCGGCTCCACCGCCAACGCTAAAAGGGCGAAAGGGAAGGCAATTCGGACTCCATCTCCCGGCCGCCCCTGCGCAAGAGACTGCCCGGGGAAGCCGCTGGGAGATGGAGTCCTGGCCCAGCCTGGAGATTGGGGGTGGGAGGGGTGTCTCTCTCTCTCTCTCCAAGCAGAGTCCGATGACGTCGCGGTTAGCGTTAGGGTCGGAAGTGTGGATGCCCAGGGCGGGGGAAGGGATGGAGTGGGAGAACCTTCCACACGGGCGGGATATAAATGCAGGCAGGCAGACAGACAGACGGGCAGGCAGGCAGACAGAGTGCCCGACTGGGACTCAGAGGACCTGGGTTTGAAACTGAACTTGGGCATGAAAACTGACCAAGAGGGGAGGTGTGGGAAGAAAAAGAAGAGTCTACTAGAAGTGCCACAGCAAGAACCTTGTATCTCCCTCAACACCTGAAAAGGCAGGGGAGGAGAAGGTGGTGGTGGTGGTAAAGATCACCCTTGCTCAAAAGCCAGTTGTATCTGACTCTAGGTTTTGGTGCTCATCTCCATTTATACACATTTCCGTGGCCATGTGGTAGGTATGACTAGACACCGGAGTGTATGGAATGCGGTTTATCTTCCCACCTAAGTAGTACTGTACCTCTTTATCTACTTGCAATTCCTTGCTTTCAAAGTGTTAGGTTGGCAGGAGCTGGGACAGAGATGGGAGCTCTCACTCCATTGTGTAGCACTCGGGTCTTGAACTGAAGACATGCTGACCTTTCAGTTGTCAATTTCAGCATCTTAAGAAGATGAAGATGAAGAAGAACTCCCCTCATATGGAGCCAACTTGCCTCTGCAGGTTGTAAAGCAGGGGTGCCCAAACTTTTTGGGCCTTGGGCCAGGAATGTGGTCCAGCAGGCCAGTCACGTGGATCCTCCCACTGGAAGCGGAAGTAAAACACACCTTGCAATTTGTTTTGCAATAGGATGAGGTAGATTTTAAGCTGCTGTTTCCTCTGCTTAAACCAGGGGTGCCCAAACTATGGCCAGTGGGCCAGATGTGGCCCCCAATGCCAATTCTGGGAGTGACAAGGGTGGCATAGGCTGTATGAATTGGCATCGGGGCCGAATCTGGCCTGCGGGCCATAGTTTGGGTGCCCCTGTTTATAGGAACTGGACTGCTGTTGCTGTCATCCACAAACCCAGCTACCACCTAAGGCTTCTGCCCTTGTTTGTCTAATGGAAGGGCCGGTCCTGATTTGGAGGATCTGGGAAGGGGCAGCATGAGATGTCCTGGCAGATACCTTTCTGTATTGCACGTAGATCCCTAATGAAATCTTGATTTTGTGGTTACTGATGTTGTTTCTTTGCTGAGTGTGTGCTGTCTGTGACACCAAACTCTCCAAGTGAACCTTGGCAGCTCCTCTTCCCCAATGGGAGCAGGGAGTTCTCCTTCCCACCAGCAATGTTCCCAACAGGAGCCGGCACACAAAGCCACACAGTCAAAATAAATTGCTCTAGGAACGAAGCTTGCAAAGGGGGAGGCAGGAAAAGGTTGCGAGAACAATCCACAGCACTCAGAGACGAGGAATACAATGTTCTTGAAGGGGGACGTATGCCAAAAAGTAAAGTGATGGAGAATTGAAATGTCAGGTTTTGGGATGTTGGAAAGACGCTTTTCAACTAGGCTTAGCTACTGATGACAAGACCTTCTTCTTCTTCTTGTGCCATATTGTGAATATTGGTGATCAGCCATGAAGATTGTTCTGGGGACAATATAATGCAGTGGTCTTCCCCTGGCCTTCTGTATCACAGCATGACACCCAGACCACTGATCTAGTTCCATGAAACACTTTCTGGTCCTGAGCCCTTTTGGCATACAAGTTCCTCTTCAGCCCCAGGTGAGTATTAATGAAGCCACCCTGAGTCTTTGGATGAGGGTGGGATATAAATGTGATTGATAAATAAATAAATAAATAAATAAATAAATAAATAAATAAATAAATAAATGGATTCACGTGGGGTTTAATCCATTTGGGGACCATCATCCTTCCCTGTTGACTTCACCACCAAGGCTGTTAGTCCTCAGATTAATTAACCACTGCCTGACATTTGGGGTTGAGTCACTAAAAGTATGGTCTACTCTATTACCACAGCAGGATAAGCCAGGCCAGACTGTGATGACAAGATGACCCATCTCTTTAGATCCTCAGACCAGAACCTGCTTTGGAAATGGACGGATGACTTGGTCAGTGCCACCCTCTGTCATTCATTGTCTGTCACAAGGGTCTACAATGTATGTCTATGTTAGTCCTTCACTAAATTTGGGTACTCGGGGGAGCTCCGTTCTCCTTCTCATAACAGTGGGAGACAGCCCTGGAAGCTTGGGTGCTTCACAAAATGCCTTCCCCATTTCTAAGCATGTCCACCAAGGCCCATTGATGGAAGAATTAGGTTTGCCTTCTGGCCTCTCAAGGGGACTGCACTGGCTTATTGGCTAAGATGCTTGACTTGAGGACTGAAAGCAGTTCGATACCTGAGTACTGCACAACAGAGTGAGTGTCCATCTCTGTCCCAGCTCTTTCCAACCTAACAGTTCAAAAGCAAGAAATTGCAAGTAGATAAATAGGAACTGCTTCAGTGGGAAGGTAAGCAGCATTCTGTGCACTCCGGTGTTTTGTCATGCCTGCCACATGTCCAAAGAAATGTATCTTTGGCTATAAACAGAGATGAGCACTGAACCCTAGAGTCAGATACTACTGGCTTTTGAGCAAGGGTGACTGACCTTTCCCTTTACCTCTGCCCTCTCAAATTTGAAACCAGGTCCATAGGCAAGTGAAACAGAGGCAGACTGACTTCTAGATCAGAGCCAGATGGAGGGAAGGCAGCATGGTGTGTTTCCCAAACTGAGAGAGGCCACCCTATGCCTGATCTATGCCAGGATGGGAAATATTTGATTTTGGATCCACAGATTCCCAAATCCCTTAACAGTGGAGCCTGCTGACCCCATTGGATGGGGTGCTGAATTGGCTCCAGGTTTTAGACCAGGAACTATCCATGGTGCTGAATAGAGTTGTGGGCTCTGTGGTTCCACACTTGAGCTTCTAATATCTAGAGCGGATGGACCAGCCCTGTAGAATCACTGTCTACCCACTGCCCAGCCAGCATGGCCTGTGGTACCCAAGTGGCCATCTAGCCTCAGTTGATTCCCCATTATTATAACTGATAGTCACGATAGCAATAGCAATTACACTTCTATACCACCCCATAGAACTTGGTGCGCTCTCTGGATGGTTCACAAGCTAGTTAGTATTTTACACCCCACCCCAATATACTCGGAAAGATGGAAGGCTGAGTCTACCTTAATCCCCATCAAGATCGACTTCACAATGTGAGCAGTTTTGGCTGCAGCACAGCAATTAACCACTGCGGCACCAGGGCTCTGGTGATGATAATACAGCCCTAGGTATTGCATTCAATAATAACTAAAGTCCTATTGTTTCAGAATGCTGCCATAAGTGCAATGGTGTAAAATCCCAGTGGCCAACGACAGTTGGTTAATGAGTTGTGGCTTCTGTACCTGACCACATCTCAAGACATGTGACTAGCACACAATGGGGAATGCAAGCAGCCACTTCAAAGGTAAAGGCCACCCTTGGTCAAAAGCCAGTCATATCTTACTCTAGGGTTCAGTGCTCATCTCTGTTTATAGCCAAAGAGCCAGTGCTGTCTGAGTCTGCAGACGTTTCTGTGGACATGTGGCAGGCATATGACTACACACCGGAGTGCACAGAATGTTGTTACCTCCCCACCAAAGTGGTACCTATTTATCTAATTGCAATTTCTTGCTTTAAAACTGCTAGGTTGGCAGGAGCCAGGACAGAGACAGGCACCCCCTCCATCATGCAGTACTCGGGTCTCGAACTGCTGACCTGCCAACGTTCCAGTCACCAAGTTCTGTGTCTTAACCCCTAAGCCACTGCAGGGGTATAAATCACAGTGGCCCAACTACAGTTTGTTAATGAGTTGTGGCTTCTGTACCTCAACACACCTCAAGACAGAGGAGGGGCACACAAAGGGGAATGTCAGTGACCACTTCTTAACCAGAGAACATTTGATGATTTAATGTACTCCATTGCACTTAGGCTCCATTGCACTTGGGTTGCCCAAACTGCATCCCAAAACCCACTTAGTCATTGCAAAGTGCCAACAGAGCAACAGGGGAGGAAGGAAATGCTTCCATTGGGCTGCTGGGCAGAGGGGCAAGGTGAACTCTGTGCTGAGGACAGGGAGGAAGTGCTCCCATTGGGCTGCTGGGCAGAGGGGTGGGGCGAACTCTGTGGTGGGTTGACTGCATGGGTGCCCACAGGCTCCGAGTGCCACCTATGACATGCGTGCCATAGGTTCGCCACCACTGCAATAAGGATTTGGCCTATGCTTGATCGTGGAAAGCACTATATTTGCTGTGAATACCATCTGCAGAATAGAACTGTTTTCCCCCTTGAAAACTATCATCCTACACCTGCTCGCAGGAGAAGAACTCACCTCGAACCGGATAGGACTGGCTGTGGAGCAAACCCGGGTCGCTGTCTTCTGTTAATCAGACCATAACATGTTGAGTTGGTAGCATCTTTCCTCTGCAACCCATAAAGGAAGCTGAGGGGGGGAGGAGGGATGAAAGAATTCCCTTAACATCATCTGAGAGCACAGCAGGGCCCTTGTAAAGTTTCCCTTGGTCTGACACAAGCAATTACCTTTAAATCAAGCTTGTCAATTCTGCCACCAGGCTTTTGAATAGCAAAATATATATATCATGGTCGAAGGCAGCATCAGTGCAAAATGTGGGTAAATTAGAGTGTATTTCCAACATTCAACAAAAAAATGACTTCCTGATGCATAAGAAGTCCTGCCATTTATTTTACATCAAGGTTGACAGCCATCTTTATTCCTGAGAGGCAGAACAGATGTGATATGATTGATCTGTGTTCAGAGCTCATGTTCTTTCTCAAAACTTAAACGTGGATGTTGGGGACTGTGGACTTCACGGTGTAGCGATGGCCAAGTCTCTTCTAGTAACCAGTCTAAGTTGGTTTCTGGCAATGTGATTTTTCCCAATGGATGTCTCTTACTGCTAACAATCCAAAAGCATATGTGCCACTTTTTCTTCTTTTTCTCCTCCTCCACCATCACCATCACCATCACCATCACCATCACCATCACCATCACCATCACCATCACCATCACCATCACCATCACCATCACCATCACCATCACCATCACCATCACCATCACCATCACCATGGTCTGCAGTGGCTCAGGGATTAAGAAGCTTGCCTTGTTAGCTGGAAGGCCAGCAAGTCGGCAGTTAGAGACCCAAGTACTGCATGATGGATTGAGTGCCCGTCTCTGTCCCAGCTCTTGGGGACATAAAAGGAGCCTCATTCAGGCATCCCCTGAGGAGAGTTTCTCCAGCAAAAATCCTTTCAACCCAGAATAATTTCTGACACAAAATTATTGTTATCATCATCAAAAATAACCACAACCACGACAACCATGCAAGGTGTAAGATGTGTGTGGAAGTCAGGGAGGGTGTTTGAAGACCTTCAGGCCATGTTTCTGTACAGTTTTCCCTCCTGCCTTATACTCTACTATAAGTAAAGGAAAAAGGTCACCCTTGCTCGAAAGCCAGTCGTATCTGACTCTAGGTTTCAGTGCTCATCTCTGTTTATAGCGAAAGAGACAGCTCTGTCTGTGTCTGCATACATTTTCATGAACATGTGGTGGGCATGACTAGACACTGGAGTGCACAGAATGTTGTTACCTTTCCCACCAAAGTGGTATCTACTTATCTGCTTGCAATTTCTTGCTTTGGAACTGCTAGGCTGGCAGGAGCTGGGACAGAGATGAGAGCACATGCTGTTGTGTGGTACTCAGGTCTCAAACTGCTGATCAGCCGACCTTCCAGTTGCCAAGTTCAACATCTTAACCATGAACCCACCGCAGTCACATACTCTACTATAGGAATAATCAAATTCCCAGAAAACCATTTCACCACCCCCACAATTCCCAATAGTCTGAGTTTGCAATGTGATGTGTCTGGCCATCCTAGGGGCAATTTGATACTTGACTCATACTAAGCTTTCTCGGGTATAATCCATGAATTCACGTGTGTATAGCAGGATGCAACCTCCGCGCTGTAAAGAGGAAAGCAGTATCTCCCCATCCATCTACAGTGCTGCAGAAAACTGTTAAAATTGTCAACCTCAACCACCTCCTCTTGCTGTAAAAATCTGACTTATTTATTTCGGACATCAAACACAAATCTTCTGGTTGCATAATTTGCCATGGGAGCCACAAGACTCTAGCGAAAAGCCGAGACAAATGCAGACGTAACAGACAAGCAGAAGTGGAACACCGGGTTCAAGAGGATCAAAGAACATAACAAGTTCATGTTACAGAGAATAACACGGTATGACATGCACAATAACCAGAGCCAGGAAAATTCTCCTCTTTTCGGGGGAGGACTACAATTTTATTTTATTTATTTTTCTTTAAATTTTTAAATCATAACCACTTTGAACAAAACAAAAAGAGAAAAACATAAAATATCTGTAAACTTGGTTACACCAGGCATCACTTGCATGTCAAAGCTTATACAGTAATACCTCATATAACATTAGTATCGAATAACACTAAAATCGCATAACATTAAGGAATCTGGGGGGAAGAATTGCATCAGATAACATTAAGATCCTATGGGATGCTTCAGATAACAACCGCGAAAGCCTGTGTGGTTACAATGTATCTCTATGGATCCCATAGAGGATCAGATAACACTAAAAATCATATAACACCAAGACTTGTGGAACCAGGTTTTAGTGTTATATGAGGTTTTACTGTATATAACAATCTACAAATTTCATTGTTCCTAATAATCTTCATTTTTAGCAACTTTTCTGAATAATTACCCAATGATTTTTCTACATTTTCTTACACAGTTTTTCATATAAACACCTTAGTGCTATTTACAACGTACAAGAATTTGCTATGTTTGTTGTACTATTTTCCCCAAAAAACTCTGTACATCAGGTGCTGGTTTGTCACCTTCATTCATCTTCAATGTGTACTCTGAAAAAAGGCTTCTAAATATTCCCGAATTTATTATCTTTCATTTATACCTTTTTTAAAAATTTAATTTCCAGGTAAGCTTATCATTTAATGCCTTTTCCCATATTTCTTTATATCGGTTATCCATTTCTAAGTTTAAATTATTTTTTCAAATTTTTTCCCAATCTGTTGTCTCGCTGTCGTTAAAAAAATGGATAGCAAGTCTTTCTTGTTTAAATCTAGTTTCATCTATTCAAAATCTGTTAATGCAATTTTTGCATTCAATTTAAAAGTAAATCCCATTATTTTTCCAATTTCATATTCTACTTTCTGCTAAAAATCAAATGTAATCTTACAACTCCACCACATATGCTCATATGTCCCCAATTTTTGTTGATATTTCCAACAGTTTTTCGATTTATTATTATCAACTTAGATGAACTGGCATCAAATACCACTTCCATAACATTTTGTAATTATGTTCCTTAACTTTTGTGGATAAATTTCCCATAATTCTTCCTACCCATTTACTTTTCCATTCCCCCCCCCCCTTGAAATTTTTATTTTCAAGTCTGGCTTCTAAATTTTCCTCAAAGTATCCTGTTGAACTACTGCTGTATTCAAAATTTTATGTATTTTACTCACCAATCCTTTTATCCCAATTAATTCTTTTCTTATCTTATAAATTAATTCCTCAAAATCTATCAATTGTCTTTCTGAATAATAGTAGCTGAGTAAATCAGCTGTTCAAGACCCAGATACTGCCTGAAAGTTTGAGCTCCCGTCTCTGTCCCAGCTCCTGCCAACCTAGCCGTTCAAAAGCAAGGAATTGCAAGGAGATAAATAGGTGCCACTTTGGAGAGAAGGTAAACAGTGTTTCATGCACTCCAGTGTCTACTCATGCCTGCCACGTGTCCACGGAAACTTCAGCAGATGCAGACAGCGCTGGCTCTTTGGCTATAAACAGAGATGAGCACTGAACCCTAGAGTTGGATACGACTGGCTTTCGAGTAAGGGCGACCTTTATCTTTACCCTAAAATAGTAGGATCTTTTCCTAATATCCCTTTTCAACAATAAAATCAATTTTAATGTCTTCCAATCCCTTGAAAAATGTAGAAAATTATGTCACAGCGGAGGAGCTGAGGGAAGGGGATGAATGAATAAAACAGAGAGAGAAGAATTATGCTTTCAGGGCTGACCGTGGTTCTTTACCAAAGTAACGCAGGAGCCTTAATGGTAGTCAGATTGCTACCGCAAAACTGTCTACCAAACATTACTGTTAGAAAATACTGCCTATGAAGACGAATAAAAGAGATTTGTAAACCTCGCAGTGGTAGCCAGAAGTATTAATGCAGAAAACTCAGCCGCTGTATGTAGAATTACAATTATTTGCACTGCTCAATGGATGCTCGTGAGCTGTTGTGACTGGATCTATAGCACTAGAGTAGACCCACTGGGAAGTAATAGATGCTGCTCGTGTGGCAGAACCTGGCACTAGGCAGGATTTTGATCTGATCCAGCAGAGCTCCTCGCGGTATTACGGCCAAATTGGCATAAATATTAGTATCTTGCCTGTGTGATTTATTTATTTTTTTATCATCCTCTTCCATTTTGCATTAAGTAAAAATTAACTGCAGTTTCACCCGCTGTTTTTCAAATCAGAAACTGACATGAAATATGTGTTGTGATTTTATAACTGTTCATTCAAGGCCAAGGAAGGACATGATTTTCAAAAGAAGAAAGGATGGGGAAATCACTTTAAAAAAAAAAACTTTTTCCAATTTTTCTCATGTTCAGCTTTAAAAATATTAGGAACACGTTCAAGTTCTTTCTGACAAATTGATAAGAGCCTCTTGCTACAGTTACTCCCTGTATATAATCATCTCTTATCTTGCACGGTTTAGCCGTCAATGGAGATAAAGGCTCTTGGGGTGGGTGGGAAAGAGAAGGTAAATCTAATTCCGCACCATGAGCATGACTGAATAAACACAGGAATTCAAAGTGACCTTTTCTTGGCCTATGTGGGCAAATTGCCGATGTCTAATTCATGGTCATGTTTTGTGAGTTTTTGAAAAATTGCACCCAAAAACAATCAGTGCAAATACTGTATCCTGATACAAAGTTATTCCAAAGGAAAACTGTTAGAAACTCTGTTAGGGTCAAACTACACGTTACATATCATCTGTCCGTAGAAGGTGCAATTACATCCGTGTTACACAGCTTACGATTCCAGCAGATCTTAATGTCTTGCTTGCCAGCAAAGACTGGGATCACCTCCTGATCACCAATCACAAATCTTAAGTTAATTAATTTTCATATGCTAGGAAGTGTGAAAAGCTTATACTACGCCAGTAGGTCAGCAGTTGGAGACCCAAGTGCTGAGTGGCAGAGCGAGCTCCCGTCGTCTGTCCCAGACTAGGAGTTCAAAAGCAAGAAATTGCAAGTAGATAAGTAGGTACCACTTTGGCAGGAAAGGTAATAGCATTCCATGTGCATTTTGGCAGCTAGCCACACCCTCCAAACATCTACAGACACAGTGGGCACTTATTCTGGAGTGGATTAAGTGCCCGACAATCACTGAAGCCACTGGAGTCATTACCCATTGCAGAACACATTCAAGGTTGACCCACCCTATTTTGCGACTTGAGGTGAATCAACAAATGACAACCCCTGTGCCCAAGTTACAAATAAAATAAAAGTATGATGTCCATCATTAAAACCAACACGTTCATTTCAGTTTAAATTGTGCAATAAATAATGTGGCCTATAACTGGATGACAATCCCTTGAAAATACCCTCCAGGTCAATGCCAGTTGAGAGTTCCAACTCAAAAAAATTGTATTTTAGCCGGTATCTTCAATTTCTTGCTGTGGTAGGTAATTGCTAGTGCTGCGGAAACCTTCCAGATCATTGGCAAGGGAATTAAGAATAAAAACGATACCTCCCTTGCTCAAAATTAACCCACTCGTCCACCCACACAGACACAAATATCCCTACCTATTCCTACCAAAAATAGAAGATGAAATCTGATTTAGACTCTCTCTCTCTCTGTTTGTTTACTTAACAAGCTCATCATCTCCTCTGTTGATTTGTCTAATTAACCCACCTGTTCAATGAGCCCCATTTTTCTAGCTATTAATGTTTCCTGAATGTACTTCAGCAACCTCATTAAAGTGGATTTTCCATGAGCCCTGGAGCTGGAGTTTGAGTGGGCCTCATTTTAACAGAATGATTGAAATGTTTTAAAAAGAAAACATAAGCAGAAGGTCTGCACACAAATTCACTTCCGTGCAAATGAAATATTTTTTTGGGGGGGAGGGGGCAAAATTGTTGGTTTCTATTTCTAATGGCTAGCTGAAATTAATCTATTAATTGTCTACAGGGCTGAGTTTTTAAAAAATAGGTAAAGGTCAAAAGCCAGTCGTATCCAACTCTAGGCTTCAGTGCTCATCTCTGTTTATAGTCATAGAGCCAATGCTGTCTGTGTCTGCAGATGTTTCTGTGGACATGTGGCAGGCATGCCTCAGCAACGGTGTGCACAGAACACTGTTTACCTTCCCACCGAAGTGGTCCCTATTCATCTACTTGCAATTTCTTGCTTTTGAACTGCTAGGTTAGCAGGAGCTGGGACAGAGACAGGAGCTCACTCCGTCCGTGCAGCACTCAGGTCTCAAACTCTCACTTTCTAGCCAGCAAGTTCAGCATCTTAACCGCTTGAGCCACTGCAAAATCAATCAAATCAGGACTGTGGCAGATTAGTTATATTACAAGCACACCAAATAACACCGGCGGAGGCCATTAGAAGTGCCCAAAGAAGAATCTTGCATCTCCCTCGACCCCAGATGTGGTAAAAGAGAAAGCGAAGAAGAAAAAGGTTCGAAAGCAAGAACAGTTCGAAAGCAAGAAATTGCAAGGTGCCACTTTGGTGGGAAGGTAATAGCATTCCGTCCACTCTGGTGTTTAGTCATGCCTTCCACATGACCACAGAAACAGATGCAGACAGCGCTGGCTCTTTGGCTGTAAACGAGATGAGCACCAAAACCTGGAGTCAGATATGACTTAACTTTTGAGCAAGGGAGACCTTTATCTTTACTAGAAACACACAAAAATAGCTTCAGGCTAAGAGAACCATCATGGCTTCATGCTCAGGGCTTCCTCCTCAGTCCTCCGTCCCCCACCCACAAGTGGCAATCTCACACAAGCTTTGCCAACAGTGCAATGTACCCCTGGTACCAAAATTGCTAGCTGTGACTCTCATTCCTCCCTCCCCCAAAAAAGTAACATCTACACATTCTTCGTATGGTGGTGTGGGGCCTCTGGGCTCCACATCACGGCATCCAGAGGGTAGACCACAACTCTCTTGAAGTGGTTAGGACCAATGTCAAAAAGATACAGACCTATGCTTAAGGCTCAAGATAACCTCAAGAAAGGGAACTCCTTGCCTCAGTGGTTAAATTATTTCACTGGCCCTCAGTTTTACTTGGTTTGCAGAGCAGACATAAGATCAAATGCTCTCAGTGTCTCTCTCTCTCTCTCTCTCTCTCTGCGTCAAAGGAAGACATCGCCATGATGTGGAGCTGTAATGCAGCAACAGCAATATCGACTGTGCTTCTAAACCTCCCCATAGTGATTATAGCACTAATTTACATCAGTACATCTGAACCACAATAAATGTCTCTCTTTGATTGCCAAGTCACAACTTCACTATAGATACAAAGTTGGAGGCAGTGGTGTAGCGTGGGTTTCAGCTGCCAAATTTTCGGGGGGGGGGGCCTGGGTGGGGCCCAGGATGCTGGCAGTGGGGGGGGGGTGTCCCAGCACCCATCCCTGCAGCAGCCTCTTCGCCCCGGTTGCTAGGAAGTCCAGGTGTGGTGATGAAGTCCTATTTACTGTGAAATTTTGCCACCCCAAAAAAGTGCCACCTGGGGCAGGCTGCCCCACCTGCCACCCACCGCCCCCTGCTGCCGCCCCCCAATGCTACACCACTGGTTGGAGGTCTGGAAGACTGAAGTTTCTCCAGATCAACCAACCCCTAAGTGGGAGTGATGGACACTGCAATCCAACCCATATGGAAACATCAAGTGAAGAAGGGTGCTCTCTACTTTCTAAAACTAACTTTAAATTAAGGAACACAGGTGCTAACAAAAGGACACATAGAATCTGATTCTACTGAGAGAATTTCCAGGAAATAGAGTGATTTGAAGGTCTGGCTTCCCACTGTCACAGGTTACAATAAGCATGTGGGTTTTTAGCTAATAATAATAATAATAATAATAATAATAATAATAATAATAATAATAATAATAATAATAATAATAATAATAATAATAATAATAATAATAATAATAATAATGGTAAGTTATTTGCCTTTTAATTGATTGACCCAGTGAATCTGAACAGATTTAATTTAATGCAATATAGACATACTTTGGGGATGCCAAAAGGAAGTGTAAGACAGCAATGATATAATAAATAAAAATGATTATTCAATACCTTTAACTACCTTAACATTCGATTTAATTGCCATATCCTATTACCATTCTACATGTACAATCAAGCACATCAGATAAGGGTTTTTTTTTTAGACTATTGCTGCTCTTGAGTCACCTTCCATATCTAGTGATACATGGGGTTAAACTGCTGTCCTGCAACCAAAAGATGGTGGGTTCGGTCCTGACCAGGGCCCAAGGTGGACTCACCCTTCCATTCTTCTGAAGCCAGTAAAAATGAATACCCAGCATGTTGGGAGCAAAATGCTAATTAAGCTGTGTGCCGCCCAAAGAGTGTACTAAGATCCATGGGGTGGTATAGAAATGTGATTGTTTTGCTTTGCTGTCCAAACAGCCGTGGGTCTTGAAATGGTCAAGGGCAAGTCATTTATTTTTAACTGAAGGAGGAGAAATATTTCCCTTGGCCATCTGTGCCTCGTACTTTCCGCAGATGGCCCTGAAACAGCTGGCTTGCTCTTAAACAAGGGCACGTGGGTTCTTGGGTCCATTGGTGGCTCTATCCATTCTTAAACCAACCTAGGTAGACCTTGTTTGAGGCCCTTGTAGAGGTCTTGCCTAGATTTCGGTTCTCAATGGTTTGGAAAACACGAGAGTTGCCCCAGCATAACCTTACTGCCTCTAATTGTAACTAAGGAGCTTTCTGCTCTGGTCGGCATTAATCTGGGAACCGTACTAAGAATGTAACTCCTTTGCTAATCCTGGGTGATGACCTAGAGTAAGACAGCTGTTGCGGCTGAATGCCCATCGTCTGTTTCTAAGGGGAAGAAATGCTGACGCTGTTCTTTGCACCACCCAGACAAAGCACAATGTGAAATCACACAGGACAAAATAGTATCTGCATGGTACCTCCTTCCTTCCTTCCTGCATTCTCTGCTCAGTTCGACACCTTCCCGAATGTGGGCAACCGTCAGAGCGATCGTCAGAAGGGACTGTGGCGGAGCGGTGGTTAAGAAGCTCGCCTTGTTAGCTGGAAGGCCGGCAAGTCGGCAGTTTGAGGCCCGGGCACTGCATGACAGTTTGAGCGCCCGTCTCTGTCCCAGCTCCTGCCAACCTAGCAGATCGAAAGCAAGACATTGCAAGTAGATCAATAGGGACCACTTTGGTGGGAAAAGGTCTTAGGGACATGAAAGGAGCCTCATTCCCTGAGCAGAATTTTTCCAGCAAAAATCCTTTCAACCCAGAATAATTTATGCAATAATAATAATCATCATCATCATCATTGCCGCCGCCGCCGCCGTCATGGCAATCAGCCATGAAGATTGTCCTGAGAATAATATAATGCAATGGCCTTCTACATCACAGTGTTACACCCGTACGTTGACCCAGTTCCATGAGTCACTTTCTGGTCCTGAGCCCTTTTGGCATGCAAAGTCCTCCTCCGCCCCAGGCCAGGATGGATGAAGCTTCTGCCCTCCATCAAGATGGATTCAAGAGGGATTTAATCAACTTGGGGACTATCAACCTTCCCTGTGGACTTCATCACCCAAGGCCATGAGTCCTCAGGGTGTTCAGGCTAGTTAACTGCCGCCTGACAATCGGCGTTGAGTCACTGGCTGTAGGGTCTACTCTATGATCATCACAGGATAACCTGGCCAGTGGCTAAGAGCATCCACGTACCAAATTTACCACAATCCAGACTGCCCCAAGCACTGAAGATTTCAGACTCCATGCAGCACCACACGTACCTGTGGTTTTATGCTGCCTGCTCTTTGCTTTTCTCTTCATGCTTTTCAAAAACAGGGCTTGGTTTGTGGCACCAGAGAAAGCTTGAAATAGAAACTATTAAGATCATTCCAGTCATTCCAGCTTTAGGCGGCTGATGTTAACAGTCTCTGTAGTCTGGTGTGAAATAGACTTTGTAAATAAAAAACAAATACATGAATTGCTGAATGTTTATCTCTTTAAAAAAAGACTGTTTTCTGTATCACACACTTATCACATTTTTTGTGATGGAAGAAGTGCAAGATTTAAAAACAAAAGAAAGGCTGATTTTGAAAGAGCATTTACATTCCATTTGCTTATGCATTAGCTCATGCGCTGCCCACCTTTTCAAGCTGAGGGAAGGGTCATACTCTCTCAGCCAGCTTCGAGGGCCAAACAGCCATTTTGGCCTGCCTGCATGATGGGGGTGGCCATTTTGTCCCAACAGCTTCAAAGAGGGTGGCCATTTTGTTTCTCAAATGCCCTTATGGGGCGGGGGGGCACATGAAATGGTGCCCATGGGCCTTAGGTTGGGAACCCCTGCATTAGTTGATTATATATGCAGATGTTATTAACACAGGGGAAATACTATTATGCGTGGTTTGTCTTATTTTCCATTTACATGTTTACCAAATAGATACTACACAGCCATGGAGGGTGTAACTTTATATTCTAGCTTCATGGCACAGGATTAGCTAATTACAGCTCTTTTGCAGACAATGTCTCACCCTAAACCCATATTTTGCCCGTGACTGTATCACTAAACAAATTCTTTGTGTCTTTTATAAAGGCCTTTTATAAAGCTAATAGGTTTTAATTGTCTTGTCATCTAGAATCCTATTACCCTACACAACTGCTAAGTTCAAGATACTGATAGTCAACTCTAAAGTCCTAAACAACTAGTTACCTGAAGATTTGATGGAACACCTCCGTAAAGATGCACCTCAATAAAGATCTTCGTGAGAGTGGGATTAAATCCCACTTGAATCCACCTTGATGGAGGGCAGCAGCTTCATCCATCCTGGCCTGGGGCTGAGGAGGTCTTTGTGTGCCAAAAGGGCTCAGGACCAGAAAGTGACTCACAGAACTGGATTTGTGGTACTATGGGTTTCACGTTGCAATGCGGAAGGCAGATGAAAGGCCACTGCATTATATTCTCAGGACAGTCTTCATGGCTGATGGCCAATATTCAGATTCAGATATGGCAGAACAAGATGAAGAAGGTCCTATAAGTAGAGCATATGCTCCAACATATTCTTCCAAAGGTTCTGATGTAGGTCAGAATCACATGGGTGTCTGTCCCACCACAATGTCAAAATAATGGGCATGAGGTGGGCCTGTGGTTTTGTTGCCAGCCTTCAGAGTGGTAGAAGATTTGGCAACTTGGTTTTGAAAGAAACACGGAAAACAAGACAGAGTAAAAAACCCACATCTGACAATCAATTTCATGGACAACTCAGAATTTCTCCAATTTTGCTTTATGCTGTTACAATTCAGCATTAACGCATTATGCGCTCTAATAGCATAAAGCACAATTGGAGAAATTCCGAGTTGTCCATGAAATTGTTTGTCAAATGGTATGCAGGAACTTAATCTCCAAAGCTCAGGACCTTAATATGTGCTGATATTCTTAAATGTTCTAATCATATTAAGCTTTTGTAATCTCTGTGTGAAATATTTCAACTGTTTCCCACTGAAACAAAAACATGCTCCGCCAACTCAATTTTTTTCTCCTTTGGTCCCCCGCCCTCCCTCCTCTAAAGCAGAGGTGTCCAAACTATGGCCCGTTGGCCAGATCTGGCCCCTGATGCTAATTCATCCAGCTTGCACTGCCCTCATTACTCCCGGAAGTGGAAGTAAAAGGCGCCCATACTTCCACGAGTAACGAGGGCAGTGTGGGCCAGAAGAATTGGTGTTGGGGGCCATATCTGGCCCACAGGCTATAGTTTGGGCACCCTTGGTTTAAGCAGAGAAAATGACAGCCTAAAAAATCTATCCCATCCTTTTGCATAACAGGTTGCAAGGCACGTTTTCCTTCCACTTCTGGTGGGAGGAACCACGTGACTGACTCGCTAAACCACGCGACCGGCCCACTGAACCACACAAACGACCCATGGCCTGAAAAGTTTGAACACCCCTCCTCTAAAGGAAACAGTAAAGGTTTAACAACTGCCTTCACTTGCTGCAGAAGGAGATTTTTAAATTGAACAGTCTTGAATTTTAATTTTACCTGTATGTCATTTTAAAATAAGTTTATATTCTTTTTGTTAATGGGGGAGGGTGTATATTCTGGAAGGAAGGAAGGATGGATGGATGGATGTTTGGTCTTGAATATAAGTGTTACAAAATCTCAGGGCGTCTTTCACAATACAACGGAAGGATGAATCCCACTTCCTTAGTCAAGCAGGTCAAGTTTTGGGGTTCTTTTGGGGTCCAATTTGGGACTGCGGTGGCTCAAGTGGTTAAGATGCTTAACTGGATAATTGGAAGGTCGGAGTTCGATTTCCAGGTATTGCATGATGGAATGAGCTCCCATCTCTGTCCCAGCTCCTGCCAACCAAGCAATTCAAAAGCAAGACATTACAAGCAGATAAATAGGTACCACTTAGAGCCAGATACATCTGGTTTTCAAGCAAGGGTGACCTTTACCTTGGGGTTCAAAGGTTTTGGAAGAACTTTAAAGTACCTGCCACCCTTTCTTTTGTCTTTTCTATCCAAGGACCAAGGCTGTCTCATGTATTTTGCTGCCTGAAGTGGAAAAACAAATGGGGTATCACAACCTCAAGTGAAGACACACATTTGGTCTAAAACCCATAATTCCCCAGTCAAACATGAATCAATTGCAAAATATTTGGCACTGTGGACCGAAGAGAGAGAGAGAGAGTAACTTTTCCAAGTTTTGCTTAAGTATTATAAACATATCACTGTTGAGTCCTTCCAAAACAAAGTCACCCTCAGAGTGGTCAAGATATATATCATGGAGAAGAGGAAGGCAGGCTACAGGCATCATATCCTTCATTAACGCAAAAACTCTTGTCTGCTTCTCTGTGTTTTGCTCAGCGGGAGGGTTTTAATAAGGTTGTCTTGGCGACGTGTTGTCGTCTTCAACGTGTTTCTGGTCCCCATGACAATCCCCTGTCGCTGAAGCATCGCAAGACAGACGCAGACATTCCTAGCCCTGCCATGTCAGAAGGGACTGAAGATGTTTCAAATCTGAGAAATGTTAATGCCTTCAAAGACTTATCCAGGGATTTGAGAGGAGGGGCGCAGAACGGAGATGCTGTTCGACATCTTCCCCCCACTTATCATCACCGTAAAGGGTTTGGACTGGAGAGGGCTTGGAGAAGAGTGACAGGCAAAGACAGATAAATGCGGGGGGGGGGGGGTCAATTCTCTAGCAGTCCTGACTGCACATGGGCACACACGCGCGCGCACATGCACAACAGGCAGAAGGAAAGAACAAAAATCAATAGGAAAAGTAGGCGAGGATTTTGTTCAAAGGCCTATGGAAGAGATGTGAAGAAAAAGAACGTCTTTATCAATTGCATTAAAGAAGGAAGGTCCATGAATTAATGAGCTCGTGGATGGAAGCAGGAAAATCCTGGCTGAAATCCACTGCAGGGGAAGCCTTTAATGTACATACATTTTAAATCAGAATTTACCTAAATGTGCACATTTCTTGCTATGTGAGGTTGGCCAATGCCAGGGATTCTCAACCTGTGGCCTGCGGGGTGGCTGCGCCATTTCATGTGGGGCCTGCAACATCTTCACCACACCAGGGAGTGCCGTGTGGTGGAGGAAGGGCAAAATGGTCACCCAGCCCCCAAAGCTATCTGAGGGAGCATGACCCAGCTCCCAGGTTTAAAAGGTTGAGAACTAGCGCTATGGAAAGGTCAAAATGGGTGGCCAACTCAAGATGATTGATCTATTCATCCTAGCTAGCCCAAGGCTCAGCTCACCAGCATTGGCTGCCACCCTCCCTGACGATTCATTTTTATTTCCTTCTACCCACCTGTGGCAGGTAGCTACTGTTCAACTGACACCTGGCAATTCCACCATGGTTTGTGTTTGGTTTGCACTCTAGCATGGAGATGTGCCTACTGACTTTTCTTTACCTCCCCCCCTTTAGATCCAGTGCCTTCTCTCTCCTTCTTTATTTTCTGAAGGTTATGTGAGGGGAGATATATTGGACCCCACAACTTCTTGTAGCATTCAAGTTTACAGAGATATGAGAAACTATTCTCTTTAATCCTAGATTATACGGAATTGTTGTCTTGGATGTGATTCCACTTCTCCTGGAAGTTTAGAAAAACTCTTTGAAGTTCTTTGGATTCCAAAATGTCACATTCTTTATTTGGCAAGCACATGGCTTATGCAGTGGTATTAGCAGTGTAGCTTTCATTCAATATCAGTCAAACCTACTAAATGATGGAATGGCATTTTCTTTTCAACAAGCCAGCCTGCCCAATAGTTCCATATTTTCAGTGAAATGTTGGTGAATCGTCATCGTTCTAGTGAGATCTTCCTCTTTGTCCTAAAACTGAACAGAGAAAAATGATTAGGAAGGCTTCTTTGACAGCCTTTGAACAATCCTCCCCCCCCCCCTCAAATGCCTAACCCAACCTTTTCAAGACAGGGGCCGGGTGACGCTCTCAGTCAGCTTCAAGGGCTGGACGGCCATTTTGCCCTGCCTGGACGATGGGGGTGGCCATTTTGTCCCAACAGTTTCAAAGGGGCATCTATTTTGTTTCTCAAATGCCATTGGAGGGGTGGTTCTGTGGGCCGGATTCAGCCCATGGGCCTTCAGTTGGGAACCCCTGGCCTAACCTGTACTCATCCTTTTTTTTTTTTAAAGGAAAGCTTTATCAAGTTGTTTGGAACAATTTCCAGCTGATGATCGAGTGATGATTGATACACCAAGTTTGCCAATCATGGTCAGGCCTACAGCTGATGGGGCAACGAGATTAGCTAGCTCTTGGCAACCTGGTTTTGTTCTCTTCCATGATTTACTTGCCAAATATTTGCTATATCCGAATTGGCCACTGGAGGCAATCCATATTTTTTCAACAATTTTTTTTTTCAGTCGCACAGTTGATTCCGACCCTCCACGACCCCATGGACCACCACCTGCGAGGCACCTCTGTCCTTCACCATCCTCCTCAGCCCACCCAGCTCTGCTCCCACTGCATCCAGAATATCATCCAGCCATCTCATTTTTGACCACCACCCCTTTTTTTTTTTGCCCTCCATCTTTCCCAGCATCAAGGCCTTCTCAAGCGAATCCTCTCTTCTCATTTGATGTCCAAAGTACTTCAGCTTCATCCTTACTATTTGACCTCCTAAGGAGCACTCAGGGTTGATTTCTTCTAAGATTGACCTATTTGTTCTCCTCGCTGTCCAGGGGACTCTCAAAACTCTCCTCCAACACCACATCTCAAAGGCATCTATTCTTCTGCGCTCAGCTTTCCTAATGGTCCAGCTCTCACAACCATTCATTGCCACTGGAAATACCATTGCTTTGACTATACAAATTTTAATTGTTAGCTGCATAATAATAATAATTTTGTGTCAGAAATTATTCTGGTTTGAAAGAATTTTTGCAGAAGAAACTTTGCTCAGGGGACACCCAAATAAGGCTCCTTTCATGTCCCCAAGAGCTGGGACAGAGACGGGTGTTCAATCTGTCATGCAGTACATGGGTCTTGAACTGCCGACTTGCCAGCCTTCCAGCTAACAAGGCAAGCTTCTTAACCACTGAGCCACCATAACCCCTTGTTAGGTACGTAGAACACAAGGAATTAATGTCATGGTCGGAGAAGTTAGGTCACCAGGTACCAAAATAAAACGCTCTGAACTCTACTAGTGATATTTTCCACACCAATGGCTGTGAAGCTAGCCACATGCTACCATGAGGTTAGAAGGTCGTACTTTGGGGGGGGGGTGTTAAAATCTAAACAAGTCCCCCAATACTGTAGCTCACAGGGCTACTGGTAGACATGGCTGAAGAATTCTTGGAATTTTAGTTCAAATAATGATATCAAATACCGTTATACCTCTAAATACCAGGCAGTACAGAATAATGAGGGGACTGTGGTGGCTTAGTGGTTAAGAAGCTGAACTTGACGATTGGACGGTCACCAGGTCAGCAGTTCAAGACCCGAGTACTACATGACAGAGGGAGCTCCTGTTGACTGCCCTAACTCCTGCCATCCTAGTAGTTCAAAGCCAAGAAACTGCAAGTAGATTAATAACCGTATATACTCAACTATAAATCCCAAATATAAGTCAAGGTACCTAATTTAGACCTCTAAGACTAAGTAAATAGATTGACCTGAGCATAAGCCGGGTGTGGTAAATACAGCAGCTACTAGCGAGTTTTAATAATTAAAATATGTGAAAAAAATGGTAAAATTAATTAACCTAGACATTTGTGTGGGTATGTTTTTGAGTTTTTACAGTAGTGCTAGTAGTTTTTTTTAACTGTATATTTGAATTTGAACCACTGCAGTTTTGGGACCATCAGGGTGGTTGACCCGAGTATAAGTCGGGTCCCCTTTTTGGACCTCATTTTGGGGGGCTAAAAAACTAGACTTATACAGTAATACCTCATATAACATTAGTATCGAATAACACTAAAATCGCATAACATTAAGGAATCTGGGGGGAAGAATTGCATCAGATAACATTAAGATCCTATGGGATGCTTCAGATAACAACCGCTAAAGCCTGTGTGGTTACAATGTATCTCTATGGATCCCATAGAGGATCAGATAACACTAAAAATCATATAACACCAAGACTTGTGGAACCAGGTTTTAGTGTTATATGAGGTTTTACTGTACTTGAGTATATACAGTAGGTACTGCTTCAGTGGGAAAGGTAACAGCGTTCTGTGCACTCTGGTGTTTACTCATGCCTGCCACATGGCCACAGAAATGTCTGCAGACACAGATAGCGCTGGTTCTTTGGCTGTAAACAGAGATGAGCACTGAACCCTAGAGTTGGATACGGCTGGCCTTCCAGCCAAGGGTGATCTTTACCTTACAGAATAGTGATGATAGATGGCTGAAGCGATCATCTGGTTCCTAATCTTGGAAAACAGGAAGAAATATTAGATAAACATGTGGTCTGGTTCTCCACCACCCCCCACCCTAATCTGAATCACTTGAACTGTGGATGCAAAAGGATGCGAAGAGTGAGTGAGATCTATTTAAGCATCACTTGATCAGGGGGAGATGACCTTCCGCTCTGACACACGAAACATCTGCTAAGGAAAGGCAGGCAGTTGTTTGATAGCGTCTTGATTAAAAGTCCCCGCCAGTGGTTTGTTTCCTGTGGCTAAAATTCAATCTGAAGGAAAACAAGTGCATTGAAAAATCACAGAGGGAGAGGCACCATAAGGGTGTGCTGAAAAACCAGGAGACAAATGCCAACCAAGACAATTTTTAAAAAACCCTCATTCATGCTCTTTCGAACAAGCTGGCATAAGCTGTGAGCCGTGGCTTAGAACTCCAGCTGCCATATGGAACGGGACGGCCCAAATTTTAATCTCATATCTGTCTCAGATCTTTTCACTTGGACCACATGGAATGTTAAGCTACACTTACAGGAAAAAAAATAGCAATTATCTTCTGAACTGCCCAGAGAATGCTCTAAGCACTATGGGGCCATAAGGTCACCCTTGCTTGAAAGCCAGTTGTATCCAACTCTAGGGTTTGGTGCTCATCTCTGTTTATAGCCAAAGAGCCAGTATTGTCTGTGTCCAATGATTTTTACAATCAAAGAGCACTGGCTGCATTTCCGTGAGCCCTAGTACCAGGAGCATAGCGTAGGGGTGGGTGGGAGTGGCCTGCGCCGGGCACCACAGTCCCACAGGTCCACAGGCAATGTGGAATTTGCATTTTTCACTGTTTCTTTTCTGAAGGCAGGCGAACATTCAGTTAAAGGGAGGAGCACATCGTAGGGCAGGGGTGCCCAAACTTTTTGGGCTGTGGGCTGATCACGTGGTTCAGGGAGATGGTCACTATGGCCCGGGGGGCAGATCCAGGCCCCCAGGCCAATTCATCCCTCGTTGCTCCTGGAAGCAGAACTAAAAGACACCCAGAAGCAGAAGTAAAACATGCCCAGGAGCAACAAGGGCTTTGAGGCCTGGATGAATTGGCATCAGGGGCTGGATCTGGCCCCCAGGCCATAGTTTCAGCATCCCTGTCATAGGGAATGCTGTTGCCTCTATCAGATCAGCCAGCATTATTAATCACAGGAAGAGCTTCAGCTGGGAGAAAAATCCATAGGATGCAAACACAAAATTTCCAGAGCTGTGACTATATTAAGCTAAAATGATTTATGGCCAGCAGAAGAGAGATAATTTAACAATGAACTGTAAAATCAATAGTCATGGCCAAAGTGGATTAAATCCACTACCGAGAAGAAGACTGCATAGGTCCAGGGCCAATCAGCTTATAACAGCAAAGCAAATGTTCTTTGAAATGATAGACGTTAGGAGGTATAGTAGGCAGAGCGTTGATCTAGGACTTACATTCTGAATATAATTGTCACCCACTTATGAATGCAAGAAAAAAATGGGTTATGTATGATAATAGAGATAGGAGGTGGTGATTAACCATTTAATTTATAAACAAATCCTCTGTAAACAAGATGCACATTGCACCACTGAGCCAAATTTCAGTACTCAAAAATGTGACTCTTCCAAGTTGGGCTCTTCATGATCAATGCAAGAGAAGTACAGTTGTACCTCGCTTAAAGAGCATAATGCGTTCCACAGGATTGCTCTTTAAGCGAGTTTGCTCTTTAAGTGAAACACCATTGTAAGTGACCAGTTGGGGGGAGGATTGTGAACCCTGATTTATTTGTTAAGCGAGTTTTTGGTTGGGTTTATTTGTTAAGGGAAGCGAACATTCAGAGAAAATTATGCTCTTTAAACGAATTACTCTTTAAGCGAAACGCTCTTTATGCGAGGTTTGGCTGTACCCCCCTTTCAACATTTCAGGGTACACGCCCCACCCAACTCTTCCCTCCCTCATTGGCTGTGTATTTTGTTGTTGTTCAGTTGCACAGTCAAGTCCGGGCTTTTGTGACCCCATGGGTCACAAATTAATGTCTAAATTAATAAATTTTACCATATTTTCATGTACAGTCATACCTCGCAGAACGAATTTAATTCGTTCTGTGAGGCTGCTCGCTATGCAAGTTTTTTGCTATGTGAGTCAGACTAGCATAACGAATTTTTCGCTATGCGAGTCGGACTTTTCCCTATGGAAAAACTCGCATAATGAGCGTTTCAAGGGGGAAAACTTGCATAGCGAAATTTTTTCGCTATGCAAGTTTACCCCATAGAAACGCTTGTTATGCGAGTTTTTCCATAGGGAAAAGTCCGACTCGCATAATGAAAAATTCATTATGAAAGTCGGACTGCTTAGCAAAAAACTTGCTCGTTATACGCTTTTTTCGCTATGCGAAATGCTTGTTATGCGAAATTTGACTGTATTTTAATTATTGAAAATCACTAGCAGCTGCTGCTGCATTTTTCACCCCCGACTTATACTCGGGTCAATCTATTTCCCTAGTTTTAGAGGTCCAAATTAGGTACCTCAACTTATATTCGGGACCACTTATAGTCGAGTATCTACAGTAGTTTTTGATCCTGGGGATTTGCTTTTCAACTTAAAGACACTGCAGGACCTTAGAGTGGGTGTTATACAGTGGGAAAATGGAGTTAGCGCTTGCAGGATCAAAGCCTCTGGATTTACTGGGGTGCGGAGATGATGACATCATCATCATCTTCCACCCCTTCTCAGGTTCACATTGAACATAACTACAAACCTCTCAGCAGCTGGGAAAGAAATGGATTGTTCATTCAGAACTTTGATATTGGGATAAAAGAGAAGAGATATTTTGTTGATGCTAAATACTCCCCCCCAATCTAGTCATTAGTTAAGCCAGAATCCAGTATTGGTGCCCAACATCCTTCCTCTTCCACTTCCTCTTCTTGTGTTATATCTGATTCAGAATATACTCAAACGAGCGTTTCACTTAGCGAAAAACTCGCATAATGAGTGAGTTTTTCGCTAAGCGGTCTGACTCACATAATGAAAATTTTCGCTATTCGAGTTGGACTTTCCCTATGGAAAAACTCACATGATGAGCGATTCTATGGGGAAAACTTACGGAGCGAAAAACATGCATAGCGAGCAGCCTCGCAGAACAAATTAAATTCATTATGCAAAGTATGACTGTACTGGGGATCAGCCATGAAAGTTGTCCTGAGAATATATTGCAGTGGTCTTCAATTTGCCTTCTGCATTGCAGCATGACACCCTACAGGGAAGGGTGATGGTGCCCAAGTAGATTAAATCCCACTTCAATCCATCTTGATGGAGGGCAGCAGCTTCATCCATCCTGGCCTGGCCTAAATACCCCTGATCCAATTCCACAAGTCAATTTTATTTTGATGGTTTTGTTTTCAGATGGCTCTGTCTTTTTGTTGTTGTTCTGCCATATCCGAATATTGGTGATCCTTATGGCGATCAGTCATGAAGAATATAATGCAGTAGCCTTTTATCTGCTCACCCATATATCACTGATCCAACTCCGTGAGTCACTTTCTGGTCCTGAGCCCTTTTGGCACACAAAGTCCTCCTCAGCCCCAGGCCAGGATAGATGAAGCTGCTGCCCTACATCAAGGTGGATTCAAGTGGAATTTAATCTACCTTGGGACCCTCACCCTTCCCTGTAAGGGCTGTGGTAGTTCAGTGATTAAGAAGCTTGCCTTGTTAACTGGAAGGCTGGCAAGTTGGCATTTTGAGACCTGGGTACATCTCTGTCCCAGCTCCTGCCAACCTAGCAGTTCGAAAGCAAGAAATTGCAAGTAGATAAATAGGTACTGCTTTGGTGGGAAGGTAAGCAGCATTCTGTGCACTCCGATACTTAGTCATGCCTGCCACATGTCCAATCAAATGTCTCTTTGGCTATAAACAGAGATGAACACTGAACCCTAGAGTCAGATACGACTGGCTTTGTTTGGAAAAGATCTTGAGGACATGAAAGGAGCCTCATTCGGGCATCCTCCGAGCAGAGTTTCTTCAGCAAAAATCCGTCCAATCCGGAATAATTTCAGACACAAAATTATTATTATACCCTTCCCTGTGGATTTAGGCACCCAAGGCCATTAGTCCTCAGGATGATCAAGTTAGTTAACTGCTGGCTAACAATAAGCAGTATTGTCTACTACCTTTTAGAGACCGAGTGCCCAAACTACAATCCAAAACCCACTTATTTATCGCAAAGTGCCAACACAGCAACAGGGGAGGAAGGAAACACTCCCATTGGGCTGTTGGGCAAAGGGGCAAGGCAAACTCTGTGCTGATGGGAGGGCGGAAGCGCTCCCATTGGGCTGCTGGGCAGAGGGGCGGGGCAAACTCTGCTGGGGGAGGGTGGAAGTGCTCCCATTGGGCTGCTGGGCAGGGCAAACTCTATGCTGGGGTATCTGAATGGGTGTCCACAGAGTGGATGCCGAGTGCTACCTCTGGCATGTGTGCCATAGGTTCACCACCACTGGTCTACTCTATTACCATAGCAGGATAACCTGGCCAGACATCCATAGGCTTTAAAAAAGTGTTGTGAAATGGAAACAAAAAGTGAATCAAGAGGCAGACCCTCCAGGAAAATCCTTCGTTAGCTTCTTCCAGATGAACATCTAACCTCTGTCATCAGTAGTATGAACAACAATGAAACCTCCTTTCTTTGATCAAGTTGTTTGCCTTTCGTTTCCATGACTGCGAGTACAATGGCCACTTATCCAGGGAGACCTTGCCTTGCATTAAGATGACAGCCTTGCAGTGAAAAGCAATAATTACACCAACTTAATTTGCAGCTGCAGACTAAGAGTCAAAACCTAGTACTTGACCAAGAGATAGAAGAGTACAATAAGAACCAAATCTTTCTTTCCTCCTCCGCCCCCGGCAATCAAGATTGATTTGGGTCAAGATCTTAGTTGTCATCTTTGTTTGATTGTGGTGAACTGAAGCTTTTTCTTTCTCTGAATAGACACATTAATTGTTAAGAAATAACCTCCTCTGTTCCACCAAATTAGCCATGATGGCACACTGCGGCACCACAAAGCATTTTGTACATCTCCCTCCAGTGCTCCTATTTCTGGATTGTTTTCTGCAGTCAAATCTTCTTCAATATGTAATTCTTAAGCTAAATATAGAGGAACATTTTCACCACACCACGCTGGACCAAACACAACCATGTTGCTGCTGATAGAGGTAGAAATGAAAGAATCCCAACTTGTAAAATATGGATACTGTATAAACATTGAGTTATGTCTTACGTATTTCTTTCATTTCTTACACATTTCTGCATGGTTACACAATCATTTTACTTACGATTAGTTTAAAATCAATATTATTCTAAAGCAACTGTTGACATATGTCATGAAACGGCATATTTTCTAACGTTCTCAAAGCTTGAGGTTGTAGTTTAACTAGGCCTAAAAATCCTTTCCTCTCTGTCTCACAAGACTAAGTGTCACGAGACGGCTTGTTTTCAGTTCAGTGTTCCTATTTCTTATCTCTAAGCTTGCTGAGTTCCCTGGTGTTGTGACTACATGTTGTAGCACTTACTGTACACGTGTGTCAACAATCCTATGTTGTGAGAAAGTTTTCTCTGTTCCCTGATTGGTTAAAGGTACCCCACCTGACTGGAGAATTTCCATCTTGGAGAGGGGAGAAGGAGTTCGTTTTTGGATGTCTATGGGTTAACAGCTTTCCCTGGGACTGCTTCCCTTTCTACGCTTTCACAATGGTTACCTAATGAGATTACCTAGGACTATTGCTCTGTTTGCTGGACTATCTTATGCTACTGACCTATGCTTTATGAACCTGATCAATATACCTGATCAATAAACCTACATTTGCTTGAACAATGTCTCTTCATTGGACTAAAGGGTAAGAGAAGCAAAGCATTCACACACAAGCCTCTGAATACGCTACCTATTAAACCTCCTTGCAGAAGAGAAGCAGCTTAGCTGCATTGCCAGCCAGCTCACCTCTGGGGGCTTTGGTTTAGGAGGTCCAAAGCAGAGGGGGCCGGCTGGTTTCGTGACAACATACAATGACTTACACAACATTAATAGTAGGGTAGGACTCTATCCTACTACAAATCCAGGTGCTGACTCTGCACTCACATTTACTCCGATGTCACAGTTACAGTAGCCAACACTGTTACACACAACATCAAGGGCACTTTTACTTGTTCCTCTGCTAATGCGACCTATGCCATCTTCTGCCAACAATCGCAATCTGCATTGTACATAGCACAAACATGACAATCTCTTTGCAAAAGAGTCAATGGACATAAATCAGACATCAAGAATGGTGACATGCAGGAAGCTGTCTCAAATCATTTCAATCTATCTGGACACTCGTCACAGGATTTGAAATTTGTGGTCCTGGAGAAGAAACATTAAAGAACAAGGACCCAGAGAGAGACACTGGCTTAATGCCTATGGACTAAATACACTGCACAAGAACAATTTTGCTACCGGGAATAACACATGTGATTTACATGATATCAAGTGTACATCGCCCCTCTTTAAAACTTTCTTCCAAGGGATCCTCATGTGGGGTTTGAGGGTGAGTCTACTTCAGTGGTGTGTGTGTGAAAGGGAAGTTGGGGTGACCTCAGGGGGAGGAAGGGTGGTTTCAAGAGTGGCCCAAGAAATTTTGTTCAAAAAAATAAAAATAGAATCATCAAGAATAGTCTTTTGCAAGAAGAATCACATGGGGAAAAACCTCTTGAGTACAGTTTATTTTAAACTGATGAAGGCTGTCTGCCCTGGACGGGGATTCCATGGGGTCTTAGAGATGCGTTCTCCCTCATAGCCCAATTCAATGCATGTGCCATTTGAAGAATGCAATAATGTCACATGACTGTTCCAGTTTGGCAGGAGAGAATTATGGCAACCCTAAACCAGTAACAAATGCCTCTATTTCAGTTCAAGCATTCACACCGCCTGAGTAAATGTGAATGTATTCATTTTGAAAAAGTAGGAGCCTCAGCTGCAGAAGAAAAAAACCCTACATATGCAGGGCTAAAATTCCAGGATGATTCACACTGATTTGTACATCATGTACAAGTAATGTAAATCAGACCGATCTTGAAACATTTTCTGCATTGTTTTGACAATGAACCCTCTAAGAGGCAAGGTTGCCGAATGTTCCTGTCAGAGGTGGAGTATCTGGTTTCAAAGAATGAAAGAGTTTACCTCAGTGCTGACATCCAGAAGTTTCTACCACTCTGTCCAAATAACAGGTCTCTGAGACCCACTGATATGACAGGAACATACAGTGAATTATCTGATTATTGGTCATGAGATTAATATTCCATATTTGATTTTGTACCAAAGTCACAACATAATTGGATATAAATGATGTAAATGAAGCACTGGAAAATTGATAATTGGCTGGTTTTATTACTATAATTCAATGAAATTTTATATATGATGTTGGTCTTGTTTTGTTTACTACTAATTAAACTGTCAAGATCATTCATTGTCCTAATTTGTTTTTTACAGCCTGTTTAACATCATATCAACCTACAGCTTCCCAGAATAAAAACATTGTAGGCATAAGAGTGGTTTGTAATCTGGGTGATGGATCATCTTCCCCCCAAAAAATTCTGACTAAAATACAGTACTCTTTGTTCTGGCTGTGGGCAGCTTAGGCCTTAAAATACATAGTAAAGGTAAAGGTTTCCCTTGCTCAAAAGCCAGTGGTATTCAACTCTAGGGTTCAGTGCTCATCTCTGTTTCAAAGCCGAAGAGCCAGCGCTGTCTGCTTCTGCAGACATTTCCGTGGTCATGTGGCAGGCATGACTAGACACTGGAGCACACGGAATGCTGTTTATCTTCCCACCAAAGTGGCCCCTATTTATCTACTTGCAATTTATTGCTTTCAAACCGCTAGATCGGCAGGAGCTGGGACAAAGGCAGGAGCTCATTCCATCCAGCAATACTCAGGAATCGAACTGCTGACCTGCAGCCTTCCAGTCAGCATCTTAGCCACTTGAGCCACTGCAGTGCCTTAAAATACATGACCAAAAAAAGCCACAAGGGAGGGAGGAAAGAAAGAAAGAAAGAAAGAAAGAAAGAAAGAAAGAAAGAAAGAAAGAAAGAAAGAAAGGAAAGAAAGAAAGAAAGAAAGAAAGAAAGAAAGAAAAATAAAGCAAAGTTGCAGATGTTTTCTGCATTTTCAACATATTAATTTTTTAAAATAACATTATTCTAAGTTCTATAGTTCAGCCTGCGGTATTCAGTGCCGAAGTGTCATAGCACAAAAATTGTAAGAGATAGAAAATTTTTATATTTATATTTATTATATTTATACCCCACCCATTTAGGAGATTTTCCTACTCTGGGAAGCTAACAACAGAAAACTCACACATTAAAAACAGTCTCATATATATTTTAAAAAATACATATATACAGTACTAGAAACAAAAAAAACCTATTGGCAATGTTCAGCTGTTGCCAATAAATTCTTAAAAGCCTCTTTTAAAAAGAAATGAACTTTTTAAAAAGTTTTGATCTGTTATCTTTATAGGGGAAAACCAAGAGACACGATATACAACTATGGGCAGCAGCCGGTTCGCCAGAACTGGTAGTAGCTTTTCCTGGTGTCCCGGGGAGCATTTGGGGGGAATTACCTCGGGGACTTACCTTTTTCTGCATGTGCCCCTACAGTGCTCGTTGCACATGCACCCCTACAGGGCTTGGGCCGCATGTGCGCCTACAGCACTTGGCATGCCTACAGCGCTTGGCACGCCTACAACGCTTGGTGCGCCTACCTTTGAATCAATTTCATAACCGGTAAAACCAATGCAAATACTGTATAGGATTTTTTACTAATGTAGACATGGCCTGGGTCACGTAAGCTTCCTACATTATGACTAGCATTTTATACTATACCTGTAGCCAATGACAAATGCAGAACAAGGGATTCCTTCTTACCCAAATGCATTCTTTCTAACCCCAAATGCAACAGCAGCAGCACTGGCTGGCTGAGATCCTTGTAATAGTTTCCAAAGGCAGTCCTACACAGTGTGTGATTCCCTAGTGGAGCCGGGATAAATTATGCAAAACAGAAAAACTCACAGCATGAATTATGCAAAGTATCTGAGAAATTTTGCAGCGTAAATTGGCTTGGGATGCATAATTTATTCAGGTCAAAACATTTTAAGACTCCTCTCGGTGTGGAATTTGGGTTTTTAGTCTGGATGCTTTGCAGAAAAGAAGAATGGCCATGTTCCATGTGCTCGGCCACAAGTGTGCCTGTGTGTCCTTTACCGTTATAGAGACTAGGACCCAAGATGCAAGCTGGACTGATGTGGGCCTTTTAGTGAAACTGTAAACAGGTGCTCCGGCACAACCGGTGAAGACTTGTGGCGCTGATGCAGGGATTCCCAACCTAAGGCCTGTGGGCTGGATTTGGCCCACAGTGCTATTTCATGTGGGCCCCCCCCACCCCTCCAAGAGCATTTGAGAAACAAAGTCCCCACCCCTTTGAAGCTGTTGGGACAAAATGGCTCCCCCCCATCGTGCAGGCAGGGCAAAATGGCCATCCGGCCCTTGAGAGAGTGTGACCTGGCCCTAGGTTTGAAAAGTTTGGGAATCCCTGCTCTAATCTGCATTTTACTTTGAACTTTATAAGATTGGATCTAAGATGATGAACCTATTTCGGGGATTGCGCTCAGAACCGTAGGGAGTTCCTGTAAGCTGAACTAAAGCACAAAGTGGATTTTCTGCCTTTGCTGACATGGGCATTCTCTGAATATCACCCTTAATTTTAGAGCATTTTGCTTCAAAGCCCCATCAGGAATGCATCGTCTGTGTAAAAAACCAGCCAAGCTAACTGATTAACCTTCTCAAGAATCCTCTATCTTCTCTCTTTTTTTAAAAAAATAACTGCATTATCACCACAGGGGAGAAACACTTGAGTAAAACAGATACTGGGATGAAACTTCCCACATCACAGAGAGTAACATTTTGATGGTCTAAAAGCAGCACACCACACCCAAACTGTGTGGCAATTGTACCTCATTCGGGTGATTTTTTCATTCCCATGGCTGGGCTAAACTGCAGAAGTCAGTCTTATTTTGGGAGTGCCGTTTGGTGGTTTAGTCAACAGCCCCCCGAAATGGTGGTTAGCCTGTGGACAATATCTGCCTAAAAATTATGCCAGATTAGCACTTTTGTTTTTTGACCTCCTTAATTGTGCATGGCTTGCCACAAGAGAAAAATCAAAAGCAACCAACTCCTCTTTGTAATTTTGGCCGCAAGCTTTCTAAAAATTGAAAACTCTGTTCAATGTAGTGCTATGTTTTCTATGGGTAGCCAATATACAGATCTAAAGCAATACATGACCACTGTATGAAGCTGACATACAACATTTCAAAGTCAGTTGGTCTCCCTCTGTTTGCCTTTTCAGTGTTCTTTTCTTCTAAGTAACAATGCAATGTCTCTCTGCAGAAGCAGGAAGTTATATTCAATCAGTAAAATACTGTATAGACTCGAGTATAAGTCTAGTTTTTAAGCCCCCCAAATGAGATCCAAAAAGGGGGCTTGACTTATACTCGGGTCAATGATCCCGATACTCCCAAAACCACAGTGGTATACATTTAAACATATAGTAAAAAGAAAAGCACTAACAATACCGTAAAAACTCAAAAACCTATGTCTAAATTATTTAATTTTACCAAATTTTCATGTATTTTAGTTATTGAAACTCACTAGCAGCTGCTGCATTTTCCACCCCAACTTATACTTTGGTCAATCTGTTTCCCTAGTTTTAGAGGTTCAAATTAGGTACCTCGACTTATATTCGGGACAAACTTATAGTCGAGTATATACGGTACCACATGCATAAGAAAAAATCTGCAAGTATTTTTGACAGGCAACCAGAGCTAAGCCTATGATGTAGGTCTAGTAACAACAATTTTCAGTATCTTTTATTAACTGATTACACTGCATCACAAAATAATAATAATAATAATAATAATAATAATAATAATAATAATAATAATAATAATAATAATAATAATAATAATAATAATAATAATAATAATAATAATAATAATAATAATAATAATAATAATAATAATAATAATAATAATAATAATAATAATAATAATTGTCTCCTACTTGGTCTAATTCAGGGGTTCCCAACCTATGGCCCATGGGCTGGATCCAGCCTGCGGTGTCTTTTTATGTTCCCCACCCACCCCTCTAAGGGCATTCAAGAAACAAAATGACCACCCCCTTTGAAGCTATTGGGGCAAGATGTCCCTCTTCATGCAGGTAGAGCAAAATGGCTGTCCAGTCCTCAAAGGTGACTGAGAGAGTGTGACCTGGGCCCCAGCTTGAAAAGGTTGTGAACTCTTGGTCTAATCCATGTGTCTTATAGTAAACCAAGTGTCCTGAATCCAAATCTGAAGTCCGGTTCTGCCTAGGACATCAGGTTCTTAACTTATGTGTATAGACGTGATTGTCCGGTTTATTAACACAGCTACGCCTACTCATCTTTAGCTCAAAACAGACTCACTCTGGTCTAGCTGTACTATCCAATAAGATGGTTTCACACTAGAGAGAATCCCTTGGTCCAGCTCACCTTATAGACCTATTTCTGACATCAGCTCACTAACTTGCCCAGATATGCCTGTCCGCTGCTGGAACATGCAAGCCACCAGGGGACGTGATTTAGCTGAGGAGGCAGAAGGCATAGTGGTAGCTGCAACTGTTATAATGTCCCCATGTAAAAATACATTACCCAATTACCAGCCATTTGAAACACTATAGCATGCCTGTAACTTGGAATCTGTACATGATAGGCAAATTCTGAGTTCAGATTTGGAATCTGCACACTCGATATCACATGTGTTATTCGCAGTAGCAAAACTGTTGTAATGCAGTGTTAGTCCTCTGACCGTAATAGGTTAAGATGTGATTAGATAAAATTACGATGACAAAACCAGAATAAAAACAGATTAAAAGTAGAATGATACATTCACAATAAATCGAGGTGTAAAATGTACTCAATAAAATTAATCATTTTAACATGCAACCCCTTATCTGGTCAATAAAACATCTTCTCTTTTGAATGGCCCCAACTATACATTTGACAGTTCTAATATTTAGTAACAACAGGAGATATTTGGTTAACCAATGTTGGGATAAAGGGCTGGCTGTGCCCCCTCCGTCCCAGCTGTGCGCAGTAACCATTTCAAACATCTCCTTCTATTTGCCTGGAGTGTGCCGTAGGAAACCGGCAATTTTAGTTATTCTGGAAGCATTCAGCAATATTAAACCTTCTCTGCTCCCTTAGGAATTTATCTAGCAGTTTTGTGTCTCAAATTGCTGGCCCAAACGATGCTATAATTAAGCTTCATTTTATCTTAAATATACAGAAGGGTTTGGGGTTTTCTGTGCACCCAGTTCATTTTTAGCTCCTTTGAAGGAGCAGGGCGGCTGCCGAAGGGAACTCAGATTAGCAGCTTGAAAGTATACATAAGCAATTCCTGGCTGACCAGCATCGCAGACGCCAGACCTTGGATGTTACTAAAAGGCTCTGCAAAAAAAAACCCCAGCTGTTTGCAACGTGGCAGAACTGCCCTTTAAAAAAAATATTCTGCTGAACTCTGCATGCTGTGTACATATGTTTTAAGCCCCCCCCCCCCGGACACAAAGATGTCTTTCTTTAGAAGTGTTTCACCTTGAGGCAGCAAATTCACCCACCAATTCTTAGCAGAAAGGTGCCTTCATTACCGCATATACTCAAGTATAAGCTGAGTTTTTTAACACCAAAAATGAGTTCCAAAAAGGGGACTTGGCTTATACTCGGGTCAATGACCACAAGGGTCCCAGAACTGTGCCGGGTTGAGATGTGCCAACAATTTAATTAATTTTACCATATTTTCATGTATTTTGGTTATTGAAACTCACTAGCAGCAGCTGCATGTCCCACCCTCGGCTTATATTTGGGTCAATATATTTTTCTGGGTTTATGGGTCAAAATTAGGTACCTCGGCTTATACTCGGGTCAGTTTATACTCGAATATATGCAGTATGTCAGTTTCACGTCTGGCCTAAACATGGAGATGAAGGAGGAGGAGGAAGAGGAAGAGGAAGAGGAAGAAGAAATTGACTGTACACCTGAACAACAACAACAAATGGAGGGGACCTCTAGCCTTCCTCCCATTTTCTTTTGAAACAATCCTGTGTCGCATTGGTTCATGTACTGTAGTTCACATTGCCATATCTTCTCACATGAATTTTCTCATGCAGCATTTGAAGGCACATCCTCACCAAAATATCGGGGGGGGGCATGTTCTTCTTCCCCTCCCCCTCCCCCTCCTCCTCCTCTTTCCTTATCCAGTTCCAAATATTGGGATCATCAGGATAACCTGGACAGACTTATTCCATGTTACTCCAAACTTATGCAGTCGGAAAAACATGATTCTATTTTTTAAAAAATGGTTTTCAATCTCGGCATCAATCACAGGTTGACAGGTGGACATTTCCTTTCTTTTAGCTAGTCAACATTGAGTGGAAGGAAGCTATTAACCAGTATGTGCATATCCAAGCAGATTTATGTGCAGGATATGCATACATAAGCAACAGCTGCTGCAGATTGCTAGATCAGCTTTGGTGAAGGCAAGAGATGGTAGCATGGATTTCTCCCTCTCATATTTTACAAATGCCATTTCCCACCCCGTGTGTCTTCTCCATACATCCATAACTGGCACCCCTCTTTGCATGTGCTTCTTTAGCTCTTGGTATAATACTATGATAGCATTTTTAAAGGCTATTTTGGTCTGCAAATAACCACTCTCTATTCCAAATGCAACAGCTAAAATAAGAAACTGGCACCGTTTACCTTCTTAAGGTTACGATGAAAACTGTCACTCACATTACTATGGAAACCAGAGTCGGTTTCATCAGACTATGCGTCGCACAAACACAGACTTACTTGAGGGAGGAAAGAGTAAAGGTAAAGGTTTCCCTTGCTCGAAAGCCAGTCATATCCAACTCTAGGGTTCAGTGCTCATCTCTGTTTACAGCCAAATTGCCAGCACTGTCTGCATCTGCAGATGCTTCTGTGGACATGTGGCAGGCATGACAGAATGCTGTTACCTTTCCCACCAAAGTGGTACCTATTTATCTCCTGTACATACCTGAGTATAAGCCGACCCGAATGTAAGCCAAGGTAACTAATTTTGACCTGAAAACCCAGGAAAATAGATTGACCTGATTAGAAGACAAGGGTGGGAAATGCAGCAGCTGATAGTGAGTTTCAATAATCAAAATACGTGAAAATATGGTAAAATTAATTAAATTTTTGGCATGTCTCAATCTGACACGGTCTTGAGATCCTCGTGGTCATTGACCTGAGTATAAGCCATTTCCCCTTTTTGGAGTTCATTTTTGGGACTGAAAAACTAGGCTTATACTCGAGTATATGCAGTGCTTGCAATTTCTTTCTTTGAACTGCTAGGTTGACAGGAGCAGGGACAGAGACGGGAACTCACTCTGTCATGTGGCACTCAGGTCTCGACCTGCCGACCTTCCAGTCGCCAGGTTTGGTGTCTTAACCACTGAGCCACTGGAAAGAAAGAGAATAAAATTGTGCACCCACTCCCAGAGTTTAAGCCAAGTGGATGGTGGTGCTAGTCTCAGCTAGTTGACTCTTTGGCTGAGGTGGCCTATCAACACAACAACAAGCTTTCACAGCAAAACCTTCAGTAACTCAGAATGAAACACCTCAGCCAAGCAAGAGGGGGAATATGTGGCAGATCTGAGTTCAGTGGGAGGTGGTGGTGGGGGTTTCACGATTCCCATGGGGCGAAGCTTCCATGACGTTTGCATCCATGGCGAAGGGAACACAAGCTGATCATGGCTCACTGCGCTTCAATGTCAAAGCAAGGAAACACGGATCTGAGAGCAGAGACGGAGGAGCTCAGCATCTCTAGAGACCCAAAGGTCACTTGCTTGAATCTCTTGCGGTGAAGCATGATGCTCTGTGGGCTAAACATTAACCCACATCAAGCAGATCAGGTCCCTTGCCATAGACAGTGGTGGAGAAGTGGGAGTAGGGAAGGCTTTGCCTCCTGAGTCTAATAAAGGTACAGGTCACCCTCACTCGAAAGCCAGTCATATCCAGCTCTCGGGTGCAGTGCTCATCTCTGTTTATAGCCAAAGAGCCAGCACTGTCTGCAGACCTTCCCGTGGACATGTGGCAGGCATGACTAGACACCAGAGTGCAAGAAATGCTGCTTACCTTCCCACTGAAATGGTACCTGTTTATCTACTGGCAATTTCTTGCTCTCAAACTGATAGGTTAGCAAGAGGTGGGACAGAGTTGGCAGCTCATCCACTGTGCAGTACTCAGGTCTCGAACTCCTGACGTGTAGACTTTCCAGTTGTCAGGTTCAGCATCATAAGCACTAAGCTGCTGCACTCCTACTTCTAGGAATATTATATTTCTGTTGTTTTAATTTATTTTCTAAGACGGTGACTGGGAGGTGGAAGGTCAGCAGTTCGATTCCCAAGTACTGCAGGATGGAGTGAGCTCCCGTCTGTGTCCCAGCTCCTGCCAACCTAGCAGTTCGAAAGCAAGAAATTACAAGTAGATAAATAGGTACCACTTTGGTGGGAAAGCAGCCATTCTGACTGGAAATGCTATCCAAAACCATTTTCCAGGAGGTCTCATCCAAAGTAATGCAGTCTCTTTCTCACCCTGTAGCCTGTGGACTCCTGTCTTAATAGCTAGGATCCATCCAGTCATGTGGCATGAGAAAATTGCCAAACTTGATTCATATTTTGAAGGGGAACAAAGCTGAGAGAAATGGGCTGTGGAAAACAAGCAGGCAAATCTATTAAGCCCACACATTAATTAATTAATCTGATTATTGAGAACTTCAATGGAAACAGTTTGATTGTCAAGACAGCCCAAATTAATCACAAAAGGGTACGTGAGCTGTGGAAGTCTGTTTCAAAACTTGACAATTAACCGAGATTACAGAACAGATGTCTTTTCTCTAGGTGGAAAAAAGAAAGCATTCCCATCAAAACCAGTGGGAGTTTGGGCAGGAATTGTAACAACCCAGGTATCAACATTGACATATGTGGAGAGAACGGAACAAGTTTAAGCAGGGGAGCTGCCAAAAAGATCATCTGAGGCGACGAGCCACTGGGACATTTTCCAGTGCGAGCACTATTGAAATGAATGGAGCCTCTTGTTCGATTCAGTAAAGGTTGCTGTTAAAAAGTAAACAAAGCAAGGAAGAGGCTGGAAATCTTTCCTTTCAGGAAAGGTCAGATCTTCTGGAAGTCTTTAGCTTAGAATGAAGGGAAGAAAGTGTGATAGAAGGTGTAAAGTTGTAGGAGAAAATGACAAAGAGACAGGGGATGTTACTAAGGCTCTTTTATTCTTCTGCCAAGATTCGAAAACCAACCTATTTGAGCAGGATTTAAACTTTTAACTGAGTCCCCAGTTTGTAAGGACACTAGAGCATAGGGCCTGTCTTATCTCTCAGTTTAGTGCTACACCATCTATTTCCAAAGATGCACTAGGAGCGTAGCTCTGGCCAAGCCAGGTGAGGGATCCTGGATATTGTAGTTCAAAAGAGCAAATTTTCCCAAGCTGTTAACTGATGGTGAAGAGTTTGGATGTTAAGTCCAATGAAAAAATGGTTGAATGATTTGGAGTGGAAGGAAAATGACCCCTTTCACTTCTCCCTCTGTTTAGCACTGGAAGCAGAAGTAAAATGTGCCTGTATGGAGGAAAGGTTAACCCGGAAGAGTCTTAACCATACAAGCGCATTCTACTTCCGCTTCCCGGAGCAACAAGGGCGGTGCGGGCCAGATGAATCGTAGTAAACCCATTCATGTGGATTCATGGGGGCTAGGGCTTCTGGGAATTGAAGTCCAAGAACATCACACTGATGTTTTTAGCAACCAGCAAAACAATGGCCTAACGGGGGTTGCTACTTGAACATTAAGACCACACCAGCTGAAACTCTTTCATTAAGCTCCAGTTAATTATATTTAGATGAAGCTAATCTGAAATGTGCAGGAGGAAGCCATGATTGGCAGCTTCTCCATAACAACAGATTGCAGAAAAACAGAACTATTTTGGAATATCACTTTAGGAAGATAATAATCCAGAGCAGGCCCGAATGTTGATGTTTTGCAGCATTTTCATAAATATCATTAAGGTTGTTGATGGCATGCTCTGGAACAGAAGGCAGTCTTGAACAGATGAGTATTGACATGAAAATTTCAGATATACCATATATGCTCAACTATAAGTCATCCCGAATATGTCGAGGTACCTAATTTGGACCTCTAAAACTAGAAAAATAGATTGACCTGAGTATAAGTCGGGGGTGGAAAATGCAGCAGCTGGTAGTGAGTTTCAGTAGTTAAAATACATGAACATACGATAAAATTAATTTATTCATACATTTGTGTGGGTATGTTTTTGAGTTTTTATGGTAGTACAGTATTAATACTTTTTTTTAAATGTATGTTTGAATTTGCACCACTGTGGTTTCGGGACCCTCGGGGTTGTTGACCCGAGTATAAGTCGAGTCCCTTTTTTTTGGATCTCATTTTAGGGGCTAAAAAACTAGACTTATACTCGAGTATGTACAGTATATTGAATGGCAGATTACACGTCACCAATAATGAAGGAAACCCATCCCCATTAAAAACAATGAAGGAACTGCATTGAAATATGCGTGTTAATTAATGTGTATTGATGGAAATTTATGAATTGAAAGAGAAGCCTAGTGAGAAAAATATTTAGTGCATTTAAAAAAAAAAACATGTCCAAATTTGCAAATTTCTTTGCACACGGGGAAGAACAATTTGGGAAATTCAAATGTGGGAGAGATCAGGGGGATTTTTATGTCAGTCGAATCTGATGTTAACATGGAAACGATGAAAATCTCATTTACTTTTATTATTTTCCTAAAAACTGGAGAACTGAGATAAAGTTAGGGAGAGTTAAAGTTTAAAACAAGCGCACATGTTCTGGTGTTCTGCCATTAACAACAGTTTTGCCACTGTTACGATGCTAAGATGTCCATCAACATCACTGTTTCAACTTTCCAAGTCAACATTCTGCTCACACTTCAAACTTTCCTTTTTGTGTTTAAAGGAGAAAATGTCATACACACATACATATATGTACAAAGCAGGGCTGGCAGACAGTTTTAAAATGGACTTTAGTTTGTCCGATGTTTAGGAAACCTTCGGGCTAAGCCGGCATTGCTAAAGTGATAAAATAACCCAACTTGTACAAAGAAGGAATGAGTGTGACTAAAATAGTTTTGGCTGGATACCCAACCTGTGCTGGACAACTCTTAATTCTGTCCTTTGAAAGGCAAAGTTACAGCCTTATTAAAGGACTTTGGTTCACCTTACATGAAGCCAAGATGGTGGATCAACACGAGCCAAAGTCAAGGAGGAAAGCATTGGCCTCTAAATACATCCCACTCTGGTCTTTCTGTTAGCTTTTTGGGGTTGGCCAAGTTTATTTTTCCACCCTTAGCCTTTAATTCAAACTGAAAACTGTGAGGAGGGAATTGTGATGATACCCAGTGGCTAAGATCCATGCTAGGTGCAGGAATCTGCGATTTGTGGTCCAGAGAAGTACTATTTCTAGATGTACCTTTGCATTCAGCACTATTTAAAGATGAATGCTAAACATGCAAAGAACAGCCAATGTTTTTCTTCTCCTCTGCATGCTCAAACACTGAGCGATGGATGATCCTTAGATTGGCTAGGGTGCCAACCAGTAGGCTGCCTTATAAGTTGCTAAATAAGAAGTCTGCCCACTGGTCTATTAACTCAATTAATAGTCTTCAGTCTGGAATTATGGACAGGAACCCCTTTCGTTTTGACTAGAGCATCTGAAAAGAGAATCGAAGCTTTTGAAATGTGGATCTACAGACGGCTGCTAAGGATATCATGGGTTGACCACATGACTCATGTAGAAGTATTGCACCAGATGAATAAAGAACAAGAACTCTTTAAGACAATTAAGAAAAGAAGGCACCAATACCTTGGCCATATCATGAGGACAACATAAAGTATAGAATAATCCAACTCACTCTGCAAGGAAAGATCCCTAGGAAGAGAAGCCCTGAACATAGACAGCCTTCATTGCTGAAGAACCTGAAAATCTGGCATGGAATCTCCTTGGAACAGTTCTTCCAAGGAGATTCCACACTAGTCTCTCAGGTTCTTCAGCAATGAAGGCTGTCTACGTCCAGGGCTTCTCTTCCCAGGGATCTTTCCTTGCAGAGCAAGTTGGGTACATTTCACTTCTGCTTCTGAGAGCGACGAGGGCTGGGTGAATTGGTGTTGGGAGCCAGGTCTGGCCCATGGGCCATACTTTGGGCACCCCAGCTTTAGAACTTGGAAGTCTGGAGCAAAAGTTCAGGTATCTATCTATCTATTCTGAACCATCATTCTATCTATCTATCTATCTATCTATCTATCTATCTATCTATCTATCTATCTATCTATCTATCTATCTATCTATCCTTCTTTCCTTCCTTCCTACCTACCCACCTATCTACCTACCTACCATCAGAGTGAGTTGGAAGAACTGTTCCAAGGAGTGAAGGACAGGAAAACTATAACCATGATGATAGCCAATATCCTGGAATGGATACAGCACCTGAAGAAGAAACCCTTTCAACTTGACTTTCAAAAGATTCCAATTTTTTCTGATGGGGGATTTTGAAAGCATGAAACACACACACACACACACACACACACACACACACACACACACACACACACACACACACACACACACACACACACACACACACACACACACACACACACACACACACAAATTAAGGTGCGAACCCTCTGCTGTCAACTGGAGTTGCAGTAGACTGAAATTGTGTCTACCTGCCTGCACAACGTGTCAACTCCATTGCTGAGCTGTGCAAGAGATAGAAAGGCTGACTTCCAAGCCATTATGTGGATTCTCATTAGCCAGCCGTAGCCTGGGAGCAAGTGACAACATACAGCCCAGCAGGACCCTGGGGCTTGCTTTATTCAGGATCTCTCCTACAGAATGAAGAAGAGCATGGCCTTGGGCAACCTGGGCAGAGACCAAGAACCAACAGGAGCTATGAAGTCCTGGCAATGCAATCTGGAATCAGTTTCTGCCTAGAGCTAGCCTTCTTGGCCTTATTTGACCTTTCTTTCCTATACTCTGGGGCCAGCTGTTGAACAAGGTAAGAAAAGAGCTTCTATTGATCGAAGTTTGGAACAGTCGGACTCTTTTGAACAACACTTCCCCACTCATTGAAGACAGATCACAGACAATGTCTTTACATGGTAAATCAAATCTCTTTTCAGGAATAGATATACTCCATGGACTCGGTTGGGCTTATACAAGACCTGTGCTTCCAGCAAGCCGTTTCTTGTTGGGGTAAAAACTAGCTTTAGTCCAAACTCCTTCTCAGAACTGGCTTAGAAGCCTTGCTCCAAATGATTTCCCCCTTGCCTGGTAATCTATTCAAGCGAGAGTCTGAGCATTTTCCAGTCATCACTTGGATGAGCATTTTCCAGTCTATAGATCCACCATAAAGCTTTATCGGAGAGTTCAAGAGATAGAGAGCCTTTTTACTTAATGACATGCTTGTGTGACTGGCTATAGAGCAAGCGAGACCTTTACCTTTAGTCTGTCTATTTATGTCTTGATGTTTTTTCATCTCATCTTGGATTTACTCCAAAACCCAACTCCTACTCCAGATATCAATCATAGCATAGCATGCATTTTCCCCAACGGGATTTCAATGGATGCATCTGTAACTTCTTCTTCAGGTGTCATATCCATTCCGGATATTGGCTATCATCATGGCAGTAGTCTTCCTGTTCTTAAATCCTTGGAACAGTTCTTCTGAGGACTTTCCACACCAGTCTCTCAGGTTCTTCAGCCACGAAGTCCATCTACGTCCAGGGCCTCTTTCTTCCCAGGGATCTTTCCTTGCAGAGCGAGTTGGAGTATTCTATAATTTATGTCATTCTTCATGATATGGCCAAGGTGTTGGAGTTTTCTTTTCTTAATGGTCTTCAGCAGTTCTTGTTCTTTATCCATCTATAACTGCAACTACAAATTCAATACCAACAAGCCCTCTGCATCTACTTATTCTCTTCCATGTTAATAATAATTTCATGTTTAGCCTTGAGGAAATGAGACAGAGCAGATAATAATAATAATTTCATGTCAGAAATTATTCTGGATTGAAAGGATTTTTGATTGAGAAACTCCACTCAGGGGATACCCGGATGAGGCGCCTTTCATGTCCCCAAGATCTTTCCCCACCAAAGTGGTCCCTATTTATCTACTTGCAATTTCTTACTTTCAGTCTGCTAGGTTGGCAGGAGCTGGGACAGAGACAGGCACTCACTCTGTCATGCAATACCCAGGTCTCGAACTGTCAACTTGCTGGCCTTCCAGCTAACAAGGCGAGCTTCTTAACCACTGAGCCATCACAGACCTGATGCCTCCTGGTGTGTTTGTGTCACATTTGACTGACAGTATCTCCACCTGGAGAAATCCAACTGGAAAATGGAATCGAAGGAAGCAACAAAACAATATTGGGCGATTTGTCTTCTTTCTAGGATCAAAAGCAAGCATCTGCTGAGACGTTTTTGCTTTTGTTTTCCTTTATGTTTTGCAGTCGGCCACTCCCTCTCGTGACGGCTTCCTGTACTACAGCAAGGATTCTCATTACAACTGGGTCTTCTTTGGGGCAGCCAGAAGACTCTCTACAGTAGGGGTGCCCAAACTTTTCAGGCCATGGGCCAGTCATGTGGTTCAGTGGGCCGATCACGTGGTTCCTCCCACTGGAAGCGGAAGTAAAATGCACCTTTGCAATTTGTTTTGCAACAGGATGAGATAGATCTTTAGGCTGTCATTTTCTCTGCTTAAACCAGGGGTGCCCAAACTATGGCCTGAGGGCTGGATCCGGCCTCCGATGCCAATTCGTCTGGCCCACAAAGCCCTTGCTGCTCCTGGAAGTGGAAGTAAAATGTGCCCGTATAGGTACATTTTACTTCTGCTTCCAGGAGCGGCAAGGGCGTCACGGGCTGGATGAATTGGCATCAGAGGCTGGATCCAGCCCACAGGCCATAGTCCAGCCCACGGACGCAGATCCAGCCCACGGTCAACATCAAAAAAAGAAAATGTGCTAACACAAGAAGAGGGAAATGCTCAGATCTGCATAAAATTTTAATATGGTAAGATCTCTGGGTGCCAACATGGAAAGGATTGTGAAGGTCTGGTCTGTGTGGGAGGGTGAAACTAATTTGTACCTTTCCCTTTATTCTGTCTATTTATGTCTTGATCTTTTCCATTTCATCTTGGACTTATTCTAAAACCGCACTCCATACCTCAGATACCAATCATAGCATAGCGTGCATTTTCCCCAACATGATTTCAATGGATGCATCCATAACTTCTTCAGGTCCCATATCCATTCCAGATGTTGGCTATCATCATGGCAATAGTCTTCCTGTTCTCAACTCCTCAGAAGAGTTCTTCCAAGGACCTTCCACCCCAGTCTCTCAGGTTCTTCATCCATGAAGTCCATCTATGTCTAGGGCCTCTTCCTTTCCAAGGATCTTTCCTTGCAGAGCAAGTTGGAGTATTCTATACTTTATGTCGTTCTTCATGATATGGCCAAGGTGTTGGAGTTTTCTTTGTGGATGAAAAGATTGCACAACCTCAGTTGGCAGTGACTTTACTGTGAAAGATATTTCTCCAGGCCTACAGTTCACACACACAGGATTCTGACTTTGCCTCCCCGCTTGAGGATTAATTAATTAATTCATGTTCTACAGCATTCATGGTCTGGAATAAGTTACCAAGCAGAATGTCAGCAGATTGACTGTTCAGGCTAATACCCATCCTGTTCTAGATGAAGATGTCTTCTTCACCAGCCCTACTAACACCTCCCACAACAATCATTTCCTCAAACTATGGATCTCTGGGGAATGTGGGAATTCTTTTTTGACGTGAATTCTATGAACATCTTACATTTCTGTTGGGTGGTCTCGCAGCTTTTGCAATGTAACGAAAATCATGTACTTTTGGGGTTGTCGTTTTTGGCTCAAAGAAGTCATCCTCCATTTTCAAAGTGTTCATTATGAGCACCGTTGTGTGTTGGAGTTTTTGTACCGATAAGACTTTGTGTGATTCATATCAGAGAAATACCCCTAAATCTCTTATAATCAGCCGATTCATACAATATTAAATCAGAGAAATAAACAGAGCCGGGAGGAGCCTATTCTAATCTTAGGATCTGTAGACCCATGTGAAAGAAGAGCACATCTTCTCCAATAGGACATTGTTGTTCTTTTTACAGGTCTATACTGTTTATTTCTATTATTGTTTTGGACACCACGTGGTTTTCAGCAATCTCAGTTCAAACACTTTCAGGTGAGATTTAATATGTGTTTAGGCCAAGAACACACATGTTGAAGTGACTGCAGTGGCTTAGTGGTTAAGACGCTGGACTTGATGACTGGAAGGTCAGCAAGGCAGCAGTTCAAGACCTGAGTGCTGCATGATGGAGTGAGCTCCAGTCTCTGTCCCAGCTCCAGCCAACATAGCAGCTCCAAAGCAAGAAATTACAGGCAGATAAGTAGGGACCACTTCTATAGGAAGGTAATAGCATTACGTGCATTCTGATGTATAGTCATGCCCACCACATGTCCACAGAAACACCTGCCTATGGAGACACTGCTGCCACTTTGGCTATAAACAGAGATGAGCACCACACTGTAAAGTTGGATACGATTGGCTTTCAAACAAGGGAGATCTTTACCTAGGCATTTCTTCATATTCAAGATAGTAAAAAAAAAATCAGGAAATAATCTTACATTCAGTGGTGGAAGAAGGAGCCTTTCCCCTCCTTCTGAAAGGGCAGTTGAGTACGTCAAACGAATTAAGCAATTAGCTTATTTTCCTTTGGACAGTGATGGCAAACCTTGGCACTCCAGGCACTTCATTTCCCAGATGCCCAAGTATATGTGAATCCACATGAATGGGCATTCCAGCTGTTCTTGGACTTCAATTCCCAGAAGCCCAAGTCTCTGTGAATCCATATGAATGGGTTTACTGGTGCTCCAGCTGTTCTTAGACATCAATTCCCAGAAGTCCAAGTCTATGTGAACCCACACAAATGGGTTTACTGCACATAATGCCGTAAGCCCATTCATGTAGATTCAGAGAGAGTTGGGCTTCCGGGAATTGAAGTCTAAGAACACTGGAGTGCCAAGGTTTGCCATCACTGCTAGGACATTGTTCAGAAAACTGTCCCTTTTGCTCTGGGTGGGAAAAGTCCAGTCCCATAGCATTGTGATCATAAGAGCAATCTTTAAAACAAGGCACAAATATTTGAGTGTCCTGGATTGACCCCCAGAACTCACCCGCTTTGCACCAGTCTGTCAGGCAACCTCACTGGAAGGTTTAAGTTAATTAAAATGGCAATTGGAGAGAAGGAATGTACCATGCCATTTCTATTTTATTGGGGGGGAGGCTGGTATGTGAATAAAGCATGACTCATGCTTCATTGAGCAAAACAGATGTCATTAGCATCAGCCGGGAAGGCAATTATTATTATTATTTTTATCAAGGACAGCTCCCACCGTCACCAATCTTCATTTCCATTTTGTTCCTCTTTCACATACAAAAAAGACCTCTGGGGGTAAGAAGTGCTGCCATGGCGACCCACAAGCCATCTTGTGACCAAAACTATTTAACTACGGGAGAGGAAAATGAATCATGAAGTTGACATTCACCTCCATAAGAAGATCCACAACAAAATCGAAGTCTCCAGGTTGCAGTGCTGTCAACGGCTTTGCACTCTGTTCTTCTGGTGTTCCTTGGCAATGAAAGAGTAAGGTAAAGGTTGCCCTTGCTCGAAAGCCAGTCAAATCTGACTCTAGGGTTCAGTGCTCATCTCTGTTTATCAATGTTTATAGCCAACAAACGAGTGCTGTCTGTGCCTACAGACATTTCAGTGGACAGATACTGGAGTATACGGAATGCTGTTTACCTTCCCACTGAAGAGGTACTTATTTACCTACTTGCAATGTCTTGCTTTCAAACTGCTAGGTTGGCAGGAGCTGGGACAGAGATTGAAGCTCACTCTGTCATGCAGCACTTGGGTCTCGAACTGCAGACTTGCTGACCTTCCAGTCGTCAAGTTCAGCGTCTTAACCAGTGGTGGGATGTCAAAAATTTTACTACCCCACCATGATGTCATCACAGTGTGGGCGGAGCTAACATCATGATGTCATGTCATGGGCGGGGCCAAATAAAAAAATACAAAATAATAAAAATAGGGTGCTTCGGGCTATAGGGAGCTTCAGGCTAGCAGCTTCTCTTCCTCCTCCCCATTTGGGAGGACAGCAAGGAGGCCGTGCATATGCGCCAAGCACTAGGCATGCATGCACACCACGTGCTTGGCACGCATGCACAGTGGGGGAACCAGTGAAAAGGTAAGCCCCGAAGATGGTTCCCTCCAAAAGCTGCTACCGGTTCTCTGGGACACTGGGGAAAAGTTACTACCAGTTCTGGAGAACTGGTGAGAACCTGTTACATCCCATCACTGGTCTTAACCACTAAGTCTTGATGAAATGTTTTAGTCTAATCCCACCATTTTTTAAGGAGCTCTCCAGGGTGCTGAACCTATTTTAGACTTGGGTCTTTTCTAAGGGAAAGAATTGGAATAGAACCAATCTTAAACTACATACTACTGCTTCTTCTTGTGCCATATCCAATTCCAAATATTGGCAATCACCATGGCAATCAGCCATGAAGATTGTCCTGGTAATATAATGCAGTAGCCTTCCATTTGCTTTTTGAATCGCAGCATGACACCCACACCACTGATCCAGTTCCATGAGTCACTTTCTGGTCCTGAGCACTTTTGGCACATAAAGTCCACCTCAGCCCCAGGCCAGAATGGCTGAAGCTGATGCCCTCCATCAATATAGATTCAAGTGGGATTTAATCCACTTGGGGACCATCCCCCTTCCCTGTGTACTTCAGCAACCAAGGCTGTTATTTCTCAGGTTTGTCAGGTTAGTTAACTGCTGTCTGACACTCGGCATTAAGTTATTGGCAGTAGGGTCTACTCTATTACCATAGCAGGATAACCTGGCCAGACTGCCGACCACATACAGAGAGAACAAATAATGTGGTTTGCCCATTTGGAGAGAATGCCTTGGCATTCCATACCATTCAAGGATTATGTGGGAAAAGGAGAAGGTCAAAGACCATGAAGGTCTGCATCTTATGGTAAGTTAGGGAAATAGGGAGTGGAATAAATCACAACAGCTGCATTAGAGCTGAAGTATTTGCATGCATCACCTTTCAAAAAGACCAGCACCGAGAATCCTGCTGTCTTGTAGAGACTTAAAGAGCGAGCAGATTTGATTCCTAAAGAGAGAGATGGCTGCATCTGATCTGCTTTGACAAGGAGGTGTTGTCATGGCAATGGAAGACTACCGAATGCTACCCAACTGGCACAGTCGGACCTGTCAGAAACTCCCGCCGCTGTTCCTGGTCTTTTCATTACAATTTCCCTCTCCAAAGTATGTGTCTATTATTCAGAGGCAGTGCGGCAAGTGAAGCCAATAATTTTGGAGACAGAACCAGTATATTCCTTACAAGCCTGGAATCAGATACTTTTCTGATGAGCGGTAGACATGGGATTTAGTTTAATGCAAGGAAAGGTGGTAGAAAAATCCAGAAACTTGATTTTTTCAGTTTTAGTAGGTTTAAGGCACTGTGGTGGTTTAGTGGTTAAAATGCTGAGTTTGATGACTGGAAGGTCGGCAGATCAGCAGTTTGAGAAATTTGGGGAGGATTTTTGGATTATGTAGTCATGAAATGTGTAAAGCCAGAGCAAGATATATTATCTTTTTGGAACAAGGGGTCAAATATATTAAAAATGAAATAACATTGAGAACGTTTAATTGAGAAGGTTCATAAGTCCCACTGCTAGCGGGTGCATGCAAGTTATACTGTACTACAGTAAACCCCGACTTACATATGCCTCAAGTTACATAAAATTCAACTTACATAATGATTTTGTGTTAAAACCATGTCCTGATTTACATGATTTCCTATGGGTTTGCTTTGAATTACATAAAGATTCTTTTTCTTATGGGTTCGCTTCAAGTTAAGTAAAAATTCATTTCCCTGTGGGTTTGCTTTGATTTACAAAAAAAAAAAAAATTCCTAAGGGTTTGCTTCAAGTTACATAAAAAACCGTTAAGCAAAAGCCTATGGAACAGACTTTTTTTCATAAGTAGTTTTACTGTATAGTGGTACCTCACTTAAAGAGCATAATGCGTTCCACAGGATTGCTCTTTAAGCAAGTTTGCTCTTTAAGCAAAACACCATTGTAAGTGACCAATTGTGACTTCTGGAAGGGGGGGATTATGAACCCCGATTTAGTTGTTAAGCAAGTTTTTGTTTGGTTTTAGTTGTTAAGTGAGGCGACCATTCAGAGAAAATTCTGCTCTTTAAGCGAGGTCGTCTCTAAGAGAGGCACTCTTTATCCAAGATTTTACTGTAGTCAAACCTCACATAAAGAGCGTTTCACTTAAAGAGTAACTCGTTTAAAGAGCAGAATGTTCTCTGAATGGTCACTTCGCTTAACAAATAAAATCAACCAAAAACTTGCTTTATCAAATAAATCGGGGTTCGCAATCCCCCCAACAATTGGTCATTTACAATGGTGTTTCACTTAAAGAGCAAAGTCGTTTAAAGAGCAATCCTGTGGAACGCATTATGCTCTTTAAGCAAGGTATAACTGTATCTGTAATTTTGTTAGAATTTTTGTAAATGTTGTTGTGAATTTTTTTTTTTTGCGCCGTGGTGTTACCTATTTATCTACTTGCAATGTCTTGCTTTCGAACTGCAAGGTTGGCAGGAGCTGGGACACAGACGGGAGCTCATTCCGTCCTGCAGTACTTGGGAATCGAACTGCTGATCTTCCACCTCCCAGTCATCGTCTTAGAAAATAAATTAAAACAACAGAAATAGAATATTCCTAGAAGTAGGAGTGCAGGGGCTTAGTGGTTATGATGCCAAACCTGACAACTCGAAAGTCTACACGCCAGGAATTCACTTCGTCGTACAGCACTTGGGTCTTGGACTCCTGCCCTGCCGACCTTCCAGTAGCCAGGTTCAGCATCTTAACCACTAAGCCACCACTGTCCCAGAACCTTAGAGCTTACACAGCCCTAAGATGGACAGTGCCGTTACTTGTGTACTCTTTCAACATGAGCCATCCTGATTCTTCTCTGCCTACCATGCTATCAAAAGAACCATGACATGCCTTTGATGAGATATGCTAATTTTTTTAAAAAAATGAGGGGGGAGGGAATCAATAGATGTGCAGCATTTAATTTGCCACACCAAGCGGACAATGGCAGGAAGATCAATGTATCAGATTATGGCTTTCTGTCGCGGCCACCCTTGCGAGAGCAGTCCATTGTCTGAGTACCTGCACACCGGGCACACTTAATAATAGTCATGGTCTAATCGTCCGCAAGCCGGCACAAAAGAATCATTCGGCCCAGAAGAAGCAATCTGTAGTTTCCATGGAAGCATTTTAATCCTGTTTCTGTAGAGAGGTGCAAATGGGAGCCGTGCAGAAAGATGCATGTGATGGGAAATTAACGGAAGGGGCTAAAATAGGGGAGGGACTGCAGTGGCCTAGTGGTTAAGATGCTGAACTTGAGGACGGGAAGGTCGACAGATCAGCAGTTCTGAGACCCGTGTGTTGCATGGCGGAACGAGCTCCCGTCATCTATCCCAGCTCCTGCCAACCTAGCAGTTTGAAAGAAATTGCAAGTAGATAAACAGGGACCCCTTGGGTGTGATAGGTAAACAGCATTATGTGCACTCCTGTGTTTAGTTATGCCTGCCACATGACCACGAATACGTCTGCAGATACAGACAGTGTTGGCTCTTTGGCAGTGAACCCTAGAGGTGGATACAACTGGCCTTCGAGCAAGGGCGACTTTTACCTAAATAATGGCCTTCCCATCTAATGGTAGAAACCAAAGATTCTGAACTACAACCCCCACCATCCCCCAGCAGCAGGGTTTGGGGATGATGGAATGGTAGTCCAGCACATCTGAGGAATGCAGCCAGAACATGGTGAGTTCGATCCTGATGGGGATTAAAGTTGACTCCGCCTTCCATCCCAGGTCCTTGAAATGAGTCCCCGGCATGTTGGGGGCAAAATGTTGATTATCTTGTGAACCGCCCAGAGAGCGAACTAAGCTATATCCTTCTTAAATAGAACAATGCTCTAATTATGGGCTATCTACAATGTCTATTTCTGCCCCTGTGTTCCGTGAAGTTCTTCTTCCTGGTCCCCTGTGAATCCGGCTAATCTTTCTCACTCGAGGTCAGGTGAAAAGAACTGCAGAATGAACTCACCAAAAGGTGCCTTCATTGTGGCGGTTTCATGTCTGGCCTAGACACAGCAGCATAGTACCGGGGTGGGGGGGAGTTACAATGAGGGTACTTTAAAAATGTTTTAAGAGGGTCATATCTGTTCTGAGTTAATTGGGTGATAATGGGGTGCCTATTTTGTAGCACTGATAGTTTATTTAGCTAAAGACCTTTTGGGATTATTCTTCTGATCCTACACGCTGTGGCACAGAACCAGGCATTGTTGTGGGTGAAAGTAGGGCTTTCATCAGACAGGAACCAGTGGGTGTATGTGCTGCTTGACCGGCCATTGCACTGCATCACACACACAAAAATAGTGTCTGCTACTTGCTTCTAATCCATGTGTCCTCTACTAAATCAAGTGTGCTGAATCCAAATCTGAAATCCGATTCTGCCTAGGACCTCAGGATCTTAAATTAGCAAATCTCACCCTCTTCGTTATGTTCTTGTGTTGATCATGCAGGGTATATTTGCCACAAATGTAACAAAAAATTGTCTGGTTTATTAACACCGCTGTGCCTACTCATCTTTAGCTCAAAACAGATTCACTCTGGCCTAGCTGTACTATCCAATAATATGGTTTCACACTAGAGAGGAGCCCTTGGTCCATCTCACCTTATAGACCTATTTCTGACGTCAGCTCACTGACTTGCCCAGCCACTGCTGGAACGTGCGTGCCACCAGGGGACGTGATTCAGCTGAGGTGGCAGCCAGCATAGTGGTAGCTGTAACTGTTATAATGTCCCCATGTAAAAATACATTACTCAATTACCAGCCATTTGAACAGCTATAGCACGCCTTGAAATCTGCACGTGACAGGCAAATTCTGAATTCAGATTTGGAATCATCAGCACATTCGATATCATGTATTTCACATGTGTTATTCCCAGGAGAAAAATTGTTGTTGTGCAGTGTTTTCTAAAAGACAGTGTATAAATATTAGGCAGGAACCAATGAACAAGCCAACGAACATCACACCGTTTTTCTTGGCATGGCAGCAGATGAAATGACTTGGAAAACTGAATTATTGCTATTTGATGGCCCAGAGGAGGAGGCATGGAGAGACCAATTATGGATCCAAGTGAGGCATTTCCAGCTGGAGGTGGAACGGCTGGTTTACAGGACTCTCCCTGATGGCACATATAATGAATGAGGAACGCGAAAGAGACCTGTCTGACAGCATTAACTGCCGAGTCCTTTACATGCCACCCCTGGATCTGTTTCTCTAGCAACCTTCATCTGCTGCAAATGTGCAATTTTACACTTTGTCAAAAGCATTTAGTGGGCTTGAGCCGCAGCATATGCTGACTGGAAGGGAAATTTCAAGGAGAAGGGAGACAGCTGCTGCTCCTGCGACTTCCAGGAAGAAATGCCTCCACCCCCCCTTTCCTGCTGGTTGCTTAAACTGCTCTTCTTCTGCCATACCTGAATCTGAATATTGGCAATCATCACAGCAATCAGCCATGACGACTGTCCTGAGAATATAATGCAGTGGCCTTTCATTTGCCTTCCTCATCACACCATGACCCCCATAACACTGATCCAGTACTGAGTCACTTTCTGATCCTGAGACCTTTTGGCACACAAAATCCCCACTGGGCTCCAGACTGATGAAGCTGCTGCCCTCCATGCAGATGGATTCAAGGGGGATTCATTCCATTTGAGGACTAACCAACCCACATTCCCTGTTGGCTTTGCCATCCAAGAACGGTAGTCCTTAGGGTTGTCCGGTTAGTTAACTGCCGCCTGACACTTGGCATTGAGTCGCTGGCAATAGGGGGTCTACTCTACTACCATAGCAGGATAACCTGGCCAGACACACATAAACTGTGCATCTGGCCAGGCTTAAACAACATTGGCCAAAAATCAGAACTTCAGGAAAGTTACGTTGGGGGGCTACACATCCCAGATGCTCAACATGGTTTGGTAGAGAAATTCCAACAGTTGGATATTTTTGTTGATCCAAAAAATGTGCAAACATTTTAGAACATCTCATTTACAGTAGGGTGTTTCGTATTAAATGAGGAATTTAAGGAGTGCTCTTACCAATATTGAGGGACTGCAGTGGCTTTGTGGCTAAGGCACTGAACTTGATAACCAAATGGTTGGCAGGTCAGCAGTTCGAGACCCGGGTACTGCATGACGGAGTGAGTGCCCGTCGTCTGTCCCGGCTCCTGCCAACCTAGCAGTTCGAAAGCAAGACATTGCAAGTAGATAAATAGGCACCACATCGGTGGGAAGGAACTGGGCCTGTTCAACCTTGAGAAAAGGAGACCGAGAGGGGATATGATAGCACTCTTCAAATACTTGAAAGGTAATCATAAAGAGGAAGGGCAGGATCTGTTCTCCACCATCCCAGAGTGCAGGACCTGTAATAATGGGCTGAAACTACAGGAAGCCAGATATTCTATGAGTCCATTGCAGCCAAATTTCCATTCAGTTTTTTCCGGAAGATCTAACTCAACAGCCAGTATAATGTTGCCTAAACACAGCACAGAACAGAAAGCACATCAGCTTCACCCGCCACAGGGAGGTTCTACATTGTGTGGCTGGTTGTTTGACCAGCTTTAAAACCAGTAAAATAATGGTCACGTGGTAGGAAGCCTGCTGAGATATGGGGCAAGGAGGAGGAGGAGACTTATCCAATTCTCATATGCACTGTGATTATGCAACACTGCCCTAGCCCAGCGATGGTGAACCTTGGCACTCCAGGCATTCTTGGACTTCAATTCCCAGAAGCCCAAGTCAGCATTCCTGCTGGTCAGGGCTTCTAGGAATGGAAGTTCAAGAACACCTGGACTGCCAAGGTTGGCCATCACTGCGCCTAGCCAATACATCAGATAATCCAACTGTCCTGTAATTGTCCTACTGCACTTCCAATGTGTTAGAGGAAGCCCAAGATTCCCATCACCCGCAAAGTTTGGCCTAAAACACAGAGTAGATATTGCAGCTAAGAGAGATGAACCTTTATCTATTTTGCTGTCACCTGGTGATGATACCCAGGTCCGATCCCCTAAGGCAACTTCTCTGCCCTACAACAATCAAGTAAGTCCTGAAACTCAAGGAAGCCACGAGGGGGGAGAAATGATCAAGAACGAGGAGTTAGTGTATTCTACTTGTTCTCCAGATAGACTACACAGGCAGAGTTTCTATGCAGCTCTGCTTAACCACACAATTCACTTACATGTATGAATGCACATTGACTTGATGGCATGATGTTATTATGTGTTGTATTTCTTTTTGGCCAGAATATAAGTCACCACAGGCAACTCTGTCACTTGGAAGTCGTCCCTTCCAAGTTCAGTTCTCAGGGCCAAACTCAACATCAAGCAACCCACGCATTCCCTCTGATGAGCTGATTTTCCTTCCCACAAACACGATGTACAAGACACAGAAATGAGAGACATCAGCTGCTGACATAAACAGGCATCTTTCACCCCTCAAGGATGAACAGCTTTATGTAACTCAAGAGCATTGTATGTTTTATTTAGTTTTGAGAGGTAAGGTCGCCCTTGCTCAAAGGCCAGTCATATCCAACTCTAGGGTTCAGTGCTCATCTCTGTTAACAGCCAAATAGCCAGCACTGTTTGTGTCTGCAGACATTTCCATGAGAATGTTTACCATTCCCACCAAGGTGGTCCCTGTTTATCTACTTGCAATGTCTTGCTTTCAAACTGCTAAGTTGGCAGGAGCTGGGACAGAGATGGGAGCTCACTCCGTCCTGCAGTACTCTGGTCTCAAACTGCTAACTTGCCGATCTTCCAGTCCTCAAGTTCAACTAAGCCGCTGCAGTCCTATATTCCAGATAAGCTATTTTGATCCACAGTGCATGTCTGGGCGTGTCAGTAAGTTGAGGTCAGAAATAGATATACAAGGCGAGATGGATGAAAGGCTTGTCTCTGCGAAACCATCTTATTGGATAGTACAGCTAGACCAGAGTGAGTCTGTTTTGAGCTCAAGATGAGTAGGCGCAGCTGTGTTAAAAAAACCAAACAATTTTTGCTGCTATTTATTAACAATTTTTGTTAATAAACTGGATAATTAACTTAAGATCCTGATGTCGTAGGCAGAATCAGACTTCAGATTTGGATTCAGCACACTGGATTTACTGCATATACTCGAATATAAGTCTAGTTATTTTGCCCCCCAAATGAGATCCATAAAGAGGACTGGACTTATACTCAGGTCAACAATCCTGAGGGTTCCAAAACTGCAGTGGTGCAAATTTAAACATGCAGTTTAAAAAAAAAAAAAAAGCACTAACACTACCATAAAAAAACCTCAAAATCACACCCACACAAGTGTCTAAATTAATAAATTTTACTGTATTTTCATGTATTTTAATTATTGAAACTCACTAGCAGCTGCTGCATTTTCCACCCCCGACTCATACTCAGGTCAAACTATTTCCTAGTTTTAGAGGTCCAAATTAGGTACCTCGACTTATATTTGGGACGACTTATAGTCGAGTATATACGCCAAGCGACTCTGGGCGGCTAACAACGATACAAAAAGAATACAAAATATACAGTTACAGTTAAATTATCATAATGCACAAAACATTTCAGAATACAGTAATACCTCAGATAACGCTAAAACTTGGTTCCACAAGTCTTGGTGTCATCCGATTTTTAGTGTTATCCGATCCATGTTAAAATCCTATGGGATGGATCGGGTAACGTTAAAGCTCCATAGAGATACATTGTAACTGCACAGGCTTTAGCGGTTGTTATCCGATCCATCCCATAGGACCTTAACGTTATTCGATCCAATTCTCCTCCCCAGATTACTTAACGTTATGCGATTTTAGCGTTATCCGAGGTAAACGTTAGCCGAGGTATTACTGTACTGTATTCCAAAAAAGAAAAAGATTCATTGGCTGGACAGCCATTTTGCCCTTCCTCCACCACATGGCACTTCCTGGTGTGGTGGTGGCAGGGGGGGCACATGAAATGGTGCTGTAGGCTGCATCTGGCCCAGGGGCTGCAGATTGAGAATACCTGGATTAGACAAAGTAGTAGACCATTATTATTATCATTATTATTTGGTGATGCAGTGTAATATATATATATATAATAAACAGCACAAGAAATTGCACTGCGGATCAAGAGCACATCTGGAAGAGCACAGTTCATTTGAAACCCACCTGTTGTTTTCCCCACACTCCCCAATGAGTATTATTTCACCTTTTATGTGTGGTTGCCTTGCCCCTGGGGTAAACCCAACTGTCAAGTCAGGACAGTGGTGGCCATTTGCTTCTATGCCCAATCATTTCAGATCTCCCTGAAATTTCCTGAACACACTGTCAGATTTTCTGCTACAGGAAGCTTCTGTTAGACATGTCAGGTTGAGGCACGGCTGTCAGGTTGTACTAATTAGAGCCGGGAGGAACTCAACAATTTCAAATTGGTTTTGGGGCTTTGATCCTGTTCCTCCCTCGCTTGCAACGAGCTGCTGCCTTTTAACTCCCAAATGAAGCAGCCTTAACCAGGTTTTAATTAATTCTAAGCAAAATTCACAACAAAATTGTCATGCTCTGGGGTCACTTTGTCTTGGCCTCTCCCAGCACTGTGTGTGTGTGTTGTTGTTGTTTTAAAGATGTGCAGCCTTGCCTCCCTGTTGTACGAAATACCAAATAAAATATGAAAAATTACAGGTACCTTCACAAGCCCACAGGAAACCTTTGTAAGGCATCACAGAACGTCTTTATTAGGTTGAAGGAGACCAGTGTTACTAAGTAATATGCAAGTTTTTGAATTACCGTATATACTCGAATATTAGTCGTCCCGAATGTAAGTCGAGATACCTAATTTGGACCTCCAAAACTAGGAAAATAGATTGACCTGAGTATAAGTCAGGGTAGAAAAAGCAGCAGCTTCTAGTGAGTTTCAGTAACTGAAATACATGAAAATAGGGTAAAATTGATTAATTTACACATTTGTGTGGGTATGTTTTTGTGTGTTTGTTGATCCAAGTATAAGTTGAGTCCCATTTCTGGACCGCATTTTGAGGGCTAAAAAACCCGACTTATACTGCCATACGGGCGTGTTTTATTTCCACTTCCAGGAGCGACGAGGGCAGCACGGACCAGATGAATCGCAGTAAACCCATTCATGTGGATTCACAGGGTGTGTGGGCTCCTAGGAATTGAAGTCCAAAAACATCTGGAGTGCCAAAGTTTGCCATCATGGTCTTGGACCTTCCTGTCAGCCTCCCCCCCTCCCCGATCAACTTTTTAACTTTGCTGTGTTTTGATCCATTCTCAGTTGGATACAGGTAGAACATAAATAATAAACAGGATTAACTCTGAACTCCATTAGACAATCCCTTAATATTTTTCCCATCCTCTTTCACTTATTAAAGAACCGTCAGGGACTGGTCTGAGTCTTGTGAACATGTCTGAGCATCTCAGGTGAAACACTGCCCCCTAGTGACAGAAGAAGGAAAATTATGTCAACCATCCCATTGGTAATGGCAACTCTGTGTCCAACTCTAAGGTTTGGTGCTCATCTCCGTTTACAGCCAAAGCGCCAGTGTTGTCTGAGGCTACAGACATTTATGCAGTCATCTGGCAGGCATGAACAGATGCCGGAGTGCACGGAACGCTGTTACCTTTCTCACTGAAGGCTGCCAAGTCAGCAGTTTGAGACCCAGGTACTCCATGATGGATTGAGTGCCTGTCTCTCTCCCAGCTCTTGGGGTCACGAAAGGAGCCTCATTTGGGCGTTCCCCGAGTGGAGTTTCTTTCACAAAAACCCTTTCATCCCAGAATAATTTCTGACACGAAATTATTATTACCATATAGACACGACTACAAGTCGTCCCAAACATAAGGCAAGGTACCTAATTTAGACCTCATAGTCTAAGAAAATAGATTGACCCAAGTATAAGTCGGGGGTGGAAAATGCAGCAGCTGCTAGTGAGTTTTAATAATTAAAATACATGAAAATATGGTAAAATAAATTAATCTAGACATTTGTGTGGGTATGTTTTTGAGTTTTTACGGTAGTGCTAGTGTTTTGTTTTAAGCTGTACGTTTGAATTTGACCCACTGCAGTTTTGGGACCCTCGGGGTCGTTGACCCGAGTATAAGTCGAGTCCACTTTTTGGACCTCATTTTGGGTGCTAAAAAAACTAGGCTTATACTTGAGTATATACATAATACAGGAAAACAGCAGCACTTCATCGACTTTATTATGACAATCAAAAATGCAAAAAAAAAAAAAAAACCAACTCAACATATTCAAACACAAAGAGAAAGGAGTGTGTAAAACAATAAGTCTTTCCCAGGAAGAGTTCTACACAAAATACTGCCAAAACAGAGAAAACCAAAGTAAATGCCCAACCTCTGAATATTGAACATCTCAAATGCTACGTACTTATCACAAACTAGCTTAACCACCCGGAGAGCGCACTGAGCACTATGGGACAGTGTACGAGTGTAATTGCTATTAATTGGCAGGAATTATTGGCTTTGACCAGCAGTCTCCTTTGAACTTATTGCTCATTGGTGAAATCTACCTTTAAAAAAAAAAAAAAAAAGCAGAAATCACAAAGTGACCCTGAATCCTCGCAAGCAGCATCAACATTTTTCCACACAAACACCCCACCCCCACCCCCCACCCCACCCCCAAAAAGAAAGCTGAAATCCATCCAGCATTTGCGGTCTATTTCACCAAAAGCACATTTGGTCCCAAAAGTTTTTTGGAGGATTAAAAAAAAACTTAAAAACAACGCTACACATTCAGAAAAAAGTCTACATATTTCTAGGAACTGTGAAAAAGATATTTTTTTTAATTAACCAGCAATGTCTGCAAAAGATAAAAGTCTCTCTTACTTGAAAGTCAGTCATAACTGACTCTAGGGTTCGGTGCTCATTTCTGTTTATAGCCAAAGAGCCAGCCCTGTCCACGCTTGCAGACATTTCTGTGGTCATGTAGAAGGCTTGATTAGACACCAGAGTGCACAGAATGCTGCTACCTTTCCTGCTGTAATTTAGAGTGAGCCTCTAATACAGGGATTCCCAATGTAAGGCCTGACAGAGTCTGACGAGTCTTTATAAAACCTTATCATGAACTCCGCGCCCAAAAGCAATACAGGTTGTGCCCTCCTAGTACTTAACCCATGGCCAAAATCCTGTGGCGTAGCTACACCCGTGTAATTAAAGCAGCTCCACGGGGCCATCTGCATTCTCTGTCCCACAATCAGGCACACATAAACTCCCTGTAAACCTCTGCATGTGGCCTCCTGGTACGTCTAGTGCAATAGGATTTGAGACCATGTGTTGTGACTGCCTGAAGCTGCTGCCAAGACATCAGTAAACATCAGCTGAAAGGTTCAGCCTTTGTCACCTTTCAGAACAAATGGGCAAGGAAACAGAACATACCTTCCTGCACACCCACAAAGAATAAGCACAGTGCATTCGTCACACCGACGGGGCACTGAACGTTGCATCGGAGATGTCGGTGGAATGAGCCTTTTGGATGCGAGACACTACAGTGTGTTATGAGCACTACCCGGACAAGTGGTCAGTTATCAACACTGAAACAGATTTCCAACAAGTCAAAAGAGAAAAGCCTCTCGGCTTTTAACAGAGGGGGGTCCGAAATGACCATTCTTCCTTCCCCTCCCCTTCAAAAGAGCCGCGTGTCTCATGAAGGAAAACAAGCCGCCCTATGACATGTCACGAGACAAAGAGGACTTTTTTCACATAGGAAATGGTTTCGGGATTATAGAGCATTTCGATGTGTTCACTTCCTGGCAGCTCGTAAAGGATCACCTGGTGTTTCTGACCACCCACCCACCTCTGGCACTGCAAGGCACTCTGCAAGTTCACCGTGCCGTCGCCGTCGCTGAAAAAAATCTTGGGCTCTTTGTCCGGGAAGGTTTCGTAGAAGAACGAGTCTGGGGTTTCCACCCCAGTGCCGTAAAGACAGTGCAGGCGCACCCCTGGGGGCGTCATCTCATAGACCAAGGCCTCAGTTTCCTTTCTCATGAGCCAGCCATCCTCAAAGCCAATGTCCACGTAGAACTTTTGGTAGTCCCGGAGAGTGTAGTTGGCAGAGGGCGTGCCGACGAAGACCTTGTCCGGGGGCCATGTGTAGTTGTAAGGAAGCAACCAGTTGGTTGAAACGGCAGACCTCTGCTGGTCTCTAATCTTCAGGGAGCTGATGACGGGAATTCGGTTGTTGTCACCTGCGGCATTAACAAGTGTTAATAATTACACTGCATTACAAAAAAAAAAAAAACAGTAAAACCCCGAATAACGTTATGACTTGGTTCCACAAGTCATGATGTTATCCGATTTTTAGCGTTGTCCAATGCATGCGTCTATTTTCCTCCCTGTATTTAAACTACAGGAAGAGAGAGAACTGCTTGTGTCTTTCTTTCCCTCCCTGTATTTAAACTACAGTTTAAATAGTTTAAATACAGAGAGGGAAAGAGACACAAGCAGTCTCTGCGACTGCAGTACCATCGGGGGGAAAGGCGGGTGCTTTTCCCCAACCCTACTGCAGTCGCAGAGACCGCTGCGGGTGGGGGGGTGGATTGGGTAGTTCTACCCAAACCACCCCACACCCGCAGACCATTGCATCGGATAATGCTAAGAAACATTATCCAGAATCTTTATCCGATGCAAGTTTTTTCCAAAAAACTTGCATCGTTATTCGATTCTAGCGTTATCCGATGCAATCATTATCCGGTGTATTACTGTACTGTCTATTACTTGGTCTAATCCATATATCCTAAACTAAATCAAGTGTGCTGAATCCACATCTGAAGTCTGATTCTGCTTAGGATGTCTGGATCTTCAGTTAGCAAATCTCACCCTCTTGGTTAGGTTCTTGTGCTGATCATGTGGGGTGGGAAGGAGAATGGTTTGGGATTGAGAGGAAGGGGTAATAAACAAATTTCGTGTCAGAAATTACTCTGGGTTGAAAGGGAGAAACTCCCCTCAGGGATGCCCAAACGAAGCTCCTTTCATGTCCCAAGATCTGTCATGCAGCACTCGGGTATCAAACCCTGACCTTCCAGTCTTCAAGCTCAACATCTTAACCACCAAGCTACTGCAATGCTGCAGAGGAAAGGATGGACTTTGCTGAGCACATGACTAAGGGTTCAGTCTTACCTATGCTTCTGATTGTCAAAGGTGAGTCAAGAATTGTGTCTTGACCAACATGAGAAGTTAGCCAATTAATGGCTTATTCCCGGTTATGTAATCCATCCTGAAATTCAAAGTGTGTTTGTTCTGCAGAAGTGCTCTAGGCTAGTCCTAAACTGATTTTGAGCACTCACCAACCTCATCATAGTACAATGCATTTGATTATTCATCCCATCACACATTTGGTTCTATTTATTTTGTTTGGTGCTTTAAAAATATTATCCAGCCAACATAAAAAAGGGAGCTCACTGCTAAATTAGCGGTGGCCAACCTTGGCACTCCAGATGTTCTCAAACTTCAGTTCCCAGAAGCCCTGATAAGCAGGTTTGTGGACTTGGGCCTCTGGGAATTGAAGGCCAAGAATACCTGGAGTGCCAAGGTTGGCCATCACTGTCCTAGGTTGCCCTTGCTCGAAAGCCAATTGTATCTGACTCTAGGGTTCAGAGCTCATCTTTATTTATATCCAAAGAGCCAGCGCTGTCTGCAGCTGCAGACATTTTCATGGACACGTGGCAGGCATGGAATGCTGTTTACCTTCCCACCGAACTGGTACCTGTTTATCATGCTGACTAGAAGGTTAGCAGGTCAGTAGTTAGAGACCCAACTAATGCACGACAGAATGAGCTCCCAACTCTGTCCCACCTCTTGCCAACCTAGCAGTTCAAAAGCAAGAAATTGCAAGTAGATAAATGGGTGAGTTCACTACTCACACACACAAACATCACAAAAAGTTGGACTGGAAGAGCTATGAAAATCTTAAAAAGGCCAATCCGGTTTTAGGCTTTTGGACTCAAGACCGGTGGATGAAATCAATACTTTGCTAATGTAAGGATTAGGGATTTTTCTTTTCCAAACTAAGAAAAATTAGTTTCTACCAAATTCTCCATTATAAATGTTCCAACATGTACCATATCTGGTATAAGAGAAATGCTCCATCATGTATAATACCAGAGGTGCAAACTGCTTCCCCATTTGGAATCAAGCTATTCTAGGGAGTTCGGTGGCTTAGTGGTTAAGATGCTGAACTTGATGACTGGAAGGTCGGCAGGTCAGCAGTTCGAGACTCAGGTGTTCCACAATGGAGTGAGCTCCCATCTCTGTCCCAGCTCCTGCCAACCTAGCAGTTTGAAAGCAAGAAATTGCAAGTAGATAAATAGGGACCACTTCGGTGGGAAGGTAACACCATTCCGTGTGCTCGTGTCTAGTCCTGTCTGCCAAATGCCCACGGAAACTTCTGCAGGTGCAGACAGCGCTGGTTCTTCGGCTATAAAGAGATGAGGACTGAACTCCAGAGTCAGATATAACTGGCTTTCGAGCAAGGATGACCTTTACCTAGGCACTGACAATTGCATTCAGGTTACACACAACAGCTCCTCTCCTTGTAGAGAAGACCCACCTACCTGAGGCTAACACTCGGAGGGTTTTAGCCACTCCTCCCCATGGAGCACCCAATGAGACAAAGTCCCTGATGTACTTGTCCTTCCAATCTTGCGACTGCTGCCTGAGGAAGTAAAGCGTGTACATGTTCCCCATGCTGTGGGCAATTAGCACCACGGGCTCATCAAATTCTTCGTACATCATCTCTATCAGCTTCCGGAGGGCCACAAAGTACTCTTCATTTTCATCTGCAAGAAGGTAGGTAAAGAGCTGATTCAGTGAACTGAACAAATTACTTGGGATTGCCATTTTATATTGAAAATTGATTATCATCTTGCCACAGAATGCAGGATTAGTCAGATAATTTCCAATGTGCACATGAAATAACTAGATAGCAATAATTGATATTATATTTCTGTAAGTTACAGGTCATATGTTTCATAGTTCTGTTTTTTTCCCCCATTTTAGTACTGTATTAAGGATCCCTCTACTTGTTGGGTTGTGGGAGGGGAGGGGGTTGGCCAGAGAATATTAATATATAGTTTTGAATTACTATATTTCTTATATCTCCTTCCTAGTTTAATAAGAAAAATTCTAAGGAAGATGGAAGTTGAACAAGATTTGGTGATGTTCCCCAGCCTTCCATCTGTACCTAGAGAGGTACTCAACGTTCCTTTAAGCTTTTGAGAGGGAAGTTACATTACCCAAGGCAAACATCAATCCATACAGAAAGATTTTAACAGGCAGGATGCCACCTTTAATTTTAAGAAAATAGCTCAACTATATAATCCGATGAAGATAGTTTGGAAAGAGAATGGGGTTCATTAACTTGTTTTCATTCATCACCCATTGATTGGCAGCTGAATTTGGGCAAAGAACCCTTTTGAAAAGCACTACTTTTTAGCTATAATAATAATTTTAATTCTTTTAAATTCTTTTAACCTAACTTTTATGGGGTTTATGGCCACTGATGAATTTTTACTGTGGGACTATTCTTTTAATGTGCTGTTATTCTTATCAAACCGCCCTAAGTCACTCTGTGAATAGGGTGGTATATAAATGTGAATAAATAAATACATTTCATGTCAGAAATTATCCTGGTTGAAAGGATTTTTGGTGGACAAACTCCACTCAGGGGACATCTGAATAAGGCTCCTTTCATGTCCCCAAAATTTTCCCCCCACCAAAGTGGTCTCTATTTATCGACTTGCAATCTCTTGCTTTCAAAATGCTAGGTTAGCAGGAGCTGGGACAGAGACGGGCGCTCAAACCGTCAGGCAGTATCTGGGTCTTGAACGGCTGATTTGCCAACCTTCCAGCTAACAAGGTGAATTCTTAACCACTGAGCTACTGCAGCCCTTTTTCGGCTGACACCACATTATTTATTCTAATAATAATCTTTTTATTGACACCTTTATTCCAGAATTCCAATGTAGGTCTGCTTTCTGCAAATTAATTGGCTTTCTGCAACATCTGAGCTCTACAAAGCACAAACGGGACCATCATCAGTTTACAATCAGATTGGTAACTATTTAAGTGTTGGGTGAAGTCTAGCTGCAACGTGCCTAAACAGTTAAAGCCAGCAGGAACATTTTTTGAGATTTTTAACAATGCCAAAATCCTATTTTCAGCCTTCACTGAAAATAGAAAGCTGGATTTTAGAAATACTGGCAAGCTTCTGTGAAGAGCGAGACTCACTTTGGAGCTGAAACTAGTTCTTGGGAGAAAAAGAGCATCAGCAGTTCTGTATTCTCTTTCTCCACTTTCAGTCCCAACTTAGGTAGTAATTATTGCTCTCGAAAATCTTCAAGCATTAGCCAGGGGGATTACGCAGGATGAAAAATAGCCCCAATGCTATAAAGGCCATCACCTTGAATTGGGACCAAAGCCTAGCTTGGATAACAGGGCAATTCCTTCAGCAAATGCAGGGAGCATTTTCTAAGACCAGTTCAAATCAAGGGGCACATCCTGCATTTAGTGTGCTTGCTCTTTCGGTCGACCTTTTGAAAGGAAATAAGAGACTTAATCTCCTAGCCTGAGTGCTGCAAAACATATGTCTAGGGATAAAAACCTGGAGGAGGAAAGTGTTAATCTGCAGGCGATACACATGTTTCATAGCATCCAGGCTGAACCTAAATGTCTCTATATGCCACAGTATAAAGTGCAGTTTTTAAAACAAGAAGATCAATTCATCCTGTCAGATAATTCCAATCCCCGTGACCATGTCTCCCTTACTTGGTGCCTTCCGCCAGTCGTAAGGAGCTCCCCTTATATCATTATCCCGCTGATAACCCAAATCTACCAGACTCTGCACCATGGTGTAGAAGTAGGTACCTAAGGATGAAAAAAGAGACATTCGATAAAAAGGTGAGTATATTGGAGATGAGCCAAAAGACCCTGAATTTTTAAGATAAGCCCGCAAGACTGGGACTGAAGCATGGTGTTTATATCACAGTATTAGCAGTTGTTTTGTTAGTGTGAGATGTCTTCAACACTGAGCGACAATGAACATGCTGCCAGTTGCATGCATTGGCAGTTCTGATGGCACAACGTGGAGGTGACATCATTCATCTTCTGTTTGACTGAAAGAACACTGAGTTCATAGGGTAATTTTGTTTATTCATTTCAATTGCTCACCAGAGTAGCCGAGTGCTTGCCTCAGTAACTTACTTTAATAAGCAACATAAAATCAAAGGAAACTTACCACACTTACCCAGGAAGCAAAAAAAAAAAGGTAATATGATAGGTCTTTACTCGTATGATATGAGCAGCGGCAGTGCACAGGTTCCTGGTTTAATGTGCTGCACTTCCTACACACCTTAGCAAAAAGTCACTATTGACTAGAACAGGGGACAGAAAACCTGGCTCTCTAGGTGTTTTCCCAGAAGCCCAAGTCAGTACACCTGCTGGTCAGGGCTTGTGGGAATTAAAGTCCAAGAATATCTGGAGAGCCAAGTTTGCTGACTCCTGGACTAGAACATGTCAACTCTCCTTTAGAAATGCTAACTATGTAGCTCTCTTAAGTTCAAAATCTAACACAGTGGAACCCCATATAGCGATCACCCCGTAAAGCGATGAAATTGCCTAGCGATGAGGCTTGGAGGGGGAAAAGTTGTTCCGCAAGGCAATTGTTGCTATGGGAAAATCTGTACAACAATCTTCCAATGGGAAAAACCGCTTAGTGCCAAACATAATTGTTTTCCCATAGGGAAAACCGTTGTACGGATTTTTTCCCATAGGGAAGATCATACAATGATGAAAACCACATAGTGATCAGCTCCATGTAACGGATTAAAATCGCTATACAGGATTCTACTGTACCTGTATTTGAAAGAAGTTTAGCAAAAACAACTCCACACATACCCAACTTAATGCATTAGATTAGAGCAGTGGTTCCCAATGTGGGCCCCAGGCCCCACAGGGGGACTTCAATTCCCAGAAGCCTAAGTCAGTACATTGGCTGATCAGTGCTTTGGGAAATTGACTTAGGCTTCTGGGAATTGAAGTCCAAAAAACCAAAGGTTAGGAAACACTGAATCTAGAACTTTAACCCTTCTTTCAACTGCTTAAGGTAACCTATGCAAAGATACCACAAGCTCGTTGGCTGAAATCACTTTCATAGTAGAAGTCAAATGATAACCCCACATCAATTCCTAATAAGCAAAGTACCTAGTTTGTGATTTTTTTGTGGGGGGGAGGCACTTGGTTTAGCAGGAAGGAAAGAAGTGAAAGTTACAGTTTGGCTTACACTATGAACAGGATTTCATCCAATGTATCCACCTCAGTGTTTTGGTACAAGAAGACAAAATACTGATTTCAAAATCAGTATTTGTGGACTAGATATTTTAAGCACTGATAATGGTGACCCAGCTACTACGTAGTAATGAGTAACATGTATTCCGTTAAACTATAACATCCCAAGCTATTTTACAGATATAGTCAGACAAGGGAGAACTCTCTCCATTACAGATTTTTCAGAAGCTGCCCAGTTTCTGAATTTCTCCTTAAAGCCCAGAATTACCTAAGCCAGACCATTAAAAAAAATAACATAAAAAATGTTACCGAAGTGTTCATGTTACAATGATATTCAGAAGAGAATATCTTGTTTATATACTTTGTATGCCTTTATGTGGGTGCTGTTTCAAGATGATATCTTTATACTCTGCTGTAATAAAAATGAGGTGATTAAAAAAAACGTACCAACACTTCTTTTACTAGGATCAAGAAATTCCAAGGGGAAAGTATATCCAAATCCAGGGACCCTAATATCAACCCCAACTGGAGGCCCTGTAGTTCCACTAGTTCGATTGTAAACCAACCTAAAGAGAAAAGGCAACATCAATTAAAATGTGAACACAAGTCATATTCACCAATGTAATATACTCATATATTTGAATCATCACGTACACAAAAGATATATTACAAATAACACTTCGAAAACTTTTCCAAACTCAGTTTAAGTTCTTATTTTCCAATTCTTCCCAATTAAATAAAAAAGGAATAGATTTCATAAATCTTCAACATCTAAAGAAGGCTTCGAATCTAAAGATAAGCATTTTTAGACTATTGAGAAGTACTTTGCTATAATTCTATTAAATGGTTTAGAAGATGCTGATAAACAACATTAAATAGAGAATCAAACAAGGTTCCCATGACAGGTAGCAGACTTTATATAGCCTAGAACCGTGATGATGAACTTTGACACTCCAGGTGTTCTTGGAATCAATTCCCAGAATCCTGTCTCTGTGAATACGCATGAATAGGTTTACTGTGTATACGGGTGTTCTTGGACTTCAGTTCCCAGAAGCTCAAGTCTCTGTGAATCCACACAAATGGGTTTATTGCGCGTACACAGTAAACCCATTCGTGACTTGGGCTTCTGCAAATTGAAGTCGAGGACCACCTGGAGTGCCAAGGTTTGCCACCACTGGCCTAGAAGAATATCATTTTAGGTACCATGCAAGTTTTGAAAAAAATCTAATCTAATAATTATAAAAGCTTATCAAGAAGCATCAGTCACATCATAGCTGCCAGCCAGGATTCTTGACCACTAGAATTCTCTCTGCCTCCACTTTTGGTAATGTAAATGAATACAAGTAGCAGTTTGCCTTAAGTTGTCAGCATCTCATCAGTTCTGATCAAGTGTCATAACTTGAATCTATTTTTGTAGAACTCACTGAAGTCATGGTGACTCTGATTTAATCATTCTGGCAGATAAGTGAGGCAACCTTAGCCAGGCCTTGTCAACCTAATTCCCATTGACATGTCTTTGCTTTCCAATATATCATTTGTAGAGTTTGTTCTTGTAAAGATTTTCCATGTCTACATGAAAATTCTTTTTTTATCAAACCGCAGTTGACATTTGACATGCAAGAAAGCAATTAAATTCTTAAAAGGCATCATGCAGGTTGAGCAATCAGCAGCATTCTCAAAACAAACTGTTAATGTACTTCAACAGTAATCTGATCTCAAAAGTCGAACTCAGAAATAATACTTCACTGTGTTTTATACAAAGCATCTGCTGTTTTTGCCATGGTCTTATATTCTATTACCCCAGGAAAGGATTAAATAGTTAAAATATTGAGCTTTTAGCTAGGACTGAGTTATTCATAACACTCTCACTGCCTGACCTGATATTATCTATCCAGCAGTCAATGATAACCGGAAGTAGTAGTTCTAAATTCAGCCACAACGTGAAGTAGCTGTCGGTCTTCTTGGAGCAAAGGTAATGTACTACGGATGGTTTGTTCAACTTTGCTTCTAACTGGTTACCCAAATCTCCTGGCACTGTAAAGACATAGAAAAAAAAGGGTGTCATGTCAAATTGTTTGTTTCACTCATTCCTTCTCACCAGTACAATCCCCATATTATAACTAACCAGAATCCGACCAGTTAATTATGTCAGTGTAAGCGCAACAGCGTAAGCTGCCATAGCGAATTGCTACTAAGTAAAAAAAAAATCCCTATTCCCTGTCATCTTTCAGTCACAGGACAAGCTAATGTGCAAAGGATAGCAGTAACCTATTATAATAATTTAGCGTCAGAGATTACTCTGGGTTGAAAGGATTTTTGTTGGAGAAACTCCACTCAGAGGACACCCAAATGAGGTTCCTTTCATGTCCCCAAGGGCAGCCTTCGGGTATCGAAACCCGACCTTCCCATCTCCAGCTCAGCATCTTATTCATTCATTCATATTTAAATTGCTGCCCTCTCGCTGAGGCGACTCAGTGCAGCTTACAGTCAAAACAGCAACAGTACAATAAAAATTATAAAATACAACCTCATAAAACAACCAAACCAGAACACAGACTAACTCCCCTCAGGCCGTTGTTGTTGGCCCAGAGGAAGAGGCGATGTTCTCAGCCACATGCCAGGCCATGGAGTCTTCTCCCTCAGGCCGTTGTTGTGGGCCCAGGGGAGGGGGGGATGTTCTCAGCCACATGCCAGGCCATGGAGTCTTCTCCCTCAGGCCACTGTTGTGGTCACTTAACCACTAAGCCACCAGGAGAGCTTCAGTAACTCATTAAGGAGCAATAATTCACTGCTGTGATTTACACCACCATACTGATGTTGATATAACAGGACTCTGACCATTGCATTTCAAACACTCAGGAATACACTACAAAGGCAGCATTTATTTTATGAAATTCCATAGCATTGTTTCCAGTGCCTTGATGACTATAGGAACCACTGAGGTGCATGTCAGCCTTAATTGAGTTATTTCCATCACCAGTTCTGTATTTTGCTTGTTTTTGTCTTTATCTGAATTGGAATGTCACTTATCCAGATATTTGTTTGTTCTATTACTGTTATGGTTTAACACTCTATACCAGAGATTCTCAACCTGCAGCCCATGGGCCAGATGTGGGCAATGGGCCAGATGTAGCCCATAGCACCATTTCCACGTGGTGGAGGAAGGGCAAAATGGCCATCCAGTCCCCAAGGATGTCTGAGGGAGCATGACCAGCCCCCTGGCTTTAAAAGGTTGAGAACTCCGGCTCTATACCCATGGTTCCCAATGTGGGGCACACGCCCCACAAGGAGGCAATTCAAGCTGGTTTAGATCAAGTTAATGGCCTTTTAAGTTTCCTCCTTGTGAATAGTTCTCTTTTTGAATAAGAATTATATATCACAGGGTGGGGATGTCGGGACTTTAGAGATGGGGCATGACCAAAAAGAAAAAGGTTCTATACTCAAGATGCCTTGTTAGTTTGGATCTGAAAGTGTCATAAGATCTTAATTTGATCATTTTCTGAGATTTGCTTATTTTTTACTGTTCCATATGTAATATGTGAAATGTTTAAAACTCGAGCTATTGAACAAAGAAACAATTCTCTAAAGATAAAAGAACCCATGTTTCCCGTACAAAAGCTTCTAATGAAAATGACAGTCTGAAGAAACATACAGACAAATAACAAGACTTTACAACCTTATCCTAACATCTATTTAACAATATTAGAAAAATCGTTAATTTTACATGTCAATCTTGGCTAATAACAGTGACAGCCCCAGAAGACTCTCAGATCCTCGAGTCAAGTCAACTTCTGCTTAATGTATTTTTCATTGCACTCTGCAGAACTGGTATCAAAGCAAGCATGTCAATGGACAAACATTTGTGCATGTACATAAATATACAGTATATGAAACCCAAAATGAAATCCTGTGCCACATGACTGCTCAATGGAACTTGCAGAGTCTGAGACGCAGATTACATTTACGTCAAGTAGTTCCTCTTGGGATTTAAAACCATCATGCTGTTTTGTTTATTTTTCAAATTCAGACTTTGAGAAGAGGGTGCTCATGACCCAGAATACAGAAGAATTCCTTTTCTAGGTAAAGTACTTGAATATTCTGAAAGCAATCTAAAGAATGCAATGTAAACACAAACGATCAAGGCTGCTGCAAAGAGGAAACAGGCATTTAGGTGACTTGGCTAACCATACAGAAAGGAGTGGGTTCTGAAGCATAATAATGATTTTATTGTAGCATACAGCATCACAACTTACAGTGTGGTAAATCCTTCAACGTTCAAGCATGATATCAAAAAGCTTTGTGGCTAACACTGCTAACCACTCTGGAATTTATAAACTAGTTTTTAAATACTGTACACTTATAAGATGACTTCTCTACAAGAGCCGTTACTTAGAGGGGAATCACATGATTACTAAGAGGGGAATCACATGAGAGGACGCTGCATTTATGATATTTCTACATTGAACTGCTGGATTGTATTTTTACAATGTATTGCTGTATTGTTGGATTGTATCTCTACATTGTATTGTTTGATTGTACTGCTATATTTTTTTTAAAAATTTTATTTTTATTAGGTATGCAAAGAAAAAGACAACAACAAACTAATATATAGACATAGAAACATTAAATGAAGCAAATAAAATAACAATGTTTTATAAGAGATACGTCGTAAAATTCATATAAGGTAAAATCGCATATTTTCTAATACCACGTAAAACATCCACAATTTCAAATCTAACAATACCAGATCCAACCTTATTTTCCCTACTACACTATATTCTCTTACACTATTACATTATACAACATTAATATCACCCATGTGCTATATACAATGTCCGGGGCAATCTGTATCATCATATTTTCCAAAAAGCATTTTGTTCTGGGGCGGGGGCCAAGCCTTTTTTCTTCACTAATGTATAATCAATAAATGGTTTCCAGATCCTCCAGAAGCTATTTCCTTGCTGTTTACCTTTTCTAAGATTTAATTCCCATGTGAGTTTCTCGTTTAGGGCCAAATCCCACATTCGTTCATACCAATCTTGCATTTTTATATTTTCATTACTGCTATATTTTTGCTCAATTGCATTGCCACATTATTGCTATTTTTGCTGTGTGGTGTTCTATCATAGCATTGTTATGCTCTAGTATTGTATTGGTGACTGTATTATTGATTTTGTGAACCGCCCTCAGGTATCAAAACCCGACCTTCCAGTCTCCAAGCTCAGTGCCTCAACCACTATGCATGAACAAACATGATTAAAGACAGAAAACTACATTGTACTGCCAAGCTATTATGCTCTCAAGAGCCCAGCTAACTTACTACCCCAAATCATTTATTTATTTATTTATTAGTTCAAATTTATATTGCCGCCCACTCGCCGTGGCGACTCAGGGCGGCTTACAGACAATACATTACATTACCATACAATATGTCGGGGTGGGCACAGGGGTAGGGGCAGCAAGGTCCTCATCCTGCCCTGGCTTCTTCTTCCCCTGGCAGTTGGTGCAGCCACAGGAGTAGGGGCGGCAAGGTCCTCATCCTGCCCTGGCTTCTTCTTCCCCTGGCAGTTGGTATAGCCACAGGGGGAGGGGCGGCAAGGTCCTCATCATGCCCTGGCTGCTTCTTCCCCTGGCATACATGTTGTATATCGCTCTAACAGACCTGTGATCTATCTTATGCTCCGAAAGCAAATGTTAGTGTCACCAGATGCAAAGAAAAAGGTCACAAGACCCAAGTCCAGTGTGGCAAAGCCTCTTGAAAACAGTGCAATAGCTTATGAATTACAAAGTGTTTCTGTGACACAACTAATAGGTCACCGTTACAAATAGTTCATCACAGAAAGAGATGGAATTTGCCACAGGGAGAGCATTAAAGAGTGTCTGTTTCAATTAGCTTTCAAGAGAAGTGATCTATCTATCCCATTAAAGCTGGCTTCTGCCTTGGTCAAGAATGCTCCTTCTGCTATTCTTCCTTCACAGTTGCAGAAATAAGCTCTCATTATGTTTATAAGACACACACACACCCTTCTCCTGATAAAACTGCCCACATCCTGCCAGCTAACCCTTTTTTGCTCCACATATCTCGTTCCACTTGTTTAAGAGATCCAAATTAGAAAAGGATGTTTTTTCCCCAGTCTGAAATACTGTACTCTGCAAAAACCCAGGTGCGTCATATGATTCAGTAGGCAGCTTCAAGAGAATCCACCAAAACCTCATAAACTTCCCCAATTTGGGGCAAACTGTTTCCAGACAACTCAGTCTTCCAAAAATAGATAGGAGCACCCAAGACAGAATCTATGCTTGCTGGATCAGACCGAGGACTTACCCAGGGGAAGGCATTCAAGTCACACAATGACCAACTAGTTGTTGGGAAGCTCTAACGTAGGGCAAGAGTACAACAACACACTCTTGTTGGTGGTTCTCAGTAACTGATATTCAGATCTACTATCCCTAATACTGGAATTAATATATCAGAAGCCACTGATAGACTGTCGCTGTTATATGCTGCCAAGTCAGGACTGACTTACAGAACATGGCTTTCCAGATAAGTGAGATGTTTAAGGAGTGGTTTTACCAGTTCCACACTCCCAGGGAGTTTCCATGGCAGAGATACCCCCTCCATTAATTTATCCAATTCCCCTTCAACAGATTTAGCCTATATTTATCCAATTCCCTTACAAAGTTGTTCATATTAACTGTCATCACCTTGTGATGAGTTCTAGTTTACTATGTGAAGAACTTTCATTTGACTTGAATGTCCCACATACCACTCCCCTCTGAAATAAACAAAAAAGTTCCATCTCTAAATGTTCTCCAGACTATGAAGGATGTTATACATTTCTACTACATATCCCTTTATTTGCCTTTTTTCTAAATAATACCTACCCCACCCCTATTCCCATGTCACAGTGCTACAACAACTAGGGACTTTCAACAACTTGAGTTCCTTGAACTCTCAGTTACTCTTTTCTATTGGTTTACACGTGAAAAGACAGTGTGTCACAAGGCAGTAAATCATTAATTCTTCCATCTAATGTGTAGGATTGCAAACTAAGCAACTGAAGAAGCAAAACACCAAGATAGTTCCTGGCTCTGTTTGAATGGGTCACTAACTTTTCAAACTTAATTGATGATTGCAGAAACCCTCATCAACCTAGATAGATAGAGATAGACAGAGAGATAGATAGATAGATAGATAGATAGATAGATAGATAGATAGATAGATAGATAGATAGATAGATAGATAGATACCTTCCTTTGTACATCTTGGCTTCCCTTCTCTCTTCCAATATTAAGCCCTGGTGGCACAGTGGTTAAACTGCTGTCCTGCAACCAAAAGGTTGTGAGTTCAATCCTGACCAGGGCTCAAGGTTAACTAAGCCTAGCATCTTTCTGAGGTTGGTAAAATGAGTACCCAACATGTTGGGGACAAAATGCTAATTAACCTGTAAATTGCCCAGATAGTGCACTAAGCACTATGGGGTGGTATATGTGTGTGAATGCTTTGCTTTAAGTAAATCTAAAAGACACAATACTGCTCAGTTAACAAAGTACCTCACAACATCAGCATCAATGAAAATATTTGCTTTATTAAACAGTATTCAAACTCCTGTTAAATATGGTATTCAAACTCCTTTAAGTATGGCATGCAGTATGCCCTCAGATGCCAGTTATTTTATTTTGAGACTTATTTGTTGGTTGTCAGTGTTGATTTGTTGTGTGCTCTGTCAGGTTATTTGGTATTTGCTTGTACACCGCCCAGAGTGGGGTACCACCCAAATGGGTGGTGTAGAAATATAATAAATAAATCCATGTGAATGTCATTCACTATTTGCAAAATCATTCGGAAAATTACACTAACTTTTAGACAATGTTCCAAGACACGTAACTATCAATTGCTACCAAATCCTGCACAACTAAATTGCTCTGAGAATTGCTGTGACCAGGGTGAGAGGTTGTGATATTGTTGCATTGTACTGCAACTTGTACTTGAACTTGTAACTGTAACATTGTACTTGGAACTTGTAATTTTTGATTTTGTATTCTTCATATTATTGAATTTATATACTGTATTATTGTATTGTTTATATATCTGTTCTGTGAACTGCCCTGAGTCAGTTTACTGAGTAGGGTGGTATATAAATCTAACAAATAATAACAACAACCTTCTGAATATTTAACTCCAAACTTAGTAACATACAATTAAACCAAATTAAAGATTTATATCCTGAAGCCTATAAATAATTTATAATGAATGAATTATATGAATTTCTTCTGGGCCCACAACAACGGCCTGAGGGAGAAGATTCCAAGGCCTAGCAGGTGGCTGAAAACATCGCCCCTTCCTCTAGGCCCACAACAATGGCCTGAGGGAGAAGATTCCATGATCTGGCAGGCAGCTGTGGGCCTTGCCCCCTCTGGGCCCACAACAATGGCCTGAGGGGAGTTAGTCTGAGTTCTGCTTTGGTTGTTTTGTGAGGTTGTATTTTATAATTTTTACTGTACTGTTGCTGTTTTGACTGCAAGCCGCCCTGAGTCACCTCGGCAAGTGGGCAGCAATATAAATCTGAATAAATAAATAAATAGAAGCATAGTCATTTGAGTTACAAGTCTATTGGATTTCTCTGGCCCCAATTTATGTGCAGCAGCTGAGATTATAAGCCTATATGGTTGCTCCTCAGTTGTTTTGACATGCACACTTAGCAAGTAGTCTATACTACCTATATGGCATAGAAAGAATCCCCTCGATAAAAGATTAGTATATTCATTTGTTTTGAATCTTTCTACAAACTAGATCTGTTAACAAGATTTCTGCTTATGCATAGCAACTGAATTGCAACCTCATGGTCAGCATCTGCCTAGTTTTTAGCACATGACTTATTTAACTTCATCCACTTCTCATATGGCTGTAGCCTGATACAGGATAAACAGATCCTTCATTGACTGTTTTACCTCAGCAGATTCCTCCCCTGGCTTAAATGCCACAGCACATTTGTTTTCCAAGATGACTAAACAATAAAGATGTTAGAAAGAGACATGAAGGCAACATTTCCTTGTTTTAATTCTGCTCATCAGCCTTTCAGAGCAATACAACCTCTAAAAATAGAAATGCAATTACAATAAGTAAACAGTCTCATCCTCAATGACAAATTGCTATATTTTAATTAGCCAATAAAATATTTGTGCATATTTTTTCTGTGAACTATGTAATCTTTAGCTGTATAACCAATTCAACAAGTGAGATGGAAGTCTATTTACACCAGACATTCTGATCCGCATAAATGTCAAAATGTCTGTATGTAAAATAATAGTTCATTTTTAAGGGATCAGAAATCTAAAGGTAAGCAGTATGCAACCAATACAGATTTTACATGTAAAATTTCTCAGAAGTGATAATTAGAAATGAAGTTTTACCACCGGTGGTTAAGGCGCTGAGCTAGAGATTGGAAGGACAGGTTTCGATACCCAAGAGCTGCACTTGGGGAGATGAAAGGAGCCTTATTCAGGAATCCCCTAAAAATCCTTTCAACTCAAGAGTAATCACTGACACACAAAACAAAATGTACAGTGGAACCCCAGGTTATGGACACTTTGGGTAATGGAAAACTCGATTTACGGTGGTGACAAACCTATGGCACATCAATTAAATTCTATTTTCCCCATCCACATTTATTTCTTTATTCCTTTCAGACATGTGGATACCATTTTGGAATAATTCTGAAGATGAAAAACTAGCCACTTTCTTATCCTACGTAACCATTTTAAGTTTCCAGATAGGATTTCTGAAAAGCAAAAAGAAATCACCACCAGAACATTATTTCTACAAATCCCTCAGACAGTTGAGGGGGCCAAACTGGTAAGGCCCCCCACCTCCACTGTAAATGCTGGTGTAAACACAGCCACTTCCAGTGGCAGCAGCAGCGGTTGGAGCAAAGGCAAGGGCCTGATGATTTGGTTGCCAACCCCTGGCCTAATAGGCAAGAAATGTTCAGTGGCAGCAGTTAGTCTGGCAGTCCTAGGCCAAGCATAGGCAAAACTTTTCTGGTTTTATAGATCAACTTTTATAATCAGACTGTAAATAGAGCAAGCAGAAATATTCTGGACCTTTCCATGCCCTTGTTTAAATAAATAAATAAAAATCTATGTCCATGCACACATTTGACTGCAACTCATATCTGAGAATGCATTCTTTCCTGAAGCAGGAAAACCTCATTGGTGTGGATTTGTTTAGGGTGGATCCCGGCTTGCCATGAAGTGATCCACACACTATGATCACAGAGCCATCTCCTGCGGTACACATGAAATGAGACATGCATGCACACAAACCTTTTATAATAAATCCAGACAAAATAGACTGTAGTCTTCTATCACCTTGAATCTGTTAATCTCCATCACGCTTGCTTTTACAGCAGGCTAACATAACTATCAGCCTGGAATGACTTAAAGGTCACTTCAGAGCAATTTTCCCAAGTTACCCTTCTCAGAAAAGCGCCAATCAGGAGAGGTTCAGCTAAGGTAATTCACACACCCCTGCCTTCTGCTCAGAACTAGGCATCACAGCCCATTAAATCTTCTAACACTCCTGCCAATGTTTACAGCTCTACACAACTTCAGCTTTGCTTCACCTGATAAACAGGAAGGGGTCTCTTAGCAAGTCATACCATTTGCCCTGTTAAGAGTTTTACGGGATTTGTTTACTTTATCTGGAAATGCTGAGGATTAAACTGACACCAATTTGCAGTCTACAAAACCCCAAATACACAAAGTCCATTTCCAGATTTTCAAACACTTGCATTTCAGGGTGTGCAAGTGTGAGTTAATTGTACTGTAACATTGTATTGCTGGAGTATATTTCTCCATTGTTATCTCCCCATTGTGTTGTTAGACTGTATCGCTACACTGTATTGTTTGATTGTATTACTTTGTATTTGAATTTTGTACAATTTTTGTATTATTATCTATGTGTGTACACTTTATGACTGTGAGCTACCCTACATAGGTTGTTTTGTAATTGACTGTTTTATCGGGTATTCATGATACATTTTGTTATTGAAATTGAGATCCTTATTAATTTGTGATTATACATTTGTTCTGTAAACCGCCCTGAGTCGGTTTTACCAAGTATAAATAAGTTAAATAAATAAACACATCTTAAAGACAAACCTGGCTATTTCAGAAGCTAAAAATTGCTACAACACACTAAAAGAAGCACACCCATAATTAGAAATGGCGTGGGGGGAGGCAGGGAGGCCACCAAAACAGCCTCCCAAGCAGGAAAAGCAGGCGGGGGGGGGGGGCGCATTTTGACCTTCTGTGCTATAAAGTGGCTTAAGCTACTTTCTCGTTCCTTTTTAGCACACCTGAAGAGGGGTCCGTGGAGGAAAAAAGAAACACAACCCCTTCCCCAAGAAAAGGCCAAACACTGTGATAGGTCGACACACATATTTTGTCTTGAACCTTTCATGAATCGAAACCTACTTCTCCAGAAGCAAGGGGTGCAGATCTGTGTCATCGTAATTTATGGCTTCTGTGAGCAGGTGAGCAACACAAGGAGCAACCATGGTTTGTTAAACCATGGTTTAGATCACGGTTTGTTAAACCATGGTTTAGATCATGGCTTGTTACACCATGATTCAGATCACAATGGGGTAACAGAAGGCACCTCAATGCAAACCAAGTTTGTAGGGTCCTTTCCCCACCCCTTCAAGAAATGCACCCCATTTTCCACCCAACCCTCCCCTGTGCCTCAAATGACCCATCACCACCATGAGAGGCCTGGAGCGGTCCTTCTGGGGTGAGGTCCCCTCCTCACATCAATTTAATACCCCCCCCCAGCCCAATTGCCCACCAACACACCAAAATGTGGCCCCTCTGCCCTCCCCCTTACCAAGAGAGCAATGGGAACCCCACAGCCCCCACCCCAAAAGTCTTTCTTGGGCAATTTTGACTCAGTTCCCCCCCCCAATCTTCCCCCTTCCTTTCACTTCCCCTCTCCCACCAACACACACACCCTTTTTCCTCACACAGATGGACCCTCTCCCTTTCCTCTAACCCTGACACGTGTCCTCCTTCAGATCACCCTGTGAACACGCAACCCGACCCCCTAACCCTGACACGCATCTACTTCAGATGAGTCCCCAAACACGCAACCTCACACCCCCTAACCCTGACACGCATCTGCTTCAGATGAGCCCCCAAACACGCAACCTCACACCCCTAACCCTGACACCATCTGCTTCAGATGAGCCCCCAAACACGCAACCTCACACCCCCTAACCCTGACACGCATCTGCTTCAGATGAGCCCCCAAACACGCAACCTCACACCCCCTAACCCTGACACGCATCTGCTTCAGATGAGTCCCCAAACACGCAACCTCACACCCCCTAACCCTGACACGCATCTGCTTCAGATGAGTCCCCAAACACGCAACCTCACACCCTAAACTCGACCGACATACGTCTGCTTCAGATGAGCCCTCAAACATGCAATCCCAGACCCCCTAACCCAGACACGCGTCCTCCTCCAGATGAGTCCCCAAACACGTAACCCCAGACCCCCTAACCCCGACACGCATCTGCTTCGGATAAGCCCCCAAACACGCAACCCCAGACCCCCTAGCCCCGACACGCATCCTCCTCCAGACGAGCCCCCGAACATGCAACCCCAGATCCCCTAACCCCGACACGCATGCCTTCAGACGAGCCCCCAAACACGCGACCCTAGAGACACGCCAATACCGAGGCCCTTCCTTACCCAGCACGACCGGGGGCCCCGGGGAGCGGCCGGAGGCTGCGGGAGGCGAGCCGAGGAGGAAGAGGCAGGCGAGCAGGGCGAGCGGGCAGGCGGCCCCCCGGGTGCCCGGGAAGACCCGCGTCCTCCCACCGGAGCCGCCCGGAGGTACCATCGCCTCAGCACATCCCGCCCCCCGGGGCAGGGCGAGGCTCCCCTCGGCGGAGGAAGGAGAAGGAAGAAGCGGGGCTTCCGTTTCCCCCTCACGGGCAGGACCGGCCGCCACCAACGGTCCTCCTCAGCCCACGAACCACCGGCGCGCCCGAAACCCGCCTCAGGCGTCGCAAACCCGGGCCGCCGGCCTGCTATATAAAGGCAGCGGCTCAGCCAATCCGCGGCCTCCCTGCGGCCCCGCCCGCCAATGGACGGGCGGAGGGGGCGTTTCCCGGATCGCTTGGCTCCGCCTCCGCCTCCTCCCCTCAACCGCCATTCTCCCTTGGGCCGGCTTCCAGGGCGGGCAGTCGAGCGCAGAGACGTCGAGAGGAAGGGAGACGGAGCGGGTGGGCTCGAGGCCCAAGCAAGGCTAATCGCAGGCCGAGAAGATCGAGCCCCAAGCGTTTCTTCAATCAATCAATCAATCAATTTATTGTTACAGTCAAAGACCAGCATAAAAAACAAAGCATCCAAAACATGGTTGACCAAACTATAGCAGGACTACAAAGGAGATTTTGAATGCTCTAATGAGACTCAAGCAGTAGGATTCAGCTAAAATCACATTGCAGTATATGCAATTATATTAAAAATATGATATAGAAGGATGTGATGTAAAATGTAATATCTACTAAAATTATAACGTGAAAAAATGCTGAGACAATCAATGTTAATAAAAAATTGTACTATCAGTAAAAATAGAAATATTTAGTGACTTAAATTCAAATTCAAATTCAATTTGTTTACAGTCCATGACCAGCATAACACACAAAAACATAATACCACATCCTAACTAGTCTGGACACAGGTAATAAAAGGAAACTATGATACTATAATACTAAAAACCTACTGGGAATCGACATAAAACAGCAGGGTGCCTATCTAAAAAACAATATTACTAAAATCCCTCAATAATTACTAAAACCTAGTGTCACGAAAATAAAATGCAATACTAATATTTACAAGAAAAAGGGATAGCCTCATTACAAGTGTTACCCAATTCTGGGTGATTGGATTCACTCTCTGGCAGAGGTACTAGAAAGACCCAAGAACTTACAATGAGGCAGGGTTTTCAGTCAAAACAAAATATGGTTTATTGGGAGCAAAAGCAAAGGGAAGCCTATTCAGGCATATAGTCTGGCCAGACCTATAATTCTAAATAGCTAACCTTCCCGCAACCGTTCTGAGGAAAAGACCCCCTCGTGATCCCTGCTCACAAAATTTGGTGAACAGAAGATGCCCCCCACCCACCTGGAAGGGGTATTTAACTATTCTATCTAAACTAACTCTACATGCAAGGGGAGGGGGCTGAAACCGGGCAGGAGGAAAGGCAATTAACATATTTTAATTACATGCAAACATAAAACAAAGGCAGCTCTGAGGTCAGAGACTTTAGTTACACAAAAGCGGCAGATTACAGCTATTGCTAAAAAAAACCGGTTATAGAGAGTTTACATTAGGTCAAAGGAGCATATTTGTGGTTGACAGGAATATCTCTTTGTTCTCTGCTGAATGAAACAGAGGCTGGTATGTCTTCTCCAATGGGAGACGATCTAGCAGTATTGACAGCCAATGGTGCTTTGAGGCGGGAAATTGCAGTTCCAACGTGGGTTAATGTTCCGGACATGAATGAATCACAGCGTTTGAGTCACTCTTAAGTAGAAACACAAAGAAAGGAGTTAGAGTCATTATGTCTTGTTTGTTTAATTAAATGGAGATCTTTGAAAGAGGGAAACCAACAATTTAGCCTTTGTTTACCCTTAATCTGTTTGCTACGTTCGTGAGAGACGGGACGTCCACTTGTCCCTTCCAGCCCTGTGCTGTCAGTTTATTGTTGTGTAAGGCTTTTCTTAGGTTCTTGCTTCCCCCCTTTCCCTGATCAATTTTTGGGGTTCCATGGTTCTTGTGTTCCCCACAGACTGTTGATTTCCCTCTTTAAGCTATGATTGTGCTTGGGTCAGTGTTCTAAAAATGTTGAATTGAACTTTGATCAAACCAGAGATATGAGTCATTCAGCTTCCTTTGTGAAGGAATTAAAAAAAGGAATTTCTGCTTATCAGAACACCCGGCAAACCAGTTTTAAGAACAATGGAGGCAATCAGGGCCATGTTTACATTCCTTGCCAGAGTCTATTGACTATCGGGTAATCCCCCTTTCCTTCTGGAGAGCATTCCAATCGTATGATTTAACTTTTGGCTTCTACCTTATTTTCCATGTGTGTGTGAGTTTTGTGATATGTGGCATTTAATAAACGTTTTGATTAATTATAATGCTTTATTCAAAATTTTAGGTAACACAAGGATATAAAATACTCTCTAATAGAGTTGTAGTTTACTAAAACTCAGTAATTTATGGCCAGACCGATAATGACAATGGTGAAGAGATAACATAATAAGTAGTATAGGTCAGCTGTTCAGTGCGGGAGCAATCTCAATAAACTATAGAGCCACACTAGACTTCCTAGTCAGCTAGCAGCCGCCAAGCATTTCTTGCCCCTTTCATTTCTCAGCATTTGCCTTCTTTAGTTCTTTTTTTTAATTTGAGTTTTCCTCTGAATTTTAGGGGAGGGGGAAAGGACAGCTATAAGACGTTCTGCAAACTTTGTGAAGGCACAGCTTTTCTAGGGAGGCTTTTTATGTATGTATGTATGTATGTATGTATGTATGTATGTATGTATGTATGTATGTATGTATGTATGTATGTATGTATTTATTTATTTATTTATTTATTTCATTTTTTATTTTAACAATAGTTCCTCTTTCTTAGTTTAGACTTGCTTGTTGGCTGTATTTAAGAGCATATCAGAGAATTTAAAAAAAACAACGCTGTAAATTTGAACTAATAATAAATAAAAACACTTTGAACTCTAACTGGTACTGCATATTTTAATATTAGCTTTTGTGGAACAAGTCCATGCCCCCACTTTATCAGGGATGAGTATTGTATTGGCATTAGACTTCTTCTGTAATGTCATTTATTCTAATTTTTTTATCGTTTCAGAAGCACATAAAGGTGCTTTCTGGGGTTGAAAGGATTTTTGCGGGAGGAACTCCACTCAGGGGATGCCCAAATGAGGCTCCTTTCATGTCCCCAAGATCTTTTCCTCACCAAAGTCATCCTTATTTATCTACTTGCAATGTATTGCTTTCGAACTGATCGATTGACAGGAGCTAGGACAGAAGACAGGAGCTCACTTGGTCATGCACCGCTCGGGTCTTGAACTGCCGACTTGGTGACCTTCCAGCTAACAGGGTGAGCTTCTTAACCACTGAGTCACTGCAGTCCCTGATGATATCTAGCTTATTCCATACACCAGATATGGGCTGAATATTAGGAAAACCCTTTTAACAGGAAAACAACCCTCTGTCAGATCTGCTTTGATTCAGATTCCTGCTTTGAGCAGGGTGTTGGACTAGATGACCTAAAATGCCCCTTCCAACTCAACAATTTTATGACTCTATTATTAGGGTGGGGTTATCATTTTAATGTGTGTGTGTGTGTGTGTGTGTGTGTGAACGACCCAGAGAGGCTTCCTCCAGATGAGTGGTATAGAAAGAAAGATCAAAGCTTAGATACATTATTTATTGGACTCCATAAGATTTCTGGGTCTCTGATAAAGACAGATTGTTAAAACAGATCTTAAAGGCAACAGCCTAGGGTTCAAAGAAGTCTCTATGATGCTGTTTTATGTTATGCAGAAATCTGTTTCCAACAGACAGGAACAGCTGAAATGAAATCCAGAACTGGCCAACCGAAGAGCTGAAAAACAGAAACAAACACCTGTTTCAATTCTGTAGTCACGGTGCACCTTGATGAATTGAGTGCCTGCAAAAATCAGAAATTCAGTCTCTAGTTAAGAGCCTTTTTAGTTTCACGTCTGTCCTAGACACAGAAGACGAAGAAGAAGGGAAATCAATAAGGCTGCCCAGCTTTTGCAACTGGAATTCTTCCAGCATATGATGAATATAACCATTGTAAATCACAGAAGTAAGGTTTAGTGGAGAGAATGTCGTGTTAGGTAGATGTCAGTTAAAATCCCTAATAACCCATGGAAAGTCACTGGGAGATTTATTATTTACTTATTCATTTATTCATATTTATATTGCTGCCCACTCACCGAGGCGACTCAGGGCAGCTTACAGATAATACAGTCAATAAAATAATAGTGTAATAATACAATCAGTCAATGAGAGATTTCAGTGGCACAGCATTTCTTCAACAGCTTGACCTTGTAAACACTATTAGGGTCACTGTAACTCAGAAGGCACATAAGAACACTGAATTGTAAAAAGAAATAGGCAAGTGTGATGTCTCTTTGGCCTCTCGCCTTCCACATGTTTTTGTGTATAAAGGTTTGTTGTCTCTAATAATCTGATGTAATCATTTATTTACTTTGGAACAAGCTGTGTTGGACACTGAGAGGCTTGGTTATAAATAAACGTGGATTGCATCAAATTATACCAGACATGTAATTCCACTTGAGCTCCGGCTGATCTTTTCTGACTGGAGAGAAAGGAGATACAGTACACAGTAACAGCATGTTCACCCTTCCTTCTACAAACTTATCAGTAGTTAGATTTGTAGCTCTGGAAAAAAGAGGCTACAAGGTCTCCAGGATAATAATGATGACGACAAAGTGACAATGGGTTTTATAGTTCAGAAAGGAACTTTTCCAAGCTTAATCCAATTCTATAAATAAGGCAAGACAGTGGAGGAGGAAAGCATGATTCATTCCCACGAGGACAGTGCGTTGAAACTTTTGCTTCCAAGAAATACAGCATGTGACTTGTTTAATCTACAGGCAGAAATGTCCTATCTAACAGCAAACAAGGAGGAATGAGTTGTGATTCTTCTGGAAGCTTTTCTTGCAAAGTAAACAGCTCATCAACAAACAAAACAAAAATCCAAGTCATGTGATTTGACAATACCTTATAAAGGATCAACCTAAAATGCACAAAGAAACAGATGCACTTTCAAGGTTTTCGGCTGTCATTATGTATACAGTACTCTTGCTCAAGCAACTAATTGGATTTTTATAATGAGAGAAAAAGAGCCATTACATATTGGTTTCCCCCCAAAATTTATGCAAGTGTAACTTGAAACCATTCCAATATTGAGAACATATCCAGTCTGCCAGTTTCCTCGACTCTAGAGGGTGGCCAGTGGGTTGCTCCCCCAATGAAAACACCCTAAGACAGTGGTGGCAAACCTTGGCACTCCATATGTTCTTGAACTTCAATTCCCAGAAACCCTGATCAGCAGGAGTGCCAACTTGGGCTTCTGGGAATTGAAGCCCAAGAACAGCTGGAGTTCCAAGGTTCACCGTCACTCCCCTAAGCAAACCTTTACTCCCAGGACAAAACAATTCTCCATGTAACACTTTGACAGCTCCTCTGCAGAGGGGCAGAGAAAGTGTAATTTGTTTCTTCTTCCCCTTGCCAATCACCACTGGATTGATAAGTAGGGGGTGGGGTTTTTGCCTATTTTCCTCTTTGGGTCAAATTGAATTTAAGCATTATCACAATTATTCTGACTTTTAATGGAGTGATTCTCAACAATGATATATTGCATCCAAGATGTTTCAGGCAATCAGCTGACCAAAATAGACTAAATGTTTGCATTTTATATGTCTATATTTTATTGCTTATTATTCATTCTCTGTGGCCTTTGCTCATTGGTCACCTCATTCCAAGAAAGTCTTAGCCACCCAGGACTGAAGCCAAATTTGCCACCCCCTGGTGGACGCTGGCACCCACTCCCGCTAGGGCTTTTGGGTACTGTAGTCCAAGAACATACATAGCCCAAAAAGCGCAGCCTGGGGCCGGAGCCCCCCCCCCCCCGCCCCAGCCCCCCTAGCAACACCAGTGATTTAGGGACTCCAACCCTCAGCCTATTCATTGTCCTCCAAGTGACTTAGGGGAGGTTGAGTTCCTCAACCATATTCTCCTTTAATGATGTTCCTTGCCCAGTGAGCTGCTTCCTCCATCTTCTAATTTGGTTTTGCCCTTGTGGACCCTCAAGAATGTTTGTTCTTGCCATAAAGCTCTTCTTGGATCTGAACCAGTGGACTTGAGGCTCATATCCGTTCAGAGGATGTGTTGAGGGTCATTCTCTTTCTTAGTTCTCTTCGCTGCTACTTCTCTCCTGATCTTAGGTGGAGCAATACCAACAAGAGGGTATATTTTCTCAACTGGTGTAGGTTTGAGACATCCTGTCACTATACAAATTGCTTCAGGTCAGAGGGGGTGAAATTCACTGTTGAGAAACTGAGACAGTTTGCAACCACTGGAATGATGCATTTGCCACTGACGGGAATCATTAACTCCCTTAAGAAACTTTGCTATATATTTTCTGTGGAGCAATTGAATGTAGAGACTGGGCTATTTGAGTTATACATTTTTCTTGCTAAATACGAATATAGATAGTAAAGAGTTATCTCCTCTTTTCTGATTGCCAGTTCTCATTTGTGAAACTATAAGTTGGTGTAAATGTGAACGCAGCTTGGTGCTTTTCCAGACAGTAACTGCCAGTATCCTCTTGGTTACTAGTGGAAGATTCTGGAATTTATACTCCAAACAGCATTCCTTCCCCCTATCTTTAGGGCTTTGGTTAAATCTGGCCAAGCTTTATGCCTTCTGAGCTCTGATTAAATCTGGATAAAGGTAAAGGTCATCCTTCCTCGAAAGCCAGTTGTATCTGACTCTAGGGTTCAGTGCTCATTTCTGTGTATAGCCAAAGAGCCAGTGCTGTCTGCATTTGCAGACGTTTCCATGGAGATGTGGCAGGCATGCCTAGACATCTTAGTGCACGGAATGCTGTTTACCTTCCCACCGATGTGGTCCCTACTTATCTACCTGCAATTTCTTGCTTTTGAACTGGGAGCTGGGACAGAGATGGGCGCTCATTCTGCCATACGCTGCTTGCATTTTGAACTGCTGATCTTCCGCCTCCCAGTCAGTGTCTTAACCACTTGAGCCACTGCATTCCCTCTAATTAAAGCTAGCCATTATTTAAATAGATGAACTACACAGAAACATCCTTCTCAAAGATGCTGGTATTTTTGAACCACCGTTGGGCATACCCCTAGGCAACGTCAACCTTGTGCTAGCTAATCTAGGTCAGAAGATTTAAATAGATATGTTGTAGGGTCCATCTGCCCACCTAGGACTCCTTGCCCCAATGTTAGATGAGATAGTCTTGCCCCCTAAGGACCAAGTATGCAACTTGGGGGTCATCATGTATGACCACCTCTTTGCTCACGGAAATGGAAGTAAAACACGCCACTGCCCTGGACTTCCTAGCGGCCAGGGCGAAGAGGCCACTGCAGGGACAGGCGCCGGGACCTTCCACCATTGCCGGTGTCCTGGGCCCCACCCGGGGGCAGCAAATTTGGCCTACGCCCTGGGCGACTGAAACCCACACTACGCCACTGTTTCTGCCTACAGTAGCAACAAAGCCATACCTTTGGTCTTGGAGATAATGGGATTAAAAGAAGTATGTGAAAGCCTGTGCTCATCTCTCATTGGTTTCACTGCCAGCTCACTGGAGATCTGCTTCAAGTTACTTTGCTAGCAATGCTTTTATTATTGAAGAGAGAAAGCTTGTTCCCCTTTGCAGAGCCGGGAGGCATATCCCTTAGAAACTGAAGAACACTTTATTTCTGTTTGCAGGTAGTAGAATTTTAGGAATTACAACTTGACATAATCTCTGTGCCTAGTACAGCTTAATTAGACTATGCTTTCTTCCAGGTTCCATCTGAAGGTTGTAACTAGATACAGACCCTGCAGCTTAAAGATCAGCCACCTATTTTAACTCTACATTCTTCCAGTCACTTTGTTTTCGATCTTACTTGATGAAGAGTCCTGCAGAACACAAAAATGTGTGTGTTTAGTTGTGTACTTTATTGATCTGATAGCATGTCCAGGCCACCCCTTATGGAGTTATCTAGGCTCGCTCATTTGTGGGTCACTAGATGGAGGAGAGGTTAAGTTACATTTAGCCTACTCACACACACACACTCTCTCACCATCCAAACAAACACATAAAGCAATCCTTTTCTCATATGATGGCAAATGAAACACTTTCCATACTCTTCTGCAGAGAAGCAGGAAAAGTGTAAATTTTCCCCCTTGCCAATCTTTGAAGTGCTGGATAAGCGGGGGGGGGGGGGGACACAGTTCCTCTTTTTCTCCCCCTCTCAACAGGTTGTTTCAAACTGTCTAATTACAAAGTTGGGGCTGCAGTGGCTCAGTGGTTAAGAAGCTCGCCTGGAAGGCTGGCAAGTCGTCAGTTTGATATCCAGGTACTGCACGACAGATTGAGTGCCCGTCTCTGTCCCAGCTCTTGGTGACTTGAAAAGAGCCTCATTTGGGGATTTCCTGAGCGGAGTTTCTTCCACAAAAATCTTTTCAACCCAGAATAATTTCTGACACAAAATTATATATTACAACGTTCAGCTTTTTAGCTGAGTGCTTCAACACAGACCTGCAGCTAGCAATTTTGAGATAAAGAGCAATAAGCTTCTTCGCCCACACTTGACCCTGATTTATGGGCATGAGACACCAAGAATAGCAGGAAAGTACATGCTGTTCTCTCCCCCCCCCCCAAAAAAAAAGGAGAAATTATCCCTTCAAAAGAAAGGCCATGCATGGGAACAGGAAATATGCCATTCATTTCTCTAGTATTCAACAGTAGGTACATCTTTACGTATTGATGTCCTCTGACTTCTGGGACCTGAGGACAAAGCCCCTGTTGGTGTCTCCCAGTTACAACCCTGCCTTAATAATGTTATGAAGCTTGGGAAAGTTACTCAGTTGGACTACAACATCTAGAACATAAACACATTACCCATGAGAATTGCTTTAACTTTTGTTATCAGAACTAATTACTGTATATACTTGAATATAAGCCGTGTTTTTAAGTCCTAAAAATGAGCCCCAAAAAGAGGACTCATTTTATACTTGGGTCAATGACCACAAGAGTTCCAAGACCATGCCGGACTGAGATTGCCAACAATTTAATTAATTTTACCATATTTTCATGTATTTTGATTATTGAAACTCACTAGCAGCTACTGAATTTCACACCCTAACCTTATACTCGGGTCAATCTATTTTCCTGGCTTTTCAGGTCAAAATTTGGCACCTCGGTTTATATTCAGGTCAGCTTATACTCGATGTATGGATGGTACTCCACGCTGTTCTGCAGTGGCCTCTTCAACATCTGATTGAGGGATGACCACAGGTATTTTTCCCAAGAGAGAGATGAAGTCATATGTGCGCGAAAGACTATGTAATGTCTTCCCACTTCTGCATCTTTCCAGAGAAATATTGCCTAAGAGGCCATGTTCCTCCAGGCAGAGACATGACTTCCGCAGAAGAAACTTGCTTGTACAGTTGCAGCACTGAGTCAAAATGTAACACGCATAATTAGGCACCATTAGCTAGGGAGCTTTTATTATTATTATTATTAGATTTATATGCCGCCCCAGTTGCTTATAGCAACCCTGGGCAGCTCACAACAAAATATATCACAGCCACAATATCAAAAACAAAATATCAAAACCAAGAATATTTTAAGGAATCCCCAATCAAAGTTACAAAATGAGCAGGAATCACAACAAAACAATATATCACAGCTACAAATATCATATAACAAAATATCAGATAACAAAACAATTACAAAATACAGTACAGTGGTACCTCGCTTAAAGAGCATAATGTGTTCCACAGGATTGCACTTTAAACGAGTTTGCTCTTTAAACAAAACATCATTGTAAGTGACCAATTCTCACTTGGGGGGGGGGGAATTGTGAACCCTGATGTATTTGTTAAGCGAGTTTTTGGTTGGTTTTATTTGTTAAGCAAAAAGCGAACATTCAGAGAAAATTCTGCTCTTTAAGCTAGTTACTCTTTAAGCTAGGTGCTCTTTATGCGAGGTTTGACCGTACTCTATCAATACATCATACAAAACATTTCAAAAATACATAAACAGAGCATCAACACAAGCTTTACTGCAGAAAAGCAGGGCAGATCTTCTTTTGTGTCCTCATCAAACCCTTGGCTACCAAAATGAAGCCACTTTCTTTGCTTTGTCATTGGCCAAACCCAAGTCCTCATTGGCGCATGTCTCTGGCAGCAATCGGCAGACCCAGTGATGGGATGTTCCCGGTTCCAGACGGTTCCCTGGAACCGGTAGGACCAATTCCAGAGGGTTCTCCAGGAGGGGAGTCCACTTTTGAAAGAATTTTTTTTAAAAAAAATCAGAGCTAAAATGGCTCCAATTGACTGCGCATGCGCAGAAACTCAATCTGACGCATTGTGCATGCGTCAGATTGAGTTTCTGCACATGCGCAGTCAATTGGAGCCATTTTGGCTCCGATTTTATTTTATTTTTCTTTTAGAGTTGGAGCCGCGCACCTTTTAGGGCGGCGGCGGCAGCGGCACCGGCCCTTCTCCGTTGGCGGCGGCGGACTGTCAGCCTGTCGGGAGGAAGCGGAGAGAGACAGAGCGGGGGAGCCATGGGGCCCAGGCTGGGCGCGGGGTGCTCCTCCTGCCTCTGCTCCTCCTATTGCCGCCGCTGCTCCTACTCCTGCCGCCGCCGTGGGTCGGGGTCAGGTCTGAGGCGACGGAGGGGCCGGAGCGCCTGCTGTCCGTGTCCGGCGTCCACTTCAGCTGGAGGAACCTGAGCTGCCCGACCTGCAAGGTCCTCTTCGCCGCCCTCGATGCCTCCGTCCAGGTGAGCCTCACCTCGCCTCGCCCCGGGGGGTGGGGGTGGGGTAAAGGAGGCAGGCAGGTAGTGGGGGTGGCACCAACCCCCCCCAACCGGACACCCGTCGTGGGGATTGGGAGTCCCTTGGGCAGGAGGACGCCCTGGGACGCCTCGGCCTGCCGGCAACCCCCCCAACCCCTGCTCTCTTTGCGGCTCAAGCTGCCCCAGGAGGAGGGGGGTCACCTTTCCCGGGCCCATCTTGCTTGCTCGACACCCACCCTCTCAAGGGGGGGCACCTGGGCTTCTCCCGCCCTCCGTCACCAGCCCTGCCCTGCCTGGCTTGTTTTTCTGCCTGAGTTGAGCGGACGCCCCCACCCCCACCCCTTGGGTGCAAGGCACCGGCCCGAGGAGGAGGAGGCGACAGGCGCCCGGCAGAGGGTTTTTTTATTTGGGGTGGGTGGGTAATTTATTTGTGTTTTGGGTGGGTGGTTGTATTTTTATTTAATTTTTATTTATTTATTTAAGTTATTTACGGCTTTGTGTGTGTAGCTGTCTGGCTGGGTAGGTGGGCTGAGGGGTGTGTGTGTGTGTTTATTTTTATTTTATTTATTTTTATTTTATTTATTTTTATTTTATTTATTTTTATTTTATTTATTTTTATTTTATTTATTTTTATTTTGGCCCCGCCCACAACATCATGACGTCATGACGTTGGCTCAGCCCATGACGTCATGACGTCATGACATTGGCCACGCCCATGATGTCCATGACGTCATGGCGTGGTAGTAGAATTTTTGTCATCCCATCACTGGGCAGACCGGTAAATGAGACGGATTCTGCCTCTCCACGTTCACAACCATGTGTTGTGATAACAATTGGCCAAGAGAAGTGATCATCCTAGACAGCAAACGCTGCAGAGTGGGAGTCCACAGAAACCACCCAGACAACTGTTTCTTCCAAATGTCCTCTTAGAACAACATGTGGCTTGACAGATGTTTTGACCAACACCTCCTCCCACCCCCAGCCAACATGACAACTAGTAAAGGATTCTGGGGGCTGTAGCCTAGAACATCTCGAAGTCCAAACGTTTCCAACCCCTGGCTGTAATCTTTGACCACCTTTCTTCAAGGAGCGTGTCTACACTGCATCGCTATAGCAGTTTGGTACCATTGCAACAGGTCCATCCTGGATGTTAGTGAAGCCCTGGTGGCACAGTGGTTAAACTGCTGCGAGTTCAATCCGGACAGCAATCAAGGTTGACTCAGCCTTCCATCCCTTCCAAGGTTGGTGAAAATGAGTCCCCAGCATGCTTGGGGCAAAATGCCAATTTAACTTGTGAATCGTCCAGGAGAGTGCACTAAGCACTATGGGGCGTTATATACCATATATACCCGAATATAAGCCACCCTGAATATGAGCCAAGGTACCTAATTTTGACCTTGAAACCCAGGAAAATAGATTGACCCAAGTATAAGCCAAGAGTGTGAAATTCAGCAGCTGCTAGTGAGTTTCAATAATCAAATTAAATGAAAATATGTATGGTAAAATTAATCAAATTGTTGGCACATCTCAATCTGGTGCGGTCTTGGGACCCTCATGGTCATTAACCCGAGTATAAGGCAAGTCCCCTTTTGGGGGCTAATTTTTGGGGCTAAAAAACTCAGCTTATACTCAAGTATATACGGTAAGTGCAATTGCTATAGTGAAGTGCTTTGAATTGGGTGTGTGAGATCCCTTAAGTGGATGAATGTCAGCACCTCAGCAAATGATAAATCCCAAGATCCCATATGATACGTCTGAACAGGGGGGAGGGAGCCCTAAAGTCCACAAAAGCTTATGTAAATATAGTACCTGGTTTTGCTGCCACAGTCAGGGAAGGTTCTGTTCCTAGCTCAGCTCCCCATATGGCAGTCTTTGCAAAGTCAGTTCTCAGGAGGCAAAGCAGCCGGAGGAAATCCCATTACCTGCTTTAAGAGGGGAGGGAAAGGATGCTTTAGTGTTGGTTTGAAAAGGTGGCTGCTTGTTTCGGAATAGCCGCTAGGTGGAAGCATTAAGCCAGTCTGTAACCAAATGTGTGGGTCTTCGCTATCTTTGTAGAGTACAGTATAGGCCCGTGATGGCGAACCTTGGCACTTCAGATGTTCTTGGACTTCAATTCCCAGAAACCCAAGCACCCTGTGAATCCACACGAATGGGTTTAATACAATTCATCTAGCCCGGGCTGCCCTCATCGCGCCTGGAAGTGGAAGTAAAGCATACCCATACTATCAAAATGTAATGTAGTTCGGTCGCCCTTGCTCAAAAGCCAGTCATATCCAACCGTTTACAGCCAAATAGCACTGTCTGAAATTGCATAAATTTCTGTGGTCATGTGACAGGAAGGACTAGACACCAGAGTGCACAGGACACTGTTATCTTCCCACCAAAGTGGCACTTATTGATCTATTTGCAATTTCTTGCTTTTGAGCTGCTAGTTTGGCAGGAGCTGGGACACAGACAGGCGCTCACTCCGCCATGCAGCACTCGGGTGTCTAACTACTGACCTGTCCACCTTCCAGTCATCAAGTTCAGTGTCTTAACCACTAAGCCACCATAGTCCCCTGTAATGTTGTTACATCTTTGATATTACCAGAGGGAATTAATGGCAACTTAGAAGTATCATGTTTGTTCTTACTTCCAATCTCTTCTTAAGAAGCCCAGGTAATTTGGTCCACAAACCGCCATTTCTTTGAGCATTCTCAGCAACACAATCATTGCTGGCTTACAGCTTCCCACAGAACAGAAATTTTGTCAAGGTCAAGGTACCCGACTCTAGCGTTCAGTGCTCATCTCTGTTTACAGCCGACGATCCAGCGCTGTCTGAATTTGCAGACATTCCCATGACATGCCTAGACACCGGAGTGCACAGAACGCTGTTGACCTTCCCACCGATGTGGTCCCTGTTTATCTACTTGCAATTTCTTGCTTTCAAACTGCTAGCTTGGCAGGAGCTGGGACAGAGATGGGCACTCATTCCGTCATGCAGTACTCGGGTTTTGAACTGCTGACCTTCTGCCTCCCAGTCAGCGTCAACAACAACAAAAATAGTAGGAAGTGAAAACATTGTCTGCATTAACAGAACAGACGCAGCACTGTTAACCTAGTTCTCCAGAAGCGGAGTTGTCTGTCGGCATCACAGAACACAGACACTGCAACCGCTGGTGGTCAAAGCAAAGCAGTGTCTTGGATCGCCATGATTTCTCCAGAAGAAACCAGTGAATCCCCATCTTTGTCAGTCGTGAGGTCTGTAGTTTGTGCTGTCTTGGGCTTATCTTTTGTCATTGGAGTCCCTGGGAACTCCTTTGTCATCTGGATCATCTGTGGGCGAATGAAGCAATGGTCTCCAACAGTTGTGCTGATCCTTCACCTGGCCATTGCGGACCTCCTGGTCCTCGTGACCATGCCCATCTGGATTTATTCCTTTGCCAGCACATGGCTCTTCGGGATTATTGCTTGCAAAGCCTTGGTGTTTGTGGTCTACTGCAGCATGTACGTAAGCATCTTCCTCATCACAGCCTTGAGCGTTGAACGCTTCCTGGCTGTCTTTCACCCCTTTGCTGTCCAGCAATGGAAGAAGAAGACAGCCACCCGCCTGGTGGTCTTCGTCATCTGGGTTCTCTCCATCGCGTTTGGTGGAACCATCGTCCCCTTTCAGGATACCATGGACGTTGATGGGGGCCTCCAGTGTGCAGCTCGTAACTATGAAAGTAACGTTCAGGAAGCTGCCTGTCTCCTGCTGGAGACCATAGTGGGCTTCGTGCTCCCTTTTGCTATCATCTCAACCTGCTACATCTGCGTCACCAGAAGAATTGGCAGGATGACCTGCCCTTCCAAGAAACGATCTTCAAGGTTGGTTGTTTCCGTGATGGCCACCTTTGGCCTCTGCTGGTTTCCACACCATGTCTTCAATGTGTTGACTTTAATTTCACTTCTGATGGAAGACTCCTATCCAGAGACATCTCAAACTCTAGAGAGAATCGCAGGAATGGGGGTCTACATTGCAAGCTCGGTAGCCTTTATCAGCAGCTGCGTCAACCCTCTGCTTTACGCCTTCGCAGCCAGGAATGTCCGCAGCAGTGTCAGGTTTGCCAAGTTCTCCAAACTTTTTGAAGAAATCAGCCCTGTGTCAAGGCAAAAATCCATGAAAGACGTTTCTCATCCAAATGGTCACGGGGACATGAGTAGTATAGAGATGATCTAACACTGGGGGAAGGCACAGCGTGGTCCTCCAGGTGTTGTTGGACTAAAACTCTTTATCAGCCACACCTACCATGATCAACTCTGGCCTTGCAATCAAGCAACATGGGGGGGGGGGATTTGCCCAGCCTTGATCAAATATGAGTGAAGGGAAGCAGTGAAGATTGTCCAAGGTGGGGCCTTAATTCTGCAGTAAACTAATTATGCAGTAAATGCCATATCCCATTTGCTCCAATGGGCCAACCACCACTGCTAAACCCATTCCCAAAGATTTTTAAGACCTGTGACGTGACAGAGTGGACCTTAATGATGGAGTGAAACCTTTAAAACAATGGAGAGGCCCTGCTCCTAAGGACCCTCATTGTAGATTGCAGTTCAAAAGTAAGAAGTTGCAAGTAGATAAATAGGTACCACTTTGGTGGGGAAGGTAACAGCATTCCATGCGCTCTGGAATCTAGCCATACCTGCCACATGACCATGGAAACCTCTGCAGACAGAGACAGTACTGGGTCTTGGGCTGTAAATGGAGATGAGCACCATACCCTAAAGTTGGATACGACTTGCTTTCAAGCAAGGGAGGCCTTTACCTTTACTTAGTTTTATCTGCACTTTAGTTTTATCCATTTCCAGTGCAAACAATAACTGGAAATAGACAAGATCAAGCCTTGAAGCTGTCAAAGCTTCCTTTGGCAATTTCCAGTATTGTGAAATGGCTTAATAAGAAATCCACTTTAAGATATCATCAGACTGAATCATCTCCCCAGCTGCTCTCCAGAAGGACAAGGGGGGGGGGAATCAATTTTTTGGAGGTGAAAAATCTGTTAGACCATCACTAACTCACTAAATTGCTTTAATTAGATTTTTTTTCCTCTTTGCCTTTGTATGAAGTGCCGATCAAAATTTCAGCTGCACTAGTTTTTTGTTCAGAAGTTTAATATATTGGATAGGGTTTTATGTTTCCTTTTTAAAAATGTGCCCTATTTAACTTGTGCATTTAACCTTTGAGTTTATTACAATAAGTATCTGTTGGAGAGCGATACATTAAAAACAAGTCTATACAACAATAATAATTTCGTGTCAGAAACTATTCTGGGTTGAAAGGATTTTTGCCAGAGAAACTCCACTCAGGGGACACCAAATGAGGCTCCTTTCATATCCCCAAGATCTTTTTCCCACCAAAGTAGTCCCTATTGATCTGTTTGCAATTTCTTGCTTTTGATCTGCTCTGTTGGCAGGGGCTGAGACAGAGACGGGAGCTCAAACTGTCATGCAGGACCCAGGTCTCGAACTGCTGACTTGCCAGCCATCCAGCTAACATGGCGACCTTCTTAACCACTGAGCCACGGCAGCCCCATAGTCTATAAGATTAAATGCCTCGTGTGTTCAGACTCTGTTGTGTTGATTCACCAGTCAGGAATCTTATGTTTGACTTTGAAGGAGCCGCTTTTTAAAATTTTCATTCATACTGGCTGTATGTATGTTAATGTATAACTGATTAAAGAGGATAACAATTTTTTTTAAAATTAAGTATTTAATGTTTTAATCCGATTTTTAACATAATTTAATTATCACTTTGATTTAAGTTTTAAAGGTATAACTTGTTGTTTTTAATCTGTTTTTTAAACATTGTGAATCTTAGTCTGTTTCAACACCAAAAATAAAAAGGAAAGCAAACAAAAGTGCAGTGAAAACCTTGGAGACTAACAAGATTATTTAAACATGATTTTAATAAAAGCCTGGGATAAATCTGTTCATCTCAAAAATGCTCTGTTTCCTTTTCCCCCCTCTCTGTGCTTTTGTTTCTGTTGGAATGAAACACTCAGCAATGGGCTTGTAATAGCAGGCTTTGTAGAATTTGCATAGGGTACAATTGCCAAAATAATAATAATGGCATTGAGAAATATCAAATATAAATTGGAAAAAGTATAAAAGCCCTCAGGGTAAATTGCATGTGTGTAAGACTGAAACTCACAGACACATTTTGGTGATGCATAATTCATGGGTTAATGGTTGTTGTTCAGTCGCACAGTCGAGTCTGGCCCATGGACCATCGCACGCCAGGCAACCCTGTCTTCCACCATCCTCCTCAACCCAGCTCTACGCCCATTGCATCAACAATACCACCTAGCCATCTCATCCTCTGCCGCCCCCTTCTCCTTCTGCCTTCAATCTTTCCCACCATCAAGGCTTTCTCGAGCGAGTCCTCTCTTCTTATCTGGTGTCCAAAGTACTTGAGCTTCATCTTCAATATTTGTCCCTCCAAGGAGCAGCCGGGGTTGGTTTCCTTCAGGATCGACTTATTTGATCTCCTTGCGGTCCAGGGAACTCTCAAAACTCTCCTCCAACACCACAGAGCATCTATTCTTCCGCGCTCAGCCTTCTTTATGGTTCAGCTCTCACAGCCATACATTACTACTGGGAATACCATTGTTTTGACTACACAAACTTTTGTTGGCAGGGTGATCTCTCTGCTTTTTATTATGCTGCCTAGGCTTCTCATAGCTTGCCTCCCAAGAATTAATCTTCTTTTTATTTCATGGCTGCAGTCATTATCTGCAGCAATCTTTGATCCTAAGAAGGTAAAGTCTGTCACTGTTTCCAATTATATTTGCCAGGGAGTGATATGGCATGTTGCCATTAATGGTACACGTTTTTAAATTTCACCCCACACGTATTTCTCCAGCTCAAGCTTCTAACTTTGTGGAGGACCAGCATTTGTTGTCCAAAACTTGCCAGTGGTCTTTGGGTTCTGCAATTCTGCTTTCTAGTCTTGTGAAGAGGGAGAAACCAGATAGGGGGAAAAGGAAGGACAGTGGTTCCTCCTTTCTGCCTTTCCCACGAAAGATCTCACGACAAAGTTCTGAAAGGGGAAAACCAGCTCCATCGTGCAGTGCTTGGGTCTCGAACTGCTGAGCTGCCAACCTTCCGGTCGTCAAGTTCAGCATCTTAACCACTAAGCCACCACAGTCCCAGCTACCACTAAAATATTCCCACTGTCTCTGGCCATCTCCTCTACCGACGCAAGGTGGCGCCATGGCAAATGGAAGGAGAAAACTTCCCGGCCACCTGTTGCTACTGCTTCTCATGATGGAGTGAGCTCCTGTCTCTGTCCCAGCTCCTGCCAACCTAGCAGTTCAAAAGCAAGACATTGCAAGTAGATGAATAGGTGCTGCTTACGTGGGAGGGTGACAGTGTCCCATGAGCATTTTGTCATGCCTGCCACACCACCAGAGAAACATCTGCAGATGGAGACAGCACTGGCTCTTTGGCTGTAAATGGAGATGAGCACCAAACCCTAGAGTTGGATGTGATGGGTTTTCAAGCAAGGGTGACCTTTACCTTTCACAACAGGAGTGGCCTACATTTTCGGGCACAATCACTGTGTTTTTTCCAGCTGCTTTTGCAGCCTCCACCACTTCCCATGGTAGCAGGAGGGAGGTCAGAACTTTTTGCTGTGTTTCTGTAATTTTTTGCTGTGTTTTCACAGCGTTTTTTGCAGCAAAAATGTGGTGTTTTCAGCACTTCTGGTGGCAGCCGGGAGCTTCCAGTGGTGCCTCGCTTCTCACTGTGGGCCAGATTAATCAGCATCATGGTCCAGATTAGGCCCACAGGCCATAGGTTGGGAACCCCTGTTTTACAAAGGCAGACTTTTCCCATATCAAATGCAATAGCAATTAGACACTTTCTGGGCATTTCACCGGTTAATTAGCATTTTGCTCCCAACGTGCCGGGTACTAATTTTACTGACCTCGGAAGGATGGAAGGCTTAGTTGAACTTGATCCCATGTCAGGATTGAACTCACCACATTCTGGCTGCAGTACAGGAGTTTAACCACTGCACTCCATGGTCACATTTTTAGAATCACCTTTGCTCTTGCTTACAGAGGGCTTTCTTGAATCTGTAGTGAGACTTTTCATGCATGGGTGGAAATGCTGACCCGCACTCCTCCATCCCAGCCCTGCCACAGCGTGGATCGGATTCCAACCGCCGCCTCCGTGGTGTACGAACCATGCATTATTGACACGAGAAGCCATAAAAAAAATGACCCATCCCTATTTTCCAGGTCATCGCATACTTAACCAGCCCTCCCTTTGCTATTCATTAATGCCAGCAGCAGGCTGCTCTAAAGAAGCCCTGCCATTCTGCCGAATGAGAAAGAGTTCCCAATACCGTAATTAGGATTATATATTAAAACAGGGCTTTACTCTCTGATGGACTTAATCGCGACCTCCAGCTACTATTAAGGAAAGCTATCGGATTTGTCATTGTTATTTTTGTTGTTCACTAAAGCGCCACCTGAAAGACTCTTATGCACCTTTAAATTTAAAAAGTTTCATTTTTATATTTTAGAAACTTTGGAAAAGTTGCTTTATTAGAAATGTTCATACAGTTAAAAAGTGTCTTGTGGGGAAAACATCATCAGGGAACAAGGATAAAGTTTCCTTTTGCACACAAGATTCTGGGAACCACAGTCTAACAAAGTAACTTTCCCTCTCTTTATTTCTGCATATAAATTCCCTTTGACCTTTCTGCCGTTATTCCTCCAAACACATTTACTGTCGGGAGTCCTGGCAGGTTATCCTGCTACGGTCAAAGAGCAGACCCTACTGCCAGTGACTCAATGCTGAGTGTCAGGTGCCGGTTAACTAATTTGACTACCCAAAGGACTAATGGCCTCCAACAGGGGTAGGTGATAGTCCCCAAATGGATTAAATCCCACTTGAATCCATCTTGATGAAGGGGAGCAGCTTCCTCCATCCTGGCCTGGGGCTGAGGAGGAGGACTTTTTGAGCCAAAAGGGTTCAGGACCAGAAAGACCAGAAAGTGACACACAGAACTGAATCAGTGTTAGGGGTGCCAGTCTGCGATGCAGAAGGCAAATGGAAGGCCACTGAATTATATTGTTCCCAGGATAATCTTCATGGCTGATCACCATGATGATCACCAATAGTTGGATTCAGATATGACAACAAAAGAAGTTTACTGTATGTATACTAGAAATTCTAGATTGGGGTTCCCAAACTTTTCAGGCTGCGGGCCAGTCACATGGTTCAGTGGACTGGTCACTATTGCCTGTGGGCTGGATCCGGCCCCTGATACCAATTCATCCGGCCCACAAAGCCCTTGTTGCTCCTGGAAGCGGAAGTAAGACACACTAGATAACTCTCATGGCCAAATCCACTCGGGTAAAAAAAACCAATATCAGCGAGTGTTTCCTCTGCTCCTATCTGCTTTCTTTGTGCATTCAGGCAAGGAACTGTAACAAATGTCAATACCACGGACTTTGCAGCCTGCAGAGGATTACGCTTTGATTTCAGTAAAATGAAACTAGCAAGAACAGCAGGTTTTGACAGGCACACTTGGTGAACAGGTGGTGTTGGGGGGAGAGAAGAGGAGGCAATAAATAAGCCATTTTGGGTGAGTTAATTTACTTCCAGCTTTGCCGGAAGGCTTACATAATGGCTGGAAATGCTCAAGCACAGCCTTTACCAGGTTTGAGAGATCCGCACACCTTTGACATATATATATGCTCGCTTAAAGAGCATAATGCGTTCCACAGGATTGCTCTTTAAGCGAGTTTGCTCTTTAAGCGAAACATAAGTGACAATTGTGGGGGGGATTGTGAACCCCAATTTATTTGTTAAGCGAGTATTTCATTGGTTTTATTTGTTAAGCGAAGCGAACATTCAGAGAAAATTCTGCTCTTTAAGCGAGTTACTCTTTAAGCGATGCGCTCTTTATGCGAGGTTTGACTGTATATTTAAGAAGGCGAAAGAAAACAAAGAAAAAACAAGTAGCATCGCCACAGTGGGTCAATTCTCAATCATTTTGCTTCTGAAACCCTTTACATTAGCTTGCAATTGATGATAAGCATTATACAGTCAAACCTTGCATAAAGAGCACCTCGCTTAAAGAGTAACTCGCTTAAAGAGCAGAATTTTCTCTGAATGTTCGCTTCGCTTAACAAATAAAACCAACCAAAAACTCGTGTAACAAATAAATCAGGGTTCGCAATCCTCCCCCCCCCACACACACACACACAATTGGTCACTTACAATGGTGTTTCGCTTAAAGAGAAAAGTCACTTAAAGAGCAATCCTGTGGAACACATTATGCTCTTTAAGCGAGGTACAACTGTAATTTTATCTCCCATATAGTTTTATGCCCCATTTGGTGACTCACATCTTCTTCTTCAAGTGCCCTATCCAATTCCGAATATTGGTAATCCTCATGGCGATCAGTCATGAAGATTGTCCTGAGGACAATCTAATTCAGTGGCCTTCCATTTGCCTTCTGCGTCGCACCGTGACCCCCATATGACTGATCCAGTTCCATGAGTCACTTTCTGGTCCTGAGCCCTTTTGGCACGCAAAGTCCTCCTCAGCTCCAGGCCAGGATGGCTGAAGCTGATGCCCTCCATCCAGATGGATTCCAGTGGGATTTAATCCACTTGGGGACCATCACCTTTCCCTGTGGACTTCAGTACCGAAGGGCGTTAGTCTTCAATGTGGTCAGGTTAGTTAACTGCTGCCTGACGATCGGCATTGGGTCACAGGCAGTAGGGTTTACTCTTTGACCATATCAGACTCATGTATGCTCCATACAAAGGCAACACACCAAGCATAATTGTTAAACGTGTGACTGTTTTGGATCGAAATGCCCAAACTGTTTGGTACGACACTAACCACATCTCTTAAGGAGGAAAAGAACTAAAATAATATTCTTCTTCTCTTGTTCATTTAATTCTACGAAGGCATGATCTTCTTAGCAAGGAGCTCCCCAAAAGCTTCTGGAAGGTTAAAACGTAAATGTGGAGAGCCTGGAGTCTCCCACCTGCCCCCTTTTTGTGTGGTGGATTATCCTTGTCTGTTAACAAGAGTCTGGCCCCAGCCTTTATGGAGGAAATGAAAGAGCCGTTAATTTGAGAGTGTGGAAAAAACAGCTGAGCCCCACAGTTCCTTCCTCCCCCCACTTCCCTCCAGAACCCGGCCTGTATTATTACAGCAAAGCCCTTGATTCAAAAGGAAGTCACAGATGCTCAGTTCGAGTTGAATTTTGCTTTTCTGGGCCCCTTTCCATTCAGTTCTGAGATGGCAGAGTGCAGAGCAGACATAACTGAAGACAAAAGGTACCCCCTTCAGGAATGCCTACTCACCGAAAGGGGCTGCAGCAATTTAGGGATCAAGATGCTGAGCTTGACAATTGGACGCTCGGCAGGTCAGAAGTTCGAGACCTGGGCACTGCGAGACAGAGTGAGCTCCCACGTCTGCCCCAGTTCCTGCCAACCTCGCAGTTTCAAAGCAAGAAATTGCAAGCAGATAAATAGGGACCACTTCAGCAGGAAAGGGAACGGCATTCCACGCACTCCGTAAAACAAACAAATCAGCCGTGTGATCCATGTACAAAACAATGGTAGAAGAAGAAGGCGGTACCTATTTTGGATCACCATGCATTCGGGTGTCTAGTTATGGTTGCCACCTGACCATGGAAATGCCTGCATCTCTTTGGCTGTAAACAGAGATGAGCACCGCACCCTAGAGTCAGATACGAGTGTAATATAGTGTAAAATCTTTCTCCACTGTTGTAACACTGGCTTTTTTCGAATGCTGCTCTATGTGTATCACCAGCAGTAGCTTCTTGCAGCAGCCAGAGGGCACTAAAGGTGCCTTTTTCAAGGAAATGTATTTATTTATTTAGCGTATGGCACTTGTACACATTGAGTCAACATAGAACAAAAAGAAATATATGTAAACAGTATAAAACTAAATATGAATTTATAAACAAACATCTAAACCAGGGGTTCTCAACACTACGGCCTGTGGGCTGGACCCAGTGCATGGCACCATTTCTTGTGTCCCATGGCGCCACAAAAAGCAGAAGGGGACGCACTTACAACAGCCATAAATGTGCCCACAGCTGTCCTAAATGCATTTACAACAGCCACAGATGCATTTTTATGGGAGTGTTTATGGCAGAAGGAACCACCAGTCCGGCCCGCTCAGAAGGTATTCGGTCCAGCCTGCAGTTTGAAAAGGTTGAGAATCCCTGATCTAAACCACTTATACATTCAATTGCACCAAGAATCACCCTTAGAAAATCTGCACTATTGCCCTCATATGCTCTAAAGTTACATCATTCTATAATATGTTGCCTTGCGCAGAATCTGTTAATATTCTGGTCTAATATGTCAGAATTTACCAGCGGTTCTAGATTCTGAACTATTTTGCCGTACTCTCTTAAAAGAGCATTTTTCCTGCAAGTTCTGGTGGAGGAACGATACTTAACACTGAAAGCCAGTAAGTAGGTGTGGACCTAATTGTTCCAGATATAACGCGCATGGTCAGTGGCGTCGCGCAGTCTTCAGCCGCCGGGGGCGAAGAACAAACTCGCCGCCCCCCCCAGCTCGCCGCTGCCGCCGCCCCCTCCCCCCGACCCAGGCAGAAGGCGCCCCCCAGGCAGAAGGCGATCGCTCTCGCGCGCGATCCGTCCGCTCGCGCGCGCGATCAGTCCGCTCGCGCGCGCGATCCGTCCGCTCGCCCGCGCGATCCGTCCGCTCGCGCGCGCGACCCGTCCGCTCGCGCGCGCGACCCGTCCGCTCGCGCGCGCGACCGCGCAACCCGTCCTCTCGCTCGCTGGCAGCGGCTCTCAGGGGGCGCGGCAAACTGTCCCCTCCCCACCCTTTTGCTGGCGAGAGCCCGGCTTGCGCTTCGCCGCTTCCAGAAAAAGTGTTTTTATTTTAAGCGGACAATTCAAGGAGGGGCCCGGCTGGCCGTCGGGGGCTGTCCTGGCGGCGGCCCGCGTGCGCGCGCACGCTGCCCACCTCCTCCTGCCCAGCCAGCCACCAGGGGCTCCTCGCCACGGCGCCACCCACCCCCGACGAGCGCCCCGTCTCACGGCAAGTTGGGTGGGTGAGTGGGCGGGCGGAGGCGAGCAGCGTGCGCGCGCACGCGGGCCGCCGCCAGGACAGCCCCCGACGGCCAGCCGGGCGGGCGGACGGGCTCCTCCTTGAATTGTCCGCCTTTTAAAAAACCCTTTTTCTCCTCCTCGCCTGCAAGCGGCGAAGCGCACGTGGGGCGCTCACCAGCAAAAGGGTGGGGAGGGGACATTTTGCCGCCCCCTGAAAGCCGCTGCCCGGGGCATTTGCCCCCCCCGCCCCCCCCCCCACGCTACGCCACTGCTCATGGTGTTATTACTGTATATGCTTGAGTATAAGCCTAGTTTTTTAGTCCCAAAAATGAGCTCCCAAAAAGGGAAATGGCTTATACTCAGGTCAATTACCACAAGGGTCCCAGGACTATGCTGGATTGAGAGGCGTCAAAAATTTAATTAATTTTACCACATTTTCATGTATTTTGATTATTGAAACTCACTAGCAGCTGCTGCATTTCCCATCCTCGGCTTATCCTCGGGTCAATCTATTTCCCTGTTTTTTCAGGTCGAAATTAGGTGCCTCGGCTTATATTCAGGTCGGCTTATACTCACGTATGTGCAGGTAAGGTGTGTGTCAACCTTGTCCTGTTTAACCAAACAGGGATGCCGTATTCTGCTGCAGAGGAAAATGTGCTTGCAAGGAAAATTTGATTGGAAATAATATTTTAGCCCACTTACCTCTGCATCTTAAGAAGAGAAAGAAGCAGCGCTAATAATTGTACAAACAACGGTAAGGGGGATTTTTAAAAAAATACTTAACTCCGCAATTATGAAACACTTTGCTGTTCTGTTGTTAATAAGGGGTCTTGGCCAAGATTTCACCCAAAACACTTGTTGATTGGTCTTGGGTAGTTATTCTCAACAGGTGGCATGAACTAGGTTTCTTTGGATAGATTTGTGTTTGACAGAACATTCTGCAGTATTCTTGGGGAGGCCAAATATTTCAAAATAACCCTTTTAAAAAATAAAATAAAAAGCTAGAGAACAATAGCATTTACACTTCTATACTGGCCCATTGCGCTTAGTGCACTCCCTGGCCGGTTCACACGTTAATTAGCATTTTGCCTCCAACATGAGCTGGATACTCATTTGGAAGGATGGAAGGCTGAATCAACCTTGGTCCCTGTTCAGGATCGAACGTTTTGGCTGCAGTACAGCAGTTTACCTGTTGTGTCGCCAGGGCTCCTTCTAGATTCCTTTTCTCTTTCTTAAAGCTGATTTAGTATTTTAGCCCAGGATGGTTGAAAGCGATGTCAACAGCACACCCTGTGTGACTATGTGCCTTACAATGCAGGGAGTGGCACGTTCAGTGGAATTGGTAGAATGATTCACCACCCAGAATAAGCTTCTCAATCCCATCTCCCTTTCTAATGCATAAAAAATAATTGGGCCCTGAAACTCAAACTCATACAAAACAACAATTCCTATAAGGTTTTGTTTTGTTTTGTTAGTAAACATTTCATGACTTATGGACAAAATGCTAAAATTCTAAGAAAAGGCTCCTGCGTTAAGTTTATCTTGAGAATGTGACAGTCTAAATCAGAGGTGCCCAAGCTATGGCCCTTGGGCCAGATCCGGCCCCTGAGAACAATTCATCCGGCCCACGCCGCCCTTGACGCTCCTGCAAGCGGAAATAAAACGTGACCATATAGGCGTGTTTTTCTTCTGCTTCCAGGATGAATTGGTGTTGGGGCCTGGATGCAGTCCAAGGGCCGTAGTTTGGGCGCCCCTGGTCTAGATCAGGGGGTCTCAATGTTTTTACACCACAGGCTGGACCACACCTGCTCAGACAGCTCAGCAGACAGGATATGTGGGTTTCCCCTGCTGTAAACACGGCTGTAAACATGCATGAGCATGTTTATGGCTGTCATAAACACACCTGCTACTGGGGGTTGTTGCCGTAGGCTGGATGGTTTGCCACTGAGGGCCAGGGCTGGTCCAAGAGCCGTAGGTTGTGAATCCCTGGTCTAGATCAATGATGGCGAACCTCGGCTCTCCAGCTGTTCTTGACCTTCAATTCCCAGAAGCCCAAGCCTCTGTGAATCCACATGAATATGCACAGTAAATCTATTTGTCTGGATTCACAGAGACTTGGGCTTCTGGGAATCAAAGTCCAAGAACAGCTGGAGTGCCAGGGTTCGCCATCGCTGGTCTAGATGTTGAGCTGACACTGCCATCCTCTCTTTGTTGGTTATTCAGAATAGAGCTGGCAGAAGTTGGGATCCTATAATATCTGGATTGAACTGAGAATATTTTGGGGGGATCTGTAACTCCTGGATTTCCCCAGCAGTGCTGTTTGAAATAGATATGGTAGAATTCGTCAAGGTTCTGGCCTTTATGCTGGTCCAGTGATGTTAATCTAAATTAAATTAGCTTTTTAGTCCTCTAATATCTTAATGAATCAGACCTTTTGCTTCAGAATTCCAATCTCTCGAGGGAACCAGATCTCGTGGACAAGATTCAGATACCAATTCTGTGACCCTGTCCCTAATTTTAAAAAACACAATTATGTGGCTTTTATCATCCACAAGAGGGTTTCCCCCACCTCTTTGTTGCAATGATCTTTGATAACTAAAATAAACTTTGAAATTAAACTGATCACTTTTCAGAATAAATGTTTTCAAAACAGTGTGTCACCGCTCTTCTAAGAATAAAGTCTGTTGTCCCCAAGTTGTGAAGAAGATGCAGATTAAAGTTGTAGCAAAGAAGGTTATAACATAGTGGGGACCAAGCCAGGGGCCGGGTCACACTCAGTCAGCTTCGAGGGCTGGACGGCCATTTTACCCTGCCTGTATGATGGGGGTGGCCATTTTGTTTTTTGAATGCCCTTGGAGGGAATGGGGGCGCCCACATGAAATGGTGCCATGGGCCAGATCTGTCCCACAGGCCTTAGTCTGGGAACCCCTGGTTTAAACCAATTAGATTTAACTCTGCTGGTATTTTTCTTGGCTGAAAGTTCCTGGGAGATGGAGTCCAAGAAAGCAAATTGTCCAAGTTGTGGGTAAAGCATGTGTGGGTTTACAAGCCCCTGCTCACCTGTTCCTGCACTTTTACCCGCTTACATTTTTATGAGCTTGGGAACATGCCTCTTCTGTCACTCCTTCTGAGTCACCGAGGTGGCGTTCAAGACAGCGGCGCACCTCTTAGCAACCAGGCCACAGTAAAGTAACCCTAAGTAAAACAAATAGACTTTGTCACAAATCAAGAGCAAGGAAAGGAGATTTGGTCCCGTTTGGCCCAGATCGCATTAAACAGGTAGAGGGTGGATGATGCCGCTTCTCTACCATCATCCTTACACACACAGATAAGGTAAAGGTAAAGGTTTCCCTTGCTCAAAAGCCAGTCGTATCCGACTCTAGGGGTCAGTGCTCATCTCTGTTTCTAAGCCGAAGAGCCAGCGCTGTCTGCTTCTGCAGACATTTCCATGGTCATGTGGCAGGCATGACTACACACCGGAGTGCATGGAACGCTGTTACCTTCCCACCGAAGTGGTCCCTATTTATCTACTTGCAATTTCTTGCTTTCGAACTGCTAGGTTGGCACACAGATACACACACAAAAATGTTCTCCACAACAGCCTGCAAAGGCAATGACTTTTAAGCCAGGGATTCTCAACCTGTGCCCAGTAGGCCGGATGCAGCCTGCGGCACCATTCCATGTGGCCCTCCACCACACCTGGAAGTGCCATGTGGTGGAGGAATGGCAAAAAGGCCGTCTAGGCCCCGAAGCTGTCTCAGGGAGCGTGACCTGGGTCCCGGCTTTAAAAGATTGAGAACTCCTGTTCTAAGCAAACAACATGTTCATAAAAACAATGCAAGAAGGTTGTACTCGGCTGGATTTTTGGTATTTTGCTATGCCCAAATTAATCATGGTTTGTTAGATGGCGTGTTGCCATGGTCAGAAGCCATGGTTGGTTGGCGGCTGACAAATTCCACTTTCTCTAATTGATGGGTTTTTCTTACTTCTGAACCATAGACTGGATAATTTTGCTTTTCTGGATTACATATTTATTTATTTATTTATTTATTTGCTCAAATTTACTATCCCGCCCCAATCAGGTAGACCCGACTCTGGGCGGCTTACAGCATAAATTACAATCATAGATTAAGTCTATTATAATAGTGATATTTAAAACTTTAAAAACCTTAAAAATTCATAAAATTAAAACAGCGCAACAGATGAAGACAGAAGCAGGGAGGGGTGGCTGTCCCTTAGATCATGGGATCCCACATTCCTGGGTCCCCACACTTGCTCCGCCAGCCAGGTCTTTAAGCCTCTTCGGAAAGGCAGGAGCTCTGTCTATAGGCGCAGTTCAGTTGGCAGGAGGTTCCACAGGGCCGGGGTGAACACAGAGAAGGCCCTCTTCCTAGTGCTAGTGAGGCGAGACTCCCTAGCCGATGGAATAACAAGAGAGCCCCTCCGATCCGCCCTGGTGGGACGGGCAGACGTTCTTAGGGTGACGCGGTCTCTTAGGTATCCTGGCCCACTACCATATAGGGCTTTAAAGGTAATGACCAGCACCTTGAATTGCACCCGGAGACATACTGGCAGCCAGTGCAGCTCCCGGAGCAGTGGAGTGGCACGAGCATATCACCCGCGCCCCATCACTACCCGGGCCGCCGCATTTTGGACCAGCTGCAGTCTCCGGATGGTCACCAAGGGCAGCCCCATGTAGAGCACATTACAGTAGTCAAGTCTGGAGGTGATCAAAGCATGTGTGACCATGAGCAAGGCCTTTTGGAGGTCCAGGAGGATCTTCCAAGCAACATAAACAGTAGGGAAATTTTGGAGGTTCTACTTTTAAAAAATTGCTTCCCCAAGATCTGCTAAGTCTGCAATAGCAATTACATAGCAATAACAATTAGACTTATATAACACAGTTCGATCCCGAGTACTGCAGGACGGAATGAGCTCCCATCTCTGTCCCAGTTCCTGCCAACCTAGCAGTTCTAAAGCAAGAAATTGCAAGTAGATAAATAGGGACCACTTCGGTGGGAAGGTAAACAGTGTTCCATGTGCGCCGATGTCTTGTCATGGCTGCCACATGACCATGGAAACATCTGCAGAAGCAGAGAGGAGCGACGAGGGCTTCGTGGGCCAGATGAATTGGTGTAGGGGGCCGCAACCGGCCCCCGGGCCTTAGTTTGGGCACCACTGTCCTAAAGTGTCTTCCTTTCCAGCATCCTTTTAGGATGGCGAATCCAGGTGGATTGGAAGACAGAAGGCCCAGCAGACAGCTTGGAAGGTAACAAACCCGAGGGTGGAATGATAAAAATCTCCTCTTCAATAGCAGAACAAAATGCTACATTGCTGAGAAAACATGTCTCTACTCAACAAAACTATAGGACAGATAGACAGACCACTCCTTAAATAAGATAGGCCTGAGGCAGGTCAGAATTTGTACTTTTCGTACCGAAGTAAAATAATACAAAAATACAATTTATATTTAATGTGCATGCATGCCTGAATTTGTATGTGGATATGTATATATAACTAATATATATCTATTATATATAATAGCTTCTCCACCTCCATGGAAGTAAACACACAACAATAATTATGAATTGAATAAGTAGTAATTTCCCTGCCTATGTCTGACATTCAATCATGTCTTTTTGCCCCCCAACAGGTAGAATCAGCTCTACCTCCTGTAGGCAAAGAGCAATGGGCTGCGTCCCTCCAGGTGTGGATACACCGCTATGCCCATCAATCCTAGCATGAGGCGTCAGTGCGCAGACAAGATGGGAGTTGTACTTCAGTAGCACAGAAGAGGGACTGCAGTGGCTAAGTAGTTCAGACGCTGAACTTGATGACTGGAAGGTCAACAGGTCAGCAGTTCGAAACCCGTGTGCTGCACGACGGAGAGAGCTCCTGCCTCCGTCCCAGCTCCTGCCAACCTAGCAGTTCAAAAGCAAGAAATTTCAAGTTGATAAATAGGTATCATTTTGGTGGGAAAGTAAACAAAAAGTTCTGTGTACTAGTCATGCCTGCCACATGTCCACAGAAACGTGTGCAGATGCAGACAGCACTGTTTCTTTGGCTGTAAATGGAGATGAACACTGAACCGTAGAGTTGGATATGTCTGGCTTTTGAACAAGGGTGACCTTTACCTTTACCTTTACCTTTACCTTTACCTTTACCTTTACCTTTACCTTTACCTTTACCTTTACCTTTACCTTTACCTTCACCTTCACCTTCACCTTCACCTTCACCTTCACCTTCACCTTCACCTTCACCTTCACCTTCACCTTCACCTTCACCTTCACCTTCACCTTCACCTTCACCTTCACCTTCACCTTCACCTTCACCTTCACCTTCACCTTCACCTTCACCTTCACCTTCACCTTCACCTTCACCTTCACCTTCACCTTCACCTTCACCTTCACCTTCACCTTCACCTTCACCTTCACCTTCACCTTCACCTTCACCTTCACCTTCACCTTCACCTTCACCTTCACCTTCACCTTCACCTTCACCTTCACCTTCACCTTCACCTTCACCTTCACCTTCACCTTCACCTTCACCTTCACCTTCACCTTCACCTTACACAGAAAATGCTACCTGTTTCCAATTCTTGCTACAGCAGCTCTTCATATTCATTGTTATTATTATTTATTAAACTTATACCCGGCCCCTCTAGGAAAAATATCTCTTCATCTGGGCAGCTAACAGCATAAAACTCAACAATCAAAACAGACACAACATTTTAAAATTGTCATATAAATACATCAAAATAAAACCCTAAACGAAAAACCTATTTGTGACGTAGAGAGACAGAATAAAATGCCTAATGATTATGGCTTCAGTACGATCTGCTGTCATTGCATTTTTCTTGGGCAAAAGGTCTCAATTTTTGGGACTGGCAAACTGGAGCTATTTGCTCTCCTGGCAGGTCGCCTGAGACTGGACACCAGAAGTTTATTGTCACTATAGGCAAACAAAAGTCATCGGACACTGTTGGACAATTTTTGCAGCTAATCTCTGCTCTGCCTGAAGCTTGGGATTATCGTTTATTTAAAACACGAAGTGTGGTTTTACAACAGCAGGTCAATATAATTAGACATTAGCTGTAATTCATCTCAGTTTCAACTTAGCCAGGACAAGGACTAACTTTAGGCTAAAATGCATGTGAAGAGACTGGCTTCCTTCCACGGAAGCTCATGCCAAACAAAACATCCAAGATGTCCCAAGACTCTTAAAGCAAGAGTTCTCAGGATCAGAAAGGAAGTCACCAGGCTTTGGTCTTCCTAGAACCATGATGGCGAACCTTGGCACTCCAGATGTTCTTGGACTTCGATTCCCAGAAACCCAAGCACCCTGTGAATCCACACAAATGGGTTTATTGTGATTTATCTGGCCCACACTCCCCTCATTCCTCCTGGAAGCAGAAGTAAAACGTCCCCGTACGGGCAGTGCAGGCCAGCTGAATCGCAGTAAACTGTCTACTGAAGAGAACTTGCTTTCCCAAGTTCTAGTTGTGTTGCAGAACTTCCAATTTGTTACCAAGAAGTGTGTGTGTGTGTGTGTGTGTGTGTGTGTGTGTGTGTGTGTGTGTGTGCGCGCGCGCGCGCGCACGCATGCGTCTGTCTGTCTGTCTGTCTGTCTGTCTGTCTGTCTGTCTGTCTGTCTGTCTGTCTGTCTGTCTGTCTGTCTGTGTGTGTGTGTGTGTGTGTGTGTGTGATGTCTCACTTAGATGTATTCAAGCTAGGTGCCAAAATGTCTTGAGCTGAACTTGGACCAAGATACCAACAGCTCAATGCCTTGGTTAAGTTGTTATTCTTTGACAAACAAGGGTGTGCCTTCGCAAGCAAAGCTATGTGTAAAAAAAGGAGAGGGTGTGTTAGTACTGGCAGTTGAAGGCATCTGGAAGGACTTGGCTAGGACATCTGTTGATGCCAACCCAATTCTGCAGGAGAGGAATAGCAGACGGAGAACGCGGCCCACACCTGGCACAGTCTACAGTTGTTTGGATCAATATTGACGCTGCAATTCCTGTTGCAATAAAACACATCCAGTATTTTAAAAAATACATGTCGTTTCCATTATTGCTGCCTACAGATAGTAGTTCTGTTCCTCCAGGGTGGCACGGATGTGAATGCATGGAAAGAAGGAAGCTATGGATTGGGGGGGGGCAATTACTTTCCTTATCTTGCATCTACACACATTCACGCACAGCCTGCTCCCACATGATATGGACAGAAGCTGAGTGCAAATCTTTGGTGTACCTGTGGTATTTTAGTTACTTTTCTATTTATTGGAACTGTTAGGTTGGCAGGAGTTGAGACAGAGGCGGGAGCTCACTGGGGTCTCGAACTGCTGACCAGCCGACCTCCCAGTCATCTAGTTCAGTGTCTAAACCACTAAGGGTCACAGTCCTTGTGTCTATTTCATTGTTGGTTGTTCAGTTGCACGATCGAGTCTGACCCTTTGCAACCCCATGGACCAACGCACACCAGGGTCCTCTGTCTTCCTTCACAGCCCATCCAGATCTACACCCATTGCATCAGCGATTCCATCCAGCCACTTCATCCTCTGCAATCCCCTTCTCCTTTTGCTTCCAATCTTTCCACAGCACCAAGGCCTTCTCAAGTGAGTCCTGTCTTCTCATTTGGTGGCCAAACTCCTTAAGCTTCATCTTCAGTTTTTGTCCTTCCAAGGGGCAGTCAGGGTTACCATATATACTCGAGTATAAGCCATCCTGAATATAAGCCGAGGTACCTAATTTTGACCTGAGAAACCAGGAAAATAGATTGACCTGGATATAAGCTGAGGGTGGCAAATGCAGGAGCTACTTAGTGAGTTTCAATAATCAAAATATGGTACATGAAAATAAGAAGCAGCAGAAAGGAGCTTTCTCCATGACAATTGAGATGCACCGAAGACAGGACAGGAGAAGCAGGTAGTGAAGGCTATTAGCCACCGCTGCCTTTTTCCATCGCACTCAGTCACCCAAATATAAGACGAGTCCACTTTTTTGACCTCATTTGTAGGACTGAAAAACTAGACTTATACTCGAGTATATACAGTATTTCCTTCAGAATCAACTGATTTGATCTCTTCGCAGTCCAGGGGACTCTCAAGAGGCTCTTCCAGCACCACCATTCAAAGGTGTCTATTGTTTTGTGCTCAGCCTTCCTTATGGTCCAGCTCTTGCAGCCATACATGACTACTGGGAAGACTATTGGTTTAACTATGCGGACTTTTCTTGGCAGGGCGATGTCTCTGCTTTTTATTATGCCGCCCAGGTTTGCCATAGCTTGCCTCCCAAGAAGTCAGCGTCTCTTTATTTCATGGTTGCAGTCACCGTCTTCAGTGATCTTAGATTTCAAGAAGTATTGATTCTAGCAGTCCTCAAAAACTTCGATTAAGCTGCTAGAATAGACACCAGGCTTCCTTTCTGGTCATCCCAAATCTTAGCAGAAACAAGATATCTTGGCTATTAAGCAGAGATGAAGCAACAGCAGCCTGGAAGTACAGGTATCGTTCTCACCCAAGATCCTGAAAGTCACAGCCAAGGGCTTAAATGTTGGGCTGCTTTCAATTGCGTGCGTGTGAGAGTGAGTGAGTGAGAGAGAGAGAGACTCTTTATATAGTTGAGACTGATAGGTTTGAATTGATTCACATCACAACAAGCACCTGCCAAATCCCTTGACTGTTTCTAGCTACTGAATTTATTAAAGCAAAACAACTGACTCAGCCCAGCAGGAGTTTCTACTCATGAAGCAGCAGCAATTTATATTGCAGACCCCTCAGGGAAATGTATAAGGAGAAAACAAAGCTGCATTTCAAAGGGAGGCTTCCTTCACCCTTCACTCATCACTCCCTACTAAAACAAAGCCATTGTAACCCCATCCTAGGTGTTTACTTTGGGTAAATCCTACTTTGATCCCTGGAGTTTCTGTCAGCAAAAATAACTGAAATGCAGGCTGTATATAATCAATGGCTTTTTTAAAAAAAAAAATATTTAGGCAGCTAGAGTAACATTTAAGCCAAAAGATACCGGCAACATGGCAAATGAATTAGGTAAAGGTAAAGGTCACCCTTGCTCGAAGGCCAGTCGTATCCAACTTTAGGGTTCAGTGCTCATCTCTGTTTATAGCCAAATGTCTGCAGACGTTTCTGTGGTCATGTGGCAGGCTGTTTACTTTCCCACCAAAGTGTCCCCTGTTTATCTACTGTATGTACTCAACTATAAGTCATCCCGGATATAAGGTGACATAATTTGGACCTCTAAAAGTAGGAAAATAGATTGACCCGAGTATAAGTCAGGGGTGGAAAATGCAGCAGCTGCTAGTGAGTTTCAGTAGTTAAAATACATGAAAATACAGTAAAATTAATTAATTCAGACATTTGTGTTGGTATGTTTTTGAGTTTTTATGGTCATGGTAGTGCTTTTTAAAGAAAGTATGTTTGAATTTGCACCACTGCAATTTTGGGACCCCCAGGGCTATTGACCCGTGTATAAGTTGAGTCCTTTTTTGGACCTCATTTCGGGGGCTAAAAACCTAGACTTATACTCGAGTATATACAGTACCTTCCTACTTGTAATTGCTTGCTTTCCAACTGCTAGGTTGGCAGGAACTGGGACAGAGATGGAAGCTCGCTCCATCATGCAGCACTCGGGGCTCGACGTGCCAGCCTGCCAACCTTCCAATCATCAAGACGAGCGTCTTAACCACTAAGCCACCACCGTCCCTCTAGGGGAAAGGTTAGGAGACAGTTAAACACAACAGATCAACACCACTGAAGTTTTGCTCTTGAAGGGGAAAAAGAAATCTTCCACCACAATCTTTTGTTCCACCAAACAACCTGAAAACTAAATTCACTATAATTAAGAGCGGCAGAATACAAGCTAAAGGTGAACAGCCAATATATAGCTTCGTTTCAGCTGGACTAGAGTTACATATTAACTTTGCTAGGATTGAGCACTCAGGGTCTTGCCTTGCCTGTGGCCCAGCTGGAAGCAGATCCTGGTTTTGGTGTGTTGGGGTGGGGATGGTGGTGGATTGCAAACAAAATAATTTCTTTCTCCTCTCACCACAGAGAACTGTATTTTGACAGACGGTGACTCTAGAAGGCATAATAGCCCATAGGACGATAGGGCAGAGTTTCACTGTAGCTGGGGGTGCCCAAACTATGGCCTGTGATGCCATTTCATCCAGCTCCCAATGCCCTCGCCGTTCCCAGAAGTGGATGGGGCACACGCCCGCATCCAGAACTACTCCAGGGATTGGCAGGGACGCATTTGTGCATGTGCAGAGACATCCAGAACCACTTCTGGGAGGGGAAAAACCATTACCAGGAGTGGCAGGGACACATTTGTGCATGCGCAGAGACATCCGGAACCACTTCCGGTAGTGGCTCCTGATGCGCGTGCGCAAGCATGTCCACTTCCAGGACGTGGTCAGGCCTGCTCAGCTGTTCTGGGGGTGTGAACAGGCCCCCAGCACAAAAAGTTTGGGCACCCCTACTTTAGCCCATCATGTTGAGTATCATAGTTGTTGTGCTCTTAAAGCTGTTTCATTCTTCAAAGTAGGAAAGAGGATTTCTCCTTCATTAGTTCTGGAGTAGAAAGGGAAAGATTGTGGGGGGGACTGAGTAAAGAGATCCAGGTTATCCTGCTATGATAAAAGAGTAGACCCATCAGGGTGGCTGTTAACTAACCTAACAACCCTGAGGACTAACGACCTTGCATGCCAAAGTCCACAGGGAAGGGTGATGGTCCCCAAGTAGATTAAGTTCCACTTGATGGATATCTTGATAGAGGGCAGCAGCTTCGTCAACACTAGCCTGGGGCTGAGGAGGACTTTGTGTGCCAAAAGGGCTCAGGACTAGAAAGTGACTTGCAGAACTGGATCAGTGATATACGGGTGAGTAGATAAAAGGCCACTGCATTATATTCTCAGGACTGATCACCATGAGGATCACCAATATCCGGATATGGAAGAAGAAGAAGAAGAAGAAGAAGAAGAAGAAGAAGAAGAAGAAGAAGAAGAAGAAGAAGAAGAAGAAGAAGAAGAAGAAGAAGAAGAAGAAGAAGAAGAAGAAGAAGAAGAAGAAGAACAAGAACAAGAACAAGAACAAGAACAAGAACAAGAACAAGAACAAGAACAAGAACAAGAACAAGAACAAGAACAAGAACAAGAACAAGAACAAGAACAAGAACAAGAACCATCTGAAAACAAAAACCATCAAAATATAAAATGTAAGTAGGGACCTTTACATTTCAATGCTATATTTCATTCAAGGAACTCAATAAACTATCCCACCCCAAGCACAAAAATGTAATGTAATATAACAACACAGTTGAGTGAAGAAGACCCAGACAGAATGACAGGGCCCAAATTTCTAGACGTCCTTCAGGACGCTACATGAATTTGAAGATCTTTGCTTGATCTCACTCTCCTGGCTTAGTTAGTCAAGTGGCGTGAGGGGAAATGTAAGCACTCCCCATGACAACACAAACACACCCACTTCAAGGAGGAGTCCAAAAATGCAGACAGTTTAATTGACCCCTAACAATAGATATGTTAAACTTCTATTAGCTTTTGTAGAAGGTTGTCTATTAAGCTAATGGGTTCCTAACTGCCCATACTAGATCAAACCACTCTCAGCATTACACTAAGCCATTTACACCAAGATACTGACCCTGGGAAAAATTAGTCCTCTGCTATGTTGACACTGATCTCTTAGTTTTTACCATGTCAAAAGCACACAAAGGGGCTCTCTGAGTTGAAAGGGTTTTTGCTGGAGAAACTCTGCTCAGGGAACACCCGAATGAGGCTCCTTTCATGTCCCCAAGATCCTTCCTCAACCAAAGGTGGTCCCTGCTTATCTACTTGCCATTTCTTGCTTTTGAACTGCTAGATTGGCAGGAGGTGGGACAGAGATGGGTACTCATTCCATCATGCAGTACTTGGGCCTTGAACTGCTGACTTGCCAGCCTTCCAGCTAACAAGGTGAGCTTCTTAACCACTGAGCCACCACAGTCCTCACTCAGCTCCAAAGAAGGCTCTTTATGCTCTTAATTTCTTTCAAGACATCATGCTGATAATAATTTTGCATCAGAAACTATTCTGGGTTGAAAGGAGAAAATCCATCCAGGGGATGCCTAAATGTGGCTCCTTTCATGTCCCTAAGTTTTTTTCCCACTGAAGTGGTCCCTATTTATTTACTTGCAATTTCTTGCTTTCCATCAGCTAGGTTGGCAGGAGCTGGGACAGAGATGGGTACTCATTCCATCATGCAGTACTTGGGTCTCAAACTGCTGACTTGCCAACCTCCCAGCTAACGAGGTAAGCTTCTTAACCACTGAGCAATTGCAGCCCCCACTGAGTTCTGAGGAACCATGTTAATGCTCTTAATTACTTTCAAACATCATGCTTAGACCACGAAACCAACAGGTTATGCCTTTAAGTTGAGTTTCTGTAATGTTTCATTGGTATATTTCCTTATACTGTACTGTATTGTCTTGGGCTCTTTACCATAGGCATATTTGGTGAGGGGTTTATCAGTCAAAATAAGGATACTCTGTCTTGTTTGTTGAACAAATAACAATAATTTCATGTCAGAAATTATTCTGGGTTGAAAAGATTTTTGCCAAAGGAACTCCACTCAGATGATACCCAAATGAGGCTCCTTTCATGTCCCCAAGAGCTGGGACAGAGACGGGTGCTCAATCCGTTATGCAGTACCCTGGTCTCAAACCGCCGACTTGCCAGCCTTCCAGCTAACAAGGTGAGCTTCTTAACCACTGAACCACCACAGCATTGCTGAACAAAGATGTTGTGCTACTAATGGAATTTGCAAAGAAATAGCTGAGTTACTCTGTTTCAGTAATTAATAGAAGCGAGAGAAAAGCAAAGGACAAATTGTAGCCCCTTTACAGATCAAGTAATATTGTTTCAGTGTGAGTTTTCATGGAACAAAACCCAGTTTCTTAGATTTTTTGGAATAGTAGCCTTGTTAGTCTGTCGCTCAGGCATATCAGAAAACAAAATAAAATACACTGTAGCACTTTAAAGACTAACTGCTATATTTTTATTGTTAGCTTCCGTGGCTCAAGTTCACTTCTTCAGACAAGGAGTGAAACTTACAGGCATGGGTTTTATACACCAAATTCAGAGGTCAAAGGGAGAAGGGTGTGTTCAAGCGGGATGACAGACAAGCAAGCCCAACCATACAGCATAACAATAAAAATATAGCAGTTAGTCTTTAAAGTGCTACAGTGTTTTCTACTGTGTTTCCCCGAAAATAAGACACTGTCTTATATTTTTAAAAACTCCAAAATATGCACAAGGTCTTATTTTCAGGGGATGTCTTATTTTTCCACGACGAAGAATATAGTACACATTTATTGCTGATACAATGGATTGCCAGGGCAAGATTTAGGTGAGGGCCTTATTTTCAGGGGGGGGCCCCTTATATTTCCGAGGTGGGGAAAATAGGGGGTGCCTTACTATATGAGGAGGTCCTATTTTTGGGGAAACAGGGTACTAAAACCAACCAAAAACTTGCTTAACAACTAAAAGGGGGGTTCGCAATCCCCCTCCACCGCCAGAAGTCACAATTGGTCACTTACAATGGTGTTTTCGCTTAAAGAGCAAACTCGCTTAAAGTTAAAGAGCAATCCTGTGGGACGCATGATGCTCTTTAAGCAAGGTACCACTGTGCTGCTTTTTGTTGGTCACTCTTAAAGTAAACTACACATGCCTACGGTATGTGTTCAAAACAACAGGTCTGTGTTCAGCCAAAGAGCTCTGGCGACAGCTGGGACCGAAGAAGGAGAGCCAAGTTTTAAACCTGCTTCACAAACAAAATCCAGTCCTTCTTCTCTGCTAGCCTGGCTCACCTTGAAATGTGTCTCCTTGCATGAAGATCAGGGTGTGCCCAAGGACCTTAGAATACTGTTACAGAAAATCACGTGATGACCAATGGACCATGGCCCCACCCTTGAAAGAAACATGGGTGTTGTAGTCTAATCGTGTGCTGAGGTTTCTCAGTTACAAACACCACAGCAAGGGCCTTTGGGAACTTAGAGGCCTCATGGATTGGGGAGGTCAGGGAGGAAGTCCTCAGGAAGGTCTCAAAAATCATTCTGCATTGGGGATTTAAAATAATCAAAGTCTTCCTTGCTCGAAAGCCAGTCATATCTGACTCTAGTGCTCATCTCTGTTTATAGCCAAAGAGCCAGCCCTAGCTGTGCAGACATTTCCGTGGTCATGTGGCTGGCACGGCTAGATGCCGGAGGGGGAACACACGGAACGCTGCTACCTTCCCCCCCAAGTGGTACCTATTTATCTACTTGCAATTTCTTACTTTCGAACTGCTCGGTTGGCAGGAGCTGGGACAGAGATGGGAGCTCACTCAAGTCTTGAACTGCTGACCTTCCAGCCATCAAGTTGAGCATCTCAGCCACTAAGACAACACATTCCCTTTGCACTAGGCAGGGGAAAAGGGTTGAAATTGGCATATCCTTGGGGCAGAGATTTTATCTCTTCAACATATAAAACATGATGGTATTAGTAAAACAATAGTAACATTATTAATAACAACAACACATATCTACCGATGTTGTTGATAATCATTATCATCGGCAGAACATTCCAGTCATTTCACCAGAGATGTTATCTCATCCCTGGTGAGATGAGGCCACAAAGTGGCTTCAAACCAGGTTCCCCTTTCATACTTAGCCCATACGTGATACCAATATCTATCTGCTTACACAGTACTGCTGTTAAGACTCAGAAACAAAACATTGTTCCAAGATACTATGGAGCTGCTATACTACCCCAATTCAACAAAGTTACTATGGTTATAAGAAAGCTCGTTGGAGATGTAATGAACATCCTGGGGCATATTTTCATTTATTGGGAGTAAAAAGGTAAAGGTAAAGGTTTCCCTTGCTCGAAAGCCAGTCGTCTCCGGCTCTAGGGTTCAGTGCTCATCTCTGTTTCTAAGCCGAAGAGCCAGCGCTGTCTGCTTCTGCGGACGTTTCCATGGTCATGTGGCAGGCATGACTAGACACCGGAGCACATGAAACGCTGTTACCTTCCCACCAAAGTGGTCCCTATTTACCTACTTGCAATCTCTTGCTTTCGAACTGCTAGGTTGGCAGGAGCTGGGACAGAGACGGGAGCTCATTCCGTCCTGCAGTACTCGGGAATCGAACTGCTGACCTTCTGCCTCCCAGTCAGTGTCTTAGTGAGAACAGGGGCGCCCAAACTTTTCAGGCCGCGGGCCGGTCACGTGGTTCAGGGAGCCAGTCACTATGGCCCGGGGGCTAGGTCTGGGCCCCAACACCAATTCATCCAGCCCAAGAAGCCCTTGTCGCTCCTGGAAGTGGAAGTAAAATGTGCCTGTATGGGCAGCATTTTACTTCTGCTTCCAGGAGTAACGAGGGCTTTGCGGGCCAGATGAATTGGCATCGGGGGCCATATCTGGCCCCCGGGCCGTAGTTTGGGCACCCCTGACTTAGAATATGAATGTCCAATGACAAAGCCTTGTTGTGGGGGAAAGGTGAAGTCCTATAAACCCTGCTGAGCACGCTGAAGGAAAAGAGGAACATAAATGGAACCACACCAAAAAATGACTTGTGAATGTGGTGCTTAATTTGTTGTTGTTGTTCAGTCACACAGTTGAATCCGAACCTTTGCAACCCCATGGACCACTTAATCTTCCCCTGGAAATCAAAGAGAATAGAATAATCTGTACTTTTCTTTCACAAACGACTGAGTTTGAGGGGCGTCATGTGTGGTAAAGAACACTGTGAAGCCTCAGCCTGGTTTCCCACCTTTCAGCAGCCTAATGAGGCACCTGTGAGGGGCCTTCATCAAACCCACCTGTGCAAAACCAGCTGTGGCTTCAGGGAAAGGGTCCGATCCCTTCCACTTCTACTCAGGTAAAGCAAGGGCTTTGCCAAAGCAGGTAGGGTAACGCCGAGTGGCGCAGTGGTAAATACATGAATTTCACGTCAGAAAGTACTCTGAGTTGAAAGCGTTTTCGCTGGAGAAACTCTGCTCAGGGGACGCCCGAATGAGGCTCCTTTCATGCCCCCTAGACCCATCATGCAGCACTCAGGTATGGAACCCTACACCTTCCAGTCTCCAAGCTCGGCATCTTAACCGCTCCGTGGTTAAACCACTGTACTGCAACCAAAAGGTTGTGAGTTCGATCCTGACCAGTACTCAAAGTTGGCTCAGCTTTCTGTTGGGGACAAAATGCTAATTAACTTGTTAACTGCCTAGAGAGTGCACTACATGCCATGGGGATGGTATAGATGTCTAACTGCTATCTATCCACCCATGCCAGCAATCTTATTTCTGACTGTAAAAGTAAATGTCATCCTTGCTTGAAAGCCAGTCGTATCTGACTCTAGGTTCCAGTGCTCCATCTCTGTTTGCAGCCCAAGAGCTAGGGCTGTCTGAGCCTGCAGACGTCTCTGTGGTCATGTGGCAGGCATGACTAGACTCCAAAGCCTTCTCCACAACCCCTTTTGCACTTTATTATCATTATCTGGAAAGGGGGACTTCAGCAGATGGAGCATGATGTGCAGCTGCACCTGTTGAAAATTTCTGTTCCATGCAACTATTAAAAACACAGCACACCAATTTTCTCTTACTCTCTCTATTTTGGAGGATTGCCTCCAGGTTGGTCTTATGTGCTATCAAGTTGGAACCAACTCATAGGAACCTTGCTAGGCCTTGCAGGGTAACCTGGATGCTTTAAAGAGTGGATATGTAAGGTTACTTTCATATAGGGTCTTAAAGTAATAGTTTGACCACAACACCCATCCTTTTTTGATGACCCTGGTTAGAAATGATGGGAATTGTAGTCTAGCGACCTATAGAGAGCCAGATGCTGTTCTACCACTTCTCATTCTTCACAGTGGTGAGGAATCTATTGTTCCCCCCAGATACTTTGGGACTCCAGTTCTCATGTGTCTCAGCCACCAGGGCTCATGACACGAATAGTTGGACGTAGTATCTGAAAACATCTCACAATAATTATGTGCTGTCATGTCAAACTTTTCCAAGCTTTTCTTCTTCTGCCATATCTGAATCGGACTACTGGTGATCCTCATGGCGATCAGCCATGGAGTTTGTCCTGAGACTATAATGCAGTGGCCTTTCCTCTGCCTTTCGCATCGGAGTGTGATATCCATAGTACCATTGATCCAGGAAATGGTAAACTACTTCTGTGTCTTTTCCACCGTCCTAGAAACCTCTGGAACGGGTCACCATAAGTCAGGATTGACTTGAAAGCACACAATTAGTTAATTATAGGTTAAGACCTCAGCTGAAACACCTCTGTACTAAAATAGGGCATGTGGCTATGCTCAGTGACTTAAAAACTGTCTCCAAGTTTTGTTTGGGTCCTGGTCAGGGAAGACTGCAGTGGCTCAAGGGGCTAAGACACTGACTGGAAGGCCAGTAGGTCAGCAGTTCGATCCCCGAATACTGCAGGACGGAATGAGCTCCCGTCTCTGTCCCAGCTCCTGCCAACCTAGCATTTGGAAAGCAAGACATTGCAAGTAGATACATAGGGACCACTTTGGTGGGAAGGTAAGCAGCGTTCTGTGTCCTCTTGTGTCTAGTCATGCCTGCCACAGGACCACGGAAACATCTACAGAAGTGGACAGTGCTGGCTCTTTGGCTCTGAAACAGAGATGAGCACTGAACCCTAGAGTCAGATACAACTGGTTTTCGAGCAAGGGTGACCTTTATAAGGAAAAAGTGACTGTGGTGGCTTAGTGGTTAAGATGTTGAACTTGACGACTGGAAGGCGGGCAGATCGGCAGTTCGAGACCTGAGTCCTGCATGGTGGAGTGGGCTTCAGTTCCGGGCCCGGCTCTTGCCAACCTAGCAGTATGAAAGCAAGAACTTGCAAGTAGATAAATAGGTAACACTTTCATGGGATGGTAAACGGCATTCCACGCACTCTGGTGTCTAGTCATGCCTGCCACATGTCCACGGGAAGGTCTGCAGACGCAGACAGTGATCGCTCTTTGGCTATAAACAGAGATGAGCACTGTGCCCTAGAGTCGGATATGACTGGCTTTCGAGCAAGGGTGACCTTTACATGAAAGGAAGTGATTCTTGAGATCACTGTGACTACAGCTCCCATTTTCCCCATCTACTGCCTAGGAAGTCTAGATTCTGCCCAAAATGAGCCAGGGAGACATGGATTCGAATCCTTTCTCGGCCAGGAAAACCTTAGGCCATGACTCCTCAAAGCAGGGCTTTATCCCATGGGGTTTAAAGAGAATAACTTGCTGTGAAGTGTGACAATGAAACCACAGAAGGGTTTTCATTTGCTGGCACAGGAAAGGTGGGAAAGAAATGTATGAAAATGGAGGGATAAATTAGCATAACCAGGGAGTTTGGTAACCTAAGTTTTTTCTCTTTGTCTGGACAGTAGCTTTCTAGGTTAAAGTTAAACGTTTCCCTTGCTTGAAAGCCAGTCGTATCTGACTCTAGGGTTCAGTGCTCATCTCTATTTCGAAGCCAAAGAGGCAGGGCTGTCTGCTTCTGCAGACATTTCCATGATCACGTGGTAGGCATGACTAGACGCCGGAGTGCATGGAACACTGTTACCTTCCCACCGAAGTGGTCCCTATTTATCTACTTGCAATTCCTTGCTTTCAAACTGCTAGGTTGGCAGGAGCTGGGACAAAGACGGGAGCTCATTCCGTCCTGCAGTACTCGGGAATCCTTTGCTCTAGATCAGGGGTGCCCAAACTTTCTGGGCCGTGGGCCAGTCACGTGGTTCAGGGGGTCGATCACTACGGCCTGCCGGCTGAATCCAGCCCCTGTTTTCAGTTCACCTGGCCCGTGAAGCCCTTGTCGCTCCTGGGAGCGGAAGTAAAATGCACCCGTATGGGCGCGTTTTACTTCTGCTTCCTGGCGCGACAAGTGCTTCATGGGCCAGATGAATTGGTATTGGGGACCAGATCCAGCCCACGCGGCATAGTTTGGCCATCCCTGCTCAGAGAACCCAAATAGGCAAGGAAATGGGAACAAAGGACAAGGTATGAATTCCTAGGCAGATCTGTATCCGTGCTTTTAACATTGCATCTTAGGGTAGGAGAGCAACAGAGTAGTCCTGCATTCCACTTGTTGATAAAAGGCTCTTGCAAATTAAAAGGGGGGAAAAAAGTTGAAAGCAGGTTAAGGTACTTCCTGGAAGAGAGAAAGAGAGGGAGGTTCCCTTTTGATCTCTCTCTCCCTCACTTTTTTTTTTAAAGAAACCCTATCAGGTAGGCTTAACCAGGCGTTGATTTTACTTTAGGTCCCGCCTCCACCTTTACCAAAGGCCCAATAGCTTTTCCCCATGGGAAGATTGACTAAAGTCACATGGTCTCACTCATGGGCAGGTAACTTAGGAAGGAGGGGGGGGGGAGATATATATATATATTTATTTATTTTTAAAAAAACCTTAAGGCTAGGTTCCTGCCATGATGTCAGAAGGAGAGCAAACCACCACTTGTTAATTTCATCTCCTAATCTGACCTATGGGCGAAAAGACTCACCTGGAAGCAGGTAATAAATGCCATTTCTAATTTTTTGTAAAAGCCAACCATATCCCTCCCCTCATTCCAGCAAATCTTTACCTACCTACCTAATTATTTTGGTCTTAGGTAATTACCTTCTCCCCCCCCCAATCCTCCCCCCCCCAATAGTTCTGGTTCTTCTAATATTGTCCCTTTTAAATCTCCGCTTTGATCGCTTTTGGGGAACCGGGGTGACTTTGTGTGTGTGTGTGTGTGTGTATGTGTGTGTGGTTTTGTGTTTGGCTAGTTTTATACTTCTCTTTCTCTCTTTTGTTCCTTTATTTCCTCCCTTTCCTCCTTTTCTACATCCCCCCCTCCTTCCCCGACCTTTTTACCTCTTGCTTTGATTGTAGCTGTTCCCCCCCCTGTGGTCATGACGGCTTCTTCGCACAGTGTGGTGGTCTTGTTTGGGGCAACAGGTGGTACATTTGGGGCTAAGCTGGGTTCCGATGAGAGGGAACTAATTCTGTTGGTGTGGCAAGTTGTGGATCTACACAGCAAGAAGGTATGGCTTCTCTCCCCCTTCCCTCCCCCCAAAATAACCTTGATGTGAAAGTCTGGTGGAAGCAAACGCAGTTCTGTCTAACCTTCCTTCCTCGAGAGTAAACTACATCCTCCTCCAACCTCATCCTCCTCCAACCTCTGCTCCCCAGTTTCATGGGGTCTGACGGCTCTTGGCGACGTGGCTTATGGGCCATGGAGGTTTATGCCAAAAAACCCTCACAAACAACCGTACAAACTTCCTAGCCTTTCAAGAGGCCGAAGGACTTGGCGATTGTGCTACCTGCAGCATTGCTGGAGAAGCAGTAAAGAGAAGTGGTTTGACCAGAAAGACTTCTCCCCCTGCCCCAACCCCCCAGTTTCCGAGGGAGGGAAAGACCCCTGGCTTCAAAACCATCCTTTAAATTGACAGAGGGTGGTGGAAACCCAGACTACAAAAGCATTATTCTCCCCACTGTCTCCGTGCAAATATATCACTCTTAAACGCCGAGTCCCCAAAGCGTTTGCTTCTTATAGAAGCCGAGCTTTTTGCTTATTTAGTATTTTCCTTCCTTTGGGGCAGTTAATTGGCACCTCTTTATGGGTTGGGTTGGGCCAGAACTGTGTGTTGCGTCCCAAAGGAATTGGTCATCCTGTCCTGGGAAAGTGGGGTGTGCTAAATTAAATTCAGATCCCGCATTATATCTTCTCTCCCTTATTATGATAAATCTTATTTCTTTATTTTTAATGTTGCCTGCCCAGTTTTTAATAGGGTCATTTTGGGCCTGTTGATGAGATCCAAAAAGATTCATGCACTGTTGCTATGAAATTGCATCTATATCTGATGTGGTTTCCCAAAGGGTGGAGAACTCTCTGCGGCTCTGAGATGTGGTTAGACTCCAAATCCCATTTGCCCTAGCCCAGGGATGGTGAACTTTGGCACTCCGGCTGTTCTTGGACTCCAGAGGCCCATATCTTTGAGAAATCCCCACAAATGGGTTTACTGTGTGTACGTGCAGTAAACCCATTCGTGTGGATTCACAGAGACTTGGGCTTCTGGGAATTGGAAGTCCAAGAACATGCACAGTAAACCCATTGGTGTAAATTCCCAGACTTGGGCTTCTGGGAATTGAAGTCCAAGAACACCTGGAGTGCCAAGGTTTGCCATCGCTGCCCTAGCCAGTGGTCAAAAAAGAGGGGATTGTAGTTTGACTGTGTCAGGAGGGTTGCCAGTTTCCCCAATCTGGCACAAGGATGTCAGCCAAATCTCACTGCCATAAGAGCAGTTGTGAGGGAGGGGGAAAGAGGTTCCTGGGGGCGAAAGATCTTGGATTTTATAGAATGCTCAAATGCATGCTTTCCACAGTGCATTCTTTTAAAAGCCACATGCCTTCAGGTCCCCAGGCCATTCTGTGCCAGTTTTTCAAAGCTGTTTCCTCCCCTCTTCCCCCCCTTCCCTCCCCATTTTGTTACGTATTTTCAGGTAGGGACCCTTCACAAATGCTTGGTGAAGGCAGACAACTTGGAACTGAGTGACCAGTGTCAGGAAGTGACTGGCTTAACCCCTGAAAGTCTCAGCAAAGCCGAGCCGCTCGACCGAGTTCTCCAACAGGTGAGGGACTCAAAGGGTTAATAGCCATGCGAGAGGCAGAGATGTCGACTGATGCAATCAGGTGTATTGACTTGCCTTCCGACTTTCCCTTTGGAAACATTGGGGAATGTGTCCGTGGTTCTTCCTGCATTGGTGTTTGATCTGGTTGTTTGCCCCATGGATGCATCCAGCCTTCATTATTTGCAAGTTGCATGGCCGCGTAATGTGAGGGAGTGCAGGTGGTTGCCATAGAACAGGGGTGCCCAAACTATGGCCTATGATCAGATGCCAATTCATCCAGCACACATCGCCCTCGGCACTCCCGGAAGCAAAATGCACTGATACGCATTTTACCATATGAGCACGTTTTGTTCCCAGGAGTCATGAGGGCAGCGCAGGCCACATGAATTGGTGTGGATGGCCGGATTTGGCCCACAGGCCATAGTTTGGGCATCCATGGTTTAAGCAGAGAAAATGGCAGCCTAAAATTTGTCTCACCCTGTTGCAAAACATATCTGTTGCGAAACAGATTGCAAGGTGTGTTTTACTTCCGCTTCCGGTGGGAGGAACCACGTAGCCGCCCCGCTGAACCACATGATAGGCCTGCAGCCTGAAAAGGTTGGGGACCCCTGCCATAGAAAGTCAGCTATGAACCAAGAGAACCTTGCTTGGAAATGCATCCTTGCCATGAGCTTGTGATTGGGTCGCTATACCACCCCTAGTTATTGGGCAAACTGAGGCAGCTGCCCAGGTCAGCCCTGGCAGTAATTCTTCCTGGCAACCCCTTTCCTTTGGGTGAGGGACCTGGGTGTGCTGCTTAACTCCTTTTGTTCCACCTAACGTGGTCAGCTGCCACCAGGTGTCGTAGAAACAGTGGTGTAGGAAGGGGGCAAGGGGGGCGGCTCGCCCCGGGCGGCGAGTTTTGGGCTATGAGTATTCTTGGACTACAATTCCCAGAAGCCCTAGCGGGAGCGGGCACCAACATCCACCAGGGGGCAGCAAATGTAGCTTATGCCCCGGGCGGCTGACATCAATGCTACACTACTGCGTAGAAGGCCATAGCACGGGCATCTCATTGGTGTGGACTCTAACTCCCAGAATCCCCTCTGTCGGTAGCTTTTGTATGTGTAACAGATTGGCAATTCAGCAAATCTTTGGGTGGCCCCCCCAATGGACTCTTCTCTGCATTGCAGGGACTGCAGAGGAAATGCATGACCAAACAGTTCTGCAAATCAAAATACTGTATGCTACGTAGGACCGCAAGGCTGTGGGTTACAGTGGTTTGCGTGTGCAGTGATTCATCTAGAATTGGCTGTTATTATTTGATGTTGCAAAAAAAAAAAAAAAGGTTAATTTGCCTCCTCGTCGGTTGCCCAATTTGTTTGGGAAAGCTCAGGTGACTTTTTTGCAAATAATTTTCTGAACTCTTTCTGCCAAAAGTGTTGAGTCGTTCCAAAAACTGTTTGCAGTAAGTTTATTCAAAAGGCAACAGTGTAGCCAATGATCAACCCCAATCATAATTTTTAACTGCAAGTTATTATCTCCTTCCTTGACCATAGTAGCTACAGTGGGAGAGTAAGTTTATGTTATCCTCCAGATGTTGTTGGACTACATCTCCCATTAGGCAGCAGGATTAACAGGAAAGGCCTTACATTCAACCAACTTGCTGCCGCCACCTCCTCTTTCCAGTCCCCTGATCAAACCCAGTGTTTAATTGCCATAACTTATGAGTTCAGTCTTCTTTCACATCTTTCTTTTTATTTTTCTCTTTTCTTTCAATTATTATTTTTCTGTTCCATTTCTGAACCTTTCAGGCATTTGGGGCAGGTTTCCTTGGGCTTGAATCTGGTGCATAGTGTATTCAGATGTCCGTGGGCGTGCATGACAGATACTCAGACACAAACTTACACCTGCCTCCAGGTATCTGGCTAGGAATGTGCACATTCTATTCCCAGTTAAACTAGATTCTGTGACTTAGATATACTATGCAGGTCTAGCAACTTCACTGAGTTTCTTCATAACTGACACTAAAGGTAAAGGTCTCCCGTGCCCAAAAGCCAGTCGTATCCGACTCTAGGACTTAATGCTTGTCTCTGTTTGCAGCCAAAGAGCTATCGCTGTCTGCATCTGCAGACGTTTCCATGGGCATGTGGCAGACATGACTAGACATCCAAGTGCATGAAATATTGTTTACCTTCCCACCGAAGTGGTCCCTATTTATCTACTTGTAATTATCTTGCTTTTGAACTGCTAGGTTGGCGGAAACTGGGACAGAGACGGGAGCTCACTCCGTCTTGCAGCACTCAGGTCTTGAACTGCTGACTTGCCGACTGTCCAGTTGTCAAGTTCAGTGTCTTAACCTTTAACTCCATGCCTCATTTCCTAGCGCAGCTGGATTTTACAGCCATTATAATACAGTCAAACCTTGTATAAAGAGCGCCTCGCTTAGAAACTAACTCGCTTAAAGAGCAGAATTTTCTCTGAATGGTCGCCTTCACTTAACAACTAAATCAGGGTTCGCAATCCCCCCCGCCAGAAGTCACAATTGGTCACTTACAATGATGTTTCACTTAAAGAGCAAACTCACTTAAAGAACAATCCCGTGGAACGCATTATGCTCTTTAAGCGAGGTACCACTGTAAAGTCCAACAGGAGAAAAGTATGGTCTAGCTCTATGGAAGTCATGGAATTGAAGACATGGAATTGGCTGTCGCTATCTTAATCAAATCATTGTGATCATTTGTGGGAGAGACTTGCTTAGGCAGTAAAACAGGTTAGTGCGCCGATGTGTCTGTCGGTAAGGATCTGCCAGCAAGCAAGCGCCTTATGCAAGGTGTCTTTCTTATTGTTCCTCTTCCTGGACTGAATCATCCTGGGTCTTAATTATGAGAAAAGCATACTCCTGTGGGGGACGAGAGAGAGAAAGGTGCACGGAAGAAGTCATTAGGTGTGGTGCATGACTGAGTCTCTACCGCCCACCCTGCTTAGTTTGCATGCACAACCAGTTATGGCTGAAAAGCAACTTTTGGGTAGTGTAGAAATAGCTCTGAGACAAACCTTTTAGAGGCTACAAGTTGGATCTTGCCTCGCTTCTTGAAAGGAAGGACATCTGGAAGCTTTTGACTGAGTACATACTGCTCTTCTTCTTTAAAGCAACACACAATAATTATGCTTCCACGAGGCAGGAATCTGTTTTCATAGACTGGAAGATTTTTATTTATTTATTGCATTTATATCCCACCCATCTGGGATATTCCCCCACTCTGGGCAGCTTACTACACATTTTTTAAAAAAATGGTTTTACAATAACACTAAAACATTAAACATGAAGCATAAGCAAACTGTATACATTTATAAATAATAATAATAATAATTTCATCTCAGAAATTATTCTGGGTTGAAAGGATTTTTGCAGGAGAAACTCCACTCAGAGAATGCCTGAATGAGGCTCTTTTTGTGTGCTCAAGAGCTGGGACAGAGACAGACACCCAATCTGTCATGGAGGACCCGGGTTTTAAACTGCTGGCTTGCTGGCCTTCCAGCTAACATGGCGAGCTTCTTAACCACTGAGCCGCCACAGCCTAAGTACAAAAACAAGTTAGGTGTAATTTCTTCAAATGGTAGGCGTTTTAGTCTGTGTTTCAAGCATATCAGAGAGTAAATAAAACAAAAAAAATCGTGGCAATTTAAAGACTATCATATATACTCGATTATAAGTCATCCTGAATATAAGTCGAAGTACCTAATTTGGACCTCTAAAACTAGGAAAATAGATTGACCTGAGTATAGGTCGGGGTGGAAAATGCAGCAGCTGCTAGTAAGTTTCAGTAATTAAAATACATGAAAATGTGGTACAATTCATTTATTCAGAGATTTGTGTGGGTATGTTTTCAAATTTTTATGGTAGTGTTAGTGCTTTTTAAAAAAATAAATGTATGTTTGAATTTGCACCAGTGCGGTTTTGGGACCCTCGGTCGTTGACCCGAGTATAAGTCAAGTCCCTTTTTTGGATCTCATTTTGGAGGCTAAAAAACTAGACTTATACTTGGGTATATATAGTAATTAATGCATTTTAACGATAGCTTTCATGGATCAAGTCCACTTCGTCAGACGAGTTAGGTGTAGTGATGGCAGCAAATGCTAAGGGGATCTGCTTCTCTTGTAAAGTATGGTGGATACATCTTGGTGAAAAAGGCATAGAATCAGAATACTGTACAGTATATTTGATTGAAATCCACTTCATTGGTTTAAATCATGGCTGGGAAGATTCAGTTCAACCACATTACTCTCTCATGACAAAATGCATTCTTGCTTCTTATAACCTTCATATACATTTTCCATATCTCTGAGAGAGAGAAATTTTATATTTTAGTGCTTAAAAAGCCAGTTGTTTATTTTAAGGAACTTATTTTGTGGTTGTATCGGAAAATGAATGATTATTTCAGTTATTGAGATGTTGAGAACCTTAGCATTGATTTAAATGAAATGATCTTCTAGTCCTCAAGGACAAGAATGATGCTTTCTATGCTGTCCAGGTATATGAACGTTTCAACCCACAGTTGTCCCTGCTGGTGGAGCTCATGCGATTTGGTCAAAACTAGAACAGACTGCAAGAACCACTCAGGCAGATGAATACTTCCTCAGTATTACCCACCCATGTGCTATGACATATTGCTGAAGGTTTTGCTCTTCCTTCCTTGTAGACTCTGCCTATTTTTCTCTGTGATTGCTTGCCTTCCTTTGTCTTGAAAAATTGGATAGTTTTTGTCAGACAGATGCCAGGAGAACCAATGATTGTAGGATGGCGTATGTTTCATCCTAATTAAGTTATCTTAGTATGTGGAGCACAAGGTGTACTTTGCGTCGATTCATGCACAGGTGTTTACATGTTCCTTGAAAAAGATGCAGACCAGCTCTAGGTCTTGAGCTCTGAATCCAAAACAGAGCAGTTAGGAGCAGTGGTGGGTTGTCAAAATCTTTGTGACGTCATGGACGTCGTGGGCATATCCGACGTCATGACATCATGACGTCATGATGTCATTGGTGGAGCAAATAAAAAAATGTCTGCGCATGCGTCAAACCTCCATTTGACGCATGCACAGTTCTTTTTTTAGTGCGCATGCGTCAAACCTCTATTTGATGCATGCACACTAAAAAATAGAACTGACGCATGCGCAGTTCTGGGCAGCCATTTTGGCTGCCCGGAAATACATTTCTGGAGGGGAGCCAGAGAGACGACCAAACAGGTCACCCGGGGGTTTACCACCACCACCCCTGGCGACCCCTCCTGATAGGGTGCTACCGGTTCGGGCGACCCGGTCTGAACCGGTAACATCCCATCACTGGTTAGGAGGTATAGTTATCCAGATCTTTGCATCAAACAGCAACATCTGGTTGGTCGGTGCCCATCTACAGGCTGTGTGATGAAGGTTTGGGCCATGTAGAATGACAACTTACTTTTTTTTTAATGCTGAAGCGCAAAAGGGACAATCACCAAAGTTAGGGCTGTGTGGCTGATTTCTCCCCTCTTTTGACATCAGTAGAAGAAAATCAGGACTGGATGATTGGAAGCTAGTTTTTGGACTAGATGTCTGAGAATCTAGAAGTTGCAGTAAAACGCCTTCTCTTCCAAGATGTGATTAAAAGTAGGAGTGGTTGACACTGATCAGATGAAAGCAACTGGTGACCAGGAAGGGCCTAATTCTGCTTCTGGGCTTGGCACATTTTTTGAGGAATAGATTTATGTGTCCAGAAGAGTGTCTCAGCATAGTTATTTCTTTCCGTTTCATTTCCTTTTCCTAAGCAACTCATAGCAAACAGGTGTAATTTAGATGTACATCAGGTCATCTTCTGTGTCCTGGTCAAACCCTGGACTCCCAAAATGAAGCTATTTTCATGGCTTTGTCGTTTGGCCAAACTTAAGTCCTCATCGGTATATGTTTCTGGCAGTAATCGGCAGACTGGTGAATGGTCGGTCTCCACATTCACCGCACATGTTGTTGTCCACCAGCAGCCCCTACTTGAGCACGCTGGTCTTCCATTTAGAGACTCTGACCCTCAACCTATTAAGGATCCGCAGGTGACATCGGGCAGATTGAGTTCCTCAGGTATATCTCCCTTTAATGATGTTCCTTGTCCATTAAGCTCCTTCCTCCATCTTTTAATTTGGTTTTGCTCTTGTATACCCTCGAGAATGTTTATTCTTGCCATAAATCTCTTCCTGGATCTGAACCAGTGGACTTGAGGCTCATATCTGTTCAGAAGATGTCGAGGGTAATTCTCTTTCTTAATTCTCTTAAGTGAGCAGACATTTTTGACTGCAGAAGTCCAATTATCTACAGCCACCAAAGGCAAAGGCGGATAGAAGATTTGGCGTCCAGCAACACCTAAAGTGACTAATGATGTCCCCTCCCAATCTATGTGTAGAAGTTGGCTGGCTTGTCCACTGCCTTGTCCTTCAGGAGAGGCCATGGGGCTGTAGGCCGGCTTAGAAAGGTAGAAGGCTATCTCAGGACATAGCGGTGTTGACCACAAGGCATGAATGGGAACTTTCCCTTCCAACTCCTTGATGCCACCACTGAGTGTCTGTTGTCTGAGGTACCTTCCTGACTTTGCCTGGTGATAGGGCCATAATGGCTAACCTTGGCACTCAGCTGTTCTTGGACCTCAATTCCCAGAAGCCCAATTCCCTGTGAACCCACACGAATGGGTTTACTGTGCATACGTGTGGGTTCACAGGGACTTGGGCTTCTGGGAACTGATGTTCAAGAACAGCTGGAGTGCCAAGGTTCGCCATCACTGTGATAGGGCCATCCCTAACTGTTCCCAGATGCACCATATTTACAGCCTGACTCCAGCGAATGTCATGGTTCTTTATAGCAACAACTCATGTTCTTCTTGTAATGCCAGTTTTCTTTGATTATACCTCATTAAAGCAGTAGATGGCTTGGCAAGCTTTGTGCTATCTTATTTTCTTCCTTTAAATGAGAGTCCTTGAAGATCAAAGGGAAAAGCCCTGCGAATGTTTAATTTGCCCCAAAGTATTTCTTTTTAAACTCCATTGGGACAATTGCCTGTAGTCTTAGCCTCCAAACCCAAGTTGATGTCTCTGAGGTGCTGCAGAGATAATTCTGTCTGCCGGAGACTATTTAGATTTGTAATTCTCATTCTCTCTCATTCACCAGGATGAACAAGGGAATCTCTTGTGTAAAGATAAGACATGAACTTTGGATGATAAACCCCAGAATCCAATAGTCTTCTTTATTCTTATCAGGTCATTGCATAATTTAAAAGTATGGATTTATGTAATGTATATGCATGTATAGAAATCAAAACAACATGTTTAAATGATTAGGTTATTTTTGACCTGAAGGTGACTACTTCAATGGCATTATCTTGGCCATTTGCTAGATATTTTGTACACATAGGTCACCCTTGCTCAAAAGCCAGTTGTATCTGACTCTACGGTTTGGTGGTCATCTCAGTTTATAGCCAAAGAGCCATGGACATTTGGCAGGCATGCCTAGATCCCAGAGTGCACATAACTCTGTTAGCTTTCCTACTGAACCTATTTATCTACTTGCAATTTCTCGCTTTTGAACTGCTAGTTTGGCAGGAGCTAGGACAGAGACAGAAGCTCACTCCATGTGCAGCACTTGGGTCTTGAACTGCTCACCTACCGAACGTCCAGTTCTCAAGTTCTGCATCTTAACCACTAAGCCACCACAGACCCTTTTTTGGTACACATAACAGGGCATAAATTGAAGGCACATAAATGCTGCATTGATAAAACTCCTCATTCACAAGAAATTTGTATTGTATCCCTGCAGCCCCATTTTGCTTGATTATTCTTTGATCTTCCAATTTTGCTTTGAAGTCAAGTAAGTGACTTTCAGATGGTCCAGCCAGAATCTTGTCCTGGTGGGAGACAGTCTTTGGCATTCATTCAAAGCGTGTTGTTTTTGCTCTCCATAGTTTTGACTTCTGGTTTGATATTTAGAGTTCGATGAGAAGTACGTAGAATACTTTTCCATGATTTCCTTATGGGTTTGGTGCCTGTAATGTGGAGGCATTATGGTGCTGTATTAGCTTAATTTGACCCTGTATCAGCTTATTTTGTTCAATATTTGCTAGTACCTCTTCATTGCCAGATAAATAATAGACTTTTTCAGTGTGGAGTAGGTTTCAGGCAGCAAGTAATAATCCTTCCTGACTCATTAAGAGCTTCATCCTCTTGTTTGGCATGTGCTGATTTATACTATTTTATGTCCAACTTGTAGTATCCAATAGGGGGCTGCAGTGGCTCAGTGATTAAGAAGCTCGCCTTGTTAGGTGGAAGGCCGGTAAGTCGGCAGTTCAAGACCTGAGTACTGCATGATGGTTTGAGCTCCTGTCTCTGTCCTAGCTCTTGCCAATTTAGTAATTTGAAAGGAAGAAATTGCAAGTGGACAATAGGGACTAGTTTGGTGGGAGAAGATCTCGGGGACATGAAAGGAGCCTCATGCGAGTGTCCCCTGAGCAGAGTTTCTCCAGCAAAAATCCTTTCAACCCAGAATAATTTCTGACACAAAATTACTATTAGTAGTAGTAGTAGTAGTACTATCCAATATATATCTAAAATGAGGGAAGTGCAATGTCCTTCTTTAGAGAGGGTGGGCCCTTACACACCACAAAAGGAAGATCACTTTCAAATGAAGGGCCATCTTCTCTAAGGAAGGAACCCCCCCCCATAAGTTTATCTCCCATAAGGTTCCTGTCCAAGCAGGGAAATTAGAGGCTTTATTTGATAAACAGATCTCATCAGCCCACTCTCATTTTAAAAGTAAAATGGTTCAAGGTGAAGTCAGAGAGATTTGTGAGGTGACTCACAAACCACAGATGCTGACATAATTACTGATAAGTGGGAGGAAGGATGTGTCACATGGCATATCAATTCTATAGGAACATCAGAGGCAGGGTCAGTCTCAGGAGCGGACATTCTGAACATATTCTTCAGACCATTCTTTTGAAACAACTGGCTGTTGCCTAGCTAGATCTTTCGGGAGAGTTGTAGTGATATCTTTCTTCTTTGCCCATACATTCATTTTCAGGAAACAGCAGAAAATACAAAGCACTGGGGATTTCAGAGAGTTATTAAGCATTGTTTATTTATTTGATTTACTGTATATCCCTTTTTTTCCTCAAAGCTGGTTACCTATTCAAAATTATGAGCCACAAGCCGAGTCTATTCCCATTTAAATTATAGTAATTAAGACTAAAGGGACTGCCGTGGCTTAGTGGTTAAGACGCTGACCCTGAGGACTGAGAGGCTGGCAGGTCAGCAGTTTGAGACCTGAGTCCTGCATGACGGAGTGAGCTTCTGTCTCTGTCCCAGTTCCTGCCAACCTAGCAGTTCGAAAGCAAGAAATCGCAAGTAGATAAATAGGGACTACTTCGGTGGGAAAGGTAACAGCGTTCTGTGCCCACCTGTATTTAGCCATGCCTGCCACTTGTCCATGGAAATGTCTGCAGGCACAGACAACACTGCCTCTTTGGCTATAAATGGAAATGAGCACTGAGCCCTAGAGTTGAATCTGACCGGCTTTCAAGCAAGAGTGACCTTTACCTTACTAATTAAGACTAATTGTGATGATATTTGCATATATGAATTGAAATATACACATGCTAATTTAATGCAAATTGCTTTTTTTTAATGAAAAATGGCTTTTTAATGTTCTTCTTCATTTTTTGCTGATGAACTAGTGCCTCCCTGTAACTACACGCGCACACGCATTCACACACACACACTCTTGCTCTTTGAGATAATGTTTCACACCTATAGCCTTTCCTCTATATCAGTGATGGCAAATCTTGGCATGCCAGCTGCTCTATGAACTTCAAATCCTAGAAGCCAATATCATCAGGACTTGGGCTTCTTCGGCCATGCCAGATGGACTGGCTGTGAAGACACACCTTGTCCATATCCTCAAGGCTGCGGCAGTCTATTGCAGTCATGCATGTCTCATTTCATATGTGCCCCAGGAGGTGGCTGCGTGATCACAGTGTGTGGGTGACTTCATGGCAAGCTGGGATCCACCTTCAACAAATTCACGCCAATGCTATATTTCCTGCTCTAAAAACACAAAATGCCACTTTCTCATTTTACTTCCAGTTTCATCTGTTTGTGTGGCAGTTACATAGGGGTTTTTTTTTCCAGCCATAAAACAAACAAGACTGCTGTGTGGGAAGAGATCGACCCTGCTAATGAAAACTGAAATCTTCTATGACATTGGCTACCGTAGATTTCATTTAGTGTTGCACTGGATGGGTAAATAACAGGAACTGTTTAAGACCATTAAGCAAAGAAAGGTCCGATACCTTGGGTATATCACCCGGAACGACGTGAAGTATCAAATACTCCAACTCATTATGCAAGGGAGGATCCATGGGAAGGGAGGCCTTGAGAATAGCCAAAATTCAACTGAAGATGGCCACAGGTGCAAGGGTCAAATGCACAAGGAATTTCCCCCCTTGTTCACTGCCCATTGCTCAACCAGGTGTACTATCATTTGCAGGAACAGCTAATAAATAGTTCATTTGTTCAATTTGGGGAGAGCGATGGATAGCCCGCAATCCAGATAAAATTGCTTACGAGACTGCCCCTTCCCATAGTGTATTTGTGACAGGATTCTGATCCTTGAACCAGTTGATCCCTCATGGCCTGGCCTACTTGTCAAGGTTGTTGTGATAATAAAGGGGGGAGTCAGAAGCCACTTACGTCATCTCAAACTCATCCCAAGAAAAATAAAATAGAATTGTAATGTTAGCAATACAGTCAAACCTTGCATAAAGAGTGCCTCGCTTAAAGAGTAACTCGCTTAAAGAGCAGAATTTTCTCTGAATGTTCGCTTCGCTTAACAAATAAATCGGGGTTCGCAATCCCGCCCACAATTGGGTCACTTACAATGGTGTTTCACTTAAAGAGCAAACTCACTTAAAGAGCAATCCTGTGGAATGCATTATGCTCTTTAAGTGAGGTATGACTGTACATTGGAGTAAAAAGGAGGGTGAAGACCTATGAATGTAACCACACAAGGTTGGCATGTATTAAACCCTAAATAGGGTGAGGGTTGGAGTAGCTAAATGTAAGACCAACATGCTCAAATGGGGGCTTCTGGCAGACAACAACACATTGTGTGACTGTGGAGAGACACATAATCTAGCTCATTTATTGGTCTACCAATTAATGCACCGATGAGAACTTAAGTTTGGTCAACGACAAAGCCAAGAAAGTGGCTTCATTTTGGCAGTCCAGGGTTTGATTGGGACACGAAGGAAGGAGACTGAGGCAGGGAAATCTGAAGAACAGATGTTCAACTGATCTCTCTGGCTTCAGGTTCTGGACCTGGAAGTGCATAATAGACACTTCTGCTCTAGGTAGACAAAACAGGCAGAAAATGCCTTCCCTGCCACCTTCTGAGTCAGCAGCAAGATTGTAGGATATTTTGGGCAGTTAGAAAAATGCAGGGTGGCCAGAAAAAGTGTCTAAGGGCTGAGTGGGGAAATTTCCTATGGCAGGTTTAACAGGTTGTGGTTGTTTCGGGGGGGGGGGGGCACTTGTTTTGATGCCTGTCCCACACAACTCTGTCTCTTGTTTGATGGGAAAGGGTGTGTTCCTTTCTACTCCTTTTAATGATCTTGCCAACAGTTTCTTATTTAATTGGACAGGGGTGTGGAGGAGAGGAGAGTGCATGAAGATTGTGGTGATAATTCTTGATGGGAGGGGAATCTGAAGGAGTGTTTCTATTCTAATGCAAGCCTCGTTCTTTTTCTGGCTCTAAAACCTTCTGCCTCCTGCATGATTAGAATTTTGTTGTTTTTTTAATGGATAGGAATGATGACGGATCCAAACAAATCTCATTTGGTGGGAGAAGAAGGCTCTTGAACAGCTCTTGCGTAAGGGATGAAGCCCTGAGTCTTGTTCATTAGCCTTCCGCTATGAAATGGGTGTAGCTGCAATGCTCCAAATTTTGTCCCCTAGCCACTTGTTTTCCTCTGGGTTGGTTCCAACCTTCCAGTCTCCAAGTTCAGTGTCTTAACCACTAAGCCAAAGATGACTTCTCTTCAATGAAGAGGAAGTAGGGCGCTCTCTCTTTTCTTCATCAAGTACTGTATCTGATTCTGAATACTGGTGATCATCATGGCGATCAGCCATGAAGATTGTCCTGGGGACAATATAACACAATGTCCTTCCATTTGCCTTCTGCAGTGCAGTGTGACACCAATTGTCCAGTTCCTTGACTCGCTTTCTGGTCCTGAGCCCTTTTGGCACACAAAGTCCTTATCGGCCTCAGGTCAGTACAGTAAAACCTCGCATAAAGAGCACCTCTCTTAGAGACCAACTCACTTAAAGAGCAGGATTTTCTTTGAATTGTCACCTTACTTAACAACCAAAACCAACCAAAAACTCGCTTAACAAATAAATTGGGGTTCACAATGGTCACTTACAATGGTGTTTCACTTAAAGAGCAAACTCACTTAAAGAGCAATTCTGTGGAATGCATTATGCTCTTTAAGTGAGGTACCACTGTACTGATGAAGCTGCTGGTCCCTTAAGGTGGATTCAAGTGGGATTTCCCTGTGAATTTTGCCATCCAAGCACGTTAATCCTTATGGTGGTCAGGTTAGTTAGCCACTCCCTGATGATCGGTGTCGAGTCACTGGCAGTAGGGTCTACTCTATTACCATAGCAAGCTAACCTGGCCAGGCTGGAAACCCTCTCTTTTATTGGAGTCTATCAGAAAATGATTGTGTTTAACTTAGTAATTATTTTTGAAATTTCGTCTATGTCAAGTAACTTAAACAATGTTCCCACCTATCTCTATCCTTTTTTTTCTTCATTGTTTCAGGACAGACTGATGCCTCTCCATGCATTAGCAATTCTTGATGCTGCAGTTGGCATCAATTCTACTGTTCTCAAGGCCACTGTTTTGCATTTGTTTAATTAGTTAATTGCCTTTATCTTTTCCTTTACTCCAGTGAGCTCAAGGCAAGGCACATGGAATTCTTCTCCCTGCTTCTCCCTTCTGTTTATTATTTCACAGGTTAGGCAGCCATGCCAGGTCAAATTGCCCAGATATCATCTGAAAATCATCTACCACAGGGGTCACCAACTTTTTAAAGACAGGGGCCAGGTCACGTTCCCTCAGACAGCTGAGGGGGCTGGACTGGTGCTTCCCTTGCTGTAAACTTTGCCATAAATGCATCCAACAGCTGCCGTAAATGCATTCATGGCTGATTCCAGCAGTGGCTGAAGCAGTGGTTGGAGCAAAAGCAGGGGCTGGATTATTTGGCACTGTGTGCCATAGGTTGCCAACCCCTGATCTACTGTCCATTGTTGCTATTGAACCCTGAAAAATTGTCACCCATAATTTGGCTGGGTATTCTCTTAGCTTTCCTCCTCCACTGCTTGAAACGTGGCCAGTGCAGATGAAACTGATGCTCAACCAACTTGGATTTGGGTTGTTGGATAGAGAAGTCAAAAAAAGTGTAAGTTCACGACTCTGCCTTTCCGTCTAGCTACGTTGCAGAAGAAAGAAGAGATGGAGAAGGGAAGTAGAAAGCGTGTGAGAACTGCTGGGAAAATTTGCGGAAAGATCTTTAAAGGATGAGAAGGATAAAAGTCTGTCCCTGTGATCATGTCGTGGCAAGTACTGGCAATCTGCAAGATGCCAAAGGCAGTCTACTGTTTTTCCACCCACCACTCCTTCACATTACACATCGGCAGCAAAATGGCAGGCTTGGGAATCTTCCCTTTCTTTTGCCACAGAAGGAATACCCTTAGCCCCATTAAGAGGAAACCAAGTCCTAGAATTAAAATCAGTTTTGATGTAAAATTGGTTGTGGTCCCTGCTAGGTGGGAGCTTTCTCAGGTCGCGTGGGCTTAAGTGGTCTTACCAGGCAGTGTTGCTAGTCTGTTGTCAATAATGTTAGGACGGATCTGAAACTCACCAAATGTCCTCTGTCGGATTCTTTGGGCCAGGTGAAAGCAGAGGGCGCACGTCATGGTCTGCCTAGCCAGCAGGTGACATGATATCCAAATGGCTTTAAAAAAATGCATGCAGATGAGACTTGATTTCTCAAGCCTATTTGCATGTGCAGAATGTCGTTGTGGAGCCTTCCACCAATGCGCGGAGTCCTCACTAAAAATGACTCCAAGGTATCCAGGGTTTGATGTAGCAGCAGGATCATGAATGTAGGAAGTCTACCACCTCTAAACAACTTATTTGCATGGCCAATGTGGCCTACAAATGTCATCAGACTCAAGGCTTCGTCAACTTTCTTCTCCTCCTGTCTCTGACTTCCCTGGAAGATGATCAATGTATTTCAACAGTGGTGGAACTGGGGATCATTCCTACTAACCCTGGCTCTACTGTACCATTGGTTGTCATGCATTTGGGGTTCACCAAACCTAGTGGCTCTTAATCGAGTGTGTGGTGGGCAGAAGCGTAGCTTACCTTGGCGGGGCCCCATATAAAAATTGTTTGGGGGCCCTTTATATGCGGGGCGGAGCTAACGTCATGACATCATGACGTTGTGGGGGGAGCCAACATCATGATGTCATGACGTCATGGGCGGGGCCAAATAAATAAATAAATAAATAAATAAAATAGAATAGAATTAAAATAAACAAACAAACACACACCTCAACCCACCCACCCACCCAAACAACCACAACACAAACCCGTAAATAACTTAAATAATTAAAATAAATAAAGAAATAAAATAAAAAATTAATAAAAATCCACCCACCCACCCACCACACACATAAACCACCCACCCACCCGAAACACAAAACCCTCACTTACCCTCCCGGCTCCATCCTCGCTCTCTGCCCCAGGCTCCGAGGCGCGCCTTCCCGCCCCGCCGAGCCCGACCGCAGTGCCCTCCGATGGCGCCAGGCTCCGAGGCAGCCGCGCTCCCGGGAGGCAGGAGGCGCGTGAGTGGGCAGGGAAGAAGGCGGAGAGCCCGGCAGCCGGCCGGGGGAGGGGGCAAGGTGCGCGCTCCCGACCCGCCGGGCGTGCTCCCGCCTTCCCCGCCCGCTGCCACTGCTCGCGAGTGGGCTGAGCTTCTCCGGACCCGCTGCGGACAAAGGACGGGCAGCAGCAGCGCATCCTCTGGAGGAGGCGGTGGCGCACTCTGCCAGGCGTCCCCAGGCCATGGGGGTTCGGCAGCAGCGGACAGCCCGGGCAGGCCTCAACCTGCCCTTGGGACTCTGGGCGGCCCCAGGGGAGGTACCCTCCTCTGAGAGCCACCATCGGAGCCGCTCTGAGAAGCTGCGGCTCCGACTCCGAAATTTTATTTTTTAAAATTGGAGCCAAAAATGGCTCCAATAAAGTGCGCATGCGCAGAAACTCAATCTGACGCATGCGCAATGCATCAAATTGAGTTTCTGCGCATGCGCAGTAAATTTTTGCTCTTTTTTATTTTTAATTTTATTTTTTGCCGTTGGGGGCCCCCGTAGCCCGGGCCCCCCGTATAATTGATACCACTGATACGGCGGTAGCTACGCCTCTGGTGGTGGGAGACTTTGCATACTTAAAAAGAGAACCAATGGATGAATTTAAAAACAAAATATGTGTGCATACTTTCTCCACTTCCATGGGTTCTGATGACTGGCTCAGCATTGCACTACAAACAGGGGCCAGTGTTGTGTCAATAGAGCTGGACGGTGCTTTGCAATCAATGCAGCCAGGGCTAAAGATCAGGGCGGGTGTCCTTGAAATGTGGAGAGAGGGAAAGCTGACAATCGAATAGAAAGCTGTGTTGTGAAGTCCACCGTCCACAACCGTGTGTCATATTTGTTCAGTACTTTTTTAAAAGGGTAGTGTCAAAGCTGATAGTCTCCTGTCCTCTTCCTTCACTTGAGGCTGTTTCAATCCTCCTTACACGTCCTGACTATAAAAAGTTACCTTTTTTGGACCTCTATTCCAATACTTTGCTGGCCAAGATGGCCACTGGCATTAAGGGCTTCAAATTCTGGCTTTTGTTGACCAGAAAAAAATGGCCTTTCTAATGTCTGCACTTAGAGGTACATGGCAATGAAACATCACACAACGTTCTCTCTCCCCTGCTGCTTGCTTTTTAAACCTGGTGTGCTGATTAATCTTTGTTTGATGCACAATTAATCAGGACATAAGAATTCAAGAAAAGGAAGATTGCAGAAGATAATTATAACAGCCCAAGAGAATAATATATTACTTTATAAACCTAGCAGTTAAAAAGCAAGAAATTGCAAGTAGATAAATAGGGGCCACTTCGGTGGGAAGATAACAGCGTTCTGTGCATTCTGGTGTCTAGTCATGCCTGCCACATGAGCACGAAAACGTCTGCAGAAGCAGGCAGCGCTGGCTCTTCAGCTTTGAAACAGAGAGGAGCACTGACCCCTAGAGTCGGATACGACTGGCTTCCGAGCAAGGGAAACTTTTACCTTTACTTATCAGCGCAGCATTCCAATAATTTTTTTCCTTGCTTGACAAACTGTAACTGAAGGATTTGTCCTGTGTTCACTCATGTAGGACTGGAAATACAATATAGAGCTGCCTTTGCTGGTCCTTCTCCACCCCTTCTCCAGTATCCCTGTGTTGTTATCCCACTGTGTTGAGTGGGGTATTTCCCACTCTGGGCAGTCTACAACAGTTACAACAGCAAACAACAGTCATCATTCAACACAAGAATAATAATTAATCAATACACCTTGCTAAGTGGATGGATGCAGTAGAATATCTCCTACCGGGGTGAGATTCTGGCTGGACCTTCTGGAAGTCACATAATAATAGACTTCCAAGCAAAGTAGCAAGATCAAAGAATAAGAAAGTAAAATTGGGCTACTTGGATATAGAAGAAATTTTGTCCAGTCCTCCTGGCTGCTGGGGGTTATGGTGATCTCTTCCAACCTCACCGGGAGATGCTCACGCTGAATCCTAAACCTGCACATGAAGGTTGGCTTTTGACAGAAGCCTGATACCAAGACAGGGTGTTGGCAAGTCAAAGCTTGGTGTAGGTTTTATTAGCTGATAGCCCCTTTCTCAATTTGAGGTTGGGGTCCTCCCAGTGTGATTCACAGGTATCATGGTCTGTGTGTGAAGTGTCTGCATACAGGATGGATGTCTACTGGAAACCTCAACCCCATATGTCCACTATAACGGGGATTCTCAACCTGCAGCCCACAGGCTGAATGCGGCCCACACCACCATTTCATGTGGCCCACCACCACTTCCGGAAGTGCCATGTGGTGGAGAATGGGCAAAATGGCCATTCGGCCACTGAAACTGTCCGAGGGAGCGTGACCCAGCCCCCAGCTTAAAAAGGTCGAGAACTCCTGTACTAAAGCATGGACCACCCCACCCCACCCTTGGTTTTACAGACCACGGACCATGGTTTTGTTTTGCAACGCTTGGTTGGTTTAAAGGAGAGAGATTGTTGGCTGACAACGCTGGCTATTGGCCAACCCAGAGCAAGCTGAACAAGTCAAGCTGCTTTCTTTCTGCTCCCAGATAAATAGAATCCTGTTCAACCTGTTTCGAAATCTGCTGTTCCATCAAACGTCCCTCCTTTCCTGGACCAAAATCTTCCCTGTAGGTTAAAAGTAGCATTGGGCAGCTCCAGGTTTAAAATAGCAAATGGTTTCTTAATATGCAACGCTCCTGTCCATTTGGCTTGTTGTCGAGGTCTCACACAGAGAAAAGGAAGCCTTTCTTTACAGGGCCCTGATGACCCCAAGATAATACTCTAAAATAAACACACGTGTAAGGGGGCTATTCACTGAGATGGGAAAAGTTCCTTTCTTAAAAAATACAGCTTCCAGAATCCACCAGCCAACAGGACGGCTGGCCTTCTTATTGGGGGGCTTAAGAGAAATTTAATCCAAAACAGACAGCATTTACTTCTTAGTTATTACAAGGATTGATTTGTTGCCAGTGGTACAATATGGTTTTGAGGCGTAATGATCCTGCTCCCGGGTGGAACGGATGCCTTTTCTCAATCCCTTGTTTTGTTTGTTTGGTCTGAGTCGGGTAACTCTGGGCTTGTGGATTTCTTTTGCCTAAACCCACCCTGCAGATGTGTGGGAATGAAAGATAGTGAGAAAACTGTATGTGTTTCATTTAGTTCTTTGAAGAAAGGCTGGGATAATAAACTTAATTAGAACAGAATGGCAAGATAGCAAAAAAAAAAAAACAACCTAAAAAAATCCAGGCATATTCTTGCTTCTGAAAACCAGGTTAAAGTCTTTGAGAAGGGAATCTTAATGCGTTAGGAGTGGCATACATGTCCTTCCCATTTTGTTTTCATAACTTCTCTGTGTGGGTTGTGGTAACTTAGTGGTTAAGACACTAATCTTGATGACTAGAAGGTCAGCAGTTCAAGACCCGAATGCTGCACGATGAACTGAGCTCCCGTCTCTGACCCAGCTCCTGCCAACCTAGCAGTTTGAAAATAAGAAATTGCCAGTAGATAAAGAGATGCTGCTTTGGTGGGAAGGTAAAGAGTGTTCCATGTACTCCGGTGTCTATTCATGCCTGCCAATGTCCATGGAAATGTCTGCAAACAAAGACAGCGCTGGCTCTTGGGCTGTCAATGAAGATGAGCACCAAACTTTAGAGTCAGATACAACTGGCTTCCGAGCAAAGGGGACCTTACCTGTGTGATAGACCAATGTGAGAGAGGATGATTGGCTTACATTCACCTGGTGATTTCATAGCTTACCCAAACATCTCATGTCTTGTTCTAACACTCTTGACCTTTTCAGCCTTTTGAAGCTAGGGGATGGGTCATGCTCTTTCAGTCAGCTTCGAGAGCTTCATGGCCTTTTCCCCTTGCCTGCACAATGGGGTGGCCATTTGTCCCATCAGCTTCAAGGGGGTGGCCATTTTGTTTCTCGAATGCCCTTGGAGGCGTAGGGGCGCATGAAATGGTGCCGTAGGCTGGATCCAGGCCACGGGCCTTAGGTTGGGATCCCCTGCTCTTGACCATTGATGGTGAGACATCATCAAGATATGGTGGGGGAGATACCTCTGTGTGGTCTTCCATGACCACCCAAGTTGCCTTCAGGGGTGGCAGAGGAGGCTGTGTCTCCATTGGTGCTGAAGACAAGCCCAACTGTCCATTTGATTATGGGATGGCAGGAGGAGTCATCATGAGGAGTGTGAGAGAAGGCCTTTTGGGATGAAGCCTGGAGAAAGGCCTCCTCAAATAGCCTTTGTCAAACTGGGAGGCTGAGTTTTCCTGATGGTTCCCCCCCCCCCACGCATTTTCATCCAGCCCTATGTCTGATTTGCACACCTAGGTACCTGCTTTGGATTATGTACTGGGGGTAGAAACTTCTGAAACTGACTATGTGTTATTGGTCTCTCATTCTTTTTGGTAGGTCAGCCAACTTGTATCCAATGATCTAAAGGGTCTGGGAGGAAGCGCCTACACCTTTTGTACAGATGGCCAACTACTCATACGGCAAGTCATCCACCCAGAAGCATCAAAAAAGGTAGGCATCAGACTCACCTGAAAACATCATTTCAGCCAATGAGATGCTTAGGCTAAAAACTAATACTCTCCCTAATATAAGCGGCCAGCTTCTGGTCAGTTTTAGTAGACAGATGGGGAAAGCTGTGGGTTTTGGTACAAACCAGCCTTCCAGTCATGGACAGGGCTTGAAAATATTATTTTTCTGGACTGGTGCCTGAAGAATCCCTTCACCATCTTGGCCTGTGACTACACCAGCTTGGGAATTGTAGCTTTTAAAAAAGGCTTTTCAAAGTTGTCTCAATAGCTCATTGAGTTAGGTCAATGATGGCGACCCTTGGCATTCCAGCTGTTCCCGAACTTCAATTCCCAGAAGCCTTGATCAGCAGGAGTGCTGACTTGGGCAAGTCCAAGGGCACCTGGAATGCCAAGGTTGGCCATCACAGAGTTAGGTATTTGGTTGTGGTACCAGAGGCTGGGGTTTTAACTGCCTATGTTGTGTCCCAGGATAAGAGCCAGCTGGCATAGCCTTGGGTGCTGCAGACTTTGTCCAACAGCAGTTTATATCACCTTTTACTCAGCATAGGGGCTGTAGTGCCTCAAGTGATTAAGACCCTGACTGGAAGGCAGCAGGCCAGCAGTTTGAGACCTGAGTACTGCACGACGGCTTGAGCACCTGTCTCTGTCCCAACTCCTGCCAACCTAACACTTTGAAAGCATTGTATCTGACTCTGGTACCAGATTACCTACCTCTGGATTAGGGCTTGGGCTGCCACCTCCAGTCTTGACTTTATTTATTCATTTACAACATTTATGTTGTTATCTGACTGATGACTTCCATAATACGATTTTGGAGATATGTGAGACACCTAAGGAACATCATTTACCACTGACCTCTTTCACTTCAGACCAGTTCTTTTCAGTTCCAGGAAGTGTACATACTGGAAATTTTCATATAAATAATATTTTAATGCATCTTTTTTGATGGCCTTGTGACTGAAAAAAAAAGCCTATACAGTAATACCTTGGATAACGCTAAGACTTGGTTCCACAAGTCTTGGTGTTATCCAATTTTTAGTGTTATCCGATGCATGTTAAAATCCTATGGGATGGATCAGATAACGTTAAAGCTCCATAGAGATACATTGTAACCGCACAGGCTTTAGCAGTCGTTATCCAATCCATCCCATAGGACCTTAACGTTGTTCGATCCAATTCTCCTCCCCAGATTACTTAACGTTATGCGATTTTAGCGTTAACCGAGGTAAACGTTATCCAAGGTATTACTGTACTGTATTACAGAGTCCATATCTAAAATATTATGGAGGAGTTTTAACAAAAGATGAATTGGGCTTGAAGAAATATGGTTCTCCATAAATAATAAGGCAGTCAGGCCCTGAACTTTCTAATTAGTCCTAATTAGGACTACAGTCAAACCTCACATAAAGAGCATTTCACTTAAAGAGTAACTCGCTTAAAGAGCAGAATTTTCTCTGAATGTTCGCTTCGCTTAACAAATAAAACCAACCAAAAACTCGCTTAACAAATAAATCGGGGTTCGTAATCCCCCCCCCATTGATCACTTACAATGGTGTTTCGCTTAAAGAGCAAACTCGCTTAAAGAGCAATCCTGTGGAACGCATTATGCTCTTTAAGCGAGGTACCACTGTACTTTATTTCATAACTTGGATGGGCATGGCCAGGCAGAATTTCTGCTACTGGTTCTGGTGAACTGGAACAAAACTGCTGAAGCCCACCACTGTAGAAGAGGCAGAATAAAACTAAGTCCAGTGGTTTTCTTTGTTTAAATGGCCAGTGGATATCCAGCCACTTCTGGTTTTGGTGAGAGGTTTGATGAAAAAGAATGGAAAAGTGGACTGTAGGCCATCTGACGTTACCACAATCTGGATTTAGGATCTGCTCATGAATATTTTAATGCAACTTTTTTGTTCTGTTCTCATAATAGAATCTCCTCCTCTCCGACCACTTTTATTCATTTTTTGATCTACGCAAAGAATTCCATGAATGCTACCCAAACTCGGCCCCCGTGAAGGATCAGACCATCCAGTCTATGGCAGAATGTATCCTTTTTTTGTGGTTTCATCTAAAATCTAGATTTGTATCTGGTACTCTAGGGATGAGGATGCTAATTAATAGTCTCAAAACAGCTTGAATCCTGATAGAATATTAAACGGGAGGGAGGGAGGAACGAGCTGAATTAATACACTCTGTCTAGGACAGTGATGGCAAACCTTTTAGACACCAAGAGCCCAAACAGGGGAGTGGGGCGAACTCTGTGCTGGGGGGAGGAAGGAAGCATTCCCATTGGGCTGCTGGGCAGAGGGGCGGGGCAAGCTTTGTGGTGGAGTGATGGTACGCATGTTCACAGAGAGGTCTGGGAGTGCCACATCTGGCCCGCATGCATAGGTTCGCCACCACTGGTCTAGGAGATCTTTGAATAGAGTCTAGGTGGAGGAATCCAGGCTTGTTGAAGAAATCTCAGTCTCTGGTTTTTCTTCCCTTGACCTGAGATGTTTGAGCTAGATGACCAGTGATGGGATGTCCCCGGTTCCAGACGGATCCCTGGAACCTGTAGGACCAATCCCGGAGAGTTCTCCGGGAGGGGAGTCCACTTTTGAGGTGTCCGGTTCCGGACGCCTCACCGAAAGAATTTGTTTTTAAAAAAATCGGAGCTAAAATGGCTCCAATTGACTGCGCATGTGCAGAAACTCAATCTGACGCATTGCGCATGCGTCAAATTGAGTTTCTGGACATGTGCACTAAATTGGAGCCAAATGGCTCCAATTAAAAAAAAAATCTTCTGAAGCTGGAGCCGCCCCTTTTTAGAGTGGCTCCGGCAGCAGCAGCGGCAGCCCTAAGAGAAGGGCACCTCCCCTAGCCGGCCACCTGGCTCCCACGGGCACGTTGGTGCCTGGCCGCGCCGTCCGCCCGCGCCGCGCCCTCCTAGGGACTTGGGCCCGACAAACCCCCATGCCCTGGGTAAGCCCGGCAGGGCCGAAAAGGCAACGGCCCGAGGAAGCAGCAGGTGCCCGGCAGAAGACGATGCGGCGGTGGCGAGCCCCGCCGGGCTTACCCAGGGCATGGGGGTTTGTCGGGCCCAAGTCCCTAGGAGGGCGCGGCGCGGGCGGATGGCGCGGCCAGGCACCAACGTGCCCGTGGGAGTTCGGTGGCCAGGCAGGGGCTGCAGGCGGCTGTGGCGGCCGTGGCCGGCGGATGCAGGGCCGACCGCGGCGTTCGTAGGAGGAAACGGCCACAGTCGGGGGCAGCGTGCCTTGCCGGGTGGCCCCGGGCCACATGGAGGTTCGTCGGCGCCAAGGAAGGTAAGTGAGGCTTTTATATTTAGGGTGGGTGGGTGATTTATTTGTGTTTTGGGTGGGTGGTTGTACTTTTATTTAATTTTTATTTTATTTATTTATTTATTTTATTTCTTTAAGTTATTTATGGGTGTGTGTGCATGTTTATTTTTTTATTATTATTTTTTATTTTTGGCCTTGCCCACAACGTCATGACGTCATGACGTTGGCTCCGCCCATGACGTCATGACGTCATGACATTGGCCACGCCCATGACGTCCATGACGTCATGGCGTGGTAGTAGATTTTTTGACATCCCATCACTGTAGATGACTTCCAAATCCACTTTCCGACTCACTGCATGGAGAAGTTAATTTCTCTATTATTCCCAGATTTCTGGGAGCTATTCTCCAGAAAATGGGAATTCCCAAAACTTTACCCCATCTCTAAGGCTCCATCAGTGTTAACTAGTTGCTGATATACAGGACTCATGCAGCTGCAGAATCATACAGGGGTTTTGTTATTTGTGAACTCCATCGCCATCTTACTTTCTTGAACAAACACCCCAGATATAGGCTATGGGATAGATGAAACAGAGGAGGATTTCGGAGTGTGGCAAGTGAAGGCAATGGTGGCTATCATATTCAACATTATTCCAGAAACATGCGGTAAGTGAAAATATCCTTTGCTTTAATATTTCGGTGCAATGTTGTACTTCTTGTCTATCGCAGCCAAGAAATGGCATTTTTCTCTGTTACATTAATCATTTGCTGTGCATCTGTGGTATTGGGTGGTTGGCCTACAGTTACAGTTTTTGTCTTTTCTGCGTTTCCGTCATTTGCAGATCATCGGTTTACTGCACCTGAAACTGTGAAATATAAATATCAAACTGGGCCCTGGTAAGACCTTTTCTTATACAAGAGCAATAAAGAACCCTCATGTTTATCCAAAGGAAGAACATAAAGAGTATTCTAGTAGCGCATTTAGCTGCAGTGATTCAGTGGCTAGGAAGCTCGCCTGATTATCTGGAAGGTCAGCAAGTTGGCAATTCAAGACCCAGGTCCTGCATCACAGTTTGAGTGCCCGTTTCTGTCCCTGCTCCTACCAACCTAGCAGATCAAAAAGCATGAAATTGCAAGTACATCAGTAGGGACCACTTTGGTGGGAGAAGATCTTGGGGACATGAAAGGAGCCTCATTTCGGCATCCCCTGAGTGGAGTTCCTCCAGCAAAAAATCCTTTCAATCCAGAATAATTTCTGACACAAAATTATTATTATTTAGCTACACAGATACCTACATGTTAATTGACAATGAAACAGACACAATCCTTTCATCAGTGTGACTTGTCTTCTGTTTTCCTTTTACAGCAGTAAGTCAGAAACTGTGGACAGTGAAACAGTAATACGCGCAAGAGGTCTGCCTTGGCAGTCATCGGACCAGGATATTGCTCGGTTTTTCAAAGGCCTCAATATTGCAAAGTAAGCACATGAGCTCCAAGGAAACTCCTGGTCCTGGATCCATTATCCTTTAAGGGTCGGTTGGTTGGTCGGTCTTTCTTTCTTTCTTGTACTTTGCAGCATATCTTAACTGTAGTCAGTGTCTGTTTACAGTTCTTGCAGAACATAAGAAATTATTTCCCCCCAGAATGTAGCTACATCTGATAGCTTTTCTTTCCACCGATATACTTAGTCTTTTGTCATTGTGGCACCAATGCTGCAGGTGTTGATTGTCTCCTTCTCCATCTCCTTCCTCTTCCGACCTTTCTGTTCACCTTCCCTCTTTGCCCTCTTCCTTCTAGAGGTGGGGTGGCCTTGTGCCTGAATGCTCAAGGGAGGAGAAATGGAGAGGCCCTGGTGCGGTTTGTCAACTCCGAACAGAGAGATTTGGCACTGGAGCGGCACAAACATCATATGGGCAGCAGATACATTGAGGTAGGGTGGCTTTGGCACAGAACACAATCCAATTTAAAACCTAAGAATGTCTAGATCTGTTTATTACATAGTCCACAATTGTGCTTTAATCAGGAAAGCTTATGCAGTAGTTGCATATAGGGAAGGGCTAAAGCAGGGGTGCCCAAAATTTTTGGGCCATGGGCCGGTCACATGGTTTAGCAGGCAGATCACGTGGATCCTCCCCCTGGAAGCAGAAATAAAATGTGCCTTGCAGTCTGTTTTGCAACAGGATGAGATAGATTTTTAGGCTGCCATTTTCTCTGCTTAAATGAGGGATGCTCAAACTATGGTCTGTGGGCCGTATCCGGGCCCCGACGCCAATTCATCCAGCCTGCACCACCCTTGCCGCTCCTGGAAGCAGAATTAAAACACGCCCATATGGATATGGGGGTGTTTTACTTCTGCTCCCAGGAGTGGCAAAGGTGGTGCAGGCCGGATAAATTGGTATCAGGGGCCAGATACAGCCCATGGGCCATAGTTTAGGGACCCCTGGCTAAAGTCACATCAAAATGGGTGAGAGGAGACATACAATGTTCTTTTGTAAAAGTCTGGTTCTCTGTTCATGCTACTTGCTAATATGAATTAGTCCTCATGTAGCCTTCTGGGGACCTTTTTAAATTAAATTTCTCAGGGGCACCTTGTAGCAACTGGTATTAATTGATGTCATATAAAAAAGTACTAGGAAGAAAGAAAATGCCACCTATAATAGTGAGTGACATTCATAGTTCATGTGACATTTACCCCTTGACACCCAAAAGGGTAAAAAAGGAAGCAATGAAGAAGAACCATACCTGGTTTTCATAGGTTTTAGATTTTCTGCTTTGAATGTCATTATCTCACTTTCTTCGTATACATTTATATCAGTGCTGTTTAACGGAGTAGTTTCTATATTTCTTATCAGTTTGAGTACTCTTTTGTTCTTAAAAGTGTGTCTTAAACTTTTTAAATTCTGTCTCAGCTGATACATTTTATTAAAATCTTCTACATTATTTTTTTTAAAAAATAAAATGTTTAGTAGCAGCTCAATGAAAATGTTTTCATATTTAATAGCACCAATTTTCTCACCAGTTGTTTTATTTTCCCTTATTTTACATCAGGTTTACAAAGCAACTGGAGAGGAATTTCTGAAGATTGCAGGAGGTGAGAAATTTAATGTTATCTATTGAATCTCTTAAGGAACATCAGTGGCTTAGTGGTTAAGATGCTGATCTTCATGACCGGAAGGTTGGCAGATGGCTCAGTGGTTAAGAAGCTCAGCTTGTTAACTGGAAGATCAGCAAGTTGGCAGTTCAAGACCTGAGTACTGCATGACAGAATGAGTGCCCTTCTTTGTCCCAGCTCCTGCCAACCTAGCAAATTGAAAGCAAGAAATTACAAGTACAGGCATACCTCACATAACGAATTTAATTCGTTCTGCGAGGCTACTCGCAAAAATTTTCGCTATGCGAGTTTTCCCCATAGAAACGCTCGTTATGTGAGTTTTTCCATAGGGAAAAGTCCGACTCGCATAGCAAAAAATTAGTGAAACGCTCGTTATGCGAGGTTTGACTGTAAATAAATAGGGACCACTGCGGTGGCAGAAAATCTTGGGGACATGAAAGGAGCCTCATTTTGGGCTTCCCCTGAGTAGAGTTTCTCCAGCAAAAATCCTTTCAACCCAGAATAATTTCTGACACAAAATTATTATTATAACAAATAGCCAGAACGGAGTCCAAATTAATTGGGTATCAGGTGGTGGTGGTGGTGATTATAATTGGATGCAAATTACCATTTTATTCGCAGTCAAAGACTGGTATAAAATTAACAGTTCAAGCCCTAACCAAGGACCTAAGAACTGTTAAGGCAACATCTAAGTATATATGGAATTTCTAGTAGCACTGTGTTGTTGTTTTTTAGAGTTAGGATGTTCAAGTCCGATACAGCTCTCTAGGTATGGATCTCCTGCCAACCTAGCAGTTTGGAAGCAAGAAATTGCAAGTAGATAAATAGGTTTCATTTCGATGGGAAGGTTAACAGTGTTCGGTGCACTCCGGTGCTGAGGCATGCCTCCCACGTGTCCATGGAAATGTCTGTAGACACAGACAGTGCTGGCTCTTTGGCTATAAATGGAGATGAACACCAAACCCTAGAGTCATATACGACTGGCTTTTGACCAAGGCTGATCGTTACCTTTACCTATAGCTCCAAGAGCTCTGATCACTATTAATCAGGAGATCTTTCTCACATTCTAGGCACCTCCAATGAAGTAGCCCAGTTCCTTTCCAAGGAGAACCAAGTCATCATCCGGATGCGAGGACTCCCCTTCACAGCCACACCGGAGGATGTCCTGAATTTCTTGGGTCCCGAATGTCCTGTCACGGGAGGAAAGGAAGGGCTCCTTTTTGTCAAGTATCCAGATGGCCGGCCAACAGGAGATGCTTTCGTCTTGTTTGCCTGTGAAGAGTATGCACAGAACGCACTTAAGAAGCACAAGGAAATCCTCGGCAAGCGTTACATTGAGCTCTTCAGAAGTACAGCAGCGGAAGTCCAACAGGTTGTAGTGGTTACTTCTTTCCTTCCTGATATTTATCTCCTCCTGAATTTCTCCATTTCCCAGGCTCCCTCAGATATTTGTCCTCCACTCTTCTTCCACATAGAAGCTGTGTCGAGTGACCATGGAGTTATTCTTTGTCCCCCAATTCATTACAAAGAGGCACTGCCAACAAATGCAGGGATTTAATAATAACATAGAGTCGTGATGACAAACCTTGGCTCTCTGGGTGTTTTCAGACTTCAATTCCCAGAAGCCCAAGTCTCTGTGAACCTACACGAATGGGTTTAATGCACGTATGTGCAAGTAAACCCATTTATATGGATTCACAGAGACTTGGGCTTCTGCGAACTGAAGTCCAAGAACATATACAGTAAACCCATTTATATGGATTCACAGAGACTTGGGCTTCTGGGAATAGAAGTCCAAGAACACCTGGAGTGTCAAGGTTCACCATGACTGTCATAGAGGTATCCTGCATTTTTGAGACTGCAGTGGCTTAGTGGTTAAGACGCCGACTTCCCCTCCCCACATTTAGCCAGGGGTTTCTCAACCTATGGGCTGTGGGCCAGATTTGGCCCACGGTGCCAAATAATCCAGCCTCCTGCCTCGCTCCATCCACCACTGCTGCCACCAGAATTGGCTGTGGACTCATTTACGGCCATCATAAATGCGTTTACTACAGCTGTAAATGAGACCGTAGTCATCGCAAACACATTTATGACAGCCACGGATGCATTTTACGGCAGCGTTTACAGTGAGGGGGAACCACCAGTCCAGCCCGTTCAGCTGTATGAGGTGTCGTGGTCAGGCCCATGGCTGAAAAAGGTTGAGAACCCCTGCTTTGGATGGTTTCTGACTCAATAGACCCCACCTTGAGAAATGTTTTCACCCCCTCAATGGGTGGTTTCTACCCCTCTGCCAACAGGTACTCAACAGGTACATGTCGGCCCCATTGATCTCGACCCTCCCTCCAGCCATCATCCCTGTGATCCCACCTCAGTATGCCATCACTCCCGGCAGCATCCGAGATTGCATCCGCCTTCGAGGCTTGCCTTACACTGCGGGGATCGACGACATCCTGGAGTTTATGGGAGATGCAACTGGAGACATTAAGCCCCATGGAGTCCACATGGTCCTGAACCAACAGGTAGGACAACATGCTAGTGGAAGAGGATGATGATGCTCCCTTTGGAATGCAAATGGAGCCAGACAAATTCTGTTGTTGCACTATAGCTGCCCCAATTCCCCTGGCCAGCACACTGTTATCTTTTGACTCAGAAGTGGAACCTGGAAGAGTTACTTTTCTGAGCCTAGAACTTCCAGAATTCTTCTGACCACCATGACTAGGGTGACTGGGGGAAGCTGGGAATTTTAGTTTGAAAAAGTAACTTTTTTCAGGCTCTGGGTGAGAAAACCTTTGGGGTTGGGATGCAGAGAGGTTCCGGATGTTGGAGAAACAACCATGTCAATGTGAATCCTTTAATTAAAGAGAAGACGGGGCCACTAACAAAATCCTGGATATCAGCATAGGGACTGTGGTGGCTTAGTGGTTAAGAAGCTCGCCTTGCTAGCCAAAAGGCTGGCAAGTCAGCAGTTCGAGACCCGGGTACTGCATGATGGAATGAGTGCCTGTCTCTGTCGTAGCTCCTGTCAACCTAGCAGTTTGAAAGCAAAAAAATGCAAATAGATGAGTAGAGACCACTTTGGTGGGGAAAAGATCTTGGGGACATGAAAGGTGCCTCATTCCGGCATCCCCTGAGCGGAGTTGCTCCAGCAAAAATCTTTTCAACCCAGAAAATATCTTTGTGTACTTCTGACATGGTTTTTTAAAACACAGTTGCTTCCTCACTCTGCCTTGTTCGGTATCACTTTGGGAAGGAAGGATGTCAATTTTAATAGATGGGAAATAAATCAAGTTCTTTTCTTTCTATAGCTATACACTGTTTCTAAGGTACATCCAACATATAGGATAATTCTTCATTTAAAATGTGCTTGTACAAAATGGTGACCCCCCCCCCTTTTAAAAAAAACCTGGAATCTAAAGGGGTGGCCTGGCCATTCTCCCAAAGTGCTGATTCTAACCCTCATCGTGGAGTTAAACTTTGCTTTCCTCTGGAATAAATATATGCCTGTGAATGTAGAAAGAGAAGTTCAGTGGAGCAGGAAATGTTTCTGCTTTATTGATTTCAAGGCGTCCACCAAGTGGCTGGTTTTCTAGCATCTATTTAACATTGATGAATGCCACACAAAGCAGCCGCATTCCTCTGCCAATGATAAGGTGATAAACTTTGTTAGGATCATTTTGTATTTGTTAGCAGAGGGAGCCAGCCTGGGGCTAGGCATGAGGGTATGAAAGAGGAGTCATCATTCTAGACCAGTGTTTCCCAAATGCTGGTTTTTGGACTTCAATTCCCAGAAGCCCAAGTCATTTCCCCAAAGCACTGATCAGCCAATGTACTGACTTAGGCTTCTGGGAATTGAAGTCCCCCTGTGGGCTGTGTACCCCTTGTTGGGAACCACTGTTCTAGACCAGTGATGGTGTTCTTGGACTTCAATTCCCAGAAGCCCAAGTCAGCACTCCCTGCTGATCAGGACTTCTGCGAATTGAAGGTCAAGAACATCTTGAGTGCCAGTGTTGGCCATCACTGTTCTAGAAGGCTAGTAATAAAATTCATCCAACCAATTTGTAATGGTTATTAATTTAGGAATTAGGTCCAGAGATAGCGCCAGAGAAAAGATTCTTAAACTTCGTTGCAGATAACTCTAGAGCTGGCTTTCGTGTGTGTTGGTCTGCCTTCAGCTTGGTCTAGGACGGTGATGGCAAACCTTGGTACTCCAGGTGTTTTTGGACTTCAGTTCTCAGAAGCCCTGATCAGCAGGAGTGTTGATTTGGGTTTCTGGTCTTTGAAGTTCAAGAACATCTGGAGTGCCAGGGTTCGCCATCACGGGTCTTGGAAGAAACACCTCAAAGAGCTAAAAAGGAAGTAACCATAAGAACACAGTCTATGTGCAGATTTAGAAGATCTGGACTTTTCATCTACCATCTTTCTCATCAAAGCTGGACAGTTACTATGTCTATTTGTGTTTAGTTTCAACAGCATTAGCCACGTTGTTGGAAAAACATGTTTTTGTACACTAAGGAAGCACATTTGGGGGAGGTGTAGATTAGCCATGGAGAACCTTTGACATCCAGATTTTTTGGATTGCAAATTCCATTGGAATTGCTAGCTGATGCTTAAAAAATCTAAAAAAAACCCCACATATCCCCCCCCCTTCCATTTCTTAACCACAGGCCATTTCTTAACACTTTTCTTAACCATATTTTAAAGGCACTACAGTGGCTCATTGGTTAAGAAGCTTGCCTTGTTAGATGGAAGGGCCAGCAAGTCGTCAGTTTGAGACCCGGGTACTGCATGACAAAGTGAGCGCCCATCTCTGTCCCAGCTCTTGGGGACATGAAAGGAGCTTCATTCAAGCATCCCCTGAGCGGAGTTTCTCCAGCAAAAACCCTTTCAACCCAGAATAATTTCTGACATGTAATTATTATTACCATTTCTTAACACTCATTTGGTTGCATCACTTACTGCCTGGTTTCTGGGTTTCAGGGCCGGCCGTCTGGTGACGCATTTATCCAGATGAAATCGTCTGACCGTGCCTTTCTGGTGGCCCACAAATGCCACAAGAAGATGATGAAGGACCGCTACGTGGAAGTCTTCCAGTGCTCAGGAGAAGAGATGAATTTTGTTTTAATGGGTGGCACATTAAACCGCAGTGGCTTGTCTCCGCCGCCATGTAAAGTACCATGTAAGTCTCAAGTTCTCCCATGTTCTTCTGGGCTGCTAATGACAGGCTTGTTGGTAGGTTCTGTGACCTTGTGGTAGTCTTGCCCTCTCTGTCTCCAGCATGAACCATCATCTGGGATCATCACACCTCTGGCATTGGGTAGGCATTGCAAGGCAAAATTGGCTGTGATTTAAAGGCATCCCCTCCCCCTTAGGATTGTCAAAAGCTTTAAATCATGGATTCTCAACCTGTGGCCCATAGGCCAGATATGGCCCAAGGCACAATTTCATGTGGCCCACCACCACCTCCACCACACCAGAAAGTGCCATGTGGTGTAGGAATGGCAAAATGGCTATCCAGCCCCCGAAGCTGTCTGAGGAAGAATGACCCCAGGTTTAAAAGATTGAGAACTCCTGTTTTAAATCATTTAAGTTGATTAATCGTATTCCTTTTCACCACTGGTTTATCTGTAAACAGAGTTAAGTGTGTCTGTTAACAGAACCGCAACAGAGATGCCTTTTCTTCCCCTTTTACAAATTAGTGTTTGAAGAAATAACATTATTTTTTTAAAAAATTAGAAATAAAAGCTAAAAACAAGGAACATAAAACTGATTCTAGCTGTTAATCTCAACTACAGTAAACCCGCTGAATGGATAGTGCTTGCATATGAGATGACTGGGTAGGACCCATTCATTCAACAGGTCTACTTTAATTCTATAGCAGGGATACCTGAACTTCTTGGGCCGCAGGCTGGTCATGTGGTTCAGCGGGCCGGTTCAGCAGACCGGACATGGAAGTAAGACGTGCTTTGCAATCTGTTCGGGACTTGGGCTTGAGTTTGAGGAGAGGAGGTCAGTTTGAGACCTCTCAGGGATTTTCCTACTATTACGACCCTAAAGCAAGACAAACATCTTCAATCATGACGAAAAAGCGTTTGAGAAGATCCCCAACAGGTCATAAATCAATAGATAAACAGAAAGAGCAGAAACAGATGAAGTTAGACAACTTTCTCTGCATTCCTCTGGAGACGTTACCCGTGGGAACTTCAGAAACAGCTTTGAAAACGGTGAGTTCTGCGACTATCACCACTGAAAACAGATTCCAGCCTATAGAGATAAACTCCCCAGTAACTCCTGCTGAGATATTAGGGGACACAGCCTCCTTAGCTGCCCTGGACCCTAAGCCAAAGAGTCTTTGTCGGGCTGAGAGAAGAGGAATTGAGAAAACCCATTCCCCTCTGCTTGCACCTTCTCTGAATAATAATCCAACTAGAGGAGGTCAGTGTTCTCCGGCTGTCTCTGAATCGGGTAATCTGGGGAGTGTATGTGCTTTAACTGGCAAAACACTTAATCTTATCTTGGACAGACTTACTCTTATTGACAACAAGATTCAGGATCTCAAAGACATTTTTCTTCCGTTTGCAGTTAGAGGGCTGGAAAGTGGAAATTTGCTGACTAATGCTGGCCATAGTACTTCTCGGGGGAAAGCTTTCCCATCCCCATCCCCCCCCCCCCAGATCCTTGATCCTGCAAAGAAATAAGATCCTTCTACAAGTACCTTATCAGATTCGCTCTGGCTGGAACTCAGCAAGGCAAATTGTTAATTCTTTAGCACACCTGCTTAGTATTTCAGCTGATAGGGTGAAGGTCAAAGATTTTTTCTACTTGCCTTCAGTCCGATATTGCAGAAGAATTTTAATTTCATTTGCAACACAGTCATGTGTAAGGGAGATTTACAGGCAAAGAGGAAAACTCCGCACCCACAATGTTGAACTACAAAGAGTTTTCTCAGACAGCACTCAAACTCCCCTTCTCCCTCCAAGTTTCTGGTCTGCCTCCAAGAAAGATGTTCCTGTGAGGAAAACAATCTCACAAACTGGGAATCTGTCAGCATCGCAACTAATTGACTTAACTCAGGCTAACTCCCTTTCTCCTCCCTGTGTGGAGTTGGATAAAAAATGGGATGAGATCAGGGAATTTCTAAGAGAAGCAAAAGATGAATTATCACAAATTTTCCCAGGATCTCCTTCCCCTCCTGGCCGAAATTGTATCCATGCGGAACACCAACAGCCGGATATCCAAAACTTGATATATTTCGATTCTCCCATTGCTAGGCATTTCCCTAAGGGAGCAACTCATAAAAGCCCCAGGAGATGTCTACCTATTAATTGCAGCAGTTCCCTCACAGATATTGTCAATAATGACGATGATGAAGAGGATGAAGAGCTCCCATCTCGGATGATAAGTACAGAAGTGATAAAAGTTCGGACTGTTCCATTCCAAGAGAAACAGCAGATATACCCCCGTAGCCCACAACAAACTCCCAGGCCAATACTTCCACCTGGCAGTGAGTCACATTTTGATGAAATAAATGACCTGCTAGATTTAAATACTTCAAATACTCATAATTCACCTCTAGCTCTGACAAATGACCAGAGCCCTCTACTTATAATGGAGACACAGACAGATAGCCAACTGCCTCCTCACCATGCAGTCATTAACAACATAGAGGAATCAGTCGCACAGCCTTTTCTAACAAGTGTGCAGGTACCCACCAATTGATGGGACGCTGACCACCATAACCCCCAAATTAGGATCTTAACCTGGAATGTCTGTGGATGGCGGGAGAAGAGCTCTGAAGAATTCAACAGGACTGAGGTGGCTTTAATTCAGGAAACGTGGGCAACCACAGATATTGTCCTTAACGGATTTGCAGCCCATTCCCTGCCAGCAATTAGAGAGTCCTCAAGGGGCCGGAACAAAGGGGGGCTTGCGATTTTGGTGGCAAGCTCACTCCGGGCCACTTCCGATACCATCTCTTCTTTGGATCAACTAGCTTTGACAGTCCGGATTTCCCTTGGAAAAATTACTCTTATTGTGGTCTGTGTTTATTTTCCACCTCTGACAAGATTGAGCCAAGTTAAAGAGCGCTGGACCAAGTTTGAGGTTTATATTGCTGATCTCCTACTGGCTTTTCCTACTGCGTACCTGCTGATTGGGGGGGACTTTAATGCCAGAATGGGCCCAGACGACACAACGCTATATGCACGTCACCGCACTTGTCCTCCTTCCCCTGAACTATCCATGCCTAGCTATCATCGGATGTTCAAAGACCAGAAGTTGAACCATGCAGGTTTCTGCCTGGCTCAGATGACACATGCATTAAATCTCCAGGTCCTTAATGGGGTAACCCCAGGGGACTCCCCAGCAGAGTTTACATACTGGTCCAGAGCTGGACAGAGTACCATTGACTATATGATAGTGTCTAATAATCTGCTCAAGTGGATAGATTGGCTTGAGGTTACTCCATGCGTGGACAGCGATCATTTTCCACTCCGTCTACTTCTGAGGTCATTTGGCTACCTTCTGCATTTAAGAGAGAGGCATAACTAACTCAGAGGGCACAGGGCTGTGGTGTGAAATGGTCTCAAGCCCTGGATGGCAGGATGAAGACACTCCTGGACTCTGAACAGTACCAGCAAAGGGCCACTGCTATTATTTCGGAGGCGGACCCAAAAGGGCTTTTAGCTCATTACGATGAACTTGTTGCAGACCTGAATAAACATCTCACCTTCAAATCTGATAGAAGGTCACAGCGAAATAACCCTCGGTCTAAGCCCTGGTTTGACAACGAATGCATTTTAGCCAAACAAAGACTGATCACCCAATTTAAAGCTTACAAGGAAAGTCCCAATCCTCTCTTGCCACAAGCTCTTTTGGAAGCAAAAAAGAGTTATAAGAAGCTGATAGCCAAGAAAAAAATGAGGACACCAAGTTAACATGGAAGCGTCTCATACAAGCAGTCAAAGGAGGCCACTCTACAATATTTTGGCATATCACGGCAGGCCTCTCGGCAGTAAGATCACCATATATTGAATGCAGCATTCCACCTGAGACATGGGAAAATCATTTTCGGTCTTTATACAGTGAGACTGAACCCCTTGCTCCCATAGAGGTTAAGTGGGAGGAATTGCCCCCTTGGCCACCAGTATCAGAGAAAGAAATCAAGGATCTGATTGCCCAACTCAAGCCTGGTAAGGCAGCAGGTATTGACTGTATCCCCCCAGAATTAATTAAAAACAACGCTAGTTGGTGGGCACCCATTCTAGCTTCTCTATTTACTTTTATAGATAGGATGGGTTGTGTACCCCAGAACTGGGGGATGGCAGTTATTGTCCCTATTTTTAAGAAAGGACAAAGAAATGATCCATCTAACTACAGACCTCTAAGTCTTCTTAGTGTGGTCAGCAAACTCTACACTAGACATCTTTACTGGAAGCTAAAAGACTGGGTCGACCAGGAAGCTATTTTGGCCGAGGAACAGGCTGGGTTCAGGACAGGAAGATCAGTCATGGACAATTGCCTGATCCTACATCACCTTCGTGAGAAGTATCCGAGTTCACTGTATGCCGCCTTTATAGACTTAAGATTTGCTTTTGATTCCATTTCACGGACCAAACTGTGGGAGAAACTAAAAGCCATCTCAATTGATCACCGCCTTTTGGCCTTGATCTCTGTGGTGCATGAGAACTCAGCTTTGAAGGTGCGCTGCTCCCCATGGGGTCACTTGTCCTCTGCAGTTGCCACCCAGAAAGGTGTGAGACAAGGATGTATAATGGCCCCACTTCTGTTTAATTTCTATATTAATGACTTGGTCAATCATTTGGCAAATCCAGATTTCCATCCTCCAAAGTTAGCAGAGAGGCATATTAATTCACTGTTTTATGCTGATGATACCCTCATTATGGCAAGATCACCGGTAGGCCTCAGACGGGCACTCAGAGCATTAGTTGTCTATTGCACGGAAAACCATCTAGTTATCAATTATGCCAAAACCAAAATCATGGTCTTTGGCAGGAAACCCAAACTTTACAATTGGGAAATCGAGGGGCATCCTATTCAGCAGGTCCCCAGCTTTAATTATTTGGGGGTTCTTTTCCATGCCTCAGGCTCTAGGAAAACCCATATTAACCATGTAGTTCAGAATGCGCAGAGGAGTGCATCAGCAATCCTTAGGTTCTACTGGAGCAGGGGAGGGCGTTATGTACCAGCAGCCATTAAACTGTATGAAGCTAAATCACTTGCCCAGCTCACATATGGTGCGCAGCTAGGACCCTTAGCCAGTTATCAGCAGGTGGAGAGAGCTCAGTCAAAGTTTCTCAGAGCTGCTCTCTCAACCCCCCGCTGCGTTTCCAATGCCAGATTAAGACTGGAGACGGGCTTAGTGAAGGTAGAGGCGAGGTGCTGGATGCTGATGATTTCATATTGGCTTAAAATACACAATTCCCAGGGCACCTTGGTGTTTCTTACACTTCAAGATTCATTTCGCTCTTCCTGGAAATGTTTTATACTTAATAAATTGGCTTCTTTGGGCTTGTGTCCAGCTACCCTGCTTGCAATGGAAGCACAACAAGCCAGGGAGCTAGTGAAACAGAGAATAAGGGACACTGAACGGCAGGAAAATGTGGCCAAGTCTCCTGGTTTCTTCTCCAATGTTTCCATCAGGTACCAGCTTGTCCCCGCAGCTTATCTGCAGGAATTAGATCTCCCAAAACACAGGCTGGCATTCACCCAGGCCCGCTGTGGATGCCTGCCTTCAGCTGTCCTTGAGGGCAGATATAACGGGATACCCTATTCTGAACGATTATGTCCATGTGGAGATGGGGATGTTGAATCGATTGAGCATGTTCTCCTTTTCTGCTCATTCTATAGGGATGCCCGTGCAGAATTAATAATCCCCTTGCTGCGCCAATGCCTAGGAAAATTGCCGGCCCAACAAGCTTCCTTCCTACTCCAGGACAGTAGTATTGCTATCACGCGCAAAGTGGCGGGTTTTTGTGCACAGGCTAGTAGGATACGTCGGCTGCTGACTAGGAAGTCTAGTGTGGCTCTATAGTTTACTGAGATTGCTCCCGCACTGAGCAGCTGACCTACACTACTTATTATGTTATCTCTTCACCCTTATCATTATCGGTCTGGCCATAAATTACTGAGTTTTAGTAAACTACAACTCTATTAGAGAGTATTTTATATCCTTGTAATGAGGCTATCCCTCTTTTTCTTGTAAATATTAGTATTGCATTTTATTTTCATGACACTAGGTTTTAGTAATTATTGAGGGATTTTAGTAATATTGTTTTTAGATAGGCACCTGCTGTTTTATGTCGATTCCCAGTAGGTTTTTAGTATTATAGTACCATAGTTTCCTTTTATTACCCGTGTCCAGACTAGTTAGGATGTGGTATTATGTTTTTGTGTGTTATGCTGGTCATGGACTGTAAACAACTTGAACTTGAACAATCTGTTCGGCAACAGATTGGGATAGATTTTTAGGCTGCCATTTTCTCTGCTTAAACCAGGGGCACCCAAACAATGGCTTGCAGGCTGGATCTGACCCCTGATGCCAATTCAGCAGACCCACGCCACTCTTGTCGCTCCCAGAAGCAGATGGGCGTGTTTTACTTCCTCTTCTGGGAGCGACAAGGGTGGTGTGGGCAGGATGAATTGACATCGGGGTTACCTGAGCCTTCTCAGTGACATCCATCACTAGGGCAAAGGGTTGTTTCCAGAGGGTCTCTTTGGTTAACTTCCTCGGTGGTTTTCCCCACAGGCCTTTCTCCGCCAGGCTACGCAGCTTTCCAGACGGCAGCCGCAGTGATGCCTGCAGAAGCTGCAATCTACCAGTCCCAAGCGCTCCTGCCTCAACCTAGGACTCAGCAAGCCTCAGCTGCTGCAGCCGCAGCGGCGGCGGCAGCAGCTGCTACTCCCACTGTTGCTTACTACCCTGCCCAGGCGGCTCAGCTTTATATGAACTATACAGCTTACTACCCCAGGTAGGAATCGTTTTCTGGTGGCTTAGTGGTTACGATGTTGAACTTGAAGACTGGAAGGTTGGCAGTTGAGTCCCGAGTCCTGCATCACGGAATGAGCGTCCGTCTCTGTCCTAGCTCCTGCCAACCTAGCAGTTTGAAAGCCAGAAATTGCAAGTAGATCAATAGGTACACATTTGGTTGGAAAGGTAATAGCTTTCCGTGCACTTCGGTGTTAAGTCATGCCTGCCACATGTCCATGGAAATGTCTGCACACGCAGATAGCGCTGGCTTTTTGGCTATAAACAGAGATGAGCACTGAAGCCTAGAGTTGGATACAACTGGCTTTCAAGCAAGGGCAATCTTTATCTTTATCTAACATCTCCAGGATTACACTATGGCACTTACCATATGGCATGGATCTCCCTGCTAACATTGAAAAGACTGCCAATGTTGGACATTGTTGCCAGTCAGTTGTATCCAACTCTAGGGTTTGGTGCTCATCTCCGTTTGCAACCAAAGAGCCAGCACTATTTGCATCTGCAGTTTCGTGATTCAGGATCACTTCTTCAGGCATAGGGTAGGGAAATTATTTTTTTTAAGTCCCAACAATTCATGGCATAATGTTCAGCCAAGCTGTGACTCTCAGCGGGGGGGGGGGGGGACACACACACAGTTTGTGGCCAGAGGGAGGGATAATCCAAACCTCAAGGCCTCCATCCAGGGAATTGGGAAACAAATTTGCTTTACCTATTAGGTGTGCCAATTATAGCCAAATCAAAGTCAATTAGGAATATTACATGGATGCTAACTGCTGTGTATCTCCCCTCCTCCCATCCCCTGCAATGGATTATATAGACACAAATGATATTTCCCATTAAATTACTGGGTTGTGGTGGCTCAGTAGTTAAGAAGCTCAGGTTGTTAGCTGGAAGACTAGCACGTCAGCAGTTGAAGACCTGGGTACTGCATGACGGTTTGTGCACCCATCTCTGTCCCAGCTCCTGCCATCCTAGCAGTTCAAAAGCAAAAAATTGCAATTAGATAAATAGGGACCACTTGAGTGGGAAAAGATCTTGGGGACATAAAAGGAGCCTCATTTGGGCGTCCCCCAAGCAGAGTTTCTCCAGCAGAATAATTTCTGACACTAAATTATTATTATTATTAGACTTACTATCCCCAAATGTGCAAAGAACCTTTGGGTCCAACAGTGTTCTTCTCTTCTAGCCCACCTGTCTCTCCGACTACTGTGGGCTACATCGCAGCCCCCCAAGCAGCCGTGGCGGCCGCAGGAGCCTCAGCCACGCACACTCCGATGTTGCCCCAGCCTGGTGCCCTTGTCCGGATGCAAGGATTGCCTTACAATGCAGGGATGAAAGAGATCCTCAGCTTCTTCCAGGGATATCAGGTGAGTGCCAGGCTTTGTGTCAGCTATTTCATTGCAAGAGGATTCCTCAAAGGAAAGCTCCAGGCTGAGCATTCCACACCTAGAGATTTGCGACCTGGAAGGCTTTATCCTCTCAACATGGGCTGTGCAATTCCTTCTTTTGTGTTCCAATCAAACCCTGGACTGCCAAGATGAAGCCACTTTCTTGGCTTTGTCGTTGGCCAAAACTTAAGTCCTCACCGGTGGATGTTTCTGGTAGTAACTGGCATACCAGCAAATGAGCCGGATTTTGTATCGCTCCACAGTCACACAACACGATATTGTCTGCCAGCAGCACACACTTGAACCTGTTGGTCTTGCATCTAGGGACTCCAACCCCCAGCCTATTCAGGGGTCCTCCAAGTGATGTAGGGGAAGTTGAGATCCTCCACAATAGCCTCCTTTAATGTTGTTTCTTGTCCAGCGAACTTCTTCCTCCATCTTCTAAGTTAATTTTGCTCCTCAAAATTTGTTCTTGCCATAAAGCTCTTCCTGAATCTGAGCTGGTGGACAGAAAGAGACTCCTCAAAGATTGTGAATGCAATTGGGTGTACCCTGGATGGTAACCTTGCTGGCTTATCTTTCTAACACCAGATCAAACCAAAGGCCATGCAATTAAATGTGGTTTCAGCATCTTCTGACTGTCATCTTCATATCTTTATTTTAAGCACATCCTTCCTTCCTAACATGTATAAATACCTGGTCAATGTTCAGATGTTCTGGGCTACAACTCTTCTAACCCCTGACCATTCACCCTGCTGTCTGGGGCTGTAGGGGAGAAGCCCCTACTTGCCCAACCTTACTGGAGATTTCCTGAAGGGGTGGAGAAGTCTCCGGCCTTCTCTCCCTGCTTTTCTTGGGACATGGCGTTTTGATGAACACTGTGAGGAAGGAATTGTGCGGATCCATCCCACTGGAGGAACAAGACTGGAAAAGGCATTTCTTCATTCGTTCATTCCATTTGTGTGGAATGTGGAACGCCATTCCGGTTGAGCTACGCCAGGCTCCATCCCTGCAGTCGTTTAACAAACAATTAAAAACACTGCTCTTTGAGGAGGCCTTTGGGAATGAGCTGCCCATTTCTGGTCGTTAGATATGCTGCGCCAGCTCCTTTTCGTCCTGAATTGGTTGTGTTTTAAGAGTCCTGGATTGCGGTACTTACTGACTATTGTAATGTGTGGTGATGATTTTATTGGGATTTTTATTGTGTGTAATTTTTAATTTTTGATCATTATGACTGGTTTTATGTTAGCTGCCCTGAGTAGGGATGATTTCCCCCCCCCCCCGATAGGTGGGATATAAGTGTAGATGGATGGATGGATGGATGGATGGATGGATGGCTAGCTAGTTAGACAGACAGACAGACAGACATTTATTTGATCAAACTTTTATGCCGCCCTCCTCACAAGGACTCAGGGTGGCTAACAGACTTTAAAAACACTTAAAACACAATAAAAACACAGTATAAAAATCAAGATTAGATAGATAGATAGATAGATAGATAGATAGATAGATAGATAGATAGATAGATAGAAAGACAGATAGATAACCAACCAACCAACCAACCAACCAACCTTGTGGATAAAAGACTGAGAGAAAGTGAGTGGCCTACGGTCAGTTTTATGGCTTCATGGAAGCTAAAATTTGGATACCCCAAGTCTTGGTCCACCTGTTCAGAAATCTTTCTTTGTCTCAAGTGCCCAATTTCCCATCATCCCGTTCAATAGTCTAAAAGGCATCTGGGATTGCTGTTCATGGTGAGATCATCCAAGGCAGGGTGCATTATTGGGGTTCCTCATTGACTGATGACGGACCCATGACAGAAGGGGTCCTTCCTTAGTGACCCCCCCATTTCCTCCCCCACAAATAGCTGATAACTTCCTTCCCTGCATGGTTGTGTCATTTTGGCCATCTAAGTTTCTAATGACAGTGCCTGAATGCATATAATCAAGCTCAAAGTTTCTCAGAGATGTCTACCAGCAACAGTCCTATTGCCAGTTTATGTTTGTGTTGGGTTATTTGACTTAAATCTCGGTGGCTAATTGTTGCTCATTGTCAAGAGGCTGGTTGTGTCCCTGAGCTTCTGCATATACTGGAAGACAACCAGCTCCACATGGGAATCCTCCTGAAAGAGATGCCTTCAAAGGGGGAGCCTTTCCTTTGAGTGCTCCTTTGTGTGATGAGAACTTGTTCTTTGTGTCCAAATGAATTGATGGCTGCAGAAAATTAACTCCTCTAAACTCACCTTGTAGTTTTTGTTAAGATTTTGATCACAAATCTATTAAAATCTGAATCCAGGGGAGGACTTTTAGACAGCCCAAGTGTTTTGATTCTGGTTACTGTGGCAGCCCATCCAAATTCCACAATTGGTTGATTTTCAGTCCTTGTCGAGATCATTGTTCTACAGAAATGCCTCAGAGCTTCATCCTTTCCCTCACTTCTTTCTCCTGCTTCCCTGGCCAATACGTTGGTGTAAGCTAAAGCATCACCAAGCAACCAAAGCAGTGACGGTGAACCTTACACTCCAGGTGTTCTTGGACTTCAATTCCCAGAAGCCCAAATCCCTTTGAATCCACATGGATGGGTTTACTGCACACACACACATTAAACCCATCTGTGTGTATTCACAGGAACTTAGGTTTCTGGGAATTGAAGTCCAAGAACACCTGGAGTGCCAAGGTTTGCCATCACTGAACTAAAGTGTTCCCCAGCTCTCCTTAAAACAGCCCTACTTAGGAGTCATTAAAATGAATGAGTCATTCACACTCTTATCTATCCTTGCATGTGTCCTCTGCTACTGAGTGTAATTGAATTATCCTCTTTTCACTCATGATGCAGGGAACTTACCCTATATATTTAGATGCTTTGCTGCCATTGGCCTGTTGGAGATTGATTGAATGACACCAGGGAAGGCACGGGGGGGGGGGGTTATGAAAGGGTGCTGTCCTCACAAACCCAGCGGTTTCAAGTCATGCATGAAAACTAAGCAACTCCGTATCACTCTGCATTGTGTTTCAAGGATAGAGTTTAGACTCTTTCCAGTGTCTGGAAAAGCCAACCGGTTCTTATGGTATAAAACGATACATGAGTGGGGCAGACGGATGTAAATTCGGAGGCCATCCTTGGCAGTAGAAGGCAACCAGGATGACGATGAGAATATCCTGCCCTCTCTGTTTTGCTACCTCCTTTTCTAGGGCTTGGAATCGCGAGGCAAAGTGAACCTGCTGCCCCAAAGGCTCTTTTGTCACGAACTCTGCATGCCACACAATCCGCTTTGAGACACTACCTGTGGTCTTGGGGTGGTGCAGGTTTGGTCTGGGTGGACCCCATTTCCTGCTCCTATGATGTGGGTTGGGTGTGTAAAGGGGCTTTAATAAATTATTTCATGTTATCAGCCCTCAAAGCAGAAAACTAAGGTGAGGAGGTCTTGCGTCCTGTAGAAGGCAATTTCACCATTGTCTTGAGAGATCCTTCTGAAACACCTCCATTTCTAAATAATAATAATATTTTGGCAACTACTTAAGAAAAACTCCTAAGAACATGAGTATGAAGGACACAGGAGTGGAGGTCATCATGGAAATCAGCCATGAAGATTGTCCTGGGATCAATATAATGCACTGGCCTTCCATTTGCCTTCTGCGTCACAGCATGACACCCATAGTACCACTGAACCAGTTCCACGAGTCACTTTCTGGCCCTGAGTTCTTTTGGCACACAAAGTCCTCCTCAGTCCCAGGCCAAGATTGATGAAGAAGCTTCTGCCCCCCATCAAGATGGGTTCAAGTGGGATTTAATCCACTTGGGGCCCTTTACCCTTCCCTGTGGACCCAAGCCCTTTAGTCCTCAGGGTTGTCAGGCTAGTCAACCACCACCTGATTATTGCCATTGAGTCCCTGGCAGTAGGGTCTACTCTATTACCATAGCAGAATAACTTGGCCAGACTAGAAGATGATCCTGGAGTTCCTTTTCCAAGCTCTGGAGCTGATGCTTCTTTATTGTTGCCCTGGGCAGACAGACTCACCTAGTTGGCTTCTTCTCAACCCACACAGTCCAGGCCTCTTAATACCCGTATTTTTTTAACTTAAAGGTTGCTGTGAGTTTTGCTCTGATTTGTTTGTTGCTTTCTGCATTCCTCTTGAGATTATGGTTTTGTGTTCTATCTTGTTTGTGAATTGTTTTCCACGGTTGCTATACTCAAGATTATTTTGTTACGGAGAGGCATAGAATTGCTCCAAATACATAATACTGTACACATATACTCTGCCAGCGTGTCTGCTAATCTGTCATATGGGCCAAATCTCTACCATTAAAACTGGCCTGTTGGCCTAAGGTGAAGTGACAAGAACGGGTCGAGGTTTTGGGTCTCCTGACTCTGTTAAAAACCTTTTTGCACAAAAGTGGGTTGTGAATGGGCTGTTTACACTCTCCCACCCAGTGCAGACTGTGTGTGGTTGTGTGAAAAGCCAAGTTTGCTGATCCCTGGTCTACTTCATCAGACCAAGAAGAACCATCCTTGCCTGCCTTATACAGACATGGACATTTCCCACAGATGTTTAGGCCAAGTTCAATGAAGTCTTGTTTCTCTCCTCTCTCTTGTTTCTTGTTGGACATCTATAGCTTTCCTCAGACACCACCTACTATGCTGATGTTCAGCTTTCAATGTACAACAGGCGTGGTGTACTGTGTACCCAAAAATCCCATCCGCTCTCACCACTGGTGATACTGAAATAAGCATTTTAATTCAACGACATCTAGAGGCCAACTAGTTGTCAGCCTTTATTGGTCTGCAAAGTGGTTGCTTTTTTATTTTAACATAGAAGTTTCTTTGCTATGTTTACAAACATACCAGATGTTGGGACAAATCTCTTTGTTGGACAATTCCCACAATCTTTTACCCAGTTGGGGCTGTGGTCCAAGAATGTCACCTTCCCAAGTTCTGACAAATGCCAGTTGTTCGAAGGGCCTGTATGCAACCTTTATTCAATTCAATTTATTACAATCAGTGACCACAACAGGTCTTTATCTGCAAACCCACTGGCACTTCAGATGAGAACTTCCATAGCATGGTTACCATGGCTTAGAAAGATGCTAGATGCAGTAGCTGGAGGGAGATGGTTGCTTGACATCCTGGGGCTCTTGTCACCATAGCCCAGAAGCGCTCTTTGCAGGCAGATAGTTTATTCTGAAATATTGGGGCTCTACTGTATGGGGAAGGAGACCACGGCCTCAGCCAACAGATGTTGAAGGATGTGGAGGTAGCAATGCCAGATTCACAACTCTTCTTCCTACTGCCCTCCAATGTGGTGAGGAATCCTGTCCCACTGCCGAAGTTACAAGGCATTTAGATGTCAGGCTCATGGAGAAGGAATGGAACAGTCAGAGGCACCATCTCAACCATTGCCCTGAGACGCAACACATCTGTTGCAACCCTCTCTCTATCCCCGTGATGGGGAACCTTGGCACTCCAGATATTCTTGGACTTCAATTCCCAGAATCCCAATGCCCTGTGAATCCACATGAATTGGTTTTCTGCTATTCATCCGGCCTGCACCACCCTCGTTGCTCCTGGAAGCGGAAGTAAAACGTGCCTGTTATTTCTGCTTCTGGGAGCGATGAAGGTGGCTTGGGCTGGACGAATCGCAGGAAACCTATTTGTGAGGATTCACGGGGCTTGGGCTTCTGGGAATTGAAGTCCAAGAACATCTGGAATGCCAAGGTTCGCCATCACAGCTCTATCCTAAAGTCCTAGAAAGTGTCTGACAGTCAGAGTAGTTAATACTGGCCAATAGTCTGGCCAGAGTTGGCCAAAGTTATTCTAGACCAGGGGATCAGCAAACTTGGCTCTCCAGGTGTTCTTGGATGTCAATGATCAGAAGCCCAAGTCAGCACTCCTGCTAATCAGGGCTTCTGGGAATTGAAGTCCAAGAACACCTGGAGAGCCAAGTTTGCGGATCCTTGTTCTAGACCACAACTCTCAGACTCTTCCTCTCAACTGAAGGTTGCAGCCCAGCAAAGTTTCTAAGCCATAACTTAACATACTGCCTACATACCTGTGCTTCCTGTTGATCCTTGCCACTGTAAGCAAAGTGTCTCAACCCCCTGCAAACTGTGATCGTGACGCGAACTCCCTTTTCAAACCAAGTTTGCGAGCGCTGCCTTGTGCAGTTTCGGCCATTTGCCCCTTCCATCGCTGATCTTGTGTATCACACTTGTACTGTAGTATGCGCCCGACGACTACAATGGCCTTATTCAGCTGAATGACCAGGCGAGGAGTGTGTTACAAGCACCGAAAGACTGGGTTTGCTTGTAAGTGTTTGTAACCTCTGGTGATAAAAGGTAAGTACAGATTGGCAGAAGTGGTGCCTTCGGTGGTGAATGGAAATGATCTCGTTATGGGAAATGACCCCCCCCCCTTCCCCCTTCCTTTTGACCTGTTGATCTGCAACCTCCCTTCCTAGCTTGTGGGTTGGGACTCTGCTTGCTAACATTTGCTTGCATAGGTGCCTGCATGAATTAACTAATCAGAGGAAAGTGTTGATTTATTATTGCAAGGGGGGTGGATGAAGGTTTGTGCTTTTGGAGGAATGGTGGAGATATCTGCTTGGTCTTCTTTCTTTTTTTGAATTTTCCTTAAAAATGAACAATAATCATGGTTTGTACTGGCTGTTTGCCACAGATCACACTGCACAACAATTTTGCTACTGGGAATAACACATGTGATTTACATGATATCGAGTGTGCTGATTCCAAATCTGAACTCAGAATTTGCCTGTCACGTACAGATTTTAAGGCCTGCTATAGCTGTTCAAATGGTCGGTAATTGGGTAATGTATTTTTACATGGGAACATTACAAAAGTTGCAGCTACCGCTATGCCTGCTGCTGCTTCAGCTGAATCACGTCCCCTGGTGGCATGCATATTCCAGCAGCGGCTGGGCAAGTCAGTAAGCTAACGTCAGAAATAGGTATATAAGGAGATGGACCAAGGGCTTGTCTCTAGTGTGAAACCATCTCATTGGATATTACAGCTCGGCCATAGTGAGTCTGTTTTGAGCTACAGATGGGTAGGTGCAGCGGTGTTAATAAACTGGACATTTTTTGCTACATTTGTGGTAAATACACCCTGCATGATCAATGCAAGAACCGAGCCAAGAGGGTAAGATTTGCTTACTTAAGATCCTGACATCCTAGGCCAGTGATGGTGAACTTTGGCACTCCAGGTGTTGTGGAACTTCAATTCCCAGAAGCCCTGATCAGCAGGAGTGCTGACCTGGGCTTCTGGGAATTGCAGTCCATGAACACCTGGAGTGCCAAGGTTGACCATCATGGTCCTAGGCAGAATCGGACTTCAGATTTGGATTCAGCGCCCTTGATTTAGTATAGGACGCATGGATTAGACCAAGTAGCAGTCAATATTTTTTTGTGATGCAGTGTAATTAACCGCCTCCTTCTGTTCTTTTCACTGATGAACTTAGTAGAGACGAAATGATGCACATCTGCAGCAAAGGGGATGTGACAAATAAGCTTTGGTAGTTATGATTTTTTTGTTGTTGCTTCCAATTTATGGTGCCCTGTGCGATAGGTAGAAGACTTATTCTTTCCCTTCAGAATTGTATATTGACAGGGGACCTCCAAAGTTACTTTTCTGGACTTTGTTCTTTTGGAAGTGGTACTCCAAAAAGTAACTTTTCAAAGGCCTGTCTCTAGTTAGGTTGGACTATAGCTTCATTAATTCCCATGGTCAGTTGTTATAGTCCAACACACTTGAGAGATTGGTGTGCGTGCGTGCATGCATGCGTTGCGTGCAATCAGGCACAGGGCATCAGCATCATGCTCTGGAACTTTGCAAATAGATAACGAACCTAAATGTTGACCACATTGTAAAAATACAAAGAAATGGACAGGGCTGGATTTGAGATATTGAAGTTTGGAGCCAATTGACAGGGTTCCAGTGACAATTCTCTTTTCCTTCCAAACTTGAGGACTGACCTCATACACATGGTTCTGTACATATCAGTGATGGTGAACCTTGGCACTCCAGCTGTTCTTGGGCTTCAGTTCCCAGAAGCCTAAGTTAGCACACTAGCAGATCAGGGCTTCTGGGAATTGAAGTTCAAGAACGCCTGGAGTGCCAAGGTTGGCTACCACTGTACAAAGAGAAGGTCATCAGCCATGTGGCAGTCACACTTCCACCAGGCCCCATCCAGTGACCCTTCTGCCTCACATCTGTCTGTGGCTCAGTTGCCCATTGGACCTTCTCTTTCCCTCTCCGCAGCTCCATGCAGACGCCATCCTTCCACTCTACAACTTCAGCGGTCAGCCCAGTGGAGAAGCTCTGATTACCTTCCCCAGCATGGACTCAGCAAAGAAGGCTGTGGCCGAGCGAAGTGGCTGTCTCTTGGGAAGCCACTGTGTGGAACTCTGCCTGATCTAGTCTGAGAGAGACCCCTTCCCCAGGACCACTGGTGGAGGGGCAGGAGAACCAGCCCCTTTGCCAAAATTGGTACCTCTTCCTGCACCAAAGTGCCTTCTCAACTTGCTCTGCTAGGGCAGCGGGCCTTATTGAGTAGCTTCAATGGAGAAGAGTGGCGAAGAAGACCACCCAGCACAGACCACCCTTCCAATAACAGAATGTTGTTCTAGACCCATTATGGCAAACTTTGACGCTCCAGGTGTTCTTGGACTTCAACTCCCAGAAGCCCATGTCTCTTTACCCATTTGTGTAAATTCACAGAGACTTGTGCTTCTGGGAATTGAAGTGCAAGAACACCTGGAGTGCCAAGGTTCACCATCACTGTTCTAGACTGCTTGATTGATTTTTGTGTTGTAGTGACAATCCCTACCCTGTCAATTTGAAGGAAACCTGTGGCATTTAGCTGCAATGGAGAATTTTTTTTTTAATTTATCTAACAATTTGGAGAGGAAAGGTAGAAACCTGCGGCTCTCTCTCAAATTATTGTTTTATTTCAAATCAAAAGATGCTAAATACATGTCTTGATTTCCCTCCCCGAGGAGTAGGAGGTGGGATCCAGATCACCCTTTCTACAGTGGGAAGGGGCCCATGGAAAGATGGGTTTTCTGAGACTATAAAAGCAACCTGAATGTTTATATATCCTTTCCTTTAGCTGAAGACCGACTTGGGAAATTGCATTCAAAAGAAAATTGTCACAGAAGCTTATTGATCGTTTTTGTTTTTTAATGTAAACTTTTGTGGGGTACAAAGCAAAAAAGTAAATAAAATAAAGCCATATCAATGCTGCCAACTTATAAACCAAGTAAAGACACCCAGAATTAAAAAAAATTACTAGGACAAAAATAGCACAAAATGTTGAGGACATTTAGTAAATTATATATTTTGTTTTATTTAAGCCTGTTTAGCTCTCAGATACTGTATTAAAACTTTTTTTGCTCTAGTTTATGTGCATGCCATTTGTTTACAACATTATACTTTATTTTGTATATTATGAAGCAAACATGATGAAAAGAAATCTAAATCTAATTAGTGCATGTCTTTTTTTTTAAAAAAATGTATGTATATACATGTTCAGAGAATACAGTTTTATGTTGCATAATATGTGTTGAACCTATATATATATATAAAGCACTCAATGATTTTGGTTTTTCCATGCCTTGATCATGACTTCCTCCGAATGTGCAATAACTGTGCAAGGAATTAGAGAGAAAGCCTCGTTTTGCAAGAGGTCCTCGAGTGCCTGTGTCCATAGGGAATCGTCTTCTTTTTTGCTCAGTGTGCAACCTTTGAGTCATACTTTAAAAGGGAATCAGACTCTCTCCCCCCATCCCAAATGATGATGTATGCTTCTTCTTTATATAAGAAATAAAAAATATGCTTGCAGAAAGGATACTGGTTTCCTTGAATTCTTTGGCCACTTTGAATTGGAAACCAGAAAGTAGCAGAACTTTGGAAAGTTATGGTGTAGATCAGGAGTGAACAAACTACGGCCAGTGGGCCAGATCCAGCCCCAGACATCAATTCATCTGGCTGACGACGCCCTCGTCGCTCCTAGAAGCAGGAGTAAAACACGCTCATATGGGCACGTTTTACTTCTGTTTCCAGGAGCGACGAGGGCAGTGTAGGCTGGATGAATTGGTGTCAGGGCCCAGATCTGGCCCACAGGCCATAGTTTGGGCATGCCTGGTTTAAGCAGAGAAAATGGCAGCCTAAAATCTATCTCATCCTGTTGCAAAACAGATTGCAAGGCACATTTTACTTCTGCTTCCTGTGGGAGGAACCACAAGCTGAACCACATGACTTGCCCGTGGCCGGAAAAGTTTGAGCACCCTTTGTGTAGATCGATAGGCCATGTTACGGACTCTGGAGTTACATTTCATGATATTGACAGTTGAGTACACTGCAGCTGTCAAGGCTGGGGATGCCTATCTTGCAAAGGTAAGGGTTTCCCTTGCTCGAAAGACAGTCATATCCAACTCTAGGGTTCAGTGCTCATCTCTGTTTCAAAGCCAAAGAGCCAGTGCGGTCTGTAGGGGCAAAGAATCTCTTCCCGTGGTTCAGTCCAAACAACACGAGGCTTGTCAAGACTTTTTTGAACAAGGATAAGGAAATTTGTGTTTTTCAAACAACCTTTTCTTGATGGTGGTCTATTGAGAGGGTCTCATGGCTGGAAACACCCGTTCTTATTATGCACTGAAGTACATTGGAAGAGTGGTGTTGGGTCAAGCAAAATGGTAACATTTCTGGTGCTTTATGAAGCAGTTAATTAAGAGGTAAGGGGCAACTCGCAGGAGGATTTGCCTAGTACAGTGGTCTGCAAATGTGGCTCTCCAGATGTTCTTGGACTTGAATTACCAGGAGCCCAAGTCAGCACTCCTGCTGATTGGGGCTTCTGGGAACTGAAGTCCAAGAACATCTGGAGAGCCACATTTGCAGACCAAGGGCCTAGTAAGACTCTAAAGCAGGGGTGCATAAACTTTTCGGGCCGTTGCATTTCTACTTGAATTATGGCCACTTCTGAATCTGCAGCTAGAAATCTGTATGTCGGGGGTGTCCAAACTACGGCCCGTGGCCCATAGTGTCCGTCCCACGGCCTGAAAAGTTTGGGTAACCCTGCTGTATGTGATGTCCCTTTCTGTCTGGTCTCCTTTTGAGGAGGGAAATGTGCCCACCAATACATGCTGCCAGTAGATGGCGCCTTTGCACCAAGTTTAATTTAAAAGGATGCCATCGGAAGAGCGGCTTCTGACAGTGTTTTAGGCAATTTTGATTCCGGGATGCGCTTTGTAAATGAATAGCCAAGGCTCGGAACGGTTCCTTTTGGGGGATTCCACCGGAGACATGAATCCAGGGGGATTCCAGAATTTGTGGTGCGAAACGTTTCCAACACTCTGAAAATAACAACAGTTCAGGCGGCTTTTCATTTTGTAGCCATCCATGCAGAGAAACAGCAGAGCATTATTGGTAGAAATATTGTTCCTCTGACAGGGCAAATTCTTCACTGCCATGGATTTGACAGTGCACGTTTTGCAAATAATGCACTTCTTGCGGCCTGAGGTTTTTGCAGGGGAAAGGTGGAGTTAATTCGCCTCTGAGGTCCGTCTAGCACACTCAGTTCCACCAAAGTACTACTTGCATGTCATTTAGGAGATAAAGACATTTCCATGGTCATGTGGCAGGCATGAGTAGACGGCAGAATGCTCGGAATGCTGTAATTTTTGGTGGCAGTTTTAATGGGGGTTTTTGTTGGTTTTTAAAATGTGACTGGTTTTGTTTTCTGTGAATCACCCAGAGTCTTTGGAGTTGGGCAGCAATAGAAATCAGATAGATAGGTACATAGATAGGTACATAGATAGATAAATAGATAGATAGACAGACAGACAGACTGTATTGTAGATAGATAGATAGATAGATAGATAGATAGATAAGCCTATTTACCGATGTAGAAATTGAAAAGTTTCTTATCTTTACTGTGATCTATTTATTCTCTGCAGTGGCTTAGTGGTTAAGATGCTGACCTAGACAACTGAAAGGTCAGCAGGTCAACAGTTTGAAACCCGCATGCTGCGCGACCGAGTGAGCTCTCATCCTCTGTCCCAGCTCCTGCCAATCTAGCCGTTCGAAACCAAGAAGTTGCAAGTCGATAAACAGGTACCACTTTGGTGGGAAAGGTTACATCATTCCGTGCGTTCTGGCGCCTACTCATGCCTGCCACATGACCATGGAAATGTCTGCAGGCGCAGATAGTGCCGGGTCTTTGGCTATAAACGGAGATGTCTGTATTCTGCTTTGGTTGTTTTGTGAGGTTGTATTTAATGATTGTTACTGTACTGTTGCTGTTTTGACTGTAAGCCGCCCTGAGTTGCCTCGGCGAGTGGGCAGCAATATAAATCTGAACAAACAAACAAACAAATTACAGTGGTATCTTGAGTTACAAATTAAATGCATTCCAAGGCATTTTTCATGTTATGAATTTTTTTTAAAATTCAAATTTCTCATAGGAATGCACTGAAAACCAAAATTCAGAACTTGAAACATGGCTTCCCATAGGAATGCCTTGAAAACCAATTAATCTGCTCCGGAAAAATCCGTTAACTCGAGCCATTATTTCCAACTGATTTTCATTCGTATTGTGAAAATTTTGTAACTCGAACCATTTGCAACTCGAGGTACCACTGTACCTATAAGATACTTTCACACGAAGTCCTTTAGATCTCAGAAGCAGCAGAGAGGGGGGCTATAGCAGGTGATAATACAAGACAGGCCCTTCTCTGTGGTGGCTCCTGGGAGAGGTTGTCACTCACCAGAACACAACATGGCTTACTGGAGAAAGATCTGAAGTTTGATCCCTGAAAACTAGGGAACTGAAGTCTTATTGATGTGAACAGTAGACTAATTGGACTCAAAGGCTGACTCCCAGCCAAAGCTACAGAGAGCACCTTATTAGACCACAGGATACCCCAAATGCAAGAGCTGTACATCTTTAGCTTTGTGTGTGGTCAATGGAAGTAAACCCAGGCGTCTTTCCAAGCATTATTGCTCAGATATAAAGATCCGTCTTTGCTCAAGGAACGCCAGCAAAGAATCCATCATAAAAAGCTCTTCCCTTCTCTGGGAATAAAAGAACACAAGAATCTATTACCATATATACTCCAGTATAAGCTGAGGGTTATTTTTAGCCCCCCCCCCCCCAATGAGCCCCAAAAAGGGGTTAATGGCCACAAGGGTCCGAGAACCATGCTGGATTGAGATGTGCCAACGTTTTAATTAATTTTACCATATTTTCATATATTTTGATTATTGAAACTCACTAGCAGCAGCTGCATTTCCCGCCCTCGGTCAATCTATTTTCCTTATTTTTTCAGGTCAAGATTAGGTACCTCGGCTTATACTCGGGTCGGCTTATACTCGAGTATATGCGGGTAGTTAACCCTTTGTTGCTCTTTCACAATGGCAAACTGGCTGCTTAAGTTTGCCATCTCAATCTGCCCCTAGCTGGAGTTTGAAACCCAATGGCATGCCACCACCTTCACCAATTCCCCTGCAACTGCTTTAAATCTGTGCCTTTCGTTTTTCAGATCTGGCACCAAAGGTACTTTGAATTAAGGCGCATGTTTTGCAGCATGGCATGCCTAAAAAGCCACTGAGAGGTTTAATATTTCATTTCTTCTCCTATTGCACTCTTGTGGAATTATTACCACTGCCCGCCGCCCAGTTCTAGCCGTCTTCTCTAATTACATTCATTAGGGCATATAGACACAATGTACTTTTATGGGTGGGGAAAGTAGCTTCCCTGCATTTCGATGAGTGCCTTGGCGTTTTATTTTATTGCGGGCACCATTTGTCTTAATGCACAATACAGAAGAAGGAAAACGTCATGGCGTGAGCTTGGCAATGTATCAACGATGGCTTCATTCCATACCTGAAATAGTCGTTTAATGGACATTGCTGGCAAGAGGGGGGGGGGAGAGATGTTAGTCTGAAAGGTGTCAAGGGAGGACATAGGCTGCCTTTAATTGCTACTTAATGAAGCTAGAGGCAAGATCAGCTCCCACAGAGAAAGGGAACGGGCGGCTACTGACCTAGAGACCCCCTTCTTGCAAAGTATGAGGTGGAGAAAGGGAACCGTTCCGGTATCTCATTGATGGAGAACCTTTTAGAGACCAAGTGCCCAAACAAACAGAGGGGGTGGGGTGAACTCTGTGCTGGGGGAGTGAGGAAGCCCTCCCATTGAGTTGTTGGGCAGAGGGGCAGGGGAGCTTTGTGCTGGGGGAGCGTGGAACCACTCCCATTGGTCTGCTGGGCAGAGGGTTCTCCCAGCGGGAACGACCAAGGCCTTTAGTGCCGTGATGCCAGTGGGATGAAACATGTCTTCAAAGGCAAACGAAACCCATTAATCTATCAGGTTAACTCTTAAAGGGCAAACATATTGTGTCACAACTGTTCATGTGAAATATATAATGGACTAACTATCCATGTGACAAGAGCAGAGGTATGAATCATTTCATTCCACGAGGGGCACAAGTTTGTTAACACACACACACAAACGCACACACCCCTTTCCCACACACAAGTACCAGCTCACCACATGAAATGTGGAAGCCCAAAGTATACTAACCCTTCAACCGATCTGCGATTTTCAGCGTTGCGCTCTTAATTGCAGGGTAAGAATGTGTAGCAGGGTTCACGATTCTGAAGCTGTATTTAGACTACACCAGCCACTACGGCTTTAACATGAAGTCACGGGCATTTCCATCCACGCCTCTCTATTTATATCAAGGGAGACATCATCTGAGAGACTAATCCTAAATTAGCAAGAGCATGGGTTTTGGATCCTCCCTCTTTTCTGTAACCAGGCGATGCAGATGTTTCACTGCAATGGTTTAAGCCTGTGATGGTGAACCTTGGGCTGGCTGCACGTACAACGCAGGAAACCCATCCGTGTGGATGTGCAGGGACTTTGGCTTCAGGCAATTGAAGTCCAAGGATACCTCACAGTCACTGGTTTAGGACTTCCATTGTGCGAATCTTCCAAGTTGATATGTTCAAAGCACGGGGAGTCCATTTCTTGTCCAAAACAACATTTCCTGGCCTGGAAAGTTTGGCCAACCAAAAGCCCATTGGCCACCCTACCGTCTGTCGTCTACTTCTGGCTCACTGTGAAATCTCAGAGACAAATGTTCTGCTGCTTTGTTTTTAGATAATAGAGCATCTTGCATGTAAAAGGCACACAAGACATGTATTGCTCTGTCTATGCTTGTGTGTGTTTTTTTTTTTAAAGGGAGACACCCTGGAGGATTTCAGGAATGGCAATTCTTTATTGGCATGGGGGGAGAGAAGAGGACTTGGTAGGTATATCTGGAAGAAGACTGGAGCTGGAAAAACATGCAGAGGGGCCTTATGTGGCCTGTGAGCCATCTATTGCCCACTCTTGCTTTAGGGAGGAGAGAAAGGAAGGACAGCAAAATCCTCTTTAAAAGGAAAATGTCATCCTTGCTCAAAAGCCAGTCATATCTGAATCTAGGGTTCGGTGCTCATCTCAGATTACAGCCAAAGAGCCAGCACTGTCTGTGTCTGCAGATGTAACCGTGGACATGTTGCAGGCATGACTAGACGCCAAAGAGCACGGAATGCTGTTTACCTTCCCACCGGAGTGGCACCTATTTATCTACTTGCAATTTCTTGCTATGAAACTGCTAAGTTGGCAGGAGCTGGGACAGAGACGGGAGTTCACTCCATTGTGTAGCACTCGAGTCTCGAACTGCTGACCTGCCAACATTCCAGTCATCAAGTTCAGCGTCTTAACCACTAAACCACCTTAGTTCATAAATCCTCTTTCCCATCTCATTTATTCCAGTTGCCACAACCAGCTCCTGGCTTCTAAGGTTTTTCACCAGGTCTCATGGCTTTTAAGATTTTAAAGAACATTTATAGCTTAAGTTTGCATGAATTAAGAATTAATTTGATCAGAGGAAAGAATCCTTTGCGGGAAGGTCAGTTCCATACATGTGAATATGTTTTAAGACGTGCAGTAACATGGAGGCTAATTTCATTATCATCTAAATGTGCAAAATAGAGTAACCTTTGGATAGGCAGCAGTTCACAAAAATACAGTTCATCCTGCAATAGAACAGGAAGCGATTGGGTACCTTCAACCTTTAATTAAGAAGAAACTGAACCTTGCTTTTAGCAACAGCGCATGCTGGTTGCTCTACACCCTGCCTTTATCACTGTGCCAGAGACAGAAACCAGGCAGCCTGGTATTTTGCATAGCGCATTGGGACCTCGTCAGCCAAATGAAAAGGAGCTTTGTTTGTGTGACTTGTGAGCAGGTAGTCTTGAACTATGTTTCCTGTTAATTTGATGGTGACACGCATGGAGCCAGGTACTCATCAGCCTCTTTTAAATGCTCCAGATTAGACCTTTGAGTTATCTCCCCCCCCCCCAATGCCCATTTAATAGCCAGGATTCTTGGGGTTTGGTTATTGAAACGTCTCTACTGCTTGGGTGCTGTGTCAGGAGCACCACCATCAAGCTCGTATGAAGTTAACCAGCATAGAAAGGCTCCCTTTGCGTCCACAGAATGATTACATTTAACGTCTCCCAAGCACCTCCATGAAACCAGTAAATTAAGCAGGACTTCCCCGTCTGTTTTGTTGTTGTTCAGTCGCACAGTCGAATCTGACCCTTTGCGACCCCATGGACCACCCCACCCCAGGCTCTTGTCCTCTGCCATCTTCTGCAGCCCGATTTGTACCTAACGCATCAACGATCCCATCCATCCACCTCATCCTCTGCTGCCCCCTTCTCCTTTTGCCTTCGATCTTTCCCAGCATCAGGGCCTTCTCACGTGAGTCCTCTCTTCTCATCTGGTGGTCAAAGTACTTGAGCTTCATCTTCAGTATTTGTCCCTCCAATGAGCAGTCAGGGTTGATTTCCTTCAGGATAGACTGATTAGATCTCCTTAGGGGAGACCAGATTGATTGGTTTGGACATCACAATACACGGACCATGAACAGAAGGCTGGAGAATTCTTGCCTTATCATCCTATGTCCGTGATGGTGAACCTTGTCACTCCAGGTGTTCTTGGATTTCAATTCCCAGAAGCCCAAGTCAGCACTCCTGCTGATCAGGGATTCTGGAAATTGAAGTTCAAGAACAGCTGGAGTGCCAAGGTTCACCATTGCGTATCTAGGACCTCAAGATTGGAAACCATATTCCATGCATGCATAAAGGGGACAGAATGCCACGGGGAAACTATTCCTGCTTCAAAAGTGGAAATATTATACACCTGACTAATGGATGGAGATTTTTGTTGAGAAGTACCAAGAGTGCCAAGGTTCAACATCACTGTCCCATCCATTAATTCACACAACCTGAGTATGCAGTGCCTCCCCCACCCCACCCAAGCAGCACGTGTGGTTCAGTGAAGACACAAACTCATCTGTGCCCATTTTCTTCTTTATTTCAACACTATGATTCAAAAGCCTAAGATGCATGTTTTCCCTTTGTACTTCAGCATGTAGCACTGCAATCATAACTTACAAAAGGTTCAATACACAAAATGTACATGAAGTTACAATAAAGGCTCTGTAAACATCTAGAATGTAACCTTTAGACATAAATCATAATTGCCCACACTATTAAATACAAAATGTCAATCTGAACAATCTCCAAACCTCAAGGAATGACATTCACTCTGAGTATCAAAAATAGAGATTTCCAAGACTTGTTTGCGTCTGAACAAAATTTATATTTAATTTTTCTTGCATCTTTGGTTTCATATATAAAGGATGGCAGTTCCCATTTTTTCCTCTCTCTGTGATAAGAGTTTATTACTATGAATGCCAGCTTGCGGTCAAACTTTGGTAAAACCAAAACCTGCTTTTACAGTCCGTATCAAACAGGCCAAAAACTGCCTCGTCAAGACGATTTACAAAAGCTTCTATTTCTTCTATAAGCACTTGCGATTATTAATGTTTTCCATTTTAAAATTTTAGGAACTAGCATAGAAAGCAATCTGGAGGCAGGAGATGCCAGTCCCGTGCTTTTCCTGAAAATGTTAAGTTGCATAGTCCAAAAGGAGGTGGTGTGCTTTTATATTCACTATATCATACAAGATTAACAGTCTTTTTTATCTATAGCATCACACAAGCAAAAATAAAATATCATTATTAAGACCCTTGTACTGCAGCTTTTACAAGGCAAATACAAGCATTTTTAGTACCCAAAATTTATATCTTTGTTTTAAATAGGAAAGCATTTCTACCGCTACAGGCATCAAGGTATTTAAAGGCATCAGAAGATTTTGTGAACAATCTACTCGCTCTGCTGCTGAATATTTTTTTTTCATGCCTTTCAACAGGTTTTTACAAAGGGCTATTGTGCAAACGTTGCTCAAACATGAAAGGCCGTCACGTTGCCACGCTGGGTAGATTGCTCACTGAGGGCATGGCAACATACAACGGTTTGGTTTCCCACATTTTAGGTACAATATACAGTCTCTAACTACTCAGGGTGGACCGAAGTCCGTGATGGCCAACCTTGGCACCCCAGGTGTTTTTGAACTTCAATTCCCAGAAACCCTGATCAGCAGGAGTTGCTGACTTGGGCTTCTGGGAATTGAAGTCCAAGAACACCTGGAGTGCCAAGTTTGGCCATCATGGACCTAGAGGGACCGAGAGGCTGTAGCATGCACCATCAAGGAGCATGAAAATCCACAGAGTACATAAAGCTCTGAAAAGTCAAAAACTCCTAGCAACCATTGATTACTGGAGACTCGTATAAACAGTAAAAAGTTGTCGTACAGCCACTATCACAAAGTATATACTATATTTAAAGTTTTAGCCTACAGAAAATGGAGTGAAATGCTACAATTTTTCAGAATTTTGAAAGAAATAAAATAAAATGGGCTGAGGTCAGTAATCAGAAGACAGATTGATTTGCAAAGATACTCTAAAAATACTGCACGATCCAGAGGACAGAACTGCCCCTTTGATTTCTAACATTTATTGGAGACTATTTAGTAAATACGGGACAAATCAGAATGCTATCTTGCAAAGGAGCAGATAGGAACAGATTTACGGGTGAGGAAGGGTTGCAGCACAAATTCAGACGCCTCCCTATCGCTATATCAAAGCAGGTCTGGCAGATTTCATCATGTTTATTTTAATTTCATTGCTTTAAAAATGCATTCTCAAATTCCATTTCCAACATGACATCTCCCATGCTGTTTAGCCAACGACGGACATCAACTCTCTAGTGAGGAGTCTCATGATTCAACTCCTGCTTGTTATTTCTGGGCCAACTCCCCCCCCCCCTCAGAGATACAGAATCTTAACTTGAAATTGGGTCACTAGAGTGATCAGTGATGGCCAACCTTGGCACTCCAGGTGTTTTTGGACTTCAATTCCCAGAGACCCAAGTCAGCACTCCTGCTGATCAGCGATTCTGGGAATTGACGTCCAAGAACACCTGGAGTGCCAAGGTTGGCCATCACTCTACACTAGATCATTCTATCCAGAGGGGGCTTCAATCCTAAAGACAGAATGCAAACATTATTCTTTGACGACCTAGGCTGCCGGAACTGCAAAACAGGAGTTACAGAAGGGTACAATACTCAACAGTTTCAATGGGGTTTGCATAGCAGAAATGCATGGAAGGACGCTGCTCTACGAATTGCATCTTATTACATTAAGCTGCCTCTGGTAGTGGTTTTAAACCTATATACAGTAAAACCCCGATTTACGTAAAAATTGTTTTATGTAACGATTTTTTGCAGAAAACGAATCCTGTTTTACACAAATAAATCATTTTACATAACGGGATTCCCTTGCGTCTTGTAAGTCTACAATGGCAACCCTGCGCCATTTTAGACTTAAATTCCACCCCACGCCACCCGCCCCCTCCAGAAGTCACAAGACATCACTTACCATGGCGGCGGTGGAGCCGATGATTCTGGCAGTTTTGCTGTGTTTTTCACAGTCCCCGCTGCTTTCACTAGCACTACTAGAGTGCCCGGGGGGGGGGCATATTTGCTTGGTTCTGCTCTTCATCCACTGTCCCCCTGTGGTGTCAGATGAAGACTGCTCCATCCTGCTCTTCATCTGATGTGCTTTCCCAGCTAAAGCGTGCTGCGGAGACACCCCGGATGAAGAGCGGAACTGAGTGGTTTTCATCTGATGCGCGATCCCAGCTAAAGCGCACCGCAGAGAAACCTCAGATGAAGAGCGCAATCGAGCTGATATGCCCCCCCGTACTCTCCCAGTCCTGGTAGAAGCAGTGGAGACCGCGGGTATGCAGCCCTGGTGGCGGGTCCTTCTTCCACGATGGCCAGACAAGCGGATCAGAAGCAGCAGCAGCAGTATGCAAAAGATAGGGAGATTGCTCTGTATACATTCCCTTTGTGCTGATCTTATATATTTTTTAATTTATTTTTGGTCCGGTTGGGACCTTTTTTTAAATTTTTTCAATGCATCCCTATGGGAATGCCACATTTTACATAAAAAACCGTATTACGTAAAAAACTACGGAACTGAATTTTTACGTAAATCGGGGTTTTACTGTATAGGACAGCGTAAGCAGCCACGAAGTTCACTGAAATCTGAAATACATTTTACTGAATTAATTAAAAACCTGCTCCATTCCTCTTTACTAAGTACCGCAACCCAATCAAATTCTTAGATGCGGAGCTCAGTGAAAACAGGAGGGCCACCATGCCATTAAAAAAACCCAGCAAATCAGAATAACAATAGATGTAAAGAATTAAATTTATTTAACAGGAAAAGAGACTTGGTCCAACTGAAAAACCCTACCTGAGGGATTTCAAGATGGCAGGGGAAACCGTTGCTTTAAAATATGAACGACTCCTTAAAGAATATGGCTATTTTTTTAAAAAAAAAATCCAAAAATCTTAACTAACTCCTTTAAAATGAGCATTTTATATAAACTGTTCTGAACAAGTAAAGCTTTTTTCTTTCTTTTAGAAATGGCCTGTGCTGGCAAGGGGTATAAAGTTATAAACGTTAGATTTTTGGAATGTCATTTCTATCCCAATATTTCCATGATGGAATGGTCTTTTCACAGCCTACCAAAGATTTTTCAGTGTACAAAATAATAATAATAATACAGATCTATATTTGGCTTTGATTCCTAAAAATCCAAAGAAAAATCCTAACAACCTTTTATACAACAAGACTTTCAAAGGCATTGGATGACAGGTTTTTGTTTTGTTTTTTGCCTCTGGAAAATATTCTATATTTAAAAAGTTATCTTTTAAACCATAGAAGCTAAAAGACTCTTCAAAAAGACTCCCCTTCCCCTCAGAATACAAATTTATATTACAATCCTAATATCTCTCCTAAGGAAAAGCAGCATATGAAGAGGTGTAGGGGTGGTTGTTGTTTTTTTTTTTTAAATCCCCACATTCAGTACTGTGCCTATTAAGAGCAAAACTATATTTCTCCATACAAGCATAGAATATAAAAGAATTCTACTGAATGCACAAAACAAGCTCACTGGGTTCTTTTCAAGGTTAAAATATATTGTGTTGCATGTATCCATTTTTACAAAGTAATTTTTTACAATATCCTAAAAAGCTAGAGTCCCAAAGTCAGAAGTGTAAACCCCACCCCAGTCCCTGGGAACAGCTCTACGCGGACCCACTGTTCCAGACGATCAAGGCCACATAATTGGAAGCACAGGAAATCTAAAATGGGGATGAAGTATGACTGAGAGGGAAAGTGCCCAGTTTTCAGGAGTGCTTAAGAAGTTGCTACTGAGCTCAGCTGCTACTGAACTCCGTCCGACATTCCCGCCTCCAAAGATGCTGAGCACGTGCGTGGAGAATGGATAGTTACTCCGGTTCCATGAGATACAGAGATCTGTGACATATCTCTTCCTATGATTTCATTCACTAAAATGAAAATACAGAGAAAAGGATTGAGATTTCCAGTTTGCATACATAAGGTACTCTGCAACTTAATTAAAAAAAAAGACTGCAATATCTATTAATCAATCACTTAATTTTTAAAAAAAGACTGCAATATCTATTAATCAATCAATCTATTAATCAATCAATCTTTATTACAGTCATAGACCAGTACAAGATAAATTACATTAAAAGAGTCTAAAACATGAGTTAAAAGGCCTACGGTATGGTAAGTTATTTCATCTAAAACGTGACAGCTTCTACTTACGTAAAAATCGACTTATGTAACAATTTTTTTGTGGAAATTGCATCCCGATTTACGCAAATAAATTGATTTATGTAAGGGGTTTCCTTGCGTCTTAGAATTCTAAAATGGCAGCAGCGTCATTTTAAACTCTAAAACTTCTGCCCTGTGCCATTTTAGAATTAAAAATTCCACCCCGCACCACCTGCCCCCACCGCGGAAAGTTGCAAGAAATCGCTTACCGTGGTGCGGCGGAGGCAGTGGCAGTGATTGTGGCATTTTTGCCACATTTTCCGGAGTCTCCGCTGCTTTTACCAGGACTGGGAGAGTGTACCCTGCATATCTGCTCCGTTCCACTCTGCGTCCAAGACTTCTCTGGGGTGCGCTTTAGCTGGGAATGCATCTCAGACTAAGAGCGGAATAGAGCAGTTTTCATCCAACACGTGTTCCCAGCTAAAGCGTGCCCCGGAGAAGCCTCAGACGAAGAATGCAACCGAGCAGATATGCGGGGGACACTCTCCCACTCCCAGTAGAAGCAGCGGGGACTCCGGAAAACATGGCAGCGCTGGTGGGAGTGGTGGTTCCAACTCCCCCAAAAGTCATACAAAGAGCCCAGGAGGAAACAGCAGCAGCAGGAGGGGAAAGGTAGGGAAATCATTCCGTTTACAACCCCTTTGTGATGATTTGTGTGTGTGGATTATTTTTGGTCTAGTCGGATTGATGTAAAAAACTAATTTACGTAAAAAGCTACGGAATGGACTTTTTACATAAATCGGGGTTTTACTGTACATGTATACTTATTTCCTATTAGATGAAGCTGCAACTGCAAAGCTTTAAAGATCTGTGTAATACCAGGATAACATAAAAGGGAAAACATGTTTTAAAACAATAGAGACAGGAGAGTCATCAGGTAGAAGTCAAATAAACTCAGGAGGAAGGCGATACCTTTTATAGGTCACTTTAAAAAAACCAAACATTGCAAGCTTTTGTAACTCAAAGGTTACTTCATCAGGCACTTTCCTGGCATGCTGTCCAAGCCAGGCTTCTCTTCTTAGGTGTTCCATGGGAAAATAAGCAGCAGATTGTATCTTTTTACATTCCAAAAACAGGAAGCCTGGCATCTGCATATTACCTTTCAGGTAGAAAAAGACCTTTTGTCCCACTTTTTAAACAAGATGGTGATAGTTCTCACTTTTGCCCTTTACCAGTAAAATTAACAGAAATTAGAATAATTAAAAATAAAACAGACAAGGAGCGACTGAGCAGCATTAAAACAAAATCTCAGAGGCCTGAACATGGTCCTGCAAAGTTGAGCCTTCATGTAATCCTGCCCTTTATTAATTTATTTGTTCAGATTTATATTGCCGCCCACTCGCCAACTCATACCCCAACTCATATCTAATGAGGAGGAAAGCTAAAGCAGTTCTGACACACTCTGGAATAATGCAGAATTATGCAGAAACAGGAGCCTTGGACCCCCCCCCCCAAAAAAAAAAAAAAATCAACATTCAAAGGGCACTGAAAAAAAGATTTTTTTAATCAAACAGAAATTACCCCTAACAAAAAAATCCGGAGAAGACAAATATCTTTTGATGACAACCATTGTTCAAGACCACAAAATTAAATGTTTACCAGCTAAAGCAACCCTACCCTAACAAATATAGAGCCTGGAATGCAATTACCATAAGCTCAAGTCAGCACTCCTGCTGATCAGGGATTCTGGGAATTGAAGTTCCAGAACATCTGTAGTGCCAAGGTTCGCCATCACTGCTGACTAGTCACTAAGGCCTTCTGCAGTAACTCTTCAAGGATTAGCATCAGTATGGTGGTTTCTATTGTGCAATCAGCTCATACGAATTCCTGCAAAATGATGTGACCCAGTATAGCTGGGTATATTTGTGGTTGATATTATTGAGCAGGCAGTTCTGGAAATGCCTGTGCCACTTCTTCAATGTCTGCCTGCACAATGGTACAATCCAGTACAACTGCAGCGGCACACGTTTTCACTCTGCTAAAATTACGAAGTTTAAGCCAGGCATGCCCAAACTATGGCCCATAACCAGATATGGCCCCAAAGCCATTCCACCAGTCCCGCATCTGTGGATGCGTCCGTATTCACTTCCTGGTTCAGCGTGGACATGCTTGCGCATTCGCAGAAGTGTCTGAATTCACGTCCTGGTTTGGTGTGGATGTGCTTGCACATGCGCAAAGTGTCCGCACTGAACCAGGAAGTGAATATGGACGCGCATACGCAAACATACCCTGTTCCAGGGCCATGGTCTGGCCCGTCCAGCTGTTCCAGGGGCGTGGCTGCCAACTGCCTTGGGCCGGGCAAAGCCTTCAGCCTTTCAGTTTGGGCACCCTTGGTTTAAGCCTTACAAATTAATGATATAATTTTTGCTGGCTACAATACAGTTTGGCAAAGCAACCATACATGTTGCCACGTTAAACACAAGGTGCCATATGACTCTTAAATCTCCTACAGAGATTGGCCTGGCCCATACAAAAGACAGGGGCCACAACTCTGTCTGTGTTGGTGCCTTAATCTTGAGGACAACCAGGAAAATAGCAACACAATTAGGTAACAGAAAAGCCTAGCCAAGGCTGCTGACAAGATGGTGGACGAAAAGACCAAAAGTGGGACAATTACACGTATACAGTATACTGCCCCATAGAACAGTGATGGTGAATCTTTTAGAGACTGAGTGCCCAAACAGAGGGGTGGGGCGAACTCTGTGCTGGGGGGGAGAAGGAAGCACTCCCATTGGGGTGCTGGGCAGAGGTGTAGGGTAAATTCTGTGCTGGGGCAACTGGGCGCGTGCCAATAGAGAAGGCTCTGAGTGCCCCCTCAGGCATGCGTGCCATAGGTTCACCACCACTGGCATAGAGCAGTTCTCGGGATAATTAGCATTTTACCACCGACATGCTGGGTACTCATTTTACCTACATTAGAAGGATGGAAAGCTGACTCAACTTTGAACCCATTGGGATCAAAATCAGATTGTGAACAGAGTTCGGACTGCTATCACTGTGCCATAGTCTAACACTTCATCCCTTAACCAAGCATGGACAGGGGTTCCACCGAAGCACTCTTGCTTTTTACGTTGCTTTTGAAGACTTCAAAGACATCTGGACATTCACAGGACAAACTTGTATTTGTGATGCAGAGAGACCACAATGAAGAATCAGAAATTTATCAACAGAGTTTCACCGATGTCAACGCCCGATTCCAAACTATATGTAACAATTACCTACAATGACAACAAGGATTATCTTCTTCCTTCCACTTATCCCTTTCAATACTTCAATTGATCTGTAGGCATAGCATTGTGATAACTGTGAGTTAAGAACAACTGGATTGTCTCAGAAATCCCTTGATACCTAAACATCCCTCAAGCTCTTACAGTCAGTAGCTAAAAGCTTCAAAGCCTTGAAGCCCTGGTTACCTAATTCTTAGCTACCTTGGGAAACTAATAAGGACGTTGTTTTTCTGCAGCACTTAGACTTCTGGTTCTCCTGTTACCAAAGACTATCCTCTGAGGACAAGTTACTGTACATCAGAGGGGTTATTTCTGAATGCCTTCCTTGATTACTATGCTCCAAGCCGAGATTCATTGAAAAAGCACAAGTTGTGGTTTCATATGGAAAATATCATACTGGCAGCAGCAGAAACATGTTAGGAAAAATTAATTATTAAAAGGCCTTTTACAGTGTTCAATGGGTTCATGTTCTGTTTATAGAAGCACCCTTGATTTTATACATTTCTAGGCTTCAATCCCCCCCCCCCCGCACACTCCCTGAGACAGGTGGCTTTGAAAAGAAGAAGAGCAAAATGGGAATTTTGTTGACATGTAGCTTGAGAACCTGGAATTTTAGACGACTTGATTACCTGCTGACCGTTTGGAAATTATTTTGAGGCAGTATAGTTGGAGACAGAACAGGTGGCTAGTGACATCTGATAAAGTTGCTGGAACGATCTGCTTTGCCTTTTGATCTTTAAAGCAGGAGTCTATTGGCAAGCAATGTTAACCTGTCCTCAAGCTGCAGAAACTTTATACAAACACAAGTGAATTATAACACAGCCAGACTTGAATGCACACTCATGCACATGAAAGACAGTGTGGAATGAGACATCATAAAGGTATATACGGTAGTTAGAAAAAATCCCTAACAGTCATCTAGTTCAACCCTTGGCTGAAGCAAGATATCTAAAAGTTAAGCATCAATGACAGATGTTCCAGCGACCAGTTACATATCCAGTGACCATTGCTACCATCTACCCTACATCTCATCAGCTTCTGTTCCATAATATCATACAGGTCTGCTAAAATGAAGAGACACTACACCTGTGATGGCGAACCTTGACACTCCAGATGTTCTTGAACGTCAATTACCAGAAGACCAAGTTAGCACTCCTGCTGATCAGGACTTCTGGGATTTGAAGTTCAAGAACAGCTGGAGCGCCAAGATTCGCCATCACTGCTCTACACTGACAACACATGCCTCATCAACCAAGTTTACAACATTATTCAAAATGGGGCAGAAATTGCTTATTTTTAATTACATACATAGACATAGATCTTTCCATGTCCGGATGTAAAAGGAGGAGGGGTGGGCATCAGGTTAGCAACCCATCCCCGTAAAACCTATAACACCATTTATAGAAACACCATTTTTAATTACAGAAATATAAAAAAAGTTAGCATATGATATTGATACTTTTGATTGCTACTGTAATATTGATACTGTTGAAACTGTGATGATTTGTGATAATATGTTATTATGACTGTGGAATCTGTATTATGATATGTTTACTATGACTGTGTGAAACTTGTAACTGTACATTGTGTATTTCTGTTAGCCACCCAGAGTCGCTCTGCGAGTAGGGCAGCATACAGGTCTAAAAATTAAATTAAATTAAATATGAAAGCCAACTAAAAACAACAGTGTTCCTATGTAGACATATCATGCTGTATAGAGTTGACCACAAAATAATTTCTACTTAATTTTATGTAAACAAATACTTTGGTGAGGAAAGCTACGTAAATTGCAGGCCAGAATTTTTGGGCTCTGTTGATCCTGAGGCAGTATACCCGCTACTGTATAATATTAGAGACAATATTTGAAAATGTCAAGAATGCCACGATATATGAACAATTGAAAGAATGTAACTATTTTACTCAGTGATAGGATATTTGTCTATTGAAGGTGGGTATCAGTAAAGGAATCCCCATATACAGTATGTGGCATTCCAATACAGCAGTTATTACCAACCTTTGGGACCGAGATGTTCTTTGAATAAAAATCCCCAAAGCCTTCACCATTAGTTATGCTGGTCAGAATTTCTGAGAGCTGAAGTCCAAGAACATCTATGGCAGTGATGGCGAACCTTGGCACTCCAGCTGTTCTTGAACTTCAATTCCCAGAAACTCTGATCAGCAGGAGTACTAACTTGGGCTTCTGGGATCTGAAGTCCAAGAACACCTGGAGTGCCAAAGTTCGCCATCACGGATCTAGGGCCTCAAGATGGGAAACCACTGCTTTACATACAACCATATTCAATGCATGCATAAAGGGGACAGAATGTCATGGGGAAACCCTATTCCTGATTCCAATGTGGAAATACTATACACCTGACTAATGGATGGAGATATTTTTGAGAAGTACCATATTTGTGTAAGGACAATTCAGCAGAAAATGGGCACCAAGTTCTTTAGTTATCTGTATGTTGTGATCTGTGCCTACAATTCCTTCTGTTCAAGCACACTTGAGAATGAGGTGTTAATGTGTTCTTGGCAAAGTATTAGTAACAGTGATGAGCTGTGCCATGAGAAATAACAGGATACATATTCATCCCAGATTAAGAACCTCTGTTAGGCAAAATATCAATGTTAATGTGCAGATGAATAGAAGGTATGACATAGAATATTTACTAACAACTATTAAGCTGCCAAGTTTTTCCTAAAAATCTAATATGGCTTAAACTGGTACAAGCACAATTCTTTCAGCACAAGAAGCAAAAGCTAAAAGTGTAAAATCTGATCAAGTGAGCATGACACTGCACATACAGTATATACACATTCTTCACATCCTCTTTAACTGGCAAGATATGATAAATTCAAAGATAACCTTAGAATGAACAATTGCTCACCACCCATTGTACTCACTTTCTCTTTTTCAAAACTGTCTCTTTGGCAACATCTGTCCACCTTCTTTGACACTACTGCACTCATATCTCCCTTTAACATTGCTTCCACCACTGTTGTTTCTAATCAGAGAAGCACCAAATAGTATAACCTATGACAGTGATGGCAAACTTTGGCACTCCAGATATTCTTGGACTTCCAATTCTCAGAAGCCCAAGTCCCTGTGAATCCACACAAACGGGTTTACTGCCTGTATGTGCAGTAAACCCATTTGTGTGGATTCAGAGAGACTTGGGCTTCTGGGAATTGAAGTCCAAGAACACCTGGATTGCCTTTGACCTCATTCCAGTAGTAAATGCATTTCAGGAAATGAAGCAAACATGGAAATTGTATTGGGGGGGGGAGTAGTAGCAGTCGTTGGCTTTGGTTAGCACAAGGATTTTTAAGTAGACTTCCATTTTACTGCAATAGCTATAGGCTTCGGAAAAGCCACAGTTCCCCATGGAAAAGCCTCGTCCTATCATTCTCAAGTCTGTGAGTGCTAGTTCGCTGCCAACCTTTAAATATTTTGAAACTGATAGCATGTCATGTTCGCATAGCGGAAATCCATGAAGAGGAACACTATCAGCCTAAATACACCCAAACCCATTTAATTTTAGAGGCTAAGCAGATTTGGGGTTGGTCAGTTGTTCAACGAAGGCCACCCAATGCCAATATTGGTGAAGGGCCAAAGCTCGTTAGTGGAATGTGTGTTTTTCAATCCCAAACATTTACAGGTAAAACTAGAGAAAAATTCTGTTTGAAACAATGGAGGACACCAACAGTTGATAATACAGTACTAAATATTCATCTGATGTTTGTGTGTTGTAATGCGCTCTACATGGGGCTGCCCTTGGCGACCATTCGGAGTCTTCAGCTGGCCCTAAATGCAACTGCTCGAGTTGTGATGGGGTGCGGATGTTATGCTCATACCTCACCACTTCTCCGGGAACTGCACTGGCTCCCTGTGTGCCTCCAGGTGCAATTCAAGGTGCTGGTTATTACATTTAAAGCCCTACATGGTAGTGGGCCAGGATACTTAAGAGACTGTGTCACCCTGAGAACATCTGTCCATCCCACTAGAGTGGACCGGAGAGGCTCTCTGGTCGTACCTTCAGCTAGAGAGGCTCATCTCTCTGGCACGAGAAGGAGGGCCTTTTCTGTGTCCGCTCCGGCCCCGTGGAACCTCCTGCCAACGGAGTTACATCTCCAGACGGAGTTGCTGCCCTTTAGGAAATGAGTGAAGACCTGGCTGGCGGGGCATGTGTGGGGAGTGGGCCAGACGGCCAACTCAGTTGCCTGGCTCTTTTAAATATTCCACCTTTCACCTCAGTGTTTTTAACATGAATTTTAATTTTTATGTATGTGTTTTAACTGTTTTTAGTTGCAAAGCCGCCCTGAGTCTTTGGAGGAGGGCGGGGTACAAATGAAATGAAATAAATAAATAAAAATAAAGTTCCTTTCATGAGCCCAACTTGTACATGCCAATTTTGCAGTGTACAAACCCCATTCTTTAAACCAATAGGTGTTACAACCATGTACGTAGGTAGCTACATAGCTGTGAAATCTTGATAAAGCCAAGGCAAGAGGTGGACATCAGGAGACACAAAATCCTGATATAATTTCCTATATGAAATTTGAAGTCCACATAAAGATATCGGCATTTATTCTTGCATCAAAACAAAAGTAAGGCTGTTTAGTTCCTCACGGAGAGAACTGAACTGTTAAGGTTACCTTCTGTCCTGTCTTCTGCATTTTGTTCGTTCCCTTTACTCATAACCAAAGTACAACATGTGCCATGAAATCCAATCTATAACTGCAATCTTAAGAATTCTATCTTCAAAGTGCCACCACAGTAGCACTTGTTTTTTTAATAAACACAGTCAGAATGCTCTCATCAGCCTGTTTTCACAACAGTAAAATGTTTCTGGCATCATGCAGCATCATAAAGATACTAATAGTACTACTTCACAGGTATTAAAAGAACTTCATTAGTTGAGATTACTGGCAATGATCAATGAACATCAAGGCCTTAAGGCAGTCTGTACATTGTATCTTATAGATCTACATCCTTATATAGAATCTAATCACTGTGAATATTTTGCAAGTCATTGTAACTAATACAAGGCATGACACATTAAGCCTGTCTTTGCTGCACACAGCCAGCAAGTTGTATCACGTTGATTTTTAATACAGCAGCACAGCCAAGATATAATTAACTTGTCCTGTGGTACACTGTGGAGCTGCACCTCTAACTTAGCTCAACTGTCGTCAAGAGCATGTGTGGAAGACGTACGTTTCTGACCTAGATGTTGCCTAAAAAAAAAACAAGCCACCTGGATCACGGGAAGTTTCCAGGTATCTCCTGATATACTTTTAACATCCAAATTTTAAAAATACATTACTATGGCCTCATATTCCCATACAAGCCCTTATGTACTACATACAAATCTATACAAAAAGCATTATGCAATATAGTACTTAATTTGACAATCAACTTTCTGCATGGTAGATTTGGATGTTTCCAAGCCGTGATTCTCCAGTTATAAAGTGAGTAATCAGGAGTTGATCCAACACAAAATCTTCAAGCCACCTGATCCTAATCAGCAGGATTACACATAACTCTTGACAAAACACCTTGTATTTAAGTCACCCCAGTCCACCCCATGACCAGACTCTCCTTCTTTGGCAGGCAGAACAGAGTACCCACAGGTCAAGATATGTATCCCTCACTTGTGTTGCTACTGAACTAGGAGAGGTCTTGGAGGAGACTCTACAGCTGACATGACATATCTGTCTGTCCTTGACACCATCAACAGCTAAAGCAACTGAAGTTTGCTTGCTCCAGCAGTCCTTTTAATGATTTCTCTCTTGCTGACGAGGCTATCAGGAAAAAAGTAGAGAATCCAGTTCTTGTATAGTAAGGAAATGAGTTGTAAGTACAAATGTACAGCGCTTACTCTGAGGACAAATGGCTTTCTCTTTGCATTCTTACTTTTATAAAATCCTGGGTAGCTATCTAAACTGGAAGCAGAAATAAATGCCTGTTATTTTTACAAGACATTGGAACGGATTATTCAGAATCGCATCCCCGAATTTATTGATGGAAAGATCATGAAGGAGCAAGCTGGGTTCTGGCCAGGCAGATCATGTTGTGGTCAATTCCTTAAACTTACACAACACATTGAGGATGGCTTTGAAAGAAAGCAAATTGCGAGAGAGGCTAACATTGACCTAACTGCAATGTACGATACTGTCAATCATAGGATCCTGCTCCATAAAATAAATAATAAAGATAACAAGCTTACTAGGATCATTGGCAGCTTGTATCTATACCAGGGGTTCCCAACCTAAGGTCCGTGGGCCAGATCTGGACCCCAGGCTGAATTGCCAGTGACACTGCAAGAGTCCCGACATCACTGGAAGTGACAAAATTGCCAAGTTTTTGCACCGAAATGTAGCGAAAATGTGGCAAAAACATTTTTTAAAAGGCATGGAAATGTTCCTCCCTCGCTCCCTCCTCCAAGAGAAGCGGCAGAGGTGGGGAAAACGCTCAGAAATGTGATGAAAATGCATGTGACGATGATGTTGCCATCAGGAGGAACTACGTGACTGGCCCGCTTAGCAGACTGAGGGGGATTGGGTCATGCCCCTGGCAGGAAAAGGTTGGGAACCCTTGATCTATACCAAAAGATATCTCAACATTTTTGGATCTGTCTGCATAGATTACAATCTTATTCAATCTGGTGCTATTTGCATTAAAGCAGGGTTCTCAATGTTTCTGCACCATAGGCTGGACCATGGCCACTCAGACAGCTGACCAGGCTGGACACGTGGGTTCCCCCTGTTGTAAATGTGGCCATAACCCGCGGTGAGTGTGTTTGCATACACATGGGTATGTTTACACATGTATGTTTACGGCTGTTGTAAATGTGTCCTTTCTGTTTCTGGGGGTCACTGCCGTGGGCCAGATAGTTTGCCGCCGTGGGCCGGCCTGCAGGCTGCAGGTTGCAAATCCCTGTATTAAAGTATGTACAATTCCAGGTATCCAGAGAAGATGAATGACAACAATAAAACAGCAGTTAAGAGTGCTAGCTGATTTTAGGAATGTTTGGGCAGTCAAGACTGTTTTGACAAACATTTTGTTGCTCTTCTATAATTTCAATATGAAGATATTATTCACAAGCAGTAAAACATTTGAGCAACAGTTGGAGTGGATGGCTGTCCAATTCACTCTTGAATGCTTCCAGTGTTGAAGCACTGATGACGCTAATGATTTAAGTCCTACATCTTGCACAGTTATGATTTGGAAAGTAAAGCACATTATTTGTAACCATGATTATGACATTTGCCATCATATTACTTGTCCTAAACAAACCCTACATAAGCAGGCTTTAATAGCCTTGTTTTTGAATCTCCTTTTGTCTTCTAGATCCAATGTACATGAACTCAAAGACTAAAAATAATGTCAATTGCATACTAAGAGATGACTGATCAACTGAACCAAAGGTTCTTTGTGCACATTAAAGTTCTTTGTGCCTGTTGCCCAGTATACCTTCCATACTGCACCGAAAAGGGAAGCCCATGATAACTTAAAACAGCACAGAGAAGTAGCCTGGACCAGGCTCTGCAAATGCCACTTTTAGTCTACTGTTGCTCTGGAAAGGAATTAGCTGGTCAGTCTTGCATTTCAAAGAAAAAACATCACTTACCATCATCTAAGGTGATGTCTTGCAGTCCCATTGCCTGAAAATTCAACTCCCGATCTTCAGGTTCAGGCTTAACATTAACAGCTGATCCCTCGGACGAAAATGGAGACGTGTCACATATGTCAGGATGCATCAAAGACGAGGCTGCAGCAATTCCTCCCAAATTCGGGCTAGGCGCCTGTGGGGACCGTTGTCCAGTGTGACTAATACCCGCGGGAGGAGGAGGAGAGGAGGCAGGTCCTGAGGTAGGAGTCTGATAAGGCAGAGGCTGCAGTTGAGGAGAAGACGGCCCAGATCGAGGCGAACAGACCAAAGAATGAGACGATTTGGGGGGTGGTGATGAAGTGCTACAACCTGGATTTGAAGAACAGTAAGTGACTGGCTGCAACTGTGTAGAAGAGCGTCGAAGAGGCTGAGTGACTGAAGAAGGAACTGAACTTTGCGGAGGATTTGCACAATGGTACCCCATCAACTGTAGATGAGGCGACGACTGTCTCGATTGTGCTGGGTGTGCTGATGGATGCCCCCCCGTTACAGCCGAAGTTAACACAGAACCTGACGAATGATACGGCATCGGTGGTAGAGGTTGGCAGCTGACGTTTATCAGTGGAGGCACAGCTGCATCTTGCTGAAACGACATTGTATCATATCCTTGGTTGGAGGGGGCAGAGTCCATGGGAAGACCGGACTGTCCATTAAACATAATGTTAGATTGCATAGGCTGGTAGGGAGGCCTTACAGAAGATGTTGTTACCTGAAAAGACGGGTGGACTACAGCCGAAGACAAAACAGGGTGCTCTTCGCCTGGACTCATGCTTCTACCGTGCATGTGCGACAACTGAGACACTCCTGAGGGTCCCCCTGGAGCATATGCTTGCTGAATTGGGCACCCAAGGCTCCTGGGTGATGTAGAAAGTAAACTATCATGTGAGAGCCCTGGATCTGGAGAAGGTAGATGAGTTTGAAGGGATAATGATGGAAGTGAAGACAAATCCATTTCATCTCTGTTCTCTTGTTTCAGTACAACTGTACAATTAAAAAACAACAACCATCATCTTAAATTCACAGGGGGAAAATGATTAACAATCTAATCTTATCATGTAAAACGCTATATTGTACAGTTAAAAGTAGAACAATTTATTCTCAGGACAAAAAGAAATCTGGAATGTGGACTGCATTTACTACTATACATACAAGAAGAAACTGGCTCCAACCTGCATCTACCCTGCTGCTCAAAACATATTCATAATTCAATGGTTACCTTTCCAAATAGTCTAACTGTAAGCTGCATTGAGAACTAAGCATAGTTGAAAAAGGGTCACCACTGTTCAAAAGCCAGTCATATCTGACTATAGGGTTTGGTGCTCATCTCCATTTACAGCCAAAGACCTAGCATTGTCTGAGTCTGTAGAAGTCTGTGAGATTTCATGGCATCAATTTATACACATCAGGTACAGAGGTACAAAATGTTTACCTTAACAGATAAGTATACAAATCAATGTGGGGTTTTTTGGTGTGTGTGTGTTTTTTTTTTTTACACTCTTGTGTCTGACAAAGTGGACTTGATCCGCAAAAGTTAATATTAAAATACAGCAGTTAGTCTTTAAGGTGCCACAACATGGGGTTTGTTTGTTTGTTTGTTTTTGGTATTTTTTGTTTTGTTTACTCTCTGCTTTGCTTGAAACACAGACTAATACAACTACCATTTCAAAAATTTCAACTATAAATAGTCAGTTTGCCACAATTGGTTTCTGCAGATCTTTGCAGCTATGACTAGCATCTTTTTCACTGATTTTTTTAAATCTTGTAGAGGTTCTACTGTACAACATTCCTTCTGAAGGGATCTTATTCTGTAGATTACATATATTTTGTCTCAAATAATGAAACTGGTAAAAATCAAGGAATTATAGTTACTAGGGATGTTCTCCTAGATATCTATGACAAAGGCCATCAAAAAGCATTAGGGGAGAGAGAAATGTCTGAAATCTTTCAGAGATGAAAGCAGCTTTATTATCCAAAATAAATCATTTCTTCTCTGCCCTGCCTTTTCACATAAATTAAAGCATTCAATTTATTTCTGTCTGCATGTTTCACATCCTTTCTGTTTCATTATGACCATCCAGAATTGCAACACTAGAAAAAGCTTCAAAATTCAATTTTTATTTTTTCCCTCTCTAGATGGTCTGAACCATATTGTAATAAAATGAATCTACCTACCTACCTACCTACCTACCTACCTACCTACCTACCTACCTACCTACACACACACACACACACACACACACACACACACACACACACACACACACACACACACACACACACACACACACACACACACACACACACACACACGGGCAGCATAACCAGGTTGCCCACCCACATATATATGTAACACAGAATGTTTTAAATACCACCTGTGATTTGAATCCAGAAAATGATATATACCTGGAGTGTAAGTAAAACGTTGAGCTTGGCTTTTTTTCCTCTTGCCATTGCAAACATAGAACTGCACCTGGACCACGGCTGTAATTGCTTTGTTGTGATATGGAGGAACTTCAAGAAGAATTGTAGACTGAATGGAAATGAATAAAGTTACACATTAAAAGAACTGGATCTCCTAATGCATCCTCTCCTATGTAAGCGAAATCACCCTACAAAATCATCCGACAAATCATAATCTTTAGCTCTTAAACTGAGAGTAGTTAAAGCATGGCAGAGAGATTTTTAAGTTGTGAGGCTCTTTTGAAGAGCAGGCATTTCCTAGAAAATTCAGCAGACTACTTTACAGTCTGATGCCTATTCTTTTGCTTGTATCCTTTGGAAATCTCAGAAGACCCAACTAAAAATTTTCACTGCTTAAAATGCAGTTGTTTCACATACAACTGTGTGCATATTGATGGACATAACATATTTTAAATAAAACTTCAGACCTTCCAGAAACTAATCACACAATCTTGATTTTTAAAATCACTGGCATGCTACAGTCCAAAGTTCTCAATGTTTTCAGGTTGCAGGCCTGACCACGCGCCCCCTCCTGTCAGCTGATCAGGCCGGTTATGTGGGTCAGGCCGGTTACATGGTTCCTCGCACTAGAAGCGGAAGTAAAATGCACCCCATTCTGCACATGCATGGGCATGTTTTACTTCTGCTTCTGGGAGCGGTGAGGGCGGCGTGGGCCGGAAGAATTGGCATCAGGGGCTGGATCTGGCCCACGGGCCGTAGGTTGCGAATGGCTGCTACAGTCCATACATCGACCAGCCTACAGATGACTGGCATCTAGGCTGCTGAAAAGAAATCAAGCACAAAGTAACTATCATACTTCCTCTTAATTATGCTTGTGATAAACCTGGATTAGGGACTCTACTTCAGTTCTTCTTTCATCACAATTATAATTGTCTCTGTCAATCTCTCCTCATTTTTCTCTACACCATTACGAGCTTTTGATACTCTGATTCCTCTGAATAAAATAAAATGAAATACTAGGGCTCTTCAGGAAAAGTTATAGCTCATCATAGACTGGTTCGATAACTCAGTGGTTTAAGAATCCAGCTGCAAAGTCAGATGTTGGCAGTTCAATTTCCTACAGCATCACCTGTAGTTTTGTAGTCATGGGCAAACTGCAGGACACCCTCAGAAAAACAGAGTGGTAAAATACTCCTGAGTATTCTCTACCTAGAAACCCCTGGAAATGGTTATCATAAGTCAGAATTGACAATTGTAGGGGGGATTGCGAACCCAGATTTATTTTTGCTAAGCAAGTTTTTGGTTGGTTTTATTTGTTAAGCGAAGCGAACATTCAGAGAAAATTCTGCTCTTTAAGTGAGTTACTCTTTAAGCGAGGTTTGACTGTACTTGAATTTCTGTTGAGGTACTTATAAGAAAGTAATGTAAGAAAAAATAGTTTCCTTTTAAAAAGAAAAAGTATTCTCACCTCCTGACTCCTTTCCCGAATTATCTTTCCTTCCACTTCCCATTGGGGCCGTCCATCTACCAAGAGAAAGGTTATAGTTTAGTCAGCTACCGAGCAATAATGCTATGCTCTTTAATCGTCGTTACCGTTTTAAAACCAGAGAGCTCCTTTTCATTACAGGACTTCCTCCACATTTATATTGCACAGAGCACTAAGCCAAATGAATACCGACCATACCGATCATAAACATCTTCCAAGGAAGCGTTTATAACTGTGTGCAACAATCTAAAGCGGAACAGGCTGTACACAGCCTGAAGGAATGAAGGAGAAATTGGAAAGGGGAGGTTTTGATAGGAGTGCATATTCATAATTGATTCATGAAATATACTGGAGCATCTGAAGAATACTTTGCATAAAATGCAGGCAACACAGTGGCTGAAATCCTGTTACTTAGAACAGGAAGATGCAACAAAGGTCACCTTTGTTTGAAAGGCAACCGATCCAGTGCTCATCTCTGTTTATAGTCAAAGAGCCCAGTGATGGCTGTGTTTGCAGACATTTCTGTAGACATGTGGCAGGCATGACTAGACACTGGAGTGCATGCAATGCTGTTTACCTTCCCACTGAAGTGGTACCTATTTATCTACTTGCAATTTCTTGCTGTTTGGCGAGTCAATTCTTTTTGCAAGTGCCACTGATTCAACAGACTTACACTGTTGAACAATCACTGCTTACTATACTAAACAACAGGATTTCAGCCACTTAGAATGCACTTTAAGAGATGGGGGAACACAGTGTAGTACTGTATTAGCATGTCAGAAGTAGCAATCATAGAAGACAACAGAAAAATCAGGCAAACTGTGACACAGCTAAATGTGGAAAGAGTCTGCATTAATATTAATATACCAAAGCAGACAGTGATTACAGTGCCATTTTGGATGAAAACGTGTGTCCAATAGCTCCAATTCTACAGCCACTGCAGTGATGGGATGTAACAGGCTCTCACCAGTTCGCCAGAACCGGTAGTAACTTTTCCCAGCGTCCCGGAGAACCGGTAGCAGCTTTTGGGGGGAACCACCTTCGGGGCTTAATTTTTCACTGGTTCCCCCACTGCGCATGTGTGCCAAGCACTTGGTGTGCATGCATGCCTACAGTGCTTGGCACATATGCACGGCCTCCTTGCTGTCCTCCTTGCTGTCCTTGTGTTGTGGGTGGGTGGGTTGAGAGGTGTGTGAGCGTGTGTGTGTGTGTGTGCTTATTTTAATTTTATTATTATTATTTTCTTTGGCTCTGCCCACAATGTCATGACATCATAATGTTAGCTCCGCCCACCCTATGATGACATCACGGTGGGGTAGTAAATTTTTTGACATCCCACCACTGAGCCACTGGCAAGTTTTCAAGAGAAGAGGCTAACAATTGTACCTATATTTTTCAAAAGTATAGGAAAGGCAGAAATCTCTCTCAACTTGGTGCAAAGTTATCAGTATCAATTATCTTCATGTGCCAGAGACTATATCCATGACGGCAAACCTTGGCACTCCAGGTGTTCTTGGACTTCAATTCCCAGAAGTCCAAGTCTCTGTGAATCCACGCAAATGGGTTTACTGCTTAGTTGTAACACAAACACCTTTGGTAGTATCACGTCAGTGTCACATTTTGCTATCTGAAGGAGACTAACTTACCTTGTCCCTTTTCAAGAAATATTATTTTTGATTCCGGAAGGAAGTTAGACCCTGAAACAACCATCTCATGGCCTCCATTTACTGAGCAACTATTGATGCTGTATTTCTCTATCTGAGGAAGTTCTTGAGCTGATCTCTGAGCTTTGTGAAAAAGATAAACAAAAATATTTAAGCATGTTAGAATAAGGAGTATACAAGTTAACACTGAAAACCTTATGTGTTTCAAATGCAATATGCTTAATTTCACATGGTGAATATGGAAAGGTAATTGATCTTCTCAAAAAGAGGAAAACACTTCATTACTTGTATGCAACTACTATATATAGAAAAGGCATTTAGTGCATCTACTGGGTGAGCATGCGCGCTTGTGTATGCAAGTACACCACACACACACAAAAACACACATACAGATTTCCAACACAAATCACAACAGTAGGAGTATTAGTGCTATTTTACATTTATATAATATTTGTTTATCGGGGAACTGCGGCGATTTAGTGGTTAAGACGCTGAACTTGACAACTGGAAGTTTGGCCGGTCAGCAGTTCAAGACCCAAGTGCTGCACGACAGAGTAAATTCCTGTCTCTGTTTCAGCTCCTGTCAATCTAGCAGTTTGAAAGCAAGAAATTACAAGTACATAAACGGGTATCACTTCGGTGGGAAGGTAAACAGCGTTCTATGCTCTAGTCATGCCTGCTACGTGTCCACGGAAATGTCTGCAAACATAGCTAGCGCTAGTTCTTTGGCTACAATCAGAGATGAGCACTGAACCCTAGAGTTGGATACGACTGGCTTTCAAGCAAGGGCAACCTTTACCTTTACCTAATACTTGTCTTGTAGTTGGTTGGTTGCATAACATTTTGTGGCTCATTTTCAAATGTTGGCCCATTAATACACATTACCAGTGATCCCTATAATTTTTCATGTTCCTAAAAGATTGCTGTCTATGCTATTTTCAGGTCACACTGCTTCTTCAATGATAATTAAGTACTGTGTTGGAACCAAATTTAGTAAGAAAGCAATTTTCAAAACTGAAATAGGATATACTGTACTGTATTTGCTGGCATATAAGACCCACTTTCCTCCCCTTAAAATACACTGGGAAAAGGAAGTGCATCTTGTACTATATATAGTGGCCTATGGTGGGCGTTTCTGGTAACAATGGGGTGCATTTTATACTCCTAAGCGTCTTATACACTGGCAAATATGGGAAATCCCATTTTAAACACACACTGTATGGTCTTAACAGGAAATGTGCATCTTTTAAAAACTCTTTTTTAATATAATAAAAAAGGCATAATATAACGTTAAACACAGCTACAGTAAAACCTCACATAAAGAGCGCCTCACTTAGAGACTAACTTGCTTAAAGAGCAGCATTTTCTCTAAATGGCTGCCCTCGCTTAACAACTAAAACCAACCAAAAACTTGCTTAACAACTAAATCAGGTTTTGCAATCCCCTCCCTCTGCCAAAAGTCACAATCGGTCACTTGCAATGGTGTTTCACTTAAATAGTAAATTTGCTTAAAGAGCAATCTTGTGGAACGCATTATGCTCTTTAAGTGAGGTACCACTGTACTTTATATTATGAATCTGGCATCTTCAAAAATCACGTTCGATATTTACGCAGAACCTTTTTTCCTAATCCAAAGCAGCCGGTGTGTATAAATATAAAATATCAAAATAACAATGTATATAGATCCAAAGGCTAGAAACCTATTAGTTACACCGGCCAACAAAATTCCATTGCCATATATTTCATTCATAAATTGCGGCAACAAGTCAGTGCATCATTTGCTTTTGCACACCAGCTGCTTAACTCCATGTTATGACAGCAAATGCTTATAGTGACCTCTTAAATTGTGGTAATTTGTTGCTGTAATGTACGCTGGCGGAATTCAACCAACAAATTTACATAACAGGGTTTCCAGCCAGCAAAGCAATTCAATACTGAATGTATTTATTTATTTATTTAATCACATTTATATCCCGCCCTCATCCAGACTATTGTGAGAAAAACGAGTTGACTCATCAAACTCCAGTGATTCACTGGACCTAAAGGTAAAGTTCTTCCTTGTTTGAAAGCTAGTCATATCCGACTCTAGGGTTCAGTGCTCATCTCTGTTTACAGCCAAAGAGCTAGCACTGTCTGTGTCTGCAGACGTTTCCATGATCATGTAGCAAGCAGGACTGGACGCGAGAGTACAAGAAATGCTGTAACCTTTTCCGCTGAAGCAGTACCTATTTATCTACTTGCAATTTTTTTTCTTTTGAACTGCTAGGTTGGCAGGAAATCATTGGGCCTACTCTAATGTAATTTACTATTACTAAGCAACAGGATTTTAGACACTGTCACTAAAAAAAGAACGGGTTAAGAGCAACAATATATTAAGTTATGTAATCAAGAAAGAGGATTCTCAGAACAATTTTACTTTTATTTGAAAGTTCAGTTGATTTTTTAAATGAGCTTTATGGTTCCTTTGATTTTTTTTGTCAAGTTACAGATGTATGAGCTAATAGCAAATTCATTTTAATTAGGAATTTTTAAAAATGAAATAAAACAAAAGAAGAAAGAACTTACAGCATTCAACAGGCACCGAAGCAACTTGGAGTGACAAGACTTTTCCATTGGGTTGGGGGATGTGTACCCGAAATACAAGTCGCACTCTTGTGTTTTTTCTTCCAATATCTGTCTCCCCTTTACGAAGTTCAATGTCTGAATTGCGGAGCTTCAAAATACCTGCACAATCAATACTGTAGGAGAGCAGACAGATGAATAAATACCACAAGCGATGGATTACTATTTCATGAGTACGTACTGTTTGAACATTTGTCAAACACAGAAACAACAGCCAGGCACTTTGCTCTCCCCTTTGCTTATGCAAGATCTCAGCCTTAAATCTCAATCCCACTACCCACAGTAAAAGCAAAGCATATCACTGCATCACACAAAAATAAATCTTATTTGCTACTTGGTCTAATCCATGTGTCCTATACTAAATCGAGTGCGCTGAATTCAAAGCTGAAGTCTAATTCTACCTAAGACATCAGGATCTTAAGTTAGCAAATCTCACCCTCTTGGTTAGGTTCTTGCATTGATCATGCAGGGTATATTTGCCACAAATGTAGCAAAAATTGTCTGGTTTATTAATACAGCTGCACCTACTCATCATTAGCTCAAAACAGATTCACTATGGCCTAGCTGTACTATCCAATAAGATGGTTTCGCACTAGAGACAAGCTCTTGGTCAATCTCACCTATTTCTGACATTAACTCACTGACTTGCCCAGACATGCCTGGCCACTGCTGGAACATGCATGCCACCAGGGGATGTGATTCAACTGAGGCGGCAGCAGGCATAGTCGTAGCTGTAACTGTTATAATGTGCCCATGTAAAAATACATTACCCAGTGACTGACCATTTGAACAGCTACACCATGCCTTAAAATCTGTACGTGATAAGCAGATTCTGAGTTCAAATTTGCAATCAGCACACTCAATATCATGTAAAGCACATGTGTTATTCACAGTAGCAAAATCGTTATTGTGCCATGTATTCTTTGCATGCTTTTTAACATATGATTAACGGGAGGCACTTAGGTGCAAACACACTTCTAGCTCTCAAAAATCATTCATATATAAGATGCAGTTAACATACCAGGCTGTCATATTGTTTTCAGGAAGTAGTGGAATTTCCAAAACCTTTGTGCTAGTTATAATAATTTCTTGACTAGCCGTAGCAACAGTCTTCCCTGTTATTCTGTGCACCTGGTAAAATGCGTGCGGACGTAAGTAACGATCATCTGCCGTTCCAATAAACATCTGTAGGTTTACTGGTTTTTCACTGTAACCCAGGAGCTGAAAGACAAACAATGCTTGTACAGTCAAACCCCGCATAAAGAACTCCTCGCTTAGAGACTAACTTGTGTAAAGAGCAGGATTTTCTCTGAATGGTTGCCTCGCTTAACAACTAAAACCAACCAAAAACTCGTTTAACAGCTAAATCGGAGTTCGCAATCCCACCACTACCAGAAGTCACAACTGGTCACTTACAATGGTGCTTTGCTTAAAGAGCAATCCCATGGAGCGCATTATGCTCTTTAAGCAAAGTACCACTGTATGTTAGTTTTCTTTAACTTGTATTTTTAGAAATCGATTTTTAAAATCAAGATTCTAAAGTCAGGGAATCTATGTTGAGATTAAGTACCAACAGCATCATTCAGCTGAAATGTAAAATGTGTTCCAAAGGAAGGAAAGTTTTATCTGCTTAAAACATTATTATTTAATTTTAATAGTTTAGATATGGATTTGAACACCGATAGACTGATGACCCATTCTGGCAATTTATTTACAACTACTTTGTATTTACAAACTGCCTTTGAGATGTGGTATTGGAGGAGAGTTTTGAGAGTCCCCTGGACAGCGAGGAGAACAAATAGGATCTTAGAAGAAATCAACCCTGACTGCTCCTTAGATGGTCAAATAATAAAGATGAAGCTAAAGTACTTTGGACATCAAATGAGAAGAGAAGATTCACTTGAGAAGGCCTTGATGCTTGGAAAGGTCGAGGGCAAAAGAAGAAGGGGGCGGACAAAAATGAAATGGCTAGATGGTATTGTAGACACAATGGGCACAGAGCTGAGCGAGTTGAGGAGGATGGTGGAGGACAGAAGTGCCTGGCGGACAGTGGTCCATGGGGTCATCGCAAAGGGTCGGAATCGACTGTGCGATTGAACAACAAAATATCTCTGAACTCCAAGCCATTTTAAAACAGCTTGACTTTCAGCCAGCCATTTCATTCACTATATCAGGTGTTTGGCAACCTATGGCCCATGGGCTGGACTCGCGCACAGCGTCAAATCATCTGACCCATGCCACCACTGGAAGCCGATGTGTTTACGACAGTTGTAAACGTGCCCGCAGCTATCTGTAAATGCATTTATGACAGCTGAAGATGCGTTTTACAGCAGCGGGAACCACCAGTCCAGGCTGCTTAACTGTCTGAGGGAGTGTGACTCAGTGTGACTTAAAAAGGATGGAAACCCCTGCACTATATGATGCTTTCCTCCTGGGACCCATCAGAATTTAAAACGTAAAACAAATGGTTACAAATATTAGCACATAATTAATTCAGTTATAAGGTCACACAGAAAGAGCCTCCTTGAAGATTGTGACATTTTTTAACACAATCGTGAATACCCTGGTAACGGCAACCTTGTGTTGCTGACTAATCTTTCTCACACTAGGTCAGCCGAAAGGAACTGCAGAATGGACTCACTAAAAGGTGGCTTCATTTTGGCAGTTTCACATCTGGCCTAGACATGGAAGAAGAATTCAATTATAATATTAGAACAACACTCTAAAACCTCTCTATTAAAATAAATGTTATTAAATAAAATAAAATGGATAATCTATATTAAAGGAAATTACCACAACTATTAAAGAGCCCTGCTATTTGCTGGCACACCACTATAAAAGGCCTGCCTGAATAGAAAGCAAATCTACTCTCAAAAGAGCAACGGTATTGATGCCAATTTAGTCTACCTCAGCTGTGTATTCCAAAGTCCAGGAGGAATCTTACATCTTCAGCAAACAAAACAGGCATCAATATTCTGTTGTGCAATTATACGCCTTGTAAGGCTGATGACATCACCAGTCGTAGGTTTCAGACATTAACAATTTCTGACACACAGAGAAACTTCCAAGGTGCCCTTTTTTTGGGGAGGCGGGTTACTGAAGTCTTTAATGTCTAAAAATCACCACTTCTAGTAAAATTATTCCATTTGAAGGTCTTTTCAAAATTAGACTTTCTTCATTCCACAGCTGGACAGTGGAGAAGTCAATAGAGAAAAAAACCTGATTCATTTGAAATATGGTTTTGAAGGACAGCTGTAACGACATGGGCTGGTAGAAAGACCAATAAGTGAGTGCTTGGTAAAATCGAGCCCGAGCTTTCCCCAGAACTGTGATGGCAAACCTTGGCACTCCAGGTGTTCTTGGACTTAAATTCCCAGAAACCCAAGTCTCTATGTATGCGCAGTAAACCCATTTGTGTGGATTCACGGAGACCTGGACTGGGAGTTGAAGTCCAAGAACACCTCAAGTGCCAATGTTCACCATCATGGCCCTAGAAATATACTTCGTGCACCTTAGGAGAAGACAAGACTCATGGGAAAAGATAATAATGCTGGGAAAAGTGGAAAAGAAGAAGACAAACAAAGAAATAGACTGACTAAATAAAGGAAGTCATATCTTTGAGTCTGCAGCATTTGAACAGGACTACTAATGTTTTAAACATCTGGAGGCCACAAACTGATAGTGTCAGTAGGAAATCAGAAGCAATTTAATGACACCTAAAAATAGCAACATTTATTATTCAATTATAAGAGGCTTTGGTGCAGCCTTTTGCACGTTTAAAAAGAAATCAAAAGCATCCAAAGTACAAATTTGACATTGAAAGCTCCAAAAAAAATTAAAATGCAAGTTTAAATGCTGCTTCAAATTGCCCATTCAAAAGTTATTTTACTAAATTTTACAATATTTTACATTTCAGCTCTAATTCAGTGACACGTTTACATAAAATTAAGTGTATGAAGTACCGCAACTGAGGATTGCTTGTAAAATTTAGACGTTCTGTGTTCAGAGTGAACTCACCTCATCTGACCCTATTAGGGTAATTTGCACATGGTGTATTCCAGAATCGAAAACCCTGCTAATCATATGAATTGACTGCAGGCTGCCTTCTGAAGAGACATATTTAAACTCTAAAAGGTTGAAAGCAATGAGAACTCAGATAGTTCTATCTAGAATGTACAAGTTTCCAGATGTTAGTAGTTAGTCAGCATCACTGGGGTTTTTTATTCTTCCTAAGATTCTTCCCCATAATGGCTATACTGTAGTCCTGATGGCCCCCCAATTGTTCACATATAACAATTGTTAAATCTGTCCCTTTTCTTTTCTTTTTTTAATCTATAAATTCCTAATACATTTTAAAACTTTACCAGATGTCCAAAGGCTGGCTTTGAAATATTTTAATCTTTCTTAGTGTGTTGCATTGACATATTGGAGCTGCTAGGCAATCCAACAGCTGCTGTGTGGATCAATGTGGGATCAAAAATGCTGCAGGAAGGATGGTGCAGAGTTGGCACACTGTGTCTCACCAGGACATTGTATTGAGAAAGAAAAATAGTTGCCCCATATAGTGATGGGACAGATGTTTTCCTGTGTACTTGCAGTGTCCCAGGGAATCTTGCATCGACATTATACAGAATAAAAACAACTGCATCCTTGGATATTTGATAGCAGCTAGCTTTTTTCTATATCTGATTATGTAAGGTCACCATTGCTTGAAAGCCAGTCGAGTCCGACTCTAGGGTTCAGTGCTCATCTGTTTATAACCAGAGAGCCAGTGCTGACTGCATTTTGCAGGCATTTCCGTAGACATGTGGCAGACATGACTAGACACAGATTACTGTTTACCTTCCCACCATAGTGGTCCCTATTTATTTACTTGCAATTTCTTGCTTTCATATTGCTAGGTTGACAGGAGCTGGGAGAGAGACAGGACCTCGTTCCACTGTGCAGTACTCAGGTCTCAAACTGCTGACCTGCCAAACTTCCAGGTATCAAGTTCAGCATCTTAACCACTTAAGCCACCACAGATCTCCCATCTGATTGTGTACTCAACAATATATCACCCTGCACTGTCCCTCACAGGGGGATCCCAAATTCAAAATATACTTCTGTACCCGGAAGGTGCCATCATCTCCATATAACGAGAATACCATTAGATTGCTACTTGCCTTCTTTGAATGGCCTACCTAGTCTAAATGAGAGAGTAACAATAACAGCAAGTCTGTTTCTGTCAAATATATACCTTATTTTGTTTATTATTTCCAATTTCATTTTTTTTCTTGCTTATAAATGGTTAACCCACTGATTCTTAGCACCCTCTACCAACTAAAGGGATGCCGGGGACTGAGGACCATATTTATTTGACTTTCAGCTATGAAGATTGTCCTGGGAATAATATACCGTAATACAGTGGCCTTCCATTTGCCTTCTGCATCGCAGCCTGCCACCCGTACCACTGATCCAACTCCGCGAATCACTTTCTGATCCTGAGCCCTTTTAACACACAAAGTCCTCATGGGCTCCAGGCCAGAATTTATGAAGCTGCTGCCCTCCATCAAGATAGATTCAAGTGGGATTTAATTCACTTGTGGACCATCACATTTCCCTGTGGACTTCACCACCAAAGACCATTAGTCCTCAGGGTTGTCAGGTTAGTTAACTGCTGCTGGCAATAGGGTCTACTATATTACTATAGCAGGATAACCATATAAATGGTACAAGAGAGATGTGCTTACATAGAACGGGAGTTTGCAACTCTTTCTGTAATACAAGGTATATATCACAATTTTGCTTTCACCAAACTAAGACTTTTACATTTTAATTATATATGTAAGCTGAATGGCGCAATTTGGTATATCAGCTAAATAATGTCTTAAGAATGTTATACTCTTTAAAAAGTAAAATAAGTTTGCTTTTGCTATCTCAACAAGAATGTCATATATCCTTTTCATCTGCATTTTTTTCCTAGTGGAAATGCCCCTCTCGTGACTTGAAAATATCTGGAAATTTTACATCTCATTATTTCATGAGCTAGCTGGATAACACAGTAGGTTATGCACCTCGCTACAGAGTCAGAGGTTGGGGGTTCAGTTCTGCATTGCACCTCCTAGGAAAATAGCCAACCCATGTGGACTTGAGCAGCCCCAAAAGCACTCCCAAAGAAGGGACTGGACTGGTAAACACCATCTGAGCTTTCTATACCTAGAAAACCCTGGAAAGGGTCATTGTAAGCCAGAATCAACAATACATTACTGTAATTGTCATAGCTTCATGGCCAAAGACTCAACTGGATTAGGGGCTTCCTGATTTAGAGAACATTTATTATGCATATGTCATTTTAAAGGATGACCTATTTTTACAGTTCTTATTTGGCATGTGGTAGGATGTAATTACTCTATTCCAAGAATATGGTATGCCACACCACTTAAGAAGGCTGCTATACTTGGCTGTCCTACTGAACACATTCAGAACAGCACATCCAAATGCTGAATTAGGGTTAAGCAAGAAGGCAATCTCTGACTAAGTTCAAGTCATCCTGGAATCTACTGTAGGAAAGGTATGTGTATGGAACTATCACAAGACAAGAAAGACATCCTAATGAGTATTCCTTAGAAAACTAAAGACAGCTTTTTTTAGAGTAGACAAACCAGGTGTCACCACTACAGTTGCATATTTTCTGCAAACTAGACTCCACCAGTTGCTCATGACATGATGTTATAAACCTGTGATGGCCAACTTTGGCACCCCAGCTGTTCTTGGACTTCAATTCCCAGAAGCCCATGGCCCTCTGAATCCACATGTATGCGCCATAAACTCATTCACGTGGATTCACAGGGACTTGGGCTTCCAGGAATTGAAGTTCAAGAACAACTACAGTGCCAAGGTTCACTATCATTGTTATAAACTATATTTTTAAGAAGCAGTAATGTGCTATATTAAGTATACTAAACTTAAATTAACTGCTACATAATGCAATCTACTTACAAAATTCACTGTACACTCTTCAATCTCTAATTTCTTTTAAAAAACATTTAATCTGTGTAAAAAAGTTGATAGCTATCTCATGACAACGTATCCAATATTATTCCAGTCTACCTAGCTCATAAAAATATTGCCTTGTTAACTCTTGACACTGGGGTGAAACAGACCACAATTAAATTATTGTTTAAATTAAAAAAAAAAACAAGATTTGATACAGATAACCGATCGAATGTAAAAATGTATTACTGGGTTACTGGTTATGGTACAGGGTTACAATTACATAGAGATAGTTCCTTGACTTTGTAATGAACCCAATACTAATTCCTGTGAAGCTGAGCAGACCATGTTCCTCATTTACACGTTTTAAAATTAAAGTTTAAAAATCAGAATAGTGCTGAACAGTTAACTCTTGAGTGAGGAAGGGAGAGAAGTAAGACTTGGCTGGCTACTGAAGGTGCCAACTGAGAAAGGGAATCCCTGTCATCTCTTATCAACACTTAAGAGCAGTTATAACTCCAAATCCATAAAAGGATTAGAAATCCCCCCCCAAACCCAATATAGTACTATAGGTTAACATGACTCTAGTTAAAGTTCACTGCACAAACTTGTAAGAGTAAAGCAAGGATGACACAGAGTTAGGCTATACATAACACAAAGACATAGGTGACTAATCCTTATACTGTATCTGAACCAATCCAATACCTTCATACTTTCTACCAGAAGCAGGAAAATGCAAAACTTAATAATGTCTTAAGGTTTTGCTTTTCCCCAAAACCTCCAAAGTAATTCATCCTTCAAAGGAAAGCAGACTGGAGGGATGAAACAAAGTCTGGTTTCTACACAAGCCAGCCTATCCCAAGTAATCAATTAGTGGCACATTATCTACCAAAACGTGGAATGTAAAGTCTGAGCCAAACCAGAATACACTTTTTAATTGTAACTTTCAACATAATTAACCATGTCTTTACTAAATATTTTGGTTTTATGAAAAGCAACTTGAAATTCAGAACAAAGTGTAGGTCTGAAGCACATGACCCTAATAAGATAAATATATAATAAATGATGTACTTACTAAAACTAGCTACAGCTTTAAACTGCTACTGTATTGCCTTGCAGAAATTCTTTGCTAGGTTCTTCAAAAGCTATGAACAATACATTATAGTAAAACCCTTACTTACGTAAAAAGTCTGTTCTGAAGGCTTTTTATGTAAATCAGTTTTTTACTTAACTCGAAGCAAACCCATAGGAAAAATGAATTTTTTACTTCTCTCAAAGCAAACCCATAGGAAATTACTACTAGTACTTATTTTATTACAGATATTGTGTTATGTAAATCGTGACATTTATGTAAATCGGGACATGGTTTTAGTGCAAAAATAATTATGTAAGTCGAGTTTTACGTAACTCGAGGCATCTGTAAGTCGGGGTTTTACTGTATTCTAACAAGACCTTGTAAACCCAAATTACATTTGAACTTCTTCTACATGTACTGCGGGAGAAAACTCTTCAAACCCAGTTTTGATTCCTGAAATGGGAGTGGATTGGATTTATTTTAGATGAAGCTCAAGCTTCCTTTCAACTTTACAATGCTCTGATTCTTTATGACCTCAGCTTTGCAAGACTGTTCCAAGATTTGTGTTCAAGCATCACTTCTTGGTAGGTCTTTGGTTGAAGTTTCACAGTTCCACTGGTGAAGAGGCTCTCCTCCTCTTGCTCCAAACTGCAACACTTTTCCATGGCACTTCCTGCACTGCCTTTGCTATTAGCATTCTCTTCCTCTGTTTTGCCTAGTTGTTCTTCCACCTCTATTGCCTCCCTTCACTGCCACAGCTCAAGAGCTCTGTCTATATATTCTTCGTCTTCTCTTATAATCTTAAGTGAAGCAACTTGCTTCTCTAGTTCTTTCACTTTGTCTTCCAAGAGTGCTATTGTTACACGTGTATGCGGTGTTGTTCTCAGGCACAAAGACAAACACTGCACATATTTTGCAGGTCACCACCACTGAAGTGTCTCTTCCCGTCACAATCTATTTAATTCTTTCAGTTTAAATCTTTAGACCAGTGGTTCCCAACGTGGGGCACACATCACGCGGGGGGCTTCAATTCCCAGAAGCCTAAGTCAGTACACTGGTTGATCAGTGTTTTGGAGAACTGACTTGGGCTTCTGGGAACTGAAGTCCAAAAACAAAAAATTGGGAAAACATTGCTTTATACCATTTTCTTGAGTTTCTCTCCTTTCCTCTAAGCCACTCCCCTTCCTGTCAGGCTGGACACATGGTTCTTCTCCAGTGTGATCTGTTCAAAGTCAGCAAGTAAAAGGTAATACAGTAAAACCTCACTTAAAGAGCGCCTCGCTTAGAAACTAACTCACTTAAAGAGCAGAATTTTCTCTGAATGATCGCCTCGCTTAACAACTAAAACCAACCAAAAACTTGCCTAACAACTAAATCGGGGTTCGCAATCTCCCCCCCCCCCAAGTCACAATTGGTCACTTACAATGGTGTTTTGTTTAAAGAGCAAACTCGCTTAAAGAGCAATCCCATGGAACGCATTATGCTCTTTAAGCGAGGTACCACTGTATTCCAAAAAGGAACAGTATTTATTTAAAATACATTCTATGTCAGTGATGGCTAACCTTGGCACTCCAGGTATTCTTGGATTTCAATTACTAGAAACCCAAATCAGCACTTCTGCTGATCTGGGCTTCTGGGAATTGAAGTTCAAGAACAGCTGGAGCGCCAAGGCTCACCATCACTGTTCTATGTGCTACCAGTATTTCTTTTAGTCAACTATATACTTGACCATACACACAAGAATTCATTTTTATAAACATAACCATACATTTTGCACCCTAAGCATCGTACAAAAAGTTATAAATAGTGAAAAATGACAGAACACTGTCACTACTGGCCTCCCAAACCTTCCTCCAGTAACTGTATACTGTGACACACAACCCATTGCTTTGTGGAGGCAACTCTGCCAAGCTGTCTGTGTGTTTTTGTAGCGTTTCCATAGCAAAGGTTATTGAATGCGTAAGTTAAACTAAAGCTAGAAGGCTAACGAGAGAAGGTCACTACAGGATAAGCGACAATAGCTTCACTCTGAAAAATCTCTTTACGTATATCAGCATGTTGCAAATGGATCATCTTGATTACATTTGCAAGGTTAAAAAAATCTGTTACAAACGAATGCATAAAAAGCAATATTTATGCATTTTTATATTGCCAGATTTTAAAGCAATAAGTCTGGAACCACCACACACATTTACTTACAACTTAGCAGACCAAGATTATTCACTTCAAGGCCAAACAAAGAGCCATACAGGTTGCAGTATTAACTGACATTTTGGAAATGGAATTAATTTTGACCACCTTAAGCAATGTCAGAAATCCTCCACTTTAACTTCTGAAACTTCTAGATTTTCAGCCACCTGCTAAGAGGACTAGCAAGAATTAACTCTCCATTTACAGATGTTAACAGTTAATTCTCTATTAAATGGAACTTGGAAGTTCCACTGCTGGAATATCAATTATAAATGCTATTTACACACAGAATTACTTGTTTATATGCTGAACTGCGCTTATAAACTGAAAATGGCACCATCCAATTAGCCCCGTGAATAACACTGTTTTGAAAGAGTACCATTGCCAAATATATATAAGAATTCCCTTTCACAGCTTAGTGCTGTTTGTGTATATTTTCCTTCTGCTTCTCTTTGGTTCTCTGTATAGCTTTCTTTGTTAGATTTATGCAAAAGAAGTTCAGGAATAATAGTTAATATCATAATGGGGAAGTGTTCTACTGTATACAGCAGTCTCTTACTTGCAAGGTAACCTAGCTGCTTAGTGCAGGGGTGTCCAAACTTTTCGAGCCGAGGGCCGATCACATGGTTCAGGAGTGCCCAAACTACAGCCTAGGGGCCGGATCCAGCCCGACACCAATTCATCTGGCCCACACCACCCTCATTGCTCCCAGAAGTGAAAGAAAAATGTACCTGAAGGTGTCATGGGTCAGATCTGGCCCCCAGGCCATAGTTTGGGCTTAGTGAGAGCCAAATAGTGTCTCTAATAAAGTGTGCCATTTCCAAGCACTGCTGTTGATTGCTCAGTGTCCATATTAAAACAAGATTTTTTTTTTTTGTGGGGGGGGTCCAGAATGATAGCTAATTCTCTGTTTCAGGAGTACCCAAACTAAAGTCCCATGCTCTTTCTGTGTGGGCCTTCCAATCAGCTTATTTACCTTTGAATATTTACTTCTTTTTCTCTGGCCAGGTTATCCTGCAATAGTAATAGTGTAGATCCTACTGCCAAGGACCCAACACTGATTGTCAGGTGGTTGTTAATGAACCTGACAACTCTGAGGACTAATGGCCTTAGGTGTTGAAGTGCACAGAGAAGGAAGAGTGATGGTCCCCAAGTGGATTAAATCAGAGTTGAATCCATCTTGATGAAGGACAGCAGCTTAATCATACTGGCTTGGGGCTGAGGTGGACTTTGTGCGCCAAAAGGGCTCAGGACAAGAAAGTGACTTGCAGAACTGGATCAGTAGTATGGGTGTCATGCTGTGATGTGGAAGGCAGATGAAAGGCCAATGCATTATAGTCTCAGGAGAGTCTTCATGGCTAATCGCTGTGAGGATCACCAATATTTGGATATGGCAGAACAACCACAAGAAGAATTTACTTCTGATCTAAATTGGTAGGTTAATAATTTTATTACATCTTGATTTGAGATGTAGCCCTTTTTAGGCACTGGGCACCCTAAATGCAGCCCTGTTGCCCAGCAGTCCGAAACCAGTGGTGAGATTCAGCAGGTACGCTCCAGTCCACCAGAACTGGTAGCAGAAATTCCAGCTAGCCCCACCCATCCATGTTTTGAAATAAAGTAGTCCTAATTCGGGTGCAATGCAGGGCTTTCCCCCTGGCCACGCCCACCATACCACGCCCACAGAGTAGGTAGTAAAAATTTTTTGAATCCCTCCACTGTCTGAAACCAATAGCATAAGGTTACACCAGATAAACCTGATGATGTCATCAGTTGTGGCCATATTTCATTAACAGAAAGACATATCAATGTTTCTTACCTTCACTACAGGATGTCCACCGGTAGAGGCTTTTACAGCTCCTCTACTGCCTTCTGTTTCATAATGTGCTCTATGATGTGTTTTTGGTTGTACTTCTATTTTCAATTCACACTGCCCATACTGAGTAGGCAAAGGCCAGTCTAGTGGGGGGTATGAAGATGTGCTAAAAACAAGAAGTATGCAGATTTTAGTATTTCTTTAACAAGCTGACATCCAACATTTCAACTCTTGAGAAGAAATCAATAAAAAGATAATATAAAAATATACAACGTAAAATGATATCAAAGGATGAAAACTTAACTTTACTTCTCTTTACTCTATTATTGCTCAACAGCCTTGTCAAGCTTTATACATAAGGAGAAAATAAAAATCATTCTTAAAAACTTACGTCTCAAACTAAACTATGGCTTTGGAGGTAAATGTTCCTTTATGGTTCTAGTTTAAAACTTGTGATGAACAGATTGTAGTATTTTGATATTTGAAAGAGCCCATGCCAAAACTCCATAGAGCAAGGGTGGCCAACCTTGATGCCCCAGGTGTTCTTGAACTTCAATTCGCAGAAGCCCTGATCAGCAGATGTGCTTACCTGGGCTTCTAGTAATTGAAGTCCAAGAACAACTGGGGGCACCAAGGTTGGTTACCTCTGCCATAAAGCATCTAAGGGAGTAATTTATCCTTATACAGCTGTATTAATAAAACCACAATTTTTCTACCTGGTCCAGAAGAGATGCAATGAACAGTACTGGTGGGTACCTCATGCGACAGAGCTACAGATTCAAAGTGATTTGACTATGCCACATCAATATATTTAAGTCCCTTAAGTCTGTTAAGCTGCTACAGTGGTACCTCACTTAAAGAGCATAATGAGTTCTATGGGATTGCTCTTTAAATGAGTTTGCTCTTTAAGCAAAACACCATTGTAAGTGACCAATTGTGAGTTCTGGTGGGGGAGGGGATTGAACACCCTGATATAGTTGTTAAGCAAGTTTTTGGTTGGTTTTAGTTGTTAAGCGAGGTGACCATTCAGAGAAAATTCTGCTCTTTAAGTGAGTTAGTCTCTAAGTGAGGCACTCTTTATGCAAGGTTTTACTGTATTTCTTCCTCCCTTTTAAAAAAAAGTTTTGGTTATGGTGTCGTTAACTTGGACGTGTTTCCTGGCACAATACAACCTTAACAATCTTTTATACCTGAGTACAGTATATCACAGGAGGATAACATCATCAGCATAAAATAGCATTTGAAATATTCCTGTCCTTTACATGAGACAGATAAAACTTTGGGCTAGATAAAGAAGAGACTATGTCATTTAAATATAAATCAAATAGAAGAGGAGTTAGTAAATATCCTTAACACACTCCCTTATTTAAAAGGATTGGGTTTAAAGGTTGCCATCAGAGGTGACTTTTCCTTGTATGGTAGTGCATAGCACTGGATTCTCCTAGGGAACCTACACTCTAAAATTCAAAGATTCCAATTTGCTCCAAAGAAAGGATCATGATATAGAGTCAATGACTGCTTTAAACTCTACAAAAGCCACAAACAGGGATGGTGGAGGGGAGGAATATATATATTCTCACTAAGTATTGTAATAATAAGAATTGCATGTCAGAAATTATTCTGGGTTGAAAAGATTTTTGCTGGACAAACTTTACTCAGGGGATGTCCAAATGAGACTGCTTTCATGTCCCCAAGATGTTTTCCAACCGAAGTGGTCCCTATTGATCTATCTGCAACGTCTTGCTTTCAAACTGCTAGGTTGACAGGAGCTGGGACAGAGACGGGTGTTCAAACCATCATGCAGTCTCAAACTGCCAACTTGCCAGCCTTACAGCTAACAAGGTGAGTTTCTTAACCACTGAGCCACCACAGCTCCTAGTATTGTAATAAAGAACCGTGGTCAGTTGTAGACATGGCAAGGTAGACACCTACTTGTTCTTCTCCCAACAAGTTCTTTGAAGATGCCCAGTTTTTCAATTTGTTCAAAAGACATCTTGCATACAATTTTCTGGTGACACCTAGCCAGCTTATAGAGTGATAATTTCTTGAAGCTGACCGAGCACCTTTCTTGTAGAAATATACTTATCATGGTTTCATCCCATTCTGAGAAGAATTTCTTGGATCTGTAAATAGCAGTGATGGTGAACCTTGGCACTCCAGCTGTTCTTGGACTTCAATTCCCAGAAGCCCAAGTCTCCGTGAATCTACACGAATGGGTTTACTGCATGAACGTGCAGTAGACCCATTCGTGTGGATTTACAGGAGACTTGGGCTTCTGGGAATTGAAGTTCAAGAACAGCTGGAGTGCCAAGGTTCACCATCACTGGTATATAGAAATAAATAAGACAGCTAGTTGGGATCCAGTAGTGTAAGTGGTCAATTAGAAGGTCAAGTGTAATTTCATTCCTGTTCACCGTCATGACCTCCTCCCCTAGTTCACTGCAATAAAATGTTAAAATGTCAAACTACTGTTGCCTTCCAAACACATGTGACAATTCTGTCCCATGCTGCATGGCATGCTACAGCTTCTTTTTTTGGATTACAGTATCTTTTCATACTGCTTGTAAAGAGACTAGATAGTTTTTTCTTTTAAAATGTAAGTTACTTTTACATTTCTTTTTTGAATTGCCTTAAGAGTAGTAGGATCATCATCAAATCAAGCATGAAGACATACAATATTCATGGAAAATAATACAATATGTAAGACCAAAAGCAGAACCAGAGTATATCCGCAATAAAACAAAGGGAGAAATGCTGAGTGTTGCAAGTGAAGAACATGCAGAGAAGAGCTGGAGTGGAGATTCCAGGGGGCATGCAGTAAGACTGTCAAGTTACACTTTCATAAGCTCTCAGTGTGCGTGAAGACATGGTAGCAATTGCACAAATTGAAGACATGGTAGCAATTGCACAAATTAAGTTCTCTTCTCCACATTCTCAAAATGTTACTTACAAAATTAAATTTAGTTTAAGTGGAAGGAGCACTTCCACTCATAGGAGTTACATCATCACTAACATCTATAGGACAGGGTTCACTGCAGAAAACACCACTTTGGCCAATTTGTAGTAACGCACGTTCTCACTGCAACATTTGTATTGTCACATTGTATTGCTGGAGTATATTTCTCCATTGTATCTCCCGCTTGTACTATTCCATTGTATTGTTAGACTGTATCGCTACATTGTATTGTTTGATTGTATTATTTTGTATTTTAATTTTGTATTATTATCTATATTATTATACATGTGTGTGTACACTTTATGACTGTGAGCTACCCTATATAGGTTGTTTTGTAATTTACTGTTTTATTGGGTACTCATGGTATATTTTGTTATTGAAATTGTGATGCTTATTAATTTGTGATTATATATTTGTTCTGTAAACCGCCCTGAGTCGGTTTTACCGAGTAGGGTGGTATATAAAACAAACAAACAAACAAACATGTGTGGTTCCCCCCCCCCCATACTTTACCTATGCAGTATGCTATAATAATTTTAAAGCAGGGGTTCCCAACCTAAGGCCTGTGGATCGCATCCAGCCCACAGTGTCATTTCATGTGCCCCCTTCTCCAAGGGCATTCAAGAAACAAAATGGCCACCCTTTGAAGCTGTTGGGACAAAATGGCTGCCCCCATTGTGCAGGCAGGGCAAAATGGCCGTCTGGCCCTCGAAGCTGACTGCGAGAGCGGGTCCCAGCCCCCGGCTTGAAAGGTTGGGAATCTCTGTTTTAAAGTAAACTATGAAACTGTCCTCTTTTAAACGAGTTGGACCATAAAATTCATCAGCCTCATGTATCTCTGCATCTTGGGCATCATAGTCTGAAACAACTGGAGGATATCAAGCTAGGAAAGACTGCTCCGTTGTTGTTCAGTCACACAGTCAATTCCGACCCTTCGCGACCCCATGGACCACTGTCCTCCAAGCACTTCTCTCCTCCACCATCCTCTTCAACTCGCTCAGCTCTGTGCCCATTGTGTCTACAATACCATCCAGCCATCTCACTTTGGGCCGCCCCCTTCTTCTTTTGCCCTCCACCCTTCCAAGCATCAAAGCTTTCTCAAGCAAATCCTCTCTTCTCATTTGATATCCAAAGTACTTTAGCTTGATCTTTACTATTTGACCTTCTAAGGAGCAGCCAGGGTTAATTTCTTCTAAGATTGACCTATTTGTATATAATGAGTTGCAATACTGTGCTCATGTTTTAAAATGGGTTTAATGTAACATGCTGTTACTGACTGTACAAGGAATCTTATTACTAGAAAGAGATAAATGCTATAAATAAAAATGCTTTGCTTACAAAATAGGATTAAGATTGTTATAAAAAAAAGACAAAAACCAAGAACCACCAAATTAACATGGAAATAAAATTTAAAAATTATGTACTCTGTACAGTATAATTATAGGGTAGCTACTATACACTGTGAATCCTGTATCCAGAACTATAGTTCCTTAGTAACTAATACTAGCAGTAACTACTTTAAAAACTGTTATATTTCAATGTGAGCTTTTGTGGATCAAGTCCACGTCATCAGACATGGGAGTGATGTCTGATGAAGTGGACTTCATCCAGGAAAGCTCACACTGAAATATAAGTTAGTCTCTAAAGTGCTACAGTGTTTTTGTTTTGTTTTGTTTTGTTTATTCTCTGATATGCCTGAAACACAAAGTAACATGGCTACTATTCCAAGTAGCAGAAGCGATATGACCAAATCAAAACACTAATTTACTGGAAGTGTTTTCATGCTATTGTGAATAATATTCATTTTATATAATAGCAAATTACAATACTACCATCCTGTCCGTCTCCCAGTACAAGACCAAAAACAGCTGACAACATGTATTAAAACTGTTGTATATCAGTCCTGAAATTGTTGTTGATCACAAGCTGAATATGAGCCAATAATATGATGGAGCTTCAAAAAAAGCCATTGCTATTTTAGGCTGCAATAACACATGTACAACCCCTAAAGTACATAACTATTAATGGCCCTCTATTCAGCACTGGTTAGACAGCATCTTGAATAGTTTGTCTAGTTCTAGACACTGCACTTCTAGGAAAATGCAGACAAACTGGAATAAAGTTCAGAGGAGGGCAAAAAGGATGACTGGAAACCAAGCCCTAGGAGGAAAGACTGAAAGAACTGGGAATGTTTAGCCTGGAGTAAAGAGAAATGAGTGGAGATATGATAGCAATCCTAACACACTTCAAAATTGTTCTACAGAGGAGGGGCTCAATCTATTCTCAATTTTTCTAGAGTGCAAGAAACATTGTAAGAGACTTGAGTTACAGGAAGCTAGTTTTGATTGAATATAGGGGTGGGGGCTTCCTAACTGTTAGAGCAGTACAACAATGAGACCAAGTACCTTGGGAGGTGGTGAGAGCTCTAACACTGAAGAATTCAAGAGAAAGTTATATCAGAAAACAAAAACAAAACAAAAAATAAAAATAAAAACACTGCAGCACTTTAAAGACTAACTGCTATGTGAGCTTCTGTGGCTCAAGTCCACTTCTTCAGACAAGGAGTAAAATTTCAGGCATGGTTTATATACATCAGATGCAGAGGTCAAGATGTTACAAGGAAAGTGGGTTACCAAACAACAAAGCAAAGAGCAATTAAGCAGAATAACAAGACAAGCATGCATATCAATACAGCCCACGCACAGCTTGACCTCTGCATCTGATGTATATAAACCATGCCTAAAATTTTACTCTTTGTCTGAAGAAGTGGACTTGAGCCACAAAAGCTCACAGTAAAAATATAGCAGTTAGTCTTTAAAGTGTTGTGGTGTTTTTATTTTGTTTTGCTTTCCGATATGCCTGAACCACAGACTAACACAGCTATTGTGTCAAAAATTTCAAGAAAAAGTTAGACAGCTGTATATCAGATAAACTTTGACATACATTCCCAAATTAGGATGGCCTTGCAGGCCTCGTCAAACTTCATCATTTTACAATTCTCTATGAGGTTTTTGTTGTTTATTAATGTTTCTTACTTCTAGGGGACTGCAGTGGCTCAAGTGGTTAAGACGCCTAACTTGATGACTGGAAGGTTGGCAAGTCAGCAGTTCGAGACCCGAGTGCTTCACAGCGGAATGAGGTCCAGTCTCTGTCCCAGCTCCTGCCAACCTAGCAGTCTGAAAGCAAGAAATTGCAAGTAGATAAATAGGTACCGCTTCGGTAGGAAAGTAGACAGCATTCTGTACACTCCACCGTCTAGCCATGCCTGCCATATGTTCACAGGAACATTTGGAGATGCAGACAGTGTTGGCTTTTTGACTGTAAACAAAAATGAACACTGAACCCTGGAATCAGATATGACTGGCTACTGAGCAAGGGTGACCTTTACCTTTACTTTACTTCTAGCACTAGGAGAAATCTATAGTAAAATACTCCTGGAGAAGTGATACATTACATTTTCTGGCACTGATGGAATAACAAAAAAACAAACTAAATACTACCTTGTTAGGCTACTGAGTTGAGTGTTCCAGATAACCCGTCTATAGTTAGTACAAATATTCTATTCTATTTTATTTTAAAGATCAAAGAAAAATATTTTTACCCCAAGAATAAACTAAACAGGGCTTATGAACTGAAACTAACACAGCAGCTAAAAACAGAACTTTGTTTTGCTTTATAGAAACACTAAGTTAAACACAGATGGTGGTGAAACTTTGTATGGCAGGGTTAACATTAATTATCAGTAATGAAATAAACTGCTTGCCTAGCCACAGATCAGCTGCCAGTGAATAGCAGCTAAAGCACATCAGTCTGGAACAGGGGTTCACAGCCTCTTCAAGCCAGGGGCCAGGTCATGCTCTCACTCAATCAGCTTCAAGGGCCAGATGGCCATTTTGACCAGCCTGCACGATGGGGGTGGCCATTTTGTCCCAACAGCTTCAAATGGATGCCCAATTTGTTTCTTGAAAACCCTTGGAGGGGGAGCACATGAAATGGCGCTGGCCCCAGGCCTTAGGTTGGGAACCCTTGATCTGGAGGAATACCACAACAAATGGAAATCTGCAAAGCTGATGCAGGAAGGTAACCAGCATTTAGGTAACCAGAGAATGAAATAGTCAACCACAAAGCCCTTTCCAACCTGGGATGTTATTCTTGAGCAACTGTGCTTCTTATTCCAAAGGGCACTATTGCCAAACATTGAAAGAACATTGTGATGCCTGCTTCAACCTGAGCTCCTGTCTCAAGCTGCCTGACATTACAGAAGAGTTTCAGAGTTTTCCCCCTTAAAATGTTTGAAGTGGTATCCATGTTAGACTGTGCAAGCATATCTGAAAGTAAATAAAACAGAACCACAACAAACAAACAAAATACAAAAAATGTTGTGGCACCTTAAAGACGAACTCCTGTATTAGAATGTGAGCTTTCGTGGACCAAGTCCACTTCATCAGACATCAGAGTGAGGCCTCATGGCATCAATTTATACACACATTAGGTACACAGGCACACAATAATTGACCAGCCTAACAGAATAGTAACATTGATGCCATGACGCCTCTCTCTTATGTCTGATGAAGTAGACTTGGTCCACGAAAGCTCACATTTAAATACAAGAGTTTGTCTTTAAGGTGCCACAGCAATTTTTGCCCTTTTTTGCTGTTCTGTTTTATTTACTCTCAGAGGTTTTCTTACTTTACTGTACAGTGGAACCCCGGGTTACAGACAGTTGGGTAACGGAAACCTCAATTTACAAAAAGAAATCCATTGAAAATAATGCCTCGGCTTATGGAATTTTTTCAGAATGGTTCCCCCCCCCCATGGCATTCCTATGGGAAACCACACAATGCATTCCTATGGGCAGTTAGCAATAAGGAATTTTCACTATAAGGAAAACTCCACGGATTAATTCCGTAACCTGGGGTTTTACTGTATTTCTTTGTGGTTTCTCAATATTTAAAAGAACCAAATAGTTTTTAGGTTATCTTTGGTTTCTATCAGAAATTAAATAGTTTTAGTCAAAGTCAGTTTAGATGTCAGAAGACTTAGCAGTATTTGTCTTGTCTAGGCTTCTCCAGTGACGGGTTCTGAAATCCCATCAGCCCAAGCCTGTATGGCCAATGGACAGGGGCAATAGATGACACAGGCTCATTGGAAGCTATTTGGATGAAATGACTACAAACCTTCTACACTTATACCAGCATCAGTTTTGTGGGAACTTAGGAACACAAAAGGCAATCATGGTTTTGTAATCAGATATCAACAGCTAATGGCACCAATATATATTCAAACTTTGAAACATTTGCCACCACTGTGAAACTGGATATTAGACAAACATAGGTAAACATACGCATTGTATTCAAATGTTTTAATGTCTTAGATTTATCCGATTAATCTGTATATTAAAGGAACCATTACGTGGTGTACAAATGTTGAATAGTTTATTTCTGTAATACTTAACTACTTCAAAAGTGTCTGCTTAACACATGTGTAATAATTATCTCTAGGTCAACAAATATATCTGAACATTATGTTTACTTTACGTATCCTGACTAATTTATATATGTCATTAAAACCACACATTTAAAATAATCCAGATAAGGCATTTGTATTCAGTTTAGATTTTGAACAGGCAATCCTCAATACCTTTGAACGTTAATCTTAAAGGGATTAAAGTATCTTTGAACTGCTAATTCAAAATTAGGGATAATCTTGAAAAGGCTTTCTAATTTCAAACATCTGACTAGTAACCAAATGTCAAATAATAATATACATCTTCCAGCGGCATGCAGATAAAAGAAAGTTGGTAGGCATTTCAAAAAGTACTCCCTTTTTCCATCATGCAGTTCAAGAAAAGGAAGATTTAGTTTGACATACCCAAAGTAACTAACTCTCGGTATTGGGGAGGGAGTGTATGAAAGAAAAGCTCTTGACAGTTTTACTGGGAGGCAGAAACCAGGCCTCTCTGCCCAAACATCAGAGCAGCAAAACTGAACACTGTAGCCTCTGTTAAAAGACTCTAAACAAGCCTACAGTGCTTGGGTTTTTAAAATATCCCTAGGCCTTTTAGGTTTTATTCTTTTACTCCAGCAGAAAAAGAAATATATTGTGGCTAGTCATATGACTAGCTGTTGTCTCAAGAAAGCTTGCCTGGCATTATTCATTTTCTCAGTAGAGAAAAGCACTCATCTACAAACAGTTTCAATATGCAACACTGGCAGGTAGAATTAAATAGTTTATACTATGTACACATACTACGTTATCTAACACATTCATTTCCATTGTGATGAACAAGACTGTCAACAGAATCAAATTAATGTAGTCACTGTCTTCTCCAAAATACCACACTAGCAATTAACATTTTAAAATTTCAGAAAATACACCAGTTTGACAATACTATAATCATGTTTCTGGCCATACTTTTAGAAAAGGTAAGGAGAGGTATATTTTGTTCTAGAATGCTTTAAAAAACATGTGAATATACTTTTTGGAAACATGTTCAAGACAGAAACTTTTAGAACACAAGCCAAGGCCCATCTTTTGTTAGGTTTGATACTTTTCATCCAGAGCAGGGATGCCCAAACATTTTTGGGCCGTGGACCAATCACGTGGTTCAGGGAGCCGGTCATTAAGGCCCGGGGAACAAATGCGGTCCCCAGGCTGTAGTTTGGGCACCCCTGATCTAGAGTATATAAAACGAACACACTAAAACAGAAGACATGTCCTGAACAGAACAATAAAGCAAGGCAAAATACTGGGCTCTTAGATACCCAGTGTGGAGTACTGGACCAGGTGACAGGTTAGGATTTTGATTCATATTCCTGCTCAGCCTTGGAAACTCACTGGAGATATGGATAAAGCCACTCCTTAAATATCTCACTTATCTTGACATCCCTATTAGAGTTGCTATAAGTCAGTTCTGCCTTGATGGCAAATAACAGCATCTAGACCAGGGGTGGTCAACCTTGGTGCTCCAGCTGTAACTCAACTTCAATTCCCAGAAGCCTTGATCAGCAGGTGTGCATGACAGCTAGGAAATCTCACAAGAATAGAACTTATAGAAGAAGGGGCAGGATTAATGAAGTGGTTCTAATCTACAGAAACACTAAGTCCGTGATGGACAAACTTGGCACTCCAGGTGTTCTTGGACTTCAATTCCCTTAAGCCCAAGTCGCTGTGAATCCACATGAGTGGGTTTCCTGCACACACGTGTAGTAAACCCAAGCATGTGGATTCACAGAGGCTTGGGCTTCTGGGAATTGAAGTCCAAGAACACCTGGAGTGCCAAGGTTCACCATCACTGCACTGAGTTAATATAAATTAATGGCAATATAAATTTGAACTAATAAATAAATAATAATAAATAAATGAAGGAAACATATTTTTTAATTTTAAAAAATTGCAAGTGGCATAATCTTGACCACATACTGCACTACAAGAGAAAATATGGATCACCTTCCTTCAATACTTTTTAAAATACATTGATATCAGCAAAAGCAATATAAATGTATGTAGCACCAGTCACAGAAATAATTGGGAGATGTGCAGTAGCAAGTTAATCAAGTCATAGATACAATACATTAGTGATGAACTTACAAATCCAGACATAATTTGACTGCCACGCTGGACTGTAATGTTATTACAGTTGCTCAGTGGTTAAGAAGCTCATCTTGTTAGCTGGAAGGCTGGCAAGTCAGCAGCTCAAGACTAGGGTACTGCATGACGAATTGAGTGCCCATCTCTGTCCCAGCTCTTGGGGACATGAAAGGAGCCTCATTCGGGTGTCCCCTGAGTGGCGTTTCTTCCGCAAAAATCCTTTCAACCCAAAATAATTTCTGACACTATATCATCATCATCATCATCATCATCATCATCATCATCATCATCATACTGAATATTTTCATTACACATGAGATAAGTTGAGGTGGGGTACCCGGGTTCCTTATTGTTGCATTATGCTTGATGGTTTTACTGAGGAACATCTAACCTACCTCCCAAGACACAAACAGCCCCATAATTTCATTTATTTTCACCCTGCCAAACTACTTACCGAAATATAGGAGTATGTCCAGGCTTTGGTTTGTTCCAAGTAAAATGTGAAGGAACAGAAAGAAACTGGTCACTGGACAAATCTTTTTTTAACGTATGCTGGGATCCACAGCTATCATCTGCAGCAGTTTCGAGGGGTGATGTTAGATTACCCTGTTCTTCAGAACAAAGCTCTATTTTTCCTGATATAGTGGCAGTCTGATTTTCAGAAGTTTTTCTTGTTTTAAGAGGAATGTCAGTCTCTGCACAACATTGAAACGGTGAGAGACCAGGTGTCAGACCATGGAGAGAAGAGTTTAGCCATGTGTCTTCTGTTATACTTCCCCTGGGAGAATGTCCTGGTGATGGAGCTGGAGAATGGTGAGGAGAAAGGGAGCCAATGTAACAGATCTCAGCGCTAGAATGTCGACGTTTCCCACATGGTGATGTAGGCCTTGATGATGGTCTTGAGGTTGGTCTAGGACTAAGCCAATTTTCATCTGTGATACTAGTCCTTGGAGAATGACATGGGGATTGTCTAGGTGACAAAGCATGCCCAAATCCATAGGATGCTGGCCAAGGTTCATCCACCAGACAACCCCTTGGAGAACCTCCAGGAGATGTCAAAGGTGACCCAAGGGTAAACCGAGCAGCTGCTTCATTCAGTTCTGAATCCACATCATCATAAATATGAGAGATAGATTCACAAGAAGAGGCATCTGAGAACCAGCTCCGAGAAGAAATGCTACTGGCAGGACTTGGACTAAGGGAAGATTCTCTATAGGAAGGCTCAAGAGGAAGATACAAGTGATCCCTCGAAGGTCGTTCCATATACTCATTTTGAGGGCCATTTGTGTGCAATTCATTTTCACTGGCTTCTATTCCTTGATGACAGTTAGGGGAAATAGATGTAATTTGAATACTGGGACACTCAAAAGGCTTAGGACCACCTAGAGCACTGTATTTGGAGTCTGAGATTTCTTCATAGCTTTTATGCAATCTAGTAGGCGAAGACAGAGAAGGGTGTGGCTGAAACCCATGACAAGGGATACATATTGGATGGTTTACAGATGATGTGTGGTCTACGCTGAAGATACACACAGATGCACAGCTGTTAGGTTCAAGATCTGAAAAGAGAAAAGAGAAATAGACATTAAAATACAGGTATTATACTAAATCAATCATTTCAGTGTTCTAGAATAGAAAACTGGTTATGCTAACCACATCTAACATTTATATTGTGACAAAACATTTATTTACTAACAATTTAAAACATTTGTAACTTGCCTTTTCGTAAAGTGTCCGGGTAGGCTCACAATTTCTCAAAACATTAAAACAACTGCATCGTTTTAACAGAATGAGAAGTTATATGCCGAACAACAAATAAAAATCAAGTCATGTGAAACAAAACTATCATTAAAGTCATTTAAAAATCTAAAATTGTCTACAGATCCGATTTGAAAGTGTAACACCATTCAGATCAGCATTTTTTTTTTTGCCTGCATTGAAAGAGAACGTCCTCTCTATAACTGAAATTCTGCATTACCAGAAATATTTAAGAAACAGACTTTGCATTATTGATCATGGAAAACAGCCTCTGAAGGATACTCAAAAGTATTACACGTTTTTCTTCTGAAGTTTCCTGGCTGAGCTGAGATCATACAACTAGCTGAGGACAATAAGCAAACTAATTCAGTCACTGAAGTTCATGTCAAAGACTGACAACAGTTTTTAAGCACATCTCCAAGGGGAAAAGAACATTCACATTTTTAAAAAGTTCAACAAAAATAATTTGTTTTGTTAAGGTAACAACTGTGAATTTAAAACAAGGAGATGCTTTGAATCTTCTCTCAGCCATGACGGTGAGCAAGGCAGAAACCCAAAACCTGAGTAGGCTCATTGACTTAATAATAAACTGTGGCTTAGCTCTACGTACAACCCAGGTCTATAAATATACAGATCAATGAAAGACATGTTTGTAAGTAATGGAGTCAAACAAATAATGCCATTTTCATGAATACTGCACCACTGGAATGTCCCTGGTTGCTGCCTACTAAAAATTCAAGTACTCATTCAACATTGTTGAATATGTTGTCCCTTTGTACCAATTTGTACACAGCAAACAAACCTTTAGCTTGGTTTAAAGTCAAGATTTTCATCAGGCATATGCTAACAACCACACAAGTAAATATTTCTTCTTCTACCTTCCCATTTCCAAACAGAGTTCCAGAGTTTAATGGATTTGCAGAGCCACCCTTACCAGTGCAAACAATTTTATAACACATCTGCATGACATTTAACACTGTTCAATTTTTCCCACTCACAGTGCTTTACACAAGAGTCCCAATCTAAGCTAAACTTTCCACTGTTTGTGTGTATGCATCTCATAGAGTACTGTGCTAGCAAGTTATACACCAAGAATTCAGCTTCACAGTGAAAACTGCTGGAAAGCAGAGGCTAAACTGTACACAACTGGGTCATTGCTGAGCATCAAAGATTTACAGATTCCAGATAAACATTAACAGTAAACACAAGAACTTAATTCTAATCTTAACAAATATTCAATTGTAACCAAGAATACCACCCACACAAAAATACCCTACATAAACTTATGTTTTACACTGTATCTGACAAGCTGGGTTTTACTCAAGCAGGGGGACAACACAGCATTTTCCCCTTCATTCCATTTGCCAAATGACAGATACATTCATCAAATGGCAGCTTAGCTATTAAAAACTCAATCTCCACCACATTTTCTAAAGACACACGCCCTGAGTCAGTTTGCGCTGAGTTGGGCGGCATATAATAATAATAATAATAATAATAATAATAATAATAATAATAATAATAATAATAATAATAATAATAATAATAATAATAATAATAATAATAATAATAATAATAATAATAATAATAATAATAATAATAATAATAATAAATGGCAGCATGACATTCCCAACAGTATATCTGCAATGTGACTCCTGCTCAAGAAATCACAGAAATATTTAGTATGACTAGGTATCGTGAATAGTTCTGATATACAGTGTGTGTGTTTTTTTTTTTAATTTCTTGCAGTTATAAGAGCATGGAAACTTATCAAACATATTTAAACAATGCTAATATTGCCTGTTACTATGAACAGTCTGTACAGAATAATTAGATTTTTGGAAGTAAATATGTATGATGACTCAGCTTGCCACACAGCTCAAAACAACCATGCTGCCACTAAATACATATGAGAAATCTTTCCTTACATCCATGAGTCGGTTGCACCAAGTAGGGCGGTATACAAATCGAATAAATGAAATGAAATGAATGAAAATGAGTTTAATCCCCAAAATAACAATCCTTTTATGGACTACAAAAATGGGTGACTGCTTTTCTGTGCTGTGAAATAGTGCCTTCCCATTCTGTCCTCAGAGACGACTTGGAGAAGCCACAAATATTTCCATTTATTAACTCTTAGCTAAGATACATCCGATATATGGCTAGTTAGTTCAATACTGTTATCTGGTACACCAATTCTCTGTAGAGTGTTTTATTATGCCATGTTTTGTCAAGCCACATGACCACAACTGTCATTTTATAGGCTAAGAAATCATATTTTTTCAGGCAAATAAATGGAGGCAAGACTTGCTCCTATATTATTCTCCATTCAGGCAACACTACTTTTTGTTGTTCAGTCGCACAGTCGATTCTGACCCTTTGCGACCCCATGGACCACAGTCCGCCAGGCACTTCTGTCCTCCACCATCCTCCTCAACTCACTCAGCTTTGTGCCCACTGTGTCTACAATACCATCTAGCCATCTCATTTTGGGCCGCTCCCTTATTCTTTTGCCCTCCACCCTTCCCAACATCAAGGCTTTCTCAAACGAATCCTCTCTTCTCATCTGATGTCCAAAGTACTTTAGCTTCATCTTTACTATTTGACCTTCTAAGGAGCAGTCAGGGTTAATTTCTTCTAAGATTGACCTATTTGTTCTCCTCGCTGTCCAGGGGACTCTCAAAACTCTCCTCCAACACCACATCTCAAAGGCATCTATTCTTCTGCGCTCAGCTTTCCTAATGGTCCAGCTCTCACAACCATACATTGCCACCAGAAATACCATTGCTTTGACTATAAGAATTTTTGTTTGCAATGTGATGTCTCTACTTTTCACTATGTTCCCCAGGTTTCTCATAGCTTGCATCTCAAGAATCAGTCGCCTTTTTATTTCATGGCTCCAATCACCATCTGCAGTGAGCTTTGATCCTAAGAAAGTAAAATCTGCCACTGCTTCTACTTCTTCCCCATCTATTTTCCAGGGACTGATAGGGCCTGTTGCCATGATCTTGGTTTTCTTTATATTGAGTCTCAAGCCAGCTTTTGCCATTTCTTTTTTCAAACTAATCAGGAGCTTTTTAAAGTTCTTCTCACTTTCTGCCATTAGGCTGGTATCATCTGCATATCTCAAATTGTTGATGTTTCTCCCAGCAATTTTGATCCCAAATTGTGATTCCTCCATCCCTGCACTGCGCATTATGTGCTCTGTGTATAAGTTGAATAAGCAGGGTGACAAAATGCAGCCTTGTCTTACTCCTTTTCCTATTCCAAACCACTCTGTCCTTCCGTATTCTGTCCAAACTGTTGCTTCTTGATTCATGTACAGGTTTCTCATGAAGCATATAAGGTGTTCTGGTATTCCCATCTCTAATTACTTGCCACATTTTGTTGTGGTCCACACATTCAAAGGCCTTAGTGTCAATGAAACAGAAGTAGACTTGTTTCTGATATTCCTTTGTTTTTTCCATGATCCAACGTCAATAATATCAGTCACAACATGAGGGGTTTGTTCAATTGCTTGTCTTCAAATATGATGTAAACCAGCAATGTGAAGCAGCTCCTCGAGCCAGTACATGCACAAATAAGGGTGTACAGGTAACTACATCCTCACCATGTGCTCTTCAGTGACATCAACCTGATTCTTGCTAGGGTCTGTTAAGGGATTTTACGTGTTTTCAGAGTTCCATGAAACTCACAATGGAAACTCCAATGGCCATGACTCAAGGTGGGGGCTACAGAATGATAAAGAAGAAAATTTTACTGTTGCTCACTGGCACTCTTCAAGCAATTGTGAAAAGATCAGCAAGTGAGGAGATCTTCATCATCAGCAAGAAGAAAGAAGGCAAGGGTTGGTGGGAGGAGAAAAGACAGACCCTAGCACAGTAATTCTGGCCTAGCTAATCAAAGCCCTTATGGAAGGAATGCAGGCATTCATCCACAGTCACACATACACACTCAATCTTAGTGGTAAACCACTCAGTAATTTAACTAAACTAGATAAGGAAGAATATCCTAAAAGATAAATCTTTTAACTTTCGCAAATGGCAGCTAGAACACAAAAGAGTGATTGTACTGCTGTTCCACCATCTATTTAATTATATTAACCACACAAATACCTCAATTTGGGCTTCTTCCACACTTACCAGAAGACAGTGCACATCTGTACAGTGAACTATCATTCTGCCAGCAATGACCTATACAAGACAAATAGGTCAATCTCAATGCCAAATAATTAATTAACACATCTATCATGGCACAATATATATAAGAAAGCAACATATGAATATTTCAACATCCTAGAAGTGACCTATTCTTGAATGAAGACACTTCAAATGGAGAATCCAGCATTAAACTATCTCATCAAGTTCAGCTTAACCACCTGTAGCCTTAATTGCACCTATGACTTAAATGGCAGGTGTTCATTAACGTATAAATGCCAGATTATGTATCAACTATGTACCATATTTGCTGGTGTAGAAGACCCACTTCCCCCCTCCTTAAATTACACTGGAAAGTGGAGTGCTTCTTGTACTGTATATAGTGGTCTATAGTGGGCTATTTTAGTAATAACAGGGTGTGTCTTATACTCCAATGTGTCTTATACGCCGGAAAATATGGTAAATGGTCATGGTAATTACATAAAACTTATCTTATCCTGAGTATAATTATTACTGTCCATATTTTCTTGCATTTCATTCTTCCCTGACATCACTGATAACATTTCCTTTCCCCAATTTCACCTGTGCATGTGCATTTATGTGCCAATTCAAAATGATATTCTATGCACCTTATGAAGTGGACTTCACAAGTGTCGTGTGGCACTTGGGTCTCGCACTGCTGACCTGCTGACCTGCCAGTCATCAAGTTCAGTGTCTTAACCACTAAGCCACCCCAGTCCTTATTTCATTTATAATGGTCTGTAAACTCCTGCGCACACTGATAATGATACTTAAATGGTTTCTAGCCAATTTTGAAATCTGGCATTTTGACCTGTAGACAAGAGGAGCTTCCTCCCACCCATTTGTAGGCAATTGTGGCATTCCAGATGTTGTTGGACAGCAAGCCTCCATCCCATGTAACTGGCTGCAATATTTGAAGGGTCACAAATAGCCATCCCTGCCTTAATCCAGGGCTTGCCCTCTCTTTTTCACTTTGGTAGCAAATACATTTGACAAAGGACAATTTCATTAGCCAAAAGACATCTTGACCTACCAATTCAATCCTTTGCATAACAGCCAAAGCCAATATTTACTGTACTTTCTCAAGTATAAGCCGAGTTTTTTAGCCCCAAAAATGAGCCCTAAAAGTGGGACCTGGCTTATACTCGAGGCAATAACTACGTGGGTCCCAAGACCGCGCTGGATTGAGATGTGCCAACAATTTAATTCATTTTACCATATTTTCAGGTATTTTGATTACTGAAACTCACTGCATATCCCACCCTCGGGTAATACTCAGGTCAATCTATTTTCCTGGGTTTTCAGATCAAAATTAGGTACTTCGGCTTATATTCAGGTCGGCTTGTTCTCGAGTATGTACAGTAATGACTAAACTGGAAATCCGACAATATCTTGTTAAAAATTATGCCAGCAGAGAGACATCTGCTGCTAATTAAACTACAGAAAAGGGGGAAATGTCTTTGTCCACCTAGCAAACCTCAATATAATAAAGAGAGAGTCACCCCCATTCCTTGCCAACTGTCATGAAAAGGGCTTTCAAACATTAAGATTTGAATTTGCATGGGTAGCACCCTTTTAGTTTGTGCCTAGGCTAGCACCTATAGCCGTGATGACGAACCTTGGCACTCCAGCTGTTCTTGGACTTCAATTCCCAGAAGTCCAAGTCTCTGTGAATCCACATGAATGGGTTTATGGCATGTACGCTTCTGAGAAATGAAGTCCAAGAACAGCTAGAGTGCCAAGGTTTGTCATCATGGACCTATAGTATTACTTTAGTTTTTAAAACCTTGCTCTCCATACAACGCTATACGGCTTATAGTGCAAATGGCAAGTGAAATATTTCTAGACAAAACAATACTCCCAATGGAATTCACACAGCCCTTCTCAAACAGGGATAACAGAAGTGCAGCACTATCAAATCACCAAACAAAAAAGATTTTCTTCTTTTAAAGAGCCACTTCTGATCTTCCAAAATACCCCATGATGGGGGCATAAAAATGTGGCAAAACTATCAATTACAACTACATAGGGGTGTGACTGGCTTTGAGAGTAAACAATTTAAAAAGATGGCAAGGAGCCACGAGAGCTACAGTATACTGTATGTGGTCCATAAGCTGCAATCTTCTCAGCCCTGTTCTACAATAGTTGCACTGAAGAGGGGGAGAATTGTGTTTGTCAAGTCCAAGCAAACACATAATACAGTATACTGTATACAGCTGTAATAGTTTCAAACAAGCAGACTTTCAAGTACACACAACTATAATAAAGATATTTCTACAAATAAACACATCTTTTTAAAAATTATTTTCAGAGCAATTTCTGCAGATGTTTCTTCTTTGTATTAAAAACATTTCAAAAATTACACAATTCATATTTTCCATGCCTTGAAATTTCATATCTTTACTTTAGAAACAATCGTTTCAACTTGATTTTTCATGGGGAAATAATTAGCTACTCTTTATACTGTTTAAAATTAGATCTTTATAGGATGTACAGCAGGGGTTAGCAACCTTTTTAAGTCGGGGGCTGGGTCATGCACCCTCAAACAGTTGAGGGGGCCAGACTGGAGATCCCCCCCCCCCGGGTGGTAAACACTGCTATAAAATGTGTCCACAGCTGTTTATAGCTGTTTCTGCTGCTTCCAGCAGCGGTGGTGGGAGTGAGGGTGGCGGGCCAGATGATTTGGCACTGTGGGCCATAGGTTGCCGACCCTGATGTATAGCATTTTTTGCCTAGCCCGATAAATGGATCAGCATCCTGTTTGTGTCAGCATAACAAAGTTATGCCAGCATAAATGTGATACATGGTACATCCAGTATCATTCTATCATAATATGGAAATGTGCAATCAGTCACACATCCCTATGATTAGCAACCACACAACACATCAGTGGAAGTGTTTCAAGGATAGCACTTCTGCCTTGGCATTTGCACAAGTACTGTGCATGCAACCATGACTTGCATACATGCAGTTGCACAATAAGACTTTGGCTACTGACTTTTTTGCATACATACTTATAAGAAAATACCCTACAGTAGTAGCCACCAAGAACAGGTTAGTAATCAAAGAACATATCAACGGGTTCTGAAGAATTCATTTCAAGCAATTGCAGTATCTGCATATAGGGTTAGGTAGTCTGCACTATAAATGCAATGCCAGTGTTTTCCATCAATAATAACCTGTCAAAACATTTTGTCTCCTCCTATTCTAAGACTGCTGGATCTTCAAGAAGCAGTTAAAAAATTATACTCCCATAAATAATGGTCTGGATTCTGCGAACCATCTTAATATATAAACAGCTTGGGTTATTTTAGCGTCAGTCCTGTTTTTATTAGCAGATTCACATCAAGAGTACATGCAGTAATTGGACACATTGCATATACAGTAAAACCTCATATAACACTAAAACCTGGTTCCACAAGTCTTGGTGTTATATGATTTTTAGTGTTATCTGATGCATGTTAAAATCCTATGGGATCCATAGAGATACATTGTAACCACACAGGCTTTAGCGGTTGTTATCTGAAGCATCCCATAGGATCTTAATGTTATCTGATGCAATTCTTCCTCCCAGATTCCTTAATGTTATGCGATTTTAGTGTTATTCGATACTAATGTTATATGAGGTATTACTGTACCAGTTTTAAACTCTGAATTCTGTACTGCTGGATTACCACAGCCACCTGGCTTTAGCGATTAATATGCATTTTGCTGCCAATAATAGCATTCTGTAGAAATACTACAGTTAGTAAGAACAATATTAACTAACACCCATGGTATGGTAGCTCTAGAAATGACATTAGCTCTAGAAATGACAGAATGCTATAAACACAAGACCCAGAGATTTGCAGAAAATGAAGCCCAGCAATCAAAGAGAAAAGCTGTTTGCTGCGGGTCCACATCTTTAATATTGGTCAGCCTAAGTCCATTTGTAATTCAGCAAGTAACAGCTGGAGAAAGCCTATTTGAATTAATGGAACTTATAGAGCTGACTCATCACATTCCACTGAATCAAGTCTTCTTCTTGCTTGCTACACTAGGCAACAGGATTTTAGCCAATATGGAAGATTAAAAATGCATTAAGAGAAGCCTATTATGCAACAAAACACAGAAATACAACAAAGCAAAAGGACATCTGAAGAGATGGATTGACTCAGTAAAGCAAGTCACAGCCTTGAGTTTGCAAGAGTTGAGAAAGACTGCTGATGACAGCACTTTCTGGAAGTCAGTAATTCATACGGTCACGGTAAGAGAGATGTGACATGGTAAGAGAGATGTGATTCAATAGCATGTAACTAAAAATGCCACATACAGGTCACAACCACTTTGGAAAATCATACTACACACAAATTTTAATGATACTGACTAAAGGATTTAATATACAAAAAAGCTGTACAATTAAATTACCTGAATTTTGATTCAACATTCTATATAGAACCATGGCTAAATATAAATCCAGATGCCAGCACAGTACTATTAATCATTACCATTATGAAGTTTAAGTTATAAATACTGCAAGTACTCAAGCCCACAAAAATACAAAATATCACTTCCCCCTACTAATCTATTAACTGAAGTGAATAACACATAAGTATAAGCAATCTAGATACAAACAAGAACCAGCTCTCTCCCAACTTTGAAAGGTTACAATGCCTGATATTTGAAGACAATACAGTATTACTAGCAACAGCAACTGGATACAGCTATTTACAAGTCTATTTAAGAGTAATACTCTTGAATATCAAGATGAAACCTAAATGTGTACATTGTATTGAGATACAGTAGTTCCTTTGATCAAGAAAATAATGCCAGTTTTAAATCAGTTTTATCTGGCATATTTTTTTTAAAAAAAGAATGTGATTTATTAACGAAATGGACTTTGAAAACTATCCTACATTACTGTGCAGTATTTGTGCACACTACTATTTCACACTAATTTTGCTTTATTATTATTATTATTATTATTATTATTATTATTATTATTATTATTATTATTATTATTATTATTATTATTATTATTATTATTATTAATTCCTGGGAGAAGAGATGAAGAATTCATTGATACAAAAAACTATTTTAAGATAAATAGCAAATAAGTGTCCTTATATATAATTTTAAAATGTTATGCAATTATTTTATCAATTATTTATTTTATTGTATAAAGTTAAATCATGTTTTAATGGTTTTTCATTTTTTATTAATAGCAATAGCAATTTATATATATATATATTTATGAATCAATTTTTTCTGAGTGTTTGCATTCAACTATATAGCCATTTTCCTCTTACAGACATTCATAACGATCTCAAAAGGGAAATACAATTGGAAAAATCATTTACTATTCACTTCTATTCCAGGAAATATTTGTAATTTATCATTTTAATTTGTATAAAGTTATATAGAAACCTAGTATCATATGCATTTCTCATCTTTCCAGGTTAGCGTTAAAAGAAAATGTTAGATTCTGAGATAATTTTCAAAGGAAAGCAGAGATAATTTTCAAAAGAACAATTTGTTGGCTGGCCAGAATTCATGCACAACTTTTTTCAACTATTGTTTTAATGCAAGCCACATCAATGATAAAAGTCATTTTATAACAAAAACTTCTTACAGGGAACAGGAAGATGTTTCTTACTATAATAATAACATATTTTTTTAAAGACTGAATGAAACGAGAAGATTTTCCACTAAGTTCTTCTCCAATAGAAATCTGTCTGAAAGGCCTATTATGTTTAGGTAGATACCAAGTGAAATACTTCCGTCTCAGGTCTTTCACACATGCTTACAGTACTGCTGTTTGTTTTTCTTTAGTAAGAGACAAGGTTTGTTTACAATTAACAGGCATGTGGTGTTATTGAGACCATGCTGTGACTGTTTCTCCAAAGCACTTGTTTTTGACACACTCTTACTCAAGATGCTGGGGTGGGGAAAATAATAGATACTACTGTATTACCAAGCCCATTTGGACATATCTACTGACCCACCCCCAACATCCCAATGAACCTAAACAATTATTTACTTCCCAAACCACAACATGATAAATTACAACCATTCCATTTCTACCATGCACAGCTGGGTTATCTGGTTGCTGCTGCTTATTATGTACACAATAAGCAGTACGTATAATGCAACACACCTCTACTACCGTCCCTTAAAAAACTGAAAAAAGGACCATCATAACCATGTTAGCTACTCAGAAGTTCACTGGATTTAGACAGAATGTCAGGAAGATCTAATTCTGATACAGTACATGTATTTCTAAATGCAAATATGATTTTAATATTACTCTGCCAAAAGCAGCAAGAGTTCATGTTGCACTTGCTGTCACTACGTAAACATGCTCTATCAAGGAAAAATTATCCTGGATACCCCATACCCACAAATACACCCCCCTCTCTTTCATACATAAAGGCAACTCCAGATACAACTAATTGCCAGGAAAAAAGGATGAGTGTTCCCAATCTATTCTAGTCACCTTTCTATAGTTCAGCCTACCACTGGAAAGCTTTAAATGCACTAGGACTCTCCAGACAACACAGTTAGTTCATTGCTTAGCAGCAGATGATGTGTTTTGCATGCACAGAGGTGTTAAGTTCAATCCATGACAGTTAAGAGGATCTCAGATGGCAAGGGCTGGGAAAAGCCCCTGGCCTGGGACCTTAGACAGCCCTTACCAACCCGATTCAGCAAAAATAGACTAAATGAACTTATACCCTGGGGTGCCCAAAACTATGGCCCATGGATGGGCACGTTTTACTTCCACTTCTGGGAGCGGTGAGGGCGGTGCAGGCTGGATGAAATGGTGTCAGGGCCAGATTTGGCCCACAGGCTGTAGTTTGAGCACCCCTGGTTTAAGCAGAGAAAATGGCAGCCTAAAATCTATCTCATCCTGTTGCAAAACAGACTTCAAGGCACGTTTTACTTCCGCTTCTGGTGGGAGGAACAACATGAGTGGCCCACTGAACCACGTAACCAGCCCACAGCCCAAAAAGTTTGGGCACCCCTGTTATACCCCGAGTGGCTGAAATCCTGTTGCTTACAACTTAGTTGGAGGTTACAATTAGGGTAAGCCCATTGAATCAGTGGGGATTCTTCAGTTTCTTTGGAGTGCCTAAATGTAAGACCAACATGCTCAAGTGGGATGCTGCTGGCAGACAACAACATACTGTGTGAACGTGGATACAGAATCAGGCTCACTTACTGGTCTGCCGACTACTGCCAGAAACATGCACCAATGAGGACTTAAGTTTGGCCGATGACAAAGCCAAGAAAGGGCCTTCATTTTGGTAGTCCAGTGTATGACTGGGACACAAAAGATTAAGAAGTTGGGGTTCAATTTCTCCATAAGTTGCACTCTGAATGGATCCACACTAGTTGTGACTTAACACACCAAGTTTTTGTCCGAACCAGATTGGCTACCCAAAGCCCATTTAGAGTTTGACAGACCTACTCCATAAGTGCAACACCACAGTGCAATTATCAATGGCTTTTAAAAAACACTCATAAAGTAGCCACTGAATCAATCTAGGCAAAATTTCAGCCTGTAAACTCCTCAGACAAGCACCCTGCATGTGAAGAACGGTTCAATTAAAACTAGTAATACTTCCTAGTGGAACGTGCATAGCATTGAGAGGAGCCCTATGTCACAGACCACGCATGCTTTTTATCCCAAAGTGAAGACGGTTCAATTAAAACTAATAATGCTTTCGAGTGGAACGTGCATAGCATTGAAAGGAGCCCAATGTCCCAGACCGTGCATGCTTTTTATCCTGAAGCACACAGCAGCGGAACCTGACCCCCACGTAAACATGCAGAAGACTGCCATAACCACACAGCCGACATCAGCCTTCAAACAAGTCAGCTGGGCTGAATTTTCCTATCAGCTAGTAAAGAAAACAAAACAAAGACAAGAAAAAAGTTGCTGTACCTTGAAGCCTAACTGCTCCATTTTAATAACAGCTTTTGTGGATCAACTCCATTTCTTCTGACATAAGAGCGAGACTTCATGGCAATATCTTATACGTGGCCTCATGAGCAGGTGTGGATACAAAAGTACACAATGGCTGGTGCAAACACACATTAGATACAACTGCATCTAATAAAGCAGCCATAAAGATGTGCAGCCCATTCCCATCCACCAGCATCTTAAAAGAGAAATTTTGCTGTAGTTTACTTTACTTGCCAGAGAAGTGTACACAACCCTTGCCACTGTACAGCACGTTGTTTGTACGCATGGCTCGTACCACAAGACATACACTTGGCCCACCACAACTTGCACCCAAGTAGCCTTCCACAAGCAAAAATATTGACATACATTCAAAGATAGATGCGTTGGATTTTTTAATTAAAGGCTTGGGGGTAGGGGGGAATCGAACTCGTCTGCCCTGGATCCCAGATGGAGAGAGTCAGTTAAAATCTGCATTTTGTAGGGTGTCTAAAATCCAGTAACTCTTATTAAATAATATGAGAGTAAACAAAACAACAATGTTGTGGCACCTTAAAAACTAACTCATGTATTTTAATGTGAGCTTTCGTGGATCAATTTCACTTCATCAGATGGAAAAATGAGACTTCACGGTATCAATTTATACATATCAGGTAGTGTGCAATGGTGTGGCATTACTAGCTGTATGTTTTAATCCGAGATGCATTCAAATACAATACAGTAGTTAGTCTTTAAATTGCCACAACGGTTTTTAGTTTTTTTCCCTTTTGTTTACTCTCTGATAAACGTCAAAAACTTTTTTTCATCTATTAAAAAAGTGGGGCTGGAAAGTAGTTCACAATAAATGCAAACGTTACTTTTTGCTGTTTAACTACCCGGGGTAACTTCTTTGAGCTGGCTCTGCTACCTCGGGGGTGGGTGAGTCCGTGAGTGCTAGATTTTCTCCTTTCCCCAAAGTGTAACGAGCTCCAACTTCTGGGGTCCCGTTTTTCTTCTCCCTTCCCCCCCTTCCCCTGAGAGGAATGGAAGAACGACAGAAAAAAGTAACGTTTGAAGTTCCACGTCCCTACTCTCCCCCCCCCCGGGAGGATTGGAAGTTTGTGGAACGGCCAGGAAAAGTAACGTATAAAAGTAACGTGTTTTAGGGGGAGGGAAAAGTAACGTATAAAAGTAACGGGAGAGGGAAAGGTGGAGAGGGTGGCGAGACGCACCTGCTGCTCCTCCTCCTCCTGAGGCAGGCCCGAGTGGCGTCGCCGCCGCCGCTGAAGCTGGAGCCTCGGGCGCCGGGTGTTGGGGCTGAGGCGGGCCCGGCTGGGCTCCGTCCTCGCCGAAGAGGAGCCTGAAGTCGAACTCGTCGCTGGGGCCGCCGGAGCCGCCGCCGCCGCCGCTTGCGGCAGTCATGAGGGGGGCCCCTCGGGACCGGGAGGCCGGGCCGGGGCCAAACTCTGAGGCGACCGGAGAGGGGAAAAGGCGGCTGAGGCGGCCCAGGAATCCCCTCAAAGTCCGGCGGCGTCGCTCTGGGTCTTTTGGCCTCGGCGGCCACCGTAGCAGTCCGTCCCTCACGGCGCCTCAGCGTCCTTCTGTCACTCACAACCGCCGCCGGAGGTGGAGGAGGGGCGGGGCCCGGAGGCCACGCCCCTTTCCCCTTCACGACGCCACGCCCCCTTTTTGATCCACCCTTTCTCGCCACGCCCAAGCCTCTTGCGCCGGCAAAGACACCCAGCCGTCTCTCGCCGTGCTAAATACGTCCGGTTCCCTTACGCAGGGCCGGATTAAAAACCCTTAGAAGCGCCAAGCACTTGGAAGATTTGGGTGCCCCCATATATACTGTCTCCTGCCAACCTAGCAGTTCGAAAGCAAGAAATTGCAAGTAGATAAATAGGGACCACTTTGGTGGGAAGGTAACAGCGTTCCATGTGCTCCGGTGTCTAGTCATGCCTGCCACATAACCATGGAAAGGTCTGCAGAAGCAGACAGTGCTGGCTCTTCGGCTTAGAAACAGAGATGAGCACTGACCCCTAGAGTCGGATACGACTGGCTTTCGAGCAAGGGAAACCTTTACCTTTACTATATATACTGTATGTACAGTAATTCAAAATAAAAACAATAATGAACCATAAAATAAAATTTTATTTATCGAAATTAAACAAAACTAACAGTAAAATGGAAACTAATGTTTATTTATTTTTTATTTCATTTTTTATTTCATTTATTTATTTTATTTTATTTTGTTTATTTTGTATACTTCCACTTTATGCTTGACATTTTTCCTACTTTTTTTAATTGCAAACTCTTTGATCAGATCCTCAGAACTAATCTTATGTAACACATCTGCTTCTATACTTAATATATTGTATGTATTTGTGTGCAATTTTTTTTATTTGATGTGGGCCCCTTTTGCGGATCCTGGATCAGCTGCACCATTTGCAGTACACTTGTACCTCGCTAAAAGAGCATAATGCGTTCCAGTATTGCACTATATGGACCATGGTAAATTCGCCTATGGAACATTTCAGTGGTGCCTCCTTCCCTTGATGCCTTAAGCACATGCTTATTTTGCTTAATGGTTAATCCACCCCTGCCCCTACATATCTGCGTCTAGAGAATGGGGCTCACCCCCGATGACAACCAAAGAGGCAGCGCTGTCAGTGGTGGGATGTCAAATTTTTTACTACCCCACCGTGATGCCATCAGTGTGGGTGGAGCCAATGTCATGATGTTGTGGGCGGAGCCAAAGAAAATAATAATAATAATAATATAATAAAATAAGCACACACACACCCCTCAACCCACCCACCCACCCACAACACAAGGATAGCAAGGAGGGCAGCAAGGAGGCCGTGCATATGTGCCAAGCACTGTAGACATGCATGCACACAAAGTGCTTGGTGCACATGTGCAGTGGGGGAATCAGTAAAAGGGTAAGCCCTGAAGGTGCCCCCCCCCCCAAAAAAAAGAAGCTGCTACCGGTTCTCTGGGACACGGGAAAGTTACTACCGGTTCTGGCGCACTGGTGAGAACCTGTTACATCCCATCACTGTCTGCATCTGCAGATGTTTCCATGGACATGTGGCAGGGATGACTAGATGCCAAAGCACATGGAATACTGTTACTATAACACAAGGTGGCTGTAAAAGGAGTATACCAGACTGTGGTTCAAAAATACCACAATCTTCAAGCAGGCTCTTTCTGTGTAACCCAGTACAAAAAGGATGATGAAGTTAAAGCAGTGCAGGAACAGCAACATTCAGGGTGCATTTCTCTTTCCATTGACCTCTATGTCCTTCTTTTTCAACGAAGGCCGGAAGTGTAGTCGATCCACTCCATCGACCTACCTCTTAGGCGTCCACTGGCTCAGCCCCGTCCCGAGTAGGTTTGCGCCTCAGTGGCCAGCGCGGACCCCGCCCTCCCCTGACGTCACAGCTACAGGTGGCCAAAGTTACCAATGGGCGTTTCTCTTCGCCTGGCCCCGCCCACCAGCTCCTCCTCCCTCCCACCTTGTTATGTCCTCCGGGTCTCTCGCCTCCCTCCTTTCCGTCGACGCTTTCCCCGCACGAGCTGACCTTGTTGGCCTGATGACGTCAAACAGCTGGAACGTTTCGCCTCGTGACTCCAAGAAACTCCTGGGAGGGAAGGAGAGGGGGCTTTGAGTCACGTGGTGCAGGGTCTCTTTCTCTTCCCCCCCTCCTCTAGCCTGCCGGGAATTGTAGTTTAGAGGGAGAACTTTTTTTCTTCCCATCTTGGGGAGCAGCTAACTTTTGAATAAAGGTTTAGTTATGTATCAGTTACTTTCTGGCAGTTACTTAATTACGGTGCTGCTGTACGTACTGCAACCAAATGGTTGTGAGTTTGATCCTGACTACGGCTCAAGGTTGACTCAGCCTTCCATCCTTATTTATAATTATTATTATAATATAAATTATTATATAAATTACTATATTATTATTGTTTTATTGATTGTATTGTCTGTAAGCCGCCCTGAGTCGCCACGGCGAGTGGGCGGCAATATAAATAAATAAATGAATACATCCTTCTGAGGTCGGTAAAATGAGTACCCAGCATGTTTGGAGCATGCTTGTGAAATGCCCAGAGAGTGCACAAAGCACTATGGGACGGTATAGAAGTGTGATTTCTTTTGATTGTGCTTTGCGTTATTGTTTAATGTACTGTATCTCTATATAGGACTGGGAGGTGGAAGGTCAAAATGTTCAAAATGAATCCCCCACCCTGTAAAGCCGAAGGCAGGGAAGAGAGACCTGCAGAGTCCTGGTCCTGTATGAAGCTGGTTCTTGTAGCTAAGCAATGGTTAAATGCTGGGATGTCTTAAGTCACATCAGCTAACATGAGAAAAATATAACATTTTTATTTCATAAGAAAATGATAAATAAGAAACGTAAATAGATTAATGATGCTGCATCTACTCCTAAGCCTATGATGTAGCAATGGCAGTTTATTTAGCTGAGGGACATGCCAGGATTGTTCTGATCCTACACGCTGTGGGGTAGAACCTGTCGGTGTTGTGGGTAAAGGTGGTACAGTGTACTTTCATCAGATAACAGCCAGTAGGTGTATGCGCTTGTTTGGCTGGCCAGGATACTTGCAGAGCAGTGGAGATATGATCTTGATCCGGATGTCTCTATAAAATGGGCAGATGCAGAGAATGATTTGAATCTTGTAATAATTTTGTTATTTGCTATTATTATTATTATTATTATTATTATTATTATTATTATTATTATTATTATTATTATTATTATTATTATTATTATTATTATTATGTTTGACTTATATGCTGCCCTACTCGCAAAGTGCGACTCTGCTATCCCGTTACTTCTCACTTATGGTAACCCTATGGATGGGTGACCTACACAATATCCTGTCCTTGACAGTTCTGCTCAGCTCTTGTAACCTCAAGGCTGTGGCTTCCTTCATGGGGTCCATGCATCTCATATTCAGTGTTCCTCTTTTCCCGCTGCCTCTAACATTTCCTAGCATTTCTGTCTTTCCCACCCATATTGTAGGCAGCCGTGTCTGCGTAGCATAGGTGGATTTTTACACCTACTTTTAAGGGAGTGGAAATTTTGTTATTCTCTTTGACAGTTCAAAATGTGTAGCCACTTTCAATGCTGTCTCATTTTATAGCTCTTAAGTCCCACTTCATTCTCTGTCTGGCCTTCCACATCTTTTTATGGCACTTCATAGGATTTGAAGCTATTCAGAAGAACACAGACTTCAAACGATTGTGTCCATTGAACTGGGAACAGTTACCTGTTTTACCTCTCCATTGTTCCAGCTGTTCCATTATCATACCAATTTGGCCAACAGTGTTTGTTTTTAACAAAAGGGAATAAGCAACAAAATAGATGTGTGAGAATGATTTGTTTCAACATGCATTTGTCAGAAGATTTGTGGCAGCATGACTATAATTTGTCTAAAACTATGCCACAGTCCTTTTAATTCAAATAAATCACTTTTTCCCTAAAGTCTGCCATGCTAGGTTTCTGAATCAGGTTGTGTGGACTGAGAAACGTTTTTAAAATTAAGAAATAGCAGCAAAATTCTGAAATATGTTCTCATCTTTAGCAGGACAAACAGCTGTGCTTGTGGCTGAAAAGATCCTGTGTTCTTCTGTTAATAGGGAATTCAAAACTGTATGCGTGTGATCTTCCTAAAACATACACAGTATGTTTCTAAAACATACACATATACAAAAATTAGCAGCATCTCCATCGTTTTGTGTTAATGCACACAAAACTGACAGCACCTGAATTAATCTTATAATAGTCATGTTTCAATTGTATTCTTAGAAAGCTGTTTTTAAAGGGCTTTAATCTTTAGGAAAGGCAGTTTTGTTGGTGAAACAAAAGCATAAATATTCCGTTGTTGATCTACGCTGTGTAATGTGATACTTAGATATGGACTGTGAGAACAGCTGCCATATCATTTAACAGCAGAAGGAACTGGATTAATTAAAATGTAGCTGCTTAGACTGGTGAAAGACATGACGGGTCTATGTATGCCCAAACAAAGTGATTACAATTTGGCAAGAGCTGAAGCCACCTGTTAAAAACAGCTCTATCAAGAGCCCGCAGCAATCATTATGTTCAAATGTAACTATTTTCAATGTAGCTATTTCATATGAATGTAACTGGTTTGAATGTAACTGATTAGTAGTTACATTCTGGGTTTGAATGTAACTGATTAGTAGTTACATTCTGACTGTACTGCTGGGCAACTATTGATATAAACAAATGAGGTGGACCTGGGAAATGTTACTTTCTTTTCAGCTACATCTGTCAAAATTACCCAGCTGACATAGCCTTACTTGGTATGGGTTTGGATAGTAGTAGTCAAAAAAAGTAACTTTTCAAAGCTGCACATGGGATCGTGCATGAGGGCCACAAGCCAGTGCCTTGAACTCTTTTGATTCCACCAAGAGCCACTGCATTTACTCTTTCATGTCTGATGAAGTGGATTTGATCCACAAAATGTCACATTTAAAGCTACAGGAGTTAGCCTTTAAGGTGCCACAACATTTTTGTCTCTTACGTTATTTTTTTCTGATTTGCTTATTCTCTGCAATGCGTTTAACCTGTTTCTGGGGTTGCTAGAGTCATCCTAGGGATTTCAGTAGCTTAGTGGCTAAGATAGCTGAACTTGATGACTGGAAGTTTGGCATGTTAGCAGTTCGAGACCCGAGTACTGCAAGATGAAGTGAATTCTGTTCCAGCTCCTGTCCCAGCTCCATACGAGCATGTTTTACTTCTGCTTCTGGGAGTGACGAGGACAGCGTGGGCCAGATAAATCGCAATAAACCCATTCATGTGGATCCACAGGGGGCTTGGGCTTCTGGGACCTGAAGTCCAAGAACATCTGGAGTGCCAAGGTTCACCATCACAGATCCAAGCTGATCAGCAAGCATCTTGATAGTATTGTGTATCAGCAATGTTTTGATTTCATTTCTATAGCTAATCCAGAAGAAAACCCCAATGCTCCAGGGCATAGTTCTATTAGATTCTAGGCAGCCAGCCACAAGAGCAGGATTCCTCACCCACCCACCCCACCCAGATACATGAGATATAAAATGTTTTAATTTTATTTTATTGCCTTGGTTCCCAACCATCTATTCATCTGAAGGAAATAGCAGAAAACATCTGGCTGGCCCAGGCATAGGTGTGGCGATGCAGACAATAACATAACCTCACCTGAAGCCAAAGGGAAGCCTGCGGTTTTGGCCTGGAAATATCGGGATGGCTTTGAGCTAAGGGAAACCCAGCCAAGACTCTGGGTGTGTGGCTGAGAGAAGGAGGGAGGGAGAGCTCAGGAAAGGAATAGCAAGCCGTCTTCTCTCATGTCTAGGCCAAATGTGAAACTGCCAAAATGAAGGCAACTTTTAGTTCATTCTGCATTTCCTTACTCCATGCAGTCAAGAAGGGCTTGCAAAGCTTTTCCAGGATCCTCAGTCTTTCTCCAAAGTCTTGTTCATTCAGAAGAGAGCATTGGGATTCAGTCAGCTCTCAAGAAGCTGAGGTTGACGATTTGCAGGTCAGCAGTTCAAGACCCAAATGAGCTCCTGTCAACCTAGCCGAGCGAAAGCAAGAAATTGCAAGTAGATAAATTGGTACCACTTCAGCAGGAAGGGCAACAATGTTCCATACGCTCCAGTGTCTAGTCATGCTTGTCATGTGACCACAGAAATACCTGCAGACACAGACAGTGCTGGCTTTTGGGCTGTAAATGGAGATGAGCACCACACCCTAGAGTTGGATATGACTGGCTTTCAAGCAAGGGAGACCTTTACCTTTACAGCTGTTGAACAAAAGCTGAGTGAATATTGGTTCTCATAGCAATCAACTATGAAGATTGTCCTGAGATTGCCCTTCCATTTGCCATCCACATCGCAGCATGACACTCGTACCACTGATCCAATTCACCAAGTCACTTTCTGGTCCTGAGGCCTTTTGGCACACAAAGTCCTCCTCTGTCCTGCTGCCCTCCATCATGATGGATTCAAGTGCGATTTAATCCACTAAAGGGCTGCTGGGGACTAGGGGACATATTTATTTGACTTTCAGCCATGAAGACTGTCCTGGGAACAATATAATGCACTGGTCTTCCATTTGCCTTCCGCATTGCAGCGTGACACCTATAGTACCACTGACCCAGTTCCGCATGTCACTCTCTGGTCCTGAGCCCTTTTGGCACACAAAGTCCTCCTCAGCCCCAGGCCAGGATGGATGAAGCGGCTGCCTTCCATCAATATGGATTCAAGTGTGATTTCATCCACTTAGGGACTATCACCCTTCCCTGTGGATTTCGCCACCCAAGGCCATTAGTCCTGTCAGGTTAGTTAACCACTGCCTAAAGATCAGCGTTGAATCTCTAGCAGTAGATGGTGAACTCCAGCAGTTCTTGGACTTCAATTCCCAGAAGTCCTGATCAGCAGATGTGCTGACTTGAACTTCTGGGAATTGAAATCCAAGAACAGCTAGAGTGCCATCACTGGTCTACTCTATTACCATAGCAGGATAACATGGCCAGACTCCTCCTGGGATTTAAAAAAAATTCCCTTCCCAGCAAGGTTGATCCTTGCAGAAGGGAAAACTGGAATTTAGTCTCTTCTCTAAGAACGATATGAATGCACCTTGGCTCATTTCCTCTAGCAAAATGAAGATCATAACTGGACAAAGTACAACCTATTTTGCTTTGATCATCCCGGTTATTTATCAACCCTGATGTGTGAGGGAAATCATTGCTGCGTATTCTGAGATATAGTAAAGGTTCCCCCTGCTCGAAAGCCAGTCGCATCCGACTGTAGGGTTCAGTACTCATCTCTGTTTACAGCCAAAGAGCCAGCGCTCTCTGTGTCTGCAGACATTTCCATGGACCTGTGGCAGGCATGACTAGAGACCGGAGTGCACGGAACGCTACCTTTCCACCAAAGTGGTATCTATTTATCTACTTGCAATTTCTTGCTTTCAAACTGCTAGGTTGGCAGGAGCTGGGGCAGAGACGGTGTCTTAACCACCGCAGTCCCATTCTGAGATAAACCGTTCTATTTTTTTTTCCACTTAAATTGGGCACTTAAATTCTGCTCCTGAGGCTAACTGCCCTCTCATTTTACCTCTCTTATCCTCCCTAGTGCCACCTGGTTTGCCTTTCTACCCAGTGGCGTAGCATGGGTTTCAGCCGCCCAGGGCGGAGGCCAAATTCGCTTGTCCCTGGGTGGGCCCCAGGACACCAGTGGTGGTGGAGGGTCCCAGCACCCATCCTCGCAGCAGCCTCTTCACCCTAGCCAGTAGGAAGTCCAGTGGCAGCAATGAAGTCCTATTTGTTGTGAAACTGTGCCACCCGGGGCGCCCCCCACGCTACGCCACTGCTTCTACCCAGGTCTCACCAGCCGACCTTCCATCCAGAGCTCACAGTCATTATTGCAATATCCAAAATCCTTCCAGTTTCAACCTCTCTACCTATTTCATTGCATCACCATATCCCCTTTTTATTTCCCCACAAAAGCAAATAACCTTTGCCTGAGGTTATGCTTGCACAAGGAAACAGATCGCTCTTGGGACTGCTTCTGGGCAATATATAGGTAATAAATGTAATCTTCCCAGCTCAAGGTCAGGCGACTAGACTTATTCGGGACCAGTGCGTCATTTGATTAAGCAATGAAGACTTCAAAGAAGGAGAAGTTGCTAAGCGTGACTTCTTGAGTAAAAAAGGATCCAACGGTCTCACAACACAATTAGAACGTGGTTTCTTGTAACTGTGGGTTACTGTTACGACATCAAGCCATCTGCCTCTAATCGTGACATCTTCCACTTCCCCTCCTGCCACAGATCTCCGCAGAACATGAAAAGCACAGTTAAAGGTCGAGATGGCTCTATGTTTAATGTGACAAACCTGCCCCATTTATTTATTTTTATCCCTGGCTTTCTTCAAGGATCTTCACCAGCTCATGGCACAGAACTTCACTAACTCATGACACAGATGTCTTGTTTTGTTTTTAAAAAAGAAATGCTTTGGAATAAAAACACATGTTTTGTGTTATTTCTTTCATTGCTTAAAAAAAAGACACCCTGTTTTCCTCTCAGATCAGATATTCAGCGTGCACTGGAAAGGTTTCTTTGGAGAGAGAGATTCAGGCCAAAGTAGGTCATAACGTAAATCACAAAATTATTACACCCTGTGATTTGATAAGGCTCAGCAGGCTAAATTCTAATGTTAGCACCTGTAAAGTAGACCAACCACATAAACAAATATAAGTGTTGATTTAATGAGTTCCGTTAATTCAGTGATTCTACTTTAGGTAAAGGTCACCCTTGTTCAAAGGCCGGTTGTATATGACTCTAGGGTTCAGTGCTCATCTCTGTTTACAGCCCAAGAGCTAGTGCTGTCTGTGGCTGCAGATGTTTACATGGTCATGTGGCAGGCATGATTAAACATTGGAGTGCACAGAACACTGTTTCTCTTCCCACCGAAGTGGTACCTATTCAGGACTGTAGCCAGGATTCCCATGCTATACCTTGGTTGGGGGGGGGGGAGGCTGTTAGCTCAGAGGTTTTTTAGGTAACCTATTTATCTGCTTGCAATTTCTTGCATTTGAACTGCTAGGTTGGCAGGAACTGGGAGAGAGAGGGGAGCTCACTCTTATCATGCAGCACTCGGGTCTTGAACTGCTGACTTGCCAACCTTCCAGTCATCAAGTTCAACATCTTAACCACTAAGCCACCACAGTCCCGGATTCTACTTTAGTTGGGACCAAAATTGGATTTCATTCTTCAAGCAAGTTATGAGACAACACACACAGAGCTGAGTAGGGTTGTTAATGAGAGTACCTTTCATAGAGTTACCAGATGTAAGGACACCCATCACAAAGGTTTGAATATTAGCCAAAGGTTTCTGGGACGTTATCAAATTTGATACACAGATGGTTATATGCTGCTATATATGTTGTTTATTTTTGTTATATTATAGACCTTCACAAACTGTCCTAATTATACAGAACAAAGGATGTGCTCACACAGCGACAGAAAGGTTAAACTCGTTAGCAAATGTTCAATGCCAAGTGTTTGTTTTGTATCTTCCCAATATTTGCAATTGAAAAGGGGACATTCACAGCTAATCCGAATAACAGCAGAGATCATCTGCCATTACCAATTGTATGAAGCCACATTGATTTGTATGCTAGCCAATCACTCTGTACCTTATGTGTATAAATTGATGTCATGAAGTCTCACTCCCATGTCTGATGAAGTTGACTTGATCCACGAAATCTCACGCTGAAATTTAATAGTTAGTCTTTAAAGTGCTACCGCCTTTTTTTGTTTTTGTTTTGTTTATTCTCTGATATGTCCAAACAATGCACTGTGAGTTATCCTTACCAGCAGGCCCCGGGGGGGGGGGGGAGATCAGGGCAATGTCTCTGAGTCCCTTTAGTGGTCAATTCTGATATTACACACTACAAATATAAAAAGGTGAAAGATTAAACTAAAGATTACCCTTTCCTCCTCACCAGAAAATGGCATAAAACTTTCAGACTTCCTCTAAAAATGCCTTACAATGGTCTTAAAAAGTAACATTCTAAAGTAGATCATTTTTTTTCCCCTCGTTAGATCTCAGAAATGAGTCGGGTTCCCTGATTGGGTGACATACAACTGCGAAAATCAAATCAAATCAATGTAAATTAAGTGTTACAGTACTTGTTACACCTTAAAAAAAGAACTTTATAATGGTTAGCTGGGAATTAATTGCCTCAAAAGTGGCCAGTCAAAGCTATTCTTCTTCTTCTTCTTCTTCTTCTTCTTCTTCTTCTTCTTCTTCTTCTTCTTCTTCTTCTTCTTCCTCCACATCTCTATCCATATCCGTATTTGAATATTAGCAACCATCATGGTGATTAGCCATGAAGATTGTCCTGGGAACAAAATAATGCAGTGGTCTTCCATTTGTCTTCCGCATTGCAGCGTGACACCCATAGTATCACAGATCCAGTTCTGTGAGTCACTTTCTGGTCCTGAGCCCTTTTGGCACACAAAGTCCTCTTCAGCCCCAGGCCAGGATGGATGAAGCTTCTGCCCTCCATCAAGATGGAATCAAGTCCACTAGTCCTGGGGGTTATCAGGTTGGTTAACTGCTGCCTGATGATCAATGTTGAGTCACTAGCAGTATGGTCTACTCCAGTGATGGTCAACCTTGCCACTCCAGGTGTTCTGAAACTTCAGTTCCCAGAAGCCCTGTTTAGCAAGAGTGCTGACTTGGGCTTCTGGGAATTGAAGTCTAAAAACACCTGGAGAGCCAAGGTTCTCTATCACTGGTCTACTCTATTATCATGGAGGTAATTGTGCTACTGCAACTACTTGCTTACAATCTCCGCTGAATTGTGCCCATAGCAAGGATGAAAATGCATAGTATCTCCTCAGGCAAAACTTTGGAGAGAGATGGGAAGTTATTTTTTGAGACCACTAGTAATAACATAGCCCAGTTAGAGTGTTCTGGGAGTTGTAGTCTCCAAAAGGAACTCCCCCCAGCTCTGGCTATAAAAGTAGGGCCAAGACTGCCTTCGACTCTGTTGAAGGTCCTCCTTTACATTTATTTATTCTTCCAAAGCCCAGCTGCACATTACCAAGAAATCCCCCAATGTCACAGAACTGCCCTGTGTCAGAGGTACTGCAGGAAATTAACATAACAGCTGCAAGGAAATTAAAAAGACCACTGTGTCAATTGCCAGGTTCTCTAGGGAATCTTATGAGGAAGGGCACATGGCCTACAGCCAGCCCTGGGAGATGTGGTGGTGGATAGGATGGTGCTGCTGCTGCTTCTTCCGTGTCTAGGCCAGATGTGAAGCTGCTAAAATGAAGGCACCTTTTGGTGAGTTCATTCTGCATTTCCTTTCGCCTGACCTAGTATGAGAAAGATTAGCTGGCAACACAAAGTTTCCGTTGCCAGGGTAAGCCCGACTGTGGTTCAAAAATACCACAATCTTTGAGGACGCTCTTTCTGTGTACCCCATGGTGGTGCTGAAAAGACAGGAGTCCGTGATCTTATTTCTTTTCTGTCTCACTTCTCCTTTTTCATCTAAGGCCGGGGTTCTCAAACTTTTTAAGCCATGGGCCGGACCATGCTCCCTCAGGCAGCTGAGTGGGCCAGACTGGTGATTCCCTCTGCTGTAAACATTGCCATAAAATGTGTCCGCGGCTATCATAAACACATTTACAGCATTTACAGCTGTCGTAAACATGTTCACATCCACTTCCGGTGGACTACATGGACCACATGAAATGGTGCTGTGAGCCGGGGCTGGCCTGCGGGCCATAGGTCAAGAACCCCTAATCTAAGGGCTGTGTTTGTTTCCCTAGAAATCCTCAAGGGGTTTTCATTCCAATACTCTTTGAAGGGAAAGGCGGGGAAATTTAATTTAATTTTATTTATTTTCTAATTTGTATTGCCGCCAAACTCCAAAGACTCTGGGCAGCTCACAGAAAACAAAAACCAGTCACAGTTTTAAAATCCTCAAACCATGATCTGTGTTAGGATAAAGCAGTTCATAACTATCACTAAGGGGGCCGCAGTGGCTTAGTGGTTATGAAGCTGAGCTTCAAAAGCTGGATGATGGAGTGAACACCCGTCGTCTGCCCTAGCTCCTGACAACCTAGCAGTTCGAAAGCAAGAAATTGCAAGTAGATAAATAGGTATCGCTTCAGCAGGAAAGGTAACAGCATTCCATGTGCTCTGGCATCTAGCCATGCCTGCCACATGACCATGGAAACATCTGCAGATGCAGACAGCGCTGGCTCTTTGGCTTTAAATGGAGATGAGCACCAACCCGAGAGTCAGACACGGCTGGCTTTTGAGCAAGGGAGGCCTTTACTTAACTATGGCTGAGACTTAGGAGGGGTTGCCAGATGTTTGCATAAGGGGCAAAATCTGGGAAGCCATGGAACCTGTTCCCATAAAGAAAGACATGTCTCCACTCAAAGAATCCCAGACAGCCAGACTTAGGAGCCCCTAGGGCCATGATTATTTATTATTTATTTATTAGTTCAAATTTATATTACCGCCCACTCGCAGTGGCAACTCAGGGCGGCTTACAAAAAAATATTACATTTCATTACAATGATGGCGAACCTTGGCACTCCAGATGTTCTTGGACTTCAATTCCCAGAAGCCCAAGCCCCCTGTGAATCCAAATGAATGGGTTTACTGCGATTCATCCAGCCCACGCTGCCCCTCATCACTCCCAGAAGCGGATATTCAGTTTAAGATTTTGATTTTTCTCTCCTTCATCAAGGACTGAACAGCATGAAATAAAGACATGAAGTTCAAAATGCAACACTAAAAATCGTAGGTGGCATCTAATTAATGCAAGATACCCGGTGGTTTTAACGATTTCCTTGGCTAGTTCAGCACTGGGGTGAAACAGGAAGCTCTTGGCATATGTAAATAAAGACAACTTTTGAAAAGAAAAAGAAAAGCAAATATTTAGAGCTAGAGTCTTGGTTTAAGCAGTATAACAGCTGCTCCTTCTCAGACATAGAGTCTTTACTCTTGGTTAAAGCATTTGTGAAATAAAAGGGATTTCATGGGCATTTTTTAAAAAATTTTTTAGACAAGATGAAAGAGGATTTTGGCAAAAGCAGATGTTCAGTCAAACCTAGGGTTGCTATATGTCCCGGAAAACCGGAATTGTCCCAGATTCAAGGTCAGAAAAATTGTCCCAGCCAGTTCAATAAAAATCATGTTAATGTCCCAGATTTTTAAAACTTACTGGTTGTGTATTATAACACACCATTAAAATAAATTCGACGCTCGCCATCAAACGAGCGATTTCCTGCCACATTCGAGATGGAGTATACCTGGAGACAAACGTCTGTGCCTCACACCATTGCCTAATAAGTGTGACCAGTATGTTTCCTGGAACTGAGGATGTTAAGAGTTGACCATGATGTGACTTCTCAGAAGTATAACAGATCATCTTACAGTAAGAATTAACTGTTGTAAATTAATTCATTTATGTACTGATATATTTAATGTGAAAGTGTTTTATAGCTGTCATTATATTATGTTTTTTTTTTTAAAGGCTATTTTGTAGATAACCCGTCCATTTTTGTCAAGTATACTTCTGTCCCGGTTTTGTGGGAGAGAATTATGGCAACTCTAGTCAAACCTATTTCTACACTTAAGTTCTCCTCTCCTTGAAACCAATAATAATAATACTAAATTTCAGATCAATGGGACATTTGTCCTGTAGCAATAAGGGCTGCTCACAATTTAAGCCTGGATTAAATATATATATCTCACATAAAACCTCATAGGAGCCACCAGGTCCCTCATGAGGAACGTTTATAGCCTGCCTGGGAAAGTTTAACAGCTCCTTAGAAGATTAACACCTTTGTGGGTTGTTGATTTTCGTTCCTTGTGTTTCAGATATGGAACAAATGCTGGCTTTCTTTATTGTTGGCTTTCTGTTTCTACCACATGAAGCAGACGTTACTTCATGAAGTTCTCTGCTGTTTTAAATATCTGTCTCTATTCAAGTGAAAACAAAATGGCAGCTCCTTGGAGTGAAATTGGAGACCTGGGAATACAATATGGTCTCCTGTGAATTTTGAGACCTGGTGACCATATTCTGCACAAGTGTAGGTGGATTTTGGGGGTGATGCTCCTTATTTTGACCCGTCGGTTGCAGTGATGGGATGTAACAGGTTCTCACCAGTTCTCCAGAACCGGTAGTAACTTTTCCCAGTGTCCTGGAGAACTGGTTGCAGCTTTTGGGGGGAACCACCTTCGGGGCTTACCTTTTCACTGGTTCCTCCACTGCACATGCACGCCAAGCACTTGGTGTGCTTGGCGCGTATGCACGGCCTCCTTGCTGTCCTCCCAAGTGGGGAGGAGGAAGAGAAGCTGCTAACCTGAAGCTACCTATAGCCTGCTCCCCTAGATATCCTAGAGAACTGGTTAGGCAAAGACTTAATACCTAACTTCTTTAACTATTGAAAAGTTGAAAAGTGCCAAAATGAAGCCATCTGTGGTGAGTTTGTTCTGTAGTTCCTTCCATCTGACCTAGTGTGAGAAAGATTAGCCAGAGTAAGCTTTAAGCTCTGGTTTAAAAGCTCTGGTTGATTTGTGTTGTAGGTGGGTGGGTGTTTGGGGGTGTGTGTGTATTTTAATGTATTCTTTCTTTCTTTCTTTCTTTCTTTCTTTCTTTCTTTCTTTCTTTCTTTCTTTCTTTCTTTCTTTCTTTCTTTCTTTCTTTCTTTCTTTATTTCTTTATTTATTTATTTATTTATTTATTTATTTACGTGTTTGTGTTGTGGGTGGGTAGGTGGGTTGAGGTGTGTGTGTGTGTGTGTGCTTATTTTTATTTTATTTTATTTTTTATAATTTTTAAATTTGTTTTCTTTGGCTCCACCCACAACATCATGATGTCATGACATTGGCTCCACCCATGATGTTAGCTCCACCCACACTGTGATGATGTTATGGTGGGGTAGTAAAATTTTTGACATCCCACCACTGGTCGGTTGCCTTAGTTTTGTGATGGATCAGTATCTTGATCTCTCTTAAAAGTGGCTAATTGTGAGTGACTTAGTGGTTAAGATTCTGAACTTGATGACTGGAAGGTCAGCAGGTCAGCAGTTCAAGTCCCGAGTGCTGCACGACATCAATGTCCCAGTTCCTGAAGCTCAAATACTGAGAAGAGAAGACTCACTGGATGCTAGTGTTGTAGAATTGTTGTATCAAAAGATGAGACAGGACAGCAATTCCAGGTCGTACAGATTCAAGGGTCTTTTATTGCGCAATGGTTCACAGAGAGTATCACTACTCAAATCTGAGAACCCCGAAGGGCTCAAAAACAAGAGTTTATATACACAGTAGTAAACAGGAAATGCATGGCACCTTCACCATGCGGTGGTCTTAGAATCTTAACACCTTGGTATCAAGGGACAAAGGAATTCAAATAAACCACTTGTATTGGCTAATGGCCAAAATTCACACTTATCTATCCTCTACTATTGGGTACTCTTATAAGACCTCTATTCTAATGAGGAAGGGTTTATTGCCTTAGCCTGAACAACAGGCAGGCAAGTTTTAGCTGAATCACTGTAACTCCACTTTCTAGGTTATTAAGAGGGCAAAGATGGAGTCTCTTTGGTTTAATATTTTTCTATATTCCAGCATACTAGGAAACATTGAAGCCAAAAGGAGACGGGAACAGCAGAGATACAGATGGTTAGACAGCATCGTTAATGCAGTTGGCGTAGATCTAGAAGGAATATGGAGAATGGTGGATGACAGAGGAGCCTGGCGTGCTACTGTCCATGGGGGTCACAAAGGGTCAGACTCAACTGTGTGACTAAACAACAATAACAATCCGTTGTTTTGTTGCTGTTGATCTGTTCGGTTGGTTGCTAGCATGTGTGCAGTGAAAAAAAATCAGCATGGACATGTTCATAATTTCAAGTAACTGTAAATAAAGAAAACTTTTTCTCCTACAGATTCAGTGTTTGGCAAATGAATTGAAAGTCAACCTTCCTAAGACCAGTTTTTTAAGCCAAGTAAATCTTGAGCCAGTCTTTATTTTTTACATGTCATGAATGGTCACACTCATGTATAAAGTTTCAAATATTCTTTGAAATCTGTTACTGAGAAGTGTTCCACCCACTTCACTGAAGCAGATTTAAAGTGAAAGAAAAAAAATATATCTAACCACAGTACAAAATTAGATAATCAATTTTAAAAGCCTTTTATGAAGGAAACGGTTCTTTGTGATCTTAATCACAGCCTTCTATGCTTACAGCAGCCAAGACGTTTGCTTGGGGAAACAATAAAACATTAGAGACTTTGAAAGGGTCAAAGGAGAAGAAGAAAAAAACATCAAGGAAGCAAAGCTCAATCATATCTGAAAAGTATACATTAAGTAATTGCAGCTTAAGATCCAAAGATGAAAGGCCTATACAAGTTGAATATCAATTATGGGGAAGGGTGTGGTTTTTCAAAATATATGTACAAAGGGGGGGGGATTAGTAATTTCTTGTTCTTGTTTTCATTTCTTTTCTCTGGCTGTGGATCTGGTGTTGTATCATTGATGAAGACACAAACACTGCAGAACATACACTATGCCACTGAAGCCATAACTATTTATCTACTTGCCATTTCTTGCTTTCGAACTGCTAGGTTGGCAGGAGCTGGGACAGAGGCAGAAGCTCACTCTGTTTTTGTAGCACTTGGGTCTCGACCTGCTGACCTTCCAGGTGCAAGAACCCAAGTGTAAGCATATCAAGCAGGGGAAAAAAACAAAGCAAAAAGTAATTTAAAAGATTTTTAAAAGTTGTGGCACCTTGAAGACTGACTGCTGTATTTTAATGTGATCTTTGGTGGATTAAATCTACTTCTTCTGACATAACAGGGAAGCTTCATGACAATAATTTATACACGGCCCCATGACCAGATGGGGTTACAGAAAGATGCAATGGTTGTTTAGTTACAGTAGATACAATGGCAAATCATTTGAATCAGGGGTTCTTTTTGCACTTGAGAATGACCGAAGTTAGATATTTGGGCTACAGTGGATTAGGGGTTAGGTCAGCAGTTCGAGACCTGAGTGAGACAGAGTGAGCACCCATCATCTGTCCCAGATCCTGCCAACCTAGCAGTTCGAAAGAAAGAAATTGCAAGTAGATAAATGGGTACCTCTTTGTTGGGAAAGGTGACAGCATTCCATGTGCTCCAGTGTCTAGCATTGACCCTTTGGCTATGAACAGAGATGAGCGCCAGACCCTAGAGTCAGACAGGACTGACTTTCAAGCAAGGGAGACTTTAACCTTTACCCAGGGCTGTAGCCAGGGTTCTAGATGTGGGCGGGCGAATATTTTTTCAGGATGGGCAACACTGCCACATATGTATATCATTTATATAAGCAGCCAGGAGTTTGAGGGTGGGCAAACTGCTAACTCAGCATGGGCACCACCCACCCTGGCTGCCCCATGGCTACGGCCCTGCCTTCACCTTTCATGACCAAAGATGCCAGATTGATATTCAGTTATGTTCCTGTGAAGCATTGTTCTACAAAGTGGCAAATGCTTAGCAGATAGGACTCCAGCTCCCCAAAACCACTAGAGTCCTGCTAGCTGAGGGACTTAGGACACTGCAGTCCAGGCCCGTGGTGGCTATTTTGGACACTGGGACAAGTCCCAGTGTGCCACAGGGTCTGGACAACCCCAGAGGTGGGCAGAAATATGACACTGGGCAGCTACACAGTGGCACAAGTCGATTTCCGCCCAAGCCAGAACCTGACAGAGAAAGGGAAGATGGGCACCAGGTTTGCCTTCTCCAGGACCAAGGAGAGCTCCTTATTTCTGCCCAACCATTCCAACATGGTTGACAACGATCAAAGGAGCCCCTGTACCTGCAGGCAGGGATGGGTAATGAGTGGAGCCTGGCTTCCCAAGTTAGACAGCTGCCAATGGAATGAGGCAGTAATCTGAGCTGGCACCGCAGTGTTGCTGAAGGCTGTGGTCTCCGATTTCTAGAGAGACATGAAGGAGACTGAGTAGCCACGAATGATGCTATTCATGCTTCTTCACAAAATAACCATCATCACGCTCTGGAGCAGGGGTTACCAACCTTTTTAAGTTGGGGGCCGGATCATGCTCCTTCAGACAGTTGATCGGGCCGGACTGGCGGTTTCCCCTGCCGTAAACGCTGCCGTAAAACGTGTCGGCAGCTGTTGTAAACACGTTTACGACAGCTGCAGGTGCAGTTATGGCTGTCATAAATGCATCCGCTTCCAGTGGCACGGGCCCTATGATTTGGCCCCACAGGCTGGGTCCAGCCAATAGGCCATAGGTTGCCCACTCCTGCTCTGGAGTCTGATGACTCCTCTTTTTTTCCCCCCTCACAGAGGCCTTTGAGGGAGCAAAACTCTCTTTTCCACTGGGGGAAACCTTCTAGATTTGGTTTGGTAACAGAAGAAACACCTACTGCCATGGTCTTCATGACCAAAACGTACCAGTGCAGCACCTGAATCCACACAGCAGAGAAATGCAGTAGGATTTCAGCCATGTGCTCCGATTCGGAAACCCTGCTCCCCCCAGAAGAGGGAACAAGACTTTAAAATGGCACTCCATTTTCATCTGAGAAAATGACAAGTGATGGCCAACCTTGGCACTCCAGATGTTCTTGGCCTTCAATTCCCAAAAGCCCTGATCAGCAGGAGTGCTGACTTGGGCTTCTGGGAATTCAAGTCCAAAAACACTTGGCGTGCCAAGGTTGGCCATCACTGTGATAGATTGTAATCCAAGAACCTCATGCCAATATAAATGCATAGATTTGAAAGGTGTCACCAGACTTTTTGTTTTTGATATGCTGTCACAAAATGCGGTGATATTTCCTCCTTCATCCATGGTCATGCATATCTAAGATCCAGGGAGAAGGAACATGCAATGCAACCCACAAATGCCCTCTTTATGGCCATGTGTGTCAAGGGTCTGTGGAAATCTCTGCTCTTCTGCACGTTTGGAGCAAAGAGGAAAATGGCCATGTGTCTAGTGATGTAAGGAAAGCACAACCGAGGCTTGCTCTGAAAGGAAAGCCAGCCAGTGGGAGGGGAAGCCTCCTCTGGCCAAGCATCCTAGTCCTCCAAATTCCACCAAGCTGCCTGGCAGCATCAAGCGTTTTGCAGCTCTGATGTGCTTCTGCTGGCCAGGAAAATGCTAGCGACAGGAGCAGCTGCTTTGTGCTCTGTTGGTCTCCTGCGAAGACTAATCCGTCAGGTTTACACAGTTGTTGGACAAAGATTAAAGGCAGGAATCATGTGAAAAAAAGAACAACAATAGCCTACATCAGAAGCACAGATAAGGGGGACTGTTGTAAAAATGACAAAAGGACATTTATATTGCTCTGCTTTCTCTCGATGGTTTACAGAGAGAGAGAGCTCACTTTATGAATTCAATGTGTTCCATGGGCCGTTTCATATTATGAAAAATTCATAAAGTGAAACGTGGTTTTCCATAGGAATGCATTGAAAACCAATTAATCCGTTAATCTGAAAAAACAATTTGTAATGTGAGGCATTCTTTTCAATGAATTTTCATCCGTAAAGTGAAAATTATATTAACCCAAGCGTTCGTAAAGCAAGGAACCACTATATATAAAACACGAGTTGTCATCTATACAGATATGCGCACACACAAACTTTCTCTCTATCAATTATAAGAATTCTCCAGGCAGCATGGTTGTTGGGAATATTTATATACATGTGTGTGCATGTGTGCGTGCATATCTTTATAGGTGAGTATATATCTGTATCTATATGATATGTACAGACATGAACATAATATTTGAAGTGTGCAGATTAGTGGTTTTGGACTATAGTTCCCCAAAACCATGCTGCTCAGAGAATTCTGGGAACTTTCTTCCTCTTCTTTCAGGTCCTGATCAAACTCTGGACTGCCAAAATAAAGCCACTTTCTTGGTTTTGTCGTTGGCTAAATTTAAATCCTCAGCATTACATGTTTCTGACAGTAAACAAAAGACCAGTAAATGAGCCGGATTCTGTGGACTGAAATATAAAAATGAACAAACCTACATACCTATAATATATGTTATTGTACACACATTCATATAAAAATATCTATCTCTAGCTTCCTGCCTGCCTGCCTGCCTGCCTGCCTGCCTATCTATCTATCTATCTATCTATCTATCTATCTATCTATCTATCTATCTATCTATCTATCTATCTATCTATCTGTCTGTCTGTCTGTCTGTCTGTCTGTCTGTCTGTCTGTCTGTCCGTCTGTCTGTCTGTCTGTCTGTCTGTCTGTCTCCTAAAGTTGCTTTAGCCTAAAGGTCAAGGTCTCCCTTGCTCAAAAGCCAGTCATGTCCAACTCTAGAAGGTGGTGCTCATCTCCATCTAAAGCCAAAGAGTGGTGCTGTCTGTGTTTGCAGACATTTCCATGGTCATGTGGCAAGCATGACTAGACACCAGGGCATGCAGAACGCTGCTACCTTCCATGGTGAAGCAGTACCTATTGCTCTACTTCCAATTTCTTGCTTTTGAACTGGTAGGAGCTGGGGCAAATGATGGAAGCTCACTCCGTTGTGAATATTGCATAATTATTTTGTATATTGTATTATTGTGTATATTGTATAACTATTGGGTGAGCTGCCCTGAGTCGGATTTCCTGATTGGACGGCATACAAGTGGGAAAATTAAATTAAATTAAATTAAATTAAATTAAATTAAATTGATCTTCTGGTCATCAAGTTCAGTGTCTTAACCTCTAAGCAACTGCACCCCTTGTCTAAACATAGCCTCACATCTCTTTGACCTTGGAAAACAGTTTCCTCTGAGTGTCTTCAAAAGGTGCATTCTTGTTCTGTTAATCAAAGTAATGAATCTGAGGATGCAAAGTCATTTCACAGTCTGCCGGCTGACTGACCGTATTTGCTTTTTCTATTCAGAAAATAAAAGCGGCCTTGACTGATAGTAATAATAATAATAATTTTGTGTCAGAAATTATTCTGGGTTGAAAGGATTTTTGCTGGAGAAACTCAGCTCAGAGAACGCCGCATGAGGCTCCATTCGTGTCCCAAAGAGCTGGGACAGAGACGGGCGCTCAGTCCGCCATGCAGGACCCCAGTTTCGAACTGCCAACTTGCCGGCCTTCAGGCTAACAAGGCGAGCTTCTTAACCCCTGAACCAGCACAGTCCTAGCTTTGACTGATGAGAGAATCTGAGTCCACCGGGCCAAGGACCACCTGCCCCTTCGTTGTCCTCTTATGCAGGTCCCAGAAATCCAGAAAGAAGACATCGCCATGTTACCAGGAGGCTTAGGAAAATTTGCTCTCGCCTCCCACTTTGGATTTTTTAAAAAATCTGAGAAATTGTGTAGCAGGTCTCCAGACAGAACGGCTGTGCGCAGGAATGTTAGAGTGGGCAGAAGGCCTCTTGTAAGGGGAGACATCCCGATTTTTGAGACCCCGAGGGGGAAACACAGGTGGCCCTCTCCATGGGGACAGAAATACAATAGCAAAGAAAGGACCATGAATAATATCTATAACGTTGCACCCTTGTCTGATCGGGATATCGCTGCCTAATCTGAAGCAATCAAAAACATACATCAATCAGGCGCATAAATGCACAGTCATCATATACAAGCTCTAAAGAGAAGATAAGACAGGTTAAGTCAACAAAGATTTACAATTTTGAAGCACATTTGAGCTAATTTAGAGATATCCTTTAACAGCCGGCCAATAGTTTAATTAGTTTATTTTTTTATTTATGATATTTTACACCTCACTGCCACCGCAGTTCAATGCTCTTTATTTGAATTATATGCTGTACAGTATATTGATTGCAATTGTTTAAGGTTATGTGGCTTCAATTTTTGCGTTTGGTTTGTGATATGTAGTTATTTGTTTTTTAAAAAAATATTAACTGTTGTGATCTGCCCAAAGTGGGAGAATATCTCCGATGGGCTGTTTATAAACAAACAAACAAACAGTTTTGCAAACAAAAAGTTTTGCAGACACTGTGGTACCTCGCTTAAAGAGCATAATGTGTTCCACAGGATTCCTCTTTAAGTGAGTTTGCTCTTTAACACCATTTTAAGTGACCAATTGTGACTTCTGGTGAGGGGGATTGTGAACCTCGATTTAGTTGTTAAGTGAGTTTTTGGTTGGTTTTAGTTGTTAAGCGAGGCGACCGTTCAGAGAAAATTCTGCTCTTTAAGCGAGTTGGTCTCCAAGTGAGGCTCTCTTTATGCGAGTTTTTACTGTACTGTGGTATTACTTTGGATACCTTGGAGTCATTATTCAGCGAGGAGTCCGCACAATGGTAGACATCTCCACAATGACATTCCGCACAATATATATTATCTGCTACTTGGTCTAATTATGTGTCCTAGACTAAATCAAGTGCACTGAATCCAAATATGAAGTCCGATTCTGCCTAGGACATCATGATCATAAGTTACCAAATCTCACCCTCTTGGTGATCACGTGGGGTATAATTGCCACAAATGTAGCAAAAATTGTCCGGTTTATTAACACAGCTGTGTCTACTCAACTTCAGCTCAAAACAGACTCACTGTGGCCTAGCTGTACTATCCAATAAGATGGTTTTGCACTAGGGACAAGCCCTTGGTCCATCTCTCCGGATAGACCTATTTCTGACCTCAGCTCACTGGCTTGCCCAGACATGTCCGGCTACTGCTGGAACATGCATGCCACCAGGGCACATGATTCAGCTGAGGCGGCAGCAGGCATAGTGGCAGCTGCAACTGTTATAATGTTCCCACATAAAAATACATTACCCAATGACTGACCATTTGAACAGCTAAAGCACGCCTTAAAATCTGTACGTGATAGGCAAATTGTGGGTTGAAATTTGGAATCAGCACACTCGATATCATGTAAATCACATGTGTTATTCCCAGTAGCAAAATTGTTGATGTGTAGGGTTATCATTTATCACCTCTTTATCTCGATGAAAAGATACACAAAAATCTGATAAACAGCCAGCAAAGAGCAAATTAAATCTTGGGTCTAGATATGCTATGATTCACATCTCCATCCTATTTTCGGCAGAATTTGCTAATCCAGAAGAAACTAATCAGTGGAAACAAGAAGCAATATTCCTGACCTGAGTTCAGTAAAGTTATTTTTTGGGGGGCTTTGAAAACCCTGCTCTCCATCTCCAACTCCTAGTAAACTCTATGCTTGGCCAAGAAGCAGGAAGTGGGAAGGCGCCCCGATCAGCCATCAACGAACATATTTCTGGAAGTCATTCAGGTTAATTGGCTGCCAAAACATCAGAATGTCAAGGGAACAAACTGTAAACTGGAGCTGAACTTGGCCACAGGACGCCTGCCAAAACCAGCTTCTGTATCTTTTATCAAATGGAGGTATAAACAGGCTAAATATGTTATAAGCCTGGCAACCTGCACACTGGAGGATGGAATGGACATCAGACTGGAAGTGATTTGGACAAAGTGCCACCAGTCTGTTATAATCAAGAGGAGCAGAGACTGGGTCAGAGTAATAATAATAATAATAATAATTTTGTGTCAGAAATTATTCTGATTTGAAAGGATTGTTACTGGAGAAACTCACTCAGGGGATGCCCGAATGAGGCTCCTTTCATGTCCCCAAGATCTTTTTCCCACCAAAGTGATCCCTATTGATCTACTTGGAATTTCTTGCTTTTGAACTGCAGGAACTGGAACAGAGACCGGTGCTCATTCCATCATTCAGTACTCAGATCTTGAACTGCTAACTTGCTGACCTTCCAGCTAACCATTGAGCCACTGCAGTCACAGGAATAAGGCAGTCATAAATGATCTAGCAGGCTAACGTGGTGGAAATTTACATCAGGTGTTTTGAAATGTTATTTCTTTCTCTGTGTGTGTCTTCCTTCCTGTAATTATTTTTTTAATGTTAAGGTTTTTTAGATTTTATATTTGTCTTTAGATAGTAAATGGTGCAGCAGGGTGGTGGTGGTGGTAATATTGCTATGTTTTTAAGGGGTTTTAATTGTTTTATATTGGTTTTAACTATGTACACTGCCCAGATTCCTTTGGATAGGGCGGTATATAAATCTATTAAATTAAATTAAATTAAATTGCTAATAAAGTTCTCCCTTGCTCAAAAGCCAGTTGTATCTGACTCTAGGGTTCAGTGCTCATCTTTGTTTACAGCCAAAGAGCCAGCACCTTCTGTGTCTGCAGACAGTTCCATGGCCATTTGGCCATCTGGAACATGTAGAATGTTGTAACCTTTCCAGCCAAAACACCACCTCTTTATTGCCTTGCAATTCCTTGGCTTTGAACCGCTAGGTTGGCAGCTCCTGGGACAGACGACAGGAACTCACTCCACCCCAAAGTAGAGCTTTCTGATTTTGAAGGGCATCCAACACAAAACTTACAAAGAGATTGCAAACTTACAAAGGGCTCAACTACTTCAAGGGAGCTATCGAGAACAGAGCTGCCAGTAGCTGTTTACCAAAGCTAGGGAAGGACTTTGATTGCCATACCCCTGGGAAGCCCTTTAAAGAAATCTCCCAAAGGGCCGATTGAGGCTGAAACTAGGATATACACTTATACCATGGAAAGCAAACACAGCTCTCACTTTCTTCTTACTTTCTCTTTCTGTGTATTCAAGCCAGTGTCTTGCTTTCCAGAGCCGTGAAGGGAAGGAGGGGTCATCTCATCAAAGACTCGAATTGTCAAGACAAGGCAATTATGGTGGAAAACATGATTGGTTGTAGTTGAATCGAAAAGCCACTCCTTTGAAGACAAGAAACTGCAGGAGTTCTTAGCCCTGCGACGCCTCAAAGTCGAGGCCCCACAAGGGTAGCAACATCAAATACCGCTTTCTGCCAAGCCGGAACTTATTCATGTTACTGGCCGATCATTTATGAGAACTGGCCTGAATTCAGGGGATGCACAGGAAAGCCTGGCTTTTCCTCCGTTTAGCTCAGAGGTGCTCAAACTATGGCCTGCGGGCCAGATTCGACCCCCTGACAACAATTCATCCGGCCCATGCCACCCTTGTCGCTCCTGGAAGCAGAAGTAAAACATTATTATTATTATTATTATTATTATTATTATTATTATTATTATTATTATTATTATTATTATTATTATTATTATTATTATTATTATTATTATTATTATTATTATTATTATTATTATAGGGTGTGCTTTACTTCCACTTCCAGGAGCGACGAGGGCAGCGTGAGCCGGACGAATGGGTGTCAGGGGCCGGATCTGACCCACAAGCTGTAGTTTGGGCAACCCTGAGCTAGGCAGAGGAAAGGCCAGGCCTTCCTATGCTTCCCCTGAATTCAGGCCAGTTCTCGTAAACGATCAGCCTGATCTAGGCAGAGAAAACGGCAGCTTAAAATCTATCTCATCCTGTTGAAAAACAGATTGCAAGGTGGGCTTGACTCCCGTTTCTGCTGGGAGGAGCCATGTGACCGGCCCGCTGAACCACATGACCGGCCCACGGCCCAAAAATCTTGGGCACCCCTGGCTTAGATCTCTAGGGGGAAAGGCCAGAGAGCTTTCCGAGAACCAGTCTTGTTTGCAAGAGATGACTGGCACGTACGCGTCTCGTTCTGATCCCAGCTGGGGATATTGTGAGAACAGCCAACTTTTCTCCTGGTGTTTTCAGACTCCGGAGACTGTGGCCAGTGAAGGCAGGGGACACAAAGAGCCAAGGCTATAAATGAATGGCTTAAAAAGATTATTCAGGGCAGGATTTATTTCCATCCCGCTGCAACGCAGTTGCTAACAACTGTGGAAGGAAGGGAAGGTCTTTGAACTGGAAGGCAGACAAGGCTCCCCTCGTTGGTTTCAAGGGAGCTTAAGGCTGGTGTCGGATGTGTGCCAGCCCAGAGGCCTTGGTGACTCAGAAATGCTGTCACAGGCATGTTTTGTGACTTGGTTTATGCATTATGCCAAAGCACGGATCCTGCTAAACCAGGGCTTGGAACTGCAATTCTTACCACTGGCATGTATACTATGGACAGGAAGTGGAAATGACCTAAATGGGGTTAGGTAAAGGTACCAGTCACCTTTGCTCAAAAGCCAGGCATATCTGACTCTAGGATTCAGTGCTCATCTCTGTTTACAGCCAAAGACCCTGCACAAGCATTTCTGCAGTCACGTGGCAGGCATGATGAGACACTGGGGTTCACGGAATGCTGTTACCTTTCCCACCAAAGATAGATACTGTATATACTTGACTATAAGTCATCCCAAATATAAGTCAAGGTACCTAAGGCGACTGATTCTTGGCAGGCAAGCAATGAGAAACCTGGGGAGCATAGTGAAAAGTAGAGACATCAAATTGCAAACAAAGATTTGCATAGTCAAAGCAATGGTATTCCCTGTGGCAATGTATGGTTGTGAGAGCTGGACCATTAGGAAAGCTGAGCGCAGAAGAATAGACGCCTTTGAGATGTGGTGTTGGAGGAGAGTCTTGAAAGTCCCCTGGACAGCAAGGAGAACAAATAGGTCAATCTTAGAAGAAATTAACCCTGACTGCTCCTTAGAAGGTCAAATAGTAAAGATGAAGCTAAAGTACTTTGGACATCAAATGAGAAGAGAAGATTCACTTGAGAAAGCCTTGATGCTGGGAAAGGTTGGGGGCAAAAGAAGAAGTGGGCGGCCCAAAATGAGATGGCTAGATGGTATTGTAGACACAATGGACACAGAGCTGAGCAAGTTGAGGAGGATGGTGGAGGACAAAAGTGCCTGGTGGACAGTGGTCCATGGGATCATCGCAAAGGGTCTGAATCGACTGTGCGACTGAACAACAACAAAAAACTTAATTTGGACCTCTAAAACTAGGGAAATAGATTGACTCAAGTATCAGTCTGGGGTGGAAAATGCAGCAGTTGCTAGTGAGTTTCAATAATTAACATGCATGAAAATATGGTAGAATGAATTAATTTAGACATTTGCGTGGACATGTTTTTGAGTTTTTACGGTCGTGTTAGTGCTCCCCCCCCCCCCTGTATGTTTGAATTTGCACCACTGCAGTTTTAGGACCCTCGGGGTTGTTGACCCAAGTATAAGTCGAGTCCCTTTTTTGGATCTCATTTTGGAGGCTAAAAACTAGACTTCTGCTTGAGTATATACAATACTTGTAACTTCTTGCTTTTGAACTGCTAGGTTGGCAAGAGCTGGGACAGATGACAGGAACTCGCTCCGTCACGCAGGACTTGGGTCTCTAAAAGGCTGTTGAGTTTGGGTCTCTAAAAGGTTTGCTATCATGTCCTAGCCATTATACTACCCCGCCCCTCTTGACCCCATTTCCCTTTTGATATATAAATGCACCCACTCCATTCTCAGCATCCTTCTAGACTTCGGCCAAGAACACTTGACCATCTGGGTTGATGGAATTTTACAAGGATCTACATTTGCCGTCATTTTTCCATTGTTAATCCTGCTATGTTCTCTTCTTTTCTTCACTGTCACCAACTAGGAGGGGAACTGTGAAATTGCTGCACGAAACTTATTGATTGGAAGTGGTAGGATCCGCCCATTTGTAAGCACTCAGGCTCCTTCAAAGGGCATTCTTAGCAAACCAAAGAGATGGGTAATCTCAAATTTGCTCAAGGAATCCCTAACAAATATTTTGAATTTTTTCCACTCTCACCTAAGATAGGCTGTTCTCTCTTTCTCAGCTCCCGTCTCTGTCCCAGATCATGCCAACCTAGCAGTTCGAAAGCAAGAAATTGCAAGTAGATAGATAGGTACCGCTTTGGTGGGAAAGGTTCCGTGTCTATTTATACCTTCCACATGTCCACGGAAACGTCTGAAGACGCAGACATTTCAGTGGCTATAAATGGAAATGAGCACTGATCCCTAGAGTCAGATATTATTTATTTATTTATTTGTTCACATTTGTATTGCCGTCCACTCAACAATTACATAAAACCAGTTTAAAAAAATAAAAAATTAGTTATGACTGGCTTTCAAGCAAGGAAGACCTTTACCTTACTCTATGCCAAGGATGGCCAAACTTTGCAGACCATGGCCCAGTCACGTGGTTGAGCGGGCCGCTCCTGTGGTTTCTCCCACTGGAAATGGAAATAAAATGCCCCTGCACATGCGCAAAATGCTACCGTAAATGTCATAAACCTGGTTACGGCAGCCGCGGGTCCACTTATGACAGCATTTTGTGTACGTGCAGGTGCTTTTAACCTCTGCTTCTGGGAGCGGCAAGGACTGCGCGGGTCGAATTGTTAGGCACCGTTTGCATGGCAAACATGCTTTCCTCTGGCAGAACGTGCAGCGACCACATTTAGCAGAGGCGAAAATTTGGATTCAGCTGCTCCGGGATCTCTTCTGAGCTTAGCCGCCAACAACCAATCGAACAAAGACTTTGTTCTCCAATCCCAGCAGGTTTATTGGGAAATAAAACATTTTTTAAAAGAGGACTCTGACTCTTTTATAATCCCATGCCCTATACATATTAAGCCTGCCCATAGTTTACTATATGTTTCATTGTCCCAAATGTATGCCAATACACAATGCATGGGTTTGTGATGGAGAACTCTTAGGTAACAGTTTATTGGTTGGGAAAGCTTCGGCGCAGAAACTTGTTAAGCTGTCTGAGCACCCAAGGCCTGGTTTTAAAGAAAGCTATAACAGAAGCTCATTTCTACCTCAGTCCCTAAGCCTATGTAAGATCAGACACTTTAACAGGAGACACAAAAAGGTGTGGATCCAAACAATAGGTTTTTCATTTTAGCCTATCAGGAAGGGGTTCCTCCTTTCTATTGCTCTAATACTAGCTGGTCTGGTCTAGCTAGATTGTCCTGCTATGGTAATAGAGTAGACCCTACTGCCAGAGTCTTGACACCATCATCAGGCAGTGGTTAACTTACCTGACCACCTGGAGGACAAATGGCCTTGAGGGGGGGGGGTGAAGTCCACAGGGTAGGGTGATGGTCCCCAAGTGGATTAAATCCCACTTCAGTCCACCTTGATGGAGGGCAGCAGCTTCATCCATCCTGGCCTGGAGCCGAGGAGGACTTTGTGTTCCAAAAGGACCAGGAAGGGACTCATCAGTGGTACGGGTGTCATAATGCAATGTGTAAGGCAAATGGAAGCCCACTGCATTATATTGCTCCCAGGACAATTTTCATGGCTGATTGACATGAGGATAGCCCATATCTAGAATTGGATAGGGGAGGAGGAGGAGGAGGAGAAAATTTTAGAAGGAATTTTTTTTTATTGATAAAATTCTTACTACAGTACCATCTGTCGAGGTGAACTACATAAACTTGTCATCACTTTCAAAAACTTAGCTCAGTAAACATAGTTACATATATAGTGATTGTGGAAGGAAATATACAGTATATACAATACCAAAAGAACAATAGAAGAAGAAGAAGAAGAAGAAGAAGAAGAAGAAGAAGAAGAAGAAGAAGAAGAAGAAGAAGAAGAAGAAGAAGAAGAAGAAGAAGAAGATCATCATCATCATCATCATCATCATCATCATCATCATCATCATCATCATCATCATCATCATCATCTGGAACATAGAGATACCAAATACATTCAGAGGCTACTGTTCCAATACTTCCAGTAGGATACTTGGTGTTTTAGTTTTAAAAATAACTGTTTGCATCCTTAGTGTAACCCAGCATCTCTAACCTGGTAATTCTACAAAAGAAGGGCCAGCACTAGAATTTATGCTTCCTGAAACCACGTTTGTTTTTTGTTTTTTTAAAGTTTTGAGGTTCCTGTTTTATTGTTATGTAAAGTTTATTTTTGTGAGCTGCCTGGAGTTGCCTTGGTGGCAATATAAATTCAAATAAATAAATAAATAAATCTAGCCGATCCCTTCCTGTTCTATTCACAAAAGCCCATCAAAGCACCATTCATCACTCCCCGCAGCCACTCAAACCGTCCCTCATTGGCGGCTTTGATAAGCCAGGAAAGGTTTGTTCACAATTACTTTTGATTAAGCAGAGGACTGAGCTTAAGAAGCTGAGAGTGACTTTGCCTTTCTGTGGAAGCTGTCAGGTTGTATTTTAGGCTGTGCTTGTGGTTTGCTTTCTTCAGAGGGGTACTTCAACGTTTATGGTCCTACGAAGCAGAAGTCACCTTGAACAGCTGCAGGCATATTTTGTTTAGGACGACGTGTCCAAAATAATTGAGGCCGGCCTCTCCCATCATAAAAGACTCCTGCGGCTCAGAGCCTGGCGTGTTGTGGCCCCTGGGTTTGCAAAGGTTCGGAGTCAACTCTGCAACTATAATAATTTCGTGTCAGAAATTATTCTGGGTTGAAAGGACTTTTGCTGGAGAAAAACGCCCCTCACGGCCCTCAGGGGATGCACAAGTGAGGCTCCTTTTGGATCCCCAAGATCTTTCCCCACCAAAGTGGTCCCTATATATCTACCGCAATGTCTTGCTTTTAATCTGCTAGGTTGGCAGGAGCTGCCAATTTGCCGGCCTTCCAGCTAACAAGGCAAGCTTCTTAACCACTAAGCCACTGCAGACCTGGACTCTGCAACTGAACAAGATATATTCATTTTTTAAAAATGTATGCCTGTTTTTAATGTGTGAGTTTGTGCTGTTAGCCGCTCAGAGCAGGGAAATCCCCCAGATGGGTGGGGGAGAAATATAATAAATAAATAAATAAATAATAACAACAACAAAAAAGTATAATTGCTGGGCACAAACTCCATGTACAACCAGCTGACGGTTCCCCATAGATCAGGTAGGCCAAACTCTACATGACTTTGTGTGTGATTTTTTTACATTGTTCTGTTTTATTTTCTCGCTGCAAAGATCTGTCAAAGGCCGCAGAGAGCAATGCTTGTTGCTGTCAAACGATGGACCATTGATGGTGAGCAGGGACCTCTCGGCTCATGTGTCTTTGGGTGGCTTCGCTGCTTTCTTCGGAAAGTCTATTTTGGTTTCAAGCTCATGAGCGTGTGCCTGAATGTGCAAAGATGGTACAGCAAGATGACCTTTTGAAAGCTGATCAAGCCGAACGTTGACAGCCACATTGGCGTGGGCGTTTGAAAGATGTGGTTGGAGATATTTTGGCGTAGGAGTCAACTAATGGAGCAGTGCAGTTTCCTTGTCCATCATGAGAAGAATTTCACGGCGGGGTTATTTTTCTTTGTTGTTCATTTTTCAATAACCTATTCTTGACATCCACGCTAGAAAATAGCTGCGGTGTTGATGGTTTTTAAGGGAGAGCAAATAATTAGCCATGGCTAACAGATTCACTTTCCTTTGACGAAAATCTGGGTATGAGTTCCAGGGGCTACATTTTTGCTGTATTGAGTTTCAGCAGTGAGTCCCTCTTTCTTGATAGAAACTGGCAAGGGTGGACACGTAAAGAGGAAGTGAATCTGTCCAAACAAGAGGGGGGAAAGTACACCAATTTGCATCAAATTTGTACAGATGGAGAGTCAGAAAGAGCAGCTGTGGTTTTTAACATAAATCCATCTTGCCTGTGGAGGCATGATTGTAGGCAGGTGACCTATTTTGATTGTATGCACGTGACCTATCATAGGAAGGGCCCTGGTGATGCAGTGGTTAAACTGCTGTACTACAACCAAAAGGTTGTGAGTTCAATCCTGACCAGGGCCCAAGGTTGACTCAACCATCCATCTTAGCATGTTTGGGGCAAAATGCTAATTAACTATTGAACCACCCAGAGAGTGCACTAAGCGCTATGGGGCGGTATATAAATGTGATTGCTTTGCTTTGCTATTTGACTGCTGCTGGGTAACCGTAAGGCTTGATGCTCCTATAAGCTGGAGTTGAACTGAAGAGTCTTTCAAATGGAACAGCCATCTTGGAGGGCGAGAAATCGTACGTGGTAGGGGTGGAGTGGACAATGCAAAGCAGCCCCTGGTTCTTAAATATGTCCACTTCAAGTGAGAGATTTCTTCTGGCTGACTGCCTAAAGCTTTCTTTCCAAAGTAATGGTTCTGAAAAAATATACTGTACATAGTAAAACTGATCCTATACCCTCTGAAGGATGGAAGTGGCCTAACCAACCAACCAACCAACCAACCAACCAACCAACCAACCGGATGTCAGAGATCACAGAGAGTTGGCATGGTCCTCACATGCAGCCAGCAGATTCTTGTCATTGCATCATGGGGTGTCACTGTAATTTATAAAGATACTTTTAAAAAATAACAGTAACAGTAATAGTTAGTTGGTTGGTTGGTTGGTTGGTTGGTTGAATAAATAATGAGGTGTGCATTTCCCAAAAACATAAAGCCACAATGTAATAGAAGAATACCTGTAATGTGTTATAGGGGTGTGACTGTTTTTCCTATTTGTTCATTTTTGGATTTTTTATGCCCCTTTTTCACAGCATTTTGGTGCAAAAACACAATGATTTTGGCACTTCCAGTGACATTGGGGCACTTCCGGCACCAGCGGCAATCCAGCCTGGGGGCTGGATGAAATTGTCCCAGCAGCCGGATCCGGCCTGTGGGCCGTAGGTTAGGAACCCCTGCTGTTATCCTGACAGCAACCCTTTGGTGTAGGTCTAACATGACTCACCCAAAGTTACTCACTGTACTTTCTGGACCAAGGAAGTCTGGAAGCCAAGCTTCCTGAGTCACAGTCCAAGAACTTTAATCGTTGCATGGCCCTCTCCCAACAGTCTCTGTCTTCCTGTTGAGCCATTTCTCTTGAGACGAGTCACTGGTGACTCACCAAAACTCCTCAGGAGTTGGCTCTTCCAGGGCTTGGTGGCCATTATTTTGACCAAGATTTCAGAGACAACATTTTAGGAGGATTTTTTTTTTTTGCAGGTGAAACATGATCATGGAGCTAAAAACCTTCTCTTACCAGGAATGGGATAGGCTTTAGGGGCCAAGAAATGTAGGACACCTGCTTTGTCTGTTCATAAGCTAGTTTGCGCACTTGAGGCTCTACCCCGTGGGCATGGGACACAAACAGTGCCATTAGACAGGCCAAGGAGGGTGGAAAAGTAGCAAACTAAATGTAGTTGGCATCAACTTGTGTCCCTAATCTCTGTGACAGCCCCAGCGGGCCTCAATCGCCATCACCGAATATTTCAAAATGCATCCCTCACATATTATTCATGGCGGACTTTGGCACTGGGTACGCCAAACCAGAGAGGGGATGGCCTGCAGCTTTGCTGGTTCGAGTCTGCCATCAGTCGTCATCTGCAAGGCTCAACGGTCAACTTATCCATTGGTTGTTGGCCTTGGGGGTTGGTTGGGTGTGCATCCAGGCAGTGTTCACCACCGCTGCTTCGGTCACCCTTCATCAGCAGAAAAAGTGGCAGGAACAGAGGAAAATAGCTTCGCTCAGAAGGATGGGGACTAAGTGGGCGAACTGTTTTCATCCAGTCTTCTGGGACTGCAGACTGGGACTCCACACACCTTGTGAGCAACAACGGGCAGGAGCTGAACCAGCACCGGAGAGAGAAAAGGGCCAGAAGAGCAAAGCATTGTAGGTGGGAGGGTGTCTATTTATTTATTTTGCCGCAAACAGGATGAGGTTAGAGGGGTTTTTTCCCTCCGTTGTGGCAGATCAGTGGCTTCACTTTCCCCTCAACCTGCTTACACAGCATTGGGTCAAAATGTTTACCTCGCGGTAATGCAGAGGGAAAAGAGGAAGGCAGAGCCTGTGTCTAAAAACATGCCAGTTTCAGTCTGAGCTCAGCTCAGCCTCTCTTTCTGATCCTCTTTTGTGTCTCTGAACGATACCATGGTGTCTGTCCAAGGTATCCTGCTATGGTAATAGAGTAGACCCTACTGCCAGTGACTCAACAGTGATCATCACACAGCAGTTAACAAACCCTGACAGCCCTGAGGATGAATGGCCTTTGGTGCCAAAGTCCACAAGGAAGGGTGATGGTCCCCAAATGGATTACAACCCACTTGAATCTATCTAAACTGAGGGAGGCAGCTTCATCCATCCTGGCCTAGGGCTGGTGAGGACTTTGCATGCCAAAAGGGCTCAGGACCTGAAAGTGAGTCGTGGAACTGGATCAGTGGTATGCGTGTCACGCTGCAATGTGGAAAGGCAGATGAAAGGCTGCTGCATTATATTCTCAGGACAGTCTTCATGGCGCGACCCTCAACTTCACATGGAGCAGCAACTGGGCTGCTAAATAGGACACCAGGATGCTAGAAAAGACCTCCATTGCTCATTAAGTTGCTTGCCAGACCCAGTTCAAAGTGTTGATTTTGACCTTTAATGTCCTAAAGCAGTGGTGTTGAACCTTGGCACTCCAGGTGTTCTTGGACTTCAATCCCCAGAAGCCCCAGAAGGTGTGTTGACATAGGCTTCTGGGAATTGAAGTTCAAGAACATCTGGAGTACCAAGGTTCTCCATCACTGCCCTAAAGAGCATGGGCCCTGGCTATCTCAGAAAACAGCTGTTGCAGTACAAACCAAGGTGAATGTGAGTATCATCAAGGCAGGACCACTTGAGGATAGCTCAGTGGTTTAAGTAGAGGTTGAAAGTTTGATTCCTCACTATAGTTCCTCGACATAGTTCTTGATGAACTATGGGATTTCTTCCAGCTCTGTAGTTCCAAGGTGACGCCAATGGCAACTCATGAGAACCTTCTTCTTTGTTGCTCACAGACAGTAGACTACACTGTGTTCAGAGCTTGGATTTACCCTATCCTTAAGTTGACCTATATGGCTCTTTTGCACTTCACTTTTCTTCAACATTGTGAGGTAGCTCAGACTGACCAGTGGACCTTTACTGGTTGACCACAGGAAGGAGGAATCAGTGACGTGTAGGTGGCCATGTGTCCCCATTAGCAGAAGATGGCCTTCGATTTGAAAGCCTGCCAGAAGCTAATTCTCCTTTCAAAGGTGCCCTACGTGTAAAGAGCTTCTTCCTCTTCTTCAGTGCCATATCTGTTCCAGATATTGGCTATCATCATGGTGATAGTCTTCCTGTTCTTAACACCTCAGAACAGTTCTTCCGAGGACCTTCCACACCAGTCTCTCAGGTTCTTCAGCCACAAAGTCCATCTACGTCCAGGGCCTCTTTCTTCCCAGGGATCTTCCCTTGCAGAGGGAGTTGGAATATTCTATACTTACGTTGTTCCTCATGATATGGCCAAGGTATTGGAGCTTTCCTTTCTTAATGGTCTAAAACAGTTCTAGTTCTTTATCCAACACTGCTATATGAGCCATGTGGTCAACCCATGATATACTTAACAGCCGTCTGTAGATCCACATTTCAAAAACTGCCATGTCTGAAGCAAGAAGAGGAAGGATTAAGGAATAAGGAAACTTGAAGTGGTTCAGTCACAACAAACATCTTAACAACAGGCATATGACGATACCTATCTTTCCCGCTCCAGTGAGATGCAGTGTGATTCTACTAAAATTATAGAATATATATGTTAATCAATTTTATGCAAACTGATGTCCTCGTTGATTCTCTTTTTCAGTGGTATGTGAGAAGCCATCCTTACTCATATGACCTCCAAGTTTAGCTTAATATGGCTAATAACTTCCTTCGATGTTGCACAAGCCAGGAAATGCAATGTGCCGGCGGTCTAATTTTCAAAGATAAAAGCTATGAAACTGCTGAATCAGGATGGCAGGAAGTTTCTCCTTCGAAAGCCCCTTGTAGTGTCAAAAAAGTTTACAGTTCAGAGCATTGGTGTCAAGATTTCCTATAGTTTACCTGTGGTTCCCCTTCCCTTCTTGACTGATATTTTTTGCTGTAAGCATCAGGGCTTTTCAGACTACTGCATATTCCTGAGAAAGCCAGGGAGTGCCTTAGTAAAGGTAAAAGATCGCCCTTGCTCAAAAGCCAGTCGTATCTGATTCTAGGGTTCAGTGTTCATCTCTGTTTATAGCCAAAGAGCTAGTGTTCTCTGCATTTGTAGATGTTTCCATGGACACGTGGGAGGCATACCTCAATACCTTCCCACCAAAGTGGTCCCTACTTATCTACTTGCAATTTCTCGCTTTTGAACTGCTAGGTTGGCAGGAGGTGGGACAGAGACAGGAGCTCATTCTGTCGTGCAGTACTTGGGTCTCAAACTCCAATCTTACAGTCTTCAATTTCAAGTGTCTTAACCACTAAGCCACCACAGCCCCCAAAGACCTAACTACTTTAGATTAATAAAAATATGTAAGGCAGTGATGGCGAACCTTGGCATTCCAGGTATTCTTGAACTTCAATTCCCAGAAGCCTTGATCAGTAGGTGTGCTTGACTTGGGCTTCTGGGAATTGCAGTCCAAGAACACCTGGAGTGCCAAGGTTCGTCATCACTGAGTAGGGTAAGAAAGCCACTCCTTCTCTCTTAGTTTCTGGTTCTTGGAAGCATCTCCCATTGAACCCTGATGGTTCCCAACTAGGGGTACACAGCCCACTAGTGGACTTCAATTCCCAGAAGCCTAAGTCAGTACATTGGCTGATCAGTGCTTTGGGGAAATGACTTAGGCTTCTGGGAATTGAAGTCCAAACACCAGCATTTGGGAAACACTGATCTAGTTGAATCTCATCAACACTGGTTGCTGGGACTTCTCCACTGATGCAGGCCAGGTGCTTCCCCAGATCTCCCTGGTTATAAC